>CM056993.1:290356608-291682858 GCA_029891345.1 Dryococelus australis | reverse complement strand
AGACCAGCTCCTGCCAAACTTACTATAACAATGGACAAGACCAAACAGCAAAGCCAACTGGTCATACCAACCATCTATACCAACAGACAAAGACAAAAAATCTCGAAACAAATCGCCTAATACAAATCCAATTGCTAAACTCTTCGCGCAATAACTTCCCAAGAAATGTGTGTTATCTTTGCTAAGCTTTACACCCCTTCGCAAAAACGTCCCAAAACATTGCAAAAACTTCGTATAACTTTTGAACCACAGCTAACAACACCAACCGACCAACCATACAGCTGACAATTTCTAGTTGATTATACCAGGCGATGGTACCAACCATCCATCCAACCAACCAGACCAGTGGACAATACAGACCAACCGTACAGGCCAACGACTAACTCAACCCAAGATTGACTAAGCCCATGACCGGTTCTACCCAAGACTGAGTCCATACAAGAATGGCTCCACCCAAGACAGGCTCCAACAAACAAAAACTGGCACCATCCGAGACTGGTTTCATATGTGACTGGCTCTACATAAGAATAACTCCATTAGATAATGACTCCATCCAAGATATACCCCTGCCGATACCAACACCTGCCAAACTGACAAGAACAATGAACAAGACTAAGTAGCAAGACCAACTGGCCATCCATGCCAACAGACGATGATGACCAATCTCGAAACAAGTTGCATAAAATGATTCCAATTCCTAACCTTTTCGTGCAAAACTTCGCAAAAATATGCGAAACTCTGCAAAAACTATGCGAAAATCTATAAAAAAAAATCTCGCCCACAACGATCATGCAACGAATCTCATAGTGAGTATCGGAAATTATGCGAAGCTTGCACGAGCTATGTCGCGAACCAATATACGAAATATGTAATGTCCCTCGTGAGTAATGCCGCGAACCGTGACCAGAACTACGAAAAATTTCTCAAAGTATATCTTGGACCATCACACGAACCAAGACACATGCTATGAAAAGTGTCTCAAAGCACGTCGCGAGCCACGTCATGAAGCAATGTGTAACGAGGGTCAATCGGGTGCTGGGTGAATAACTTCACCTTAAAAAATTAAAATTCGTGGATGAAGACGGAGACAATGGATCCGTCTTCAGCTCTGTTGGAGATCATAGACATCAATTGATCTCGGTAGGAACCAGTCTTGCGTTGATTAATTCTGGGTGACTGGTACAGTCGTGTGGTATGGCCAGCCAGTAATGATCTGCCTGTATGGTTGGTCAATCTGGTCGGTCGGTTGATCTTGTCAGCTGGTATGGCCCTGGTATGACGCTTCGTATAGTAAGCTGTGAGTGAGATGTTTTGTGGAGGATTGCAAAAGTTTTAGAGAGTATTTGCGAAGATTTTGCGAAGATTTGAGTAAGTTTACAAATAGCAGGTTCCACAGGTGGGCAAATTCTCACTTTCTGTACTACCGTCTCTAATCCATAACTTTTGTAAGTAAATACGTGTTTTCGCTATAATTGTTATGTATGAAACTTCCGTTACAGTACAGGTTAACATATCGTAGGTACATGCAAAACATCTTTGCCTATATTACAATACCATGAAGTAATAGGATTACCGGTGAAAAGTTTATGAGGCAAGTCAATGAGAGAAATACTGCACGTCAGTTCGATGTCTTGTGCGTAAAGGCGACCAGATATCACACGCGAGTACTCAGATCGCCCATTGCGCTCCCACGCTTCTAGAACTCGGACAAGCAATAGGGTGCCTGTAAGAGGGGATTTGGACGCCATCTTGGAATTACATTTTCCTACTGTTACTTGTGTTTGACATTAAGTTTTAAAACTGCGACTTTAGAAGGGTATATAACATAATTTAATTAATTTTCGAAACTATTATCGTTTGACTAATTTTACTATTGCTTCTGTGGTCATTCTCAGGTGGTACTCAATAATTAAAACACATTTATTATACCTGAAAAAAATAAAAAAAGTATCCCATTGGTGTTACAGTTATTCCAACCGTGTGAGTGATATGTTATGCCTTTTCATAGAAAAAGTTTCAATATTGAATTATGGATACAATTTGTGGCTGACAGCCCTGTAACGCCACAGTTATGCTTTGTTCTCTCCTTAAAGTTGATCCGAAATTAGCAGAGACGTTTATTTCAAAAGGCGACTTGCTGGTGTTGAGTTTTCGGCGATGCAGCATTGCGTGGAAGTCTAGTCTCTGTGGCTCAGGAGATAATTGCGGTGTAGTAGCTATCGATTGTTAGCGGTTTAAATGAGGACTTTAGGAACCAAAGTTTGAAAAATGTTACTGTTACTACTTACACACATTAAAATTGATAACAACGAAGCGAATTCAACCCTATGTCCTAACGTTGAAATAAAAGTGCTAAGTAAACATTCGTGAATAATGGAATTATTAAAAAAAATTACGATTTTTTTAATGCTCATGAGTGTAAAGATTAGTAAATAAATAAAAAATGTACGTTTATAATACTGAGTTTCACTTGGTCGACGGATGAATAAAGTGATTAGGTCCATGGCAATTCTAAATTTAGATATAGTGGAAGAATACACATCATGCATATAAGAAGACATTGAGGTTTATGCGTACCTATCACTTGAACTACATTACAAAGTGTCAGTAGTTCAGGTTTTTTCTGTGTAACTATTAGAAGTGCATCCAATGTGCTGAACTACGAAAAGAACACACTCTTCACACGAAGACTGTTGAATGCTTTGAAGACGTCACGCATATTGGAAACGACATTTTTCAGTACTCTGAAATGGCTAAAAAAGTTTTTTTTTCAGAGAGTTGTATCACAAAATATATGCATCAGGTACACACAAAACTACTCAAGGGCCCTGCAATCGACCTTTCTTAAGACTTTACACCAATAAAATAATAGGCTCGCCACTGAAAGTCCCATAGGTAAAGGCTGTTCATGATAAAGTGAGCACTTTTGAAATCAACCTTAGAAAAATGTCACTGCCCTGCCTGCATTTATTTTAACGGGATCACAGAGAGTCATGCGTCCAGTAAAGTTGGTAACGATTAAAAAGAAAGTAGTTCCATATATTAACGTCGAATAAAAAGTGTCACGTAACCATCTCTAATATCTTTAATTATTTCTGTAGCTATTTTTTTATATTTTAATATGTCGAAGTGTAAAAATGAGCAGATTCGCAGAAATATCTACTTTTGTAATAATTTCACATTTTCACTTAACCGACACATGAATAAAGTGATAAGGCCCATGGTAATGTTAATTTTACATAAGGCGAAAGAAGACACAATGTGCATGCAAGTAGACCTTAAGCAGGGATTTCAAAAGTGATCAGTTTTCCGTGAATATCCTATACCCGCAGTGCGACGAGAACACTGCACGTCAGGTCAGAGTCTCGTCCTTAGCGGTGATGGCGCACTTGATACGTGAGGCATTGTCGTCCTTATGGCTCCTGCTCCTCTCGGCCTCATAAGCGGGAAAAAGTTCCAGGTAGACGGGTACCTTAATCAGGACTTTCAAAAGTGTTCAGTATACCGCGAACAGGCTATACAAGCCGGAGTCGTGGGCGGAGCAGAACACAAGAAGCCATATCATTCCAAGAAACAAAACACCCCTATCCCGTATATGCCTTTTCATGAATGCGTTGAACCATTTCTTACCTGCCATTTTCGTCGAGTTGTTAAAGTTGTATTGACTGCTGTTTCTTTGTGCAGGATCGTAAGCAAGGTTTCTAATATCTGTGATGGTTAATATCTGAGAACATTAATTCAAACCATGATCTCCATTTAAATATACAGAAACTGCGATGCCTAGCTCACCTAAGTTCCATTCTGCAAATGTTTCATTTGAAGTCATCCTGAACTAATAGACGCCTTTATGTAATAAGTAATACAAAATTTTACATACAATTCTGACTGAAAACAATTAACACTCACTGAAATATAAATAAATTGTAAACATGTAGAGCCAGTCATATATTTTGTAATATACTTATTCTTGACACAATTCTACCTTTAAAATAAGAACTACATTAATAAAAAGTAAAACTGCAGAATAACATACACATAGTTTCCTTAATTATTGGACCAGTCCTGTAGGCAACCAGAAGTTGTTCAAATTAGGAAACTCCGTCATACTTACAAGTTGGTTCGCTAAATACGTGCTGTAGGGACTATTTTCACGTATTATATATTTAATGTAAGTATAAAGTTAGGCTCCACACACACGAGCGCGTGCGCGGGTCAAATATATAACTTACCTAAAGTAGCAGTTTTCGCTTACAGACACTCACAAAATATAACATTAAATGTACAGTAACACTCTTCTGGCCACACGCCACCAACCACTGCTGTTTCAATGTTCACAATGACATAGGAGCTTTGCTTGAACTAATTGTCAATGTGTCTTATCCAACTCCAAAGACTGAACATGAGCAGTACAACGCAAAAGAGCCGCACGTTTCCACATAGACGCATACGACTTCAATTCCGACGTCCAGTAAAACAAATTTGAAATATTTGAGTCATTCAAGTTTAAGTTATGCACTCCTAAACCAGACTGCCACTTCGCACTAACATCTGACACGGAGCGAAATGAAATACACGAACAAGTTACAACCTTTATGAACTTCACGAACAAGTTACAACCTGTACGAACTAAATCCCATAGATAACACAAAAAGAGAAAGACACAAAGCACGAAAAAAACAGGCAATATCTTATCGCACGGCCGCGACCGTCGACCTTGAAGGCAGCTGCAGGATTATCTCCCATGTTATAGCTTTTAAACGGCAAGACTAGTAATATTAGAGTCTTGCTCGCGCTTGGCAAAAATATTCTAAGTCCATTACCTTGAAAACAAAATCGCCCATAAAATCCGAACCACTGAACCGAATTCAGTCAAACAGCAATGTCATCACAATTACTCCAGCATTCCAATATGACAAAGAAATGCACATATGAAGCAAGAATAATAATGTTACGGTCATCACAAACAACAACCAAATACATAATTGATATCCTGTATATTGGATCAGAAATCAACTATCAAACTACAACCGTAAATCACCGCAAGGGTGTATTCCTCCTAATGAGTTCCCTTCATGAACTGTAATTTCACTGTCAGCTGTCAGTCACGTATGTGTGTATTTATTGGTGCAGGTACAAATTCATTTTTCTGTTGTCCGTATTGCCAAGCGCGAACAAGACTCTAATACTACTATCCTTGCCGCGTTTAAAAGTTATAGCATGGGAGATATGCCTGCTGCCAAGCCTTCGCCTGTCAAGGACGGCCGGAGCAGTGAGATAAGCAAACATCAGCGTTAAGATATTGCGTGTTTTTTTCGTGTTTTGTGTCTTTTTCTTATTGTGTTATCTATGGGATTTTGTTTGTACAGGTTGTAACTTGTTCGTGAAGTTTATAAAGGTTGTAACTTGTTCGTGTATTTCATTTCTCTCCGTGCCATTAGAGAAGACACATTAATAATGGTTCCTCGGCATACTTGCATGTCTATGTATTACCCTAAGAAGGTATACCGAAATATTTTGTCTTTTAGTAAGGATGTCAATAAGGACGATAGGTCTTGGACTGTTAAGATTGTTGATATAGAAGAGAGTTATATTTTGTTTTCTTTTTTGTACCGTTTTGGTCTGCAAGGAATAACCGCGAAAGCAGGTAGTGGTTTGTTGGAAATGTGTTTCTTTAGGAAGTCGCATACTCAAAAGGATCCTGTGCCTAAGGAAATTAGTGACATTGACCCTCGTGATAAAATATGTTGGAAGACTTTTCCAGTTCATGAAGGGAAGGCCAATAATACTGTTGTTATTAGTGTATTTGGTAACGCTTCCATGTTTTCGCGTAAGAAGATTAAGTTTGAACTTGGTGATCAGATTTGTTTGTATTGCAAGCTGGTTGGTACGACTGGTGACATGCACATCCATGGTCATGCTGAATTGTATTTTAATCCATAATAAATCTTTTTTGTCGTAATAATCGGTTTATATTTTGTTATTACATCTGTTCCTTTTTTTTGTTAATTGGCCCATACATAACATTTATTCGTAGTAGGGTGTTGGTGGTATTATGAAGTATATATCGTTTGTGTCATAAAGGACGTCGGACCAACTTACCTGCCACTACCCTTGCACCAAACGAACCAGAAAAATGAATTTGTACCTGCATAAATAAATACACACATACGTGACTGACAGTTGACAGTGAAATTACAGTTCATGAAGGGAATTCATTAGGAGGAATACACCCTTGCGGTATATTGCTAGATACAGCTATGGTCCAATATACTCACTCTATCCAGATTTATAATATACATTTCTTGATTGTTATTATCGATATTAAAATGTTGTCTTAAACCATCAAATTAAATAAATCAATTCGCTTTATTTATTTTACTTTTATTTCTTGACTAATTAAATTTATCACTGTTTAAACTATCAATTAAACACTATAGTAAAGTAAAACCTAAGTACTGTATATATATATATATATATATATATATATATATAATCAGTAGGTATGTGCTGTTCACGGTGAAATGAGCACTTTTGAAAGCCCTGCTTAAGATCTACTTGAATGCAAGTTGTGAATTATTCCGCCATATGTAAAATTAACATTGCCATCGGCCTCATAACTTTATTCATGTGTCGGTCAAGTAAAAATTGAAATTATTGGAAAAGTAAATACTATACGAATCTGCTCATTTTTACACTTCGATGCATTAAAAAAAAAAAACCAGAAAGCGAAAGTAATAATTTAAGTTGTTATGAATAGTTACCTAACACTTTTTATTCGACGTTAAGATATGGAACTATTTTCCATCAATTGTTACCAACTTCACTGCGCAAATGTGACTCACAACACCTATTAAAATATGTGCATCCAGGGGCAGTGACATCAATCTAAGGTTCATTTCTAAAGTTCTCATTTTTCCGTGAACAACTTTTAGTGGTGTATACTTCGGCAACGACGGTTTGCAGCCAGACCTCAGAATGAGCAATACTATACAAGTGAAACAGAGCGGCGGTTACTTCGATGTGGGCGTAACAATTCGCTGAAAGTAAAGGCGAGCCAAGGGCATAGAGTTGATACGAATACAGAGGCGAAACGGCCTTCCACACCACGCACCAGTAAATTTGCGGCACTGGACAGCAACTTGTCGGAGGGTTGTTCACTAATCAGCACCTGGTAACTTACTCGCAAGCTGGTGCAGCAGGCGAATCTTACATCCAGGCGGATTTAACCCCCAGGTAGGAAAATACTGACCCCTCGCGATCGAGAAAGGAAAAGAACGTACTAAGTTAATCACTATACTATTGGTGAGATATTTCGGCACAGTGGGATGCAGCACGGAAAGAAAAGGGCAAATATTCAGAATAGGAGATTTTCGGAAAAATATAATTTTTTCTCGGTAAGTGGTATATTTTTACTCTACTAATTACACAAAACAGGAGATTTCTGCTCTTGAAAATCATTTCCGGGGATACTCCAAGTTTCGCTGATGCGTGACCGCTTCGCAGCCACCGCCTACAAAAAACAGCTAGCGTGCCTTGAATTACTGTTTTGGGGTTAGCTTCTCTGTTGGCGCTGAGGACTCTCGCTCGGTGCGTAATTTTTGGATACACTTGAACAGTAATTTTATTTGCGATGCTCCACTTCCTCCTTAAATTGTTATTCTACCAGGGGCCACTCACTGCCTGGCGAGAAAATGACGAGGGTAGGGCTCTCGGGGATTAGTGTCAATCTAATGTATTGTGGTCTGCCGAGGGTTGAAAAAGAGTGATAGCTTGTCGCTATTGTCAGCGGACCGCCAAGCTGCTTTGACACGTGTCGCCACTCAGACATTTAAGGGGGTAAGAATCGCCTGCGTAAAATTCGCCTGCTACACCTTTTTTTCATGGCAGGTTCCATAGCGTCTCTCGTACCTGGCGAATCACATCGCAGTTTAAGAGCGTAGGGCGCTCCCTGTGTCTGCTACGTGAAACGAGTTGATGAAGAATCCAAAAGGATGCTTCCATCTTGATTATACATCCGTGAGGTAGAAACTATTTGAAATAGATATAAAATTCGACAAAGACGAATAATATTGGCAATGACAACTCTTTTAAGTACTGTTTAAAAGTGTTTCAAATACTTAAAACATTATCTACACTGTTAAAATATACAAATTCGAGCGATATATATATATATATATATCTTGTAATATCGGCTTAAGCGGATATTGCACGATACCTGCTGCCGTACTTGGTTCTTGTACAAGCTTTTATAAGCCCTGGTGTACGAACCGGTATACGAGAGCAGCTATATGAGCCGCCATGGAAAATTCATATTGTATGACAGCAGTTTCCGTACTAGCATTTGGCACCCTCGGTGGGTGCGCAGTGTGTGGTTTGTAGTAGGTACATATGAACACCATTCGTAGAATTAGCTAGCACATCTTAATATTGCAAAAAATACTGTTCGCCTTTTACATAAATTGATTGCATACTGGTATAGTTTCATTCATTTTCTTGAAAATGTCGTGAATTCACTAAGAGTAAGAGCGTGTTATGTTTAATATTGACGAAAATTACTGACCGGTTGCAAAATATAGCTTTTTCTTTACGTATCGGGATATTAGTCGCATGAAAAATTTAATGATAATAAAAAGTTTGGGTCTGGCGGGGTTTCGAACTCACACTCAAAAGTTACACGTTCATTGCAGATTCCACTACTTTAACAACGTACTACCAGTCCACTAGTAACGTCGATAGTTTATATACCATAGATATAATAATCGTTTGAATTAATTTTTTCACACAGTAGGTAATATTTTAAGTATTTAGAACCGTTTTAAGCAGTAATTGAAAGTTGTCATAACCAATATTATTCGCCGTCGTCGTATTTTAAATCTATTTGAAAGAGTTTCAACCTCACGGATGTAAAATCAAGATGGAGGCTTCCTTTTCGGTTTCTTCATCAACTCGTTTCAAGTAGTAGCCACGGGGAGCACCCTAAGCTCTGAAACTGCAATGTGATTGGCCAGGCACGAGAGCCGGTATGTATCCTGCCACGGAAAATAGGACAGGTCCAGTTACAGAACCTGTGATGAAATCTGGCAGCGCCAGGCGAAAAATACCATGACGGGTGTCATACAGGCCGGTATAACGGCAGCTATGGCAGACCTTGTACAAACTTTTACGAAATATGGTACCGTGTAATATGGCCTTAAGGCCGTGTCTCAATTTAAAGAATACTCTCTTTCGAGAGAGAGAGAGAGAGAGAGAGAGAGAGAGAGAGCACTCTACCGCACAGCCTGGCGAGAGCACAGCTTCGCTCTCTCTCGTGCTTTCGCTCTGTGGAATTGAAACAAACACTCTCTCATTTCTCTCAGACGACAGGCAAAAGCTGATGCCCCAAAAAGCGGGAAATTATTGTATGTTAAAATCGTGATCATGGTTATTGTAAGTAATTTATGTGTGTTCAAAATAATTCACGAATAATTATAGCACTACAAGAACAATAATTACTGCATAAAATACTATTATTTTTGTTTTACATTTTACCGCAATGTTGCAGCAAAGTGTAAAAAAAAAAAAGAAAAAAAAAAGAAAGAGATTTAGTCGGAAATCCGTATTGATAAATACTTGTTGTGTATGTTATTTTGCTGTTCAAAACAGTCGAAATAATTCACTTACAGTTAAAATGCAAAGTGGTTTTGGCCCAGAAAGTTACTATAACCATATTCAAACACGAAAATAATATAAAATAAAATGGCACCTGCGAGAGAGTGCGAGCGAGTATACAATTTCGTGCTCTCTTTCTGTGTGCTTTCGTTCTTTCGCGCTCTCTCCCGACGAAATGAGACGACCAGAGAGCGCTTTCTGTGATGTCATCCGCGAGAGAGCAAGAGAGAGAGAGAGAGCACGAGAGAGCGCTCTCTGGGCCAATTGAAACACGACCTAAGAGGAGCATAAGGATTTAGCGGAATGCTTAGTAATATATCAGCCTGACTGGGAACAGCTCTCTGAACAGCTTAGGAGCAAAAGACATTCTAAGCATAAGGATAAGGGAGTCATATCTCCCTATTACGATGAAGGTATAGGCCAAGAACTGCTTACTGATTAAGTATAGAAGAAAACCCGGAGGGCCTCGCGGCTATGAGGGTTACAAGTTACCTTTCCGAGTAGGTAATGTCCAAGGGAGGAATCCTGGGGTTCTGAACCTATCCCAAAGGTAAAAACCCTTTCCATTAGAATATAAGAATAAATAAAATTATAAATAAATGTTCAGAGGTATAACCTCTTATAGCGAATCTATAGGCTCATTTATACTTTCATCTAGTCACTATTGTTATAATTACCGTTTACAATTTTTAACTTACATATAAGTGTATTAATAGTATGCCCTCGTGTGGTATTTTAGTGTGTAAAATAAATCCCTTAACAGTGGCATCGGAGGTAGTGTAGGCCTATATATGTATCAAATGAAAATTGCATCGTATGAATCTGACAGCAATAGGTGTAGTGTGAATTTCAGTCAGACAAGGGCAAACATAAAACTTTTAAGAAAATGTTTAATCATTTACGCATTAATCGTTTTATTAGTTGGATTCGTTTCCATAGAGGAACAACGTATTGAGATTTGTGTGATATATAGTGTATCTATATATCTCTTATATAAACTCCATAGTTTCGCTATTTGTGTTCTCTTAGAAAGTCGTTGAACCACAACCTAAACCCCCTCATCATCTTTCACAGTTTCCATCATGACTATAACGTGCTGACCCTCCTCAAACTAAATTCTTACATTGCATATATAACACCATCATCAAGACGTTTATACATTACATCGAACCACCATTAATAATACGCTATAAAAATAACTGTAGCCACATAATTCAGCTTTACGCTACCTATAGACTGTTCATGGTAAAATGAGTGTTTTTGAAAGCCCTGCTTAAGATCTACTTGAATGCACATAGTGTATTTTTCCGTATAATGTAAAATTTAAATTTCCATGAGTCTCATCCCTTTATTCATGCTTCAGTCAAAGTGAAAATGTGAAATAATTAGAAAAATAAACATTTTTTTCTTATACGAATTTTTACACATGTGATTCATTAAAAGAACAGAAACTGAAATAAATAATTTAAATTATTACAAATGGTTACCTAGCACTTTTTATTCGACGTTAAGATATGGAACTACTTTCCATCAATCGTTACCAACTTTATTGGGTGCATGTCACTCAGTGCGTTAGTTGCAGTATATGCAGGCATGGGTAGTAAGTTTTTTTCTAAGGCTGATTTCAAAAGTTCTCACTTTGTCGCGAACAGCCTCTAATTTATGTGCAGGAAGGAAAAGAGATTATGTTTCGAAGTTATATTCGAAATGTGCTGGATAAGTGACGAGCCAACAGAGCTGGATTATGGCCTCCATGTTGAGGTCCGGAGTTGTACAACGTGCTTACAGTTACAGCAGCACCTGAGAGCGGCGAGCGAAGGAAATGATTTTTCCGACACCGGCGTAGTGTTGTTTCGGAAGCGGATATCCTGACCAGAGCTCCAGATACAAGGCGTACACAGCACAGCTCTTCCTCCGGATAAATAGTGCTTCATATCTGCCTTGGAACGACTGTCTCTACAAGGAGTGAGTGAGTGAAGCGATCTGGGCTGCTCTTAACATCGGGATCTTGAGAGCCGATGAGGGTGAAGTGAGGTGAGTATGGAGCAGCGCCGGAATGCAAGGGTGGGGAAACGCGAGATCCCCGAGAAAAGCCGCCGGCCAGCGGATCGTCCGGCACGATTCCCGCCCGGGAATTAAACCCGATTCGCCTTGATGGGAGCGACGAGCAGTCTAACCGCTCAGCCAGCGTGGCCACCGCTACAAAGAGTGTTGCTTCGACCCGGTAAGACGTATTTGGCAACCAACCAGGTGTATTTGCCATAGACAGTTCGCAATTCATTTATCGCTTTTGAAGCCAACCTTTCGAAAACATCACAGCCCCTGCCCGCACATATGTTAACCGGCACACTGACTGCCATGCGCCCTGTTAAGTTGGTAACGTCGGAGGGATTCAAAGTGCAAGGAAACATTTGTAAACACTGAAATTATTTATTTTGCTTTCAGTTATTTTAATGCATATAGTGATTAAAAAAATTAACACATTTATGAAATATTTACTTTTTAATTATTTTATTGTTTTACTTGACCAACGCATGAATAAAGTGACCAGGCACGTGGCAATTCTAATCGCATGGCGTACAAGTAGATTCTACGCAGGGTTTACCGTACATGGCTTATAAATCATATCGTGGTACAATTTCACTTATTGACAGTCAAGTTTTAGTTTGAAGTTTCGATATATTAAGGAAGCAGTTGCTAACAGGCCTACTAATATTCTGTTAACGGTATTATTTCTAGAATAATATAAATAAGCGTAACTAAATTACTTGTTGATGTTATAAACAGCGTGTTCATCCCGGTAGAAGCGGCATCCTAAAATACCGGGTCAACCATGATATACGAAAATAGTTCTGCGATTGTAAGATAAACATTATCTGAAATGAAGTTCTGGTTTACTGCAGGGGTCATGTTTTGGGATTATTGTTTGTTAGCAGTTAGCACGTTCCTTGCTCGAGTAATATACTATAGTAATTGTAACTCTCGCCAAATTACTTTTTTTTTCTGTTATTTACTCTTTCGTCTCTCGTAATTAAAGTTTCTTCACTCAGTGCACGTTCTCTCGCCGACTCGCGTCGAAAAATCTCTAGAGCAACATTCAGGAAGCGAAAACAACAAGGTTGAACATGAGAAAGGACAGGCAGGCTACGCTCTGCGCTTGCTAGGGACATTTGGAGTCGTTGACCCCTCCCTCAGCGGGTTGGAGAGGTGTTGCCGGGCCGTTCCGAGCCCGACTCGACTAGTACCTGGAGGGGGTTGAGCGCGCTTCCGGGCCGTGCCGAACTTGGCCCGCCAGCGGACCGCTTTTGTTTCAACCGAGCCGGGCACGCTAGATGGCGTTGCAAGCTTGCGCCGTGTAGGACAACGGAGGAAGAAAGAAGGGAAGAATCAACTTTATTTCCTTCCCGAAGGAAAGGCTTGAGAAACCAACCATGTCCTCACTGAAAAACCGTACAACGCCCCTCGCAAAGTCTATGTCAATGGAGAGTTGGTGGGAGAAGGTATAGTGGAAGGGAGCAACCAGGAAGGAATCTTCCTTCTGTGAGCAAGGCTAGAAGGAAGAGATTAGACGAAACAGCAGAAAATTGTCAGAAGAAAGAGGCATGATTGAAGCTTAGATACACAAAGATGACACTTAAATTTTTGGCAATTTGACACGGTCTGCGGAGAAGAAAACTAGATTCAGAATGACTGTACCCTATCTAAACAACGCCGTTTTTCCCGTTGCACGTAAAAATAACCACTTTACAGGTGTGCCAGTTGAAATTCAAAAACGTGAAATTCAGTGATTTGTTCACTTGTTTGTATGCATTCAAATACAACCAAAGTAGCAAAGTTAATTAGAAAGTGATTTGTTTTTACATTAAATCGTTTTTATGAAGCCGTCCTCATAAACACCGTCGACATAATGACATACGTTCTGAGATGGCATCCGAACGCGATATCGCTACTGAATAGACTATTAGATTTCTTATAACAAAAACTATGTGTTTTTTTTCCCCCCCTCTTTCCTCAAACGAAACTATTCAATACATCAAAAAGCGATTTGAAATAGGTATCACACTAATTTGCATTTCCGTGCGCGCCTGTCAGGTTATCAAAGAAAATAAATTTAATGGTTGCTAGAAGCAGCTAAAAATAAACTAAGTCATGTGAAAACGTTCAGTCACTAATATTAGCGCAAAAATAGTAGTCCCCGTGTTCTACTCCCTCGTGTAGATTGAGGAATTATTACTACGTCACACAATTCCGTAATGTTAACTAAATGTTCTTTTTTTTTTTTTTTTTTGCTCACAAGTAAAACAATATCTTTAAATCTGATTATTTATCAAAACTAATTATCGGGTTACTCTTTATATTAAAACCACATTTATATTCGCGAATTCGTCCGTATGTACTACACCAAGCAGTTACTATCTACCTTTGCCGAAGGACCTCTTCGTACACTACACCAAATTAATGGTTCTGCCCTCAGGTGTTAGGATTGCAATTTGCTATAGTCTATTCACGGTAAAGTGAGCACTTTTTAAGGACCTGCTAAATTTTACTTTTTAGACAATTTCTGTCTTTCAACCAGTTTTTAAAATAAATATTGCCGTGTGACCTATAAACACAGTGTATGCATCCCACCACTCACAAAAGTTAACGTCTGAAGCTGCCATAAAATATATGTATTAGTGGTTAACGCGCTGTTCCAAGGGCCGTATAAAGTGCTCACTTTATCGTGAACAGCCTATAGGCGAGCATACTCTGTACCAGATCACGTAGAGCTGTTCTATCGAGAAGTAGTCCTCCCTCAAATTTCTCCCTGACACCTTCACCTACCTTCACACGACTTCACTAATAGTTGTTGCAAGACAGACCTAGACTTAAAGTTACTGGAAAAAAATTAAAGTTTCGTTAAATACTATTTTCTTTAATAAAGCTTTATACACGCAGTAACACTTGCGTTGTTGATAAAATTAAGTGCTGGGATGTCGATGTTCATTTGTTTGTGTTAATACGTAGAGAACCTCAAATTTTCGCGTATTCTTCCGGTAAAAGGACATTTTTAAAAATGATCTGTATGCTGTCGTCTAATTTAGTATTTTTATTGAGCACTGCCCCCAGCACCCAACTGGGTAACCAGTTTTACCTCACATCAGTTAGCCCGGAACTCACATAGAAAAAAGTCTAAAGCTGTGCCAACAGTGTGAATTAGAAAAAAGTCACTGCTCCTACTTGCATATATTCCAACGGGTGCACTGAGTGGCATACGTGCAGTACAGTTAGTAACGATGGATGGAAAGTAGTTCCATATATTAGCGATGAATAAAAAGAGTTAAGTAACAATTTGTGATAACATAAATTAATTTTCGCTCTCTGGTTTTTTTTGTGACGAAATGTAAAAATGAGCATTTTGTAAAATATTTGCCTATATATTAAATTAATTTCACAGTTTCACTGGACCGACGCATGGATAAAGTGATGAGGCCCTTGCCAGTGTTAAATTTACATCAGGCGGAAGAATACGCAACGCGCATACAAGTAGATCTCAAACAGGGTTTTCAAAAGTGCCCATTTTACCGTGAACAGCCTATAATATTAACTACTTCTGTTACAATGTTATTTCCTTACTGAACTGCCAACAATAAGGCGGCGTTTATGTCGTAGCAAACCAATTTTGTGTTGAATTGTGCTTAAACAATTTTTGTATATGAATTGTTGTAAAACAACATTCCGACGTGAAATAAATAAAGTATAATTATTTTGCCTCAAAAATAAATATTAATAATGTAAAGAAAAAAAAGTGATGGCATGAAGGAAAGTAAGTCGAACTCGCGCCATGCGATCTTGACGATCTTCACTTTACGAAACTTAACGTCGTAACAACTGCACCATTTTGACGAGCCTGATTGCATTTCATTTTCTGGGTATTCACACAATATAATGAAAACTATAGTACTCTTTTGTTAAGTGGAAATAATTTGTGCTCTAGAAATATATGCATATTTGGCACACGTAAACTGCTTTGGAAGGTTTGAAAGCTGTGTTGGCTGGGAAGTACTTTAATGTCTTAGTAACAGGAATAGTTTATTATTCCTGTAATTTTTAGCGCCATGCAACTGTCGGCAGTCTTTGGAGGAGGCCATCTGGCTGAGTGCGGGGGTAAAGTAAGTTACGGTGAGGGACGGACGATTACAAACAATACTTATAGCATCCTCGTCGTGAATGAAAATATGATACCTACGTATATTATGACAGTTGTGTAGAAATATAGCTTATGTGCTGGTCATGATTACACGCCCCGTTCAGGGTGGTGAGATTTAATTACGAATAGCTGTTTATTTTAAAAATGGCACTGACCTAACAACATATGCAGGCACTCTCGTAAAATGCCTAATTAGGGGAAGGTTGCCTAAGGCGTACCAGTTTTTACATTATTGCATTAATTTGGGCCAATCTTCAATGTACTGCTCCAATATTGATTTAGTACGAAGCAGCATACATATATGCATACATATCTACATTAACATGTCTAGTTAGCCGAAATAGCGACCCAGAAAAAATTTCTTAGCGTAAGACTGCAATCGGTACGATATAGGAAACCAGCATCCAAAATCGTACCGCCAGTATCGTAAATCGTACCACTACAAACAGAAATAGTCTAATACTAAATGTTGACCATGGAAACAGCTATAATGATGTTTTAAGTGTATACAAGTACATATTTCACCCTAATTAAAACAAACAAATTAATAATTTGCATGCAACACAATTAAAACGTTTGAGGCCTGATTTAACCCCTGCGCATGTTTCATGTACCCAGGTGTGACCTGTACACATTGCACCACACTTTCTACGACATTTTCCTCACATACTGAACAAAACCAATCGTCTTTCACAAGTTCTATGGTTACATTGGATGCGAACGAAGTAGAAGGTGCAATGTTGTCTGGAGTTGTTCTTAAACGCTTGTTTGTGCATGCAGAACGTCCCTTCCCTTTTGTATATTTATTATGTACTTTGCTGGTCGTCTTCCTTTTTCTATCTTTTGCAGCCATCAAATCACAATCACGTTTGTATGGACTGCTTGTCAGTACAAAGCACGTTGAGCTCTCCACCTTGCTGGTGTGGACACATGTTTGGGGCATGTTGGATCGGAGAAATAGCTTCAATAGAAACATTCAACATCGAGATAATCTCCTGCTGAGTAGGCCTATCATTAGGGCTAATTATTTCACTACCTGTTGGGTCGCTGATGTTTTCTGTAGGCTTACAAGAAGGCGTATCCGTCTCATGTTTATCGAAGTGGCATTCGTTTTCTTCCAGATTTGCAGCTGCTAAAAAGTCGGACTCGTTAAAAATATCACGATCTACCGGCCAGATTCCACTAGCACGAAATCCGTTAATGGCGTTCTGAATAGTTGCTGCCCTTGCATAGGCCTCTGCTACAAGTTGGGTAACCTGATACTAGGTAACACACAAACCGGTATTTGCTCGAAACCATTTTTCAACTGCCTGGGTGTAATAAGTTTATAATGGCTTGAAGAAGGACCTGTACAGAGGTTGTAGCCGATGAGTTGTGTGGGCAGGCAACTGCAACATTAGGACGCCATAGGCTCTTGCAAGTTCCAAAGCTTCACCATTCTTCGAATGTGTCGAATAACCATCTAAAATTCAAAGAACCTTGTTGTCTATGTTTGGTTTGATCAGAGCAATAAAATGTTGTAACCATTTTACAAAACGATCACTGTTAATGTACCCTGTTTCCGATATGTCAACAATACCTCCAGGAGGGACACCAACCTGCAGCTCATGCACCATTCTCATGCGTTTAAAGATTATCATAGGTGGAACATACATCCCCGACGCACTAATACAACACACTATTGTTGTATTTACACCTCTTTCTCCACTTGCAATAGCTCCAACCAAGCTTTCCTTTCATAAATAACACTTTCTGGCATCTTTTTTTGTACAGTGCTGAAACCCGTCTCATCGACATTGAACATACCAGTAGCATCAAATCTGTTTTCATCTTTAACTCTTTCCAGGATATCAAAAAATCCTAACACATTCTTCTTGTTGAACCCCTTTGCACGTGAAATGGAAGTGGACTCGGGCTCACGTAGCGCTAATTCCTTATGACAGGCTTTAAAGGCATAAAACCATTTCTTCCCTGCCATTTCTGTCAATCTGTTGAAGCTGCAATTTTGAATGCTAACTTTCTGACATCAGTGATTGTTACCCCAAACAGAAGCTCTTCTAATCTTAAAATATTATCAACGAGTTGTTGCTCTACTTCGGGTGGAAGGGTGGTGGTACGGCCTATGGCTTTTACGGATTCGTTAGCTACAACATTCTTCCTAAGTGCATTTTCAATGTTGGCTTTGGAATGTTGTATTGTCGACAGCATTCATTAAAACCCATGTCCCTGTTTCTATACGACGCAAGAGCCATTGCCAACTCCATTTCAGTCCAAACTCCATATTTCCTTTTCGTCATTCTGTAACACACAACGAACATGTGTTTTAGTAATATTTTATTTACGGTGACTATTAAATACTTTTGTACATGGTAAATATGGAACTTGGCAAATTTAAGGCGTGTTCAACTGAAACACATTGTCCTCGGATGTTGATGTACGGCCATTGAGAAAAATGTTCCGTAAACAATACACAGATTCAAAGCTGAACATATACTGAAGTTTGTAATAAAATGAGATCACTGCATAAAACTATGCAAAAGGTTATTTAGATTGTTCAAAGTGTTAACACATACAGTCAGCAATAAACGGGTTTCATTGTACTATATTTGTGAAACTACGACGTGGTACAACTTAGGGAACTTGTGATCAAACAAAACAAACATATGAAACCTAACCTCAAATTGTCATAAGATAGAAATTAGTTCAAAATGTGAAGAAGAGTTGTCTTTACAATAATAAATATATTTAAACAATAATTACTTACTTTCCAATTTCGTACAGGCTTACAACTGAGGTTCAGAAACGACATCCAGAAGTGCAAATAATCATAAACTCCAATAACATCGCTGGACGTGGTTCCATACTTACGTTATTCTTTGGACTGGCCGGGAACTATAACAGGTTCATCTTGTAGACACAAGAGCACAGGGGTATTCACATTTCCTGAGATATGGAAGTGGTACGATTTAGGAGGCGGTATGCATTCGGCAACTTTCCCTTATTTTAAAAGGCATGTGTGTACTATGCGTGTGTGTAGGAATTTGTGTTTAGATGTGTGTCTGTAAGAGTGTATGTAAAAATGTTTCGCGTAATTTTTATTTTAGTTATTTAAGTGAACTTGTTCGATATTTCATTTCTATAGGCCATGATCTGTAAAATTAACTTATTAGTGTATAAGTATCCATCTGCATAAGCACTAATAGGATAACTGAAAAATGTGTACGATGAAAAACATACTTACCTTACACATATTTTGTATTACAAATTATTTGTAATAAATATTTTCAGAATGTTTTCACAAAAATGTTAGCCTAGGTGTTACAGTAAAAAAGAAGTTGTACGTTTTTACATACAATTATTTTGAAAATAGATGCCACAAATGTTCTTGTAGGTATCACTACAGAAAACTGATGACGGGTTTCTAAAGGTACCACCTCAATTTTGTTGGTTCCCTCCCCAATTGGAGGGTACACTTTCTATACGATGTTGGCTTCTACTAAGAATAAAACATCTATATCTTGTACTTGGATATAATGAAATATGGAAGTATGATGAGTTTTCTGACACGTTATATATGACGGTAAAATTTGAAGGTAAATATGAACCCTTCCGAGATACTGCGTCAAAGCCACCAGTTTTATTTGAAGCAGGTATTTACAAAATTGTAATTTTTCACAACCTACTCATAAGGGATCCAACACTTTAACATGAATAAAATTGGTCCCGACCCAAGAAGAAATCGTCTGTAATATTTAAAAACAATAATACCTCCGCAGACGTTTAGGGCATGCAGTATTTATGTATGTGCAGACTTTAACAAGATTGCGTTTCATGTGTTAACGATAGTCACAAGTTCACGCATGAATAGATCCAAATTAGTTGTACCCACCATCTGTTTCCATGGAGGGTAAATTATTTAAATTTGGACGCAAACCCCCGTTTTTTTTGTAAACTGGTTATTCTAAAGCCCACCCACAAAAAATCAAGTTGTATTTATATGAGCCTCTTTGAAATGCAAGGTGGACGAACTCCCGAGGAAACTACCGCACCCCCCTCCGCACCACCACAAACAACAACCAATCTCAAGATCCATCCCATGCTCCTGAAGCCGATACCTTTGCGTGCTTCCCAGGAAGAAATAGAAGGTTGTTAGGGGGTTGAGGCGTGGGCGATATTTAAAGGTTCTTACCCTTCACAAACAATGGATACTGGGGATGGCTGCAGAGGAGGCAAAAAATGCACAGAAGAACCTCTGCTTCTTTTGTGAGAGGAGTTGGGCGAAGTCTTATGCTGCTACGCTGAAAGGGAGGATGATCTGAGAGTAAAAACGACTCAACTAGCCGACTGCGTGATTTCAGTAAACTGTTTAATGATAGCAATCTGAAGGTAAATAGTAGGATCTGGAAGACCGGACTTGATTTATTGGGTGTTGAACCAGTTACTTCGCTTCGGACAGGCAATAAAGAGGGCTTAAATTCCCTCGGTTGTTTATTCCTAAACGGCAAAACAACAGTTACAAGTCTTAGTGTACATGTTTAAGCCACTCACATTATAATAACTATAATATTAACATGTGTGTTTTCTTTGATTATATAATTATACCAACTAATTCTGAGTATTGTGATTATGCATTTAGGTTTATATCTACAAAGCAATAAGTGTCGGGGATGATTCTTGTACAGCTGAGTTTTTTAGATAATACATGTGCAACTATTTCTAATGAAGTGACTCAGTGTTACCTCACATTTCTGCAATTATATTTTTAATTAAAATTTAATATACAGAAGGGGTTGATAAATATTTACATACTGATCGTAAGGCCTATCAAACCTAACTATAGTAAGCCATGTTACCTGTAGCTGATTTGTAGGTCTTTTGTGAACAAATCTTTTAGCGATATCATACAACGCGTAGTACTAAACTGAAGTATTTTCATGGAAATAGTTTTCAACAAGCGGAATTTTGATTTTAGTCAAATTTAAGGTGTTTTTTTTTTTTTTTTGGGTCGAAACAATATTCACAGTAATATGTTCACAATATGAATTTATTGTAAGAAAGCATAAATGAAAATGAAAATTAAATTCATAAACTTACATTTTAGAGTAAACGGTTTTAAATCATAAATTTCACTTTTCAATGACACATCAACAAAAATTTTTGTTTTTTTTTTTCTATGCCGCATGGGAAGAAGATACAATGTTTATTATAAAACTTATCATTATAGTTAAACGTTATCATGGATGTCAAAGTTGTAGCTGGCATATTTATATTATACAAAATCTAAAAAAGAAACTCATGTTTTAAATATTGTATTAAGTCAAATTTAATTTTTGAATTTTTAAACCATGGTTTGAAAGTATTTACTACTCTCAACAAAGAAGGAAAATAAAATGGTTAATATCTTGCATCCTCATGAAATATAGATTTAAGTTGTGGTATTTCCCTTCACATTTTCTAAGTAAAAACTATAAAAAGGGGCAGTTAACTAATATCATAAACCTAGAACAGTGAGTCATTATCCTGATTTACTACTAAGTCTTCTCCAAGAATATATATTTTTTACTACCGAATAAATTTTCCGACTTGAGTCTTAAAAATAATACTTGCAGTCAATAAATCAATCCGTCCATAATTCTATAATTAATAGACGATATTTTAATACAGCTGGTTCGCTATTGACTAAAAATATTTAAAAAATAATCTTTGAAAAATAATTTAGTTACAGTCCGTAGATGCATATATTTAAGCTTAATAGTGACTGAGGAATTTATAACAATTTTGACAACGATTTATAAAACGTAGTACCAAGTTTAAACACCCCATAAAAATTATTTGTTAATTGGTGGCAAAATTAAATCAGTCTCATTTGTTTAATGCGCATAAAAGTAAGAATTGGCGTAAATGTAAGGTATTATTGAAAATACTTTCTCTTATTTATGTTTTTTTTCTTGCGAATGAACACATCTGGTCCATTTGGGCCATAAAATTAAGTCAATGTGTTATTACAAGAAAATATATAAAAAATTACAAGGGCAGCCGTAGATAAAAATGTTTGCAAATTTATGAGAAAATTTTTTATCATATTGATGCGATTATATATATTATATATATTTAAAAGGGTTAAAAAAGTTATTTAAAAGGGTGCAGGATACAAATTAAGTCTAAACACATAAAATTAAGTCAATGGGTTATTACAAGGATATATATATATATATCCTTGTATCCTATATATATATATATATATCCTTGTGTGTGTTTAGATTTAATTTGTATCCTGCACCCTTTTAAATAACTGCAATGGCACTCGATTGCAAAATGGATGGGAAACTGTTTGCGGGGAAACACCAAATTGTAGCCTGCTGAAACTGAACACACAACCCACGACCTCTCAAATTACTTAAACATGCCTATTAACTTAATGATAAGGCATCATAACTACGGCTTAACTGGGATTCGAATTCGGAATATCGAGAAATCTGGCATGTAGCTATGCTTTGTGATGAGAGAGGAGGTGTGAACAGAATGAAAAAGCACATACTCTCGGCAGCACCAATAACACATGTTGGAAACTAGGCTGCATTCCAGAAATGCCTACGTGTTTATAGTAATTGAGAAAATAAATAAATAATTTCATAAGACCAATATTAAACATGGCAGTTTAGGAAGTTCACTATTTTTCTTATATTAATACATTTTGACAACTTTTATTTAACTTGACTTTTTTGTATGTACGGTAAGTGTATGTCCGACCTCTATGAACTTAACTGGTTTGCAGTCTGCCTGCAGTGCATCACTGTTTGTCAGGTTTCAGCCCGAAGTGTGGAAGGGGCCACCAGTGTTTAACTGCACATTTTTAGTCTTTTTATTCTCACTAATGGTTTTTATTATTAATATATAGGTAAACTATACATTCACAGACCCATCCGTCATCGGGATCGCAAGCTATACCTATGACGGAAGAGTCTGTGAATGTATAAATAGTCTACCTATATAATAATAACAAAAAAATTGTTGAGATGAAAAAGTTGTAAGTAAATTAACTATAAATAAAACTTTTTAAAACCAACCTCTTTTTATTAATGCTATACAAAGAGAAAAATAATTATTATATTTCACTAATTATATTACTTGTAAGACGTGGTCGAACAGCTGTAATAAACTTTATTAATTTTAATATGTTTGTATTAATTTATATTTATAATATAAAAGCTTGGCACAAATAGTTAAGAGCCTTGTGCAAGCCGTTCATACTACGCTTGTGAAAATGAGTTATATGTTCTATATTGTGAATTAGTTAAGAGCCTTACACACGATATGTGCTTACCACACTTATACAAATGTGTTATACATTCTTTATTGTGAAAATTTAAAAGCCTTACTCAAGATATGTGCTTACAACGATTACGCAAATGATTTATACGTTATATATTTCACCAAACTTTTATATAAGCTTATTAAATACAAATTTATACTATGATATTAATTTGTAGTAAAGTTTATTACGGCTGTTCGCCCACATCTTATAAGATATAAAAACTCTCTAACTAATATAATTTTTTTTTATTGGATTATATATAAGAGGTTGGTTTTAAAATATATTTTTACAGTTAATTTATTCTACCTGTCAGTAGTGTGCTATAATGTCAGCAAAAGTGGATCTCTGTAAGCTTAATTGATACTTATATTAATTGATTTTGACATGCAAAATTTGGTTAAATTTTGTTTAGTTATTTAATAGATCTTTAATGATCATATACAATATTTATATTAATGCTATTTTTAAAAAACACGATACGTGCTTACTACACGTACACAAATGAGTTATACATTCTATATTGTGAAAATTTAAAAGCCTGATGCAAGATATGGTTGTGCTACTCTTATGCAAATGAGTTATACGTTCTACATATATTGTGATAGTTAAGAGCATTACCACGATATATGCTTACTACGCTTATGCAAATGAGTTATATCTACATTCTATATTGTGAATAGTTAAAACCCTTACTCAAGATACGTGCTTACAAAGCTTACGCAGATAAGTTATACGTTCTATATTGCGCCAAACTTTTATATATTAAATATAAATTGAAGAAAACATATTAATTCGTAGTAAAGTTTATTACGGCTGTTTGGCCGAGGGAAATAGACGGTTCTATGCCAGGAGTCAGGAGGCGAGGGTCGGGGCCAACCGCCGCCATCCTGGATTACGTCATTTCTGGTCGTCATATTTTTGCAAGTATGCCACAATCTTGGTAGCCAGTATGTCAATTCCCATGCTCTATCATTCCTCACTGCCTCTACAATTCCGAGTGTTTTCTCCAAGTGTTCCCATTTTTCATGCTCTAACATTCATCCTCGAATCTTCATGCTCTATCATTCCACCTTTTCATTCACCATCTTGGATTCCCGGACTTCCTTCTCAGTCATTCCACCTTGGCATCCACCATCTTGGATGACATTTCTTCATGCACTATCATTCTACCTTGGCAGACGGCATTCTGGATTACATTGCTTCATGTTCTATCATTCCACCCCGGCATCCATCATCATGCCACATCATGCTGTCATTCCAGTCATGTGACTGCCATCTTGGACTCAGCCCATTTCGGATTCCGTCATCTTGGATTCCACCATCTTGTTTCTCAATTTCGTTCAATTAGTCGTGTCCACTCCACCATCATCTTGTGCTTGCACTTCATGCTCTATGAATCCATGTAACCTCTCTTGCATTCCAAGGGTTTTCTCCAAGTGCTCCCATTTTTCTCTCTTGCATTCTTTCTATTTCTTTCATCTTTTCTTTCCTCTCTTTCTTTCTCTTTCTTTCCTATCCTATTCGTTCGAACAGTCACAGAAACACCATCTCGTAAATTAACCACCAAAAAATATACCAGCGAGGCCATATTGGATTTAGATTAATTCCGCTAGCCAATTTTCGGACGTTCTTGCTGCGGTTAATGTCCACCACATATAATATAATTAAAAAAACAACGCATCTCTTTAACGTTCATTTTGTATCATTAATGTAGCAAGGGTCTCTTACAGCTCACACAGCTACTGTAGAACACCATGCATCATAGTAGCATACTCTTCCATAACATGCCTCATGTAACATATTTCTGGGTTGTAGGGGCACCTGGCAGGTCTTCTTGGTGTTGACAGGCGTAGTGATTCCCACGTACTGCATACAGCACCATTTCTTGATGGTCGCGGTGTCCAAAGGCTTAAGCGATATTCGAGGTAATGGTTCAAACACTGAAGATGATGTCACTGGTGACTCTGCTGCGAACCACTTAGCTTAGGAACTGAGTTACCTCTCCATCAAAAACCTTGTCTTGTTACGAACACAAGAATGATGTAGTGAAATAACTGTCCCCCTTCTTATATTTGTGGACACAAAGGTCAAACTTAAAGCTACTTGTTCATTATGTCTTTCATATCCACCCAGATATCCTTAGATTTAACCATCTCACCTGTATTTTTCCTTTCTTGCGATGTAAGACCTTCCCAATCAAATATGTATCTGGAAATTTATTTACCTCTATTTCTTCCGAGTAGAAGGCTCCACGTATAGGCACGTGATCTATATATTCCAAATAATATGTGTGAGGATAGTAATGTCGTATGTGAACAAAACGAAAGAGCTCCATAGATCAGTTCCCTGCATATCCCTTGGTAAATACACATTTATGCCTGCTTATGCTCACAACACCACCACCAGGCCAACTCACAATGCAAACATTCTTACCATCTGTCAAACCAACATTACTGACTGATGCCAGACCAATCAATATACCATCACCTATAACTATAGAAAACTCAGTCCTATCGCACCACCTAACACACCAAACATACTATCTATTATAACTCAAGCAAATCTACAGCTGATACCAGTCCATAACCTAACATCCATTCTACCTGTACTACCAATCTACACCACCTATACCTGACAGCCATACCACCCATTATAACTCTAGCATACCTCAACCATTCATTCACACAGGTCATACAAAGCAAACATACAGTCTATACCAGTGATACAATAAACTTCTTATACCATCCACCATGCTTACTAACACTTGTAAAAATACACTGACCACCCTTACTAACATAATTTTTAACTCACGCACACCTTAGGGCTTATAGGACTCATCGACACATAGATACTGTCCAGAACATTCGACATATTCCAGTAATCACAAACAACCTTACCAACTGTCAAAACACCATTACTTACTGTTACCAGACCATCAAACATACCTTCACCTATAACCAAATAAAAACTAAATTCAACCATACCATCCAACACATCAATTGTACCATCCATCTTAACTCAAGTTTACAGAAAATATAGAGTTCAGACCAACCGAAACACAATTATCCCTGCCATCTGCCCTACCAACTAACATCAGACTTAATATATTCATACTATAACTCTAATGCACCTCAGCTCGCACTGAACATATAAAGCAAACATAAGGTCCATACCGGTACCACAATCAACTTCTTCTCATACCATCCACCATACTGACTGACACCAATCAAAATACACTGACCATCCATACCAAACAATATTTAACTCAAGCATGCCATAGCTTATAGGACTCACTGGCACACACGTAATGTCCACACCATTCACCACGTACCAGCAATTACAAGACAGATATACTGGAAGACATATCACCCAACATACCATCCTTGATAACCCAAGTGTACGAAGCAAATTTATAGATCAGACCGACAGTCATTACTGACTGATACCAGACCAAACCAACTTACACCTGTAACCAAATAAAAACTCAATTCAACCACACCACACAAACTATCTGCTCTACCAACAGTCATCAGATGAAATATATGCACCACTCAAACCAGAATTCAAGCATACCTCAGCCCACACTCATTAAAATATACCAAAAATCTGAACTCCAAAATGTTTATCATAGCATCAGACACCACCCAAAATATCATTCCAGACATTAATATAAATCGCTCCATCAACTATCCATACCATTAAAAATACTGACCATCACACCTCAGGCATACAAAAACCAAATCTGAGTAACCCTGCAGACCAGGAGTACTGGGTACTAAACCAACAATAACCCAGAATACTTCAGTCATAGCATACAGACCAGATTGTATATACAACATAAGAACTACCCATTTCGTATCACGACACACCATCCATTAACCACCACCAACTATATCATACCTCCATCATACTTAACAATCATATCGATTACCTATTGGTACTGAATACCAAAACATATATAATACATATCAACATGACATTAGCTTGCCTCAGCCACGCATCATCGAAAGGCATACAACCCAGCATACCTACATACTATGCCATCTGATTATATCACCAAACCACCACAGCAGGTAACCATACCAACAGAAACATTCAGCCCCAAACCATATCATTCACTCTAACCCTAAGCATACCTCATTCATGCTGTTAATGATACAGCCATTTCAACCACTATACCCCAGACTTACTAATCAATCATAACAGTCAACTAGACTGACTGTCATTTCGGCACCAGTTACACATATAAACAAGTCATACCAGCAGCCGAGCAAATCAAAATATTCCAATCATAAACTCCAACCATGCTATTATAAGATCAGTACTAATAATTTAAGCACCTATAA
Organism: Dryococelus australis; assembly: GCA_029891345.1. Classification (NCBI taxonomy): domain Eukaryota; kingdom Metazoa; phylum Arthropoda; class Insecta; order Phasmatodea; family Phasmatidae; genus Dryococelus; species Dryococelus australis. The sequence goes on along the minus strand of CM056993.1, from coordinate 291,655,359 downwards.
CATCCATACAGTCATAATTCCCATATGCCATCAAATCATACTAACCAACCATACCATCTAAGCATCTGCCCTCTCATACTAACTTATCAAACCATTCCGCCCTTACAAACTAATCACACAATTAAAACATTCTCCCCACACACCACCGAAGCTACACTTTTAGCATACTGTTGTCAGAACAACCTAACATGTGATCAAGTCATCCAATCAACGTAATGGCTATACCAAACATACAAGAAACTAACTGTACAACCAAGTCATATCAATAGGCTGTACCATCAAGATGTACCAGCCATAAAAAAACCAAACCTTGCAGGCAGCATACACCAGCAGACAATACAATCATGCTACTCCATACATTTCAGTTATTCAAAGTTACCATACCAACCAAAAACACACTAGTCAGTTATACTACCTATAACATCCATGCAGAGAGGTCATACAGTACAAACATTCTAAAATACCTCTACCAACGATGAGCCTACATACAATTCATATTATCAGACTTACCAACATAATATTCAAGCCATACATTTCGACTTTTTATACTAACCATCACACCTGTCATCACACCTCCTGCCCTCCTGTTTATCAGCCATACAGGCATGTCACACTCAAAAGACAAAGTAGTTCCATCAAAAAACTCCCTCCTACCATCAACCCAACTACTGAAATGTCCCAATCACACATTTCAGACATCGCTGCTACCATATTGATAGGCCAATACAGTCAAGACACATTACCAAACCAGTCAACTAATGAATATACCCAGGTCGTCATATACAATAGTTTTAAAAAACAAGAGAAATTGCACTCACATCTCTAGCAAATTTCACATATAGATAAGTGCATGAGTGACTCGGTCAGTGTGTCACCCTGGAGCCTGCCTCGACTCTGGATTAGTGTATGTACCATCCCTTCGACTCATGGAGACCTTCACGATGCCTACGCCATCGGTCGGCCACCTGTCTACTTTTCAGATTCACATGTTGATAGTTGATCGCACAGGGTTTGTGCATTCCACTGCTAGTTTAGAAAGTGTTGGCTGTAATCTGAATTTGACAATTTCATTATGATTATGTTCGTAAGGAAAGCATTTGCTATTCTGCTGTACTAGTCAGGACTGTCTGTTCTTGATTAGCATGTGTAATATGCGTTGGTTGGAAAATTCTTATAAATATTTTCGTTTATATTTGTTTGCAAGGGTATGTAGCAGTGACGACCTTGTCGCGCCGACTGCTTCACGACTCTGTCATAGCATTTTTATTTTAGTCTAAGGAGATTTGCTCGATGCTTGCAAATATTGTGTTGTTTGTTAATGGAATTCGTATGTTTCTACTGTATCCAAACTCGGTGGGAGGCTGTACGTGGGAAAATCGTTTGCTGTTCTGCTGTACTAACCAAGGCTACCACATCAGTTTTTCGATGTCTGGTCTTGTATAGCAACGACTGATGTAATGTACAGTGCTTGTTGCTTGTGCAACTGGCGTTGTTTGGCAGGCGTTTATAGCAGTGTCGTCGTCTCTTACATGACCACCAGTTTAAATGTATACCTTTACAAGACCGTGTAATGTGTGTCTTCAAATTATGACCACTGGTAAATAGTGTACTGCACATGACATAATATAGAATTTTTTTTGTGACTTTGGTCCTGGTGATTGTAAGCTCATTTGCTCCCATTGACATACATTCCAGCTTTTTGTACCGAAGTTCACAACACAATAGCAACACTGATGCGAAACCCAGTGCGTCTGCATGATTTATGCCGGCTTTCGGTCATGTATGTCGGCTTTCGGTCATGTGCATCGACACGAGTGCTCCTAGTGAACATCATCATTAACGTAATGTTCTTGGCATCCTACCCACTGACATGGGTAACGAAGATGGTCGAAGACCTTCGCGACTTTAGCAGATTATGGTTGTGCACTTTAGCGGATGACTGGAGAAACAAAGCTGGCGATAGCATCTGTGTGTGTATGTATTGCTCAAACAACCATCGGAGGGTAGCTGAGTTCAAGACTTGACTGTATATATAAATATTAAATTCCCTTTCAGACTTACATCAAATATGGTATTTTTTCTAGTGATGGAGGCAGGCATAATATTAGGATGGTGTTCTGTTCAATATATAACATAGACATACTTTATAGACTCTACCCGCCTCCTGACTCCTGGCTTAGAACAGACTATTTCCTTCTACTTACAAATTCTGTAACTACCATAATTATTTTTATTTATTAAGTGCATTTATAAATATAGTTTGGTTTTAAAAAGTTTTATATAGAGTTAATTTATAAATGGCAAAGTACAAGCATCAAGCCATTATTTTACATTTAATAAACACAAGTGTAAATACATGCCCGATATTTTATTTTTAAATAAAGCTTGACCATATTGAACTACCACTGACTTCATCCTGGTATATTTAAACTCAATCAATTTAAAAGTACTAAATAAAGCAATCTAAAAATGGGATAAATAATGAATTTCTAAATTTTTAAAGGGGGGAGGCGGAGGAACGAATTAAGTTTATGAGTAGGTTTCATTTTTGGTACAACCGCATATTCGTGACAAAATTGTACATTTATACAATGTCTTGAGTAATTAAGAGGGAGTATTAAACCCCTAAGCTTCTCCAATGTATACAGCATTACGTGGTACAGTCTGTCCACGGTAAAACGAGCACTTTTGAAAGCCCTCTCATTTGGAATAATAGTCAATAAATGTATTTTATTGTACCCTCAGGCGTTAACTAATGAGTGTGTGTGAATATACACATCTGTGTTTATTACTTACATGGCAATATTTATTTCGTAACGGTTTTTGCAGGATAACATATGGTTGAAAGGAAAATTTAATTAGGAGCTAAAAAGTGTTCAAAAATGTTCACTTTACCGTGAACAGCCTGTACAAAAATAACCCCCGCGTGACCACCACTATGAATATCAGCGAGTGAAGTACTGAGCATCGCATAGGTTGTGGTTATTATTTAATCAACTAGGAGCACAGTTAACACGTGACGTTTTAAAATCAAGCCAAAATACTGAACAAACAAGACGACCCAAAATGAAAAGTGAAATTTTTGGCTGAGAACATTAGACAAGGTCAGAAAATCCTGAAGCACATTTTTTTTTTTAATCATTTAATAAAATATTTCAAATACAGTATAATTCACTACGCAGCCACTCCTACATCTTCAAAAATCCCAAATTTGGCAAATGTATGAATTCAGCTACGTCCTGAATGTGTCGTGGAGTGTTGTGCACAATAGGAATATTAAAGTGTTGTGGAATTCCTGGAAATTTGAAGTGGATGTAGGCTTAGAACAAACGGCACCTGCTAGCTCATCGCAAAAATGTTCGCAGCAGAATTGAGAACTTAGAAATGAGCAGGCCAATGTAGCAAAGGAAATTCGTTATCGAGCTATTGAGTAATTTTGCTTTTACCATTGCCCACCTGGGATTTACTATTTGTCTGAAGATAAACTGAGATAAAGGGAAGCAGATAGTCAACAAAGATATTAATGTACGTGGAAGTGGGACATACCTCTTTGCTTGGGCAATCCTCGCCATCATTTCCCAGCCTCCCCTATTAAACATTTGCTGAACCTATCCTTTAAAACTCGGTTGTCACGCTTCTATACACTCGTCGCACAACTCGTCAGGTGTCAGCAGTACAACACGTTATAGGTTGTTCACGGTAAAATGAGCACTTTTGAAAGCCCTGCTTAAGATCTACTTGATTGCAAGTTGCGAATTCTTCCGCCTTATGTAAAATTAGCATTGCTATGGGCTTCATCACTTTATTCATGCGTCGGCCAAATGAAGCTGTGAAATTATTAAGAAAGGAAATACTTTAAATATCTGCTCATTTTTACACTTCGATGCATAAAAAAAACAGAAAGCGAAAGAATTAATTTCAAGTTATCACAAATGGTCATCTGACACTTTTCATTCGACGTTAAGATGTGGAACTACTTTCCATTCATCGTTACCAACTTTACTGGGCGAATATCACTCAGTGAGCCCATTAAAATTTATACATGCAGGGGCAGTGACTTTTTCTAAGGTTCATTTCAAAGGGCTCACTTTATCGTGAACAGACTTTACATAAAATTTGGCATAGTACATTACGTTAAGCCACGCATATTGCTGACCAAAGTCAGGTATCCAATTTTCACACCATTCCACTGCCCTTGAAAAAGCTTTCCTGACCTGCAGCTAGAAAAGTCAGTAGCCGCTTTTCTGCTTCTCCGGTTAAGACAGAGAGAGTCGTTCCGACCATGGTATAATGTGACACACACGCATATAGACTGTTCACGGTAAAATAAGCACTTTTGAAAGACCTGCTTAAGATCTACTTGCATGCAGTTATGTATTCTTCCGCTTTATGTAAAATTAACATTGCCATTGGCCTCATAACTTTATTCATGCGTCGGTCAAGTGAAACGGTGAAATAATTAGGAAAGTAAATATGTTACAAACCTGTTCATTTTCACACTTCGTCGCATTAAAATAAACAGAAAGCGAAATAAATAATTTAAGTTATGACAAATGGGCACCTAACACTTTTTATTCAACGTTAAGATATGGAACTACATTCCCTCTATCGTTACCAACTTTACTGAGCGCATGTCACTGAATGCGCCCGCTACAATATGTACAAGTAGGAGCAGTGATTTTTTTCTGAGGTTTATTTCTAAAGTGCTCACTTTATCGTGAACATCCTTTATATTTAATCTGGAATTATTCAAATACTTCAGAGACACAGAATTACACTAATATTACGGAGGCCGCGGTGGTGTAGTGACTAGAGCGTCCACCTGCCACCAAGGCGAACCGGGTTAGATTCGCGACGGGGCCCGGATTTTCGCATGTGGGTATAGTGCCGGACGATGCCGCTGGTCGGTGGGTTATCTCGGGGATATCCCGTTTCCCTCGCCTTTGCATTCCGACGCCGCTCCATACTCACCTCGCTTTACTTTCATCGACTCTTAACTCTCCACTCCACGCCCATCTAGATTTGTTCAATTCGCTCCTTGTCTAGAACTGCGCTGGACTGTATCAACAGTGTTCATTCTCCGGGAAAAAAAACATGAGAAACAGAAAGTGTGTTAAATAGTACGTTACATTTACGCCTTATTTTCTACCCTCCTTGGTTCTCCAGACGTTGTTAAGGGCCGTTTATATCTCTCCACTACTAACATTAGGACCATTTCTAAAGAATCACAGTAGATATATTTGCCCCGGATGTTGATTCCCATTGTTTTACCAGTAAGTATAAGATCATCGACAGAATTTTCACTGAGTACTAGGCTCAACAATTAAATGAATAAAAATTGGGTTTGGCTGTGTTGGGGACACGGCCGTTTGTTTTGCGTGAATACGTCTACGTTGACGCGCTCGGACGCCTTGGTGTTTATTTACGTTCCCGGCACCGCTTCACTTGATTAAATGAGGTTGTATGGGTATCACTGGATTGCTTTTGAGTTGCTCTTTCCAACCGTATACTATTTATTTATTTAGACGGCTTTTTGACGAGTATACGCCTAAATTGTGTAAGTTTTCTTAATGTTATATATTAAACGCATACAATTTCGCCATAACCGCTCCACACAAATGTTTTATACACGCAATCGATTGACGAACTCAAAATTTGCGTCACCCCCCCCCCCCAAGCCTCTAGCGATGTTTCGCAGTCCTCACTCAACGTAACATATTTTTTGATCCTTTGGCAATCGAGTGGTGTAATTGAATTTTGAATGTAGACGATTGATTCCGAGCTGAAATGCCAAACTGTATTCCCCGAGTTTGTTATCATCCGATTTTCCGGTTTGCCTCCCATTATGGTTGCAAATTTAAAGACGTATTCACTTAAAAATAAATCGACCCAATTTCACAATGTTCGACGCTTTCAAAATCATTTCCTGCCTCTCACCTGGGAGAGATAGAAGTCTCTTCCCAGCTTCATGGCGTTGCTACAAAACAACGGCTAGAACGGTCGCCCCCAACCACGGCGAACCAAGTTCTATTTCCGGCGGGGTCCCTTCAGGATTTTCGCATGTGGTTATCGTGCCGGACAATGACGCTAGTCTGTGGGTTATCTCAGTGATCTCCCACCATTTCCCCCGACCTTGCATTCCTACACTGCTCAATTTCCACCTCGTTCCACCCTTATCGGTACTCATGACCTCTCCAGCCCACTACAAAACAAGAGGTATCTGAGAGAAAAATTGCCAGCGCAACGTGGTTTCCCACCCGCCATCTTAGATTTATCGAATTTTCGACAAAGCTTCTACTACAGAAGGTGCGTATGAAATTTCATGCACGACATGTCTTAAATAACAGCTTCCCAAAATTTATCGAACTGCCTCATCTTTGCTACATATGTTAATTTTCAGCTTGTGACTGTCGAGGCGAAACGCGAGATTATTTCTTGCGGACGATTACAAAGATGACATCAATAGTAATCAAGAAATACTGACCCCAGACAATGCACTATGCAATGCTCTGTGCTCTGTAGTTCCAAAAAACATGACATAAGGCTATTCATGGTAAAATGAGCACTTTTGAAAACCCGGCTTGTTAAGATCTTCTTGTATGTACGCTGTGTATTCTTCCGCCTTATGAAAGCTTAACATTGCCAACGACCTCATCACTTTATTCATGCGTCGGTCAAGTGAAACTGTGAAATTATTTAAAAAAGTAAATATTTAACAAATATGTTCATTTCTACACTCCCGTGAATTAGAAAAAAAAAACAGAAAGCGAAAATTATAATTTTAGTTATTAGAAATGGTTACCTAACACCGTTTACAACGTTAAGTTACCGGACTACTTCCCATCCATCGTTACAAACTTTACTGGGCGCATGTCACTCAGGGCGCCCGTTAAAATATATGCAGGTAGGGGTAGTGACTTTTTTCTAAGGTTGATTTCAAAAGTGCTCACTTTATTGTGAATAGCCTTTACAAAACTGTATTTCCAGAGTTTGGCAAAAATTCCATAAATCCAATATGGCGCGTGGAAATCTGCCTCAAGCTTCTTACACAATAGAAAACTTCAGCATTTCACTTTACGTTTCCTTTCCTCTGACGAAACCACCAACACACAATATAATTATAAAGTCAGAGTTCAGACAATTGAACATCGGTTTTGCGAGCTTATTTAAAATGTGTAACTTGTTATGAAATTAATTATGATGTCATCCAGGAATGTATTTTACGGCCCTTTTTTTTTAAAAATAGACTTAAAATTTATATTAGAAGTTTATTTCAAAACAAAATACTCATTTGTTTATTTTATTAAAATATATAAATTCATATATTTCCTCTTCACATTATATTCGTTTGCCGTTTATTTAATTTAAGACGAACTTTGTTTAATATACCGAGATGAAAATCACACTACAATAAAATAACTCACTTTCCACATAACCTCTGTTAGATTGTCGGCAAAATGACTACTAGAATTTGACTTTAAATTTCAACTTTTCGAAATTGTTAAGTCAAGAGTTCTCGACTTTACATTTGGTAGTTCCATTGTGTCAAGCTCCATAAGAAATTACGTGCCGGAAAGCAAAAGGGAAAGCAAACGGTATAAAGTGAAATGTTAAAGTTTTCAATTGTGCAAGGGCTTTCAAGTACTGTACACGTGCCTTGTGTCCTTGTTGCCCGGGGTCCTCGCCTCGGACTGAGATTTCACGTTCGGCGTCGAGGGCGGCAGTTGGCGGCCATATTCTCCCTCAGGTCGACGCAGGGCTCGGTTCATTAGCGCATAATTGCCTGTCAGGTGCCGGGCGACCAAATGCTCGATTCACCTGCCGGAATCTCGTCATTTTTTTTTGTCGTGGAAACCTTCCCCCTCCTTCACGTGGATCCTCGCAATATGGCACCGCAGTTCCTACAGCAGCAAGACGGCCAACACATGTGACCTTGGCACCTAGCTGAGATCTCAGAAGCCGGCAGAAATCTGTGTATAACATCTGCTTCATGTTCCCCGCCTAAGACAGAACCAACTGACATGGATAAGAAGATGATGTCAAACAGCGTCGTCTGCCCTATGCACTCTAAATTCGAATCAGTGGAAAACCACTGATTCGCAATGGAAATGGCTTCACTTAGGATCAATTTAAAAAAAAAAAAAAACACTTTTTGTTTCATTGGAAAAATTACGCTGATTGAATTAGTGATGTGAAAAATTTTACTGATTCTAAGTGGAGCCATTTTCACTGCGAATCAGTGGCTTTCCACTGATTCAAATTTAGAGTGTAGGCCTACCCAGATACGTGAGAGATTCGAGTATTCGTTTCGGGATAGTATAGACGTCGAATATTTTTAAAGGCTGTTCACGATAAAATGAGCACTTTATAAATGAACCTTGGAAAAAAGTCACTGTCCCTGGGTGCAAAAATTTAAACGGTCACACTGAGGGACATTTGCCCAGCAAAGTTGGTAACGGTGGATGGAAAGCAGTTCCATATCTTAATGTCGAGTAAAAAGGGTCAGGTGACTATTTGCGATATTAAAAAAATCGCTCTCTGTTCTTTTTTTAATGCATCGAAGTGTGAAAATGAGCAGATTTGTAATATATTTACTTTGTCTAGTAAGTTCAGAATTTCACTTGACAGACGCATGAATGAGGTGAGGTGATGAGGCCCATGGCAATTTTAATTTTACGTAAAGCGGAGGAATACAGAGCGTGTATACAAGAAGATCTTAAGCAGGGCTTTCGAAAGTACTCATTTTACCGTGAACTGCCTATATGTACCTTCTATTTTTGCATTTGGCCCAATACCTTACTGACACCTCCTCGAGGACTCTTGGGCCAATCACCAACAGGTAACGAAGTGCAGTCCAAGCCACGACTCCTCACTGTGTATCCTAATGAGCAGTTGATATTTCTTCCTGTATAACAGCGAATATGACTCTAGCATGCATATCAGTGAACTCGCGATTTTTTTTCCTGTCTCTGCCTATACCCGAGGAACACACGCATATTAGCGGCCAGCTTGGGAATTGGACTAGGTGATAATAAATGTGCCTGGAACAGAATAATAATGAAATCACAGAGCACATAAGAATACAGAGCTCAAAGCTGTGCAAGTGCCCAAAATATTTTTCTGTGATTTTTAGATATTTCATGGTTTTGTGGAATAATATCAATTAAAAATTAATTAAAATGCCAAATCATTTTTAAAAAACTTTCACCAACAAATTTTAATACGAATTATAAGCATTTTAATCTTAAATTTTGTGCAAAACTAATTTTAAAAAGTTAAACGAGAACAATGTTCGATCTCAGCAGGAGTGTTTCTTGAAGACTTAGGAACGCCACAAAGACATTTATTGGAATTCTGACACTTTGTTCGTCTGTAATTAAGAGATAACTTCTATATAATTTGAAATTAAATATGATTTTAAAACATAAAATAAATTATGGTCGAACCATTTAAATAATTTTCATGAACTATTTTTATCTTGTTCTTATGGCATAAAAAACTTACTTTAGCTGTAGCTAACATGAATATTATCCAAATTTTTCAAATTTGTATTTTGTAATTTGTATTTGTATTTTTATGCTTATATCACATTACTATTTCATGTAATACCACAGAAGCATAAAATACTCTGAAAATGTAGAAAGTCCTTTTTGGCACTTGAAAGTCCTTATGCTGTAGTCACACTACTCCGACGAACCTCACACGACGAAATCTAAGTAGTAGCCAATGAAACGCAAAGGCTTAGTGACGTCCGTTCAACAAAATCGTAGCCCCGACAGCCCGACAAAAATAGGTTCTGTTTCTACTTTTTGTCGTGTCGGGCTCGTTAGGGCGCGCAAAAAAAATGTAAATACATTAGAAAACAAAGTTTTGTGCGTATTTGACAACTGTAGTAAATAATAAACTAACTTACTGCTAAAATAATGTTCTGGTGTGATTTTTAATGCTTTTTCTCTTATACAAATACAAATATTGTCAAAAGCAAATTCACTTTGTCGTGAGTTTTAAAAATTAAACATTGGAAAAATCTGAGGATAACTTGCCGTTTTAGGATTTCTGAATAGCCAACTAACACACCTGGGCATATTTCGGGGAGGTATCGTGAACACTGAATAAAATATAATATGAAATTCCGTCGTGTCGGTCTGTCGTGTCGTGTTCGTTGAGCTATTCTGACTCCAGCTTTAAGCAGGAAACTTCAGCCGCATTACCATAGATGGTGTCACTGGCAAGCAATATATCTGAACGCCCTACGCCAATCAGAGCCTGCTAATTTACTCGCCAGCAGCCAGCAGGTAGTCTCAGTAGCCAATCGAACACAAGGCCCGTCCCAGAAACTCGCGCAGCCAATGAGAGAGTGGTTACGCCAGCTTCAGAGGAGCCCCACAGCATCTTGTATCTGTGGACGTATCTGCTGTGTAATGAAGATGGGAAAGTAAATGTGAGCACCGCGAGAAAACCCCCACACCAAGACAACTTCTTCAAGATAACAACGTGAAAAAATACCATCTAGAAACCACCAAGCTATTGGAACACGGGATCGAACTGTGCTCCTAGTCGGTGAGTAGGTTTAATGAGAAAACCTTAGAAAACCCGAGCGTTGTGAGTTATTTACTCGTTCGTAAGTTGGCACATAGGGAAAGCACACTGAGACAGTGAAACACGGGATTATGAAAATACATTCACTTAACAACTTACAATAATTGGTTACGAGATTTCCTAAGCTTCATTTCACTCATTGCAATGTTCTGAATATTTATCATCTAAATATATTATTTCGGTCTAATATTTCTGAAATGGTCGACAGAAAAATTTACGAAGTAAAACATTTGGTAACATTCCCAAATAAAGCTGAGCAATAAATAAAGGTAACTATTATATATCATTAATGATAGTGTAAAGCCGAAAAATCTTTGTTTTCGCCACGTGGGTATTGCACTAGACATAAAAAAAGGAAATAAAAACAGCATTTTTTTTTTAAATTTGGAATTTGAACACTAGCCAAAGAATTTCCACTTCACAGTATTAGGCAAATTTTGAAGGGATCCTGGATTTTATTCTTGCAATTACTGGGACCAGTTATTTTTTCGTCATTGCACTTTGCATTTCTATATATTAACCATTCATGTCCACAAATATTTTCGTTAGCTCTCGGACTTTTTAAAATATAATGCGAGGTCACCGACTAAGGCCACTGACAGAGAGTAAGTCCATGATATACGTTGCTGGGTAAAAGTACGAGTCAAATCTGCCAAACGGTTACGGCAGTTTCCATTGCGAGACGTCGTATTCATTTCTGTAGATTCAGACCACCGTCATTTATGGATTAAGCCCCTCTCACACCGTCAATCTTCTTCATCAGACGGCCTTAAAGTTGGTTAAAGAACGCTGGAAGTCTGTGACATCAGAGAAACGCCGTAAGTGCCAGTACGTTCGTCTGAAAAGTTGGATAGCTCCAACTTTAATCAAACAATTTTTCATGTTAGACAAGTTCTAAAATGTATTTAATGTTTGACGATTCCAGCCAAACATAATCGTACACAACGAAAAAAAAAAAAAAAGATCATTTCCTATCCCTCAAATCGTTGAAATGACAAACAATAATTGGCAACGAAATGACGTGGAGATAATGTATTGTTTTGCGCTCCCTACTTTAACCAGCGCGAGCGTGTGGAAGTGAAGGACAGAGCAGTTGTATGATAGCAGCGGCGAGTAGCAACGGATGTTTTGAATGACATGAACAAATAAAAAAGCGAGCCTACACGAAAATCCTTTTTTGTATTGAATTTATAGCGGTATACTGCCCTATTTTCTGTCGGCATGACTCGGGGTGCGTCGAACTTTCCAGGTTAAGATCAGCCAGTATAATTAGTGCTACGGGCCTCTGGACCGGGAGTTGGTGAGTAGATGAGTGACTGGAGTTTGAGCGATAGACGGCGAACGACACGAGCGGCGAGAGAAGTGACCAGCAGGAGGAAAATCTGTAACTGCGAGCATCGGTGCAGTGAAGAGTGCGTCTAGCAGGCTGGACTTTTGGACTGGACGCGCATGAGTGAAAGATATTACAAATTATGGTAACAAACTGAAAGTGTGTTACTGATGAGAATGAGTTAATTGACTATAGTCAAACCGAGACATTAAAATGGACGTTAATGATAGATAAAATAGACATTAAACATATTGCCCACTGAGAAATAGAAAGAATTAAAGTGGAGATAGATTAATACTCTACGTAATAGCTGTGTGAATAAATTAAAAATCAAATTTAGTTATTTTATAGTTATTACGACCTCCATCCCTTACGAACTCGTATACGCACCTCAGGTGTCTTGTAACAGTAAATAAAATCAGTCTAGGCCCAAATCTTGGAAATGAGGCAGTTAATTTCGTCGCAAAACAAATATGCCAAATTAATAATCTTAAAAATTAATTTGAATGTTCAAATAATCACGAGATTCAAAGAATTATTTTTCACTGAGCTCTGCATGGTACATTACAGTTGTATCCAGCTTTAACAGTTATCATAAATAAAGGCCGAGACAAGTTAGTAAAGGAAAAACTTAACGATGTGACAAATGGCCAAACATATTCAAGGTTTTCTGACTAACTTTGTGAGATGGGAAAATTTTATGGTCATGTTTTGTTCTTAAAATTTATTGTCGTATAATCTGACAGTGTAACAGAGGCAGTGCAGAAGGCATGAGAATGTGCTCATCTTCTGGAGCGACCGACCCTGTGACCTTGAAGCTCTGCTCTGCTACAGGCCACATGGTGCTGCAGCCAAGCCTCCGGGAGAAATAGGGGGAAGGGGGGGGGGGAACTAATTACACAGGTAACAGCAAAAAATTCAACTCACGCATGTGGCATGCGCGCCACCTGCCTCTTGCAAAAAAAAAAAAAAGTCCCCAGGACGAAATGGAAGGAAATGCTTTCAATTACGAAATTTTTTTTAGTGTGCAACGAGTTAAGTCTACACAAATTGCATCCTGCAAATCCTCGCTGGTGTTTATTGCAAAAAAAGTAACTTTTGTACGAAGGCGAATTAAAGCAACTTTTAACCACACGTGAACGATTTTTTTCAACATTATTACATCATAGGAAGTGCCACGCACAATTGCGATTAATCAAATCGTGTCATGCACAAGTTTACATGGACAATTCGCTTGTTAAAGGTTCCATTTACCTATGTGCAAACCATAAGTAAAGAAAGTGTCCGAGTCTACAATAATTTCATTTCCACTGTTTCAAAAAAAATTAAAAGAAGTAATTTTTTTACAAACTTTAATGACTAACAACTGATTCAGTGCTACTTAAAAGCTCATAGCTATGTTCTTAAATACTAAAAACCATTTCTTGAAGAAATTCGCTTAAAAAATATTGGAAAGTGTCCTGTAAAGTAGTGTTGGCTAGGACAAATTGTAAGGTAAAGTACCTGCAATATTTATATAGTCCAAAAAAATTTAAACTTCGCATTAAAAAGAACGTAATTGCAGTTTTCAAAGACCAAGAAAATGCGATATTTATCTTAAATCTTAGATCATTAAAATTCAATCAAATCGTAACTGAATTCTAACTTTCGATTTTGACTGACCACATCGTGAGATGCCACATCCGAGAGACTGTATTCCGCTTTTAATATATACTTCAAGACTGGTTTTAAAATAATGCACGTAGACCATTTTCTCAGTCTGATTTATCAGTGATACATTACCAGGCAGCCCCTGATAGAGGCTGTTCACGATAAAGTGAGCACTTTTGAAATCAACCTTAGAAAAAAGTCACTGTCGCCATCTACTAATATTTTAACAAGCGCACTGAGTGATATGCTCCCAGTTAAGTTGGTAATTATGGAGGGGAAGTAGTTCCATGTCTTAGCGTCGAATAAAAAGAGTTAGATGGACATTTGTAATAGCTTAAATTATTTTCTTTCATTTACTGTTTTTATAATGCATCGAAGTGTAAAAATGACCAAAATTGTAACATATTCACTCTTCCAATGGTTCCACAGATTCACCTGACCGACGCACGAATAAAGTGATGAGACACATGGCAACGTTAATTTTACATAAGGCGGAAGAATACACGACGTACATAAAATTAAGATCTTAAGCAGAGCTTTCAAAAGTGCTCATTTTACTGTGAACAGCTTATATCAACTCATGTTGTACAAACTAATGGAAACATGATGAACGCGTAGTTTCTGATTTTTTCGGAATGTTTCAGTTACTGCACAGCAATAAGCATGCGGTTTCCATTTTTTTTAAGGTTGTTGACATGTGTTTGTAAAAAGCGAGGGTTTGCATTATAAAAATTTCTGTGGGGAAGTCAGCCGTTGGTTTTTCACTTCCAGCACTTCTGCATTTGGAAGTATCTAACGTCCTCATTCGCGGAGAGTGGAGCGAAGTGGAAAGATTAGGACTAGATCAACAACATGGTGAACATGGCACTGAAACAGAAGTTATGCATATCTAGCCCGAGATGGTTGGAGTCTCGTGGAACGCGCATTGGTAATGAGATTCCGCACTCATAACTGTTGGCCTGATCAGGTGGGAATGCAGGGTGTCATGGTCTAAAAGAGCCAAAGCTGATTTCCTCAGTTTACCGACTGTCGGCTTATCTATGGAGACGAATAATTCCCAACTAATACTGACCACTGAACAGACAAATCACATGGATATGACTTAAGAGGATGTAAACAGAAGTGTGATTTGGATTATGGATGTGGGTATGGCCATTGGGTGGCATTATCGGGTGTTGATATGAGAACTCCAGAATTGATAGATACATTCTACGATGGCATGGAAAGATTCGACAAAACTGACTTCCCGACGAGGGAGAGTGATGTTTTGTTTGGTATGAATTGCGTTGGTTCCGAATGACAGTGTTTCCCCGGGGAAACCGATGGCCAAAATATCTGCAAGATCACAAAATGAACGTTTTAAGAATCAAAGTTGTGCTCCAAGTATACCCCACATTGGGGATTTGTTCTGGAAGGAGATGGTGGTGAGGCCAGGCTCTGCTTCTGACGGGAAATATTGTATAAGTCCAAGATATAAATTCAACTTGCAAAATTCGTCAAACTGTTATACAATTTATCTCAGATATGGGGGGTGGGCTGTATTAATACTGAAATTGAGCTGGGAGTCTGGTTGAGGTTCGGGCATGTTGTACGTGGCGCTACAGCTGTACAACCCTGAGAAACACTTCCGAAACTAACCGGTTTTCAGTACATTCTCTCTTTGCTGATGTCTAGAGAAATTTAAGCTTTATTAAAATAGTTTATTTCCCAAAACCAGTAATGGTCATCAGCCGAGGACTGGTTAAATTACTTTCTATTCTGTTTTTTTTTTTTGTGTACGTCCAAGGATGACAAGCATCTACTTGTTCCACCTTGAAAGCCCTCTGCCAGGTCGGTGTTATCACAACCTTAAGATACACCCGCAATGCACCCTATTTACCACTAGATTTCTGCCTGCAGATTTGTCCTCGCGTACTACACAAAAAAAGTATAGTTATTTTATTTTATTGAAAGACATCAAATTACTACATTTTGAATGGTTCACTGATTACCAATTCTAAAAAATATCTGATACAGATTTTAACTAATTGTATTAATAGCAATCTAGATTTAGAAGATATCAAGAAACATGGTAAAACAGATTTTTCGTCCCACTTTAAGGATATTTGGAAATATTTATTCTATTTGCGCCTACTTCGTAAAGGGAAGCTACCTCTTAAAATTGCATTATTTTAGGGCCAGTGATTTGAGCTACACATTGATTAGTAAGGAGACATTTTTTATACATAAATACACACCGGAAAACATTAAAAAAACAATTTTGTGTAGGTTGTTTGCATGTAACCTCCGACGATGCTATTGGTAATTTTAAAAGAAGTAGTAGCGATACAAGCGCGCAAGAGGCAGAGTACTACACGTAAATTGGTTTGGCCACACATTAATTTCCGAGCTTAAGTGTTGCAAGCAGGTTTTTTAATTTTTTTTTTTTTTTACGCGTGGTACTTGAGTCCAGCACCTTGAATTTTTCAGTAGGCTGTGTTTTATACATGATAACTTGGAACTAGTTTTTAATTTGCTCTTCACTGTTTATACAGCTGACATTCGTAGCTGTTTAAGGAATAGCAGAACTAACGAAAAAACCTGTTGCTTTTATCATAAATGTTATTTTATTAGTATGTTTACCTTGCCTTGCCTTGCCTTCCCTACTCCCAGCAGGGACACTGAAGATGGGAGCATTGGACAAAGGATAACTTAAGGTGCTGAGAAAATAAGTAAAATATCTATTGTCTATATTTGTAGCAGGTAGGTTTGTACTTTTTTAATCACAAATTTGACAAATCAGCTTATTTACGAATAGTTTGATTGTTTCCTAAATATCTCATGTTTATAAGAGTTTTAAGCATCTGTTAAAATTAAATAAACTCATTTTTTTGTTCAACTGAAATTTTGCTTTCATTTGTATGCAAATTACAACATTTCGTTTACAACAACTATTAATGAAAGCAGACTGGAAATAAGTCTGTGTGTATATTGGTAATGTTTAGTATAGGCTGTTCACGGTAAAATGAGCAGTTTTGAAAGCCCTGCTTAAGATCTACTTGTATGCGCATAGTGTGTTCTTACACCATATGTGCAGTTAACGTTACCATGTGCCTAATCTCTTATTCGTACGTCGACCAAGAACAACTGTAATTTTTTTTTAGTAAAGTAAATATTTTTGAAATGTTTTTTATTCATATATGTATTAAAAACTGAAAAGTAGAATAAAATATTTCAGGATTCACAAATGTTTACTTAACACATGTAATTTAACGTTAAAACTTGGAATTAATTTCTCTTCGTCGTTGCCAACTTTACTGGGCATATGATAGTCAGTTTGCCCTTAAAATGTGCGCAGTAGGGGCAGTGACATTTTTCAAAGGTTGATTTCAGAAATGCTCACTTTACAGTGATCAGCCATTACGAAGTAGTTTTCATGCAAAATTTTATTGAACTGAGTGCACACGAATACGGTGCGTTGACCCTTAGGTGTGATTTTCTAGACTTAATTTAGCATTGTTTGCATGATGCGGAGGAATAACCTACTATGGAACTTAAGCAGGGCTTCAGAAAAGTTGGAAGTAACCTTGAATAGACTACAATAGTAACATACGCAGAAATCAAATGTAATGTGATAAAGTGACGGCGGGTGCGTGGCTATTGTTTATCTTACTTAACTCACACGCAGAGTACAATGTGACATTCCTGTTAAAAATTCGGGTAGTGTATACAGTTTACAATGCGGCTTTCGCCTTCAGCGCCAACTGTTATCGTCGCTAACGAACGAGATGCGACAACACAACCGCGAGCTAACAATACACGCAATTAACCGTTCATCCTTGCATTGGAGAATAACTGTACCCTGACCGCGTCACTCGAACGGAATGTTATGAATAGGGTTGATTTTCTGTTCTCCGCCAGGGCACAATGGGCAGGAATGAAAAGTACTTCTCTCCCATTGGTTCCTTCCGTTCCTCGCCACGCTTATGTTTATCTCAGCTGATTTTGTAGGCTCGTATAGCTTTTTTCCATGCAAATTATAATCGAAAGAAAAAAAAGTGTTGTTTAAAAAATATTTAAAAATTTTGTATTTTTCGGCGGACAGCTATTCATTCAAGGGCGTAATCGGGGGAGGGAGAGGTTATGGGTATTTGTCCTTAAGCTACTCATCAATCGGTACCAAAGTTGTCAATAAATCTTAAATGGTGGTATAAACATGTAATTACTGTAAACTCCAAGACATAGTAATATATTGTTGAGTAATGACCCCCCAAGTATTTGTCCTACTTAGCACGTAGGTGAGCCCATCTAAGGATAGCGTAACCTCATTCTCTTCCCTTGAGTCAATGTTAACTCCCACCTTGAGTAATTTCTGGCTACGTCATTGATGAGCTAACTAATGACTGTGAGGCCTTCGGTACAGTAACAGAATCCGAACCCCTGAGTAAAACAGTGAACAAGTGCTTATAAACTAAGTCGTACCAAGAGGTTGGTCACCAACCATAATCTCGCCAGTGACGCCTTGGCCTGCAGAGCCAGTGAACGCCCCACTGCAAATTGCAGCTCTGTTTCTGCGCTGGCTCCGTTACCCAGACTCGCGAGGCCTATTGGACCCCATTAACAGGAATATAAACTATACCCCATTCACAGTTACTTACAACTTTTCTGAACCTATGCTAAAGTTCTACATCAAGAATATTCCTCCACCTCATATAAACAAAGCTTAGAAAATTACAACAAAGGGCCAACTCACCGCAATCGTGAACACTCGGTGTAGTAATATTTTGCTTAAGAATTATTTTTTAAAGGCTGTTCACGATAAAGTGAGCACTTTTGAAATCAACCTTAGAAAAAAGTCACTGCCCCTGCCTGCATATCTTTTAACGGGTGCACTGAGTGACATGCGTCCAGTAAAATTGGTAACGAGGGATGGGAAGTAGTTCCATGTCTTAACGTGGAATAAAAAGTGCTATGTAACCTTTTACGATACCTTCAATTATTTCTATATCTTTCTGTTTATATATAGTGTATCGAAGTGTAATTACTTTTCTAATAATTTCCCAGTTTCACTTCTTCGGCGCATGAATAAAATGAGGAGACCCATCGCAATGTTCATTTTACATAAGGCGGAGAATACACAACGTGCATATAAGTAGATCTTAAGGCTTTAAAAAGTGCTCATTCTACAGTGGACAGACTGTACCAGGAATTACAAACACACCTATTTTGTCCTTGTCTTTTTTCATATTAATTATTAATGAAATATTACTTTTTATAGACCTAATTTAAGTATAAGTTTATTTTACTAAACGAAAAAAAAAAACCCTACTTTTATGTCAACACGAGTGTAAAACGCTTGTGATAAACGGCATTTTTAGGAAACAAACGAACACGTTATACAAGGGGTGTTTTTCAAGGGGTTGATTCAAAAAGTGTGAAGAAACCTGGAATGGACTACACTTGGATAGCTTGGTTGAAACAGCGTGCAGCACCAACCTTAGATTGTGGGTTTTTCCCTGTCAGCTATACAACTGATTTCTACGACAGCATTTATAACTTGGTTTAGCGGTATGGATTATTGAATCGCTTTGTCGGTGTTCTTGTTGGTTTTAATTTTTGTCAGTGTTATGTATACCGTGACATTGTCTGTGATTTGGGTAACACTTTCTTAAGTGATTCGAAGTCCTTGCAAAAGCCCACGCTAACCAGACACTGTTATTGGCACTTCTCTGTTCTGTGAATTTCATATGCAAAGTTGCATAACGTTGCACGTAGTCAAGCCGTTTAAATATAAGAAATAATAATCAAAACGTGTTGAACTGTATGACTAACTATGTTTGATAAATGCATAACAATTTGGCCTTCCCTTAGAGTTTACAACAGTACCATTGCGTTTGCTTACGGCAAAATAGAACCAAGACATTTCATGCAGAACGAGATAAATTTTTTCAACCAGTACAACCGTACAAAATGCACAAAAAATTATTATTAAACAACATATTTTTTTGTTTGTAAGATAAACTAGGCCTATTAGAAAGTACATTTAAATTATCTTTTTTATTCGTTTAGCACCTAAGGATAGGAACAGATCGCATTTTCCGAGAAGTTATGACTATAAACTTGTTTCTTTGTGCGGTTGTTTCGTATCCGCCGTTGTTTTATCTTGTTTGTAGGCGTGTTACCTTCATTGATTCGAGTCGTTCTTTGCCTGACAGTTTTATTATTTTTAGAACTGGTTTTTGTTTTATATTGGTCTATAGTCTTTTACGTTTATGTTAGTAATTTCTGCTCCCTTAAAATTATACCATTATACTGTGACGAAAACCAAGATAACTGGAGTTTGATTTCCGGCTATATAATTTTTCTTTTAGCTTTCTCTGTCATTTTTGTGCTTTCAAATTTTGTTCTATTACAATAATTCTGCTTAATTTCGAAGGCTGGGCTGGGCCTGATTATTTTTATGCCTCTCTGCATAGAGAGAATTTTGTTTTATAATTTTGTTTTGTCTTTTTTTTTTGTTAGCTGAACATATATATAACTTTGTTCTGTAGTTTTCGAATTGGTTCTACTTTGTATTAACCGAGTGACGTGGCACAGTGGTAACACAGTAGGCCACGCAATCAGGAGGATCCGAGTTCAAATCCCGGCTTGGCTGTCACAAGTTTTGTTTTCCATGGTTTTCCGAAATCACTTCCGAAGTACAGCAGTGCTGGCCGTTTCCTTTCCCGATCATCGGCGGACCATATTGTGTTCACAAGAACTAAAATGAAATATATAAACACAGTCTTCTAAAATTCTTGGTTTAGCAGATAACATATGGATGATGTGTACAGGTTGTTCACGGTAAACTGAGCACTTTTGAAAGCCTTGCTTAAGCTCTACTTGTACACACGTGGCGTATTCTTCCGCCTTATGTAAAATTAACATTCACATGGGCCTCATCACTTTATTCATGAGTTGGTCAAGTGAAATGGTGAAACTACAAGAAAAGTAAATATTCTACAAATCTGGTCGTTTTTACACTTCGATGCATTAAAAATATCTGAAATCGAAAGAAATAATTTTGGTTATAGTAAATTGCTACCTAATACTTTTTTCGACGTTAAGATATGGAAATTCTTTCCATCCATCGTTGTCAATGTTACTGGGCGCATGTCACTTAGTAGGGGTAGACACTTTTTTTTTGTTAATTTCAGAAGTGCTCACTTTATTGTGAACAGCCTTTAGCAGTGTTGTGATTGTTTTGCAGGTAATGTAATAACGTGTTCGTGTCATGTTTGGAAGTATTTTAAACATTAATAATTAAGTTTTGAGTGGTCGTAACTTTAGTCTCTGATTATGGTTGTAGGAATAGAGGAAGATAAATGATATTGAAATTAAAACGACTCGAAGGCTTCCAGTTTTGAAGAAAAAGAAGCGTTTAGCAGCCAGCCGATCGGAGAGTCGAATAATGGTGTCGCTCGACTGTCGCAGCAAATAAGGGCGCGTTTACACGGCGATAGTAATGCGCGATAGTTCCTATCGCGAGAGCTACTTTGCATTACTATCGCCGTGTAAATTGCATGGTAATAACTTTCGTACCATCGCGATAGCACTATCGCGATATCAGCTTGAGTTACATAGATGATTGTAACTGTCTTGACAGAACATGCAACTATCGTAGTGTAAACCGTGTAGCATCACTATCGTGACAGTGCAAGTCAAAACATTTGAAAATGGGTTCAGTTTTTGACAGTAACATTGCAGAATTATTTGGATTCTGTTAATATCTGTCGCTGTTCTTAAACTATGTGGCGGTATGAGAGGACATATACTATCATAAAAGTATGACACGACAGTATTGACAGCATATTTACTGTCATATAATAAACCACGGTAACAATATATATTTTATGTGTCATTAATATCCTGTCACGATATTTAACTACCCCAACAAATACCAACCTCTTGACAAAAATATATAAATGTAGAGCCTATCAATGAATTTAAACAAATTTCTGGATCGTGTGTGTAAACAGGACCTATCGTTGCAGTGACTATCATATACTTTCGTGATAGCTACAGTTGTGATAGCTACTATCACCGTGTAAACGCACCCTAAGGGTGAGCATGTACTGTAGGCAGTGTTGCTACTCCTCTTAAGTTCAGTGGCGAGTAGAGAGATTTGGGCGGCTCTAAACATCAAAGCCTTGGGAGCCGATAAGGACGAAGTGAGGTGAGTACGGAGCAACGCCGGAATGCATAAAGCGGAAGAGACAGGAGATCCACGAGAATAATACCCGCCGACCAGCAACATCGACCATAACGATTCCCACATGCGAAAATCTGGGGAGCGATCCCGCCGGGGATCCTCCAAGTACAGGTTTTTCTTGACGGTACATTCACTAAGGCCACTGTGTTGGACGATCCCGGTGTCATAAACAAATTATCACTCTCTGATTTATGACGAAGCTTTGCAGTGAATTTTTTATTTTGCTGGTCGCCGGCAATGACCAGCAGCGGCCAGTGGAGGATAATGCGACGTCAAGTTGAAGGTCGCTGGATTCCACCACTTATTGGTAGAGCCACGAGTTTTTCACGAATTCATTCGGAAGCGAGGTAGAATCCAATCGCTTGTCCTTTTTCTCCTACTGTTGTGATTGGACGACAGACTCTTTCTTTAACTGTGAGCTAGTAATAAGCAGGACGCAGTAGTGTGAGTGAGTGTTTAACAGTCCTGTACAGATATCTCACTTGGTCATAGCAGCCAATAAGCAAATGAGTAAGTGAGTGAGTGAAGAGATTTGGGCGGCTCTTAACAGCGAGGTCTTGAGAGTCGATATGGAGAGGTGCCGGAATAAAAGGGCGGTGGAAACGGGAGATCCCCGAGAAAACCCGCCGACCAACGGCATCGTCCGGCACGATTCCCACTTGCCGGTTCGCCTTGGTGGGAGGCGAGCAGGCTAACCGCTCAGCCTCCGCGGCCCCAATACGCAAACGATAATGTCTTGAGTGTATAGAGGCCTGTCCAGCCTAGCTTGCTGCCAACTCATTCCACGAAATACTCGGGGCTCTACTTATTGGAAAGACAATTAAAACGCAGATACTTCATAATATTTATATTGAAATTATATTGTACAACATTATGTTGAATAAACCCCCTTTTTAGTGTTCATGTAGCCCTACATAACTCTTATCAATAATTTGAATTACTTCTATAGCCCCGTAAAGGTATGATGATGAACCATAAAATCACATCATAACAACTGGAACGAATACTTGCGTAATCGGGTCGCGTTTTCATTGGCTGTTACGGAGAATATAGACGATATAAAAGTGGGTGGAATTGGCGGGAATTTCTGCACTCATTGAAAAGAACAATCATTATACTCCAGGTCAAAAACAGTATTCGTTGTACTATTAAAATAGGATAATCTGTTACAATTAATAAAATACTCAGCTTTAATGAGATGTTGAAGCGATTATAAATAATTATGGCAGCTCGTTTTCAAGGATGGGAATTCCTTTTGTTTGCGTTCAGTAATTTTGGTGTAACCACTGGAACTAGTTCCGTTCGCAGACGTGTTCAATCATGGCTGCCGAACGAATTCACAATAAACCCGCTTATAACTACTCGTGCGACTGCGGCCTGATGTTGCACTCACAATTGTCCGTCGCATCCGTCAGTCGCCCGTCCGTACGGCAGTCCTCCGTCTGCCGTTTTCATCCGCCGGTTTAAAGCGATTTACAACAATCCGTCGTCTATCAATCCTTCTGTACGGCAAAATTTCAATCTGACAACTTAGCATCGCGATCATTCTTTAGTTGGAGAAATATTTTAGTTGTAAATACATTTTCAAAAGAAACATTTTGGGGAAATATTATTTAAGTGATAAAAATTCCTAATGAAATTTTTTTTCTGAATTTACCACCAAAGATATATATAGGCTGTTCACGGCAAAATGAGCACTTTTGAAAGCCCCGCTTGAGATCTATTTGTATGCACGTCATGTGTTCGTCCGCCTTATGTAAAAGTATCATTGCCATGGGCCGCATCACTTTATTCATGCGTCGGTTAAGGGAAATTGTGAAATTACTAGAAAAGTAAATACTGTACAAATGTGCTCATTTTTACATTTCGGTGCATAAAAAAAAAACAGAAGGCGAAAGACATAATTTCAGTTATCACAAATGTTTACCTAACATTTTTAATTCGAAGTTATGATATGGAACTACTTTTCATTTATCGTTACCAACTTTACTGGGTGCATGTTACTCAGTGCACCCGTTAAAATATATGCAGGCAGGGGCCGTGACTTTTTTTAAGGTTCATTTCAAAAAGTTCACTATTTACTGTGAACAGCGTTTAACTATATATATATATATATATATATATATATATTTCAAAGTTATTATTCGCGTCTAAAGAATGTTGCCAGAAAGCGGGGGCTCATATGTCCGTCCGTCGAATGTTGAAGTTTGGTAAATATTTGACGATTTAACGGATAAATAAAAGTAGCACTGCGATTGGTTGAAGATCACGAGACCACCAGACGGACGGACGACTGACGGATGCGACGCACTATTGCGAGTCCAGCCTTAAAGGCGATATTACACGATACCAGATTCCGCGAAAGCTTGAGCAAGGTCTGCCATAGCGGCCGGTATACGGGCTAGTGTGGCAACCGTCATGGCGTTTCCCACCTTTTACGGAGATATTTCGTACCATGTTTGATAATTGGACACGTCCTTTCTTCGTGCCAGGTTCCACACCGGCTTTCGTACCTGGCCAATCACATCGCACTTGAAACGAATTGACGAAGAAACCGAAAAGGACGCCTCCATCTTGATTATACATCCGTGAGGGTGAAACTCATTCAAATAGATTTAAAATACGACAATTATGAATGATACTGGCTATGACAACTTTTAATTACTGTTTAAAACCTTTCTAAATACTTAAAACATTACCTACGCTATGAAAATTTTAATTCCAACTGTTTAACGTATTTACTGCATCTAAACTTATAACCTTGTGTGTGAACTAGTAGTATAGTGGTAAAGTACGGGTGTCCTTTACTCCAGTGTAGCCTATCTTTCGTGCGTGAGTACAAAACTCCGTTGAATTAAAAAAAAAAAAAAAAACTTTTCATGCGGATAATACCCCGGTACGTAAAAAAAAAAAGCTACATTTTTCAACCGGTCAGTAATTTTCGTCATAATTAAAAATAACACACTCGTACTCTAGTGACTTCACACCATTTTTAAGAAAATCAATGCAACTATACAAGTAAGCAATCAATTTATGTAAAGGGCGAACAGTAATATAGCAATATTAAGATCCGCTAGCAAGTTTTTCCTAGGCCTACGCAAGTTACTGCCTGGTGGCAGTTCTACGAATGGGGTTCATATCACACTGCGCATCCACACATAGGTTGCCAAATGCTAGTACGCGAACAGCTGTCGTGTAATATGAATCTTCCATGGCGGCCCACATAGAGGCTGGTATACCGGCTCGTGCACCAGGGCTTGTAGAAGACTGTACAAGAACCAAGTACGGCCGCAGGTGTCGTGTAACATCTGTTTTAGGAAGGCCGCCAGAAGATCTCAATCAACATCGAGCCAGCGGTAGCTGACGGCGGACGCACCCAGCGTTCAAATCACCATCTCCAGCGAAGAAGCTGTTAGATGTCTGAACAGTTCTCCAGCGATCGCAACAATGAGTCGGCAGTTGGACGTAGGAAGTTGGCCGCCAGACGACGTTCGTGGTAGGACTTGAGTCTGGGAGCTCGCGCGCGACGGCGGCATACAAAGGCTCTCCGCAGACGAGCCGAGCGATTGCGATGCGACGTGGGGGCCCCCCTCGTCCCGACGTCTGTCTGTGCGACACATGACCGAGTGCCACTTAGTGCGCTGAAACGTCTCTAACTCTCTACTCTTATCCTCGTCCCCTGCCGTCTTGTAACTACAGCGCGAGGACACCAAAACAAGTCACGCCGTCTTTTAAAAGTAGCGTTACAAAACTGGTCGGGAACAAATGACGCCCCCCAGGGAGCGACGTAATGATAAGGGTGGACTGTTCTCGTCGGTTCAAATCTAATTGAACACCTTTAAAAGCCATACTTGTTGTCTTTAACTATCTAACTGTTCACCCTTCCGCTATTTGTAAGATTTAACACTGTTGTCCTAAAGAGCGATAATTGTGATTTGATCATCACCCGACTCACATTTACGTAAATTTTTCGTATGATGAGAGTAAAAATTAAACAGACTTATCTTGGTCACTAGTAGATTTAAAAAAAAAGATAACTTTTAAAAACTAGTTAGATATACAATAAATTTTAACTTTGCTGACAACTTTTACTGAACTATGTTGAAATAAACCAATGAATAAATAAATAAAGTGAAAAACAAAAAAAAAAAAAAATCAAATAAAAACATAATACAAGCAGGATTTTTTTTTCAAATTAGGATTTCAAAATGGCTTTACTACTCCCAAATAAGCTACAGAAGTAAAGAAGAGAGTTGTGTCTTTCCTCTGCGAGCATTCTATTTAAAGCTTCGTTTGTAGCAGGCAATAGAAGTTACACAAAATCAGTTCCTTCCCCTGGCTTTGTCTCTGTTTATTAATAGCCCATTTAGAGCTGTACCTGAAACGAAGCGGTACACTCCAGATACAAATGCTTTATTGTGTACTATAATGTTTAAACACTTCTGGTGTAAAAAAAAATTCTGCTTCATTCGTTAAGTGTTAATTACAGTCTACTATTTTACAGTACGGAACAGGAAACTTAACCCTTAGGACCAAACGGCTTTGGAGTTTGCTGATAAAACATTTACGAGGCACATGTATTAAAGCAAATACTTGGTTAAGTTTTCGAAAAATATGATATAAGAAAACTATGTCGAGTTTCCTGGGTATGAGAGGGTAATGAGTGATACACGACCCCGTTTTAGAAGTTTCATGCCCAATGTTGGTTTCTGACCCGGTGGGAAGCTGGGTTCAAGTTTGGCCCACACAGTATTTTAATTTGGGTACTGAAGGGCATCCTTGCCCCATTTATTCCAGATCCGTTGAAAGGTGTAGGGTTGTATAGAAAACAAACTTACTTACGGAAATACATACATACAGACTTTGACTTATATACATGAATGAAAAGTGAACTTCGTTATTTTTACATTTATTTTGCAGTCTTAAAATAAGTTTTCTATCTGCGTTAGTATCGCCACATGTTGTCTTACTCAACTACGAGCTAGAAATCAGAGAAAAATTATGTCGACGGCGGGGAAAGACGTTCGAGCAACATTTATCATCAGTTCAGAGTTTTAAGACAGTATTTCTTATAACGTGCTTCGTTCTGATCGGCGGGCGTTACAATTTTTTTTCTATAGGTAACAAAATTAAATATGGTCATCTTCTCGCCAAGCTAAGCCAAGGTACGATTCGTCAAACGCTGGTTGCAGACGTTTATGTTTAAAACTACTTGTCTGGGCTCGAGAACAATGTGGACTATATTTTAACGAAAACATTTCGAGTTGCGACTTACCGATACTTAAACCGAGTCGAACTGGTCTTGTAAAATCTAGAAGCTCCGCTCCAGACAAATGGCGCCACCGTCAACATAGTTACCACAATTTGGCGGGAAATTTAAACTAGTTCGAACAGACCCATGGCCCAAACATTCCCGCCCGCCTTGAAGGGTCCACGCTTCAACACTAATCAGTCCCGTTGTCAGTATACAAAGGTATAAAACAGAACAATCTACATTTACAAAAACATGTTCTATTACATAGATGGATTTCTTGGTCGTGCACTAGCTGAGAGGAAGAGGACACAGCTGGCCTGGCGAAGGTGCCTTGCTGGGTACGAACCTCACCAACGTGCACGGCATCGTCTGCCCCAGGGTGGATCTTTACCATTCTGCCAAGCTTCCACCGCCAGGGGACCAAGTTCTAGTCTTTTACCAAAACCAAGCTGCCTTCAGCTATGTTGTCTTCTCCGTTGTTCCACTTAACCTTGGGCTGGAGATGATGGAGGTACTCTACATGCCACCGCTTCCAAAACGACTGGTGGATCTGCACACTGTGTGCCTTCCCTTCACATGTTATAAGGTCGTTCAAATACATGTAAATTATGTTTTTTCAACGCATGTTATTACTGTTACGTGTATAAAAAAAGTCTCCCAAAAATTTTAACATTTCCGTTTCATTACAAATTCGAGTTGTAAATATAATTTTTCTTATTCGCTCCCACTATAGGCTAAGTACTCCAGTCGTGGTTTACGTAGAAATATGTGTGGTTACAGACAGGACTGTTTTTTCTCTTCATTGGCCGATTTACAAAGTGTTCAGTTATCCGAGAGATGTACGCGCATATATTATGGCATTACGGCCATGCTGGAGCTATTCTCGTTGGAGACGCAGACGCTCAAGGGCATTAGCATAATTGTCATCGTTGCAGGCCAACACGAAAAGATTCAGTCTGCCCCCCCCCCCTTTCCCTCCTACTCTTACCACAACAATGGAGCCGCCGCCAAACATATCTCTAATGGTTCCAGTCACGAACCGCTGCATAGTTATGGAAATATAACTCGGCCTCTCGCCCCACCTCTTTGTGGACTCGTGAGGGTCCCCCTGATATACCTGCTCTCCCATTAATGGCTATTCAGCAGGTCTCCCCAGGAGGAGGCGGGGTTATTGCCTCCGCCGATATTGTGGCTTCGGCGGCCGTGCTCTTTCAAGTGACCACTCGAAAAACATTACGGTAGATACCGAAGAATGGAGTTATTTCACCTATGGTGGGGCTCTTCTGCCCCTATCGAACGAAAGCCTTTACTGTCGTACTGATAATTGTTAAAATAGAAAACATTTTAAAAATCTACCTGAACTTATGTTTAATACATAGCATACAATACAATATAAAATAATGTGATAAAAATATATTATTTAATAAAATACATTAGAATGCAATACAAAGCAATATAATTTAATACAATGCAAAATAATACAATAAGATGAAATGCAATGCAATACAATACAATATAATGCAATACAATACCAAATAGCATAATATATACTGTTCACGCACAGTAAAAATTTTCTGTGCTTGTTACAAACTATTGTCTTGAAACTAGTTGCCATTGCCAAAGATTTTCTTGTAGCTCTACAGAGATATAATATCTTACATTCACAACATATTCTTAAAAAAAAAAAAAAACATACAAAACTCTTTCTGTAGCTCAATGTTTGTAATAAACTCGAAGTCTACATCACTTGTTAGTTTGAACTCGTTATTAGATTCGCACGTTTCCGTCTAAGATCTTGAGAAATTTAGTCTACGTTATTTGTAGTGTTACAAGTATCTTTTTTTACGAATACAGAAATTTCTCGCGGTGCAGTGAAGCGAGCACTTTCGAAATCTACATTTGAAAAAAATTGCTGCCTGTTAACTACGTATATGCTACTGTGCATACTGACTCGTACGCTACCAGTCAAGTTGGCAGCAATATTAATTTAAATAGTTCGAAGTCTTGGCCTTGTATTTCACGTCTGACTAACATCTGGGAGGTCGTGACTTCTATTCTGGCGGCTGGGCCAGGGGCAGTTTGTCGTAAATAAATTTTTGTCATTCCTACTGCAGGAAAATGCCGGAGGTATACATAATGTTACTTCCCAATAATCACTTTTTAGTCAAGCTCCTGATCATCATCGATGAGTAAAATATACTTCTAGTAATAACGACAGTAATGGTGGTTGAAAATCTTCCATAACGGGTCATCAGAGACTGAACCACGTTCACGGGATGTGAGGACTGGGGAAGAATTGGCCGCTGTCTGCGTGAAGGAACCATCCCAGAATCACCGGGTGTGATTTTTTTTACATTCCATGGAAAACTGAATTCAGGATAGCCGGATTGGGGATCGAACCCAGATCCTATTCAGTGAGAGCCCAATGTGTTACCACTGCAACACTTCACTCGGGGAAATATGATAGAGATTATTATTGCTCTTGTTAAAATTCATGACAAACCGTTTTCATTTGCAAATATATTATGTTTTACATCTTTACAAAGTCCAGAAGACTGGTCGATTCGTCTGCTGGCAAAGACATACTGAATGGAGTGAGTGAGTGAAGAAGTTCGGGCGGGTCTTAACATCGAGGTCTTGAGAGCCGGTGAGGGTGAAGTGAGGTGAGTATGGAATCGCGCTGGAAGGAAAGGGCGGGGGAAACGGGAGATCCATGAGAAAACCCACCGACCAGTGGCAACGTCCGGCACGATTCCCACAATTGCTAAAATTCGGGGTCGACCCCACCGGGAATCGAACCCGGTTCACGCAGGTGGAAGGCGAATACAGTAGTCTGACCGCTACACCACCGCGGCTCCGTATACTGAATGGAGCATTAATAAAAGGTTTCAGGCTATCTTCTAGGCTAAGTCAAGATGTCTCGTGTGACGAAAACTTCATTCTCAGTTTCACGAAGTATTATTTCGTTTTGTCCTTTTCGTCAGTGGCGTTGAAATATTATCAAAGTAATGAGGAGGGAGGTTTGGGGGGAGGAGGTTATCAGTTGAGACAGGGATCTAAGAAAGTGAAAAAATATTTATTTTTAAGACTGCCGAAAATTGGACGGAAGGGAAAATAGAAATATTCAGAAGATGTGCAACCTTTAAAATATTTTGGTTCTATAAATTAAAATGCCATTGTCTAGGCACCATTTTCTTCTTCATCCATCTCTTATTCAGATACAAAACATTTCTGCTGCAATACGTCGTGGATTATACTGTAACTAAGATTTCTCTAGTAGTACAATTCATTAAGGAAATGAGCGTAACAATAATATAATTTTTAGGGGCATAAATATCATGTTTAGCCCATCCATAAAATTGGGGGGAATACAGGGAACCCATGTACCCCTCTGTTCTTGCGCTTCTGATATTAGTATCTTTGAAAAAAAAGTCCAACCACCGAATGTATTATTCCATCACGCCCGTTCTAGGCTAAAGAGTACTGTCCTTGTGGCATGATGCGATTGCCTTAATTTGTCAACTTAAATGACAGCTGAGAGTTCATAAATTGTACTGATTCTTGTATGCTGAACTCGGGTTGCACAACTTGTTAGGGAAATGGATATTCATTTGTCAATTAATATCCAAAGACGAAATTGCTAGAGGCCAGCCCAATCAGTACGGACGTGGCGCAACAGCCAGCTAGACTTAAGGTGCGCATCCAATCAGCTGCTAACAATGCTTGTATCAAAGGGACCGCCTGGTCATTTAGCTACTGCCTACCTGCCTATTACGTGGTTTAGCGGCGGTCTGCCGCCCTATCGCCGCTGTGGGACGTCAGGTGACCTGCACAGCCAGGCAGTTTGTAGCGCAAGACAACCTGAGGTCGGGAGTTCTCATTCCACGGGCCGACCACATGTTGGAGCATTTCGAGAGGTCGTGAGTTCGAACCCGGACGGCTGAACAGGAAATTGATATTTCCTTGATTGTTTTCCATCGATGACCTCGCGTAAAAGTTTCAGTCTTGATTAATTCAGATTAATTTCAGATCTAGGTTGATTTTAGTAACGCACCAAATATTTTTAATGAAAATAAATAAAACGACATTCCTAAACGCTAAAGGGCCAGTTCATAAGAAAGCTGAGGGAAAACTAATAGCAAGAATGAACACAATTTAATGGTTTATTCGCCAAAGTGCCGATGGCTTCAAATCAGTAGGGCAGATTCAATATTTCTAACTGTGTGATTGAAACAAAGCATATAAATACGCACGTTTATTTACGCATATGCTATTAACTTTTTAGAATCAATGTTACTTCAAACTACTGAAATTTGATAGATTTTTTATTGGCATGTAATATACATTTTTAAGTCATCACGTTTAAGGGCACGCCTGGTATATGGACTGGCCTAAAAAAAAACATTGATACGAAAACTGTATTTCGATATTAAAACTAGCGTTTTTTTTTTAGATAGGTCGAGGCATAGACTATTCACGCCGAGAGGACAGGGTATAACTGTGGTGTTTTACTGCTCTACCTGTTCTAGATACTTATATTGAAATAACGTACAATTACAAGGATTAAATACCGCATGTATTAACTAAAGCAAAAACGAAGACAAATATTTACGCGATATGCGTTTAAAATATTTATATCAAGAAAGGTTTGAAGAATAGTATAATTAGCAAGTCGTTGTAAAATGCTATTTTTTTTAAATGTAATGTATTCACATTACACCAAACTTTCGTTTAAAAAAATTAAGCATTTAAGTATAGCTAAGAGAAAAAACACAAAATACGTTTTGAGGCGGTAGAATGAATTTTAAACTTAAATATGTAGATTAGAGTTAAATTTTTATATGGCGTGCCGTACTTCAGCTTGACTCAATAGAATGGTAAGATTATCGATAAGAAAATGTCACCATTCTCATTGGTTAGGTAAAAATACCACATTTTCTTGCAAGCGTAAAATTTATGTATCAGTTATTTATAATACTTATTCAGTTAATGCGTATTGTCTTGCTGCATTTGTCCTACCCGCGCGTTGAAGTTTCCAAGTCTTACTGATGTTTCACTAGAGCTTAACTTCTAATATTCCCTTATGAAACTAAAACTAATGGACTTAATGTAGTGGCATTTGATACGGATGTACGGAAGGACACGAGAGGTGGTACTAATATTTATACCCAATTCGTCCATTCCAAGGTGGCAGCAGAGAAGCATGTGATGAAGGCAAAACCATTGGCTGACTAGTCTACTCCCGGTAAGTCTGCGTAAGAAAGTAATTCAAACGGCATTTCATTATTTTGAAGATAAAACGTAATGACTTAAATTAATAATTTCACCGCTGAAAATATATATGTGGTTCCAGCATGGAGATATTTTTTATTGTTATGTTTCAGGGTAAAGACGGACCAAGTAACTAATGTTGTACAAGATGACGGACGCAGAGTCTAAGGCTGAAGTGTTACCACGCGTCGAAAAACATAAAATGCGAAAGTCTTTTTTTATAGTCACACAGAAGAGAGTGGTGATTATTCGACGTTAAATGTAAAGAATTAATTTTATTACAAAAATATATAACTCAAATAGATATTGTTTTTAACAGTGCGAAAGCTAAGAGGGCATGATTCACGAGTCACGACTGTGGGACCGCGGTGGCTGAGCGGTTAACCTACTCTCCTCCCACCAAGGCAAACCGGGTTCAATCACCGGCGGGGTCGCTCCCGGATTTTCTCATGTGGGAACAATGCCGGACGATGCCACTGGTCGGCGGGTTTCCTCGGGATATCCTGTTTACCCAGCCCTTTTATTCCGGCGCTGTACCATAGTCACCTCGCTCCACCCTCATCGGCTTTGAAGACCTCGATGTAAAGAGCCGTCCATATTTGTGCATGCCAGACATGACAGGAGGACAGATACCGTAGTACCCCGTCTTTGTTACCCATGACAGCAGCGGGTAGAAGGGCACAAGCGTGACCCAGAGCGACGACGGAATGAAGGGGTAGGAGAAGCGGGAGAACCCAGAGAAAACCCACCGTGACAGATGCAATGTCTGCCAAGTTCCGCCATACGAAAATCATGGCGTGACCCCACCGGGAATCTAATAGGGGTTGTATTGGTGGGAGCTCGGCGCAATAGCCATGGGGTGATCGCGTTTCCCTGGCATGTATAGGAGGCGATGGCCGTTTTAGGCGAAGCACCGTCATGGACAACCTTCAATTGTTAGTACTTTTAAACAGTTGCAAACTGGGCATATCTTAAAAAAAAAACTGTTTTCAAAGTTAATTGATTTTCTTTCCGTATTTGAATATATATTGAGAGATCAGTATTTGTGAAGTGATTATATCGTATTATACTACTAGTTAATACAAAACTATAGAACTTTATGCGATTTTTAATACTTTTACATGGCGTTAAGGTTCATATGTATGTGTATTACATACTGTGAACGCTTCTTAAATTACACTAGACAAAATTAGAAATATTTTTAACACTTAAAGAAATGACGGATAAAGAAACTTAACAGCAGTTAGGCCTTCAAACTGATGTTGTTGGTGTGAACCGTTTTGGCAAGTGTGTGAATAGGAGTGAAAAGATTCTCCAAAGAACATTACAAAGAAGTGATAAACTCTAGATTAACTCGTTCATAGTATACTCTATGCTGCCATTCTATAAAGTTAAAATATTATTTATACATTTACCTTTTATCCTTTTGGTTACAAAATTTGCCATCAAGTCATTTTAGAATTTTAGGCAAACATTAGTAAACATTAACTACACATATTCCTTTGCCCTCAATAACGTCTGTAATAGTAAATAAAGAGGACTATAGTGCAAACATTTGAACCATACTATAAAGTACTTTCTAGAGAAGCACAAAAACGTTTGGTTTCTCTTGTTAATCTTTATGTGTCATAGACGTACAAGAAAAGGTAAACACAATGAAATATGAACTTCTTAATTCTTGTTTTCGATATCTGAAGCAACTATTTAATTAATAACAACAGTTATAAACAATATTTTAATAATAATAAAACCATATTGAGGAGGGCGAACTAATAACCAGTACTTTGCCACAAAAATACTAATTACTTCACTCAAAAATTACAGTGAGGTACAAAAAATTGAATGAGTGACATATGCGCCCAGTAAAGTTGGTAACGATGGATGGAAAGTAGTTCCGTACCTTAACATCGAATATAAATTATTTGATAACCATTTGTGATAACTTAAATTATTTCTTGCACTTTCTGTTCTTGTTGCATTGAAGTGTAAAAATAAGCAGATTTTTTAAATATTTACGTTCCTAATAATTTCACAGTTTCACTTGACCGACGCGTGACTAAAGTGATGAGGCGGAAGAATGCACAACATGCACACAAGTAGATCTTAAGCAGGGCTTTCAAAAGAGCTCATTTTACCGTGAACAGCGTATAATTACGTTACCTTTGGGTGTGCGTTAGTAAGAATTGCGTGTGCAGGATAAATACAGCTACTTTTCCCGGCTAACGATAGTTTTTGGGAGTTTAGTGAACGGCTATAACCGCGCGGGTTCTTCATACTTTTTTAATCAAACCTTTGAAAAAATCACCCCATATATAACATTTTAAATTATTTCCTAAATATGCCACTCATCAGAAGCGTTTTATACCTCCGTTAAAAAAAAAGTCTCTTATTTTTCGTTAAATTTATGTTTTCCCAATATTTAATTTATAAATTATAATATTTCATTTATAACAAATATTAATAAAAACAGTGAGAAAACATGTGTGTTGGCAGAGTCTAGTAAGAAATAGTCCTCATGAGAAAATATTATAAGTGAGTGCTCACGAGTCCGGTGCGGTGCACTTTGGTGTAATTTTCTTAAGCTTAGTTTGCACGAGGCGGAGGAATATCCTGGAAGTAGAAGTTTAGCAGGGCTTCAGAAAAATGTGCAGTAACCGCGAGTGGATTATAAATGGACCTGCGTCCCCGTAGCAACTCCACGGAGTGATCGTTATGCTCGCAGACGAATGCTGTGGTGTCTATGATCCACTAAGGCAATGAAGTAAAATTATATGGAGGTCACGAAATACATATTGCTGTTGTGATCTGATAGGTGTGACAATTGATTGATTAACTGAACTTTTTTTTTTACTCAAGAAACATGTTAATTTGTTAAATGAAGTTGTATAACATTATGTTTAGTAATGGTTCACTATTCGCTTTAAAGATTACGATAGAGGCATACTTACCTGTATAGATTTCGCGCAATAAGACTATTAGATTTGCCGCTTTTATGTAACTAAGGTTGTGCCACCCTGAGAAACTCTTCCGCACCTAACCAATTTCGAGTGTAACCTGTCTCTGTCTCTCTTTCTCTGTTGAAACGGTTTATATTTATATGTAGTAGTAATAATAACAGAGGAAATGTCACGTTATTTCATATCTGCGTACATATTCGCTCTGGGCAAAGGGCGAACTTGGCCCCAAGACTCCAGAAGTGTGGCACAGAATGGTTAAGAATACAGGAGCTCTCAAGTCCTTGCTGATCAGAGCCGCCCGTATTTCTCCCCTAGACTAAAGATGAGATAGATCCGACCTCGCTGCCTGCGTGCAACCAATCTCCGTGTCCCAACATTGAACTGTGCTTTTTTGCCCACACGTCTAGCGAAAACAGCATATATATATATATATATATATATATATATATATATATATATATATATATATATATATATATATATATATGTATATATATATATATGTATATATATATATATATATATATATATATATATATATATATATATATATATATATAATATATATATATATATATATATATATATATATATATATATATATATATATACATATACATATACATATAATAGTGCTTTGTCATTTAAAAATTAAAATACAAACAAACACTTTCATCAGTGTTGACCAAGTGACTTAGATTGTTGTGTTCTTTTGCTGTAGGTCAATATTGGGTACATGGGCAGAAGACGAATAAGCGGTTTACTTCATCTTTCGTCTATGATTTCTCCACATCAGTACGGAAGTTTCCGTAGTATGCAGTAGCTAATCAGCGAAATGGGTATTCGCTCACACCGAAGAAAACGCCATGTCATTTTGTCTCTGCGCACGTTGTCTACTCTGTGACTATGATATGCGCAGGCAGGGGAGAGGAATGTAATCCGTTTGCACCGGGGAGAGAAGGGGGGGAAGGGGGAAGAGATAACTAGGACTCAGTCGAAGTATGGAAACACACGTGTGCTCGAAGGGGCTGCTAAGGGCCTGTCTACAATTGTGCTATCTCAACCTGTGTCCAAGGACAAAAATGCGCTAGTTGGTGCACGTTACCCTCTGACGTCACGGTGCTGTCCCTAGCTGCCGTGTCCCAAGTTGAAGCATTCGGTAAATCTAACTTTTGTCCGAAGTTGTGTTCTAAGCTGATAGAAAAAGAAGAAGACTTCAACTGCTTTCGCGCGCATTCGCGGAATGTTTCCGTTATTAATGTAAACAATTAATGTGCAAGGTTTGCTTTCTCAAAACAAATATGATGAAATGCTAATAAAAAATTTGTGATGTCTTCCTTCGGTCTGACAATTTAGTTGAAAGCTAAAACGTTCCAAACGTAAGTTTAAAGAATAAAAATGTTATATCAGTTGGAGAAGTTATTTTAAATAAAACAGTTAAGGCGTTTATTATAAATAAATATTCAAAACTCACATTTCGTAAACAT
Source organism: Dryococelus australis (assembly GCA_029891345.1). Classification (NCBI taxonomy): domain Eukaryota; kingdom Metazoa; phylum Arthropoda; class Insecta; order Phasmatodea; family Phasmatidae; genus Dryococelus; species Dryococelus australis. The sequence continues at coordinate 291,618,581 of CM056993.1, read as the reverse complement.
GAAATAATCAATAATTCAACCGATTTAAACATCGCTACGTAACAACAAATAATTTGCCGAATTTACTGCCACCTAGTGTCAGATTGTGAAAGCTCACTTCGGACAACGCATTTGTAGACCTTACTCGGACCGCGTCAATGTGACGTCACTCGACGCAGAGTTTCGGACACGTCCACGTCCACAGGAATGGCAGATTGTAGACAGGCCTTAATTCGGACGTGACCTTCGGCGTGTTTACTGCACTTGGCAGTGAATCACACACAGGAAGAGGGGGGCGGTCTCGCACGCTCACCCATTTTCTCTTTCACTGGGCGCAGGCGCGGCCACGTGTGCTTTAGGTGAACGGGTGTTTGAGGGGGGGGGGGGTGCAGGGCGCGAGAGGGGTACAGGAGGAGAGGGCGGACAACAGTTATCCGGATGTCGGGCGCGCGCGCACGTAGGCAGGCGGCGACCACGTGGTGTCGGTCACGAACCCCGGGCCTGGCCAATCGCGTCTCGCCTCCGCGCCGCGTCGCCGGCCGGCCTCGTGTACATTCACAAACACCATTCGCGGTTTATTCACACTTTTGGAATCGAACCTTTAAAATCCACTCCCATGTATGACGTGTTTGGTTGTCTATTAATAATGCTATGCGTAAGGATAGGAAAAATTCGCGAGTTCAATGACCTGTAGGCTAGACTCCACAGTCGTGTATACTCGAGCCTCAGATGTTTGTTCATTGGCTGCTGCCCCATGGAGTAGCCAGTGTTACTTCACACCTGGCAGTATGGCACTCTTACTTGTTTCCTTGCAAGTCTGCTATTGGATCAGAGTTGTCCAGGGCATGCCTCATAAACTGCGATCCAATTGCAAAGTTAACTTCAATTTACACGTGCTCGACGTCTATCTTGTCCTGAAATGATCTCGCGAAATGTTCCTATCCCTCGTTATGCGAGTAGAGACCTGAAAAATTCGCGAGTTCAATGATTTGCAGGCTAGACTCTAAAGTCTTACGTAGAAATATACCGATATTAACTGCACGTTGGTTGTCTGTTGTCACAGTGAAAGGCGACGATTGGGCCAGCGTTCTCCAGGAGGTATCAAATATCGTGTGAACCAAGAGCAAACGTTATAACACACGTGTTTTTAATTATAGCTTGTCTAAAAATGAATCCGCGAATTCTTCAGGTCTCTAGATGCATCACGACCGTACATGTGTTAACAATAATGTACCTTATTTTTGTTTAAACTGAAATTTTACTTATATTTTATTAATAAATTTATCATTTCTAGTAAATATGAATTAAAACAGTGAGAAAATATGTGTGTTTGTTATACCGAGTAAGTTGAGTTGAGTTGGGAGATTTGGGCGGCTCTTAACAAGTCTTGAGAGCCGATGAGTAGAGCTATAGTCCATTCCCCACTGGAAGCTTTTTACTAGGAGCCCTGCTAAAGATCTACTTGCAGGCCAGTTTTGTATCCTTCCGTCAAATGTAAACAAACATTGCCATGTGACTGTCATGTGGCAATGTTTACATTCCACTGTGTGTGTACATGTGTTCGTACATGGACGAGTCCATTATATAAGTAATATATATTATTGATGAGTATTTTACAAGTGTATAGTGTTAATCTTGAGAAGTTCACACAAAAGTACATGTGATACAAGCTCAAAACATTTTATACTGTAAATTTAAAAAAAAGTAAGCTCCAAAAATGTTATACTGTAAACAAAAAAAAAGTGAGAATGATACATTTGACGTTTCGTGTGTGCAGGGGAATGGGCGAGAAACACAATGTCGTTTATTCCAGTAGGGATATGCCAGTCTCACAAATCATCAGATACGTATTTGCTCTCCTCTCCTTTATATGGGTTATAGATTCCCAATACCAAAATCCATCTGTTTTACTCATGTCCAATATTCAACAATGAAGTTTAAACATGTTGGTTAAAGGAGGAACAACTTAAGTGTGCCACAAATTTGGTTAAGATTGCAAGTAGGCCACTAGGCTACTGAAAATACATAAAAGGACAGGAATTGGAGTACTTCCAGTCAATACTTGTTGACAGGCACACATACACACACAGTAGGAGGACACATTTTCCACGCGGTTGCACGATCGCGACGTTTCGCTGGCTAAGCCAGCTTCATCAGGCAGCGAGTTGTAGGTCAATATCAAATAAAACATAACCCAAGAATGTGGCTATAGTAAACAGCCTAAAGGCATAAGCGCAGTACCTATAAGTACTGTTTATTAGTTAAATAGTTAAAAGTACCGGTATTAATTTTTGGATTGTACTGATTCATTTTGCTACAAAATTGCCATGCATTAAAACAAAAAGTACATGAACAACTCAGCACAGCAGCACCTGTAAAAAAAGGGATTGCTATGAAAACAGAAGAACACACACATCCCCACTCCAAAAATTATATAAATAATTATCCAAAATGACATGCTTTCATAGCTACTCTGTGATATACACTTTACTTATTATTTAATGCTATCAAATAACATTCAACAACATTATTTCACTAATATGTAACATTTAACAAAACAATTTGCAGTAAAAGGATACAGGATGTAGTGCCTGCTGAGTGTACTCAACTTACCATCAGACTGACCAAATAGAACACCCTGGTACCTCACTCAGTGGCACTGCTTAAACCTCTCCGTCATCACCTCCAGCATCTTCTTCATCTGTTGTGTCCAAATCCGAGTTCAGGGGAGTGATGAATGGAGCCATATCTTGCATGTCTTGATGGACCTTCCTCTGCCAGTCCTCTTCAATGAGCTTCTCCACGTGATCCACGCATTTTGACCACCTGAACACAATATTATTCATTTCAGAAACACTTTTTTGTGTATTGAAGTGTTTAGTTGTGCTGAACACACAAAGTATAAATTATGACAATTGTTGCAGTAGGAAATCTTAGAAAAAGAAATTTAGAAAGTATGATATTAAAGCATTAAAGATAGTTAATGTGTTAATACAGCACTTTTCAATAATAAGCATAACAAAGTAAATGTAAATGTGCTTTTTAAGTGTGTATCAGAGGCAACAGAACAATCCAGAAAATGACACGAACAGTTCACAAAAAAATATCCACAAGCATGCATAAGTTAGTAAATAGTATGTGTTAGTACACAGATAAGTTGATTTATTAGTGATACGTTGATAAGAAAGTCACAACAGAGGTTACTGCAAAATACTAGACAATGTTCATTACACAAAAGTACACACAGCTAATGCTACTGACGGGCTGAAGAGTTGGACAAGTATGTGAGGGTGAGGAGAACAGTGCCACGGTGCTACAGTGTAAATGAACCAGCTCCCAGAAGAAGAAATGTTATTAATATACCATATCCTGAAATAACTCCAAGTGTAATTCAGAAGATAACACATAGGGACATCACACAGATATGACTACTGAGTGAAACACATAAAATCGAGGCTGGGATCCCACACGAGACAAAAATACGTATCGGAGGTGACCAGACCAAGGTCCTCTTTCCGAATGGTCTCTACCGCTACAATATCAAACTTTCTCCCCCTGCCCATGTGGCTCTTGTAGTGCTTCTTCGCCTGGGCCCACACAAACTCAATGGCATTGTAGTGGCAATGGTAGGGAGGGAGACATAGCACCTGATGGTTCATTTCACGAGCCATCTCGTCAATCACATACCTAGTAATTATGTGTAACACACAACATGTTAAACAGCACAAATGAAAAGTTAGGGCACAGGAAAGAAACAATCACTATGTCATCAGAGAGTAAAACTCTCCATTTGGAGGCAAGTTCACTTTCGCCACCCCAACCAGTTCGGCCTTCAAGGCTGTAGAAGCAAACGGAATGTTGTGCTCCTGCAGCCAATTGATGATGGCATCCTTCCTCCAGCTACTGTTGGGGGCCTTCTCCAGCTGAAATTAGCACAAGATACAACACATTAAAATTAATTACCTATGAATGTTGAAGACAGTACATCTGTGGTGTACAATGTTTGAATTAAACACATTTATTTCCAAAACATTGTGTTTTAAATAGTGGGTTGGTTGCAAGGTATTGATTGAAGACCAAATTCCATTATTGGAAACTTCTACAACATGAACGTGATTAGAATGACTAGAACTACTCTGCTAGACATACTCCAGTTGTATACCACATTGCATGTAACGGTTTTCATGATACTTGTGTTGACTAGCACAGATTGAATCGAACATGCGACAACCAAAATATACATTTTATTTATTAAAAAACAAAAGGTTGGGGTACTGGCCTGTGTGCTGTGGTATGGTGCATTGTCCATGATGATGACGCTAGGCTCCGGCAAACAGTCCGGTAATTTCTTCATCCATTTTTGGAAAGTGTCAGCTTTCATCTTTCCATGGCAGTCACCTTTCGCTTGAGCTGCAACAAACAACAAACCCTCTTCCGGCACGAAGCCATTACGCCCTCCAGCATGTACGACGACAAAACGCTTACCTTCATCCACACACCGCCTCTCTGCCGTGTGGACTGTATCGTCCTGCCAGCTCTTAGGTGTGGTGCCTGAAAGCACAATTACAAATTAGTACACAATTATAACATAGATGTGAAATTGTTCCAAAACATACACTGTACAGCACGGCATATCTTTTGCAAAAATCCACGTTTCATCGATAAAAATAAAGTTGGCCCCTTTCGCCGATTATTCCATGTATCTCCTCAAAAAGAAATACCTCTAGATCGCGATGTTTCCATCTTCAAGCATCACCTTTCTTCCGTCAACATTTTTCCACTTGAAGCCCATGTTGTGCAGAAGACGGTGCAACTGTGTCCTCTTGCCGTGGAAATCGATGTCACTTTCTCGAATTTCCTTCAGAAGTGTTGAGAGGGTGATGTGACGACCCGTAAGATTATGTGAGAAATAATACGACAGATCTGATATCACACAACATAATATGTCATCTAAAACAGCTAAACTTGTGTTAGCACAGTATTATGTGAGTTTCTACACTGAACCGTACTATTCCCCCTGAAAATATTGGAAACGTACATTTTCCGAACTGTATTATCAGAACTATCTGTGATAATAATAACAACACGTGTTGTAAATACAGTTGAACACCTTAATTTTACACTTTTCCAGGGACCAAGTTGTAACAATTGTAAAAAGCAGATAAATGTACTATGTATGAAATGCCAGAGAAATTGTCTTGGCTGCAGGGCTAATAGTTTTGCAGAAGCATTTTTTGCACAGTCAATATGAAAACAAAAGTTTACAGATGCCCAAAGGCACAAGATGGTTTTGTGTGTGCACAATATTTTGAAAATAGAGTAAATTATGTGCAGTTGCTTATCCCACAAATACCAAACATTATAAGAACGGTCTTATGTCCTTTACAGGTTAAAAAACAAATTCACTTGAGCACAGATGTTTGCTTAACACAACGCTCCCCACCCCGCCAAATTGGTGAAAGGGGGTGGGGGAGCAATGACAATCGAGGTAATATTGGGTGAAACCCAGGAAAATATGCATTACGTGTTAAAATATACGTGTATCTAACCACATCAGTTCGAAAATTGTACAGCACAATTACGAAATGAGAAACATTTTGAACTGCATGTTAACATAGGATGCAGGCAAACCTAAGCTGGTGGGTTAATACAGATTTTTCACGAATTAAAATGTACATTTTAACCTCAAACTATTCCTGGTTTTAAACATCTCAACGTGTTAGTGTTTATTAGAACAATTGCCCTTATAAGCGCAGCTTTAGGCAAGCATCCTTCGTACTGCGTAAGAGAATACCCCTAACTTCCCCACAGAATTCAAACTCACGCCTTCATACATTAGTTTTACAATTTATGAATACATCCCGTAGATATTTCTTTACAATTGTATAGGCCTAACCTTTCGTTCAAAAACCACATGTTCTTCATAATTACCCATTCGCAGTCATTTATCGCTTACTTTTTGTCATTCTCGGTTATTTAAAACCCAACGCCCGTTTCCTGAACAACGGCACACTTTGTAAAACTTCCTCGGTCTTACTGTATAGCACTAGGCAATAATTACATTTAACATATTGTACCTTCGCTGTACATCCTGTAAATGGTCCTTCGAACCGCTCCGAACGTGAAGTCATCGATGCTCGCAATGTATTTCCTCTCTTGCGGTGTCTTCTTCCTCTTCTTACACGGAGTGGCTGCCTCGCCAACATTTTTCTTGTAATATATTAAACATTAATAATGAATGTCAGATACTGGAACCAATATATTTGTCCTATGTATATTACAAGAAACATCTTAGAAGCGTGTTTCAATATCATCTCTGGAAGCCAAAGAAATAAATTACATATGAGGGAATATGAAATAAATTCCTTAAGAATTGATAATAATTCTACGACTACAATGGCCACAGCATATCATGGTCCATATTCAGATGGGATATCAATATGAATGAACGTTAAAAGAATGTAGCATATTTTAAAGAAATAAGGTATAACTGTAGTTACCGATAGAGAATAACATACTATTTAGCAATTTTGATAGGTTCTCGAGATTTTCGTACGAAAGCATATGAAATCAGATGTTACATTCTTGTGTCTGTGTACTAGAATTCTCCTACGTTTTGGCAATGCTGGAAAGTAAATTTTATCGGAACAAAAATACGAGTATGGCATCACAACTGCTAATAATATTTGTACACAGAAGAAAAAATGCAAGCCTGGTATTATACACAATCAAAAAAGGTAAAAAGCTCCATAGAAACTATTCAAACATACAATAAATGTTCCTGTAAATACAATGGCTACACACCACTTTTAATTTGTCAGGAATACCATGTAAATAAACACTATGAAAATAAGTGGTTTAAGCAAATGAAAATTTTTCAAACAATTTTAAGCATCTCAACATATTTTCAAGCACTTTTAAGATTGGCCCTTGATTTATTGAATACATTACATGCACTTTTCAAGGGCTTTCAAGGAGCGTAGGAACCATGTCCCTGTTAAAACTGTTCCAAACTCTATTAGGTTTTTCCAGTATCTTCCACATGATAGGACAATTTGCTTTAAATCACTAGTAAATGTTGAAGCAGTTTATAACGTAGATTTGAATTTGATTTTAACAATAAAAACCTTTATAAGAACCTCTGTGTCTAATATTTTAATATATTTGAAGCATAGCCTATTTTTTTTTTATTATAACGACTCCCTTTTATGTAGGCCAATAGTTATATTTTAGAATATGTGTTTGTAAGCAAAGTTATTTTTATTCTATTATATTTATTCTAGCCTTATAGGAAACATAACCTTGCAAAACAACATATGCGGATTTTACTGTGGTAAATTTCACATTAAACATACGTTATTTACATGTACATCCTGGTTATCTTGTAACATAAAGATAATGAATTGACGAAAATAAATATTCCTGAAAAAATAATTTCTCCAACACCCAACCATGCTTCGTTTACAAAGTTATAAAAACAAAATAGTGTACAATAATTTGCGATTTATTCACACTCTATAGCAAGTTTCTAGATATTACGGGATTTCCCGATAGCCATGTAACACAACCGTCAGAAGGGAATTGTCGGAATATTGTAAACAAACCGATTTTGGCTGCGAAAATGGTCTGGCTATAACGTCGTGTCTGACTGTCGGTACGACCTCGTCGTGGCATTGTAAATCCAGCCTTAACCTAACACACAGTTGACAAACGCAATGGTTAGTTCTATAAGTATGTTAACATACCTTAGCACTGTGGCTCTGGAGAGTTTCATCATTTCGGCCACTATGCAGCAACATTGCAGGGTTTCATTTCTCCTCGCTTTATTGACGCCAACAAAGACTCGGCGACATTAATGATGTCCTGTTGGCGTTGACGAGTGGTGACATCTCATCTCTTCACTTTGCTACAACTCATGACTGCACACAAACTATACCACATCACACAACCCGAAACAAAGTAAACTAAATTTTAAGCAGACCTGAAATAGAACACAAAATTATTAACAGCGGCGGTGTGCGGATCTGCAGTCGCCGTCTTTGATGACGCCAACGTCGCCATCTCGGATGACATCATCGCCGCCATATTGGATGTCGTCGTCGTCGTCGCCATATTGGATGACATCACCGTATTGGATGACGTCATCGCCAGATGACGTCACCACCCCGGATGACATCACCATCTTGGATGACACCACCATCTTGGATGACACCACCATCTTGGATGATGTCACCATATAGTTTCTGGTCGCCATATTGAATTACATTTTCTCATCTGCTATCATTCCGCCTTGACATCTAGGGCAAGCTGTGATGGTGTGCGTTTCGAGGTTCTATCATTCTGCCTTGGCATCCGCCATCTTGGATTTCATTTTTCATACTCTATCATTCCACATTGATATCCACCATCCGCTTCATGCTCTATCATTCTGCCTTGGCATCCACCATCTTGGATTTCATTTATTTATACTCTATCATTCCACATTGATATCCACCATCCGCTCCATGCTCTGTAATTCCACCTTGGATTTCATTTCTTCACTAGGACAAGCGGTGGTGGTGTGTGGCTTTTGGCTCGTTCATTCGCATTAACATCCACCATTAACTTCATGCTCTATGATTCTGCCTTGACATCCACCATCTTGGGTTTTATTTCTTCATGCTCTAACATTCCACCTTAACATCCACCATATTGGATTCCATTTCTTCATGCACTATCATTCCACCCTTATGTCTAGGACAAACAGAAGTCGAGTGCCGAGTTGGGCTCGCCGCTCCCTCGTTAGCCGCCAGGAGGGCTGAAAATTTTATTTTGTTTTTCTGAACATTAAAAAAAGGAGGGGGAGGGTAGGATCAAACTGCTGGACCTCTGTCCTGCATACCAAGACACATGGAGAGGTAAGATATTAAATTATGTCGATCCCAACAGTCATTATTAGGAATATATATGTAAATTATTAATAGCCATCTTGGCTTAAACTGCTGGACCTCTGTCCTGCATACCAAGACATGTGGACAAGTGAGATATTAAATGATGCCGATCCCAACAATCATCATTAGGAATATGTACTTAATTTCTGGCAACCATCTTGGCTTAACAGTATGCTAGATGGATCAATCGTTATCTATTTAATAAATTTGTTAAAAAGGGATCATATATGAGGAGGGATTATTAGCATCAATATAGTTTGCATTTGCATACATCCACATAGACAATCAAAGGTATACAAGTGCTAAGCCGATCGCGATTTATTTAATAGCTATTGTAAAAAGACATCTCAGATGAGGAGTCTATGGTGAGGAGTCTGCAGTGAGAGGTCAGCTGCGGTGAGGGGTCAGCTGCAGTGAGGGGTCTGCAGTGAAGAGTCAGCACTGAGGAGTCAGCTATTTTACAATGTACATTCAAAATAATTTTTATATATATTCTGTTGTTCTCCTCATTTTATCCGGGCTGGGGACCGGCAATACTACAATGATGTAGTGCAGGCAGGGTTACAACAGTGTTCTACTAAACAAACAAATTTTTCGAAAAGTCTTGACGGAGAAAAAATTAAGTTGTCAGCCACTGACAGAAGCATTCAAAGTATAATGTCTTCTATTTGTACCACACACCTACACATCTAAGTATATGTACATATTTATAAACAATTAATACAAGTATCTCATGTGCGACATATTTACAGTTCCTCTTCATACCTGTGTGGCAATGAACGTACACCTTCATCCAATATGAGTATATTATCATCCATCCAAGTTAGAGATAATTTGTTGGAACAATCGGAATTATGTATGCGATGACTAGATCTCATATTATGAATTTTGCATCTGATAGATGTTTGTTTTCAAGAACAGTCAGGTAACCTTCAAAAGTAATCTTCTTTTTCACGACACACTTTTGTACACCTTTAGCCCTTTTTGCTTCTTTGTCGCCGCATTTGTACGAATACATTTAATCTCGCAGACATACAAAATCGCTCATCACTAGTCCACTGCAGCCGTCTTTAATTTTACCAACCATTTTTTTGTTGGTAGATGAGTAGCAAGGGTAGACATAGTGTTATTTCTTCGTCTCGAAAATTTATCAAACTGTCTTCTTGGTCAACTATACAAACTATAATTTCCTGCACCCTCTTCGATACAATCGGTGCATAAATAAGATATTTTGGAACCTCTGCTAGTTTGAAGCGGGGCGGGACTGTTGCTGCAAATTCGTGTAATGTATGGTTGGGTTTCCCATTGAGATATGAGTGTGTTACCAGATTGCAGTTCACTCTTATAACATTAACTGGCATCACATTTACTGCACGTGTTGATTTATGCAGTTTACCACTCTCGTACATTTTGTGTTCGAATCCCAACATGCAGGCTAGCGTATCATGCTCGGTAAAATCAATATTTGCACCCCAAATCATCTCACTTTTCAGAATGTTTGAGTTTCCTCTTAGCAAAAACATTATGTTTGGCTGCAATACTTTCTTGAGGTATGATATCATGTCGTCGATCTTGTATGCACCTGTAGGTAAGTTTACTTCTTCCACAACATTATTTTTAACACAGCGAAACTTACAGTTTGAGCTGTCCACATTTGGAACTGAGAAATACGTTTGAAAATCGACAGGTGGCACAGACCACGATCCTTCCCAGACGAGTGCTGGAAAATGTACAGAGCATAGTTCTGAGCTACTGCCCGTCAAGATCAAAGTTACAGACATGACTGATAACAATACATAAATGTGTGCGCTTTTTTATTAAATGTTCAGCCAAGAAGCAGAGACATAGGTGACCACAGTTCCACTGACTTGGTAACTGTTCTGTGAAGTAATTGTAATTTAGTTCCATGCCATGAAAATACTTGTGCAGTTCTATCGGAGGACATAGATTTCCAAAGCTGTCACAGTATTCGACACTGTTTCCATATTTTATGTAAGCTATCCAATGTGTGCCAGGTCCTTGTTTCCGAATACTGTGCGATGCATGATCTGCCCTTGACTTTTGACCGCTGATCATTGACCCCTAACCTCTAACCCCTTATCCTTGACCACTGACCCTTGATCCCTGATTTTCAGTGATTATAGTTGAGTGAAAAACTTGTATCGAAGAAACTGTGGAAGATATAACTGCATGGTAATGTAATTGAGGAAGTAGATAAAATTTCTGGTTGAATTGATGCATAAAAAATGCTTAAATCTCATTGACGAATTATGTTAGTAAGTTTATATATAGAGCAATAGCTAGGCCAAGTAGATATATATGTTGCTGCTGGGGAAAGGACATTGTTTTTTTTCATGAAGATGATGTAAGCAAATGATTGTTTTAAGTCTATAGTAGGTCTTACTTCTCCCACTGCTGTTAAATTATGTGGAAAACAGTATCGCTTTTGTGAAAATATCTTTAGCAAAAGCTGCCATGCTAGACAGTATGAGAGAACGGACTGTACTAAGAGACCTTTTTGCGCGATGAAGCAATACTACAATGACCACATGAATTTTGTGCAAGGTAAAACATTGAAATACATTCCGATATCAGCAAGGATTCCCCTATTGGGAGCCAGCAAGTGATGTTGCCAATGCCTCCTGCTCCATCTGCTCCAGAAGATTGTAATGGTAGGAAAGAGATTGTCAAGCAAGATGTTAATCTTTCCATAAATATTCCTGCTGAAGAAGTAACCATCTCTCAGGAATGGAGGCATAGATTTTTTTTTCCCGAATACAGTGGGGTGTATCATCGCAGGACTATCAAGTTGTGGGAAAACGTGTGTGATGTTAATTTTTCTGGAGGAACTCAATGGTCTTCGATTCGAGAACGTGTACTTGTACTCGAAATATCTACAACAGTCAAAGTACCAGAAACTTGGAATTGTTCTATGGGCTGTGGGAAACTAGGTTATTTTCCATGCAGCAACTACAAAGCTGTTGTCCTACCGAGTGAAGCTTTACCAAACTCTGTATTTATTTTCGACGATGTGGTTTGTGAGAAACACTACTGCATTCAAGAATATTTTTGCATGGGTATACATGTAGAAGTGGATTTGTTTTACCTTTGTCAAACATATTCCCGCATACCAAAACAATTACTAGGGAAAAATGCAAACATGTTGGTTTTGTTTCGTATGGATGACTTAAACTTACACCATTTTTATTCCGGACATATTAATACAGACATGACATTTGAAAAATTTAAGAATGTGTGTGCATTTTGTTGGAGAGACCCGAATGGTTACTGGTTATTGTCAACTATTTTCCCCTACTTAAAGGGAGACACAGACGAGGATTTATCAGCAGTTTATCATCAGTGAGAGATGAGCTACATCATTTCTAAATTCGGTCGTAATGGCCTGAAACGAAATATGGAAAGCTGTTTAACACCTATTGATGATGGAAACTGCAGTTCGGAGGGGAAAAGACTTAGAAATCTCTGATCCAAAAGAAGACAAATATGCTGTTAACAAGGCTCATGTCGAGTCCCTGAATGCCGACTCGATTACTTTAATACATAGTGTACTGGAAAGAACATGTAATAATGTAATGGCTAGCATAAATGATGCTGCTGTTAAACTCGGAGTTATCCCTACTGATGTGGAAACATTGATCGACAGAAAACTCGGACGAATAGAAGGCCTATTTAAGACTACAAGTGATGATGTTCTGGATAAGATATTACCTCGTCTAATAACATGAGAAAATACTATAAATAATATCGAAAACCTACTGATTTCTATTTCGAACTCGTTACCTCGCAAGAAGATTATATAAACCTTGAACATAAATAGTCTGCATTCAGTATGATGTCTGATGTCGTTAGTGACTTACACAAAGTTATTAAGAACATTGGTGCAAAATATTTATTAGCCAACCATGTCAAAATGGAACGTGATATGGCTAATGAAAAAGCCTTTAAACCTATTACAGAGCGACTCGACAATATGAAACCTGCACCATCAACTCCATTGGCCGTAGCAGTGAAGACCAAACCAGGCATCGAAACCAAGTCTAAGAAGAAATTTAAACGTACTACTATAGATGAAGACGACCTGCCATTGTCTATATGGAAACAAGGAAAAGAACAGAAGGAGAAACTAAGTCCATCACTTCATAATTATTACAGATCATAAAATTAATGATAGAACATATGGTGTATACAAACAAAATAAAAAGTGGTTCTTGGGGAATCAACAAATATTTTCCCTTTCAAATGATGATGCACAAGTTGGAAATGCCATGGTCCGTTCGGTTACAGGACTTTATGAACTACTGTTTAAACAAAACCCTACCAGATACTCTCACAGTGCTCTACGGCAGTATAAACGACTGCTGAAACTTACGAACGCACACTTGAAGGACAACGATTCTGCCAGCAATGAATATAAGGATGAAACACATCCGTAATCTGAAATTATTTCCCAGGTGTTTCCCGATGTTGGAGATGCAGTTGGTTCTGGTCTCTAAGCAAAAAAATAGAAAATGGTCGCATCCAGAGTACATTTGTTGGAACGATGTTAATGAAATTGGCGACAGATAATGACTTCTAATTGCTTCTCGACGAGCTGGGAATAATTCTCATGCTAATGAAATATATAACATCATCGAAGAATTGCGTGAAGACAGATGCATAGAATGAGTCGTGCAAATATTGCCAGTGAGTTGCACATGTCTGCAAAATGAATTTATCCACGCCGTAAAGTGCTAGTGTTTGGTTTGCGGGACTTGTATCAAGCAGATTTGGTTGAAATGATACCTTATGCACGTGTGAATACGGGATTAAAATATCTATTGACTGTCATTGACTGTTACAGCAAGTATGTTTGGGCAGTGCCCGTAAAGACTAAAAATGCGATAGATGTGTCAAATGCAATGAACTCTGTTTTGCAAGACAAAGGGCAGCCTTGTAATTTACATATGGACCTCGGAAGAGAATTCTACAATCTTGCATTTCGGACCCTGATGGCTGAACGTAACATAAACCACTACTCTACACATAGCGGTATGAGGGCGAACACGGTGGAATGCTTTAATCGGACTTTGAAGAATGAAATGTGGAAAAAAATCTCATCGCAAAGAAGTTAAAAATGGCTGGCAATGTTGCCTCGTCTGGTATCGAACTATAGTCACAGAGTATATCAGACCACAAAAATGAGACCTGTATATGTCAAGGACAACTTAGTAATATTCGAGAACGAGAAGAAATTGGATACTCGCAAGCCTAAGGCAAAGATAGGAGACTATATCTGACTATCACGAGTGAAGGGCACATTTCCTGAAGGTTACACTCCAAACTGGAGCACTGAAATATATACGATTGTCAAGATTCGACATTACGAACCAAGGACATTCTATCTCGAGGGCATGGAAGGAAGACCTATCAGAGAAGGTTTCTACTGTGAATAAATTCAAGATACCAAGTATTCACATACATATTTGGTCAAGAAAGTGTAGAAGTTGAAGGGAAATAACTTGTTGGTGAGGTGGCTCTGCTTCAATTCTGGTCATGATAGCTGGATTTCCAAATCATCAATTATCGATAAATAATAATGTACATTTATGTATGATGATCAGATATCTCTGTATATATTTTGTTCTGCATGTATGTACAAAGGAATAAACACACACACACATATATATATATATATATATACACTTTATACTTTAGTTATGATTTTGAAAAAAAACCTTTATTCTACAAGCACGCAGAAATTTTCCTACAGCTCCCGAGATACTCGCAGTGGTGGAAGGTAGGCGAGAAGGGCTGGAAGGCCTCTCGCGACCTGCGGGGGCCTGACCCGCTTTCCTGGCACCTCTCTTGCCCATCTATGTCATCGGCTGATCACCTAGTCCTTGTGATGCACATACATGTAGTGATCTGCTAGCCTACGGTCTGCTCACACACTCCCTCTACCAGGCGATAAACTATCTTTCTTGCTCGAGATGTCGCAGGAGATGTATGTGTTCTGTGCCATGTCGGAAGAAGACAACCCAGATTTCGAGCAATACCAGAAGCAGTTACCAGTCTCCAGCAGGGTGTACGACGACGAGACAACGCCGAAAAGATGTACACCTCCTGCTCCACCACTCATTCCAGCATGATTTATTGTGAGAGGGAGCGCAGCAGAACGCCTGATCGCAAGCGATACCGACGATGGAAATCCACCCTCGCCTTCGAGGGAGGACATCGCATGGACACCGCCTGCAGCAACTACTTCTTCTTCCCGCTGTCTCCGGCAGAGGCTTTCCTACCACCAGAACGAGTACTGACTCCAGTGCCTTGGAGTGAGTACACACTAGGCTGAATAGCGTCAGTAGGACGTCTCGAGGACCTGGATGATGTGGATGAATAGGAAGAGGATGTAACTCTGCTCGACCTGCATGCCGAGGTTCGACTCTTCCGGGAGGCAACACATACCAGTCATATCCTGTGATAAAAACTATGCTCTCCTTCTGGAGGAAGTGCGAAGCCGGCGTGCCAACTGTGCGGTGTCTGTGCGATGTCATTCTGCATCCTGAAGTTTAATTGTAAACATGTAAAATAAATTATTTTTCTTTTTTAAATTCCAGTGTTTGCGAGACATTATTTCATCATTTGTAGAGCCTGCAGACTTAACCATGAGTAATGTGACAACCAATATTATTTTAAAGATTGTGTTTGGTTCACGTATGTAAATATTCCTCCATGATTTAAATATGTTAGCACTTGTATAGCTTTGATGGTCTATGTGGAGGTATGCACATGCAAATAACTAAATAGTAATATACTAATAATCATATATAGTCTTAAAAATACTTTTCTCATCTGAGATTTTTTAAACAGAGATATTAAATAAATCGCGATCTACTTTGCACTTGCATACCTTTGATGGTCTACATGGCGGTATGCACATGCAAATGACATTGATGCTAATAGTCCCTCCTCATATGTGATACCTTTTAAAAAATATATTAAATAAATTACGATCGATCCACCTATCATACTGTTAAGCCATGATGGTGGCCAATAATTAAATACATATTCCTAATGATGACTGTTGGGATCGACATAATTTAATATTTCACTTCTACACGTCTTGGTATGCAGGACAGAGGTCCAGCAGTTTAAGTCAAGATGGTGGTTAATAATATATATATATCGAATGATGACTGTTGCGATTGACATCATTTAATATCTCACTTCTCCACATATCTTGGCATGCAGGACAGAGATCCAGCAGTTTGATCCTACCCTCCTCCTCCTTTTTTTAATGTTCAGAAAAACAAAATACAATTTTCAGCACTCCTGGTGGCTAACAATGGAGCCATGGAGTCGACAACCCAATGCCACTGCTGTTTGTCCTAGACATCAGGGCGGAATGATAGAGCATGCAGAAATGGAATCAAATATGGCGGATGTCAAGGTGGAATGTTAAAGCATGAAGAAATGAAATCCAAGATGGTGGATGTCAGGACAAAATGATATGGCATGAAGTGGATTGTGGATGTTACAGCGAATCACGTAGCCACGAGCCACACACCACCGCCGCGTGTTCTAGTGAATAAATGAAATCCAAGATGGCAGATGCCAAGGTGGAATGATAGACCATAAATTGGATGGTGGATATCAAGATGGAATGATAGAGCATGAAGAAATGAAATCCAAGATGGTGGATGTCAAGGAGAACATCAGATCCATGAGCCACACACCACCACCATCCAAGATGTCAAGGCAGACTGATAGAGCATGAAGAAATGAAATCCCAATTGGTGGATGTCAAGGCGAACGATAGAGTCATGAGCTGTACACTGCCGCTGCTTGTCCTAGTGAAGAAATTAAGTCCAATATGGCGGATGCCAAGGTGGAATGATAGAGAATGAAGTGGTTGGTGGATGTCAAGGTAGAATTATAGAGCATGAAGAAATGAAATCCAAGATAGTGGATGTCAAGGCGAATGACGGAGCCACGAGCCACACGCTGCTGCCATCCAAGCTGTCAAGGCGAAATGATAGAGCTTGAAGAAAGGAAATCCAATTTGGTGAATGCCAAGCCGAACGACGAAGCAACGAGCCGCACACCACCACCGCTTGCCCTATATATAAAGGTGGAATGATAGAACATGAAAAACTATAATCCAAGATGGCGGCCGGAAACAAGCTGGTGGCGATGACATCATCTAAGATGGTGATGTCATCCAAGGCAGTTATGTCTTTCAGGGTGGTGACGTCATACAAGATGGCAGCGATGACTTCATCCAATATGGCGGCGATAACGTCATCCTAGATGGCTGCGATGACGTCATCCAAGATGGTGGCCGTAGAGCCACGAGCCGCACGCCGCCGCCTTTTGATCCAGAATCGGCCATATACCCCTAGTCCTGTGTTTTGAATTCTAGCTTGAACCGAAATGAATCCGCGAATATTTCAGGTCTCTATTCATTAGACATACTCTGGATGACTCTGAGCCAATGGCATATTTGCAAGGAAACAAGTAGCGAGTGCCATACTGCCAGGTGTATAGAAACATTGGCTACTCTCTGGGGCAGCAGCCAATGAACAAACACTTGAGGCTCTAGTGTACACAGGACTGTGAAGACTAGCCGAAAGGTGCTGGCTAGTGACGACTGGCCTACCGATATGGTGCTGGCTAGTGACGCCATTCTGGTGTCGTACTCGGCTGGAATTAGCGGAATAATCTCTATTCTTAAGTCATCTGTGATACAGCAATACCTTTGCAGCATGAACACAGAATGATAATTATTAGAGCAACAAGTTTTTCGCGAATTCATTCGGAGGCGAGGTAGACTCCCATCAGTTGTTCTTTTTCTCCTACTGTTGTGATTGTACGACAGTTATTTAGACAAACCTCGTTTAACTGCGAGCGGGTAATAACCAGGAAGCTGTAGTGTGTGGATCTTTAAGAGTGGGATGAACCCCTTTGGGATCCTCTCGTTCAAGGTCAAGAAGTGAGGGAATGATACGGCGGCATTAACACGTACGCCTAATGCCTCATCGCTCCTACGCGCAACGAGTGCAGTATTTCCTCCGTAACTCTGTACTGTCCATGTTAGATTTATAAAATAAGGGTTTTATTACACGCGATGAAAGACCACAGATTAAAATACGCCCGTATCTATTGTAGTTTTCTCTGGCAGCTTAAGGGAACTACATGGGCAAGCTTAAAAGATTGATTTTTTACCATTTCCTCGAAATTTTTTTCTCCAAGAATACACTTACCTAATTGAAGCCCAGCTTCAAGTCTGACATGCGTGCCAATCAGCAAACTCAAACAATTTTATGTGAGTACTACTGTCCTGCGAAGACTGCCCTTCCTGAACGATTTATATTTCGTCCCGTCAATTTGTGAAATGTGTGATGCTTACAATTTCCTGGAATACGATTCAATGCTGCTATTATGGGGTTGGTGTGTTTACAGAACTACATGACGTTAATGAACTTGGTTGGCAAGTCTGCTTGGTTATTAGCCACGTCTGCAAGATGCAATATTTTTGCGCCAGAAAAAGGTATCATGTTTATCTTCACACCCCCCCCCCCCTTCCCCGGCCCCTCTTCGGGGGGTGACCATCGTCTGAACGCTTCCGGGCGCTGAACTATACTGAAGAGAGGCGCGCGGCGCTCGTGGCGCGGCCGAGAGCTGTATGGTGGCTACTACTGCCAATGAGTTCAGCCTCATTCACTCTGGCACCTTCCATATACCTCTCCACTATTTCTGCCGCCTCCTTAACATTCCCGAGCAGCGTTTCGGTGTATAAATGTTCGTCCCCAGCCCGAGCAAGTGGGCAGTGTTCCTCTTCGAGTTGCGCGGGCTGGCCGACGAAAGATCACGTCTACACCACTTCGTACTTCGGGCTTCAGCATGCTATACGCGTTTTCGCGTAATATAAGTATACAAGTTAAGTATTGCAATGAACGCAGTTGTTGTTATGCCGGGGTAGAGTTCTCCTCTTTGGTAGTGTTTTTTTTTCTAGCGATTTTTATGTATGTGTGTTTTTGTAGAGAAGTGATTCTCCACTGTTTTGATTGTGTGAAATTTCAATATGGTATTTCATGGGAATGTTTGTACGAGGTGGATTTTTTCCATTTTTTTTTTTTTTTTGGTGTGCTGTAGGGATGCTTTCCTGGGGTACGATTTACCAAAAAGATTTAAATGATAAGGAGCATTGTTAATATTTAATGGCATGCTTGTATGCTCATGGCTAAGTGTAATTAGAGTTCGTGCTCCTTGCCAATGGTATTTGAAATTAGTATTCCATGTTGTACTTTTTAGTGAACCATCAGGTGTACTTTACTTTCAAAGTTTTAATGGTGCTTGCTTTATTCAGGGAGTCATTTTAGCTTTTTTCAATGGGATTTCACAAGTGTTTATTCAGGTTGGGTGAATTCTCAGAATATATTAATATTGTTGTTTTTCTGTTTGTTCTAGTGCATGCGTGTTCTCTCCTTCCCCTAGTTCACCGATTGGTAGCAAGCAACATAAATTTACAGATGAAAGTTATATTATTTAAATTAAATTACAAAGTTGTTCATGATGATACTGTATAGATGGAATTCACTATATTGATTGATTTTGGAATTTTTGTGTCCATGCTTTCTTGATTTTTTTTTTGTGGTATGCGTCCTTCTCCTTGCCTTCCTTTAGCTCTGTTACACCCTAAAGGGGCGTAACATAATATGAAAAAGTAAAAAATAGTGGCATAGATCATTGTTTTTTATCTTTTGTGACAAAAATCGTATATGCAGAATATTTATTGGCCAAGATACGTGTATTCGCGCAAACAACTATTTCACAGAAAATGCGGGGATTCATCCCACTCTTTGAGGGGAGGGGGGTTTGAACCCCCTCCCCTTCCCAAAATTTTTTAATTTTTTTTAAATTTCATTTGCGTTGCATAAAAAAAATTTTAATGTTCAATATTTACTACAACTTTAAAAAATGTAGCCATCTATTATATGCATGAGTTAATCTGGCAATCATCATTTTCGATAGATCGTCGAGAAAATCGATACTCCTCCCTTTCCTAGTTCGTAGTTCCTTCTTCACCAGGGGGTAGGTAGCGTTAGTGTTGAGTTTTGTGCTTGGCATTTTTGCTCTGTTGTGTAGTGTAAATATTGGAACTAGCCTAAAGTTGAGGTTTGCAGGTCAATTCATTATTGCGTGTTTCATAGACTTGAATGTTTCATGTGTGCTGTTTAGTGAAAATAAATTGTGTACCTGCAGATTCCCTCATAAATTGGGAGCTACGTTAATTTTATGCCACTGTCTTAGAGTATTAAACTATGAAGTTAAGTATTTTATATAATTTTGGCAGTTTCTCACTTAAAAGAGTAGGTACTCTTTTGAGAGAGCACTATTTCGTGCTCTCACTCTCCCAAGTTGAGACGATGTACTCTCGTGTTTATAAACAACATACACCCACTTACCAATAGGCCCTATAAAAAAAATTAGGATCATTCTGTAAATATTTCAAAATGGCAAGACAACTATGTTAAATTATATTTTTAAAATTATAGTTTTACTAATTGTTTGTTAGAAGTTTTAAACAAAGATGTATTTTTATTTGAAAATAGTTATTAAATTTCTCCAGATAATGTTATATGTATGGAATTTTTTTTTAGTGATGTGTCTTTTGTGATGCTATTCTTTCAATATTCACTATTGAAATATTTCACTTTTAATCCAAAAAAAAACTGCATTATCCTTTCAAGTTTTAGTTTATTATATTATGTCCTAAGATTGTACCAAATTATGACTATGATCATCTATGCAAGCTCAGTAAATGAAAGGATAGCAGAACCAAAAGTGAAAATGGGCATTAAAAAATAAATCTTTGATAGTTTTTTAACTGTGGTGTAATTTTCGCAGAAAAGTATACGTTCCAGCCAAAAACAGTCATCACTGACAAACTTTGTTGTGAAAAAAGAAAAAATAGAAAATGATGTGGGTGGGAGTAAACAAACTAGAATTAAATACAGTACCACAAGTTGAAAATCCTAAAAATCCTATTTGTTCAGGTTTAAATTCAGGGGGAAAATGTGTTAAACCTATGCAACAATCAGTGGGAGATTGGACTTTTTATCGGAAGAAACAATTTGGATGATTTATCCTAATAAAATCTATTGAAGTGTTCATGAACTCCCCCTAAAGATTATTGCTTCTCTGCGCAAACAAATACAAACTTGAGTTTTCAAAGTTCATGGTTTTCTAAGTTTCCATGTTTGACATACACACAGCACTTACAAGGAGCCCTTTGTCGATATTGTGTTTTGTTTGCCGAAGAAGCAGCAGGGAAATGAAGTCACCAGCACCTTGGATCCCTTGTGATAAAAGCATATACAAATTGGGAAATGCACTGGAGTGTTTTTCGGAACATGCAAAGACTTCTTATCGCCAAAAATGCAGTGAATTCGCGGAAAACTTCTTTAGGGTATCACAAGGGCAACAGCAACCCATACTAAATCAACTCAGCAATGAGCGTGCCCGACAAGATGCAGTAAACCTAGTAATTCTTGGTTCTATTGTTGATACAATAATTCTCTGTGGAAGGCAAGAACTGGCCCTAAGAGGTAAGCATGGTGCAGGAACTGTTAAGACTCAAGTCACAGAGATGAATGATGGTAATTTTAGATCTCTTGTAAGATTCCGTGTTCAAGCAGGGGACTCTGTATTGGAAAAACACATGGAATGTGGTGCTAAAATTCAGAATCAAATTAATGACATTTGTGGTGACATTATTAAAGAGCATATCGTTCACAAATTAAATGAAGCTAAGTGTTTTGAAGTCCTTGTAGATGAGACTACACACATAAGAACAGTGGAATAACTTTCATTGTGTGTTCGATGGTTGGATGTTGATGAAAATAAAATTCATGAGGGTTTTCTTTAATTTACTCCTGTTAAAGATTTTAACTGGACAAGGGATTGCAGAAACCATTATTTCAGCACTGAAATGGTTCAAGGAAGGCCTCAAATCAAGACCAGCCAATGCATCGGAGGCATTTGCAATTTGTGACAAAAATTTCTTTCTAAATGTGAAAAAGTTACTGCAAATTATGACGACACTTCCTGTGTCAACGGCAACCCCAGAACGAACTTTATCAACCTCAAGGAGACTGAAGACTTATTTAAGTAACTCTATGGGTGAGACGAGATTAACTGGTCTAGCACTTATTCCAGTGCACCGCAGTATACAGGTGAAAACAGAAGTTTTCTCAAGGTTTCTGAAAATACCCGGGCGCATTTCTGTATCACTTTGATTTGACTTTTGTTCTTGTAATAATTTCTCATATTTGCAGTTTCGAAATTTTTTATTCTTATTTCATAGAGTGTACTTGTAAAAAGTCCAGTAAATGTTCAGTAATTTTAGTTTTATCTGCCTTTAATTTTTTGCAGTTTAAAAAGTGAATCCTACTTAACATTAATATTTTACCTTTCACGAGCACATTTATATAGTAAATTTCTCTGATCGTTGTAAACTATGAGTGGAATTTAGATTTAATTTAATATGCCCTACAGTTCTTAAATTTTAGACATTTCTTTCTAGGGTTGATTTCAAAAGTTGCTCACTTTACCGTGAGCTGCCTTTAAAATAAAATATATTTCTCGACTAATATTCCAAATAAGAAGGCTTCAAAAAGTGCTAAATTTACAATGAACAACCTATTATCTGCGTTGATGACTCCGCGACCTCGGCCAGTAAGGCCGCCCTCCTGGACGAAGGACGCAGCGAGCAGATCTCGTGACCGATACCGCCGTGAGGTGCGGGAAGGACGCCTATTTCATTCGCGTGCTACGAATAACAAACTATTTACCCATTGACACACACGGGCCCGGAGCCGACATTGAGCGGGTCGTCTACCCCAAGGTCCCTCCCGGCCAAGCGTGCCCGTTACCGACTTGTCCCACCCCGCTCGCGGCCCTGATGGTTTGGGAAGGGGGGGGGGGGGGGCACAATGCCTGTTTACACGCTATGCAAATAGCCTGGGAGAACTGGTAATGGTTCGGTAAACACGGCCCGCTCCGTCTGTACACACGTACGCGCACGGTACAGACCTCGGCTCCGTGGTTTTTGCTCGTTAGGCTGCCTCCTCGACTCGGCGACAAACACGGTTGGCCGAACAAACATGTTGTACGGTGTGGTAGGAGGGAGGGCGAGTAAAAGGAAATACGTTACTGTGACCGCAATGTAAGGACGTTCATGTGCGAAAATATTTTTGCAGCTCTGTAACTTCGCAATTTTTAAACACGATTACAACTATATACTAATTAAAGGACTAAAGACCTAATCTATTGATAGACAACTTACGTCATAGGTATTCGGCGCAATTATAGACATCTTGACTGTAAATATTGCTTCAAAAAATTCTAGAAGTTAGGGAAATAGAATTGTTTCACTTTACTAGATGCAATTCCTTTGAAGTGCCACAGTTGATTCGCCTACTACTAGGGCTTAGCTTACAGCATTATAATTTTAAAGGCTGTCCACGATAAAGTGAGCACTTTTGAAATCAACCTTAGAAAAATGTCACTGCCCTGCTTGCATATATTTCAACGGGTGCACTGAGTGACATGTGCCCAGTGAAGTTGGTAACGATGGTCGGAAAGTAGTTCCACAACTCAATGTCGAATAAAAAGTGTCAGGTGTCCAGTTGTGAAAACTTAATTATTTTTATCATTTTCAGTTTTTGTATACACCGGAGTGTAAAAATTACCAGATTTGTAAGATATTTACTTGTCTAATAATTTAACAGTTTCATCTGACCGACGCTTGAACAAAGGCGATGTTAATTTTACATGAGGCGGAAGAATACGTAACGTGCACACAAGTAGATCTTAAGCAGGGCTCCAAAAATGCTCATTTTACGTGAACAGCCTATGCATTTAAAGTTCATCGTAATATATGAAATTGATTTGTATACGTAACAAACGATGAATTTCCAAGAAATTTCTTTTTACTTTGTGGCAGTCTGTAGATTTAAAAATTATTTTCAGTAGTAGCCAAATAATTTACGAAGGCACCATAACAAATTGGTCTGACATAAAGTTAAAATTAAAAATTTCCTAACTCCGTTAATTTTAGTTTTGAAAATAAAATTCCGTCTTCTTTTCACTTTTATTGGACCGGCATTTGATACCACTTAAAAAAAAATACAAACTATCCCATAAATTTTAAAAATAGATATATTTTAGAAACTTAGACTGCTTTAAGACGCCCGTCTATGCGAAATCCACGGTAAAATAAGCACTTTTTAAGGCCCTGAAAAATTTTTCCTTTCAGCCAATTTCTGTCTTCCCATTTATTTGTAATATAAATCTTTCTATGTGGCTAATAAACACAGTTCATCTCTTTCAACAGTTAACGTCCAAGGCTGCAATAAAGTATGTTTATTAGTGGTTATTGCTTTTTGGGAGGACCTTAAAAAGTGCTCATTTTACCGTGAATGGCCTATATCAAGAGCTATTTTGCGTTTTTTAGAAGCTGAAGCAAGATGACGGTAAAGGCGAGGCTGATACGACTATCAAGTACTTCGTTTCATGTACCCACAAGGAACTGGACGGGATTATAGTTATTTTGGCATTCTGCGTGCCGCTATATGCTTTATAATTTGGCTGTGATAAATCTACAACGAAATTCCACGCAGTTCCCTTAATTCCGTGTATATTAAACATATGTAACATAAATCGATTTGAAAATGTTACTACTGTATATTTTGAAGAGTTCTAAAATAATATTTACAGCACGCAGAATGTACTGAAAGCTGTAGTCTGAACCAGTGAGAGATGTGAACTTTTTTCCAAGAAATCGCTTTAAAAACATACAGCATTTTCTGTTTTTTTTTTTTTTTGTTAGTGTATTTCAAAAACACTGCGACACAATTCACTACCTAGGCCGGGGGGGGGGGGTGCCTGGCGGAGATCACAGCAGATCATGCCACAAAAATTATTGCGACGAAATGAGGAATTAGTCTACTTGTTTTATAAACTCATCACATGAGGTAGGTTTAGACGTGGAAAGCACTTGAGAAAGTCTTGATAATTGATTTATTTTATTTTTATATGTTGTTGAAGTTCATTGAAAAATATAGCTTATGCTGTAAATAAATACAATTTTACCCTATTACTGAAATTAATCGACGTAGAGACTTCAATGCGCTCGTAAGACACGAACCTATACTATAGTAGAAATTATTATCAACATAAAAATATCTTCATGTTCACAAAACAAAACTGGCAGTGTAAACTTGTTAACTTCCACTTTTTTATACTTAGCTGTCTGTCGATAAATATGCTGAAAATATAAACTGCAATAAAAACCAATCAACCAGAAAATATTGTAAATATTTACTCTACACAGATCACATTAAACAGTCAACTAAATGTCGGTCCTACCCTACACAAAGGATATATGTTGTTGGAATTTATTGAAAAACATTGATTATGGTGTAAATAAATACACTTTTCTCCTATTACTCAAATTATCACGACGTAGAGACTTCAATGCGCTATAAGACACTAACCTATACTATTGTAGAAATAATTATCAATATAAAATATCTTCATGTTCACAAAACAAAAATTGAAGAGGAAATTTATGTTAACTTCCATACTTTTTCCTTACTTAGCTGTCTGTCGGTTGATATGTTGAAAACGTAACCTGTAATAAAAACAAATCAACTACACAAAATATTGTAAACACTGAACAGTCAACTAAATGTCGGTCCTACCCTAGACAAAAATATAAGTCCTTAATGTACCCGCCTAAATGCTGTTTACGATAAAGTGAGCATTTTAGAATGAACCTTAGAAAAATGTCACTGCCCCTGCATGCATATATTTTACTGAGTGTACCGAGTGATATTCGCCAATTGAAGTCGATAACGATGGATGGAAAGTAGTTCCATATCTTAACGTCAAATAAAAAGTGTTAGGTAAAAATTTGTGATATCATAAAATTATTTATTTCTCTTTCTGTTTTTTTAATGCATCGAAGTGTTAAATTGAGCAGAAAAGCATTTACTTTCTTAAAAATTTCACAGTTTCCTTTGACCGACGGATGAATAAAATGATGAGGCCCATAGCAATGTAAAATTTTACATAAGACCGAAGAATACACAACGTGTAGGCCTATACAAGTAGGTGTTAAGCAGGGCTTTCAAAAGTTCTAGTTGTTTCGTGAACAGCCAATACATGGAGCTATTTTCTGCGTTTGAGGCTGAGAAGAGCGGGAGGAGATAAAGAAGATACTGTCACGCACATCAAGTGCTCCATCGCCACTAAGCGCAAGGCCTGCAATGTTCGCGTCGTCCACCTACGGGACTTAAAGCGGTCACCCTATTATTTTATTTATGGAAAGTCTTAGAAAGGATCAATGCAAGGCCCTTGGGTAGTTTTGTTTGTATCTGACGCGTAAATTTTGAAATACAGTACGTTTAAAAAAAAACTGTTTTAACTATGGAGTGCTTCGAAATGGTGTTACTAACTGGCGTCACCAAACAGGCCCCGTCTGAAGGATGTGTTATTTCGCAGGGCAGTGCTATGGACGCACGTTTTATAGTCTAAATGGGAAATGTGTAGCTACTTCAAACACTTAGCATCTATGTCAGGGGCAAGTCTCACTGCAACACAAAATAATAATAATTTCAACCAGAAATTTGTTACAACACAGACACTTCTCGTTTAAAGATTACAGATAATCAATAATATGTAACTGCATATCATAGTCATTGAGATGTGACTCATCCATCCAGAGGTGAAGACAGGGAATGGGGATCCCAACCCCTATACCCGAAATTTGGACACATAAAAAAAAATATAAGTACATAGTTATAAATAAAATAAGGAATTATTTTATCAAACAGTTAAAATATGTAAAACAAAACATTCAGGTGTCCACATATACATTTATTGTTGTTCTTCAGTTGAAAAGAATTGCATGGGCGCCGTATTATCTATGAACCCCACCCCCCTCCCTTCACAACAAAAAAAAAATATTTCTTTCATGGCCACCAAGTCCTTTTAATAGAACGATGGGCAAACCATTTGACACCATTTCATATATATATGTGTGTTGTTGGGACAGTAGATGGAACACGAACGAATGTCGCAACACACTGTCTACCGTATCAGTAAATATAAAGTTTATTCTACTCATGTTATTAAGCTTGATGCTTTTAATTTGGCAACTAAATTTTTTCACCTCTAGGTGAACGCGTGTGTCGCATATGTACCAGATTTGTTTCTATTTTCTACGTTAAATAACAGGATAATTGCAATAAACATAAATAAAAAATAAAATAATTCGTAACTAAGTAAAATCTTTCTCTTTTATTATTTACGTAGATTAAAATTTTACTTAAATGTGACCTCTTTGGGACAGTGCACATCTATTAGTTTCGCACGTTTCCCGCTAAGAGTTTGAGAAATTTTTACAGTGCCAAAAACACACTTAGCTGACTGTCGACCTGCACAGTATGTCAACAGAAAATATGTTGTGATGGAAATAACTGCACTCGAGACTAAAGTACATTCGTTGGGTGAGAGAGACTATGTAGAGTTAGGACTCTACTCGCGCTGTAGAGAGGACACAACATCCGCTCCTTGTAGAGCGGCCATGACCTCCAGCTGGAACTGTTGGGAAAGGTCAAGAACCGGGGCGGAACCCTCACGCACCCGGGGCGAATACTTAAGAGAAAGGGGGAGGCTGGTCGTAAGTGGAAGGTCGCTGTGCTTGCGGTCCGTGAAAGTTGCGTTGAGCCCACTAGGTCGTGGGAGCACGACATCAAGACACATGTATGCCCCCTACGTGACTTGCACTCCAATTACGTTCGCCCGCCGACGCCTAGACCTGCACAGCTTCTCGCCGTGCACAACACGGGGGAAGCTCCGAGTGAAGAGATTCGAGCTGCTCTTAAAAGCGAGGTTTTGAGAGCCAATGAGGGTGATCGAGGTGAGTATGGAGCCGGGATGAAAGAGCGGGGGGAACGGGAGATCCTCGAGAAAACCTGCCGACCAACGGCTGGAGCCCTGCTACAGTTCTACTGTCAGAATATCCCTCCGCATCAGGAACAATAAAGCTAAGTTTGGAAAATTATAGCAAAGAGACAACGTACCGAATCATCAGCACTCAGTTTAATAATATTTTGCATAAGAACTATATCTTACTGGACATTGCTAACACACCTATTTTTTTCACGGTTTTATTCATTTGAATTATAAATGAAATATTATAATTTATAAATAGGTTACAATTTTCTCTCAAAGTCAGTGGGGTGAACCAGGTTCGTTACGGGGATAATTATAGTTTCCTAATTTTATTTACAATAACTACAAACAAGATTCTCTCGACTCAACATCTCGCAATGAACTGATACCACTTGCTGTTTACAATCAATTAATTCAATCAAACAACTTACAATTTTCTCAAAGAAATTAACGAAATTAAATAACTAAAAACCGGTCCTAATAGACAGTGTAAGAAAACCTACCCAATTATTTTCCAAATTGTACGTCCATATTTGACAGTTCCAATATTTACAATAAAGTACGTATCACATGTTATTCAGTCCCACCTCAGTTTAGTCTATGTCCCGCCAGTCCGCAATGTTATAGAGTTCTCCGAGCGCCCTTACGCACAGTGGCCTTCACTCGTCGGGTTTCACGCCCTCTCGTCCATCCACACCACGAACACTTCGTCCGCCGTCGCCACGCAGTCTCCAGTCGTCGTCCGTCCTCTGCACGTCGCTCGATTACCGCACTCAGCTGAAAGGCTTCTACCAAGACTGCCGGCCGTTGGACCAATGCAATATTTATGGGGTCGTAGGCCATCGCCCATAAATTTCTCTAAATGCTGCATTTCGCCTAGGGTCCTAATTCCCAGAATATTCTTCCGTAGCCTCTACATCTGTCGGCTTCTCCAGCAGGGGGAGGAGGTGCTGTGACGCCAGTCAGGAGCCTGGCGGCGTGACCGGGCAGACAACCTCGAGGAAAGATGATGATGGGGATGAGGGGGATCAGCCCTTCTACAACGCTGGCCTGCGCTGAACGGGAACTTCGTACGCGAGGCGAGAGGCCACGCACGTATCAGATGGAAGGTAAGGAGAAAATCAGTTTTTTTAAACGAAAAGTAAAGTGTTTTTGTGTTAATAGAAGTGTAAAACGCTTGTGGTACACGGTATATCTAAGAAACAAATGAAAACATCATACATATATATATCAGGGGCGATTTTTTGAAAGTTTGATTTAAAAATTGTGAAGAAATCGCCGTATCACCATAAAGTTTGTCACGGTTACGATGGCAAGATTTTGTTGGCCACCGTGAGGTCACGTCACATAAAAGAACTAACAACGCAACGTATACAAAAACCTTATCAACTGATGAAAGGACAAATGGAATCTAATATTAACCCATTTGGTCACGCATTAATTTGCGAGCCGAAGTGTTGCAATCGTGAAATATCTTGGTTAAACTGTACTTCTGTCTAGTGTATGTTTTGCAACCAGTGAACCACGAGCTATGAGCTCAAAGAAGTTACACCCAGCCATTCAAAAACAAGAAGTGTGGTAACGTCCACCAATGAGATTACCCTTCGGGTAGACCCTGAATACATTGGGTACTGAGTCCTCGCTGTGTACAGCACTGGCAATAAATATCCTTCAATTACAACATGTGCACGATAGTGGATACGGTCACTGAATGGTTCTGATAGCCGTGCCCATGCACAATAGCCAACGGAGAAATGCACGGATTGTTTCATAACCACTGCTCTATTTCTTGGGAATATTGTGTCTTTACTAGTGACATGACACTCAGGCAAGTTGAATACATCTCATGTGTTGTATGGTGGATGTACTAGACCACAATATGGCTTTGTCTGCATAGCTCTACAACATCCAAGCTCCTTATGTGGGAACTTTGACTTTTAAAGAACAAGCCTGCAAGTATATCTTCTGTTGACTTCGCATATTCGATGAAATGCAGAAACCACTCGGTATATATGGTCTTCAATATGTTAGGAATTTTAATGTCTTCACGCTTTCAGGCCCACTTTAATTTGCGTTTTCAACTGTTGCAAACAAGAAATTCTATGACGGTTTTTGTATTTAAGTCGACGCATTGTTTGTTTCGTTGACAGGCAGTGAGTTATAGACTTTGTGTTCGGCCTCTTTAATGTGAACCAATCATAACTTAGACTGAGCAACAAGATTTACGAGTAATTTGTTCACAGGTAAGATCATTTCATTGGCCTCGGAGGTTCACAGATTGAAGTACAGACCAAACATTACCTACATGTGCGTTACGCATTCATAACGCGTTACGTATTCACTGTATATGAATGGGTTTTATAATAAATGCTATTTATTCAAGGTATGTTAATTTTTAAAATTTTGATAAAACAACAACAATTTCATACATAAAATACGTTATGTAGTTTATCATGACCAACAAACGTGTTCTTACGGTGTTTCGTTGGTATAGGCTATCCACGTTAAAGTGAGCATTTTTAAGAGCTTTCTTATTTGGAATAATAGTGGATAAATATATTTTATTTCAGCCTTAGACGTTAACATCCGAGTGTGGTGGAATATGCACACTGTGTTTGATACTTACATGGCCATATATATCTTAAAATGAAATTAAAAGATAAACTATGGCTAAAGGGAAAAAGTAACAAGGGCTTTAAAAGTGCTCACATTACCGTGAACATCCTATACCAAATCTGTTTGGCAGGAAACTGTTGTTTTATGAATATCTGATATTTTCACATTGTATGATTATTCAAGATATCAATGAAGTCGACCTATGTGTTGTTACTCGCATAACACTGGAGGTTTCGTTTCCGCTACTGTCCGCTTCCACAACCACCTGAGTTTGACACAGCCTCCAAGTAAAGTGCCTGTTTTAGTAGCCAGCTGAAAATGACAACACACTACTGAGTAACAGTTCAATTAAAAAAAAAAGATATATTTTCGTGCAAGAAAATCTCTTATTTAACCCGGGACTCAAATTATGAGACTTTTGGACAGTGTGTCAAATTTTCGGTGTCACATAAAATTTTGAATATCATATAATATAATTTATTTTTAAAATATAGGCTAATAGATTAATTAAGTTAAGTGGGAGAAAACTTGTGTAGACACTCTGTTGGAACTGTACAGCCGTCAGAGATCGAACGACATCTTTGATATGTGTCCGGTACGCTACAAAGGATTACGTCAAACTATATATGACTGATTTTTCAATAGTAAATTCATCTGAGCAAAAATTGATCAAGTTTAATAAAGGCTCCGATAAATGTTCTTCAGTGCGCGTTATTTTAATAATGTCGATTTCTTCGTACCTGCGAGAGAAAAAACAGGAATTTATAAACCCGCAAATTTGAAACATTGGTTGAAGGATTCCCAGTTGTTCTGAACGCTGAACCATCCATTACGTTTATGCGGCGAGGGTGTCGAACCGGCGATAGTTTGAAACCCGTGTGATGCCGACTCAAAATATGAGCTATGATTGCTAATTAAGCAGTTTAAGATCCAATGTCATGTATAGTTCCTGTTAGTACTAAATATTTTCTTATATTACTGCTACTGCGCACACTTCAACGTCTCGAGCAGCAAATAAAGGCTGTTCACGATAAAGTGTCCACTTTTGAAATCAAGCTTAGAAAAAAGTCACTGTCCATGCATGCATATAGTTTGATGAGCGCACTCGGTGACATTCGTCCAGTAAATCAGGTAACAATGGATGGAAAGTAGTTCAATGACATAACGTCAAATAAAAAGTCTTAATTAACCATTTGTGATAACTTAAAATTAATTCTTTCGTTTTCTGTATTTTTTTTAATGCATCAAAGTGTAAAA
This sequence comes from Dryococelus australis, assembly GCA_029891345.1. Lineage (NCBI taxonomy): Eukaryota > Metazoa > Arthropoda > Insecta > Phasmatodea > Phasmatidae > Dryococelus > Dryococelus australis. The sequence goes on along the minus strand of CM056993.1, from coordinate 291,586,773 downwards.
ATGAGCATATTTGTAAAGTATTAACTTTCTAAATAATTTCACAGTTTCATTTTACCGACGCATAAATAAAGTGATAAGGCCCGTAGTAATGTTAATTTTACATAAGGTGGAGGAATACACAAGGTGTATACAAGAAGATCTTAAGCAGGACTTTCGAAAGTGCTCAATTTACCGTGATCAGCCTATATCAGGGGAATATTTCATACTGTGCTGAACCAGAAGAAGACTGTGCCTTCTGGGTCTTACACGAGGTAGTAGTCAGACAGCAACGAAAGTCCAGACCAGAAACCTAAGGGTACGACATATAAGTCTGCCGTATTATTTTCAGCACTTAATTCATAGTTGTATTGTAGATTCAAATTCTGAGAGTGTCAAGGTACAGAACATGCTTCTGCAGATTTTCTGAAGATCAATTTTTAATTGCTGGAAGAAAATTAAGTAATCAACAAATTTATGTAATAGAATATTAAAAACAGCTCCATTTAAACACTGCCGAGTTCAAAGCAGCTGGCTCAACTACAACCCTCACCCCATGAAATCGAAATTGTAATATAACCCTAAAAAAAAAAGTAAAATATATTATAAATTAAAAAATGGCTTCATGCGCACATCGTTAAAGGCGTTTGATGTATGTTGTAAAGCTGTATAAGACTGATTTAGACCTAAGCATACTTAATAGGCAGGAGAATTAACTTCGTGAATATTCCCTCGATAACAGTTCACTAACATGATGTTAAAAAGTTGTGAATTGTACTAGAATCCACATTCCAAGGGGCCTTCGCTCACTTAAACACATTCGACAAAATATCGAAGTCCTATCATTATATCGATGCTCGATTTTAAGACAAAGGGGCGAAAGTAATCTCGAATGGCCCTTTCCACAAAGAGCACAAGCGATTTTCGTTTTCCATGCCCTACGTTTCAATATTCGTCAGTCGAAAGTTTGTGCTTTCGTCAACTTTTGAAACACCCAGGATAGTTTCTTCTCACCTTCGCTGGACACTTGTTTGAAAAAAGATCATTGCACACTTGAAGTTATTATTTTTCCTTCTTTGCTCATCGTCTTACAAATTACACTTTAATTCACAAAGCCATCGAAACTCCGCCCATCTGGGGGAGAGTAAGGAAATGGCGAGCACTTAAGGGGGGTACTTATTTTGAGTTGTGTTAACATATAATTTGCTTCATTCGGTGTTTGTGTTGTTTTGTATTTAGTGCTGAACAATTGTATAGCTTATAGAACATATTACACAGTCATTTGACATTAGAAGAAAAAAAAAAATTTTAAGCTGCATTGCTCGCCATTGCCCTACACCATGGGGTAATGGCGAACACATGATCTCCATTACCCCACAACACTTATTGTCATGTGAAAATATTACAATTTTGAAACATATTTACATTTTATTTAGGAAACTCAATGTATAATTCAAAAATAAATATGGCTCTTGAAAACTATATTTTTTTCCCTTTGTAAATTATGTTAAACCTTATCAGACAACAATATTAAAATCCTTTCAAAAATTAAATTTTAAACTAATCGTCTAAATAACAGTACGGCAGCTTACAAATGATGCACACATCACATCAAAGCAATTATATTAACAACTTATTTCATTGTTTATCGACCAGGCCCTTTCTTTTTAATTTTTCGAACACATATCACAAGAGAACCCTTCTCTTCGCTCGCATGCTGTACAGTCTTTATGTGCCCAATTTTTACAAGGGACACGCTTAAACCAGATGCCATTATTACGACCAAACTCCTCACAAATACGTCAGACATCTGTACTGTTTCCTATCAGGTAAATATCGTTTGATTCATCGTTACACAACAAATACATCAGAAATCTGTACTGTTTCCTATCAGGTAAATATCGTTTGATTCATCGTTACACAACAAATACAGCAGACATCTGTACTGTTTGCTATCAGGTAAATATCGCCTGATTCATCGTTACACAGTTGAGATTCATCCACGTCTTCCTCAGAACAAGATTCAAAGTTTAGGTTTCTCTACACGTTTCTTCGTTTCTTTCTGGCAGCTGATGATTGTTTCATTTCCAATCGTTTTCCTTCATTTTCTTTCCTCTTCCGCCTTCTCTCTTCTTTTAAATTTGTAAACAACTTTCATTAGTGTTGAAGTAATAATTTCTGAATGCTGCTTCTGTCTTCGTTTGGCTCGTGGCCATTTTGAAGGTCCTGGCAAAGGAGAAATTTCTGCTACTGTTACAGCACGAAGAGCATCTTAGTTTTTGTCACTCCTTCTACATTCAGTTGTGACCATCCTTTTGTCTTGAACTGGCCCGGGAATGCATTTCGAGCATGGGAAGTCATTTTTTCTTCAAAACGTGCTGCTGAGATGTTATTAGGTGAGTTTTCTTCATCCATCACAACTGAAACCAACCGTGATGCAGCGAAGAAATCATCGTCCAAAAAAATGTTTTCATTTAAGGGAACAATTCCTGCCTTCTTGAACCCATATACTGCTTTATCCATGTTTGCCACAGTAACATAAGCTGTATTGAAAGTGAATGCTACATCAGTAGGCAGGATCTTTTCTGCAGAATGGTGCTTTAAAAACTTGTCACATTCTCTGTTGAATGCTGCCTTCAGTGGCCCAAAAAATGAAATATCCAAGGGTTGAAGCCTGTGTGACGAATGTGGTGGCATGGACAACAATGTGATACCCTTCTGCTTACAGTACTCATAAGTTGCTAAGGACGTGTGGCTGGAGTGGTTGTCTAGGATGACAAGTACTGGGTCATTCACCGATGGTTTCGTAAAGCTACAAAACTGTTCAAGCCACACACGAAACAGCTCCTCCGTCATCCATCCCGATTTTGAGCACTTATACAGAGATCCAGTCGGGGCCCCTCTACTGAGAGCAGTATTCATTCTTCCCCTGGGAAAAATGAACATAGGAGGTACATAGGTTCCTACAGCAGTCATAGCACAGCAGACGGTAATGTTCTTTCCGTTTTCCCAACTAGTTGCTGAACCAACCTGCTTCTGCCCTTTGGGAGCAATTATTCTGCACGGTTTTGCACCGTAGATATCCCACTCTCGTCAACATTAAAAATGCGCTGTGGTGGAAATTTTAATTTATCCATGGCTAAGCTCAACTCTGAAAAAAAAAAAAAAAAAAAAAAATCTCTGCACTTCAACTCTGTTCAAACTAATAATTCGGTTGATGCTTGTGGGTTCTGGTTTTCTTAAACTAAGCTGTGGGTTTCTCTTCAAAAAACCGTACATCCAGTCCTGGCCAACCATACCGCTAACTGTATTAAAATAGCACTTGATACCATTCTCCATAACATACTGGAAAGCCAAACGCCTCAGTTCATCAGCCGATATGCCATAGAAAAGTTTTGCTAAATTCAGTGCATGTTTAGCAATTTCCTTTTCCTGTTCCTCAGTGAAAACTGGCTTTCTACCCATCTGAGGACCCTTACAATCACCGGATTTCATTCTTCAGTGGAGAGTTCCAATTGTAATTTGGAATAATCTTGAAACATGACGAATCTTCTTGCCCTCCTGGATAGCAGCAAGACCATTCGACATAGTTTCCTGTGTCCATTTGGCCTTATCGGTCGTTCTCTTCTTTCTTCTTGCCATTTTCAGTGAGATGACATAGTAATAATCTAGGTATTGAGAGCCGATGAGGGTGAAAAGAGGTGAGCATGGAGCAGCTTCGGAATGCAAGGACGGGGAAAACGGGAGATTCCCGAGAAAAAACCGCTGACCAGCGGCATCGTCCGGCACGATCCCCACTTGCGAAAATCCGGAGTGAACCGTCCGAGGATTGAACCAGGTTCACCTTGGGAAGGGAGCAGACTAACCGCTCTGCCACAGTAGCCCCGGAAGGGGGAGAGGAAATGCATAAGGTGTCGTCAATGTCTCTACGCGGGTCACGGTAAAATGATCACTTTTTAAAGCCCTGCTTAAAATCTACTTGTTTACACGTTGTGTATTCTTCGGCCTTTATGTTAATATTAACATTGCCACGGGCGTCATCATTTTATTCATGCGTCGGTCAAGTGAAACTGTTAAATTATTAGAATTTTTTTTTATAAATCTGCTAATTTTCACATTACTGATGCATTAAAACAAGAAAGCGAAATAAATAATTTAAATGATCACAAATGGTTATCTAACATTTTTTATTCGACGTTAATGTATGGAACTCCTTTCCATCTAACGTTACCAACTTAACCGAGTGCATGGGCAGTGACATTTTTTCCAAGGTTGATTTCAGAAGTGCTCACATTATCGTGAACAGGCTTTAGTCAGGTGTTGTCATACGCAGTTGCACAGGGTAGTCCCGCGAGTAACTGTGCACGTTTTTCATTTCTCCGGACTCTGTCGCTCTTTTTTTTATTCGCATCTGCCTTCCCTTCCTGCTTTACAACACGTGTAGACATCTCACTCGGGGGGGAAAAGTGTTCCCATTCTTCTCTCACGCAATAGCGGCGATGCTGGTCGCCTCGCAGCGGCAGGTGCCCACGCCCGCGCGTGTGTGTGTGAGCGTCGAGTGAAAACCGGGTTCCACTCGGTCATGGTTGCGTCATGGCCGTGACGTCACGCCTGGAACTTGACCTCCATGGCGCCATCAGAGGTCGCACCACCACGGCGGGTCCCCGCCTCGAGCCAAGACCACACGAGCGCCGCGGGCTGGAAGGCGGTCATCGTTACGCTGTACACTGACGTTCGCTAAAGGCTGTTCGCGATAAAGCGAGCACTTTCGAAATAAACCTTAGAAAAAAGTCACTGGCCCTATAGGCTGTGCACTGTAAAGTGAGCACTTTTAAATGCCCTGCTAAATTTTTCCTTTCAATTAATTTCTACATTTCCACCAATTTTTAATGTAAACATTGCAATATGACTAATAATCACAGTGTATACATTTTATCACTCTCAAAGGTTAATGTTTGATGCTGCAATAAAATACATTTATTACGGAATAATGCTTTTTGGGAGGACCTTAAAAAGTGCTCACTTTACCGTGAACAGCCTATACCTGCATGTATTTTAACGGGCGCAATGAGTGACATGTGTCCAGTAAAGTTACCAATTTTACTAGGCGCATGTCACTCGGCGCGCCCGTTAAAATATTATGCATGTAGGAGTGGTGAATTTCTATAAGGTTGATTTCAAAAGTGCTTATTTTATCGTGATCACTCTTTATATAAAATTTAGTGGTTTTGCCAAGGTGTAACTAGAGTAGCTGTGAGCGATGCATGCATCTTAACCCTTTCAGACTCACTTTAATTTACTGTTTCAGGTGTTGCAAACAAAATCTTTTGTGATGCGTGCTGTACTTAAGTTGACACAACACTTGTTTAGTTGTCATAGCCAACGAGCTGTAGGCTATATGTTCGACTACATTAATATGAACCAATTATGACCTACAGCAGTGATAGGGTTTGTGAATCGTTTACTCGCAAGAAAGATCATTAGTCACTGAGCTTCACAGTGTGCAGTACAAACCAAAAATTACCTAGACGTGCATAATATACACAATTGTGCACGCTGGATCTGAATGGATTAAAAGGTGGTAAATAAAATTAAAGTAAAATACGACGTGTTGGCGGAGTTAGCTATGAGTGAAATTGACCAAAATACACCAACGGCTGCTTTTTTTTTCAAGTGGAGAAATACGCAGTAATAGCTTGTTTTTGCATGGAGAAAGAACCAGTATTAAATTCATTGCCAAATATCACCTGTCCGCCCATTGAAAATTCGACCTCTGGATGTTGAAACAGGTGTACTAATGTCTAAATCCCTGCACATGCAAGAAGATCTCTAACCTGCATTCAAGATAAGCGCTGAAGCATTTTTCAACATGGAGCTTCTCAGTCCATCCTCGATGCAAAAAGGGAATATAAAGATGACAATTATTACACATTACGCAAGGTGCGATGTTGGAGCGCATGGGCATGTGCACGACGGGCACATGCTCTTTTCTCTTTCTTAGGAAGGAACCTTCTTGCCGCGCATGAGCACGACAAAATGACGTCACCTCTTATGGCGGTTTTAACAATGAAAGCGATAACACTTTCAATTGTGCTCTCTCACTTTTACATGCATCACTAGCAGAATCCTCGCTGGGGTCACGTTTACATTATTCAACGTCTATTTGTTCCAAAGAATAGCTGTGGTACGTACTTTACGGATGTAATAATCGTCAACAACACAATTTGTGCATGCACCACAACGCCTAGGAACCTTGGTATGTTTATTTTTCTTTTAATTTTCTGTTTTTTTTTTTTTTTCGCCAGTAAACAAGACGCTGCATTTCGGCATTCTATTACCAATAACTAGGGCAACCTGTTTTTCGCGAAAAGATTAACACAGAGGCTAGACTGCAAAATCCTATGTGTAGACTTGCAGTCTTCGTTTGACTATTGGCCGTTTGTCTTCGTCTGAAGACATGAGGGATCCAATCAGAATTAAGTTTCTCCGATAACGACTGTCTGTGATTCGCGGGCAGACAGATAAGACGCGTAACAATTCAGATGACCCAATCACGTACGTGGTTCTGAAGTAAAGTGCGTTGGAACACAACTTGACTTGAAATCTTATCGCGAAAAAACAAGTGCCCCTACCAATAACATGCACCAAGAACCGGCTTTTTAACTGATAACCTGTTTGGAACTTTAATACAATAAAGCAGGAAAATATGACCATGTATGTTTGCGTGTGATTCACCCGTCGCACATATTCAAGTAAATCGTTCATCAGTTATATATAGTTAACACAGGTGCGTGTAAACTGGTACGGGATTCTTAGTTGATGTTTTGGAGTTTACCAGCTGTTTATCATTTGTCGTGGACAAGACGGTACCAGGGTGGAATCACATTTCAGTCTAAAACACTGTCTTAAAGTAGGCTAAGTGTAAAGGCACGAACAACACAACCGTAAGTTTTCATTTCCACGCATAGAGAATCTTGTTCACACAGTGTTGAAAATTCTAAAACGTAAAAATGCACAATTGATAGCCCATAGAGATGAAAATATACTTGATGTCTAGGGAAAATAAAATATGTTTTGAAGTCTTTAATTTACATGTTGGATTTCTAATAGGGGAAATCAGTGCACGGAAGAAGTCCGATTTTATAGAAGTATATTAAAAAAAGTGTTAATGGCTGCATGAAAGTGTATAAAGACTGTTCACGATAAAGTGAGCATTTTTTAAATGAACGGTAGAAAAAAGCTACCGCCCCAGCCTGCAGATATTTTAACGGGCGCAATGAATGACATGCGCCCAGTGAAGTTGGCTATGACAGATGGAAAATAGTTCCATATCTTAACGTCGAATAAAAAGAGTTAGGTAACCATTTGTGATAACTTAAATTATTCATTTCACTTTCGGTTTTTTTGTACTGCATTGAAGTGTAAAAATGACCAGATTTGTAACATATTTTCTTTTCTTGTATTTCCACAGTTTCACCTGACCGACGCATGAATTAGGTGATCAGGTCAATGGCAATGTTAATTTTACTCAAGGTGGAGGAAAATACAACGTACATACAAGTGTATCTTAAGCAGGGCTTTCAAAAGTGCTCATTTTACCGTGAACAGCCATACAAGTAAATTATCTGGTCTATAGGTATTACTTTAAAATTTTTTAAATAACAAGCGAATTGATTTGCCGTAATTTAACAAATGGATGCAATAGACGTGCCTTGTGGGTTGTTTGAAAACGGGAAAATATCCTTAAAAATTATGTTAATGTTGGCTGTTCTTTATAAACTTCCTATTCTTTTTGCCGAAAAATATTTTTCACCCATCGTTTCATAGTACCAATCACTTCTTGCTTGCATACTCATGCATTATAAACTTTATTCCTTTCAAATAATTTGAGTGTCCCATAAGAAATGATCTCATGTCATATTTGCCTCAAGGAGAGTTCATTGCTTTGATCGTAGAGCGTTCGCGGCTATTTATGTTCCAGTCAGGGTCTCCCCTAGTCCTCCTAAGCTTTAGTGGATAAAATAAGCAAACTTATGCAGGTACACGAAAGAAGATACTTTAAACTTTATTTTAAGCACAAAACATTTTGTAGTCCAGAATATTATTATGGCGAGAGGAAGATGGTATTCGGTAAGTATCATAATTTTGGTTCTTTCCCCTTCTGCTTTTTCACTTTGTCCTTGATGGCGTTCCCCACAATAAATGTATTATTTTTCAGAACATGCAGAGTTGAGCTTAGGTTGTGCGTTAGACCCAAGCCAACCGTACAGGGGGGTTATATATAATTTAAGAGTTTGCCAGCCCCTCTCCAGACCACTGTCGCCCGAGTACCTTCACTAGGAGCCTTGGAATCCTCTCACATTTTGATTACCTTGTTTTGTCATGGTGGGACTATTATCTGGCCAGGCAGCGGCGTGGATGTCATACCACGTTCCTGAGCTCAATTATCCACTGTCATTTCTCATGTTGTGCAAGGCGAACACTGCAGATCACCCTACTTACATTTTATTGGTCGTCCAGTCCTACGTAGTTTAAAGTTCAGCAACTTTTATGATAGAAAAGTACTTGTGTTAGAGATTTTAGATGAATTTACTGGGCTCGTTTGATAAAATTCGCCAATCGATAATAACATACCCGACGCTTTTATGTAGCTACTCATTTCCATTAGATATAATCGGGAGCATAGCACTGCCATAGGGTGATTGGCGATCTCAATCAGTAGCAAGATGTTATCATACCACATTGTATCGTACTTTATTTCGTTAATATCATGTATTAACAGTTACTACAGTAAGCAGTGTTTGTTATTATTTGCAAAATAATATTAACCCAATAAAAACGAGCGTAAAATAACAATGTTGAGTTGTTAAGTACATTTAGGCATGACATCTTTCCGCGAGATACCACGGTCCCTTCTGCGAATGAAAATCCATTTTACCACAGTATTTTCTACCCTAATTTAACATTCTAACTTATTTTTTTAAGTTTTGCCGGGAATGCGGCACTACTCTTTTATTCACATTATGCATATATATTTATATCGCGCATCAGGAAGTACTATCTCAACAATGTTGACTTTCATTAGTGGAGTCATGAATGCCAGTGACACTGTGGAACGTTAAGAATATATACTTCCAGTGTGCAGATTCTTACTCTAATGTATGTGTATAAGACCAATTCTAGCCTGCTTCAGACTTTACAAGCCTAACGTTTCTATTTTATTTACGCACAAAGACATGTAACTGTTTATTTTTGCACGCAAGCCCGACAACGTAAATTCTCAAATTAGTTTTTTATTTCTTTTTTATTATTAATTTCTGCTTTTTCGCGCTTTTGTTTTGCATTGGAAAGCCGTAGATTCGGGAAACTATTTTACGGTACCACAGAATAGATAAGTACAGAAGTGAAATTGCGTGACGATTCCTTTGATGTGAACGTGCCCAATAGCTGTTTGGCTACGCGAGTCTCTGAAACGGGCCCCGTGTTTGATTGGCCACCCACATGTTGCAAAAGATTTCCGATTGGCTCGGCTGCCGGGTGGCAAATAAGTCACCAGGCGCAATGAGTAAGAAATATTTCTTACTAGGAATTATCAACAAACTTTTTTTTTTTTTTCACTGTTTTTATGCATAGTATTTATAAATGAAATATTATAATTTTAAATATGAATATTAATAGAATTTCAATTTTACCAAAAAGAAAATAAGTTCCCTTCACTTTAACACAAGTATAAAACGCTTGTGATGCATGAAATATTTAAGAAACAACCAAACACATCATACATGGTGTGATTTTTCAAAGGTTGGATTCAGAAAGTGTGACGATACTACGAATAGGCCATACTTTTTCAGGGGTTGCGGTGGCTGAGTGGTTAGCCTGCTCTCCTCCCACCCAGGTGAATCGAGTTCAATCTCCAGGGCAGGTCACTCCGGATTTTCGCATGTGGGAATCGTGCCGGACGTTACTGCTGGTCGGCGGGGTTTTCTCGGGGTTTCCCGTTTCCCCGCCCCTTCATTCTCGTCCATACTCACCTCGCTTCACCTTCATCGGTTCTCAAGACAAAGTTGTCAAGAGCCGACCGCATATTTTCATTTCACTTATACTTATTCACTCCGTGGCTCAGGCGCCCCTGATTGATAGATACATGCAAAATTCGTGTTATTAGTTGGCAGCTACGCTAAATTTTACCACGCTATATGCATTAGAATCGGTGCCATTTGTTTATTAGCTTCTGCAAAAGCGAGGAGCCACATACCCTTTTGACTAGGCGGGTCGTGATTAGATTACATTGTCGTTGCTTGTTTCCGATTGGTCCAAGGTCGCCCAAGGCGTGTCATACCAGAGGTAAGCGCAATACTAACATACGTGTGTTTAAAGTCTATTCTGTATTTAAATGATAAGGCGAATTTTGCAGGTCTCTACTGATGGACAACCACGAGTCTCGGATCTCGGGGTCCAAAGACACGGGCGGTTAAAACTGTGACCTTGAATGCCTCTAGAGGGCGTATTCACACGGGAACCAGCTTATAATCATCGGGATTGTGTTCCCAGAAGACGCGAGTTACGCAAGAGGATAGCTGGTTGCCTGTCCCCCAGCGAGGGCCCCCTCCGGTGGAGTGGAAAGACTTCCTGACCGGGCCCCATTAGCGCCTTCTGCCTGACCCCATTCCTCGGCCGCGTACGTGGCGGAAGCTGCCCGGCCCACTCACTATTGCCGCCGCGGCACCGACGCGACGACATTGTTTGCTTGTTGACTCGCGAGCTGACGCAACACCAGTTACCCGGGCACTCTTCGCCGACCGGGTGGGCGTCCCTCTAACGGGGCTCTACCGAAAGTAATATTCCATTCGCCGCCATCCCTTTCCTCTTCTGTTGCACCCACCACAGACTGGAGACAGGGTAGACCGGTCTCGCTGGCTGCGCGTAACCAGCCTCCGTGCCCCAAAATTGAGCTGCTTTTCAACCAATACGACTAGCGAAAATGACGTGGGTTGGATTTGAGGTTAGAACACTGTTTAGTAAACAAGTCCCCCGAGGTATTTTTTACTTCCTCAAACCAGTTTGTAATGCATTTGGAATAAATTCAAAATATACACTGTTCACGGTAAAGTGAGCACTTTTTAAGGCCCTGCCAACAGGCGTTAACCACTAATAAATATATCTTATTGCAGCCTCAGGCATTAAATTTTTTGGGTAGAGAAATGGACACACTGTGTTTATTGGTCACATTACAATATTTGCATTTAAAAGCAGCAGGAAGATGGATATTGGATGAAAGTAAAAATTTAGAAGGTCCTTAAAACGTGCTCAATTTACCGTGAAGAGCCTATAGGCAAAAGTATTTACTAACATAATAGTACTTGTCATTTAAAAAATAAAATATAAACAAACTCGTTAATCATGTTTGACCATGCGACTTTGACAGTTGTGTTCCTTTGGGGTAGGTCTATGTTGGGTACCTACCCCAAAATAACACAAATGTCAAACTCACATGGTCAACAGTGATGAACGTGTTTGTTTATATCTTAATTTTTAAATTATAAGCATTTTTATGAATAAAATACGTTTACCAATTTGAATCTAATCAAACTTCGTTACAAATTGGTTAGAAAATGTTTAAAAACATCTCAAAGTACTTGTTTAATAAACAGTATTCTAACCTCAAATCGAATCCACGCCATTTTTGCTAGACGTATTGGCAAAAAAGCAGTTCAATTTTTGGACACGTATATTGGTTGTGCGCAGCCAGCGAGATCGGTCTACCTCGTCTTTAATCTATGAGTTCAAGCGGCAGGACGTGCGGAGATGTCCGCGACTATAATCCATTCACGGTTACTTTTGCCTTTTCCGAAACCCTGCTGAAGTTCTACATCCAGGATATTCCCCCGCCTCGTGCAAACTAAGCTTAACTAAGCCTGGAGAATCACACCAGAGGGACAATGCACCACATTCGTGCGCATTAAGTGTAACAGTACTTTGTATAAGAACTGTTTCTCACTAGGTGATACCAACACACGTATACCAACACAAGTATAAAACGCTTGTGATTCGAGACGTATTTATGAAATAACTAAACACGTCATACATGGGGAGATTTTTGAAAGGTTTGATTAAAAAATTCGGAGGAAACCGTGAATGGAATATAGTAACTGTTTCCATGTCCATTTTTAAAGTTCGACGTTCGAATTACCTTAGTGTATTTTGGAAGGGCTGAAAATTACGGGAAGGTATGTATACCATTTTTTTTTTTTGTTTCATAGCAGGCGATTGTATACTCATCCGTTAATGTTTCGGAGCATATACACCAACCCCACCGAATTTTCAAGCCGGTTGAACTGTTGGATCAATCAGTCCAACCGGACTCAACCAAAACAGTAGTTTCCGAACTTCAGGTGTACATCAGTGGATGCTCTGAATGATCGAATCTAAGCGGTATGTCGTCGCTCTTTACGTTGATCCACCAAAGGGAAGGAGTTTCCCCAGCGGATATCTTCCGGCACGAGTAACTCCAACACTCTACCACGAGTCGAAGGGACCGCAGTTGCTGAGAGGTTAACCTGCTCGCCTTCCACCAAGGCGAACCGGGTTCGATCCCCGGTCGGGTCACTCCCGAATTTTCGCCGGACGATACCGCTGGTTGGCGGGTTTTCTCGGGGATCTCCCTTTCCCCGCCCTTTCATTCCGGAGCTGCTCCATACTCACCTAAATAACATTCATCGGCTCTCAATACGCCGTTGTTCAAGACCCACCCAAATCTCTTCACTCACTCGCCACTAGTCGAACTCTGCTGAGTCGTGTTGAGAGAAGCTGAAAACGTCGCGACCTACTTTGCCATTATGAGTTCCGAGCCGTGTACATCTAGGGGCTCAGCCTGGGTCGTGCAGGAGGTTGGGTGTGACTCGTCATTGGTATGACCTTCTCGCGACACGATTACGATACTCGTCGAAGTCGGCCCAGAGGAGCCTATGATGTTGTTAAATGCAAGATCCCATGGCACTGCAGGCGTAATATGCTTTTTACTGAGTTGTAAATACACTGACAGGAAAAAAATTGCAGCACCGTGAATATGTATATCACTTAATACGCGATTCAAACTAAAGGCATCATATGGTTAACAGTACAGACCAAACCAAGCCATAGAAGACAAGTTCTGAATGTGCCTAGTGTCACATAAATATACAGTATATCCCCCACAGTCATACACATGAGTGTATACTCGCATGTAGACGATTATACATGTGACGAATATCATCCTGAGGTAAAGTGTTACAAGCTTGTTTATCTTCTTGTCGTGATTACAAGGGTAATAGCTGGCTGTATGGACAGGGTTAGACATAGCCCCTTCATGTCCCAAAATGGTCAGTTAGAGAGTAAGTAGAGTAGTAAGTAGCACTTTACGTTCGGTAACGAAAAACCCGAACATTGTCGAAGTCTCGAAGGGCTGTAACGAAATATGATTTAGAATACGAAAATGCCTTTCTCGAGGATTTTATTAGTTGTGAAAGCTTTCGAAACTTGATTAATACGAAAAACTAACGAATAACCTATAATAAGCCCCCAGGTCGCTATCGCGCATGAATGTAGAACCTGCTCTCATCGCTAAACACAACGAAGCGCCATTCCATTCTCCAGCCGATCGTTTCACGACACCACAGAAGAAATGCACGACGATCTTGTGGCGCAAGATTAAGCTTGGTCAAAAAAATTGGGGTGTGGCTGTGTTGGGGACACGGCCGTTTGTTTTGCGTGAATATATCTAAGTTGACGCGCTCGGACGCCTTGATACTTTATTTTGCGTTCTCGGCACTGCTTTACTGGATCATATGGTGTTTTATGGGTATCACTGGATTGTTTCTGAGGTGCTCTTTCCAACCGTATACGATTTCGACTTGGCTTTTTGACGAGTATAGGCCGAAATTGTGTTAAGTTTTCTTAATGTTTTACGTTAAACGCATACAATTTCACCATAACCACGCCAAACAAATGGTTTTTTTTAATAGGCGCACAATTGATCTTGACGAGAGCTGTCGATTGAAACCTAAACGAGCGTCGTAGCTTCTCCTAGTCAAAAGTTATATTACGCGGAATTTATGAGACGCTGCAGAAACGAACTCAAAATTGTCCCCCCCCCCCCCCCTTTTTCTCCCTTTTACCTCACCCCGCGCGATGCTTCACAGTCCTCACTCAACGTAACATATTCTTTCATCCTTTGGCAATCGAGTCGTGTAATTGAATTTTGAATGTAGACGAAAGATTCGGAGCTGTAATGCCAAACTTTATCCCCCAATTCTGTTATCATCGGATTTTCTGGATTGCCTCCCGGTATGGTTGCAAATTTAAAGACTTATTCACGGGCAAAAATACACCCGTACTCGCAGTCATGCTGCAAGTAGACGTTTCCCAATGGGACGCGTGGACACCCCTAGAGCAACGTTCGCTCTGATATCTGTTGTGGAAGCGATACGGTATGCCAGAGCCGCCCTAACAATGGGCCGATCTTGAGGTGCATATGTAATACGCAGCCGTCCTGAACCTGGCCTACGGGTTTGAGCCTGTTTCAAATGACCGCCGTCGATAACATCGCTGCACCAAGGATGCAACATTTGCAGCAATCTGTAAACATGCCCATCCCCGTCTCGCAAAGTCCCAGAATGCGGCCTCTCTCAGGCGGCTGAAAGTGCACAACAGGGACACGTAACCGTCTTCGAGGCCTGGACATATCTAGACTGCTACACGCGGACTCAACATTCAACCTGCCAGTGGAGAGGAAATATTTGGGCGGCTCTTAATTTTGAGATCTCGAGAGCCGATGAGGACGAACCGAGATGAGTATGGAGCAGCGCCGGAATGCAAAGGCGGGAGAAACGGGAGCTCCCCAATAAAAAAAGAAAACCGCCGGCTAGCTACTTCGAGTGGGATGATTCCCACGTGCGATAATACGGGAGGGACCCCGCCGGGAATCGAACCCGGTTCGCCTAGGTGGGAAGCGAGTAGTTTGAACGCTACACCGCCGCGGCGCCTTTTAAACCTCCCAGGAGCATACGATAAAGACTGTTCACGATAAAGTGAGCACTTGGAAATCAGCTTTAGAAAGATGTCACTGATCCTACCTACACATATTTTAAATGGCGCAATGGGTGACATGTGTCCATTAAAGTTGGTAACGATGGAGGGGAAAGTATTTCCATATATTAACGTTGAACGAAAAGCGTCAGGTAACCATTTGTAAAAAAACTTAAATTATTTATCTCGCTTTCTGTATCTTTTAATGCACCGAAGCGTAAAAATTAGCAGATCGGTACAATATTTACTTTTCTAATCATTTCATAGTTTCACTTGACCGACGCATGAATAAAGTGATGAGGCCCATGGCAATGTTAATTTTACATAAGGCGGAAGAACACATGCCAGGTATACAAGTAAATACTAAGCAATGCTTTCAAAAGTGCTAACTTTACCGAGAACAGCCTATGTTGTCTTGTGCGTTGCTGTACACCGCGAAAACGAAGAGAATGTTATACTGCATTTAATTTGATTATACTACTGTTCGACAGGAAAATAGTACTTAGAACTAAAGGTTGTACGTGAAAACTTGCTATACAAAGAACATTTGTGGTTTAAATTACTGCATGTGTCTTAAGTATAGGCTATTCACAGTAAAATTGACACTTTTGAATACCCTGTTTAAAATCTACTTATATCTACGTTGTGTATTCTTCCGCCTTACGTAAGATTAAAATTGTCGTGGGCCTCGTCACTTTCTTCATGCTTCTGTCAAGTGAAACTGAAATTATTTGAAAAGTAAATATTGTACAGATCTGCTCACTTTTACACTTCGATGCATTAAAAAATAAACAGAAAGCGAAATAAATAATTTAAGTTATCAGAAATGGTTATGTAACACGTTTTATTTGACGTTATGACATGGAACAACTTCCCATCCATCGTTACCAACTTTACTGGGCGCATGTCTCTCAAGGTGCCCGTTGAAAGATATGCAGGTAGGGATAGTGACTTTTTTTAAGGTTGATTTCAAAAGTGCTCACTATATCGTGAACACCCTTCAATGTACTTTTTTTTTCTTTTATCTAATTGGTTTGAAAAATATGTTAAGCAGTTATGGCGGAGCATACGTACATACATTGTCAGTGAAACGTTTCCAGCTCTGTAAACGTCATTGTATATGTGATATTTTTCAGTCACGTTTATGCGAGTACCTTACTAATGTTATCGGAATATTTTATCGGCAGATAATGATTTCTATATTTAATTTCTTTAAGCATAGTTGGTTTTAGAGGTGCCTTTGTAGTGAGCTTTCTTGCGTGAAATGTAACGTTATCGACGCGTGTATGGCTTGGTCCGCAATTTTCGATATAGGCTGTTCACGGTAAAGTGAGCACTTTTTAAGGCCCTTATAAACTTTTCCGTTCATCCAATTTCCATATACCTGCTACTTTTTAATATAAACGTTGCAATGCGACCAATAAACACAGTGTATACATTTCACCACCATCAGAATTTAATGCCTGAGGCGGCAATAAGATATATTTATTAGCGGTTAATGCATGTTGGGAGGACCTTAAAAAGTGCTCACTTTATCGTGAACAGCCTATACCATCATGTGTTATGAAGCTCCAACGTGTATTTCCGTTCCGCAGTTTGTTAGTTTTGGCAACCTGCGAAGTGTCGTATTTACTGAATGATTCTGCAAATTATTTCATATAATTGGCAGACAAACGTCTCCAGGATTACCACAGAACAACATGTGTTCAGTTGCAAATAGTAATTACGAACAGTAAGACAGACTGTTATTTGAATGTCTGAAATGTAGGTAGCCTAGCAAACAACAATTTCAATGTTTTTTATAGTATAAAAATAACACGTATATCATATGAAAAATCCAAGTTTGTGGTTAACTTCGCCAAATAATATTTACTTACATAGGGAATGTTTATTATTCGCATCGGTACGAACAACATAATATTTATCGGTAATTGCGACAAGCACACTCGACAGTATGACAGCGCACATAAAAAATGTTAACGACAGCTACACTGGAGTATGTAAATGAATGCGGGGTTGAACAGGTTAAAAAAAGCAGTTCAGACATACAGTAAGCTGCTTGCGGTTAATTGAGAACTTTTGAAAGCACTTGTTAGGATTTACTTTTACTTCCAATTTCGTATCCTTATGCAATATACAAATATAAATTACCATGCACTATCCAAGTAAAATTGTTATTCTTAAGAATTTAAACGTGTTATTAATAGGGACATGCAAAATTCACGTTATTTTGTAGCTGCAGACTAAAATCCAAGGTGCTGCATGCTTGCCTGTCTTCTTCTATTGGTCTAAAATTTGTGTGGTACGTCCCATCGACATTAAGACAGTATTTACGTCTGAACTGTTAAACAACGAATCTACAGGGGAGTGAACACGCAGGTTAGTAACCCCGTACAGTTGGCAGTAGCCGATGAAATTACGAATTGTTCTCATGTAGGAATAGGGGAGTGAAGTCTAGCAAAGTACCAAATAATAACGCGCATTTTGCACGTCTCTAGTTATTAATCTGCTGATTTATATTATGATGTGTATAAAGTATTAAATATCACATTCTGTGATCATAAATTTAAACATTACTTTCGCAATATACGCCATGTTAATTCAGTACCAACTAGGTCTGATTAGGAGCTTGCATGGCGGTGTGTGTAAATGAGGTATACATGAACTTGTGAGTAGTGCGTTCCTACAAAAGTTTTGTTTCTAAAGTTCTCACCTTACCGTGAACAACAGCCTTGTGAGGGCGCAATTTGTGTATGGATGTATCGCCCGGCTTCGTAATGCATAATATAACACAACCAAGCGCAACGTAATGCATTGATGTTCCATGAGATACTGTTAGGAGCACAAACTCACCTGTTTGAATACACTGCTCACAACTGAAACACCCAGACATCAGACAACTTACAGAATAAAAAATTAGTGACACAAATTTATCGTAGATAATAAGAAGAACATGAGGGTATAAGTAAAATTTATTCGAAAAAAAATATTGTAGGGGTATTTGGCAGAAAAAAAAATTGCAAATACTATTTCTAAAAATACAAATAAATTCCAGATAACAATGTCAATCTTTCTTTCGAAGACTTAATTTGTTTTTCGGTTGACTGGCAATACTATAGCTCGGCTTGCTTAAAAATGATGTAAACTGGATTAAGTTCATGTTGAAAACTTAGCAGAAAATTAAATCGGTAAAGAGAAGAAAAAATTTCATCAGTCTCTTTGTGTAAAATTATTATATAACGTCAAATTAGCGTGCAAATAAATAAAAATAGCTCGGACTTTGCTCAACTCGTTTTCTCACCTATCTGGCGTAAATCATATCGCCGACGTAAATTGGTAAACTCCGTAAAAAAATTTCCGACGAAACAAGGAGAAAAATTAAACATCACCTAACGGCGTCCTCTTCTTTACTTGCATTCTTCCTTAAATAGGGCTCTCTGGCCCATATGCCTTATAAATTCCTTGGCACAAAATACATAATAGTGCGTCGAATCATTAGAACTAAATTGAAACAAATGCACTGCTTTAGCCCGCACAGGCCCTCTACTTGTCAAAAATCCGCGGCACGTCTTCTGCTACATCGGACAGCCTGTATTCAATGCCGTACTCGTGAAATAATTTGAAAATTACGAAAAATTCATATTAAGGGAGACAACATCAATAATTAAAATTATTTATATAATTAAAATTATAACTTAATTTGGAAAAATCAGAATAATAATAAAAATTCATTAAAATTTTTGACGTTGCAGCCTACATTAGTTTAATTATAATCAGTTTGGGAACAAAACGAGATTGCCTGTCGGGGAGTTGGGCTATAGGGAAAATTTTCGCCACAAGATGTGCTGGTGTTCCAAAGAGGTCTGTTTTTAAGCCGACAGTAATTGAATAAATTATTCTAGTTATTTGTGTTTAAAGGTTCGCGTTTGATCCGAATTGGGATGTATACTTCCCCAAGCAAAATATAAAATATTTATTTCATTTTGTAATTATTATTCACTTCTTCCAATGGTGCTTACAAGAGGAAAAAAAGGGTAAAATGTTTTGGCATTGAAGTTTTGTAAACACGCTTATTTCAGTGACGAAGAATTATAAATTTAAGAACAAAATAAATAAAGCTGTTAACAAAAGAAGTTTTACAATTATTTTGTTACATAAAAGTAATTGCGTAATACAAAATTTTGCTAACTCCAATTTTACGACAGAAAAATAAACAACACGTGGACATATTTCGTAAGTTGCCCTCTCTTGAGCGAAGAACGAAGTTAATAATTTACACAGGTTCCAACACAATACAAACGGGTATATTTAAAAAATGTATATGTATTTAATGAAAACTGAAGTTCCATTTATGCTAAACGACACGTGCAACATCATTGTTACCCGACGACGAAAATGTTTAGTTTGCCGAACTATTAGCAATGATCCTCACAACCTCAGATCACTCTGACTTGCAGGCTACTAGTTGGCAGAGAATTGATATAGGCTGTTCGCGGTAAAATAAGCACTTGTGAAAGCCCTGCTTAAGAACTACTTGTATGAACGTTGTGTATTCCTCCGCCTTATGTAAAATTAACATTTACAGATTAGTTCCAAGACTCGGCGTACTACTGCGAGTGTAATCTCCGAATTTATGACCACTGAAGTGAGTGTTTATTGTTTTGAACCCATTAGTAAACGTATTTGAATACTAGTAACACATTTACATTCCTAACAGCTCCACGGCCTCATTTGGACAACGCATGAACAAAGTGAGCTCATGAAGGAAAGATACACATTAGAGAAGAAAAGAATGCCATAAGCAGTGCTTCAGAAACGATCTGTGATGGGGTTTACACACAATTTATACAGTAAGCAGTAAGATTTCCCTGTGTATCGGCTGAAATTTAGACCAAAACAATACAGTCGCTACTGTCTACGGCAGTGGAAATATTTAGGAAGATGTAATTAGCCAGCCACCTAAAAACTTGCATTTAAATTAACAAATTTTAAATTTTTTAATTTAATATTATGCATTACGAAACTAATACATTATGTGCGGACTGTTAAAATTTGCGATTTCATTTTAGCCCATTTAGACTCACTTTAATATAATATTTCAGGTGCTGCAACAAAAAATATCGTGATGCAAACTGTACTGAAGTGTACACAGCACTTTTTTCGTTGCCATAGCCAAAAAGCCGTAGGCTATATGTTCGGTTACAGATATATGATCCAATTATGACCTAGACCAGTAAGACGCTTTGATATTATTGGTCATTGAGCTTAAAAGTGTGCAGTACGGGCTAAAAATTACCAACACAATTGTGTACTGTACAATGGGTTGGGACAAGCTGAACTTTAAACACATGTACATCTTTTTTAATGTTCTTAATTGGATCACAGTTTATTAGACACGCCCAGCTAATAACACGCTTGCAAGGAAACAACCATCGAATTCCCATCCACCTCCCTAGCAGCACAAAATGTCCCTGGGATATACCATAACCTAAATATGTCCTGGCTATGATATGGATATTCCGTAAGTACTTTCACCTTCTCCCTCTGTTTATAATGCATAACAAAATTTTCTTACTTTAAACGAAGTTTTTTACATCGTGGTATTTAATTTTATTGATTTTTTTATTTATTAGCTATTTGATTTTTAGTGTGGGATATTGAGGATATCCAGTGGATGTCCTTAATAGATGTCCTACAGCTACCCACAACATGATTATTGGGACGACTCGGGGATATCCCTAGTACGCCCCAGTGATATATTCAGATACCCTACGTATACCCTGCATTTCCGAGAATGTTACCCCGTCGCCGTTCGTGGAATAGCCATGTGGTGTTAGGGCTGGTATGAGGGAAAACTTGTTACACGCTGGGGCAGCAGCCGATAACAGTTAGCCGAGGCTCGAAAAGACATAGGACAATGGAGTCCAGACGACAGGTCATGTAAAACACGAAAGTTTCCTGCCCCAATTAATTTATACAGTCCTGCTTCGGATAAACAACCGCCAAAAGACGAAATACGAGTAAACAAACAACTCTTTCCATTTTGATGGAATACAGAAAACACTAATATGCTTTCCTGGTGGGTGAACTTAAGCAGTAGCATCGCTACACTCTGTCAGTTGGATTTTGGGAGCCTATTGCTTCTCTTACTGCCTAAGTTTTTATCGTGTATAGTCCACTCACGTTTTTCAATCTAACCTTTGACAAAAAAAATCATCGTATGTATGACCTGTTTGGTTATTTCCTAAAAACGCCATAAATCACAAGCGTTTTATACTTTTGTTTACGTAAACGTAGCTTATTTTTGTTACATTAAACTTTTACTTATATACTTATATTTTATCTATAAATAATGTTGTTTTATTTACAATTAATATGAATAAAAAGAGTGAGAAAACAGGTATGTTGGTATTGCCTAGTAAGAAATATTTAATTGTGGTAAATATTATTACAATGAGTGCGAACGAACGCGATGCTTTGTTCCGTCGGTGTAATGTTGAAGACTCGGTTAAGCTTTGTTTGCACGAGGCAGAGGAACATCCTTGAGCTATAACTTAAGCAGCGTTTCATAAAAGTTGGAAGTAAGGGTGACTGAACTATTGACCCCTTTAAGGGGCCTCCCTAATGATGAGCTTTTGGGGCTTTTTGCAGGTAATTATGTATAGTCTCTTTACGTAAGCACTATTAAACATTCCAGTGTTGATTTTTCAGAACGAAGACAAAAGTCGTATACTTCGTTGCCTGTTTAGAAACTTGGTTATTGAAACAAAAATGTGGTCATTAAAAAATGTGAAAATAAGAAAAAATTGCAGTGTGTCGCTATCTGTTTACGATATTTACTATTCGTTAAAACAGAGTTTTAGACAACAGCGACAAGGCATGTGAAGGTGTTTTCGGCGCCCGATGCGTGCGAGAAGACAATAATAACATCCGGTATAGTTGTTAGAACGTTATTGAGTACGTAAACAATATAGAAAATTATTTTAAGAAATTTATCAATAATGCTGTTACATTAGTAGAGACCTGCTGAAGAATTCGCGGATTCGTTTTGAGACAAACTAGAATTCAAAACACGTGTGTTTATATAACTTTTGCTGTTTGTACACACGATGTTTGACACCTCCTGGAGAGCGCTGGCCCAATCGTTGGCTTTCACTGTGACAGCAAACAACAAATGTGCAATTGATATCCGCATAGCCCTATTTTTCATAAGACTGTAGAGTCTAGCCTGCAGGTCATTGAACTCCCGAATTTTTCAGGTCTCTATACTTTAGAAATATTATTACTGCTACCCAGTATAGGAGTACAAAGGTCTGTTCTTAGCGTTATTTTGTACACCTTACAGCAGTTAGTATATATTTTACTCTTCAGTGCAACAGCATACGATCTACTCTACACATGTTATGCAACACTATCTATAGCTGGCTTGCAGTTAACTGGGAACTTCTGAATTCCTGCTTGACACTTTTACACTCTGTTTATACAATAGTGAACATAAACGCTGCACAAAAAAGTACTCTACATTGATAAAGGCTGTTCACGATAAAATGAGCACTTTAAAATTGGACCTTAGAAAAAAGTCGTTGCCCTTGCGTGCATATATTTTTACAGGCGCACTGAGTGACATTCGCCCAGTACAGTTGGTAACGATGTATAGAAAATAGTTCCATATCTTAACGTCGAATAAAAAGCGTTAGGTAACCGTTTGTGACAACTTAAAATAATTTCTTTCGCTGTCTGTTATTTTTAATGCATCGAAGTGTAAGAATGAGCAGCTTTATAATATATTTACTTTTCTAATAATTTCACAATTTCACTTGACCGACGCATGAACAAAGTGATGAGGCCCATGGCGATGTCCACAGTTGAATAATCCGTGGACGCATGTCCCAACGTGCGTGTCTACAATAACGACGTCCGAAGCTAAACTTTCCAATACTGGCACCAGAGTGCATCAAATTCGACGCCGTCCGTAGCTAAGCTTTCTGACACGTAAACTAGAGTGCACCCTAATCGACGTGTCAATAAATTGTATGCTATTACTTATAAATATTGATATTTTTGGGTTATTTTATTTTGTTTTCTAATTTGAGTTATGCGAATGAGTACGTTTTGATTTTTATTTAATTTCATTTCATTTGGATATTGTTTTTTTTTTTTGCTCTATTAAGTGAATTTTTGTATTTTGATTTATTAAAGTTTAGTTTTCGTGGTTACGAGTTTGAAGGTTATTACTTTGAACAAATAGCGAGTTTAAATTATAATAACTAACACACCGGCAATTTACTTTTACCGTTTACGGGCGATAAAATGTAAACAAAAACGATTTGGAAAACGTCCGCGGGCCACGGTCCGCGCGGACGAAAGTTGAAGTTGGTGAATGATTTTGGGACATGGAACCTTGGGACGGCGAGCTATGACGTCAGAATGTCATGTGCACCAATCAGCAGTTAGGCGTCCGCGGACCAGTTTTTGTGGACTAGGCCTTAATTTTACATAAGGCGGGGGGAATACACAACATGTGTACGAGTATGTCTCAAGCAGGGCTTTCAAAAGAGCTCATTTTA
This sequence comes from Dryococelus australis, assembly GCA_029891345.1. Taxonomy (NCBI): domain Eukaryota; kingdom Metazoa; phylum Arthropoda; class Insecta; order Phasmatodea; family Phasmatidae; genus Dryococelus; species Dryococelus australis. Next base: position 291,563,167 of record CM056993.1, on the reverse strand, counting down.
CCGTGAACAGCCTATAGGCAGTCGTCGACAACCGTGGGTTATGCCAGCGGCGTCGAGACGTCGAAGGCGGGAGTGCAGTACCGGGCGTGCGGGCGCCCGGACTACCTGCATCATGGCGCCGGCCGAAGACGACGGCGTGGCGGGCGAAATGGGTTATCGAGGTGCGCGGCAGGACAGCAAGCCCCTCGTTGGGGGGGGGGGGGAGGAGACGTGACGTCACTCAGGTTCATTGCACCTGCAGGAATGGCATTGGACGGTGACGGGCCGGCCTCTTCCTCCTCCTCCTCCTCCTCCGCGCCTGTTCACTCGTCACGTGACCCCCGCCTCGCTGCCTCTGTGTATGTGTGTGAGTTTTACCGTTATCCTCGCCCCACCGGGAGGGGGGATCCTTGGAGGGCGTCTCATGACCGGGCCTTTGGGGGGAGGAGTGGGGGGACTACCTTCTACAACCACGTGGATGATGGAGGCGAACGAGGGATACACGTGTGCTCCCCTTGGACTTCAGAATAATCACGAGGTGCTTCTCTAGCTGGTATGACTAACTGGTATAGGCTATTAATGGTAAAGTGAGCACTTTTGAGGCCCTAGTTACGTTTTCTTTCAGCCATTTGTCATCCTTAAAACCACTTTTTATAATAAATATAGCCATGTAAGTATTGAACACAGTGTGTATATTCCACCGCACTCGGTAGTTAACGTCTAGGGCTAAAATAAAATATATTTCTTGCCTCATATTCGAAATGAGAAGGCTTTAAAAAAGTGCTCACTTTACCGTGAACAGCCTATAATGTGATGTACACTACGCTGATGTAACAATCCATATACTAATATAACTATAAGTATTCCAACAATTCTATGTAATTAATTAACTGATATGACTGTACAACATTAAGAACAGTATGTTAGTATTCACGGATCAAGTATCAAGAACATACCACCCTAAAGGTAGACTAGTAATAGTAATAATAAACATGGGTACTAAATTAACATACAAAGTAAGACAATTCCATAGATCATATTCTCGCAATAAGTTGGCAAATTCTAATTTACACTAAATAGTATTTACACTATTAACCCCTCGAGCTGATATAAAATTATGTTTACAAGCTCTGTTAAACATAAATAGCCTATTCAAGTTAAAGTAAGCACTTTTTAAGGCCCTGCTGAATTTTTTCTCTCGCTCATTTTCTATCTTTCCACCACTTTTTAATATAAACATTGCCGTGTAACTAATAACCATAGTGTATACATTTCACTTCTCTCAAAAGTTAATGCCCGAGGCTGCAAGAGAATACATTTATTAGGGGGTCAATACCTGTTGGGAAGGCCTTAAAACGTGCTCATTTTTTTGTGAACAGCCTATATACATATGTATGTGCATATACAAGTTAGAGACTCTATTTATATACACAGTATAGGCACATGAGTGAAATCAGCTAGTAGTTTGACAGGCAAAGCGGTATAAAACATAGATTTTATCAATACATTGTATGATTAGCGAAGCTATTTTATATATAGGCTATTTTACACATTAAACATAGTTAAACCCACTGGGAGATAGCGAAAAAAATTTGATTCGACATATTTTCGAAAATACTCTAGCTGCTTGAACCTCTTACGATTGGATGGCCCAATTTTTGACACCAAATACAAACATTCTACTTTAAAAATATCCAAATCTTCATTTTCCCACTGCAATCGGATAGTACCTTCAGACACATGCAGCAGACAGTAACGAAAGAAAAATGTCGGATAAGTGCACAGTACGTTAAGTCCTACGTAATAGTCAATTATTCGCGCGATAAATAGAAGTAGTGATTTTTCGCGAAAAAGTATGAGTACATGGTAGACTTCAATATTGCCATTGGTTGCTGTCTTCTTGAGAAGGTGTTTTAATATATGAGCGGTCCACTTAGAATTCTGCAAAAGTGGCAAGGCTGCTACGTGAATCGTGTGCAGACAGTTAATGCGTGTTGGAAAATAATTTACCCAATCGAAATAGGCGAACGACCCTATAGTGTTTTGCAATATTACTTGTCTTGGAATATTTTCGCGAAATTTCACTACCAGTAGAGATAAAATTTCTTCTGTAGTTATGGTTTTATTAACAAATGTGTAATAATAAGTTATATTCAGTGTTATTAAAAGCATAGTCACTTCAGTTTGAAATGTGTACTACGAAAGCAGCCATAAAACCTATGGTTTTATCACAAACTTGAGGAGTAAGGGTAGATATAAATATCATAATGAAATGACTCCCTATGCCTGGCTTTTCTATCATGTTTTTCAAGAAGAGCGTCTACGTCTTCATTACAATGTAAAACGAGGTCAAACTTTATTTACATTATTGCTAGAACCATAACAAAGTTAGCGTTGATGTAAATGGGGTTATTGACCATTACCTACGAAATGTGCCTGAAATGTTGCAATGGTCTCTTAAGAGTAGTGTATTGCCCCTTATACAGAACTTATGCCTTTTAGTGTCATAACAGAAGAGTGTGGGTCATTACTGATTTTTTTTCATTATAGAAGCATTAAATTTCACAGTTCTGTGCAAATGTTTGTACCTAATTGTTAATATGTGTTCCCTAGTTGTCATTTAAACGTGAGAATGAATTAATATATACAATTTTGCATTAAGTTAATTTTTTCATAAATATGCGACAGGAGTTCATAAATTATGTCCGCAATTTTAGGTAAGGTAAGATTCTATAATGACATTTTTCAATAAATCCTCTTAAATTTGAATCACGTAGTGTATGTAACTTACTACTTTATAATGAGATATGCTTGCATGTTGCACACGCGGGAGCAATTCTCTATTGGAAGAATGCATTGTACGACAGCGTGCAAAAATGTGCAAGCCTATTCTTAATAGTACTTTAGATCCAATGCGTGGACATTTAAATTTAGCAAGGGGAGTAAAAATTAATATTCACGTGACCACAGTCTCTTTTACATCCCAGTAAAACAAAGAAATTACATATGTTTCCATTTGAGAGCGAATAATCTGCCTGAAAATATTAGAAAATTGTATTTAAAAAATCCTCTTCCTGTAAACGCAAATTAATCTTTTCCAACTATGAATCCTCCTTCACTCTCCAAACCAATTCCGTATGTCTTGCTTTTTTTATTAATGAAATCTTAAATGATAGAAAAATCGTCTGTATTTTACAGTAACAACGTCGAACGTTTTTTTTTTTAATGGTCTATCTAAACTACGCTTACTCTACGGCTGTGACGTAGCCGAGGCAACTTGTGGCCTTAGTACGACTATAGGCTGTTCACGAATGCTGCAAGAAGTCATACGGAAACAATTTCAACATTTCTACAACTCTAATGTGGACCACACCAATCCACTTATAAGTGCCCTGGGGATTATAATATCGAGGCGACCCAACGCTATAAGCGAACAAAATCGCTTCTAGCACATAGGCCCACTTAACCCTGCGTGTAATGCACTGCCATGCCCTTCCTTATAGCACTTGAGCAGCCTCCTAAGTCTACTTCTGTAGATTAACCTGATAAATCCTGAAGGGATAGATTAGAATAGTTAATTGATAATCAATCTAATTAAATTTTATTTTTAGGATACTATATTTCTATGATAATTTGTTAAGCTAGTCTAACTTCTCATACCAGCCAGCTGTCTATGTACGTATGGCCCTGCGCTGCACTAGAATCCAAGGCTGCCTCTGACATTCCTGCAGGGGTTTGCGGTGGCATGCGACTCTTTGCAGCAGTTGGTGAGAGACCTCCCCTGTGTTCCCTATAATATCCCCCCCTTCCCCTTCTCAAAAGAGCGAAGATCCGTGCACTTGCAGCACATGGCCGTAGATGTGATTTGTTACAGTCAATGGCTACAGAGATTGGTCGCTACGAGGTACAGCAGCATTAGGTTTAGACACACATGTCCCCGAGGACATATGTTACTGTTAATTAATTTATATTAGGTTAGTAATTTAGAATAAGTTAATAATTTTTTCCATTCTCTCCACAGGCTCGTACCAACTACTTGTGATATAGTAAAAACCAGTAAGTGTTGGCCCTGCTGACACTTACTGGCAGCTCACTCCCTTTTGTCTTTAGTGTTTCAGGTCTACTGGAGATCGGAGGGTAGAGGCACAATTGCGCCACTTCCCTCACCAGAGTGATGTGCAAGTATCACTCTGGTTAAGCCAGCGCCATTCCCGGACAACAACAGTGCCCATTTCTCTACAAGTCTTTTCATCTCTACTAATAATAAAGAATTATGTCCAAACTTCTTTCTTCCGTAGCATTTATATTTAATGCAAGCAATAATTTTGAATACTTTCCTGTCGGCTGGATTTTTACGGCGTCTTTTCCGGTTTTTCCCAGTCTCTTCTTAGTTATAGGATAGCTATAAGTACACTTAGGGAGGTAGTCATGGCCCCAATTGCTGGTCACGGCTGCCCAATCCCTCTCTACCGCGATGCATGCCTCCTTGAATGATACCCCTTCCTTGTAGGCATAAGGGGTTCGCCCTGAGACGCAATCAGCTCCCGCCCTTCCTTCGGGATACTCTTAACACTTAGTAATAGGGTAGTAAGAAATAAATTTCTGTTCACGGTAAAATTAGCACTTTTGAAAGCTCTGCTTAAGATATACTTGTATGCACGTTGCGTATTCTTCCGCCTTATGCCTTATGCCTTATGTAAAATTAACACTGGCAAGGGCTTCATCACATTACCCATGCGTCGTTCCAGTGAAATGGTGAAATTGTAAGGAAAGTAAATATTTTACAAACATACTCAATTTGACACTTCGATACATAAAAAGAAACAGAAAGCACAAGAAATAATTTAAGCTATCACAAATGGTCGCCTAACGCGTTTAATTTGACGTTACGATATTGAATTGCATTCCATCCATCGTTACCGACTTTACTGTCCGCATTTTACTCAGTGCGCTCGTTATAATAAATGCAGGCAGTAGCAGTGACTTTTTTTAAGGTTGATTTCAAAAGTGCTCACTTTATCGAACAGCCTTTAGATGGACCACCGCCATACCGTGACTCCCAAAACACTGGCGTCACGGCAGTTTGTTTACATATTAAATGCACCTTGATTGGAGGTGTTCAGAGTGAATAGAGGTCAACACATTTAAAAACCAAATGTTTACCTGCGCATCTTACTACTGCGTGTACAGTACAGATCGCCACGACATGACACTGGAGACGAACAGCTTTGTTTGTTTTTTCCAGTGCACTTCAACAAGCAAAGTCGCCCCATTCTGATTACGCTCGCTGTCGTGCCTTGGATTCGGCAGAAACCTCCAAGGTGAACGCACGACACGATTGCAAAACAAATCTCGTTGCGACTATCTTTCTTGACCGTGAGATGGCCTCGAATCTCTGCCCTACGTTTCTTCCCCCCCCCCCCCCTTCACCACCACACATATGTCCCCGCTGTGACAAGGGGTGATGAAGAATACCGAAGTGAAGCAACAGCTCGCACCGCTAAAACTTGGCTCACAACCATCCGTCGCACCCGTCAGTCAGTCATCCGCCAGTCAGGCAGGATTTTACAACGACCCGTCGCGTCTGTCCGTCGGTCCGTCAATCACGTGACCAATAGCCAATAGCCAATCAGAGGTGGCCATTAACTCTATCGGCCCTTCCGTCAAAACCTTGACAAGCTTAAACTTTTGACGGACGAGCGGATTATATTACAGCCTTCTAAACTTTCACGTTTTGTTACTCGTTCATCGCGATTTCTTTAGAAGGCTATGTAGTGTGTGCAGTGTTTTGTTTTGGCTGGCTTTTGTTTTCATATGTTTGTTTATGTAACTGTAAAATGAGATTAAGTTAAATTTTTCCTGAAGATTAATTGATAATTACGTTTGGAAATATGACCTCATTTTGTGGAATAGTAAAAGAAATAAAGCCATGCTTTGTGTGCTATTTAAAAATTATTTTAAAGCGATTAATTTATGTTACGTACTTGTATGGTTAGAAAAATGTGCTAAAATTTTCACTTTTAATGGATAATTTTTTCCTTTTTGTAAGCAGTTTTGTTTTTATTAGTTTGCAGCAATGAACGTACGACGGACGTACGAATTTTGGTTGTAAATCGCTCGGCTGGGAGACGGACGAACGTATGACGGACGGACGGATGACGAACGGGTTGATGACGGACGGGTGGATGACGGACGGACGCGACAGTCTGTTGTAAAGCCTGCCTCAGTCATCCGTCGTTTTTTCGTCCGTCATTTGAAAGCGACTCACAACAATCCGTCGTCCGTCGATCCGTCTGGTCAGAAGATTTTTAGTGTTACCACCTAAAAGCACGAACTTTCTCGCGCAGAGAAAAATGTTTTTAATTAATTTCATAAATATAGTGCTAACATAATTTACCAGCATTTCCTCTGAAAATATATAATTATCTTCAGTTCGATTAAAAAAAAAAAAAAAAAAAAAAAAAAGTAACCAACTTCACTGCCTTGGGTATTTAAAAAGAAAAATATTCAGACAAATAAACAAGTGACTGTTTTCCGATTGCCATTTTCAAGGAACGATATTACAAGGCGGTAGACCATCCGTCGGTACGCCAAAAGATATAGTTGACGGATTGACGGATAAAAAAAAAGTTGCTCTGCGATTGGTTGAAGATCACGTGACCGCATGACGGACGGGCTACCGACGGACGAAACGGATGGTTGTAAGCCCACCTTAACTCGAACCGCACACGGCACAAAAATGGCGTCATTTACCAGAAACATGTTGGGAACGCCGTTCGCCAACCAGCGCGTGGAAACGCGCTCGCCAGCCAACAGTCCAGCCAACACGGGACCTCTTACAGTATGCAGTAATCAACCAGACAGAACGCCCGTTCCCAGGGAATGGGTGCACCCTAATCTAAGAAGCTGGCATGCGATTTCGCCTCTTTACAGTTACATATTCTGTGGTATGGTCATTTATTTGTCAAGCTGGATTTACAATAACCCGACAGTACGACAAAACAGTCCCGACACAGACGGAAATTTTCATCAGCCAATCAGGAGCGAGGTCACCCCGACAAACGCAGCCCCAACAAAAGTAGATTCTATTTCTACTTTCGTTGGCAGTAGAAAAAAAACCATAAACATAACCTTACAAAACAAAATGTCATGCGAATTTCACTACTGTGGTAAATTTCACATTAAACATATGTTTTTTACGTGTACATCCTGATTTTCTTGTAACAGAAAGCTAATGAATTGACGAAAATAAATATTCGTGGAAAAATAACTGCTCCAAAATCCCAAAATACTTCTTTTACAATGTTACCAAAATAAAATAGTGTACAATGATCTGTGATTTCTTCACACTCCATAGCAAGTTACTGGCCATTCTAGGATTTCGCCGGAAGTCAAGCAACACTTGTCGGAAGGAAACTGTCGGGGTATTGTAAACATTGAACTAATTCTGGTGGCGGAAATGGTGGGGCTGTAACGTCCTGTCTGAATGTCGGGAGGATCTCGTCGTGGCATTGTAAATCCAGCATTACTGCCCCATTGTTATGTAGTCCATGCAATGTTACTTCCAACATTTCTGAAGACCTTCTAAACAAAGCTTAACCAAGTATAAAACAAAATTCATATTGAAGGGACAACGCACCTTATTCGTGCGCATTCAGTTTAATAATATTTTGCATAAGAACTATTTCTTACTAGGCATTACCAACAAACATAATTACTCCCTGTTTTTGTTTATATTAATATCTTAAGTTAAATATTATAATTGGTAGGTATAAAATAAGTAATAGTTTAATCTAACTAATAATAAAGTACTCTAATGTTTACACATAACACTTGTATTTAAAACGTGATACATTTAGGAAATAACCTAACACGTCGTACATGAGGTGATTTTTCAATGGTTTGAATCAAACCATGTGAAGAAACCACGAACAAACATAGCATACTTTCTGCGTGGACATAGAGACCAGGACCATATGTCAACCGCTAGAAACGTATAAATTGCCAAAAAAAAAAAAAATAAATAAATAAATACTTACTGTTACTCCAGTTTATACGCAGATGCATACTGAACAAGTAGAACTAAACTTCTCAGGCCGATAATTTGTAACATTTTGTTCTCTGATTCACTGTCAGCATTAGTTGAAAACATGTACTGAGTGATTACGTCAAAACACAGGCTTATCCTGAACTCAATCTACAAGCTTTGTGAGATGGAAAATAGGATAGGAAATATAAAATGTAGTATGACTTAGAGTGGTTATTAAGAAAGAAACACACCTTTGGAAATTGCGAATCAACAATACTTGTTTACAGTTACCAAGTACTATGAAACATTAAATAGATTAAATGTGTTGGACCGATTTGATATTTACCATCCACGAGTTGATAACAATCGATAAATCGATAATAAATCGGTATCAATTTTTTGTTGGTTATAGGCTTTTCGCGATAAAGTAGACTCTTTTGAAATCAACCTTAGAAAAAATCACTACTCCTACCTGCACATATTTTAACGGGTGCCCTGAGTAACGTGCACCCAGTAAAAGTTGTTAACGATGGAGGGAAAATAGTTCCACATATTAACGTCGAATAAAAAGTGTTAGGTAACCATTTGTGATAACTTAAAATGTTTCTTTCGCTTTCTGTATTTTGTTAATGCATCAAAGCATAAAAATGACCAGATTTGTAAAAATATTTTCGTTCCCAATAATTTCAGTTTCGCATTACCGTAGCATGAATAAAGTGACGAGGCCCATGGCAATGTAAATAATACATAAGGCGGAAAAATACACAACATGCATACAAGTAGATCTTAAGCAGAGCTTTCAAAAGTGCTCACTTTATCGAGAACAGCTTTTAATAACATGTCATCCTCTAATTTCCCAATGACGGGCGATGTTATCACCCACGAATTTTGTACAATGACATATTGGTAACCAACACATAAATTTCTTGTTTCATCTCACGTATAAGATGCTGACGGCTAAGTGAGCTCTTTTGAGGCCCTAGTTACTTTTTTCTTTCGGCCATTTTTTTTTCCTTTAACTGCCTTCTTAAATTAATATTTCCACGTAAGTAATAAACACAGTGTGCACATCCCACCGCACTCGGAAGTTAACGTCAAAGGTTAAAATAAGATATATTTATTGACTATTATTCCAAATGAGAGGGCTTTCAAAAGTGCTGACTTTGCCGTGAATAGCCTATAGTTTCTGCCGTTTTGCAAATAACTACCTTCGATTCCCAGTTTTAAAGGGCGTGCGGAGAGCTCCACAAATGGCGTCGACGTAGGCGACGTGCCTTAATCTCCTTTCCCCTCTTCGCTCCACATCTCAAAAAACCTTCGCAAAAGCTGCGACGCGGAGATGGAGCACGGGCCCACGAAGAGAAATTCCGGGTCCCTGCGTGCTGTCGGCCCCCCTACTCCCTCCACGCCAGAAATCGACCATTTACAACAACATAAATAGTTGTCATCATGCAAAAAAAAATCAATAGGTTTTGAGTATCGAAATTATATTTTTACGTAATACTTCGTATTATAAATAAAAATTTACCCGGGCCCCTGAGCATCACCCCCCCCCCCCTCCTCTTTATTGTGTTGGGCCTGGTGGAACGGACGGTAGTTTAGGGCAGTCGTGTTCTGCTCGCCAAAGAGTGGGGATCGGCAGACAAGGTCAACGTCCGCTCTGGGATTAATAGCACCTTCGCCTTTTGCATCGACCGTCGCGCGTAAACGTCCCTGAACGAAGCGCATAGCTTTTCGTTCCGGCTTGATCACGCGGAAATGAGATTCGTGACAACGGACGGTGTAAGCGTGCTGTCTAAAGGAACAGTTTTGTTTTAAAAGCTTGCTTTTTTGTTTTTTTCTTCAAGCCAGCCCGCTTTATGCTGGGCGGCACGGGTACACATTAACCAAGGATTCGAACCCGGAACTTCATGGTCCGAAGATAGCACCTTGGCGTCTTCGACCGAGAAAAGGTCACGACCGAATGGAAATAAACGTAGATGAAATGAAGTGACGACTGAAATGTCCTTTTTTTATTTTTACGTAGAATCTCAAAACTAATTTCATAACAAAAATTTCATTCGTACTTAAGCTGGTGAATATGTTATTACTTTTCCTTCCTAACAAAACTGAACGTCGCAATTAATTCGTTTGCAGTCATGCTAATACGAAGTCTTGTTGATAAGTAATATAGAGTATCTTGCGGTTTTGAAGTTCTGCAACAAAGTTGAAAAAAATATCACACGTTGTTTGAAATGGAATTGAAATTTGGTGTAAATTCATAATCCCCAAATTAGTAACGTACTTTCATTTTTTCTTTTCTCGCAGAGTAAATTAACACACCCTTACGCTAACTGGACAGAAGAGGTTTGTGCGTCAAATATGTAAACATTGCTGCACTGGTGAAATTAATGTTGTTTTAGATGCCTTCGTCCCCCTCCCACCCCCCTCTTCAACAGCATTTTTTTCCCCTTCTCATAGTTTGTAATATGTATGTAGGAAATCGGGAAACAATGAGACATAAAATTTATTTCACTCTGTTCAAATTTTCTTGGAATACATTCTGTAACCAGTAATCATTCAAAGGAAAAGTTATTCTTATATATATACACACACTCACAAATCATAATTACTAATTCTGTCATACACACTTCACGTTCCTGGTTTTTTCTTCATAGAACTACATGCTTCTTAATTAAAACACGTATCTGTTTAGCCTTCTCAAATTAGAAAAAAACCTTATCGATGTAAAAGACTGAAGGGTTCCCCTCCCTCCCTCGACTAAAGATTCACAAATTATCCCCAAAATTGAGCTTCGAAGAAACGTAGCCAATTCGCATTTTTCACTCCTAAACAAACGTTTTACGCATAACAATAAACATATCGGGGCAAAAATACCTTCAAAAATTCATCTGCATTATGTTTACATTTGTTGTAACATTCAATATATTTGACACTAAAATTATATATTGAACTCTGAATTGGTCATCTAAATAATTGTGAGACAGATTAACATTTTGCTACTAAAATCACAATTAAATGATACACACACACAAAATTTTCAGATTTTATTTGGTAATTTTTATTGGAATGTATGTAATTTAAAAAACCGTAATCACGTAAAGTGCTCCCAACTCATTCAAAGTGCAGCACCTGATCATTTTAAAGAGTGTTTTATGTAACTTGAAACTTTAAGGAAAATTAGAAGAAACGTTGATGTATGGCATGAGCCAATATGTAACGAATCATGTGCTGGGATAAACGTCTTAAGAGAAACAGGATTTAAAACAATAACATTTCCTAGCGCAACCATCCACATAAACCATTTTTCACATCCTTGCATTCATCGCACGGGACTCGAGCCAAGCACAGTTCGAGCGGAAATCTGAGCGTCCAAGGCAAGTACGTTGCAGATGTTGGCAACAGTTCTTTCTCTCTCTCTCTCTCTTTCTTTCTGTCAATCTCTCGCTCATTTCCTCTCTTCCACTCTGCTTCTCCGTTCTTCAGACTGCGGTCATTCACCTCTGGGTTGGCCGTTCAAAACTCGACGCTGCCAAACCAAGCCTGTGGCACACCTAACGGACGCGCAGAACTGGTGTGCTCTTTCCTTTCTCCTACTCCAGTCATTCCACCGCTGGTTACGTCATACGTCCTTGGCAATTTCGCACCTCTAGCGACCCCAAAACGTAACGTTTGGCCATTTCATTTTCTGTACAATCATGTGATCGTCTATAAAATATATTTAAAGAATTTCCCCGTATTATTATTTATTAATCTGTACAATTCATTTGTAGAAGGAAAGGAAGAGAAAGGGATAGTGCGCGCGCGTGTGTGTGTATATATATGTATGTATATGTACTTATATATATAAAAGTACATATACAGGTTGTATCTAAATTCGGCCGACAAACTTTGGGTGTAGGTTAATAACGAAAAAATATGTTTAAAACGTATATACGACATATAGTGTAAAATTAATTCTAAGGGAGGTACACACTTTCAAAGTTGTAGTAGAATAAAAATTTTATTACAGTATCACTGTAATGTACCTCTCTCTGGAATCTTCCCCTACCTTTAATAGCCGCAAAAGTGTCTTATTGGGTATTTTGCGTGCTCCACCTGCCAGGTATTGGTAAATATTATTTCGATATTAAAACTCGAATTACTCCAAAAAGGGGATATTTAGGGTATTTACACAAGGTGACTTTTTTTGTCAATTGTGATATGAGGATTGATAAGCCATCCTTCAAATCCCGAATATGCTACCACAACATGGATGTTAGTTCGAAATAGGGGTAGTAACAGTGATTATTTACGTGAAATAATTTGATGACAACGACAAGTGTTGTGGTGTTTGAAGATCTTTGTTCAGTTAACCATTATCCAGACAATCGATGTTCCATCTGTAATGTCATCTCCAATATTTGCAATAAACATGTGCGCCAGGTCCAACTTCAAAGATGTGTGCTATCCTTAGTATTCACTTTAGACCATATGTTGTTTATATGTTTTCAACATATTTTTTCATGATTAACCTACATCCGAAGTTTATTGGTCGTGTACATTTATATATACACGAATAAGCAAAAAATTATTTCTAAAGAATTTTTATGTACTAACTTTTACATTTGCGGTTACTGTAATAATAAATGGGTGTTAAAATATTTTCAGCATCATTTATGACCGCATTACGACAAAGTCACAAAGTAGGTAAGTACATATGATCCATTTACGGTTACTTCACTGCTAAAATTCTACTTCCAGGATATTCCCACTACATAATTTCCCTTGCCTTCCTTCTTGTAGACATTCAAGTTGTTTAGGTGAGTAATTAATTTTAACTACAAGCAGTTAGTTTCAATCCACGTTCAGTCAAATATCTGTCTTTCACGAAATTTTATTGGGAATGAAATAATATTAACGTTACGATGACAAGTAAAACGTAAACACACGTGAAATTTCCGACACAAAGCCGTAAAATGGAGTGGAATGAAGAGATATGGGCGGCCCTAAACAGCCAGGTCTGGACAGCCGATGAGGGTGAAACGAGGCGAGTATGGAGCAATGCCGGAATGCAAGGGTGGGGGAAACGGGAGATCCCCAAGGAAACCCGCCGACCAGCGGCATTGTCCGACACGGTTCCTACATGCGAAAATGCGGGGGTGACCCCACTGGGAATCAAGCCCAGTTCGCCTAGGTGAGAGGCGAATAGTCTAACCACTACACCACCGTGGCCCCACCACGCTCATACGCACATACATCTCACCAATTACCGATATAATCCATTCAAGGTTACTTCACACTTTTATGAAGCCGTGCCAAAGTTCTACTTCCAGGAATTTTCCTCCTCCTCTAGCAAACTAAGCTTACCCATGTCTAGAAAATCACACCTCAGGACAACGCACCGAATACTTGCACACTCAGTTGTAATGATATTTTGCAAGAGAACTATTTCTTACTAGGAGTTACCAACACAGATGCTTTCTCATTGTTTTTATTCGTATTTAGTATGAAATAAATTTTACAATTAATTAATAGAATAGTAGTGAAACTTCATTATTGCATAAAATAAGAGACTTTTATATAACAGTGGTATAATACGCTTGTGATATATATCATATTTTGAAAATAACTGAACACCTCATACATGGGGTGATTTTTTTAAAGTTTTGATTCAAAAAGTGTGAAGAAACCGCGAATAGACTATACGAACAAAACGAAACGAAACCAACTTCAGGGGTGACCAATTCTATTTTACCTTTTATACGAAGCGTTTGGGTGTAGAACTCTCTTCCATAATTCACATCCGAGTTTACGGTAGATACGACAGTAAATATCTCCGTTAAAACCAGTGGCGAACCCAGGTGGGGGGGGGGGGGGGGAGTAAGGTCTGATGAGTATTAGTATTGTCACTAGTAGTGCATCGTTCACAAGTCACAGAGGAAGGATAGAAAAGAGAAGGTGGATAGAAACTACTTATGCAAACTTGCTCACATAGACACACAAATTTACAATAGTTCAACACAATAGTCATAATTATGTAAATTACATCACCTTGTCATTTTAATATCTTAAACTTTAAAACTGTACATATAGCATTAATATTTTCGCATATGTGAGATAATCATCGCCATATTTTATTACACTAAGAAGGTAACACAGTATAATTATTTCACATGTATATATGGATTGACATTTTGATAATAAGGTTAAAAATAAGTGGTTCATTTCGGGGGGGGGGGGGGAGGCTGCCGCCCTCCCCCCCCCCCCCCATGGTTTCGCCACTGGTTAAAACTTACACAATTTGCGGTAGGGATTGTTTCCGAAGGTTGAATTCTGAAGACCTTCTTACGTCCGTGACCCACAAAAGCTATGACGTTCGACGGAGAGAACGATTACGATTTTTTTTTCCTTGTTCGCAGCGGCGCCTACGTAAGCCGGAGACGTTGTGTATGTTTATGTGTAAATAAGAGGTCGAGGAGAGGGACATGCAGAAGAGGAGGAGGGTGAACGATGTGGGGCACTTGTACTTTCCACAGCCCCGCGGCGCCGGAGATGTCGGCTGGATAACAGTTATCCGGGTGGGCCGGTGGGGGCGCCACACGCGGGTACGCACGTCTTCGCCAGAGAGTAAAGCTTCTTACACAATAGAAAACATAAACGTTTGACTTTACGTTTCCTTTCCTCTGACGAAACCACCAATACACAATACAATTGTAATGTTGGAGTTCAGATAGTTGAACATCTGCGAGCTTCGAAAAAATGTGTATGTTTTTAGGTAAATAATTATACTATTCAGGAATGCATTTTACGTACCTTAAAAAAATAGGCTTAAAATTTATATTTAAAGTTTATTTGAAAACAAAAAAATTATTTGTTAACTTTATTAAATTTGTCAATTCATATATATCCTCTTCGCATTATATTTATTTTCCATTTATTTAATGTCAGACGAACTTTGTTTTATATACCGAGATTAAAATGGCCCCGCAATAAAATAACGCACTTTCTACATAACCTCTGTTAGATTCTCAGCAAAATGGCAGCTTGAATTAGGCTTTAAATGTCAACTTTTCTAAATCGAAAAGACAAGAGTGCTTGACTTTACCTTTGACAGTGCCATTGTTTCAAGCTCCATAAGAAACAACGTGCCGGAAAGCAAACGTGATGTCAAATCACAAAGTTAAATGTTATAGTTTTCAATTGTGTAAGGGCCTTAAATAAACACACAAGAGACGAAATGGCATGGCGGCTCCTTTGGCGCGGGCCTGCTCATTCTCCGATTAGTGGCGCGAGGGTTTGGAAAGGGCATCGTGTGTCTGATTGGCTACCACGTGGCTGCCGAAATGAACCCTATCGGCTGGCAAGTAAGTCGCCAGTGCGCTGATTGGCGAACGGCGCGGCGTTACGAGATGTTGCTGGTTAGTGATACCATTTAGGCGACGCGTGCGACTAGAGTTCGCGGAATAAACGGCTATTTAACATCTGTATTCTTATTTACTCTGTGACCTTGCGACGCGAAAATCAACATTTCCATGGGCCTCATTATTTTATTTATGCGTTGGTCAAATGAAACGGTGAAATTATTAAAAAGTAAAGGTTTTACAAATTTTGCCATTTTTACACTTCAATGCATTAAAAAACTACAGGGAGCGGAGAAATAATTTAGGTTAACACAAATGGTTATCTAACACTTGATATTGGACGTTGAGATATGGAACTTCTTTCCCTCCAACGTTACCAACTTTACTGGACGCATGCGACTCTTTATTTTTTTATACCCTACCTTAATGAAAGTGCTATGTGAAATGAAGACACGAAGGTAGGGCGGGATCTTATTGTGTCTCAGGGCTAACCCCTTACGCCTATAAGGAAGGAAAATCATGCAAGGAGACATGCATCGCGGCAAAGAGGGATTGGGCAGCCATGACCTGCACTTTGGAGGCATGACTACCTCCCTAAGTGTACTTAGAGCTAGTCTCAACTCTGAAGAGCAAGGGAGAAACCGTCAAGAGAGACGCAAAAACCCTTGCGACAGATTAAAAAAATCTAAAATTAATGCACGCATTAAATTAAATTAAATAGAATGCTACGGGAGACAGAGTGTTTGGAAAACATGCTCTTAGTTAGTAGAGTTGGAGAGGAGGCGGGAGCTTTATTAATTCAGTAACTTGGTGCCGGCTGTAACCTGAGAGGTGTTTGGGTGCCTCTCTGGTGAGGAAGTGACGCTACTGGGCCTCTTCCCTCCGATCTCTTCTGTGAACCTGAAAATTAAAGGAGAAAGAGTGAGCTGCCAGTGTCAGAAGGGCTGGCTCTTACTGGTTTTTACTAGAACGTTAAAAGACTGTAAGAACCTGTGGATGAAATGGCAAATTAATCTAGCCTAATTGACCTATAATACAATCCTAAATATAACCTATAGTTAGGGACAGGAGGATTTCGCGAGTTCACTTCAGGACAAGACAGACGTCGGACGCGTGTAAACTGTATTTAACTTTGCAATTGGATCGCAGTTTATGAGACATGCCCTGGGCAACTCTGAGTCAATAGCAGACTTGCAAGGAAACAAGTAAGAGTGCCATACTGCCAGGTGTGAAGTAACACTGGATACTCCATGGGGCAGCAGCCATTGAACAAACATCTGAGGCTCGAGTGTACACGTGACTGTGGAGTCTAGCCTATAGGTCATTGAACTCGCGAATTTCTCCTATCCTTACCTACAGTAGCATATGTCCTGGGGACATATGCTACTGTAGGTAAGTATATAAAATTATACTGTGCTACCTCACAACAGCCAGTCTCTGTAGCCATAGGCTGTAACAGAGCCTATTTCCACTCATAGTGCTACGAATGCACAGAGTTTCACTGTTAAGTGGGGAGGGGGGGGCGGAGAATTTGACTTAGAATTAAGGGGAGGTCTCTCACCAATTGAAGCATCGAATCACACGACGCTGCAAACCTCTACCTCTCGGCAGAGGCGGCCTTGTAATCAGCTGCAACGCAGGGCCAAGCTTTCTAGCGACTGGCTGGGATGAGAGGTTAAGTCTATATTAACCAATAATATCGTAATTAAAAATTTATAACTGAAGTTGATAATTATATATTTAGTTAATTAATCTAGACTGAGCTGTCCCTTCGGGGCTGCTCAGGTTAAACTACTGTTTAGATATAAGAGGCTGTGCAGAGTCTATAATGATTGGCAAGGCAGTGTGTTAACACGCAGGGTAAAAGGGTGCCTGTGTGCTAGAAGCGACTTGGGACGCTTATAGCTAGGGATAGGAAATATTCGCGATTTCAATGGCGTGTAGGCTAGGCTCCACAGACATGTGTATACTCGAGCCTCAGCTGTTTGTTCATTGGCTGCGGCTCCATAGAGTAGCCAGTGTTACTTCACACTTGGTAGTATGGCACTCGCTACTTGTTTCCATGTAAGTCTGCCAATGGCTCAGAGTCGTCCAGGACGTGTCTAATAAACTGCGATCCAATTACAAAGTCAACTTGAGTGTACCCGTGTTTGAAGTCTATCTTGTCCTGAAATGAACTCATGAAATGTTCCTATCCCTACTTATAGCTTTGCGTCTCATCAATATCATAGTCACCTATGACAGTGATGAGAGGAATGGCATGTTTTTCGATAAATTTATGAAAGGTTCGGGGCCTGCTTGAGAATTACATCCTGCAGCAATTCTTGTATAAGTTCTGCATACAAGCTTCTGATGGGAAAGTAACGTGGTGAATGAGAAACCAATCTGAGACATTTGTTCTGCACCACTTGTAAATAATTTAAGAGAATGGGAGCGCAGTAAGCCCACGCAGGGGCTGCATAAGTGATGACGGGTCTAACCAATGGCTTGTATAATTGTATCCCATTTTTAGTGATAATCCGGAGCTACGATTTAGTAGTGGATACAGGGCAGACATGCGGGCATAAATGAGGTTACGTTTAGCCTCCACATGGTGGCGCCATGTCAGCTTACTGTCCATGATGAGACCGAGGTACTTAACTTCATCCTTGAAGGGAATATTTTCCCTAAAGAGAGTTAGCTGTAAATTATGGGGAATAATACTGCGACGCGTGAAGATTACAGCCTCGCTCTTATCTAAATTAATTTTAATGCATCACTGGCGAAAATAATTTTCGAACTCATTGAGTTGAGCCTGAATTCGCTGAATTGCAAGTTCAGCTTTGTGGGAGTGGGTGTAGGTGACTGTGTCATCAACATGAACACCCATGGTAATAATTCGGTAATTGCTGGGGGGGGGGGGATGTCGTGGGTATAAAGATTGTATAATAGGACTGATCCTATGATGCTACCCTGAGGGACGCCAGCCCTAATATATTTCTTTGTAGAAAGCGTTCCTTCAATGGATACTGAAAAGGAACGTTGGTCTAAGTACGAGGCTAGAAGCTTTATATAACAGTCCGGGAATTCAGCCAGATATAACTTATATAAAATCCCTGCGTGGAAGACCCTAACAAAGGCCTTCTCCACGTCTAAAAATACAGCTGCCGTGAACTGGCGCCAGTTGAATTATTTAGTTATGTGTTCCGAGATAAGCCGACGAGTTGATGTACTGTTAAATGCTTTTTCCGAAAGCCAAATTGCTCATTAGGAAATAAGTTATTCTCGCAAATATGGTGGTTTAGTCGGTGCAAGAGTACTCGTTCGTGAATTTTAGAGAGCGTGGATGGCAAACTATTAGGGCGGTTATTTTGTAGTTGGGTCGGGTCTTTACCCGGCTTGTGAAACACAATTATTGTGGCACTTTTCCAGGAATTGGGGAAGTAGGCAAGATTAAAACTTGCATTGATGCACTCGGCTATAGTCTCAAACATGCTGTCAGGCAGCTGCTTGAAAACTATGGCATGCAGGGAGTCGAACCCGGGTGCTTGGCGAGGTTTCAAACGTTTGATGATACGCTTGACCTCCTCAGCGTGCGTGGGATCTGGTTCAGCCACGGTGGACTGTTTCAGACGCACCTGGAGGTCCCTATAAATTTGGGCCACAAAGGCTGGATCATCTGGAAAGTTATTAGGCTGGAAAGCTTATTCTAATTGATTTACCATAGCCTCAGCTTTCTGTTGGAGCGTATAGGCCACACCGTCATTGCCTTGACGAGGCGGGATTTGGGAACGCGTTTTAGTAAAAGTTTTGGTCATGTGCCACAGGCTTTGATACTGAGCACATAAGCGGGATAATTTATTATTCCAGATATTGGACTGCCAGGCAGTGATTTAAATATCAATACGCTCTCTAAGATTGTTAATCTGAGTTTTGGTTTGCCTAGATCTAGTTCGCGAATATAGTCTGCGCAACCTATTTTTGGGAGAGATTAGTTCCCTAATAATACCAGGGAGCTTATCAGCGTTAATCCACGGAGTATTTTCCGGGACGTACTTACTCCTATCTGAATTAGCTCTGTGGCGTGCTCGACAGCAGAGTCTAATTCGTCGGGAGAACTAATAGGAGCTGTGAGATCAATTTCCTCATCAAGATATTCCCTAAAACTGGGCCAGTTCGCATGCTTATAATCCTTAATTATTCGAATTGGTGTATTGTCAGTATCAAGTTCATTGATAGACAAGTGAACGGGATAATAGTTCGAAGCCAACTCATGTAGCACATTAAATTCTAAGGTCATAAAAAAACCTTTATTTAGCACGATATCAAGTATATCGGACCTATAATTTGGGGTCGAATGTAGATTCGCTGGGGGACGTAAATAATATAATTATGGTGCTCTCCGTGTCTAAACAAAGTATTCCAATGGCTGTTCGCACGAGACAGTCCCAAGCGGGATGTTTGGCATTTAAATCGCCCACAGCGAGTAAAACTGGATAAGCATTAGTTATTTCGTCTAAATCTGCGCGCAAAAGTGTGCGACTTGGCGGGCTGTAAACTGAATAAATAGCAACATGCTGGTTTCCGAGTTTAATGCTGACTCCCAGAGCTTCAAGTCTTTGAAGTTGTATTAATTTCGTGGGATTACATACAATTGAATTAGGAATTAATATCATGACACCTCCACCGTGTCTTTCGCGATCATTTTGAATGCATTTATAGTTCGGAACTTAAAATCTATGCTAAGGGTCTAAATGAGTTTCGTTTATTGCAATTATAGGAATCTGGTGGTGAGAAATAAAATCTACAAGCTCTTGTTTTTTACTGCGAATGCCGTTAGCATTCCAATAAACTTGACTACTAACTAAATTGAACGTAAAGGGCAGAGCATTTGGCAACTGCAAACTAACGGCCATTAGGCTGCTGCTGCTGCTGCCCTTTCACATAGGAGAGGGATGCCCCAGTCAGGGCTCTCCCTTTCTCTTCAACTGACTTGGTTTGGTCAGTCCAAACCATTAATAAGTTACAGAATGCCTCCAGCACTCCACTAAAGGCAAGGAATTTTTCATTCAGCGGACTAGTCTTCGCCTCCTGAATTAATATCTGCATATCAATTGGTTCCGAGGCAGCCGGGGTTGTGTCCATTTGTGACACTGGGCTCGCCAGTTATGTTTGGCATCCAGAAGCCTGCTCGCCCAATGGGCGTTGAGCTGGCCCCTGATTGGCCTCGCATGTAGCAGCGACTGCTGTGGCCGTTGGAGGCCGTGCCCATGCCGCAGGAGTAGAATCGAATCGCCGAGGCTGAGTTGCGATAGCAGCAGAGTATCTGCTCTACTGCTGTCGCTTTCTTCGCTCTTCTGAGGCAAGGTAGCGCCATTTCTCAACTTTGTAAGCCCCACAGGCCTTGTAGTTGGCAGCGTGGTTGTCACCGCAACACACACATTTTCTTAGAGACAAGTCATCGCGATCGGTTAAGTCGCAAGCCTGTGTCATGTGGCCTTTACCACACAGTCGGCATCTGGTTGGAGGTGAGGGGGAGGGTGGGAGGCCACGCACGCGAGTGGAATGGCCAAACATCTGGCAATTACTGCACTGGACTGGGCCTTCAGGGCGCTGGTACTTTTCTACCTTAATGATGTGGCCGCAGAGTCCTCTTAATTGAAAAATATTTTGGCTGGCTTCTGTGGGTGGCAGTTCCACGACCCACATGTGGAGATGGGCTCTGTCCTTAATGGACAGCTTGGGAGCGATGCTGATTGGCTCAAAGCCCGCGCTAGTCAGATCGACGCGGATCCACTCTTCCTCGAGTGACTTATCTAGCCCCTTCAGGGTGACTTTTAGCGAGTCCAGCAACTGGATTGCTTTTTCGGTAGTCTTCGTTAGATTGAGCGAGATATGATAAACCCTCAGGGGCAACTGTGCTAGGTTTTCGCGAAACAGGCGGCACACTGTGGCGTAATTACACGCCGCAGTATGGTAGACTGTTACGGGTCTTAAGTCGGACCGTTTTTTGCTCAGATGATTGCGCCTGCTGCGCATTTCCGCTCGAATTGGCGGTCCCGGGGGGAAAAGGGGGGGGGGGGGGAGTTTTCAGCTCGTCCGCCTCTCACTTGTTTGACTGGACATCTGCTTCCATTGCAGTGATTTGGCCGGCGGTATTTGCCATTTCGGATGCGCGGTGGCGTGTGGGGTTCCCCCAAGGGGGCCTGACACCTAACTCTTCGTTCTTCTCAAAAGGAGGAAAAACTAAAGTAAAACCCTAAAATAAAAATTACTTGGTCACAATTGGCCTCCGCAAACTGTGTTTCCTTGACCTCTCTCCTTTATCGGAGACAAGGCTGTGGGAAACCAACCGCTTAGCGATATTTGCACTACTCTGGCTAAGAGGTGTACCTTGTCCCTATAGGAGAACACAGGCTTGGTGTTGCAGAGAAGCTAGAAGTCCTCTTCCAACTGAAAAGTAACTTTTTCAGGCTTTATTCGATCCAAAATCGGCGCGACCATACAGTTCGCCTGCACTGCACAGCAAACTATTCTTTCATACAACAAACAGTGCAGAGCTACTGCCGGACACGTCCGACCTGGATCGAGCGCAGCGTCGGAATGTGCATGTTACTCAGTGCGCCCGTTAAAATTCATGCAGCCAGGGGCAGTGACTTTATTCTAAGGTTGACTTCGAAAGCTCTCACTTTATTGTCAACAGCCTCTACCTTTATGTTAACGCAAGTATAAAAAGCTTACGGTTATATTTTTCTTTTCTTTTTTTTTTTTTTTTTTTTTGGAATTTGGTTATATGGGAGAGGTTTCGAAAATGGAGGCCTTAATGCAGTTGCCAGTTGTCCAATCATTATAGTTTTCAAAATATAACACTCAAATTCCAACACAAGCGTGTTATAGGCAGGTTCAAAGCGTTGAATTAGAGCCTAAGCGCGACATACTACATTATTTGTGTTACAAGCTACGAAAGGAACAAAAACCAATTTTCCTATACAGTTTATGGTTTAAAATATTTATCGGATGAAAGTTAACAGTTTCGCTTGGATGAACAAAAATATATTTACGACAAGTCTGACCTTTTATTTGCAACAAAATTCTGAAAGCCGATGCTCGCTCATTTGTTTATAAATCGCACTCATACTGAATCAGTATGTTCTGCACACCATACAAATTGCATTAAATGCAATTTGAATTGGGGGAAAAAATATCTAGGAGCCAAGCCTAGTATGCTGCATAATTCGGGAAATTAAGACTTTTGAGTGTGATATTTTGAATACTATAACTATTTGACAACTAATAACTGCATTAAGGGGGCACTTTTCGAAAGCTCTTTCCGATAACCATATAAAAAAAAGTGAAATATGACTTTGAATAACCAAACACGTCATGAATGGTGTGATTTTTCAAAGTTTTGATTCAAAAAGTGTGAAGAAACCACGAATAGACTATACTAACATGACCTTGAAGCCTACAAACCAGGATAAACATAATTGCCTGAGCCGGGAATGGAACTCGGTGCCAGGAGGGTGGCAGTTAAGCATGCTAACCCCAATTTAGGTTAACTATACTAAGGTTGGGAACAAACAAGATTTCTTATGGGAGAGTTTGACGTACGGAAAGTTCCGTCGCTAGGTGCGCAGTATTCCAAAAGGTAACTCTCAATTAAAATTTTTAGCTACGTAAATAATAAAACAGAAAGATTTTTCTTAGTTGCAAAGTTTTGTCATATTTAATTCATGTATATTGCAACTATCCTGTTTGTTAACGTTATATATATATATATATATATATATATATATATATATATATATATATATATATATATATATATATATATATATATATATATATATATATAGTACACTTGCGACACTAGCGCTTACCTAGTGGCGAAAATTTTCCCTAACATTGATTTTCCCAGTGTGTTAGCAGAAGTAACCTTATTTTGGGGCATTTTCGGCAAGGATTGCTTTTCCCTACTCGAGTTACTGAGTAGGAACTGGTCGGCCAGGACCAATAATTCCTCCTACTCTCACAACACTA
This sequence comes from Dryococelus australis, assembly GCA_029891345.1. NCBI lineage: Eukaryota > Metazoa > Arthropoda > Insecta > Phasmatodea > Phasmatidae > Dryococelus > Dryococelus australis. Next base: position 291,539,797 of record CM056993.1, on the reverse strand, counting down.
CACTACATCGTCTCCACCAGACAGTGACGCGGCAGTGGGTAGGCGCGTGGTAGCACCAGCAGAACCTGTTTACACACGACATCGTGCCAGCGATCACCACACATTCCTCGGCATGTAGTTTGGCGTGCTCTTCTATCTAGACCCTTCTTTCGGGGTGTGTTCATGGCTACAATTGCGGCCATGGAATCAGACAACACTGCTATAGCCGAGATGCATGCGCCCACTTTTAATGTAATAAGTCAGACATAAGGCGTATAGGGCTTGCCCTGAGGCGCATCACATGCTCCTACCGCCCTAGACACTAACATGCATGCCGGAAGGACCCACAGAACTATGAAGGGCCTCACGCTTGTGTAGCGGGATATGGTGGCTCGCCAGTTTAAAACATAAATAATTGGCCTGCGTCATCCACTCTCCTGGCTAAATAGGGACCGATATGCCTATGCCCGGAATGTGGCTGAGACGCTCTCTGCAGAGATAGCTCATTCTAATTACCAGGCAAAAGGGCTCTTTCGTTAGCCCTCACTCTTCTTGCCCTCTCGATTCGGGATGATACTCGTTCTCTCTCTGCGAAGAAAGAAAAAACAGTATTAATATACGCAAACGTTTTTAACGCCACTTACAAAATATGTGAACATATGACTAGACAAATAAAAAAATCGTTAGAAGCTACCTGTTCTTTGATAAAAAAAATTCAAGACCCTTATTTACAACCGAAATCAATTTACGGTCAAGTGCTCTTTGTAAGTGCAGTTACAGCATAGACTGTTGAACTGTAATACAAACTGAAACAAAGCATGGGATAAGTAGATAAATACTGCAGTTGAAATATCATACGTTAACACATTTAACATACCTGCGGTCTAAAATAACCTCAAGTTACAGTTGTAAAAGAATATGTCGGATGCAAGGGGACACGAGAGAGTGCAGCGAGTATACAACTTCGCACTCTCGCTTTTTTTCTAAACTACCTTATTCTAAGTGTTAAGTGTAAGTCCGAAGGGTAGGGTCGGATTCTAATTGCATCTCAGGGCTGAGCCCCTTATGCCTAAAGGATAGAGAATTTAATATAAGGAGGCGGACATCGTGGCCGAGATGGAATGGGTAGGCATGGCCATCACTTTGGGGTCATGCCTACCTCCCTAAGTGTAGTGTAGTTAAAGCTTCATTAAGAAGGGGTATAGTAAAACCCGCATAGACACGGTAAAACCCATACCGACAGAAAAGGAGTTAAACTCGTGGGAACACTATTGAAAATGCTAAAGGAGATAGCAGATATGGAGTCCATGCTGTTTAATATTGGAGTGAAGAATCTAGTAGAGAGGTGGCGGGGCTTTGGGCCAGCATGTTAAACGCACATGCGCCCTTGAGGTGGAACTGCCATCCATGTTCCTGCGCGGGCAGCCTGACTACCCGCACATCAATATCGACAGCAGTGACTTCAGGCAGGGTCCTTAAGCTTCCAGCCGAGGGCGCAAAAAATCCGGGCAGCTCAGTCATGGCACCTACTCCATCTTCGCTCTTCTTCGCCGACATCAGGATCTCCACATTGCAGGTGAAGGTGGGGAGTAACGGATCGTATAGCCACCCCCTCCCCCGCCTCCAAAATCTCCCTCGGTCGTAGGTGAGCAGCGCTCGGTGGGACATCCAGGAGCTACCAGTTGTGGAGGCGAATAGGCGAATCCGCTGGGCCACGAGTGAAGGCTGATGCCATTGCTTCCAAGTTGCGATGCTGTTCCATTCCATTCCACACGCATCTACAGTTGACAGCCCGCAGAATCTAGCAGTGGAGTGGTTCGCCACACTTCGCATGTTTCAGCACCTCGGGTTACCCCCAACATCCTCCGCCTTGATCGTTGGGCCGCCCCCAGCAGATGCGCGAAGCCATCAATAACTGAGTCACCCAGGTTCCCAACGAACACGACCGTCCGCCACGAGGGCCGCCCTTCCCCTCCGTACTCTCGCTCTTTCGCACTCTCTCCGACTAATTGTGACTAGCAGATAGGGTTCTCTGTGACGTCATTAGCGAGAGCTAGAGCACAAAACATTTCTCCCTCTCCTCTTTCTTCGTACTAACTCAATTTCCCATTTACGAACCATTTTTGGCTATACCCCCTTAATGGTTAACATGCACATCCTCATCTCTGACCATTTTCATTCGATATCTCTACAGTCTTCTTCCGCCATTTTTTAGCTATACCTTATTGATCCTATCACAAATGGTTTCTAACCTCCAAAAAATGTCCCTGCCTGGAACTGCATGTAAACAGACTGCTTTGCTTTTGTAACGCCATTTTATAGCCTACATAGATCTAATGGGCAACCTTGTATGATTATATTTCTGGTGTCACGTCAACACACGATCTCGCCCACTGGACTTGCTTTCGAAAGAACAGTGTTATTTATACAAGAGATTTCCTATCCCCATTCTAGGCGATTTGCTGTGTTATTCCTCATTGGGATGCTTTCCATTCCTCAATCATTGGTATTGCATGAAAGCAATTAATGTTACTTCCCCGTTTTTCAAAATGTTACTGTAGGTCTTTGCAGGCGAATATTAATTTGTTTAAAGAACCTACGCGAAATTTTAAAATATGAAAAGTTGATTAAACTGGGCATAAGCTATAAACATGCCACCGCGAATGTAAATAAGTTGACCACTTTTACAGGAACGGAGCAAACTTTTTGTGTGTTTTGGTTCGAATAGATAAAGTTTGGCACACAGGTGGAATGAAGTAATCACATAGTATTGCAAGGAATAATTTAGTATACCTACATTGAATTCATGTCAGGACCGTATTTCCCATTAGGTCAACTAGGCCACGGTCTAGGGGGGTACTTTTTAGGGGACGGCATGGTATGACAGGCAAAACAGCAAAAACATGTTTATCAGTGTTTTTTGTATACCCGTGTGCTAGAGGAAAAGGTTTATTTGTTCTAGAATAAATCCAATTAATTTGACTGGTGAGTGTTTGGGTGTAACTGAAATGAGACTTTCTAGTAGAGTTTCGTTGAGTTTAGAGTTATAAAGTTTCGCTCTGCTAGCAGCTGACTAGTAAGAGCAGTTTGTTTCCAGTTCTGACAAAAGTTTTATTTATTGCTACACAAATAAATAGGCGGAGTTGGTGATTTATGATTAAAATTTTTTGCTGATGTTGAAAACTGATAGCGGCGTGTGGAGTAGCTGTGTGCGGTCAAATATTAAAATGGAAACTAATATACTTGACAGTAAATTAGCACAAATAATGTAGTAAACAATGATTGTATTACTAATGAGAGCTGAAAAAACTACGATTACAAAATGAACTTAAATTTATTTTATTTTAGCTGAAACAAAAATCTTAAACATATAGTTACCTAATTAACTTAAAACAAAGCAGTTCACTTGAAGAAAAAGCTCATAGACAGGAAACCTAGAGATAATTAAAATATCAGTATTGGTGAAAAAAACTTGAAAAATGCTGTCACTGGTAGTTACCCAATGTCCAAAAATCTGTTGATTATAATTACAGAGAAAAGTGGTCTGCACAGAATGAAGACGTGGTAGATTGACTTTTACTTGTCAGCAGGTCTCCAACATTTCCTTACGGTTTTCCTATAGTAAGAGACCTGAAAAATTCGCGATTTCAATAACCTGCAGGCTAGATTCTACAGTCTTATGTTCAAATTTGTCGATGTCAACTGTGCAGTGTTTGTCTGCCTGTCACAGTGGAAGGCGAAGATTGGGCCAGCGTTCTCCAGGAGGTGTCAAACACCGTCTGGTCAAATGGCTAATGTTATGTAATCACACATGTTTTAATTTCTAACGTGTTCCAAAATGAATCCGCGAAATCTTCAGTTCTCCACCTCTAGTACTTTCAAAATTATTTGGCGGAGTGGTGACATGAAGTTTGTTTAAATTTAGTTACAAAAATTTCCCGAGGATGCAGTGGAGTAGTTGCTATATCACTCACATTTCACTAAGGTGGAGTCTGTAATGAATCTTAGCATGTGATAGAAGTGACAGACTTTGCCTTTGGCTGGTGGGTTCTCTGGCTACTCCGTTCCTCTCACTGTTGCATTCCGTTCCTCCTCCTACATCTGCACCTTACTTTACCCTCGCTAGCGCCGAGGACAGTTGTTTAGAATGGCTGTCTCATCTACAGATCCATGAGTTATATTTCAAATATATTTATCTTAATTTAATATACCTTCTTCACATTAAAACATTCAGAGAAAGTGTAAGAAACTTAAAATGCATGCATTCAATGCTGATAGCTCCAAACTGCATTCGGTAAACATAGATTTACTGCAATTTGTTATTAACAGCTTTCTGCACGACTTTGTTGCAAATTTAAGAGAAACGGAAATATTTTATCATTATGAATATCGACGACCATGTGACATTGGCAGTTGTATTGGTGCAAAAGACAACAATCGTTCTATCTTATATATTTAGTTTATGGTTCGTTCCACAGAAGATTCAAGTGCAGATTTTCGCTCGTGTGAAACACGGTGATGGGCTTTCTTTGCGGGTAACACATCCCCCCTGCCCCAGCATTCTGTCGACTACCTACACTCATACTTCGCCTTACCTAACCCTATCCACTCTTCGGGTTGGCTGTGAACGACAAGTATGTCATTTAGTTTAAACAGCTTGCTCCACTTACCATAATAATATTGCATTGAAGGTAGGGCGAAGCTTGGATATTTTAACAAATAAGGGTGCTTAAAAGAAAAAAAAATTATACTTTTCGTATTTTTATATTTCTGAAATATCACTTCAAGTAGTAGTCTTGACGAACGTGTTTGTGTGGGGAGAGGGGATGAGTGATTCTGTAATTTACAAAAACGTATTACGGGAGTTAAGGGAGTTTTCAATGTATATGTTTTAACAAATAAATGTCAAAGTTTGGCATAACTAACATGTTTTCCTACACGCCCAATTAATTGTATTAGTAATCAAAATAATACCAAAAAATTAATGGACATTTTAAATGTACTTCGCCAATGTTTTTTTTCTTTCGAGTTTTACGATAAATTACAAAATAAAAGTGATTAGAATCAAAACCCTAATCGCAGGTGAACGGAGTGCCGGAGTTCAAAGAAATTTCTTCGTAACTTTGATTTAAAAAAATAACGAAGCTGAAATCAAACTTTGTGTTTAATAACATTTACTGGAATTTGTTTGGTACAAGATTTACTGTTAATATGATATAGTTGAAAGCTATTTTAACTGATTCAACATTTTTATAACACTTTCATTGATGTAATACACCAAAAACCCGTAAAATCTCTTCAATAACACTGAAAAAAAAAATTAGTCACTTGAACACGCTTAATGTTTTTCTATACTTTGAGTGCGCATGATAAAGGTATTTTATAGACTATTCACGGTAAAATGAGAACTTTTGAAAGTAGTCACTGAGAAAAAGGTTTTTGTTGAATCAAACAAGAGTACTTTCGTGCAACCAAATTATTTGTTTATATAGGGGCAATAAAATATTTTGTTGTTCTAATTTTACTGCCCGAAACTGTAAGATTTGGTTGGTGCAACTAAATATTTGTTTGACTACACGTACATCAAACAGTTTGGGCCGATATAATAAATTATTACAAATTCAATCGAGCTTCGAATCCAGATCACATGCGTTTGAGCGCTACGCTTTAGTAATCTCAGCTAACGTGACAACTGATGGAACTGGAAAAAATTTAAATAGACATAATGCAAATATTGGGCAACGTGAGCAAACTAATATTTTAAGTTTTACAGCTTTACTTGTCCGTCTCTAGTTGCATTGTTTTATTAATGTGATAATGCGATTGTTACGCATCGATAGACGGACTAACAAAAACTGTTACTATCTTAATGGTCACAAAAAATACAAACAAACTCTCGAGCTGTATTTTCGAACGAAGGCAGTAAAATGAGTGTCCAAACAAATATATCCAGTTGATTCAACAAAATATTTAGTTGACAGTCGATTTTTTTGGCCCAATACAGAGATTTTGTTTACTCGAACATATATTTTGTCAGACAAACAAAAGTAATTTTGTTGCTTATAAAATTTGTTTGCTCAGCAATATATTTTGTCAGGGCAACCAAATATATATTTGACGCTATACAAACAAATATTTTGTTCGATTTTGTCTCAGTGCTGCTTAAGATATACTTGTATGCTGGTTATTTACTATTTCACCTTATGTGAAATTAACACTGACATGGGTCTCATCACTTTATTCAAGCGCCAGTCAAATCAAAGTAAATATTTTACTGGTCTGCTCATTTTTACACTTCAATGCATTAAAAAAAACAGAAAGTTAAATAAAAATAATGTTAAGTTAGAACAAATGGTTAGCCCTACCTAACACTTCTTATTCGGTGTTAAAATATGGATATACTTCCCATCAATCGTTACCAACTTTACTGGGCGTATGTCACTCAGTGCGCCGGTTAAAATATATGCCAGTAGTACAGTGACTTTCATAAGTGCTCACTTTATCATGAACAGCCTTTAGAATGAAAAAAAATTTTTTTTGCATCTACAACAGGAGGTCCCTGTCAAATTTGTTTCTTGGCTCTAAGCTTTCTGTACACTGGAGGAAAGCTCTTGCTTGAGCTAGCATTCCAAATGGCTGTGTACACGACTGGAGTTCCTGAAGAGGACAGGAATCAGTCACGCCGACCTTTTCTTGGAACAACTGGCATCAACTCCTCTTCCTTGCCTTAAAGTCTGCTGACATCGCACACAATAGACGGTTTGGCCACAGAATACTTAACGGATACAGAGGCGAAACAGGTACTTATAACGTGAACTACAGCAGCATGCGCAAGATAAATGGCGCCGCTGGTGGCCAGCAAATAGTATGTCACAACGTCGTATGCCAATCGGCACATGGTAACTTATTTGCCAGCAGGTATCACAGCAAGTAGTTGATATTGCTGTGCGAGCAGTCAGGCGGCCTGCGCTGAAATATGGATGGCAGTCCCACCTCAAAGGCGCATGTGCCTCTAACTTGCTAACCCACAAGCCTCGTCACCTCTCTACTAGTTTTTCGTCACCTATTAAATCAGCATGGGTTCCGTACCTGCTATCTCCTGTAGCATTTCTTAATTCTTCCACAAGTTTTGAACTCTTTCCTGTCAGGAGGGGTTTTACCGTGTCTATGCGGGTTTTACCTCCCCCCTCCCCAATTCTTAACTATAGTACAGCTACAGGTACACTTAGGGAGGTAGTCATGGGCCCACCCCTTCCTAATAACTCCTATTTTTATGCCTGGAAACTAACTCTTTTTTCTGCTTCCAGAGAGATGACTGACATCTGCGGGCGGTTGGCGCAGTTCTGTCTCCCGCCTCAGGGCCGTTCTACTGCGGTACGACCCTGGATACATTCCAGCAGCGCATCAACGCATTTCATATCACCCTCATTAACCTCACAACGTCTATCTTAACGAACTAACAATAACCCTACTATCTGCAGCCCTTATCCAATAAGAGGAATTATTTTTATCCTGCGCGACTGTCGCATAGTTTTCTCCAGGCCTTCTCCGCTTTGCCTAGTTTTCTATGCCCTTTACTAGACCCTGCTTCTTTCGGGGTGTGTCCATAGCTACAATTGCAGCCGTGGCACCAGACAAGCCGCGATGCATGCACCCAATTTTATTAATTAACCCTCACCTAAGGCTTAAAGGGCTTGCCCTGAGACGCATCCCATTCCCCAACCGACTTAGCTACTAACATGCATGCTGGAGGGCACACAGAACTGTGAAGGTGCTCACGCTGGCGTAGAGGGATTTGGGGGCTCGCCAGAAATAAAAAATAAAAAAAAATTAATGGCCCCAAACGCTGGCCATGGCTACCTAAGCCCTCACTGCTCCCATGCCCACCTCCTTAACATGCAATTCTCTCTCCTTTAGGCATAAGGGGTTCACCCTGAGACGCAATTAGAACCCGACCCTACCTTCGGTCGTACATTTAATACTTAGCAATAGGGTAGATTAGAAAAAAACGCAGCAAATAGGTCTAGACCTGCAAAATTTGCGTTATTATTTGGAGACAAGTTAAACTCCAAACAAGTGTACCTTTGTAATAAGTTCCACATTGGACAATACGTTATCAGACACACCCTTGGTAACGCTGAGCCAGTAAAAAAACACCTCACAGTTGTATAACCCAGTCACATGTCATGTTAACCCAGTCACATGTCATGTAGGTCAGTAAAAGAAGGGCGTGGTTTCACTTGTATGCAGCAGCCAATGGAGAAACGACGCCGTCTCCGGTATATAGAGTACTGTGCATTTAATCCTGATGTCAAATAATAACGCGAATTTTGCATGCCTCTACAACTAGGGCATCCTTTCACAGCATGGAGTAGCCAATCAGACACAAGGCCCGTCCCAGAGCCTCACGCAGCCAATCAGTGGATGAGGATTAATTGAAGCGAGTGCCGGAGTGCAGGTGCGGGGGGAAACGGGAGAGCCCCGAGAAAACCCACCGACCAGCGGCATCATACCGCACGATTGCCACATGCGAAACCCCGCCGGGAAAAGAAACCGGTTCACCTAGGAGTGAGAGGCGAGTAGTCTAACCACTACACCACCACGGCAACATCCAAAACGACCGATACGCCATTTCATTCCTTTATATTTAACTACTCTGTAGTTTGACCAGGAGCATTTGTGCGCGTTGTATCATGGATAGTGTAAGCTTATTTCGGTCAAGTGCTACTGAGAAACGAATACACCTGTATAACTTACTTGAACAGTGAGTACATTCTAAATGACACGCGCATGGAATACTCAGGAGTCGTTAAATAACTATGCTCTTACATATGAATCGCAATTTTTCTGTGTTTGCATTTAAATCCAGTATGTACGAATTTTTTCTGTGTAACTGATATAATTCCGCCAGCTACGTCACAAAAAAGAATTTTGTTTGCTCACGAACAGGGAACATGTTTATGTCACCGAGATTTTTTATAAATGTATGTTAATATTGTTACAATTTCTCAAAGTCAGTGGGCTTAGCCAAGTAATTTAAGTGTTGAAGTATTAATTAAATAAAAGAGTAAATAATAATTTTCTAATGTATTTACAATAACTACAAAAGAAAATACTCTGAGCTCAATATCTCAAAGTAAATTCCCATCATTTGCTATTTAAAATTAATAAATTTAATAAGTACAATTTACATTCATCTCAAAGAAATAATGCGATCAAATAACTAAACTCAGTCCCAAAAATCAGTGTATCAAAGTCTACAGAATTATTATTACAAATTTTATGTCCATATTTGGCAGTTAAAATATTTACAGTTAATTCTGTATCATCTGTCTATACAGTCCCACCTTGATTCAGTCCACATTCCGCCAGTCCGGAATGTTTTAGATCGATGCACTCTACCCGCCGGAAACCACACCCTCTCGTAAGTCCACGCCACACAAATACATGTCAGACGTCTTCTTGCACCCTCCATTCTTCTTACGTCCTCACAAACTGATTTACCACGCTGCACTAGACATTACAAGAGAACAGCACTTCAGCCAGATTTTTCTTTCTTTCACATAACCCCACAAACTTATTGATCAACAATATACATTTAATTTTATAGATATAAATATCGCATTCCGAAATAAAGAACAACTAAATTTAGATTTTCGATTTGTCAAACGACTTAAAAACAATAATTTTAACATGAAATAGTGGAATGATCATTATTTATACAATTTAAAACCGGATGTTTCCCACTGGCTGTAACGCAGATCGTATCTGAGAATCAACTATCATAATTATTTTGATCTAAACCTGATATGTACTGTGGCTGATAAACCTTCACGCTGTGTCAGCAACATGCGCAGAGCAGAAACGACGAACCTGAGCTCAGTTTTTATGTTTTGTTCGTCAAGGTGTGTATACTCCGAAATATTCACCAACCAAGCCTTTAGAAAGGTTATCAAAAGGAAGTGGGCATTGGTCCCATCAGTTTGTTCACAGCACAGTGGCGTTGTTCTAGCTTCTCGAGCTCACCTCCGTGTCCTTGGTTGGTAAGGCTCCTTCAGAGTTTGAATTTCAGGGTTCGAAAGCAGGGTACGTTGTAGATGTAGGTATCGTGTCAGATGAAATCTGGTTTAATCAATTATGACGCTTCGTCTCACTTAAAGATGTCGGATACGAATAAAAAAATTATTTGATATTTGTACCAAAAATTGTTCAGCTTTTTCGCATTGTATGTGATGCCATTTTCCTCGAATGAAAACAATCACACTTCATATTTTTTTTAAAATTTGATGTAAAATCCAAACTGTTTCTGTTTTGCTGCACAGTTTGTTAAGACATGCCCTGGATGACTTTCCGTCAATAACGAATCTGTAGGGAGAACAAGGAGCGAATCTCATGCCACCTAGTCAGTGGTTAAACTGGAGCAACAGCCAATTAACAACTAATTTAGCTATAGTACACAAAGAATTGTCGAGTCTAGCTTGTTGCTGAATGAATCCGCGAAATTTCCGGGCTTCTGCTATTCTCTTTTACTAATTATCCTTTTGCTGAACTACTTTTCAACTCATTCTCTTTTTAAGTATCAAACGAAGCAATATTGTGAAACTTTATTTTAAGTAACAGCAGCGCCTTAACTGAGCCTTATACTAAACAGTCTGCAGAAATTTAGGAAATGGCATTTCGTAAAAAATTCATGCAAAAAAGTGTTTCCTTATTGAAACAAGTTTTACTTTAATAATTCACTGATAGCGTAACTATAGCAAAATTTCTCATTAATAACAAATTTTTATTAGATCTATCTGAAGTTAGTTTTAAAATACTTCATATATAATAAATGGCTCACTGCTGAATTGATACTTGGGCTTTAGGCCCTTCATAACAGTCTACACAAATCTGAGAACTATGCATAAATCAGATTAACAAATGTTTCTTTTATGGCTTCAGCATTTTCACAAAGGTTTCCTTTTTATTTTCAGAAACAGTAATCCTACAGTTGGGAAATTTCCTGAACAGCAATGAAGTTCACTTAATTTGGAATCAAATGCCGTTTGAGATATTTGTAAGTCACTTCAAATAAAATTTTAAACTGATTTAAAAGTTTGTACTCTACTAACCTTCGCAATAACTCTCAAAACACTCGTCATATCATGAAATATATTATACAAACAAATTTTCCTAAGTTTTAAGTCAATACATTTTGTGACACACTAAGTAGTGGGGATTTTCCTCTCTGAGGACTAATATGCTCACTTCAGGAATCTTACGCTAGTATTCCACCCAGGTGTATGTAAGTGGTTTTGTGGCTGCTTATCTTAACATGTTATCTTGACAGTAATCTCCACTGACAGAGAAGACACATTTTCAGTTCTGAGAATAGTGGTTGAGTAATGAACTAGCCGAATCACTTTGGGGTGGCAATGGTTTACCTGCGATAATGGCTTTACTAAGGAGCGTGGAAGAATAGAGAGTTGCCACATCCAAGTTAGGCTTCCAGTGTATTTGCTGTCTGGATTTGGGGTCATATACGATTATTTGTTGTCAAACACGCAGCATGAACTCTTGTTTCTTCATAATTTAAAGAAATTTTATTTATAACATGTAGAACAGAAGAAAAAAATTTGTAAGAAGGCGTTATGGACTCGTTCCACTCTATTACAGCATCAATTATATTTCAATAAGTTTATTTTTAATTTTTAAAAGAACATTATTTTGGTTTCTGCAACATATCTTCGTAAGCTGCATATCTATTAATTAATTAATTAATTAATATATTATTTACTGACGGCTTAAAGGCTCAGTTAAGACATAGTCGCCTTCTTACACTGGACCCATAGCATAGTACACTTAAACTTGCTAGAAATTCAAAGATTAATATTATAAATTAACGCTTATAAGTATGTAACTTAATACTAAACAAACCAAAGATACAATTTAATTACCCTCTTACTCATAAACCTAACACAATCATTCATCATTCACATATGCACACATACACAACACAATTTCACAAAACGTCAATTTCATCCCCTCATCCACTAATGCTAGGTTGATAAAAATGTAAATTATTGATGTATTGTAAACAATAAGAAACAACTGTAATGTTTGTGAAAGAAATGTAAATGAATAACTATGAAACCAGGTGTTTGTAAGAGTACTTACTGGGGGCGGTAAAATTTTTCGCTCTTATTTAGAGGTTAGAATTTTCGTAACGAAGCACTCAACATCTTATTGTAGTCCTATTTTCGCCCACACAAATGTGTATAAAATTTAAATAAAAATTGTATTCGTTGCACAGTAAACATACTGAAATAATGTTAATAACAAATCTTTTGTAACGACTTTGCAAAGCACGAAATGCAATAACTGCTGATAACGGTCAAGTAAGTTTAAATAGCAGGGATGCCAACTTAATATACCAAACTACAACACCATATTTCATAAACTGATAGTTACTCACTGCAACATTTTCTTGATATAGGCTGTTCACAGTGAAGTGAGCACTTTTCAAGGCCCTTCCAAAGCGTATTAAGCCCTTACAATTATACCTTATTGCAGTCTCAGACGTTAACATTTCAGAGTGAAGAAATATATACACTGTGTTTATTAGTCATATTACAATGTTTACATTAAAAAGTGGCAGAAAGGTAGAAATAAAATTTAATTAATAATTTAGCAGCTCCTTAAAAAGTGCTCACCGCGAACAGCCTATAGAATTAACTTGCTTAAGTAAAGCTAGTATTATTGAAATAATAAATAAAAATATTTTGCCAGAAAATTAATGGCAATTATAAATAAAGTCAGTGAGTACGTTACTCCAGTGTTTGTGTACACATAATCGTTGGTCATTGCGCTTCACAGTTGGAATTACAGAACAAAAATTGCCTACACTTGCATAATGTACACAGTTATGTACACTGGTCTGAATGCGTTTTAAACACTGTTTCCGTCATTTACGTACATTTCTTCCTAGCGTTATAGCCCCGCGCTACCCTAGACGTATTATGTAAAATTCTAATTATTATAAGTATTTTCTTTGAACCGAGTTCTCTGAAACGTGTAATCATAATTTTGCTTCGTTTCAGTGAGAATTTTGAATAAAGTTCAGATTTAGTCAATCAAGCATCACATATTTCTAAAATTGCTACAAATAATTTTATCATCATGGTCATATTTTAAATTCATGTTCACTGGTTTTAAAAGTACTCATACTTTAACAAGCCACTATACTGCTCATAAAAATTACTTGAAAATTATTGTCTGGGAGAAAATACGATAATTTGTTGTATCAAAGTTTTGTGGTCGTGATGTAACGTAGATGTTAGTAGTTAACGCGGGAGCTTCCGAGACCAGGAAGTGATTAATCCAGGTGCGATTAAATTGATTGGAAGTGCTAATTAATTAATCATTTCAATCAATTAACCCTTTACCTGTAATTAACTATTTACCTGTAATTTATCCGTAATTAATTAATTAACCCTTTCGATCAATTTTACCGCACATATATTAATCACTTCCTGGTCTCGGAAGCTCCCGCGCCCACTGCTAATGTGTATTGATAACTGTTCCCACGACATCGGCTTACAACTGTCTTTAAGTAAGTACACATTTACCCCGTATTTGAGCTCTCTTCCTCGCTTACCGAAGGCCGAAGCCTGGTGACGAATGTTTACTCCGAGTTCGAAGTGCTAACAGATGAGGCAGCTGACCTCGTACTAGAAGAGAGTTTAATTTGTTTTTCGTAGTAATTCACTTGCAGCTGGGTTTAGTAAGTAACTAAGGTAAAGACACTCTTACCCGGAAGTTCAGGCAGCCACTACATTAGGTCAAGACAAGAGCGCCTAGACGGTCCTACTACCATGAAATATTCCTCTCAGAAAAGTATTTTTGATTCACCCGACAGCTTTACGGTCCAACTCCGACGGTTTCTGCCTGCAAGATGGGTTTTTATTGTGGCAGTCCATTGTATTAAATTTTACTAAGCACTTAACTTATTTCTATGTGATTCTTGATATTACATTTTCTTCTTATTTGGTCAAATCAACAAGAAACGACCAATTAATGTTGGTTAAGTTACGTGGCGAAATGCTCTTTCATTCTAATCACTTTGATGGAAGTTAACTGCTTGAAGATAACTTACGTGTATTCGAGAACGTATTTTCAGTTAGAATTCGCAAGTCTGGGAATTGTGATACTATCTTCCATTATTTATAGAGAGTAAAATATTAATAATACGTGGACTATGAACAAGTTTTCCCCTCTAGATACTTACAGGTCCTGGGTTTTTATCTAGGTTTTTATCGCTTTGAGTTTGGCTCTTTTCTTTACATTACACGCATGTTTGAATTTGAACAAGTATAATCAATTACCGCGATGCCCATTTGCATTTCTGCTTGAAAACGGAACGCTTCAAAAACTCCAGAAGCTGTCAAAATGGGTTATCCTCCTTATTTGATGGTATATTAATTACTATGTTTTGTTAGCACACGGTAACACGTGTGGTGTTTTAGGAACATGACACATTTTGATACCGACCAGTCCAAAATACAAGTTTGATCTGACTCATTCTGCGACTCAAAAAACTATTTTAGTGAGAGGAGTTGAAGTGCTTGTTGACCAGTCCAATTGTCCTTGATTCAAGTCCTAAAATGCTTTACGTTTGTTAATGTCGGATTTAAGGTTAGTTAACTAGTTAGTTAATAAGTTGTCTTCTTGAGCAGCCTGCCTACAAAAGACAAAAACTTATTTCTTGTAATGTACTTAAAACGATGTTCTTTCTTGTAATGTACTTAATACTTTAGTAGTTTTAAGTATTTTTATCTACAATCCAAATGTCATTACATTGAAACAACCGATTTGGAGGATAAATTTCCATTGCGTAGTATTTACTTATTGCAAAACGTAAAATGATCGTTCGCAAATTTGATAGGCTATACTGTACCAATAATACCCACAAAACAATAGAACACTTAGAAACCATTATTTTCGCCCCAGGACAGTAGATGCAGTTAATAATTTCTAATTGTGCATTCTAAATGTTTCTGCTTTGCAAAATGAAGCCTGCAAAATCCAAAAAATTATGAGCCTGCTGACAGGCTTTTAACGATACTACGACTTTTTCTTCTAAATCAAAGAAAAGCATTAGTGCTTCTTCAATTCCTATATTCAAAACCCCAAGGTTAAAAAATAATGGCTTTTCAGTTAACGTACGTTTTGGTCTATGGGAGCCTTAAGGATTTATAGTGGCCAAATATTGTGTTAAGATTCTTGTAAAGCACTGCAATATTACTTCAAGAATATCAAACCATTACTCCACTGTATAACTCCACCATTATTCACCAAATTTATAGTTTCAATCATTCTTGTGTTTGTCAAACGTTCCTAGAGCAACCTTGGAGAACTGGATGCCTTGGACGCAGGCAAGAATAATTATATATATATATATATATATATATATATATATATATATATATATATATATATATATATATATACACCGAATTATTAAACTAGAAATAGGTAATTCAGGATTCACTTCTTAAAAGAACAATGCAATTCTAAATATTTTAAGTAGCAACATACATAAATGTTGCAGCGATCTCTGAAATCAAAAAGAAACTATGAAGTTTCAAACATGTAAGAAATTATATCATGCTACATATTGGGGTGGATAAAGTATCTCAGTAAGTTAAGTTGTAAATGTTAATGTGACCGTAAATGGAGAAAATGTATATAAAGAATTATGAATAATTAAAACAAGGAGGCAACTTTGGGTCTAATAGGCGTTTAAGCACCTAAAGAGGATAAGCGTGAGAACAACTAGACTTTAAAAACGCTTTAAAAAATAATTGATAAATGTTACTAAAATGCTAAGTAGTTTTGTTAGGTGACTTAAATGCAAGGATAAGAAACAATCCTTTATATAATATTGTAGGAAAATACGGAGAAATAACGGTAGCTGCAACAATAACGGGAAACGCCTTACAGATTTTGTCGCTTCTCTTGGTCTGGAACTTTCTTCAGGAAGTAGGATATAAATATACATAGACAGCACGTAGTAACCGACCAATAACACATTAGTAGTTAGCGACAGAACACAAGACCAAATTAGAAGTACAAGAGCATATAGAGGCTACTGCATAGGTTCAGAAAATTACCATGCGATTTGTCAAATAGACACGTACCACAAGAGGGAGAGGAGGAAATATGACAGAGTACATGAAACCCAAGATGAGGTTTATGGAGGTACTGTACATACTACAAGAATAAAGTGTTAACATATTGTGTCAGAAGACATCTGTGAAAGAACAAGGAAATCTGAACACTAAAGAGGACTTAAGGAAAGAAGAGTTAAATTTGAAAAAATCTAATACGCAATTTAAAATGCTGAAAATGAAGCAGTAAGAAGCCAAAGTAAATAAATAACTAACGTACGAAGCGGCGAATGGAGTAGAGAGATTTAGGGGGCTCCTAATGAGTTCTTGAGAGCCGATGAGGGTGGCGCGAGGTGAATGGAGGAGCAATGCCTCAGTGCAAGGGCGAGGGAAACGGGAGACTCCCGAGAAAACCTCCCGATCAGCGGCATTGTCCGGCGTGATTCCCTCGAACGAAAGTCCGGTGGCGATTCCCCCTCCCAGGAATCAAGAAATGTTAACCTTGGCGGCAGGCGCGTGCTCCAGCCGCTACACCACCGTGGCCCCGTAAGAAGCGGGGTTTAAAGATATAGTCAACCTGAATGGAAGAAACACTATCAGAGAAATGGAAGGCATACATAAAATATCTCTCAAACCCAACCCCTAACGATCGAAAACTGTACGAGAAAAAAAATTACACTGCAAAAAAAAATTTGCTGTTCAACAAGTTTGGGGAAGATGACACACAAACTGCAAAATCAAAAGCTGTTATTTCGATTTCTACAAAGTAATTAGTCTTCTTGATGATACTCAGTAGTTTTTATAATACCGTATAAACATATTGCACGGAACACATTTTATGCGGCCCAGTCAGGCATGTTCCAACCCAACTACGATTTTGAAAATTTCCATTGAGGTGACTAAAATCGAACCCGGTACGTTAGAAGTCAGAGGCGCGTCCACACACCATGTTATATTTTAGTAGGTTATACCTACGTATTGTTAGTAACTTGATCTCGTGTTAATATGCGACATTTTGCCTTCAAAAGAGAAGAGAAATTTACTACTGAGCTTGCGGCTGAATTGTAATTAATTTGACACTTAATTGCAAAGAGTACGTTGGTCCCACGAAAAAAAATAAAAATAAAGAAACTTTGTAACTTTGAGCACACAACACGATATTCGTGAATAATCGAAAAATAGCATACAAGGCTCAAAAAACTTTACAAAGAACAGAAACAATTCAATTTAATAGTGTCAGAACTTGAGTGTCAAGACTGTGGTACAAGTAATACGTGCAAGATAATGTATGTAAACATTTGAAAGCTCGTGTAAAAAAGGATTGGATTATGTTACTCTGGGAGAGTTGACAACAACCCATAAAGACGCGAAGTACCGAAAAGCTTTGTTATTCTCGTATAGGACTAATCAAATATGTCGGTGTGTTTCTTCATTGTAGACTGCTACTTCTGTCCAGCATGTGCTGCAAGTATAAAATGATTTATAACAGCTGAAAGAAAGCGAAGGTAGGATGAGTAATCAAGAAAAGTGACTAAGCTAACTGTAATAACTGAAGACTTAATAATCATAAGTATGTTTGGTACATCCTATGAAATATGTTCCAAAACTAATGAAAGTAAACTTAAAAAAACAACTGCTGAGTATTTACTTGTTGAAGACCAAAATGGCTTTAGAAATGGGTGTTCAAAAACTGAGTCAATGTGATTTTTCTTCCACCAGCGTAAAGGAACGCAGAAAACACAGCAATCAGAAGTTTGCATGATAATACTTCAGTAGTGCCATATCTAGACGGAAAACTCACAGAAATTATATTGAAAAGAAAAACAAAGGGATGAAGCAAGGCTGCAGTTTCTCCCTTACATTATTTTATGTATATATTGACGATGCAACACGAAGATGAAACTTTATGATTGACATATGAGTACGCGCGAATGATTTGTTAATAGTAAAGTAGCTTATTTATGTGGACGGCCTCACGCTGATGTTTACAAAAGAAGACAACCTGTAGAAGGGAGTTTATGAGCTAAACAAAACAGGTAGGAATTGCACTGTGGCCAATAGCATTCCTAGGCGAACAACTAATTGTAAGTAAAATTGTCGGAAAGAAAGTTTAATGGAACAAGTAAAATATTATAATTATTTTGATTGTGACAGCTCCTATGGTTGTGAGAATGACATAAGAATTAAGCATCTTAAGAGCTGTCAAATAATGTAAAAACAAATAAAATTAGAGATGTTGATATCAGAATGTGTATTCAAATGTTTGCAGTGTAAAAGAAAAGAGCGAAATAAATGAATCCAGGCTGTCCACCAATCAGAATAAAAAATATTTAAGGCCACAAAAGAAAAGAATCTTGGCAGGCCGAGGAGAATATGGGAAGCATAGCAGGAAATAAACATCCTAATGGGGACAGTGAAGAAGAAGTTGATATGTCGTAGTCCAAGTTATTTGCTACTTTGTAGTTTCGTCTTTGTTAAGGAGATCCGAAGTAGGTATGTTACTTCATTGACAGTTCCAAAATATCTAGTTCTTTGTAAACAATGCACCTTGAATTCCACGTTGCCAGTATAATTTTCTCCGAGATCCATTTATAGAACTTGTCCCTTATCAGTGCAAGCGTCGTTAAACATGAGGCCATCTTCAAGCATCCTCTGGGAACGTTTGACGAATGAAAACCTCATGTGGCAAAGAGAACGAATTGGTGATGTTTCCAGATCCTCCCACTTTAGGACTCGTATACAGTGTAGACCTTGATCAGGACCTACCATCGGCATTTATCCTTCTTTGACCAACCTTTTGTACCAAAACGATCAAACAAACGTGCATTGCTTCCCAATTGCAAGAAATCACGAGGATCCCGGTTCAATCCCCGGCGGGTTCGCTCCCGGATTTTCGCGTGTGGGATTCGTTCTGGACGATACCGTTTGCCGGGGGGGGGGGGGTTCCTCAGGTTTCACCCGTTTCCTCCGCCCTTGCATTCCAGCGCCGCTCTGTCCTAGGGTATCATTTCATGTCATGTCCGGGGATGAAAGGGCATATACGGGTCCCAGCTTGAAAGCCTGCCATTAGGAAGGTGTTACCTCGTCCTGGATGCACTCCCCACACGAGCAGTGTTCTAACCTCAAATACTATGCACGTCGTTGATGATAGTATAGTGTATTCGCGGTTTCTTCACCCTTTTTTAATCAAACCTTTGAAAAATCTCCCCAAGTATCATGCGTTTAGCTATTTCCTATATATGTCATATAACATAAGCGCTTTATACTTGTGTTCATAAAAGTTACTTTGTTTCCCGTTAAATAGAAATGTTATTCATATTTTATCTATAAATTATAATGCTTCATTTTAAATAATTTAAAAATAAAAACAGTAAAGAAACGTGTGTGTTGGTAGCGTCTGATGAGAAATAGTTCTTATACTAAGTAATGTTACACTGAGTGCGCACGAATCCGATCCGTTGTCCTTTGGTGAAATTTTCCAGACTTAGTTAAGGTTAGTTTGTACGAGGCGGAGGAATATCCTGGAAGTAGAACTTCAGCAGGACTTCAGAAAAGGGCGAAGTAACCGTGGATGGACGATAATACATATCGGCAAAGTCACTCTACGACCACATTCACTGCACCGGTGTGAACGCATAGCATCTCAGAGGTGGCCGGCGATCGCCCGACGGTAATAGGACGCGTGCCTGCGGCTCTGCCTACCAGTATCGCATGGATCGCAGCCGACGGGGCGTGGAGAATGGGGGCCTCTGGACGCTTCGCTGTCGAGGTCAGGTCAGTGACCCGCGTGACCCCGTCGCCGCAGCCAGGCAGCACTCGGGCAAGGCGGCCTGCCTCCCTCCCCTTCTTCCCGGGCAATCTCTTCCTCGTCGGCAAGGCCACATTCTACACGACAGGCTTTGTTCCCACGCCCCCCTCCCAGCCCCGCCCACCTGCACGAAATCACACCCATCCCGACACGACGCCGGGCTGTGAGCTTCCAGGCGAACACACGACTAGACAGTAGGCCTGTGCGATATGACGATGCATCGATCACGAAACAATTCTGAAAAATCGCAACTGGAATGAAAGGGCGACGCCATTTTGCTGGCGTGTGCGGCTGAATTTCGCAGTTTAAGTGGCTGTTCCACTGTAGTATTTTAAATACTCTGTGGCCACGGATGGAACTTGCTTCGGTTAGTGCCGGGGATTAGACTCGAACTTGGCCATCCACTTTTGGAGTACGTCGCCACACAATACTCTCTCCTAGTCTCCAGACTGGTAGGGGTAGTGACATTTCTTGAAAAGATTTCCAGACAAGTCATATTTCAAAACACCGTAGAGTCGTTTATCTATCTTTATTGGCTGAAATTCTCTATGACCTGTGTTAACTGTCTGCACACGAATCACGCAGGAGCTGTGCCGACGTTGCCGAATTCTGAGTGGCCCGGTCAAATGTGGAAACGCTTCTCAAGTAGACAACAGCCAATGGCAATAGACAAACTGCTGTTGGGTGCTTATAGTAATGGAGTCTACCGTGTACTCATATTCTTTCGCGAAAAATCGCCAGCTCTACGGATTGGGACATAGTTAGAGCATATACTCGATACACGATTTCGTCATTTTAGAATTTTTATACGCAAGGCTTTCAACTGCCAGAAGATGATTTTTCGTTTGTGAAGTGGGGCTGCTGTGGTATAGTGGGTAGACCACTCGCTTCCCAACTAGGTGAACAGGGTTCGATTCCCGGCGGGGACACCCCCGGATTTTCATATGTGCTTATAGTGCCGGACGATGCCGCTGATCGGACGGTTTTCTCGGAATCTCCCGCTTCCCCCTACCCTTGCATTCCGGCACCGCTCTACACTCACCTCGCTTCACCCTCATCGGCTCTCAAGACCTCGATGTTAATAGCCACCCGAATCTCTTTACTCACCTCACTCACTCGTTTGTGAAGTACAGAAGCAAGAGGACGCTAAGACCGGGCTTGGCAGGCGCGTCAAAAGGCAATAGCCTCTGCGCGCAAGGCACCGAACTGGCTTGCATGCTTTCTTCATGTAACGTGCAACCAACCAGTGATAAGAATTTACGCACTGAATTCAGTAAGTCGTCTATCAGTAAGTGTTTATATACTTTACATAGCAGTCGTTTGGAGGGAAATAAAACAATTGTTGTGATATGCTAATATTTTTTAAGTTGTTGCCCCATGTCCATGGAAGTATGTTTTTTTTCATAACAGCTGATTTGAACAGTTTTTTAATGCCTACCTCATATGCGCTTCAGGTATTGGGATTCCATAAAATTGCTAGATGTACAACGTAGAGCAGTACATTATAGTACATTATGTTCCAGAAGGAACGTCTACCAGATCATTGTTAACTGCCATCTAGCCAGAGAAATTGCTTACGTCGATACTTAGAGAGTAGGTATTTAGAATTGGAGGTCTTGCGTAAGAATCCGTGCTGTATTTGTAATTCTCATCTCTTGCTTAAATGGTGAATATGACAACCTAGCTTAAAGCATGAGCATGTAAATATTGTGAAATGTCATCACTATCACAATTCCTGGCCAGTTCCCAGCACCTATGGTTTATATATTGCACGGTGAATTGTAACTTGTTTGGGGGAAGGGAGAACGAATTACGTAGTTCGTAACGTGATACACTGGTTTGAGGAAGGACAGGAACATACATTTTCAGCAGAGAAGCATCCGGAATCCCCCCTTCCCATCCCTTTTATCGCTCGTGGATGACAGACGCACCATTTAGAAACATCCAAGACTGTCCAATGTGACGTCGGCTAGCAAACAGCATATCACTGGCTCGTCCTTAGCAAGTGGGTGCGAGGGTGTGCACACGTTCGAGGTAGAGTTCGTTGTTCAGGAATTAGCAGGGTCTTACATCGCCAGGGTGTGTGATCGTGAGAAACCAGTGAACAATGTGAAAATTAACGGCATTGAACGAATGGACTGCAGGTGCGTCATGGTTGCGGAGGAGAATTTCGGAGAGTTCCAGAAGAAAAATGCAGACAGCCTCTGTAATAAGATGTTGCACGCATTGCTGCAACAACTAGGTCCAGGATCTCTCAAGTTCATGAACTCACTCATTGTTTTGTGTTGATGCAATGGCTGACGTGCATCAAAATCACGCCATATCTTGAAATAAGTTAACAAGTGTTTTCTTGTAAGACTTGATTATGTTTGAAGCAGATATGATGGAAAGGTGAAAAATATTGTTATAAACGAAGGGCCTGGAGGTCTCATTATTGTCTTCCTAGCTAGCCCTTGGAAGACCTAACTGTATACTCCAGTCAACCTATTACTAGAGACATGAAAAATTCCCGGATTCATTTTGAGACAAACTAGAAATCAAAACACGTGTGTTTATATACATTTTGCTGTTGGTCCACACGATGTTTGAAACCTCCTAGAGAACGCTAGCCCAATCGCTGCCTTTCACTGTGACAGAAGACAGCCAATGTACAGTTAATGTCGGCATATTTGTACATAATACTGTAGAATCTAGCCTGAAGGTCATTGAACTCGCGAATTTTTTAGGTGTCTACCTATTACATGAGGCAAAGATTTAGAGTCCAGGGAGGGACTAAATGGTTACTGCATTTCCTGTAGTGTAGAAGGAATTAAACTGTTACTTTGGTCAAATTGTCAATTAATTTACTGGTTAGAATCTTACGATGGCTGTTTTATTATGTGAATGGTAGTTGGGCTTCTATATTTAGAAGATCAGGTAGACAGAAATTAAGCTTTATTTTCAGTCATGTTTAACTCATCAATCAAACTAAAACTGTTTTCATTCCACTCAGTTGGCTTATTGATGCCTCTGATTTTAGGATGATGTCTTTTTTACACGGATATACCAAGCAGGAAAGCTTCTTTTTTTTCTAGTAGCACGGTTGCAACTCTATATGTTATAGAAAACGTGAAGCTGCTACTTTGTACGGCTAGGCGGTCACGTCTGGTAACATCATCTCGGCAAGATTCCAGCCCAGACACTCGACCTCGGTGCCCAACTAGAGGTCGCATCATGGAATGCAGCAAAGAATGGAGGATGTGCCAAGAGACGTTGTCTACTGCGTCTGTATCTGAAAGCAGTGGTTGTCGGCCGCAATGTAATGTCACGACAGCATTGTCGGTCACGACAGCGTCCAACAGAACGCCAAAGTCCGTGCAGGTTGCTGCGATCACGAGCAATTAGGAAACGGTTATAATATACACAATTATTTCAATATTAATAAAAATATTTCTCTCTTTGTTTCCAGTTGTTATCAATGAGATTTTTGAAAGGAACTATTGCTACTACCTTACTCTACTATAAGAGCAAGGAAAACATGATGCAAAGCAGAGAAGTATGGTATGGACAGTTGGTATGGCCTGCTTGTATGGTCTTGGTGAGTGTTGGTGGTCTATATTGTGGGTAGACTTGGTGGTCGGTTGGTTGGTCGGCCTGTAAGGTTTTCCTGAAAAAGAGGGCATGGTAAGTTTAAACAACACTTGCTGCAAGTGAACCAAGTATTGGATTTCAAACAAATTGCAACTTGTCGCGGTGAATTCATAAACACTTTAGCTGAAACCAAACCTTGCGTTAAATAACATTCTGAAAACCATGGTAATCTAGATTTTAAGTTAAAATTCTCATATTTACACTAAAAACTATGGTGAACTTTATTTCCTAAACGATTTGGTAATTTAATCAAGTCTTTATCAGTATCGTATCATGAAAATATCCTCGAAACCTAGAGAAAAAATTTAGGCTATTGAATAAAAACCTAAGTTGTTTGTAACAAGGTTTAGCTGCAAGTCCTTCGCGAGCAGTGTATGCATTATGACGAGGGTGTTCAAATATATATTATATATATATATATATATATATATTAATTCCGCAATAAAATTGTGGCGTTTGTGGTAATGAGACTTGCATTTGACACAGAAGCAGTTTGAATATGTAAACGCTTAAAAATGGCTATGTATCTTGTACAGGAGCCACGATTTTAATTTAGTTATTTGGAGAAAAATTGTTTAATTTGTTTTACAATTACTGTAGTAGTTTCAGGTACCTTCAGAATGAAATACAATATAATAACAGATGTTAACTAGTCAGTGAACTAGAGCTCTTTAGTACATTATTCAGAATGAGTTCTTTAAGTCGGTGAAATATTAGTTAGTACAAGTTAATTAATTCCCTGACTAGCGGTAGTGACACTAACAATATAACAAATCCTCCATTCCCGTTAAAGCGCATATGGTAACCAGTATCTTCATATACTGTTACGGGAGGTGGCAGCTTACATACTCAGTATCTGCAGCATCGTTAACTGGGGGATGAGGATAGAGAACCACGTCATGCGAGCCACTCCCGCTCTAGCCGGCGGGGTCGACGACGTGACCTCCAGGATGCGAGTCGAAGATACTGCCGCGTGACCTCTGCACCCTCTTAGGATAACGAAAAGTACAGGCTATCGATGAATATGAAGAAATCTCTGATAATTCGTGGCCAGTGGTTACTAGGGCAATAAGTAGGGATAGGAAAAATTCGCGACTTCATTCAGGATAAGATAGAGTTCAAACGCGTGTACGCAAAAGTCACCTTTGCAATTGGATCGGAATTTATTAGACACGCCCTGGACGACTCCGCGCCAATAGTCGACTTGCAAGAATCCCGTACTGTCGAATGTGGGATAACACTGGGGCAACAGCCAATGAACAAACAACTGATGTTCGACTATACAAAGGATTATGGAGTCTAGCATACAGATCACTGAACTCGCGAAAATTTCCTATCCCTACCAATAAGTAGAGACAGGTGTTTTTTCACGAACATATATCTGACCATGCTAGAATTCAATATCCGACGTCCACAACCACAACTTCCGTTGTTTATTGGCCGCGCGTCTACGTGAGAAGACATGTTCGTATTTGACTTGACCAATCGTAATAAAGTACTCTGATACTGAACGTCCATGATTCGCGGATAGACACTTGAGGTACGTGACAACATTTTAAATCATCCAACCACAAAAGTGCACACGAACAAAAGCGTTTTGGAGTACAACTGGTCTTGAAATCTTTTCGCGAAAAACACCTGTCCCTAACAATACGCAACTTTCCTTTCTTCCAGTGGAGTGGTTTTTAGAGTTTTGCAACAAAACCTCGCTGGTAACAAACAGGTCGTCATTGTTAATTTAACAGCTGGTCTATATAATTTATCTGCATTATATAAAACTGTTGTCTGAAAATAAGTTATGAGAAACTTCTCGTACACGCAAATATTTTTGGAAAATGTTTCCTTGAGAGGAAACGTAATTTTTTACAAGACTTCGCGAATCTTAAAGTTTCGTGAGTTCGTGCGACAGAATAACAGACTTACAAAATCATGCACTTTCTTGTCGAGGCTTATCTGTTTGCTTGTGTCTAAAAGGATTTTCAAAATAACCTGGAGGGCTCGTGAGCCGGTAACGGACACAAAGAAATAGAATAAAGGAATTAAAAAATACGACGTTAGTGACTACAGACTAAGAACGTAACTACGAAGTTTATACATCACCGGAAAATGAAAGTCGTGCAAATGAAATAAGTCTTTCATTCACTCTCGGTAGCGAAATGCTCAATGCACAGTTGTATAGGCCGTTCGCGATAATCTTAGCACTTTCGTAAGCCATTCCTTAAGATATCCGTGTGTGAATATTGTTTATTCTTACATCGTACCGGCTCTCAAGAGCCGCCGAAATCTCTCCATTCCACTTCTCTTAATTTAGCCATGGACCTGATCACTTAATTCATGCACTGGTCAAGTGAAAACCATGAAATTATTTAAAAAATAAGTATTTTACACATTTGCCTAGGCTTACCGTCGTATGGATAAAAAAAAAAAGCAGAAAACAAAAGAAAATATTTCAATATTCACAAATGTTAACCTAATATTTTAATTAAAAGTTAAGATGTGGAACTACTTTCTCTCCGCCTGCACCAATTTGACTGGCGGCATTCCGATAAGTGTGCACGTTAAAAAAAAAAAAAAAAACAGCAAGTAATAGCAGTGACATTTTTCAAAGGTTGATTTCAAAAGTGCTCAACCGTGAACAGCCTATACACTTGACGTGTTTTTCCTGCTTGGCTGCAGGTAAAATTTGGTTTTCCACTTATTGGTTTCGACAGAGAGCCGCCGAGTGGGCGCTGAGTGGCAGCCTTCGGCAGCGACCCTGAGCCGGCGGGCACTAAATCGCGGAAGTGCGAAACTGCCAGCGCTCGGTCTGCAGTGTTTAACGTTCTCTCGAACACCGAGTCGCGAATGAACTCGTCCTTTCTCCGTAATGGCAGCAGTCGCGTGGCGAAGGTCAAGCTCACATCTGCGAGCTCACAAGTCACGACCGTTGTACTGGCGCACTGTGCACTCCAATAAGTTTTTTTTTTTAAGTAGGCGTAATAAATCGTGTTCTTGAGGTATATTACCCACCAAGGCAAACCGGGTTCAATACCCGGCCGGGTCACCGGATTTTAAGTGTTATATTTTGAAAACTATAATGATTGCATAAGAGCCGCCCAAATCTCTTCACTCACTCCCTCGAAGTAAATTAGTCCCCGCCCTCTTGTATTTACGGAATTTTACCCGTGACCTTCATCACAGATTTTGTCATTTATTTTGGGCTTCGACAAGGCGTAGGAAATAGTTTTGCACATGTTCTAAAGCATGTGTTGGTTTACTACTGTAGCCAGGATCATTTCTCTAACCACGCACATATAAAATTACTAATTTCCTGCCGGGAGTCACTATAGTTTATTCGCGGTGTCTTCACCCTTTTTTTAATCAAACCTTTGAAAAATTTCCCCATGTATGACGTATTTAGTTATTTCCAACATATACCATAAGCCAGAAGCGTTTTATTGTTGTGTACATAAAATTTACTTTATTTTTGTTAAATTAAAATGGTTATTCATATTTTATCTATAAATTATAATGCTTCATTTATAAATAATTTGGGAAAACACGTGTGTTGGTAGCGCCTAGTAAGAAATAGTTCTTATACAAAATATTGTTACACTGAGAGTGCACAAATTCGGTGCATTGTCCCTCTGGTGTAATTTTCCAGATTTAGTTGAGCTTAGTTTGCACGAGGTGGAGGATTATCCTGGAAGTAGAACTTTAGCAGGGCTTCAGAAAAGTCGGAAGTAACTGGGAATGGATTATATTAAAAATTAATAAAGGCAGTAGAAATGTAAAAGATTGATAACGCTTCAGAAGCTAATATTTATGGCATGACGTGCGGAAAATTCCGTTAAACGTTCTTAAACTGAACATATGAGAAAAAATATTGAAAATTTAAGATGGCGGAGATAGTTTCTCCTTAAGATGATTCATCACACGCATAAAATGTACACACTTGTGTTCGGGGGCGGAATGAGAGTATCTTAGCACCCCCCGGCAGATGTCACGATCAAGGGCGTCAACGCTGTTCACGGTTAATTGACGTCTTCTGAAACCAACGTTTGAGAAATGTTACTGCTCCTACGTGGATATATTTCAACGTGTGCACTGGCTGCTATGAGTCCAGTAAAGGTGTTAACGTCAGGGGAAAAGTAGTTCCACGTATTAAGGTTGGATTAAAAGAGATATGCCTAGTTCACATGTACGCCGATCACGCCGAACAGACACGCAGAAACCGAGGACGGCTTCTGATTGGCTGTTCTAGTTTTCCGCTCTGTCAGTTCAGCGTAATTGGCGAACATGTGAACCAGGTTTAAGCAAACGCTTGTGAATACTGACACTATTCCTTATTATTTTTTTTTTAAATTTTAATAAGTGTAGGAATTGGCAAATTGGTAAAATAGTTATTATTCTGATTATTCAGTTTCACTTCACAGAAACGTGAAAAAAGTGATTAGGCTAGTAGCAATGTCAGTTATATATTGGCCCCTACGGGGAAGAATATACAATGTGCATACAAGTTGAACATCTGGGGCCGCGGTGGCTGAGCGATTAGCACGCTCGCCTCCCACCAAGGCGAACCGGGGTCAATCCCCGGCCGGCGGGTTTCATCGGGGATCTCCCGTTTCCCCCACCCCCTCATTCAGGCGCCGCTCCATATTCTCTTCAATCACCCTCATCGGCTCTCAAGACTTCGCAGTTAAGAGCCGCCCAAATCTCTTCATTGACTCACTCACAAGTTGAACATCAGCAGGGATTTTAAAAGTTCTCAGTTTACCGTGAAAAGCGTGTAGCTGTCGGTTATTCTCTCCCTCACTACTTCTCTGGCTTGCACCATGTTGCTCACTAATTTTCTTTACTCTTTATTTCTCTCCTCTAAGGTGTGCAATAACTTCGTAATAATAACTTCGTAATAATAACTTCGTAATAATAACTGTGCTCACGAAATTCAGTGACGTTAGTGGGCGAAAGCACGAGAAATAACACTGCTATTAATAAAGAAAGGAAAAAACAATGAACTGGAATTTGTAAAAATAATAGTCTATTATTAATAAGATTTCTAAGTATTTTAAATTGTTCTACATATTATTATTTATAGTGCTAAGCACACGGACACTCATATTTAAATATTTATCAGTTTATACACATATCGATTAGTTGATTTTTTTTACATAACGTATCCAGACTTGATACATTACTTGCAGCACATAACCGTACATTTCTTTGAGAATCATCCGAATATGGCATAAGAAATTATAAACACTCATTCTATCACCTGGATCTCCACTCATACAATTTCCATATTCGATTTTTATAGACGTAGATATGCATGAAGGATTTTTCAAAGTAGGTATTTGAAGTACTATATTTCCATACTTGACTCTTCAAAACTAATTCATACATAAGTTCTTATATGCTGATCGTGCATGTATTTACAAATAAAAGTTATGTATTTACTATAAATTTCTTTTGTTTGTTGTTTTAAAAATTTGGAAATCCAAGTATATAGTATGATATACGTAAATACGTTAGTTTTCAGGTAAATACGAATATGACATCACAACAGCTTATTATACATAATTTAATAAATAAAAGTTATGTATTTAATTTTATTTGTTTTGAAAACTTGGAAATGTAAGCATTTCGTGACGTATGTACAAACGTGTATACTGGAGGGAGGTACAAATATGAAAACGGATTGAAATACGCGATTACGAGCCTAAAGTTTAGGGCAAGTCGGATAATATAGTTGTGAGAGACAGGGTGGATAGCATGACATTATTAAAGATGTTAAAATTTTAGTCAGATTTTGTTACGAGCAATGGGTACATGCAGGAAGCTGTATGCTGCTGGCCAGTTCTGTATGAACTCAACAGACCGTCAGGAGGGAGGCGCCATATGACTGTCGCAGGCATGACCAGAGCCAGTGGCTTTCTTGTCTACCATCCAGCGACATTAGGCAGCTTCACTAAAACTAATGTAGCAACATGAATACTCATTATTCGACCATGTTCGGCACCATTTTGAATTTTCTAAAGACATAGGTGGGCTATCATTATTAAAAAATAATTATGCCATTAACCAGCTCATTTTGAGAATACAGGACATTTATCACCTTACCTCAAGTCATGTTATAAGCATAGTATGCTCATGTCAATACCAAAAACTTGACATAGTTTGTGGTCTTTCAGCAAATATTGGAGATAGATAGATGTTTAACGTACCATATCAGATCCATATAAATCCCAACCAATGTGATATGGTACACTATGCATTACGCCCTTTAATAAGTATAGTTACCCGTAATTTAGGAACTTGTTGAAATGGAACCAAAAAATTCACACTATAGTGCGCATTCACGACCTAAAGCAGACTGCTAAGTTTCACTATACCTTAAGTGTTTTATAATCATGACTGGAAGCTATTTTTGAAGCATTTATGTAAGGGCCACATGTTTTCAGAACTGATTCGTATATGTCATCACAAATTGCGTTAGAAAACATTTTAAATATAATAGTCTTTACCACGTACTTATATTGTGTTCACTATGTAATCATCGTCCCGAATATAGCTAGAATCATTACAACATATACTGCATAAAATATTTTGACAATTCATATACTAAATAATCAAAGTACAAATATTTATTTATTGATTTCCATGCGATGCCTAGCATGCAAGTAGTAATTTTATAAAGTAAACATGTATTCGTTTGTTTCATTGCATTGTGTTATGTGCAGCAACAGGCATGCTAACCTGATTGCGTGAGCACAAACATACTATGAAGAAGTGGAACGAAGACTTGATCGCTTAAAAACAAACCCCTTCAGGCGGGCCGATTGTTACTAAACACGGGGCAGATATTACGGCTGGAAACATGGCAAACGAGGTATTTGTCGTCGTGACACTGCACCAGCAAGACGTCCAGAGATGGGAGCTTGCCGTCCGCTGACATACGTCTAGTCATCAGCCTACGGCATCGTGGGCAAGGTGAAGTCGGTCCTTAGAAACTACTAAGAGTGGCTTTAATGTTAAGTAATAAGTAATTAAATAATATATTATAATAATCATTAACAGAAAATTAACCAAGTAAGCTTAATAAGAGCTCCTCCAAGTTAAATACTGACTTAAGGTTTGTAATCAAAATGTAAAAGGTTTCAAACGAGAATTAATTTATATGATTTCAATACAGGGACGACAAAGAGATAATTAGTGTTCACCTTTGAGTTACGCCTAACCCTGACTTGTACGTTTATTATAATCTATAAAATACTGCACCCATAAATATAAAAACGTAACAACTGCTAAACTCTCATATTGGAAAAGCGTTCACCATATTAAGGTTTTTATTTGAAACAAATGTGATCAAATCACTTTTAAAAAAAATTTTATTACAGCTTATCTTAAGAAAAAAACTTGTACACCCACGGAACTTTTCGTTTACGGTTTGCTAATATTTTTAATAGACGATTTTCCAGTCGAGGATCGAACCTCCTTCGTGCTATAGTACGAAGCACTGCTATAGGCTGTTCACGATAAAATGAGTACTTACTTATGGTCTACTTATATGTACGTTGTGTATTCCTCCGCCTTATTTAAAATTAGAGCATTGCCATGGATCTCATCACTTTATTTATGCATAGGTCAAGTGAAACTGAGAAATTATTAAGAAAGTAAATACATTACAAGACTACTTATTTTTACACTTCGATCCATAAAAAACCAGTAAGTGAAATAAATTAGTTTAAGTTATCACAAATGGTTACCTAACACTTTTAATTTTACGTTAAAATATGGAACTACTTTCCAGCCATCGTTACCAACTTTATTGAGGGAATGTTTCTCAGTGCGCCCATTAAAATATATGCAGACAGGGCAGGAACTTGTTTTTAAGGTTCATTTCTAAAGTGCTCACTTTATAGTGAACATCTTTTAAAAATCATTTCCTCCTGTCTCGCACATCTGAAAGTCACAAATATACTGCATATATGAACATAAATCGTTTATGAATTAATACTCTGTACAGAGGCGAATAAAAAATTAATCGCGGAGTAAAATTACGTGCCACATCACCTCGGCATACGCTAAATGCAGTCTTACTAATTTAGATATGGTTAATTTAAATAGCCATACAGCACTCACAGATGATTCAAGCAGCAGCAGAACACTTCAACTCTTCCCAGCATAGGTGAAACATCTGGCTCACGGTAAGAAGATCCCTGCTTGTTTCTCGGCAAGTGTTTGTACGGCTGCCTTGCACCTTCAGCATTGTCTTCGTTATGCATAAACATCCACACACAGAATGTCAATGTTATTGAGAACTACCATAACTACAAAAACATGTGAACCCGACATAAAGTTCAAAAATGCATCATATTTTCATTACAGATGCACTTTTCTACCTAGGGTTTTAGATTTGTAGAAAATAGATAACAATTGTGGATTTTTTTTTGTAACACAACTTGCAAGAACGAAAGTTTTTGTCACAGAATTCGTCTGCAAGAATGGGATTTCCCTTGTAGTTACAAGTCCCGCATTGGAAGCTACAAGTATGCTCGTGATACAGAAAATATACAAGTCTTCAATTATTGTTCTTTCAACTTGTAGGACTAGTAGGGGTTGTGTCATATGCTCCATGTAGCAAGGCGCTCGATATTATGTTTTCCTTGCAGACTCATTATTGGTTGATATTCGTCCAGTGCGTTTAAAACAAACCCTTGTCTAACAGAAGAGGAATCTCGGATGTACATGTGTTTCCAGTTCGACTTGTTTTCAACTGAATTCGCGAAATTCCAAGGTCTCTGCCCATTGTCGTTCCTGACTTTTTGAGAAAAACGGAAGAGTAATAGGGTGTTTCTCCAGTACGAGTGGAGCACAGTGCGAGACTTGAGCATGGAAAAAGGGAAGAGAGATACCGATAGTTACTGATACGTTGATGTTCTTGCATATCACGTCTAAAGGGAGCGAAAGTTTTGACTGTCCGGTTACGAGGTGAAGTAGAAATGTTCCGCGTGGAATGGGTCCTCTTAAGGTTTAAGAATATTTTATATTTTTATCGCATATTTTCCCCCAACAAACTTCCGTACACATATTAGTAGGTACAGTGATTTTTTATGGAAATATTTTCTGTAGTATTGGCGTGCTGAAAAAAACATAATCGCCTCCCGCACACGGCATAAGCAAATAAAAAAAGGCTCGGGAAGTGTAAATAAAGCGTTAAAAGATTTCATTTCTTATTGATATTTTGATATAGAAACAAAATAAGTATCGTTTATGTAAAACAAGCATGAAACGTTAAACTAAATCAAATGTTGATGGCACTCCTGTCACAAACAGAGAGCTAAGATTTTCAGCACGCACACATCCCACCAGTTTCTGTGCCAAGGACAGCTCTAATTGCAATAAACACAATGTTTCACTGTGAAATAATAGACAGTCAAGTACTCTCATCACAACACAAGGACTGTCCACGAAGAGGTGAAGGATATATATCGGTGATAATACCTGCTAGCGATGTCTGTCCAGATGACACAACTTTTTCGTAAAATGACGATGGACGAATCGGTTAAAGAGTGTACCGCACGTTTCAATGATGTCTGGTGTAGACTGCTCGTGGTTTCATATTTTTGAAAGCCATGCTTAGGATCTCATTTTCTGCCGTTTTTGTATCCTTCCGGTATACGTGAAATTAATATTACCATAATTCACTCATCAATCGAGTGTAACTGAGAAAATGTCAGTAAAGTAAGTTTGAAACTACGAAGATAATTATGACTAAAATTAATTATATACAAGCGGAGTTCCAATTGACAATTTAATAATATAATATAGTCCATTCGCGATAAGCATACATTTTCCTGATTCCCTGATAATGCTCTATTTTCAGTTACCAATTACGTCTCCTTCTGCTATGTATAAAAATACTGCCATGTGACTTCTATATTTGAGCCCCGGCCGGGGATTGAGCTCGGTTCGCCTTGATGGGAAGCGAGCAGGCTAACCGCTGAGCCACCGTGCCCCCCCTCCCCCCTAGTAAAATACTGTTTAAATGTTTCAGATGTTGAACGAATGCTGGCAGATTTAAAAAAAAGCATAACGTATTGTATAAATATCCACAATTTAGGCTCATGATCATATATAGTTCGGATTGTTGTCTTTTTAACAACTATTGTACTGATGATAGTATTTATGGTGATTATTCTACATTTATTCTTCACGACATAGCCCTTTATACATATCACATGACGTTAATATTTTTTCAGCGACCGTGTTTATAACGTTGTTGTTACAACTGCATGTTTAAAGAAGGGAATAGAAAATATTAAATCTCTCGTTATTAATGTGCATTATACTACCACAGTCAATATGTTCGTGATCTACTAAGTGTTATTTCAATTGAAGGAAGGCCACAATTTTAATAAATATAAAAACAACCGAAAATCCAATCCAAAGACTGAACTGGAAACTCAAGTGCGCAAATGGTGTCGCTTTTTTTTTTTTTATGTAGGTAACTTCACGTACCGTCAACACATTTGGCGACGAATATGCACTTTAATACGCCAACTGTAATTACGCCACCACTACTGACGTTAAACTGCTCAAGGGGCAACCAGTTCGGGGGGGGGGGGGAGTTGGGTAACTAGTCATTGCAATGTCCGCAAGCCGCGAGACAGTGATGCTGGATCTACGCTGGATGGCAATGCCATGCATTACGTATTAAAATGTATTTAATATTGCGTGTACTTTCCTATAAAACCAACGAAATTTGGCGTATGCATGTTGAAGGAAACAAAGGCATTTAATAATTGTTATTCACACACACATACGCATGGGTGTCAAAGCTCGCGGCTCTGTACGCACAGCAACACAGGTTCGACATTGTAGACGCGTACGCATGCACTAAAATTCGTTTTAAGATAAACATATAATATTCGGCCAACTTTTGATTGAATTTGGGTAGCTAGCTGCGAAAAAAAGATTCAGTGACTACATCTGTTTTTAATATTATTACCATTTTTCCTCTCTTTTAGGCAGCTCACGTATATGTTAGCAGAAATGTACATTTACTTTTCTCAGGCACAACAAAATTATATATACTAATAGGTTATATTATATTCTAAAGGTTACTACTAAACCCACTCGAAAATGCAATTTTAATGTTAACTATCAATACGACGGGTCGTTAAGAAACTTAATAATCTGTCAATATTTTAGCAATAACGAAATACTCTCGACAGGAAGAGTACTTGTATTTAAAATAAAATAAAATATATTAAATTCATTTCCGCAGGCCTAACCCGTAACACGAGTCCCATATAAATTAAGAGATTGATTAATAAAAATAAAGGTAGTCAGTTGAAAACGATTTAAGTTTCGTAGGCAACGGGTATTTTTTTTGTAAAAATATGTCTACTGAATGACTTTACACTTAATGTTTTCATTACCGCAGAACAATTTTTTTTTTAATTTTTATAATTTGTATGCAGAATACCGTAAAAAATAATTGCAGGTACCACACTGCTCTCAAAAAGTATGTTCCAGAATAAAGTTCATTTGTTTGATAATAATTGAGAATATGAGAAAGAACGCTACTGGATCCCGCATGCTAATAAGAGCTGCATATTACACATGCGAATTTATGTAAAAATAATTTTGACAAAAGGTGATTACATCATTTGAATAATAGAACATCAATCACTATTTTTCCATGGTGGAATTCAACATACCACGCATATCATTTTATTTAAACAGTATATTTAATCAATCCCATACAGTAGCCCTTGGCAGCTTCGGCTTGGCTCACTTCCATCCATGCACAGGGATATACTCCCTGGTGGGGTAGTCGGGGATATATGTCCCTGCTTGAGAGTTTTCAATGGTCTTCATTTTACTAACGAATTTGTTGCTACCACATAGTAGTGCATGTAACTTTTTTCCATTACTATGTTTTACCCATAACATTTTTGGCGACTCTGATTATATTTTTAATATTTAAGGTCAATTAAAAAAATACAACACATCATATTTAAAAAAATTAATGGCATGAGGAAACACGTACACACAGGTTTATTAATTGCAGTCTTCTGTGTTCACTGCTTTTGTTTTGTGTGGGTGCTTCCTCTCCGGAACGGCATACTTGGTATGAACCAGGAATTCGTCCTTGACATCTTTGGGTTTCATGCGAGTGGTCGAGTGCACTGTAGAATTATACTCGCAGACGAGTTTCGGCAGTAGCTCAAGACACTTGTTGCCATTTGCCACGAAATGCTTCTACACCTTGCCCTTCAGAGTCCTGTTGAAACTCTCTACGATAAATGATTTGAGATTGCTGTATGTGGAATAATGATTTATGGTATGTATCTACATCAGGGCCTTGAACTTTCCATCGTCGAACTTCTTGCCCTGGTCGGTTTGCAAATTAGTCGGGACGCATCCTTTATGTAACACATCAGCTATGTCCTTGATGATATCATGTACATTCTTCGACTTGACTGGTCTGGCCCAGGCATATTTGCTATACGCATCAATGACGGTCAACATGTATTTGTAGCCCTTGTTGACCCGAGCATATGGTATCACCTCGATGAGGTCAGCTTGAAACAGGTCGTTTATCCCACAAATCCTGACCTTGTGATTAGGGTAGTTGCACCTGGCGGCCGCATACAGTTCGTGGGCGATTCCCATACGACTCATCGTATGAAGCATCCCTCTTTCAGTTCTTCAACGAGGGATATAATCTCGTTGGTGAGCGAATTATTTTCAACCGTTTGCGAAACGACCAGTTCTCTTAGTCTATCCACCAGTTCGTTCAGGTAATTTCAAAACACATAGTCGATGTTCTTGTCACAGTCTATCTTCTTCAGTCCTTCGCTGATTTCAGTTCTAGGCCACTGAATATGTCTGCGAGAATATCGATTTCTTTCATGATCTTCGCCCTTATAAATACCATTCTCGGGATTGTTATCTTAGTAAGCACGTACATAAGTTCGAGCAAAATCTTGTATTCCAGCAGGTTGGATGGATTCTGTAAACTCCTTGGATACATTGTGAAGTAGATGTTTGGAAGCCCATGTATTCTACGTGTCTTGTAATCGTGCATTTGGACGTGTCTTGTAATCGTGCGCCTGGTAGAAAACCTATTTCATCAGCACCAATGAACCATTTATCATTATACCTGTATACACTGTACATTGTATCATTATTATGAGACATGTACGATCGTATGTACCGTCGAGTCAGAGCATTAGATTACAGGGCTTTCTTCCGTACCTTTTCCTTGTGTGCCAAATCCACATCCGATCCTTCATCCCAATTTGTTTGTATGTCATCATGTTTCATTTTATTTATGTCATCATGTTTAATTTTATTTGTAGGCTCAGTAGGCAGTATCGTCGACATCAGACTTCACTACTATAGGCGCTCTATTGCTTTCCCTGTATACATCTGTATGGTGAGTAATGGATTTAAAGATTTCTTCATTTATAAGGTCCCGCGAAAGTCTAGCTCTATTAGCGAGCAAATACTTTGAGCGAACCGACTGTATTACTCAATGCAGCTTTGCTAGCAATGTCCGACATAGTACTGAATACAAATAGTTACTGTTACTCTCTTTTACCGGTTTAGTCGTGAGTCTCCAAAAAACGATTTACGATCCTTTCCAGATGTTTGCTGCAGATAACCAATATGCCCATGTAATGGATTTGAATATGCATTTTCGTGGCAAGGTGGGAGATCGAGGTGGCGAATGTATGCCCTATGGAATCTTTAAGCATTTTTTAATTCTCTTCATTTTGTGCAGATACCACATTCAATCCATCGATAATTTTCCTTTGAACATTCATTACATGCTCGTCCATTGCCATCAAATCACGAACGGTCTTGGTCTTCACATGATCCATCTTCGCCCCGAGCTCGGACAAGTAAGTTATAACGAATTTGCTCTTATCAGTCAACACATTGTGTAATTTCGAGATGAAGCCATTACCATTTTCGAGGATGAAATGTTTAGTAGCTGCATCTTTGGATTGTTCGTGTTCGCCAACATTTCGAATTATTCTTCTACCAGTATCGCAATTTCCATCGTTTCTTGGTACATCTTCATCTTTGTCAAGGCACAGCTTGAGATTACTGTGCCCAAATTTCGATATGCTGTTATTCATTCTCGATGGTCGGCAATGAATTTATCGAATCCATGACGGTACCAGCCATTATATAGAGGCCAGTCTTTTAAGATCACCAAAAATCAATATTTGTCTTTCCAGCACAAAGAACACAGGCTCTTGAAGTCCGATGATGACACGACCATATTGGCATAGTCGTCATAGACATGTCGCAAATTCATATCGTACATGAGAAACAGCACCAACACTTTAGCATTATCGCGAAACAGTTGTTTGGGCATTCGCGAATTAGTCTTCCCAAACTACACGCAGTCCACGTTCGCATGCCATCCCATACTAAAGTACTCCTTGATGCAAGTCTATTTCTTACATGCCACATCGTCGAAAATAAATACGGAGTTTGCAACGCTTCGCTCGGTAGCACTATGGGCCAGTTATCGCTGCAAGGAAAATATTTAAGACAATCTACAGCCTGTAGTACTTGCGCCAGTCGCTGGTATTTCGATTGTTAGAGCGATTTGGAGTACAGGTACTCATTGACTATCTGTAAACTGTTTTCTTCTGCTTGTTTTATGTAATACATTGGACGAGGAAGAAGAGGAGGAGTAGATGGAGGACGCTGTAGTATACACAAGCCTCTTGATGACATTAAGCATGGTTTCTTGATAGTATAATGTCTCTTCAAATTATCACTTCGAGTGACAGAATTTGCACTGAAATGACATATTTGAATATGTGATACATCTGCACTGTTTTAAGTATAGAATGATACTGAAACCAAAATGTATAAAAGGAGCATACTTATAAGTTTTTAGGTCAGTTCACCATGATGTTATGAACAGGTAAGAACGCATCTGGAAGCGGGATCGTCCATAGGCTGATCAGCAATCTACAGTTCGAGCTGCACATTCCCGGATACAAGTTCTGTAGGCCAAAAAACCAAATTAGCTAAAAGGCTGGCACAGGGTGACATGTGTATCAACGCACGGGACAAAGCGTGCAAACAACACGACATCGCATACTCCCTGAACAAAGAACTATAAGCTCGGCAGCAGGCAGACAAGATACTTGCACAGAAGGCCGACGAAATAAGAAAATCGTCAGATACCAGTCTCGGTCAAAAAAATTGCAGTGTGGGGTGTATCCAACCTGATGAAGGCCAAGATAAAGATCGAAGTAGGCGCAAAGAGCAAGCAGAAGGCGGAAATGAAATGAAAAGTGGCGAAAAAGGGAAGAAAAGCATGCAAGATCAAGAAAACATCTACTGGCCGATTTTTTCCACTACTATCGCTGCACTCAGAGCCCTCAGGGGATAATTGGGACCACGAGCAGTATCGTCCACCTCATCGATTGTATCACATATTTGCTCAACGGTGTCGAGGTAGACAGATGAGAGATGTTGGCATAACCACCGCGATCAAAAATTACCTCTTACTCATGCCGAGCGAGCTGTCTGCGGCCAAGATGGCAGGTTGGGGGATAGAAGATGACTACAGTGTACCCATATACCCTGTAGGGAAATTCGTTGGTTTGCATTCCTCTAGCTATGTTACTGGGATTCGCCGAATACTACAAACGAATTATTATCAATTCGAAGCAGGAAATAGTACTGATCCTAGCCAATATGCAATCAGATGCCATCGTGGCTTAGGGGGAAAACCTGGAGACAGTGGAACTGAAGCTAAAGTTTATCGAATGGGTGCTGTCTCACATTCAGATGAGTACTACCGAACATATCAACTTGCTCAAGAATGTGGATGATGGCAAAAACATCTGTGTGGCTTTCCGGATTGCCTGCAAAACAGCACTTCAACTGGATGGTGAAGTCCAGCTTTGCCACCGAGAAACCGAGGTACGTCATCGTTGGACTACAGACCAGAAGACAGCACAATGTGAGAGTAAGTCGTTCGCAGTTAGACACACATAAAATAGAAACTGTGAAAATATATTTGAATAGTGAAAGCTATCCATACGTTGACATGAACACGAACTTTGAAAGTGGACAGTACCTGCTGGCATATCAGATGTACGCTCAATTCCAAAATACATATTATGGGCGCACCCAATCCCCGATACTGAGCCAAGATACCTTCACGAGTTTGGCCCCGCTCATGTTATTCGACATGAGGAAACAGGACTAGCGTATAACTTGACTGTGATCGAATGCAGGATTGAATTCACGACACATGGGAATATACCCCCACGCACGTACGTTTTCTGCCTGATACTTTACGACCGACTCGCATCGTACAATTGTCCAGAAAAAGTCGTCAAGATACTTTTGTGAATGCTGCTGAAGGTATAAATACGATGGGCCATAAGCAATATTCAGAACCAGAGCGTCTACATGCTCAAGGAGTGTCCTACGACGACGATAGTAAAATGCACATGCAATACTTCCCAACTCCTTAGTCGTGGAGACTGTTGTACGAGATAAGCAACCTAGACAGCTCGGTCGCCAGAGAGAACTTCTGGTGGGGTAAACCCGATCTTAATGTATTACTACTTACTTTCCATGGCACATGTATGTTTGACACGACTGGCCGCGTGGGGCCACGGTGGTGTAGTGGTTAGACAACTCGCTTCCCACCTATGCGAACCGAGTTTGATTTCCGATGGAGTCGCTCCCGGATTTTCGCATGTGGGAATCGTGTCGGATGAAGCCGCTGGTCAGCGGGTTTTCTCTGGGATATTGCGTTTCCCAAGCCCTTGCATTCCAGCTTTACACCACACTCACTTCACCCTCGTTGGCTTGCAAGACTACACTCACTCCAGTACCTATACTGATATTCTAACCATGACGTGGTGCTGTCACGACACTTCTAACGGACGGATGCCTTACCCAGGGAGTCCACGGCCACTCTCCCCACGTGATTCGTACATAGCATATGATGTTGTTGACCCAGTCCCCGGAAATTAGCCATTACTGGGTTAGCGGTATATATAACATAGGCTTTGTATTAAATTTGTATTTTGGGATAGTTGTTTTCACAACTCTCCTTTTAATGTAGTATTTGCTACGTAAGATTTCTTCTCACTATCAAACTCTGGCTTATGGTGTCTCGCTCGTCTTACGATGATTGGGACATCACCGGTGGCGATTTTCAAACTACTGCCCGCACGATTCCTTCCTCAATATGACCTCCGGGCGCAGGGAAGATCAGGCAGCAAATTTCTCCCCACCCAGGCAAATGGAGAGTGCAGCCCATAGCACACAAGCCCCATCAGGGGTCGTGGCTCTTGACCAACCTTTACAGGGTAGTGAGGTCAGCCCGTGCTACTCCTTCCTTTTAATCGTATGTTTTAACAAGTTTCGAGGTTACGCCTTCATAAAAGCGTTCCCCCTACCATTCTCTCGAATTTCTTCACTCTGAAATTCGGCCTTTGGAGCCCCTCTGACGCGAGAAGTATAAAGACAGCTCTCACTCTTCAGGTGTTACATGGCACGCACGTGATCCCGGCGCAGTGCCACGGCGGCCTTGTCCGCCGCCCGTCAGGGCCGCCAGAGGTCAAGCAGCACGGTGATGGGCGGCTCGTTGGGGCTGTTCCCAAACGGCAGGCGGGTTCGGCGCACACCGCCTCCGCCAAGTTTTGATGTGGCCGCTGCGGGAACACCACCGCCGTTCCCGTTAGTGCAGGAAGAGCCGTGTCGGGAAATGGTTTCCCTCGTTACTCCGGGCCTCGCCGTGTGAAACGTAGAGGCAGGGAGGCGTTCCGGACACGAATATCCTCCTCTGCGAGCTAACAGCGTGTAACGAGGGACAACTGAATCTGTGTGACTGACTCATTTTCTCATGGATATTTATGTACCTATGCACCTACGCACCTATGAACCATCCTCGGCTTCACCCACTATACGAAAATTCTTCTTATTCGTGGGGCCGTGGTGGCTGAGCGGTTAGCCTACTCGTCTCCCACCAAGGTGAACCGGGTTCAATCTCTGACTGGGTCACTCCCGGATTTCTGTAAGTGGGAATTGTGCAGGACGATGACGCTGGTCGACGGGTTTTCTCGGGGATCTTCCGTTTCCTCCTCCCTTGCATTCTGGTGCTGCTCCATTCTCAACTCATTTCATCCTCATCGGCTCTCAAGACCTGGTTGTTAAGAGCCGCGCCCAAATCACTCAACTCACCTCACCATTTGTGTCTCTGTGTATTTATCTATTCTGTGATTGTGTGGCACAGCACGAGGCGGGACTGCCCCTGATGCGTAGACTTCCTGGTATTCATGCAGAAACCCCGGAGACCACCCTAACTTCCTGCTTCTTGTTGTGCCGCCAACCGCGCAAAGACCACCTGCGGGGGTAAGAGGGGAGGGGGGGTCAACGCCTTCCCTCCCAGGCCCGGACCGGACGTCTCTAACGGCTCCGCGGCACTTTATCAGTGGGAACTGCCCAATATACACACGTCACCGTTCGCCGAAACCCGTTTCCTTCGCCGCGCTGCGAAGTCTCGCGGAAGCATGCCGGCGCTCGCCATTGTCTCCCGAATGAATGGACAGCTATCAAAACAATAACTGAGGGCTTCACGTTCGGGGGTTGCGGCGTCTTGCCTCGAGTAGTTTTACCTAGCACTCGTTTTGCCTACGAGGGCCGAAGTCGTGTGGTTGTCAGATTTCTCAACTCTCGTCAAGTCGAGCCGGGTTCGACTCCCTCGCACGTGGGAATCATGCCAGACGATGCCGCTGGGCGGGCTTTCTCGGGAATCTCCCGTTTCCCCTGCCCTTGCATTTAGGCGCTGCTCCATTCCATACTCACATCGCTTCGCCCTCATTCGCTCTCAAGAACCCGCTGTTAAGAGCCGCCCAAATATCTCCACTCCACTCATTTTTCCTAGAAGGAGTTTCATATACAAATTAAGAATCTCCCTCGTATGCCCAGACAAATATTTTGCTTAGTGACATTTGTGGAAGAAATAGAGGATGGGAGTTCATACCAACAAATAATGACCAAATTCCTCGCCACACAACCAGCTAAAGTGCCAAATGACCTGCTCCTAAACGTGACTTCAGGCATTTTACGAGCCTTTCAAGCAAAAGTTAACACTGTAGACGTGCTATTAGAAACAAAGTTTTACTTTGGGCGATTATGAAAACTATCAACTTAATACTAAAAATTTCAGAAGCGATGAATACCTCAATTTTTTTTTTTTTTTTAACATTGCTTGTCAAGTTGCGACTGTAATCAGTGACACAATGAGAATAGTAGATTCACGGTATCTTCAACCTTTTCTGAAGCCCTGCTAAAGTTCTACTTCCAGGATATTCCTCCGCCTCGTTTAAACTAAGCTTAACTAAGTCTGGAAGATTACACCAGAGGGACAACGCACCGGATTCGTGCGCACTCTGTTGTAACAGTATTTTGTATAAGAACTGTTTCTTTCTAGGCGCTACCAACACATACGTTTTCTCACTGTTTTTATTCAAATTATTTATAAATGAAGAATTATAATTTATAGATAAAATATGAATAACATTTCAATTTAACAGAAAAAAGTAACTTTTATGAAAACTAGTATAAAACGCTTATGATACAGGGCGTATTAGGAAACAACCAAGCACGTC
Organism: Dryococelus australis; assembly: GCA_029891345.1. NCBI lineage: Eukaryota > Metazoa > Arthropoda > Insecta > Phasmatodea > Phasmatidae > Dryococelus > Dryococelus australis. The sequence goes on along the minus strand of CM056993.1, from coordinate 291,496,571 downwards.
GCACATGGGGAGATTTTTCAAAGGTTTGACTCAAAAAGGCCGAAGAAACCGTGAATGGACTATACTAACTTTAGTATTGACATATTAATACATTAGGTATATTTGGAGCTAGATCCGTCGCGCGTCCGTAGAGCTGTCCCAATCCCTCCACTCCACAAAAATGTATAGGCTGACTAAAAATTAACAAGTAAAACATTTTCCAAAGGCAATCGAACATCACCCCCCCCCCCCTCCGGAATCTAACTCCTTGTCATAATGTGCGTTTAAATCAAATTAATTCCAGGGATATTTATAATCGAACGTGATTAAGGATTTATTTACCTAACTCAGGATAAAAGGGTATCTGCGTTTGTAAAATTTTGTGAAAGATTTTTATTTGACAATGTGGTCTTAAGTAAATACCAAAACACCACAGCACCTAAAAAAAGATTTACGTACAATTATATTTACGGTATATTACTGTATTCTTAAAACACATTACATTAATAATACAAACATCTTTTTTGTTAATGGATTTTTGAGCTTACTGTAAGCTTAGCGTATTGTATTCTTAAATGTTATTAAAGGCTGTTCATGATAAAGTAAGCACTTTTGAAAAGAACCTTAGAAAAAATCACTGGCCCTGCCTGCGTATATTTTAATGGGCGCACTGAATGGCATTCGCCCAGTAAAGTTGGTAACGATGGATGGAAAGTAGTTCCATATCTTAACATCGTATAAAATATGTTAGGTAAACATTTGGGAAAAATTAACATTATTTATGTCGTTTTCTGTTTTTTTAGTGCACGAAAATGTAAAAAATTGAGCAGATATATAAAATATTTACTATCCAAATAATTTCGCAGTTTCACTTGACCGACACATGACTGAAGTGGCGAGGCCCATGACAATGTTAATTTTACATAAGGCGGAAGAATACACAACGTGCATTCAAGTAGATCTTAAGAAAGACTTTCGAAAGTGCTCATTTTACCGTGAACATCCAATAAACCAAATTCTTACGTAATCTAACAATGATTTAAGACACGTTGCATTCTATGTGAAGGAATAAATACGCTGTGTTCACTAAAAGCGTGCATTTTTTTACCATGCATGTGACGGGCCAACATTTCAATTAATCACGCATCTAAAGCGGAATGTCCAAAACGGCTTGGCTTTGTTTTATAGCGGGAGAAATTTAGAGTCTGCCACTATTCGAAATAGACAGCGTAATCCTAAATACATTTTCTTATTGCGTCGGGAGGGTTGGGCAGGGTTAAAGGCATTCATAACTAAATAGAAAAAATCTTGAACGTCATCAGTATTCACAAATCAATTTTATTCACTGAAAATTATCTTGTACTTTTTATAGTGTAGGAGTAGTAGGGAAATGGGGAGTTGGGGACAAGGGAATCGGGCCGCCATGTTGTTATGGCACCCGGCCGCCATATTGGATGTCATTGACATTATATTCCTGACCCATATGATCTATAACCTTGACCCCGAAGACCTTTGCCGCCAAAAAACACCAAAAAACCTTAATCAATTCCAGAATTTCAAAATTTCTCAAAAAATTCCAAAACTTACTAAAAATATTTTTAAAAATTCCAAAAACATTCATTATTCAAAATTATTAAAAGGATCTTCAGATAATCCCACATTTTCACGGAACAGGCGAGAGGGATGAGTGAATCTGGTGACCTTGGAGCTAGGTGGCCGGGATCAGGCCCTGTGACATTTGACCTTGACTTTTGACTTTTGACTTTTCACCATGAAAATGCAAAAATAAAAAATATAAAAAATTCCAAAAATCCCAAAGATATCACCAAGAGATTATTATTAAAAATTATTTTAAAATATTTGAAAACTTATAAAAATTTTGTAAAAAACTGACATTTCCGAAGGTCCCCCCAGTTCCACATATTACTCACCTCTGTTCGACTCCAGCAGATGACTGACTCCCTCACCCCCACTCTCCTCACCCATACTCATTTCGCCATCTTGATTTTTTCGTTCGTCATTTGTGTATACATTACTGGAGGCCACCATTTGGTAGGCGACCACCATCTTGGTAGACAACCACCATCTTGGTAGACATTACCATCCCTATATGGAAGTCATGACTATGACCTAGACCCATGAGCTCGAATTACCATGAAAGCAAAAACTCGAGAAAACAATACACAAAAGTCAGCAAGCATAGTACATTACATACTTCCACCGCCATATTAGATGCATGCAGACTACCTCAACCTTGACCCCATGACCTTGAATGAGATGGGAAATAAAAACTTGAGAAAAAATACATATAAGCCAACAAGCATTATACATTACAGACTACCACCCCCATATTAGATGAAGATTACCTCTATCTTGACCTCGTGACCTTGAATGACCTTTAAAACAAATAACTCGAGAAAAAATACATATAACGTATCTTTCAGAGCAGACATTGTCAAACCTAAGCCTCGCAGCCTACTTCCCTACTGCTTATAATATTTGCATATACAAACCCCTATGATGTTATATTGGCTTTGAACCAATGATATTACACAATTAATATTTTGTGCAGACACCGATCAGTCAATCACCGTGTTACCACATGATTGCAGCTGACCAATCACATTGAGACAAGTACGCTTATAAATTCGCGTACAGTTTGTCTCTCTGCCCCCAAGCTCAACTCTCTACGTAACACCATTTTCACCAGTTCGCCATGGAAAAGTATTGATCGGAAGACGTGTGTTGAAATGAACTACAGAAAAATGGACAATTATGTTAAAAAACTTACTCATAGCACCCATAAACGCTTACATTTGTATTGAAGGAAACCCAAGTTTGTGGATGTACGACTCTTAGTAGCGTAAATACCGCACAGATTAATGTTTTCTTGGTTAGACTGCCACCGGGGCCATCACAGCCTCCGAGCATTAGCTAGTACTCTGGTGAGCCCTGTTCGCCGGGTTGGAGTTGATGCCAGCCACCATTAGAGTTCAGCAGTGTTCCTTCTTCATAGCACACTAGAAGGATGGACCCGGCCTGCGCAGTTATAAATGGCTAATTTCAAATATATCAGAGATGAAATCACAGATAATGCACTAGACTGTTCTTTACTATTTGTGAATTATAGAAACTCCGCTAGGGCATAATTGAAAGAATGATTTTTTTGATAGTGGCTCTCTATTGGGGGAAGATTATAGCTACCCCCGTAGCGAGGCAATGCTCGATTTTTGTATATAATCGATGGTATAACCTGGTATCGGGGTCACACGTTTGTCTGCGAGGGAAGTTTTTCCAGATAACAGGTTGATCACTGGTTAAATAAAAATGTCAAGCCCTTGAGGAGATTGTAGGAATGACGTTTTGGTGGTCTAATTTTTCATTTACAGTCAGGATATTTTTGGATAACATGAGAAATATAAGTATTGCTGCACAGCACAATAAGTAACGGCTTAAAATTTTCTAATAAGATGTATTAGTAAATATGTGAGGAGGAACCTCGAATTTTTTTTGTCAAAAATAATTTAAATTTTTCTGAAAATGATACTCTGTGTGTCGTCAATTCTCTGCCATTTTGGGCTGATCGAATAGCTTCATTCATTGTCTTGTTTCGCCCACCGTTTTGGAAACGGGCTGTTCGAAAAGATTAAATGGCCTCTGCCAAAAATAGAAGCCAGAGATTTTTCTCAATTTTAACTTGAAAATAGTGGTAGAATTACATTTTTGAATAATGAATTCTGTAACTGAAGTAATAGAAATTTACCTTAAAAATACCTGTTAATGGAAAAATCTTAGGTGGCCGGGTTTGGGGGACGTACAATTTTGCGTTTGTTGTACAAAGCCGAAGATAAAATTTTAAGTGGCTGTCAATGTTATGGCTAGGGAAAGTTATGGATGGAACCACAGTATGAGTCATATTTTACCTATTTTTTAATAATTTTTATGAATTCTAATTTTGGAATCCTTTTTGGCTGAACACTTGGGTTGTACTATAGGGGCAATATTTCTGGATGTTTTAATCCATTTTGGTTGAGAAAAAAACCAAAGAAAATATATATTTAAAAGAGTCCGTGCGAGACAATATTTTTATAGACACATACAGTTTTTTCTGAAATATTATTGCAAACTTTCAGTTTTCTTAAAAATTGTAAATGGAATATTGTTACTACCATTTTGGGTCTGTGTAATGTTTCTCCAAAAGGAATGGAAAAATATTATGCTATATTAAAAATCAATATGAAAATGTTTATGTTTCAATTTGGTAGTGTAGTTTTAACTTTATACAATTTGATGCAGGTTTTGGTAGTATATATTCTGCTTCATTGACCACATTTATGCATACTCAATGCCTCTTTCCATATATCACCTTGTTTTTAAACATATTTGGTTTTCAAGTATTCTTGGAAATTGTATATTTGAGGTGTCCTGGGTTCTCAGGGCCTCAACATGCAGGCATTGAAACGTCATACACACTCACAGACAGGTAGACAGGCTTTAAATGCTAGTTCCTTGATCACACTACCTGCATTTATATCTTCAACAGTTTCTTCTAGACAAGTTTTTCGCTCATCTATAAATCATGGTCACACTTAAAGCAGACAACTGACTCCTGTTGTCAGACCGACCCCTCAAAAGACTGACCCATTGACTCATAAACCCATGACCACGACCCACTGACTTATGACCCACGACCCATTGACCATAATTATCCCTGATTTTGGTACCTATAATATAATCCATTCACGGTTATTTCACACTTTCATTAAGCCCTGCTAAGGTTCTACTTGTAGGATATTTCTCCGTCTCGTGTAAACCAAGCTTAACTAAGACTAGAAATTAACACCAAAGTACAGCGCACCGAATTCGTGGTACTCAGTTGTAATAACATTTTGCATGACAACTATTTCTTACTAGCGCTACCAACACACATGTTTTCTCACTGTTGTTATTCATTTTACTATAAATGAAATATTATAATTTATAAATAAATATAGGTGAAACTTTAATTAAAGGGAAAATATAATACTTAAGTTAACAAAGTATTAAAACGATGGTGATGCATAGCATATCTTGGAAATAACAAAAAAAAGTCACATCATCGGGTGATTTTCAAGGTATTAAAAGGAATCGTGAATAAATATAATATGTATAGTTGGTAGGATAACATCGTGAATAATTATTATTGGATATATTCGGAATGTTTCTCGATCAGTATGTTATGAGATACAGAAATGAACCGTGTTAGTTATGTGGGGTCGAAATAGTTTATAATCGCGTGATTATTGCGATATATCTAAACATCGATGATGTGGTTTCTTCGTACTTGTCTAATGGAACAGTTTATGTTTGAGCGGTTTCGCTAAAAATCATCCCAGATTGGCGGACCTAAGTTCGGTTGCACGAGGCTGAGGAACAGTCTGGAACTACAACTTTAGCAGAGCTTCAGAAAAGTGGGGAGTAAGGCAGGATTTACAACAACCCGTCGCGTCCGTACGACCGTCATCCGTTCGACAGTCACATGACCAACAGCCAATCAGAGGTGGCTATTCATTCTGTACCCCCGTCCGTAAAAAATCTTTGCAAATTTAACTTCTGACGGGCGGACGGATCCAATTACAGCCTTATAAACTTGCCTGTTTTGTTACCCGTTCTCCCCGAGTTATTTAGAAGGCTGTGTAGTGTGCGCAGTGTTTTGTTTTGGCTGTCGTTTGTTTTTATATGTTCGTTTATGTAGCTGTAAAATGAAATTACGTTACATTTTTCCTGAAGATTTATTGATAGTTATGTTTGAAAACATGAGATCATTCTTTGCAATAATGAAAGTAAAAAACCATGCGTTTTATGCTATTTAAAAATTGTTTTAACGTCAATTAATTATCGTTATGTATGTGTATATGCATTTTAGGTATTTACAAACACAATACCACCAAAAATATTCACTTTTTATGTAGATTTTTTTCTCTTTGTAAACAGTTTCGTTTATATTAGTTTGCAGCAATGAACAGACGGACGTACGAAGACTGGTTGTAGGCATATACTAAAGATGAGGTAGACCGATCTCGCTGGCTGCGCACAACCCGTGTCCAAACATTGAACTACTTTTCTGCCAACACGTCCAGCGCAAATGGCGTGGTTTGGATTTTAGGCTACAAAACTTATTTGTAAACAAATGCTTTGAGATGAATTTATACTTTCTCTAACCAATTTGCAATGCAGTTTGATTAAATTAAAATTGGTAAAAGTATTTTATTCGTTAACAGTGCTTGTCATTTTAAAATTACGATACGAACGAATGCTTTCATCTCTGTTGACCATGTGATTTTGACAGATGTGTTCCTTTGGGGTAGGTCAATGTTGGGTACATTGCGCAGATGACGAATAAACGGTCTACATCATATTTAGTCTGTGGTCGTAAATCGCTCGGCTGGGAGATGGACGGACGCTATTGTAAGTCCTGCCTAACCATGAATGGACTATACTAGGCCTCCGGCACGTAACACAACGCGCTGGTGAAGTGTAATACACGCGGGCGGGCGCGGCGATGGCCGACAGCGGTCGCGGCGTGACGTCACACGGAGCTCCCGCCCCCCTCTCTGCTAGTATTGCCAACCCTATTAACTAAGAGCATGTTTTCGAAACACTCTGTCTCCTGTAGCATCCTATTTAATTAAATTTAATGCATGCAATAATTTTTTTAATTTTTACTTCTCTGTCGCAAGGGTATTTACGTCTCTCTTTACGGTTTTTCCCTTGCTTTTCAAAGTTAAGATTAGCTCTAAGTACACTTATGGAGGTATTCATGGCCCCAAAGTGCAGGCTATGGCTGCCCAATCCCTTTTTGCCGCGATGCATGTCTCCTTGCATGATTTTGCCTCCTAGTAGATGCAATAAAATCCCGCCCTACCTTCGGGCCTTAAGTTCACATAACTCTTAGAATAATGTAGTTTAGAAAAAAAAATCACCCGTAGCTAGCGGCTGCTCGCAGCGCATGTGCGCACTCTGCGTGACGTAGACCGTGGTCTCGCAGCGCTGTGGCGCGGAACAACATGTCTGCCCTCCCCGCGTCATGCTGAACCTCGCTCAACGTGGAAAGAAAGGAAACAAAGAAGCGTGCCGACGTACGCGTTGGTTAACTCGCCGACACAATTTCAAAGTCGACCGGTTAATTGTTGCTCCATATATTAAAATGAGGTGAGATTTTTGTTTTGAAAGGTTTATTTCAGAAGTGCTCTCTACCGCGAACAGCCTATATACAGGATGTTCGGGACATAGACGTCCAAACAGAGGCAGATGATAGATGGGCTCAAGATCGACAAAAATGCCCAATACATATGTGGTCCGATTCTGGATCGTTTAAAAGTTATGAATTTTTCCCGATTTTCTACGCTACATACATTGAGAATTTAATGATTGTGATGAAAGTACGTGTCTAAGTGAAGTAATGTTTGTAGAAATGGTAGATGACAGTGTAGTCACATTACCCAACATCATTCATGCTATTATAATGACAGGGATCTGGAAAATATTAACAGTTTTGCAAAAGTTATATATTGTCCAGATATTTGTCACGAGTTTGTGTGTTAAAAAAATATTAATGTACATATTACCTAAAACAATGCCTGCTACTGAAAACAAACAACCTACTTGTATGCCTTGTTAGAAGTACAAATAATAAGCTGTCATGAGCAAATTTCGACGTCGTAAAGTTGAAAACTGTGTTACGAGCCAGAAGGTGAAGCCCTGGAGGGGGGGGGGGGTGAAGCCAATGGATAGGGCAAACCAGAAGGCCCTGCCTCATCATCTACAAAAACCCTCGGTGCAGATTCCTCTAATAATTCAGTCAAACTCATGCTAGAATCTGAACTGCCAGAAGAAACACGTATTATTTTAAGTTCATCAAACCGTTTACTCTTTGTTGTAGGCCTTCGTTCGCACTGCCAAAAAGCCAATTGGCTTCTACAGTAATAATACTGTTACAAAGCCAACAATCAAGGCCGAGTCTGTTTTCCTTCTCAGCTCCGAAGTCAACCTGAAAACACCAATTCCTGAGCAAAATTATACACAAGTTACACTTTTTACCAATTGTAACTTATTTTGGGTTAGTTAACAGGAGTAATTTTAACATTGAAATTATAATTATTCCTTTACGTTTCAGGCAGGAGTAATATATATATTTTTTAAGTTACCAGTACACAGATTACTTTGACACTAATTAATTTTCTCCTGTTAATAGTCAGTCAATGCGATCGTTAAAATTCATGCTGTTAAGGGAAGTGATTTTTTTTCTTTCCCATTTTGATTTCAAAAGTGCTTAGTTAACCGTGAACCATCTATAGTTACAAATTCGTATAGACTGTTTGGTTGAATGACGCTAACTTCAAGTGATTTTGAGTTTTCGAAGAAACTTTCTTTTCACAAAGTCCGTGCTCTTCAAATTAAATTCTTACAAAACGAATTCCTACAGCCACACCTAGAAGAAAATAAACCCTAATATTATTTTTAGATAAACGTGTCAGTTTATAAAGTGGCACAAGTCGTAAAAAACACGTGTGTATAAAATGGAATTTCTCCAAAAATGACCTCCATTAATGTACGTCCAGCAAATGACGAGCCAAGGACATCACACATACAAGCTATAGATAAGTGGGAATATCTCGATTTCAAATAAATGTTAATTAGTCTAATTCATTGAATTTAAATCCTAGATTAATGAACATAAGGACGTTATGTTTCTATAATGAGGATTTTTTCTTAGAGAGTTAACCAAAATACATGTCTATGTTTCGTAAGTGCATAAAAATTTCATTCCACTTTTTTTATAGCGTTTCGATCACAAGTGCGGGTAAAATTTATTTTCCTTAATTTTCTAAAAATCTTGGGGGATTTTCATACAAAACTACAAGAAATATACTACATAAGACATCGACATAAACACCAAAGACATGTTTTATCCTTCATGAAATAATTAAACATAGCGATGTTAATTTTGCTATGCATTTAAACGACTATTATTTTTAACACTTGCCTCAATTAACAAAACCATCTAGGTTATTTAAAAAAATATATTTTATCCGAGTATTTAAACAACTTGAAAATGTTCTTAACAGCTTGAGAATTTTCACATATTCATAGTTTCGAGTAGGTGTGAGTAATTTCAAATCTTGTTTCCTTGTTGCTTTCATTTTAGTGGAATTGGAAAACCTCGCCTTGCGTGCGAAGGCAAATTGTTACCATATGATGCCTTACTGAAGGACAGGATGTCGTAAGTGGTATGAAACCTGATGGATGCTAGCCTACGGCTAAAGGATACAACTCCTTGATCGGCCAGATGGCCGGGACACAATTATTAGAGTAATGCCCCGCACTACTTATGCAGATTATCAATAACAATTTCTTAATATTAGGTTCGACTTAGATAAGATGAAATACTTAACCGGGGCAGTGTGCAAGAATAACTGTCGGGCAGTGTGTTGCCGTACGCCAAAAAGGCAGCGATGAGAGGGCGAAGAGAGGGAATGAACCAACGACAGAAAATGAGTCGGTTTGAGGGGAAGGAGGAGGGGAACACGCTGAATTGGCGGTACATCATTAGAGGAACAAAAACAAGCAGAAAGAAGACAGCTGAAGTACTGGTTCCTCTACACGTTTCTGCCGGCCGTTACTTGCACGCCATCCATCGCTGGTCCAACTTTCCTTCTTCAAACTTGCGCTTCACGTGAACTGGAGACGGCTGTGAACCCCGGCGCGAACAAAATGGCAATCTAAACGCGTTATTCCTCGACGATTAAATCCTCAATCCTTTCCATAAAAATAACCACCGCTACTGTGTACGCTATACCTTATCCGTAGAGCCCCGAGTATTTCGCGAATTCATTTGACGACGAGGTAGACTTCAAACACTTGGTCTTTTCTCCTTCCACTGTGAGTGGACGGCAGTTGTTTAGACAAGCCTTGTTTATCTGTGAGCCAGTAGTAATCAGGAAGCAGTAGCATGAGTTAGCGTTTAGCGTTGAGCAGTGCTGTACAAAGGCCTTCCTTGATCACAGCAAACAATGAGCAAACGATAGTGTCTCGAGTGTATATAGGTGTGTGACGTCTAGCCTGCTGCCAATTCAATCCTCAAAATACTCGGGGCTTTTCTTATCCGCTAAAAAATGAATGACTTCTCCTCTGTCCGCATTACCAGTGCCTTCGGGTTGTTCGTTTTGACGACCGTGTTTAATGTATCTTTAGTGCTCAAGGGCATTTGTGATCATCAAAAATGCTCACTCGTGTTCGAATTTTGTATACGAAACTCACAGACGACGTTCGGCATTTTGTACGAGAAGCTCAATGTGATCTATACAAGTTTTGCTTTTAGACTAAATAATTCACTGGAAAAAATACTATTGTTTCCACAAGGAAATCATTTCGATTGTAGGCCTATAGGCTATTCACGGTAAAGTGTGCACGTTTTATTGCCCGGCCAAATATTTCCTTTCAGCAAATTTCTCTCTTTCCGCCACTTTGCCATGTGACTAAAAAGCACAGTGTATACATTTCACCACTCTTAAAAGTTAACTCCTAACTCTGCATTAAAACAATATTATTAGTCGTTAATGACTGTCGGTAGGGCCTTAAAAAGTCCTCACTTTATTGTGTAAAAGCCTAAATCATAACGTTTAAAATGATAAATCTAAATTTTATTTATTGAATTATGAGATCTCTTGGAGGGACTTCTTTCGTGCATAAAACATATAACTTAGTTATCTTAGATGGAGAACTTAATTTTGAGATAAAAATTAACACTATGTCTATATTAAAGCAAAGACAGCAAACTGGATAATGAATGTCTAGAAAAGAAACACAATTCTGCTATCTGTAATATTAAAAACCTTATTTTTCCCCTCCAAGACCATATAAAGAGAGTTTATAACCCAATAAACGTCCAGGAGATTCAAAGAATAAGGGAAGATATTCTTCAAAAAGTTAGTGGTGCGATTTCATGATGACATTTTCTTTCGGTAGAATGAAAACTTAAATTGCGGGATGAGCATTATTAATCAAATCATTAAATTTGTCATAAGTTACAGAGATTGCGATTCTTTCAGTATGTTTATATTTGTTGTAAATTTTAATTGTATTCAAAAGTAGAAAGAAAACACTGTACCAGAGATTAAAAAAAAACAGTGTCTAAATTTATAAATACAAAATAAAATTTGCGATTTTCAATCTTAAACATGACCATGAGCTCAGTAGCTTTGGAGCTCTGTCTGATCATATTTGAGTCCTAAGAGTCAGGTCATCTAGAAGTTGTGGTCACAGCTCCGCTCTCGACATTACACAGCAAGGAACATGTGCTTGCAACTGTGATCACAGCGCTACGTTAGTCACAATCTCATGCCAAATGATCGGAATTGTTATACAAGCACGCCCTACGTTGAGTTTGCTATATAAAAAATTCATTAAAAATATTGCTCTTTCATTACCTTACGTAGTAAACTCAATCATGAAGAAATTAATTGCCATTACATTTTTAATGGAGTAAGGAATCCGAAAGTAGAATATATAATATTTGCTTAGAATGCGAAAGGACAATCTCTAGGAACTTCAGGGTGGAAGGTTGATAAGTGCCGTCTTTCTAAATATTTCCCACTGGTTCACCTACAGATAACAGAAATGCTGTTGATATGCTAACCGTCTGGCAAGACCATATTTTACGAAGGCAATTTTTTTTTGTTCTTTGGTTATGAATGCACATGTCCGATGAGATCGGTCCGCCACTCCTGGTGATCGCAGAGCAAAGATTTCTCCTCATCGCTGTCGCTGAAAGAGGAAGGATTAGGGTCGCTGCTTAAAACACGCGCTGAAAACTGAAACTCAAAATATCGCTTCTTGTTTCAAAAAAAATTTTGTTCCGTTAGGACCACTTTAAATCCAGTTTCAATTACGACTCGCGATACCTCTTTCATTCATTCTTCACAGGGCCTCATGTTTTATTTGTTCTAGATTCCTTGAAACCTTTTTCTCAGATGTCGAAACGTGAAATTTGTCAACCAGTTCAAATGAAGCAGTTCGTGGTTATATTTTCTTCAACATGTTTACTGCGATATAAATATGCGAAACATTTCTACCAGGTCGTGGGGCGTTTAAACTACTCCCTGCGGTATTACTTTTTTTTTTTGTATGCAGTCGTCGGAATTATCGGTGTTTAAAAAAATCGCATGCTGTCTAGGATGATCAGCAGATTACTTTCCAGACGATTAAATGCGTTTTTCTTAAAAGAAACGATTTTCTACTCATTAAGTGTACTCAAGCTCAGAAACGCATAAACGTGCTTTTTTTTTTTACACTTTCATAAAGCGATATGACTATTTAAATTAAAATAAATAAAAGCAGTAGAACGGTTTCGTTCGAAAAATGGTGATGAAATGCAATTTTTCGTTTTATTTTTATATACAGTGATAATGCCGTGAATAAAAAAATTCCTTCCAAAAGATATTTCCAGTTTCTCAAAACTAAAATTAATATCAGAGTATATCTTAAAACCAGATAACTTTCTCTCTATCTTATATATTCTTAAAATCTGTTTAAGCATCGTATTTGCTCATGAGGACAACCGAATATTTAACTGCAGGACCGCTGGGTATACAATATTGAGTTATATACAGGAACAGGACAAAATTCGGCAGAAGGTTTATCACGAAAAAAGAAATTGAATACATATATGCATGAGCTATGGTCCAAAGTGAATCATAAGGGCGGTACATACCTTTGAAGTTGGACATGAAGCTCCAGTTTATTACAAATACTGAAGAAATTATTTGAAAGTGAACACAGTATGTCTGCATAATGTGTAGCGTTAATTGCGACACGTGGGTTAATATCCCAAGTTTGCTACAGCGTCATGAAGATTAAGTCGAGATAAGGGTTATAATTGTGATTGTTTCCATGAAATAATTTGATGACATCGATAGACAGTTGTTGCAGTATTTAGAAATCTTTGTTCCGTTACATATTTTCTAGACACTCAAAGAGTTCCATCTTGAATATTTTCTCCAATATTAGTAATAAACTAGTGCATGTCCAACTTCAAAGATATGTACCGCCCTTATGTTTCACTTTGGACCATAAGTCGTGTAATTGTTTTCAGCTCCTTTTTCTTTGTGATGGACCTGCTGACGAAGTTTGTTTTTGTAATTTATATACATCCTGTATACTATAGTTTGTCTAGGCTATAGAAGGGATCAACGCCTCGCAATAATATCGTTGACGTAGACTTCAATGTAACTGTTCTCAAACGGCTCCAACATGGGTTTCATTATTCACCGCAGGATTTCCCGCCTAGAAAGAGTGCTTTTTATTGGCCCACATCTTCTTCATGGTATTTGAACTCGAATCAAGTCGCTGTACAAAGTAAGCAGACAGACACGAAGACAAGGAAACAAAAGAACAGTCCGGAGGCTCGTTACGTCCTCTTACTTCTCCATTTTCATGACAATTTTACAGTTCGACTTAATAGTCTATTCACGGTTTCTTCACACTTTTTGAAACAAACCTTTCAAAAATCACCTCGTGTATTACGCGGTCAGTTATTTTCTAAATACACAATGTTTCACAACCGTTTTATACCTCTGTTAACATAAACGTATCTTATTTTTCGCTGAATTAAAGTTTCAGTTATATTTTATGTATAAATTATAATATTTAATTTATAATATATATAAATAAAAGCAGTGAGAAAACATGTGTGTTGGTAGCGCCTAGTAAGAAATAGTTTTGATGCAACATTTATTACAACTGAGTGCGCATGGTTTCAGTGCGTTGTCCTTTGGTGAAATTTTCTAGTACCAGTTAAGCTTTGATTGCATGAAGCGGAGGAATATCCTGAAAGTAGAACTTTAGCAGGGCTTTTAGGAAAGTCTGAAGTATCCGTGAATGATTTATAGTTTATTTCAGTGGCTCTCAACATTAGTCAGGCTGTCCGAATGTACTGATGAAAGAAATGCCAGGTGACTCGACCCCTACCTGCATATATGTTCACCCAGTAAAGTTGATAATGATGAATGGAAAGAAGTTCCGTATCTTAACATCAAATAAAACTGTTAAGAAACCATTTCTGATAACCTAAATTATTTCTTTCGCCATCTTACTTTTTTTTTAATGCTTTGAAGTGTATAAATAAGCAGACTTGTTAGATATTTACTTTTCTAATAATTTCACAGTTTCACTTGACCAACGCATGAATAAAGCAATGAGGCCCATGACAATGTTAATCTTACATAAAGCGGAAGAACACACAACGTACAAACAAGTAGATCTTAAGCAGGGCTTTCAAAAGTGATCATTTTACCGTGAATAACCTTATAATAAGGACTCTCGTTTCGTTGCCAACCTGAGTAGAACAAACCTTAGTTCAGCCCAAGGGGTGGGAACTCTAATAGGCGGAATGATTCATTTGTGATGTCAAGTAGTTGCGTCCCCAAAAGATAGATATTGCTTTAATAACGACTGTCACCAGTATCAGAACAGAATATTAATACGCGTGGTTTTAATGGCCCTTAGAGATAATAATTTTTATTGTACTTGACAGTGAAATATTTTTCTTATGTTACAGAAATTGAAGAAGAAACTGGGTTCCACTCCCAATTGTCTTGGAATGGCTGAAATGTTACGTCTTACGTATCAGATTACGAAAATGTGCTGAATGTTACTAATGTAGAACTATTCACTTTCAAGAAACTAACTGCTTTAATCTAATTATACTATATGCGCAATCGTTGAAAATAAATATGTACTGACACTGATATCTTGTATGATTATCCATATGCTGACTCTTATTGCCCATCCATAGTTACCTCCAACTTTCCCGAAGCCCTGCTGAAGTTCTACTTCCAGGATATCCCTCCACCTAATGCAAGCAAAATTTAACCGAGTCTAAAAAATTACACCAAAAGTACACCGCAACGCATTCGTGCGCATTCGGTGTAATAGTATTTTGTATAAGAACTATTTCTTACCAGGCATTACCAACTCACCTATCTTCTCCCAGTTTTTATTGATATCAAATATGAATGTAATATTATAATTTACAAATAAAATTTAAGCAAAAGTACAATTTAATAAAATATTAGCTATTTTTATGTTAACACAACTATGAAACGCTTGTGATACCGGAGCGCGCCGTCACTGGTTGTGTGAATGTGAGGGCAAAAAAAATATTCAGTTTTTTTTTAGTACAAAATAATAAAAAAACGTACGCGAGTTATCCTGGGGCTTTCTCGCGAGAGGGATTCAACCAACGCCATATGTAACATCTCGGTTGAGGACACATAGTTCAGCATAAGATACAAGAACACAACTGGCCCAAACAAGAAGCAAGTCAGGGGACAATGAAAATCCATTTTCGAACATGATTTAAACCTAAAGTATGGAACTCCTTTATTCATCTCAGCTCAATGTGATAATCACTTAGTGTTGAATATTTCATTTGTTAATTTGTTATATTTTTTAAAGTTATATACGTAAATAATTAAAATGAACAAGAAAACACTAGCAAACTATTAAATTGTTAAAGGAAAAATTCTACACTGTTTTTCAAGTTGGCGCTTTTAGAATGCTATCTTCAGGGGGGGGGGGGGGGAAGTAGATACGTGCTAAAAGTGTATGAATTTTCTGAAGGTGGTTTGTGAGGGGTTAAGGCGAGTTCCGGCACTGTTTAATTTAGCACTACATCACTGATACATTGAATATTAATACAAAAATCGAAACATATATATATGAGGTGATTTTTGAAAGGTTTGATTCGAAAAGGGCGAAGAAACCGCTGATAGACTATAGTAGTTCTTCAACACCATACACTGAAAAATATTTAAGAGTGAAGAATAAAAAAAAATAGCTGTTGATTGTGTATGTTACCAAGAGTTGGAATAATGGTATTTCATAGATAGAACAGTCTCGTTGGTAATGTAAGTCGATACATAGTTGACACCTCTTTTAGCTCGTAGTTCCGTTCCCGTAAGATAGGAACCGCTATAGGATATTCACGTTAAAACGAGCACATTTGAAAACCCTGCTTAAGATCTACTTGTATACAAGTTGTGTATTCCTCCGCCTTATGTAAAATTAACATTGTCATGGGCCCCGTAACTTTATTCATTCATCGGTCGAATTAAACTCTGAAATTATTAAGTAAGTAAACACTTTACAAAGCGAAATAAATAATTTTAAGTTATCATAAATGGTTACCTAACACTTTTATTCGACATTAGGATACGGAACTACTTTCCATCCATCGTCACCAACTTTATTGGGAAACTGTGACTCAGTGCACCCGTTAAAATATATGAATGCAGGGGCAGTGTCTTTTTTCTAAGTTTGATTTCTAAAGTGCTGACTTTATCGTGAATATCCTTCAGTGTAATAGTTCGATTTGAATGCATGGCACTTTCCGCTTTATAAACCTCAGTACGTTCTCTGGTGGTCCTGCAACATCTCGTTGTCGGCAAAGCACGCGCGCGGGCCGGCTCAAGGATCTGCGAGTTCACAGCCCCGTGTCAAGGACAAGGCGCTGATGTCAGAGTCACGCACTCCACTCTAGTCAGTCTCGGTGGGAAACACACCTGTAATTACTGAAGACGACGCCCAGGACGTGCGATGGTCCAGGTCCTTCGGGTACTTCTTTTGCTCTTCTACCGGGCCGTTAAGGGTGTCGTACACCCAAACAATTAATTATTTCATATTTGTGCCAAACATTGTTCAACATGTGCTCATTCTATGTGATGCCATTTCCAGCGAACTAAAAAAAAAATCTCTTTTAATTGTTTTAAATAATTTGGTGTCACAACCAAAAAAAATTTTCTTGTTTGCTACCACCATAGTAACAAATACGCAGGGGTAGTGAAATTTCGCGAAAAAATTTCAGGACAAGTTATATTTCAAAACATTATAGGGTCGTTCAACAATTTTGATTGGGTAAATTACTTTTCGATACGTGTTAACTGTCTGCACACGGATCACATAGAAGCCTTGCCGATGTTGCAGAATTCTAAGTGGCCCGCTCATATATGGAAACGCCTTCTCAAGCAGACAGCAACCAATGGCAACAGACAAACGGCTGTTGGATGATTATAGTATTGAAGTCTACCGGGTACTCATATTTTTTCGCAAATAAATCACTAGCTCTACAAATAGGCATAGGCTGTTCATGGTAAAATGAGCACTTTTGAAAGCCCTGCTTAAGATCTACTTGTATTCACGTGGTTTTCTGCCGCCTAACGCTTAATTAACATTGCCATGGGCCTCATCACTTTATTCATGCGTCTGTCAAGTGAAGCTGTGAAATTGTTAGAAAAGTAAATATTGTGCATATCTGCTAATTTTTACACTTCGATGCATTTAAAAAAAAGCGAGAGAAATTATTTAAGTTGCAGATGATTACTTAACTCTTTTTGTTTGACGTTAATATATGGAACTACTTTTCCCTCCATCGTTACCAACTTTATTGGACACATGTCACTCAATGCGCCCGTTAAAATATTTGCTTGAAGGGGCAGTGACTTTTTTCTAAGGTCGATTTCAAAAGTGCTCACTGTATCGTGAACAGCATTTACTAACTAAGTTATATCAATGAAAAAATTTACGACATGAACTAATGCCATGGGTTACCGCGTGACACATACGTAATCTCCAAATAACCGGTCATTAATATGAAAAAAGTTACATATTTTTAATAAAATATAAGCACTCTTATTTAGTGATAGCAGATATGTCGAGCAGTAGACAACATCATTAGTTAACGTTGTAAATATTTCCATTTGTACAGTACATATATCTCAGTTAGTATTTGTTATTACAGTTGCAGTTAAACAGAAAATTTGGCACTTAACATCAAATAATTAAAAAAATATGAAGTGCAAAATTATTTTATTAGAGGGAAATATCATCACATACACTGCGTACAAGTTGAACCAAGTGTGGTACGATTATAAAAGAATTTTTTTTTTCTTCGTATCCATCAACCTTAACGCCGAGGGTATTTTGTCATCTTTTCTTTTCCTGGCTTTGGCAATCAGGTTTAAGAAGTTAGACTATTAAATGTTGTCCTTGAAGAGTGATAGCTTAGGAAAATTGGTAAGACCTCCCCGCCTATGGACATGTCATTACACAACTCTCTGCTCATGGATGTTAACAACAAATCATGAGCTACGTTCAGTAAAGCTTTTTGTATTTTTTTGAGAGTGAGGGGAAGGGGGGGGTGGCTACATCGCATTTAAGGTAATAGAAGGTAATTTTGCACAGGTGGCTGGGATGAGTGTACACTCACTTTTTCATCGCTTGGCATTACTAACGGTTAGTAAACTAGTGTCATAGGCGTTTGGATAAGAAATGTGACGAATGATGAGAATTATGTTCATATCCGTCTGTGTACACGGGTAAATAAAAAATACTGTGAAGTAGAGACCTGCAAAATTCGCGTTATTAGTTGGGGACACGTTAGACTTCAATCACGTGTAGCTTTGCAATAGGCTCTTACGCCTACGAGGAAGTAAAGTCATGTATAGGCTATTCACGGTAAAGCGAGCACATTTAAATGCCTTCTCATTTGGAATAATGGTCAGTAAATAATTTAATTGTAACCTTAGACGTTAACTTCAGAGCGTGGTGGAATATACACACTATATTTATTACTTACATGACAATAATTATTTGTAAAGGTGGTTAAATGAGAAAATATAGCTGAAAGGAAAAAGTAACTCAAAAGTGGTCACTTTACCGAGAACGGCTTATAAGAACGCATGCATCGCGGCAGAGAGGGATTGGGCAGCCATGGCCATGATTGGAGTCATATACATAGCTGACAGTGGCGAAACATTGTTTTCAACTTTGGAGGGGACAAGCTTTAGGCGCCCCTCTCAAGTCATTTGCGTTTTCTCTTATAAATTTCATTTTGGTACATTTAAAACCTGTAGAGTGGAGAGATTTTGGACGACTCATAACATCGAGATCTTCAGAGACTATGAGGGTGAAACGAGATGAGTATGGAGCAGCGCTGTAATGTAAATGTGGGGGAAACGGAAGATCACCGAGAAAACCCATCGACCGCCACGATTTCCACATGCGAAAATCCTGTGGCGACCCCACCGGGAATCGAACCCGGTTCGTCTAGGTGCGAGGCGAGTAGTCTGGTCACTGTAATAACGCGGTCCCCTCTCTGACCCAGGAACGAAAATGTGTCTATACAAGTATCAGAAATACTTTGAAGAGATTGTGTATCAACACATCTCTGCGAACTAACATAGATTATGGGGCCCTTTACTAAATTTGGTGAGGGGCAATGTACTATATACCCTGACTCCCCCCCCCCCAAGTAGTTTTAACGGCATCAGAAGGAAGACGGAAAAACAGGCATAGGCACCGTAAAAACTTTCTTGGCAGAATAGAAGTTCAAAACGGACAGGAGAAAGATGGATGGAAAAGATACATTCTGAAGGAATCAATGGATGTAGTTATACGAGGGCTAATCCTTTATGGATTATTCTGCACTTAACGCAGGCCATAGATGACCTTGTACATCATCAAGAGGATTCTGAAGAAGCCAGGTAATCACCCGACCTTCTGGAAGGTGTCAGTATTCGTCAAATGCGATTTATCAATTTAAAAAAATGTTTGCAGCCACGTCACATCTCTTATCCCAGCGCATATTCGCACATCGTTCTCCACTGAATTCACGTGAGTCGGAAGGTGGTGTGGTGAGGGGTAGAAAGGACCACGAAATGTTGTAACACGCGACAAGCTGCGCGCATTTACCAGAGTGTGTGGTGTATGTAAACACATCTGCAGACTTCCGTTTATTGGCATTCGCATATTTCTAAATTGCCGTCTTTTAAGAGTGGGATAGTCCAACGATGGACGTAGGCATTGAAATAATTGTTTGCACTAATACGCGTGTCTCGGTAAATAATTGTTGTGCAAATATAACTTTTTGTCAGAAAAGAGAAAATAACAATTATCTATGACTACTTTTTTTACTTTTGTCATATTAAGTGTATTCTTGGAGAAAAGAATTCAAATTCGTGAAAATGGTAAAATATCGCATTTTTACAGCTTGCCTGCAAAGAAAAAAGTACAAAGACAGGGGCGTAATTTAATCTGTGGGATTTCATCGCGTGTAATAAAACCCTACTGTTACAGATCGAATTTAGGCAGTACAGCGTTGCAACGGAAACACTGCATGCCTTGCTCGTAAGAGCGATGAGGCACTAGGCGTGCGTTTTATGGCACGTTTACAGGGTGATAGTAGCTATCACGATGGTAGCTATCACGAAAGTGTGTGACAGTAACTGCCTTGATAGGTCCTGTTTACACACAAGATGCTGTGGTACTTAAACTCAAAAGGAACATGTCCGACAACAATTCTGTAAATACTTTGATAGGCCCTACATTTATATCCTGTTGTCAATAGTTTGATATCTGTTGGGGCAGTTAAAATATTAATGACATTATTATTAAAGATATTAATAATATTGCTCTCGTGGTTTATTATATGCTAATAAATATGCTGTCAATACTGTCGTCTTATACCTATATGATAATTATACGTCCTGTCATACCGCCAAATAGCGTAAGAACCGCGACAGATATTAACAGAATCCATATTATTCTGCAATGTTACTGTCAAAGTGAACACATGCACAAATATTTTGACCCGCACCATCACGATAGTGATGCTACATGGTTTACACTACGATAGTTGCATGTTCTGTCACGACAGTTACTATCAACTGTCTAGCTCGAGCTGATATCGCGATAGTGCTGTCGCGACAGTGAGATAGTACCTACCCGTCGTGCAGTTTACACGCCTATAGTAATGCGAGAGTAACTCTCTTGGTATGAACTATCATAGAATACTGTCGCCGTGTAAACGCGCCCTTAGTGTAGCCCGTATCGCTCTCTCAATTCTTGACCTTGGACGCGGGGTTCCCACGACGGGTCCATCCCACAATTTCTCCTAGAAGCATGGAAGCGCTAAGGACGACACAGGTATGCGCATCACGCCTCATTGTAGCCTCTAGGCGCATATCACTGAACTGGCGCGCCCATCTTCCCGTCGATAACGGGCCTCTATGAGGCTTTCAGACGTTTCCATATAATTTCATGCCATAATACAAGAGGTATAAAAGTGTGCTGCAACTGCCTATGCCTTTTTTAAGATCCTACGCCGGAATACCATTTACCATTTTTCATTTTTGAGAAAAATTTGGCTTTGAAGATAAATGAAGAAACTAAAATTAGTATATGCAAGTGCAACGTTTCTTATATGCTTTTCCTAGTCAAACGTCACTCAAGCACGTTGAGCAATTTTGTAATACGACGATTTTTGCTGACGTTTTGCACACCGCTTGGCGGCCTGGGCAGGCGCCCACATTCACATTATTTTATTATTTCCCAGCAAGCCGAAAAGAAATAATACTTCACAAATTATTATTTGTAATTGTTGATATTAAAATGTAGCCTAAGTGGGTAGTAGGTGTAGGGCGTTTTCAGATAAAAAGTCCTTTTTTGATTGATTCGTCCTACAAGTACGTGAATGAATATAAGTTAATTATTTAAAAATAATGCACATACTACAAATTTTTTCCGTAAAGTCTGGTAAATAAAGCACACTTGTTAACACAAACGCGAGTTGACAATGGTACGAAGTTTCGTCGACCGAGCTCAGAAACAGACCTGGGACTGTTAAAGAAATAACGAACGCACTATATCGGGTTATCACACGAAGATTTATATTTTCGATAAATTAAAAAACTAGTACTATTTCACACTATAGTTTATGAATACTATGAACGAGATCTGAACCACGGAGTATATAATATCGCGTAACGAAAAACGTGGCTACCACACTCTGAAGCCCGCTGAAGACGAGAGATCCAGTGTTGCGTCTACGCATCGATCTGCCCAAGGCCAACCGCTGCCGACCTCACTGCACCACCACCTCCCATCACAACCCAGAGCGACGTGTCCTGGAGTCATTCACCCATCTTCCCCGAATGTCAATTTTTCGCCACTGAGGCACGGTGGCGACGACTGGCTGGAAAGCTTCACATCGTCCCCGCTCGTCTGTAGGGATCCTCTACCCCCCACCCCTCGCCCGAGCGACGTGCTCCGAGGTCAAGAACCTAGACCATCCCTCCCACCCCTACTCCAGTAGCTGTCTTCGCTCGAAAAGTCAGTTTCTTCTCCAATGCCGCACATCCCCAGCCCAAAACGCTTTTTTTTTTGTAATATCTCGAGAGCTGGCCTGTCCACACAGCCCGCCCTCGCTGCCGATCCAAGGTCACACAAGAGCCTGGCGTATTCCCGGGAATTATAACTTCACAACTCCCGCCGATGAAATTTTATATCCCTGAAATAAAGTGTCTTTAATCCCCGAGATAATCCCCAGATTGAGCCTTCCAACAACAAGTGTATATTTGAATCAAGCAAACTGTGATTTGAAAGATCACACAGAAATACAAGACACATTTGATTCACTCATAAAAAGTATTGAAACAAGACATATATTTATTCGTCTAGCAGACAAAATACGTATTTCACCCATAGTTTTTCCTAGTCCAAAAGTTCAACTATACTATCGTATAGGAAAATATAATATAATCATGTTGAAGTTCAATATTCTATCTTAAGTAATAAGTAATTCCAAATTTATTGTAAAAAAAAAATTGTGTGTTAAATAAAAAAGCATTGCGTAGTTTTCAACAGCAACATGTTTTTACAAAAGATATAGGTACAAATCATTCTAAAACCTCGTGGACAATACTAGGTAATGGATAGCCGAGAACTGAGTGTGTGGGAAGCGAGCGAAATTTAGGTCTCGAGAGCTGATGAGGGTGAAACGGGATGAGTATGGAGCAGCCCTGGGCCAGGCCATGCGCGACTAGGGAAACAAGAGAGATGCCCGATAAAACCCTTGTTTCAATGGCAACGTCTAACACGACTTTCACACATTGTGAAATTTTTTTTATGGTGTGACCCGCCTGGAGATGCGAGCATGCTAAACCGCTCAACCAACGTGATCCCTCTCTTTACATCTAACCATCAGCAAAATATATTCCATCCAACATAAGATGTATATATTTTAATTTATTTAATATTTTAATGTTTCCCGACTTAAGTTTAACGGAACAGTGCATTAAAAGGTGGAAATCATGTTTTTCGGAGTTGTAATAAAGCGATTTTGAGCATTATTCTTACTTTGTAACTAAAAGGTCCAAATTATTGTAAATTTGCAGGAAAATGGCAGCCATTTTGAATCCTTATAGTTTATAAGGATGGATAAATTATTATTTTTCTCAGTCTTAGCTCGTCAACTACCCAGTGCACATCGAAGGTGTGTGTGTGTGCATTGCAGTAGCACAGAGAACGATGCCAGGCATCCATTGCAACAGCAGCTGTCTACACCAAGAGGAAGTACCGACATTGTGAACGATGACAGACATCCATTGCGACTGCAGACATCTACAACGACAGGCATCAACACCGAGAATGATGTCAACCATCTACAACAACAGGTGTCCCCACCGAGAACTACGCCAGAAATCTACAACGTCTACTACAATTTTGATACATCTAGAACATTATCAATGCAGAGTCTACAGGGGATTCCATCTTTACATCAGCTCGCAACAGGTACAATGCATCAAGGTCACTGCTGTGTCAATTGTGACTCTTAATGCATTGAAATGTTAATGCGATTTTAGCTTATGGGAAGGAGAAAACCTTATTGAGTTTAGAGTTTTCCCAACTTCGAGTATTGCCAAAAGAATTTATAATTTCTTTTGCGGCCCACAAAATAAAATTAGTGTATCTGTTCCTGGCTGATCATTTACAATCTGATAATTAGATCGTATTCTATTTTCCATGTGAATACTGTCCTTGCGCCTGCCTGCCTTTGCTAATGATGAGAACTTAGGACATATGCGGAGGGATTGTATGTCGTGCAGGCTGAAAAAAGCTACTTAAATGTCGAATCATTCCAAATATAGCAATGGACTCATCCGGAGTCGATGACGTACATTCCGAGGCGAGAACTGTCATCTTATAAAATTTATATGAGTGAAACATTTTTGTAAATAGTGTATAAAGAAAAAAGGTAAAAAAAATTATGTGCTATGCTCAGGGTTTCGAAAACTAACAAGACAACTCCTTTTTAGTTAAGGAAATTGCTATTTCTTATGCAACTGTCACTGATGACTCTAAAGTGTTATGATTTAAATCTCCCAGACTTTGGTAAAGTTTAAAACCTGAAGTTAAAATGATGTTTCGGGAACAGACTTACGAGATACATAACCTGAAATGGGATTCTGGTGACATAGCTTATGAAAAAAGTTTTCAATACGTAACTGATGCGTTACTCAAAGACTATCCTATATACAAGTTTGGAAAAATGCAGAAGGAAATTTTAAAAACTTAAACTTATGCAGAAGTCATAAATATCAGAAGATACCACGAATGTTCGAGTATTACTTCAATTATCAAACACCATAATACTAATCATTGTGAGGAAAAAACATTCTGCTCACAATGTAAAAGCAGAGCTTTAAGAGAATATTTGTACCAACATCTTGCCTCTGTGTAGTGAGAGAGTTATGAATTCTTCGAATAAATGGTTTGTTCCAGGTAGGGTAAGATTTTGAAAAAAATGGAGAAATTCTATCCAGAGAAGACGTATTCCAGTATTTTTCGAGGACACAAGAAAGTATGGTTCCAGTCTCTAGGCAACATGTACTTTCAAACACAGATGTGTAATGGAGATGAACATTGGAATTTCGCAAAAAGTTTAGGAGAAAGCCTGTTTACTGAATGTATGCTGTGTGATGAAGAAGGAGACTGTACTGTTTTTAATATTCGGCCTGACAGTGAACTCTCCTGTTCTTCTTGGGACCTATGTTTTAAAAATCGCAGTGTAGAAATAACCAAAGAACCAGGTTTTCATCAAATAAAATATAAATTGATTACAGCATTTTATGACATGCTACCTTATGGAATGAAACATAATAATAAGGAACACATTATGCAAATACAAGGTAATAGCGACCTTTTAAGAGCGCCATTTGGAATGTGGGACTGTGGTGTTTGGAACAGCATTGTTTGTGTCTGTAAATTTGATGTAACAAAGTTATCCTTGAAGAACTAATTTTACCGCAAACTGGAAGAACATCTGTCTACATAAAGAGAGAGAATCATACACCAAAGCTTCAGTTATGATGAGAGGTTCCACTCATCACTTCAGTATGCTAGTGTTACTCCGGGATATAGGCAAGTATGGTTTAGAGTTGAAGACGAAGTTAGTTCACTACAGATACAGATGTGCAACAGTTGATGAACATTGGCATTTCTTGTTAATCAGTCCAACAGAAACTTTTAAAGTTTTCGACATATGTTATAGGTGAAATTATTGTCTTTTATATAATTTACGTCCTGACAGCAAACTATCTTGTAATGAAGGTAAACAAGAATTTGTAGCTCACAGTGGATACATCACCAAATGCAAGTCCTCCAAGAAAATCAAATACATTATGTAGAAGGAGTCTAGTTGCTGTTCTATTACTACAGTTTGGACAAAACAATGCAATAACAAGCAACAATATACGTATATTGGTAACCAAGAATAAACTTCTCCTTGTGGTATGTGGTAATGTAACAATTTTCAAAGTAAGAACATCTGCAGACAATATAAAGGAGAGCATTCAATATAAAATTGTCAATCATCGCTAGAATCTTCAACCCTAGACATATACGAGGTCCTACAAATTGGATACAGAAGAGTTTTCTTTAAACTGTGTGATAGTATTCTACATGTTCATATCTGCAATGATATAGTATATTTATTGGTGCTACATTTTCTACAACAGTCTGGGTATTCACTTTGGTGAAGGAATAGCATGCAATGATTGTGCTGAGATATATATTCGTCCTAATAGTGACTTGCCAACAATATTAGAAGATTTGATCATTGCCAGTCTTAGCAAGGAGATAGAAGAGGAACGGAGAATGGAGTAATCACATACCAGCTCACCAGACCTAATCACGGAATCACCATTCATTGGAAGAAGACCTGTGATGTGAATATCCACAACTTTATTTTCGAACAAGGAGGATTAGTTTTTTCGTTCATGTGTAATTTATGTGTGTGTGAAGTGGCTAATCCAGAATAATTTTCTTGCCAATTTGCAAGTTGGTGTTTATTACTGAAGGTTTGTATTCTGTAACTTATAGCATAGCATATTCACATCTTGTTGTAAAGGAAATGTGTAAGTCAGACATTCATTTCAAAAGTACGTATTTCTCTCAAGCTTTGACAACACTTAGCAAATCAACAACTTATGATGGCACTTTAACTAAGTGCAACAGTTCTGAATGTCTTGTAAAAAAGTACAGACAACACAGAGTAGATTGTAAGCATAAGCTTAAGGGCGAACACATTGTAACTTCATATTGTGAGGAAGAAAAATGTTTGAAACATCTTGTTTAAAATACAGACACTATTTTTCCCTATCAGTATTTCGAAGAATGTGATAATAATCTTCATCATTTATATCATTATAGGATAAACTAGTTTGGTTACACTTTTCATACTGGGTGTGATTCATCAAAATGTTATGTACATCGAGCAATAAAATTAGCAAAAATAAAATTTACCCCTAAAACACTTTACAACTTGCAAATTTAGAGATAATGAATTTATCAATATACATACATTGTTCCTTACTAAATCTTCTAAGTCGAGTGTTGGATGTCATAGTAGCAACATGATGTATTATCATCCTGCAAATCATTACATCAGTGTCAAACAAGGAAAGTCCAATATAATTTATGCCCTATGGTGCAATGGTCTTTTGCAAGAATCTACAGAGACAACATAATTTTTCATTTTAAAGTAATTAATTTTCCTCTAGGAGACGAAAAGAGTCGAAAACTCATACAGTACATTGACAACAAGAAATGGTTATTGTTTCATATGACTAGGAACACACCTCTTCCATCTAGCATTGAAGATGTGTACTCTCATTATCATGAATCATATCCAGATTTGGTTGAAAGCATTGTTTTACATGCCCCTTCTTGTAAAGATGTTTGTGTACAAACAGACAGATTAAATCCAGGGTGTCAGAAATGCTCACTCCTTGAAAACAGAGGTCAAGAAAACAAATGTATATATTTTTAAAGAAAACAAATGTATATATTTTGAATCGACATTTATTTGATAATGTTCAATGTTTTGTGTCATACTATACTTATTTATGTGTTTTGAATCAACTGGTACTTGAAAGTGTTAAAATGTTCTTCATAGAGTTTTGTATCTACCTGTATTTTTGAAATAATTGTGTAATTTTTGTGCCATCCTGTATTTGTTTGTTGGTTTATAATTTGTCTCTTGAAAATATTCTAAATATAGTCTGAATTTACTTGTGTCTGTTTAGCATGGAACTATTTGGTATTTTTGGAGGAAGTTATACTTGCTAGTGTAAAAATGTTTTGTGTCATCCTATATTTGTTTATTCTGTGTACTATTTGATTTGAAACAAGTGTGTAATTTTTATATGTTTTCGAGTAAAATTTCTACCTGCTTATATGTTTTGAAACATTGTATATTTCTTTTGCCTAAATAATAATAAATGTATGTTCGTATTTTAAAAATATATATTATGTAAAATGAATCCATTTTGCATGTTTATTTAACCTATTACTTATTAAAAGTGAACTTGTATTGGTAAGAAAAATATTTTCTCCCTAGAGAAATTTGAGAGAAAAGTACTTAATTTGCCTCTAATAGAGAGATAGATAGATAGAGAGAGTAAGAGATTATTAAATTTTCTTTGAAAAGTATGTTGCATTAACAAGAAAGAGCCTTGTAAAATAAATAAATAAATCAGATAATAAACAGACTATTAATTCACCAAAAATTATTCAACTAAAAATAAAGTTGAATCTGACAATAGACATGTTTGCTGGAAGACTTATAAATATACATAAAAGAGTTTATTATTTCGGCAGCTTCCATAGAGAAATTAGTTTATACAAGGAGGCTCTGGGTTCGAATCCTGGATAGGACATGGTTAATTGTAATATACATTTTGCGGGTTCGATTCCCAGGTAAGACATGGTTGATATAAGTTGGGTTCAAATCCCACTAAGTTCATGTACAATTGCAATCTAATTTCTCACTTTCAGTGATGGGTAGATATGATTGTAATATATAGATTCTGGGTTTTTATTCCTGGCTATGTCTTGTATGATATTAGCTAGTTTATACATCAGTAATCATTAATGATATTAACTAAAAGGTTTAATCGATTAAATATAAAATTACAAATATGTGTTACAAAAACAGGAATTCGTATGTATAAGTAAAAGAGTGTTGAATCATAGCATTAAATTGATTTCACCTCGTATAATGCAAAAAGTTCGTTTTGTAACGACAATTGTTTGTGTAAGAATTTGTTAAAAAAGAACGTAATTCAAATCTAATGGCTTAAAACTGAACAATTACACTTTCAAATTCATATATAAATGCTAGAATTCAGCATATCCATGCTAAAAATCTTAAAATGTGTTAAATACTTAAATGTCTTAAAACGTGTTATTTGTCTGTTTGATATCCATCTCAGGCGAATGGTGTTATTTTAATTTTTGCGACAAGGGAGGATGGCGAGGGTATAAATATAGGTACGCAACCACTCTAGTTAATTTGCTGCTATGACTTCATGGCTTCAAGACCTCCTGTTTCCTCCAGTACATGAAAGTGTACCAACCTTAAGCCTTGCGAACCAGTCAGCATGCTAGGGTGCCTAGATCAAGGGTGTCGGCCACCTTCTTGCCGTTTACCACTGCCTGTCTGAATCACAATGGGGCTTTACGACCAAGGGACCTGTCCACCTATCGCTTCTGCAGCGACGGTGAAAGTATTTGGAGCTTGCCGCTTGCTCGCCTGCCAGAGAGTCACCCACGAAGTTCGCTTGAGACTGCGATCCCCCGACCGCTTGCTAGCCTGCCGGGTTACGCTCCCACGGAGCTCTCAAGGGGATTATGAGCATATGTCTGCTAACCTGTTGGGGTAGGAACCCCGACACTCACCTGGCGGAGCGAGCTACCTTTCAGCTCGACTGACCTAGGTTCGAGTCTTGTTCCACACCCACAATCTTCGCTACAAGAGTTTCAGGAAGTGTATGTAAAAATGTTATGTAAAATTTTAGGGTTTTTGGAATTTCATTAAAAATTCTTCGCATTTTCAATAAACTTTGAGTAAATTGCATGATTTTCATTCATCTTTTTAACAAATTGAATGATGTGTCTTTAAAATCGTTACAATTTTTATAAAATTTAATGATGGGTATTTTAAATCGTAAAACAAGTTTTTAGAATCTCAATCCATTTGATCAAATTGAATGCTTGGTCTTTGAAACCATAAAACAGGCCAATAAAATCGCAAAACAAGTCTTTAGAATCATTAAACTTTTTATCAGATTGAATTATGGGTCTTTGAAATTGCAAAACAGGTTTTTTAAATTGTAAAACAGTTCTTTAAAATTGTATAACTTTTTATTATTGATTTGAATCTTTAAAATTGTAAAACAAGTCTTTAGAATTGTAAAACAAGTCTTCAAAATCGTTAAACTATTTATTGAATTGAATGATGGGACTTTTCAATTTTAAAACAGGTTTTAGAATTGTAAAACTAGTTATTAAATTGAATGATGGGTCTTTTAAATTGTAAAACAAGTCTTTATAATCACAAAACAAGACTTTAAAATTGTTAAACTATTTATCAAATTGATTGATGTGTCTTTGAAATATTAAAACAAGTCTTTAGAATCATTAAACTTTTTAACAAATTGTGTGAATTCATTATACTCGACATTTTTTAAAATTCGCAACACAAAAAAATATTCCAATATGAATTAAATTGTTTCACACTTACGAATATTTTTAAAGTTGAGTACCTTTTAAGTATTTTCAAGATTATAATGGTGTTTAACAATGTATAAGATTGGGTTTTGGCTATGGCTGTGTGTGTGTGTGTGTGGGTGTGCAGATGAAAGGTGAGAAAATTTAATTTCAGATGAAATATTTTATGTACATTTGAGTTTATTTAGCAGCATTGAGAGGGATATAGAGGTGAACTGCAAGTAGTGGCTATGGCACTATATGGAAGAAGGTCATGCCAATAACACATAGCCTGGACCACTTTTCACTGTTTACATATTTGCAAAGTATGTGAAAAACATCTATAATCTATTACCAAGTACTCTGATAAAAATGTTTGGTCTAGTAGATGGATAACTGTGTGTGAGAATGCAGGGTAAAGGTGAGAAAAAGGCTGTATCAATAACACATAGCCTGGACCTCTTTTCGTGGTTTAAATATTTGCAAAGTATGTGAAAAACATATAGAATCTATCACCGAATATGCTGAGAAATTTTGGTTATGTAGGTGTGAGTTAAGTGCATGACTGCGAGAGTGAGTGCAGGGGAAAGGTGAGAAAATTTACTTCTAAAATGCAAGTATTCAGGTATGTGTAGTTGTAAAAGTAATACATGCTTAGGTTTAAATTGTGAAATAATTAAATTTCAACTATTTTTAAGAATTTGTTAAAAAATTTAGACAAGTTTTCATAATGTTTTGAGTATAACAGATTAACTACCCTTGCTAAAAGTTTCATTATTAAACTTATTTTCGGAAAATTTATGAATTTTTTATAGTGTAAATTGTTTTACGGTGTACCCTAGGATGTATTCTTTTTACTGTGTAAAGAATGTACCCTATAATGTATTTTTGATGGTGTAAATTATTTTACTGTATAAAATTTCATAAATGTTTTTGATGGTGTAAAACTACTTTTACGCTTTAACATTAAAAATTCTTTTATAAAGCCATTTTAAAATGTAAAGTTTTTCTCTCACAAAAAGAGCGATAATATGGGCTTTAACATCAATACATTAGTGTGAGTTTAAATGTTACTGTTATATTTAATCGAATGCCGTGCACCTGGGCCGAAAAGTAAATATTATGAAAGACAGGCGAAAAGAGGCAGGTCGTAAACCGACGTGAATTCTGTGCTGGAGAAAGGCTGCAGACTGAAAGTCGGCAGAGGGATGGGGCTGGAGGGGAAGTATCAACTTTCTCTCTTCCCCCTCCCTGGCTCATCACAGAGATGTCTGCAGCATCTACATGATGAGTCATTGGAGGGAAAGGGAGAATGTTGAGTGTGCGATGTTTGTCGAGCAGGTGCAGGAGGGGGAGAGTGGCTGGATGGTGAGGCACGCAGGCACTAGCTGTAGGTTACAGAACTATTTTTCCCATTTTCTCCTCTAGTCTGCTCTACACACGGAACGGCCTGGCTTGTTCCAGCTTGTGTCTTACACTGTTCACACTCATCATGCATGTGGCCCATTAGGCAGTCGAGACCTTGCCCTGTCAATTCCCTATTGTATTTTGTTTCTCCTTCCCTACTAGTTACCTGCCTCTCATACACATTGAAAGTGTTTTGAAGTTGCTACCTTTTTAGTCACAGCTCTCACTCCTTTTTTGCCCAACAAATATGAAATTTAAATTTAAGAAAAAACATGTTGCACTTTCGTCTAGGATGTTAATAATGAAAGTATGTTTTGAGTTATTATATGTGTGTGTCAGTCTGTAAGTTATTAAGTCTTTTCTTTTTTTTTCAGAAGCACTAGACACCTACATATATTCATTTATTTTGACGTTGTAACTTTTATATATGGGAAACTAAAGAAAAATTTTATTAGTTAAAATGGGTGACTGCAAGCTGTCCAGTATTGACATCTTGCTTGAAGATCTTTACATAAGCGATTCCGATTCGGAATCGCAAACAGAAAGACAAACAAGCTGGCGAGACAGTGTCCCTTCGCCTAAGCGGACATGAGTTAATAATTTGGAGGATGATATCTACTAAAATGATTCGAGCACGGATTCGCTTACGGAGAGATCGTTTACAGCCAAAGGTAAAAACATGTCCACTTCCGCCAAACATGAGAAGATTGATTTTTTTAATGACGACTTATTTCTATCAGACTCGGAAGACTCTTGTAATTCGGAGAGTGCTCCAACTGTTTTACAGTCGACTTTCGAGTCGGTTAGAGATATTTCACTAAGGGAGCCAAAAACAATTCCTTTTCTGATTCCCAAGCCTCAGTGGGTTCTTTGCCAGACCTGACGTACCAGCTATTGGCTACGGCATCCATGGGAAACCTAAATGATGCATAGATACAATATGATCAATTAGAGTCATGCGGATTTTTCTCATTTTCCAAAGTTGTAATGTCCCTTTATTAAGCTTATTAATGGCTTCACCCCGGCCAGTTAGAATATCCATTTCTGTAGCGGGTAAGTACTTGAAGTACCTCATGGCGAAGGAAGGCACTACAGAGTCTTTTTATTTTCAAAGCAACTCTCTCCCCATCCTACATTCATCCTATGTGGGTTTAATATATAATGATGCCATCATTCCTGATCTCACTAACATACTTGAGGAGTTCAGTGTGCATGATTCTGGCTGTAGTCTGCAAATTTTGATGTACATGGACGTCAATGTGAGCCAATATCGGCCGTTCACTGTCGGTCCTGCACACATTAAACTGCCCATATTTATTTCCAATCACCTTGCACGCATCGATGTACACTGCCCGGTGGGTATCTGTTAATTTTATGCAGTAATAGCATCTTTGTTTCCTGCCACACAAAATGTCAGTATTCTTCTTCATATCCAAAACCTCACCAGGTTTTAAATATCGAAGGTCTGTCGGCACCTCTAGTCATACAAGATATTTGCAAGTTTGAGGAGAACAATTCTATTTATATCAATGTCTACTGTGTGGTGGACAAAGATAGCAATATAATGGACGAGACTTGTGAAAAGGGTGGGGTTGTAGTACCCATGCATATTTCTCCTGTACGTCATGACAAACATGTAAATATTTTGGTAATTTGAGTGAGTGGAAATGTCTCTCATTTGCATTTTGTATGCATTAGAAATTTGTCATGGCTGGTTGGTAGTCAGCTGAGTAAGAAACAACACAAAAAAAAGTTTACAAGCATTGTCTTCAGTATTTCCAATCTGAGGAGAAACTCGCAAGTAACAGTATTTTGCGCCAACAACAAAAGGCTGTTCGCAGTACGTTCCCCACTATGAACAATAAGGATATAAAGGTTACAGCAAACATAAGAGATTGGGTTTCATCACCTATTACGACATTGAAAGTTGCCTAAAACCCATGGCCACTTGAAACGAGTACTACAACTACCATCAACCAACATATTCCAAATGCTTGTAGAATTTTGTTGGTTTGTTAATGGAATCTGGCTTTATCTCAGTATTTCGAGTTTGTGGGTGCTGATTGTATGTACGATTTAGTTGGTAAATTGGTTGAACTTACAAAGTTGGTTGTAGGAATTTACAGTGTAATTGTTCTGGTGAAGCCTAAAACCCCTGCTCAGAAAAGTTGTCACATTTGTAAAGAATTCTTGACACAGATGATATTGTGGTCGACCATGACCATCTGATGGGCGAAATCAGAGGCTGCACACATAATAAGTTCAACTTGAATTTCAGACTGCCGAAAAGACAACTTGTCGCTGTTTCCTGTAACCTGCAGAATTATGATGCTCACTTTCTTATAAAACCTTTGCCTGAATGTCAGGCAACGTTACATTACAGATCCATGGTAACTGAAAATCCTGTTAAAATTCAAGTGATTGGAATGACCTTAGAGAAATACAAATGTGTCACAAAACAGATTTCCAGTAGAATTGTTTGCAGTGGAAAGGTACAGTATTTCAAATTAATATTTTTTGATTCATTCCAATTCATAAGCGCCTCTCTGGAAACTTTGGCAGGCAATTTATTACCTGCACAATTGAGTATCACCCACTCGATGTTTCCAGACAACATCCAATTCGAGTTGGCAAAACAGAATGAAGTTATTCCATATGACTTTGTTTAGCCGCCAGACAGTCTGATGTGCAAGTCAATATCACCAAAAGATGCATTTCATAATGTGATGAGAGGCGAAGGCATTAGCGATGAGGATTATGCTCACACCCAAGCTGCATGGAATGCGTTCAACTCCATAAACTTGCTGCAGTATGCCATTCATTACTTGCATGTGGACACTTGTTTGCTGGCTGATGTTTTCGAGAATTTCAATACCATATGTTTGGCTCATTACAGTCTTGACCCATCATGTATGTCACAGCTCCGTCTCTTTCTTGGGACGCTTTATTTTTAATGACACGTGTGTGACTAGACATGTTGACAGAACCAGACATGCATCTTTTTGTAGAACGTGGTGTAAGAGGCTGCATTACCCAGATTTAAAAAAGACGTATGGAAGCCAACAATGTTTACATGGATGACCCCAGTGGGGCATCAAAATATATATGTTATTTCGACATCAACGGCCTTTACAGTCATACAATGCAGTCTTATCTTCCGATCGGCAATTTTGAGTGGGTTGAGGATGACGTGTTTCCAACATAGGATTTTGAAAATACTGCGAATGGTGGGGACACGTTTTTTTCATGGAATTTGACCTGTCTTTTCCGGTGGAGTGTCATTATAAACTATCTGATCTGCCTTTGGCCCCAGAAAATACCCCCGAATGGCTCACTTGTGCTGCGGAAGAAATATGTTATACACAGGAAAACAGTAAGGCAGTACTTGATATATGGGGCCACACTTGATCCTGTTCATCACAATTTACGCTTTGAGCAGAATGCATGGCTGGCTTTGTACATCGACTTTAACATTGAGAAACGTGCCCAGGCTGTGAATACATTTGAAAAATTGTTTTTCAAATTGATGAATAATTCAGTTTATGGAAAAACATTGCAGAATGTCTGTCGGGAAAGGGACATCAGAGTCGTTTCGAGGTATGACATGATCTACGGGCTGCAGAGCTGATAGAACATCTGACATTCCAGGCAAGACAGATTATCTATGAATACATGGTCCTTATCGAAATGTCAAAGTTTTCTGTTACGATCAACAAACCTTTGTACACTGGTTTTACATTCTTGATCTTTCAAAATTAACTCTCTACAAATTGCATTATCAGTACATGCATACAAAATTTATTCTGGTGGCTTTGTACCTCCTCTATTGTGATACTGATTCGCTATTCTATTCTGTTGCTTGTTAGGACATCTATAAAGTAATTACCCTAGATGTAAAGGCTTGGTTTGGTACATCCAACTATGCACTCAATAATCCGCTGTGATTCCTTCACGAGAACGAAGGCCATACAGGGGTGATGAAAGGTGAATATTCTGGGAGCATAATCACATACTTTATGGTTTTACGTCCAAAGCTTTATGCATACATTGTTGTGAATGAGTAATGTATTCATAAGGTGAAGGGACTAAAACCCAATGTGTTACAATCATTCAGATACGAGGACTATCGAGATTGTTTCGAAAATTGCACAAGGGTAATGGGGACCCAATATCAGTTCCATTCATGTGCTCATGAAGTGTACACAGTATGCATCACAGAGGCAGTGTTTTCAGGTATGAATGATAAGCGGTACATTGAGGCAGATGGAATATCAACATTATCTTGGGGGCACTACAAAATACCTGAGTAAATTTTATTTTTATTTTCCTCCATTTAATAGTTTTAACACCACAATAAATTTATAGAACTGCCTGCACCACACTGCCAACGACATCCATCACCACACATACACACCTCCTGTTTTACACTCATCACAGCTAACTACAGATGTCTACAATCATCATTGTAGCTGGCTACACAATTTACAATCATCAGCACAGCTGACTGTACCAACTACAAATATCTAGAACTGAGTGCATCACTTCTGTTTCATTAAAATGAACCACTGCTGCCACCTGTTTGCCTAACTACAGTTTAAAGAATAAATATATAATCTATATCTTTACCCCTTGTCAAAGAATAAAATAATGTTTACAGTGGAAGCTGCGTGAATGCGAGTGTGTCGTTTACACACTGTCTTTGATGTGTGTTAGTGTCTGAAAAATAAATTACCCAGATGTGAAAACTAAAAAGAATGCCTTAAGTGCATGTATTTTTTTAACTACTGAAGAGAGTTGTATATAATGTAAATAATTAGGAAAGAGACATCGACCATAATACTCCATAATTTTTTTTGATAATTTAGAATATAGTTTGTTGATTTGTCTGTTTTTTGTTTTATATTAATCTCCTAGATTGTGTTTTAGTGTGTGTCAATAGTAACTTGATTCAGGTAAAAGCTAGTCCTTTTTGAAAAAATAAATGTGTAATCATAATTTTTTGTATTAATAGTTGTTGCTTTTCGTTTATAATATCACTTATTTGTTTTTAAGGTGTGTGTGTGTGTGTGTCAATATTAACTCAATTTTAAAGAAGTTAAAGTATTATTTTGAAAAATGTTTTTTGTAATTAATAACCGGTTTTATTTCATGTCAGAAAATAGTTATTTTTGTACACTAAACTTGTTTTTACCCTAAGTTCTTATATTTGGTAAAACAATTTGTGATTGAACAAATGTTTGTTGTAAATCGAATATTTTTGTATGAGATTGTAAATTTTATACCTCATAAGGACGATTTTAAATAGAACATTTTATAATAAAATTGTTCATGTTAAAAATGAATTGTCTGTGTCTTGTTATTTATTTTAATACCTTATGTCACTAACTTTTTCAATAATATCTTAACTTTGATGGTAACAGGCTGTCACGAAAGAAACGTGCACCAGAATGAATAAGTTTTTGCAAAGAAACAAACCAGCTGGTTTAAACCTTCGTTCACTCCAGCTGCTTAAATTGAAGGTTGGTGTAGGACACACCACACCCTGCTGGCCAACTTTTGTGACATCCCAGGGCATATATGAAAGCGAGCCTCATATACCTTTACAGAGGCAGGTACAAAAATACGGCTGAACATCCTTGCCTATAAGAAAGTTTCTAAAGCTAATACTTTTACATCTTCACCGAACAGAGTCCAGCAATCTTTTTAAATATCAAAAATATTTCATTTTACATACACACAAATTACAGCGATTCAAGATCCAACACTATGATGCCTGGTGAATAAAATGAGCCCAGAATTAATATATTTAAAGCGTTTTTAAAATAAAAAATAAAATTCAACTCTGCCACAAACATGAATTCTTATACTTGCAACAGTCTGACCTACACTTCGACGCAAGTTGATTATTTTGAAACAAACATTTGGGGTATGATTTTCTATTGTTACGTACTATCTTGTATATCATAATATATTTAACTTATCAGAATAGATGTACACTATTGTATCTGCTTTAAATCATATGGCATATTCAGACTTTTGATGTAATTTCAACTCAGTTGCCTTTAAAATGCTGGCCACACTACATGTATATAAGCAGGCGGTGTCATACGATTCACTCATACATCGAATGACCTCTGAAGCGGACGGTTGGGTTGTCGGGGAGCTTCTGGTGCCATTTCATTACGTGTTTTTTAAAACTTATTTGGAAACATTCGTTTTTTTTTTTAATTTCAGTTGAAGTTTATAATCAAACAGGGCTTCTCTGAGCTCGCATGCGGACAGATGTGTGTTGGGAGAAGTGCAATCTTATTATGCGTGTTAATAAATTAACTTCTTTCTATGTGTGGATTACATTTCTAAAGTCCCTCCTCACCAGTCCCACATGCATACGTGCATATAAGGTATGTGCAAGAGGCACACATATATATCTTGTTATTGTGTTAAATTAATTTATAGGGAATTTTTTTTGTAGATCATTAATTTCATACTCAGGTAATTCTGTTTGTTACACTTGTCTCTGGTGTAAATTTTATTGCTAGAATACAGCTTGGGTGTAGTAAAATCACACAACTTTTAATTCCATACTGGAGGGTCACGTAGTTACACTTGTTTCTTTATGAGACCAGGTAGTTATGTTTCTCTCTTGTGTTATTTATTCATACATATAAATCGTGTAAACACTCTGAATTTCTCTCGTGTGTTTAATATATTTGTAAAAATCACCTATCTACCGTCTACAAGCAATATCCCACTACAAATTAAAAAAACATTAAAAATTGCACTTATGTCACTTTTGCACAAAACTCTACATAGTTATACCCCGTCCCCAATATGCCGAGTGCCAGAGCTCCAAGGGCGAGGATATACCAGAGCTACTCCCCACAAAAGGAAAGAAAGAAATAAGTACAACTATACACAACAAAATCAAGAAAAAAATTGATTCGGTTTAAAAACTAACCCGTTAAATTCATTTAACCCCTTTAATCAATTTAATTAACCCTTTGATATCAAATTAAGTCAATCCAAAAACTCGGCATCCCGTTTGTATCTGAAACCGTCCCGCCCCTACTACTTGAGTGTGCGTAAATATAGGCGGTTCACGGTAAATTGAACACTTTGAAAATCCCTGCTTATGATCTACTTGAATGCCTAATGTGTATCCTTCCGCTTTAGTAAAATTAAGCTTGATATGGTTCTCATTGCTATGGTAATGCGCCGGTTAAATATAACAGCCAAAGTAAATACTTTATATTCTGCTTATTTTTACGCTTCGAAGCTTTAAAAAAACAGAAAGCGAAAGAAAGAATTTTAAGTTATCACGAATGGTTACTAACCCTTTTTATTCGACGTCAATATATGGAACTATTTTCCAACCATAGTTCCCAACGTTACTGGGCAAATGTCACTCAGTGCGCCCATTAAAATATATGCGTTCAGGGACACTGAATTTTTTCTAAGGTTTATTTCAAAAGTGTTCACTTTATCGTGAACAGCCTTTATCTTCGAGTACTTTATATGCAAACAGATATTAATCTTCAAAGATACATCTTTACGTTACGAGGCTGATGGGGAAATGGTTTATATGCTACACTAGTCAAAACTTCATTAAAAAACAACACCCATCTGTGGATTACCCGGGATTTGAACCAAGGGCCAGGTTATCCGAAAACCCTTAAAATTTTTTAATCCATCCACCACGTATAAAATTTAATTCGCAATGGGCCTAACGACTTTATTCACGCACAGCCAAGTGAAAACGTGGTATTGCTGGTAACCTAGATGTGTTATCTGTATAAAGCAGGGAAAATTAACATCTTGATTTTCCATTAGATAAACATTACACTCGCGATACGTCAAGACTAGGAACTATTTTTGTTAATTCTGTTCCAACTTAACTGGGAACTTGTATACAGTATGAATTGTAGCGGAGACAGTTAACGGGCAGCAATTTATTTTGCTAAGGTTTATTTCAAAAGCGAAGAGCACGGCCGAAGAATACGGGTCTGGACACTCGCCAATCTAACAATGTTTGATGTATATGTGAAGAGCATATATAGGCCGTTCACGGTAAAGTGAGAACTCTTTGAAGCTGTTTCATTAGACATAATAACCAATAAATACATTTCATTGTGGCCTCTGACTTTTGGTTTTGGGTATGGTGCATGTATACACTCTGTTTATTACTCACATGGCTGGGTTTACATTAACAATTGGTGGAAGGATATAAATTGGTTGAAAGAAAAAAGTAACTAGGGTTTCAAAAGTGTTCACTTTACCGTGAACGGCCTATACCGATACGGAGCTTATATAGGCTGTTCACGATTAATCAGGCATTTTTGAAAGTCCTGCTAAGGATCTTCTTTTATCCTCGTTCAACGTTGCCGTGGGCCGTCTCGCTTTATTCGTGCGCCATTCAGAGGAAACCGTAAACATTTTTAGATATGTGTGTTAAATTTCAGTACAGAACATGCATGTAGAAATTCTTTTCATCATTTTTTATTACTTCATACTTCGTCTCAAAACGAACTCAATTAATTATTTATCCTTAAACAATATGGATAGTTATTACATTATCTTCTCAGACACAAATAAAATTAATATTTATTATTACTCAATATCATTTGTTCATACTATAAAAAACATCTTGCAGCAGTTTTATTATACATTAAATCATTAAAATATTAATTATTAAACCTACATCTATCATGGCTGTGGTGAGAATTCCTTCTGTATGAAAAATTCGTTCTATTTGATAACAGCCTTACTTATGTTGTCTCATGTCCTCTGATTGGCTGTCGTCTGACCATGACACATTTCTCCGCCAATCAGCAATGACGAGACGAGAGACAACCAGGATAGTTTTATGTTTAATACACATTTAATTGCTTTATATCCTGTAGGAAGAAATGAAAAATAACAAACATTAATACTGAATACTGTCCGAAAACTTATGAGACTATGTAAATAACTATTAAAATAAATCAAAGATTATTCTGTTCACTCATATATTAAAATGTAATTTGGGAAGATGTCAAAATAAATGACAACATAAGCAAGTAGTCTTTAATTATATATATAATAATAATGTATATGACTAAGTGTAAATATAACTCCGAAAATCTACAATGTTACAAGTAAATGAGTTGATAATGTGAAAATCCGGGATATTATAAGTATAAAATAAGAAACACAGACTTGAGCAGCCATTAATTAAAACGTTATACGCTCTCAGTACAACGTCGAATCGAGGTACTATTTTCCGTGATTTGCTGCCAACTTAACTGGAAGCCTGCATAACAGTGCGTGCTGCGACAATTTTTTTTTCCCAAATGTTAATTTCACAAGTGCTCACTTTAACATGAACAGCCTTTATATAGAGTCGTGCAAGAAACTCTAGCGCAAAACCTCACCGGTCCGGCGTCCTCGCTTTTAGAGTGCACGGCCACCAAAGATTCTGCTGTGGCGGGAAGGTCAGTCTCGATGGATGAACTGACTAGAGATGAGATAATCGCTGGTAAAATAATCGATTATTCGATTATTCAATTATAATAGATTCATCGATTATTAAAAAAAACATTCTATTATTCACGA
Source organism: Dryococelus australis (assembly GCA_029891345.1). NCBI lineage: Eukaryota > Metazoa > Arthropoda > Insecta > Phasmatodea > Phasmatidae > Dryococelus > Dryococelus australis. The sequence goes on along the minus strand of CM056993.1, from coordinate 291,455,669 downwards.
TTTCCAGCTGTTTTTACTTAAAGAAAACAAAACATTCTAGATACCTACATATTTGACATTATAAATATATAATATAATATTGAAACGATAAATTTTCAAAGTAGCAGAAATTTTTTTAATAAACTGAAAATTTTTTTGTGAGAATAGTTTTAAACAAATTAATAGATATATGCAGTATTTGCAGTTAATTTTTGTGTATGGATTAGAACAAGACAATCGATAATTTTTACCGATTATATATTCTATTAAAAATTATCGTAATCTATTCATTCACATTACAAACTTATGCGATTATCCCATCACTAGTACTGACCCTTACGCACTGTTACGTTTGCGACATCTCAAACGAGTCCAAGCACGGCGGGAATACGGGCCAACGCTTGTTTTATAAATTATAATTGCAGATAACGTGGACAACGGCACGCAGTGGGCTACAGCAGTTAGCAGGAAATTTGGGTCTGGCTGACATAGAAGATTGGGGCGATTCCATCAGCAATCGTCTCAGAAACCCCGCGCAGGCGACGTGGGAGAGCCAATGGGAACAGGGGATTTCGGCGAAGGGGGGCGTGAACGATAAGTGTGGTGGTCGGAACAGCAGTGGGCCAAGGTGTCAGTCGGCAACGGTCCTCAGAGGTCTGCGGGTTCCCAGCGGCGATCGGGGGTGAGTACCTTCATCTAGGGCGTGAGAGCTTGCCTGTTCCATAGACATTTATCGATCTAGGCCTGTCCTTGACCTATTCTAAATTAACCTCTTTTCTATCACACCACATTTGTTTGTACAGTAGAAAGGTGCCAGTAAAATTCATTTATACTTGTTAGTTGGGAGTTATTTCATAATCACATATCTCCCTACCCTAATCAACCATAGTCATGCTCGTGAGATTATATACCACCTACGGGGGTATGTATCAGTACGCACTCGCGACTGCAGTGTGGTTGACCAAGGAATGCAAGACCCCTCCCGGTGTCCGGGGCGAACAATGACGAGGTTGCTTTCACTGTTTACTTCGCCACGTAAGGCTGCGATCTCGTTGCCTGAGCTATCTCAACACAGAGACGAGTTCATTAACAAAACCTTTACCACCTTCGCACCGCCCTTAGGGAGCAGTCACGAGACGTCCTAGACGAACAGGCGCGAGTGTTTCGGAGCTCGTATCACCCTGGACGGCTATAGGTCACGAGATCCCGCCTGCATAATGGCGGGCTGATATCACTCACGTGCTCCTATCCTGATCTTCCGACACGGTCGCACATACCCCGACCGTAGGCACGTGAACTCGAGGCACGTGCTCAGCCAACGACCACCGTAGCGCTAGTCTGCCCAAAAATGAAATATGCACACCCACGAAAATAATTCCAGGAGACTAGACTCCACAACACTCTGGAGTTACAATAGCACGACGAGCACGACACGGCAGACAGATATGACGTCAGAGCTCGACGAAATTTCATATTCAATTTTATTCAGCGTATGTTAGTATGTTAGTTGGCCGTTGGAAAATTCTACAACTACGAGTTTTCCTTATAATACCAATTACGTACTTTTTAAAACTCGCGATAAAGTGAATGACTATTTTGCTTTTGATAATATTTGAATTTATACGAAAGATAAAAAAGTATTTAGAAACAAACCGGAATGTAATTTCGGCGGCAAGTTAGTTTATTATTTACTACAGTAGGGAAATACGCTCAAAATTTTGTTTTGTAATGTTGTATTTATATTTATATGCGCTCCCCGACGAGCCAGATATGATGGGAACTATAAATGGAATCTACTTTTGTCGAGCTGTCGGACTGACGTCACAGTGACCTTGCTTTTCATTGGCTTTTACTCAGATTTCGTCGTGTCGTGGTTGTCGTGTCGGGTTATTCGGGGTATTATGACTCCAGCTTAAGGGCCGTTCTACAATACACGGATACGTAAGGAAACTGACATGGAACGCGCAAACGGAACGAGTGGACAAATCGGGAGGAATTTTAGCTATTTTACAATACAAATAAACATACAGTGTTGCAACTTACAAAATAAAAAATACTCAGCTGTTGCAAATTATTGATGCAAATTTTATAATGTACGTACACGCCTCATGTTTTGTATTTTTACAGTGCTCAACACTGAGTAAGTGCTACTATAGGCTGTTCACAGTAAAGCGAGCACTTTTGAAGCCCTAGTTACTTTTTTCCTATCAAGCATTTTTTTCTCCTTCCGCCACTTTTTAAAAGAAATATTGACGTGTAAGAAATAGATACAGTTTACATATTTCACCAGAGTCGAAAGTTAAGGTCTAAGAGTACAATTAAACATATTTAATGACTATTATTTCAAGTGAGTGCGCTTCATAGAGTGCTCACTTTAACGTAATATCCTATACCAAACCATGCGCATGTGTTTATTAAAATCAAAATAATAATAGCGACAGCAAATCCATGATTGTCATGTACGCCACGATGGCCACGGAAACGATTATCAACAAACCAAATACTTGATTCCTATTGGATCAGCGGATTCACGGAAACGGAAGAGTTGGGAGTTGCCCAAATTTCTTACGTGTGTCCTTACGTTATCAGCGTACGTATGCGTCCCGTTGTAGGTTTAACTAGGTTTGTGTAGCGTGCTCCGGTTCCGTGATCCGTATCCACACTCGCGTCATTGTAGAACGGGTCTAGAGCCGAATCAGTAGGACGTGGCATCCGTCAGTGAAATTAGAAGTCACTGAACGTCACTTATGGAAGTTCCTAACTATTGGTAATCAGTTGGGTGAGATAGTAACTAGTTAATGCCGAGGAACACGGCCGTAGAAGACAGGTCTGGACAGTCGCCAATCTAACAACGTTAGCGAGTTGACGCCCTTGGCAAAGCAATTAGTTCATGCAGTAGCCGCAGAGCGCTGCAAGCAAACTAGTGCTGTTAGCATTAAAATTTTTCTGGTAAACTTCCTAAACTGTAATGGAAGTTTTTAACCTATACATCCACTGTGTGGCAATAATACCACACATCAAGCTGCAGATAAAGGAATATTTAGTATCACTACTACACAACGTTGGGAACTTCCCTATGCATTTAACCGTTTCCTGAGCAAATGTAGGAACGCTACAATGAATGTGTAGGTGAAAACATTACCATTCTTGCTTTCTCACTGGTATGGTAAATTTATGTATAATTTCTTACAGTGGAGATATGAACGTCATTTTCTCATTTTAAGAAAAATTTGTAAATCCTCTCTCCATGCTTGCCATGTCAAACAGCACTAGGCTGTTCACGGTAAAATGAGCACTTTTCAAAACCCTGCTTAAGATATACTTGTATGCACGTTGTGTATTCATACGCCGTATGTAAACTTAACATAGTCATCACTCTATTTATGCGTCGGTCAAGTGAAACTGTGAAATTATTATAAAAGTAAATATTTTAAAAATCTGCTTATCTTTACACTTCAAACCCAAAAAGCGCAATAAATAATTTTAGGTTATCACAAATGGTTGCCTAACACTTGTCATTCGACGTTAAGATACGGAACTACTTCCCGTTCATCGTTACCAACTTTACTGGGTGCATGTCCCTCAAGGTCCCCGTTGAAATATATGCAGGTAGGGGCAATGACTTTTTCCTAACGTTGATTTCAAACGTACTCACTTTATCGTGAACACATATTCCGAATTTTTTCATAGTAAAATTAAGGTTTGGGATGAAAACAGCCTGGGTACTCAGGAGTTCAACACACCTTTATGCATTTTTTCAGGGCAGAAGTTGCTTCATCTCCCTCCCCATTTTCCGTCAAATAAGCAAATATCCCCCCCCCCTCCCCCGGGTACAATGAATACAAGTATCAAGTTACGTTATGAGAAAAATTGAGACGATTTTACCGGTGTCTGTAAAACACACGATTATTATACGCTGTATGTGGATTTGCTTTAACTAGAATTAGTTAATTTTAAATTCCGTAGAGGTGAATATAGCTAACACAGCAAAATAAGATAGTGAATGAGTCAAATAAAACTTAATTAAATAATATAATATTTTCTATGTGTAACAGCTCATTTTTTTGGAAGAATGCATTTTGAACATTTATTTTCCAAGCTGTCAAGTTAGATTTAACTATCTTTTTTTGTTTCAATAACTTACTAATATACGGGTGAATAAAGTTCAAAGCTAATATTAGTGTTTACTAATTTGATTAATAGGCAGAATGAGAAGAGAACGAGGTGTCGTGAGCAATACAAAAAAAAACTAAAGATCAAATAATTACGTAAGTGGCAGATTTCGGCTAAAATATTATGACTAAAAGTTTAAGTTACCATCAAAAATATACAGCAACATTAACTGCATAAGGGTTCAACCTCATAATGCAAGGAAACTAAAAAGTTTGTTTCTGTGGACAAATAAATAATGCATTAACTCTGTCATGCGTAAACTGTGTGTTGGAAAACATGAAACAAGGACGATAAATATGCAACTATGGTGGTTGTAATGCGTAAAACACACAGAAAAAGTTTTAACTATGTTTGTTACAAATAAGAAGTAAAAACAGGGTAAGACTAATTTTTGTTCTTATTTTATTTGATTTGCATTTAGTTAAAAAGTATTCATAAAATTAAAGCTCAGCAACAAACTAGTAGCCCAATAATTTATAATGTATTGTTAATTGATCACACTTATTTAGTTAATACAACTTGTAGGCCTACTGACAAATAAAATATGCCCAATATAAGTTTTTTTTTTTTATCTTTTCTTGAATTATTTGAATAATTTTATGTAGAAACTGGTGGGTTCTCTGCATCATGTTGCACATGTTATACCTGCACTTCACTTGCTGAGTTATCAGTAATAGAAGCATTTAAGTTTACAACTACTTCTCCACAGTCTTCATGTCGACGCAGCCCCATGGAATCGGACACACCAAAGTCTTTTATGACTGGGGAGTCTTTGCCAAGGATTTCTATGATAAGCTAGTCGAGTTCGTCCAGCTTTTTACGTGGGCCACCAGATTCCCCGTTTGCTTATCAATATTTGCCTATAAGTTATAAGAGAGTCACGTTTATGAATAGTCAGGAAAATATTAAACTGTAAGAGAAGTTCTTCCACATAATTTATTTTGTTCTAAATTCCCTGCACGTGAGGCAAAATCCAACAATACATTGATAGATCGCAGGAATGGCTAATGTCAAGTGTAAGTAGTAAAAGTAGTTTACAAGTACACAAAGCGAGTGTGAGTTTTTTTTTTTAAAAGCTAATAATAACACAAATATGTAATTGTTTTTATTATTGTGCCTGTAAGTCAATTAAACTATTATAAAACACGTCTCATTTTATTTTTGTTATTTATTTTACTTATAAATTTAAACACTTTTAAGGGCAACGTTTTGTTGATCGGTACTATAACTTCAAAATATAAACTTTCCGGCATAGGCCCACACAAACACAGGCCTAGGTATTAACATTCTACATTGTAATTGAATTAATTTTTTAACATGCTATGGTTCTTCCTCTCAGATTCTGCCATGTTGTGTCTCGGCCATACGTTGTATCTCTATTGGTGGAGATCAGTCCTATGGATACTGCATAATCTCGTACCTCGCTCCAAGCTATTTTGCGCGTCTCTTTGGTTATATTTGGACCAAATTGCTCGAATAAGTTTGCTTTATTCTCCAAAATGAAACGTAACAAATTTATATTCTTTACATTTTCTTCTTCCCTTTTACACATGTTGAGTCAGAAGAAATTACTAGCAAGTTACCTCTATACAAATGAACAAATGAGCATACACGTAACCTCGTCATGGATTCGTGATCATGAACTCACCAAACACATTTTTCTGTAATACAGGCGCTATTTTACAAGTAGTTTTAGTAGTGTAAAATAATATTTTTCAAACAGACTTTTTCAGGGTTCTAATTTTTATTTTACAACTCCTGTAATACAGGCCCTGTATTATAAGTCATTTATGAAACAGGCCCCTGATGTTCTTAATTTATTAGTATTTTTTAGCAGTTTTTGCCAAGGAGCCAGCATCCAGGAAGATTAAAATAATTCAATACAATTTCTCAGTTGTCTGAGGATAAGTAAGCTATAGTGATTGAAAACATGTTAGAATCAGAATAAATCCGAGAGTCCTCTCATTTGTACTGAGTAGTCAGTGTCAGTTTGTGTTGTATACTTTTTTGTTCGCTGCTGACGCTGTCGTTCGCAAACCTGGATATTCACACGAATTTTAGAGAGAGGGAGGTGCAGATATTAAAAATAAACAAACCCCGTTCCTGCTCTTCAAGTTATGTGTTAGTCCGCTTTCACTCGAGGTCGAGAAGTAAATCGTGCTAATTACCTGCGTTCCACTTCTGTGGTATGAAGGCGAATAGTAGCTCAAATAGCACAGAATAATTTCTGTCAATATTGTGGGTAAAGATTTTTAGTAAATTATTTCATGAACATTCACTTAACTTACTAAAACAATTTTCGTGGCTGAAATGGATGAGCATTCAACCTATTATTATTATTTCTAAATATAGTATTAATATTTTATTACTGCTTTATGAAGGCTTATTTATAAAATATGCTTTATGAATCATCCGAAATGGAAATACATTCTTGCTTTTTTTTTTTTTTTTTTTTTTTTTTGCTAAAAATGGAATCTTATTAATTTTATTTAAAAACATTTAAATAAGCAACTTTTAGCAATAAATTGTTACAATTTCTCAAATCAGTGTGTTTAACCATGTTGGTTAAGGAATGGAGATCTTAATTAAGTAAAATAGTTAATGATATCTTCCTAACTCATTTACAATAACTAGAAAAAGAATTTTTTCGAAATAATAGGTCATAATAAATTACTATCACAAGTTATGTATAACTGATTACTTCAATCAATACAATTTACTTGAAGAAATTAACATAACTAAATAATTAAAATCAGTCCTGACAACAGTGTATCAAAACTCAATAACTTTATGTATAAATTATATGTTCATATTGCAGTCCGCAATATTATACAGTTATCTGAGCGCCCTCATGCACAGTAGACCTTCATTCATCAGCTTTCACGCCCTCTCGTCCGCCCACACCACAAACACCTCGTCCACCGGCGTCTCGCAATTTCCCGTCGACGTCCGTAATCTTCATATACTTTGCTCGGTTACCGCAATCAATCAGTTAGCTTCTATCAAACATTGCCGACCGTTCAGCTTCGGCTCTATTTATAGTGTCGTCGATCTCGAAATGCCGCGTTGCGTCGAGGGTCCTAGTTCCCAGAATATTCTTGCGCATTCTCTAAAGTTGTTGGCTTCTCCAACAGGAGGAAGGAGAGGCTGTGACGCCAGACAGGTGAGCTGTCAATCATTCCCGGTCACCCGGCGACGGGACCGCGAGCAGGTCTGCCTGGGAGTGGGTCAAAGTTGGTTACCATCAGTGATGATAACAGCTAGAGGGCAAATTTCCCTTTTGGCTTATCAGAATTTCCCTTTTTTAAGTAAAATTTCCCGCGACCTAATTTTATTTCCATTTAACACACAAATTACGGTATTAAAAATATATATTGATAAAGTATACAGAAAACACTGATGTTCATGTAAAAACAACCCTCCGTTGTATTCTTAAATTCGTTTGCGTCAGTTACATTACTGAAATTACGTTCTACTTGTGCGTTTGAGTGAGGAATCGTCAGCACACTATAAATACTAAGCTAATGCTTGTTGCTTATTTCACAAAAAGAAATACCGCTGATATCAAGAAACCGTAGAAACCCGCAACAACCAACACAGTTATTTAATATCCCACCAACAATTTGAAATTTCCCCGATTTTTAAGCAATTTCACGAAAAATGCCCGTTTTATCTCTTGCCTTGGGACGTATCAAAATTTCCCTCGAAAAGGAAAATGTCCCTCTGGTTACCATTACTGGTCACCATCCACATAGCCGATTCCGCGCATTGTACCTGCATCCCGTGCATCAGTAGACGTGTAACAAAATTGTACAATTTTACAACAAAATAGCATTCTTCTTTCATATGCAGCGTAAATAGGACTTAACGCTATTGTAAGTGCGCGTACCATTTTTTTTATGTGTTATGCATGTATCAGTTGCCCCAAATGAATATTTACACGCTTTGAACGGGAATAACAGAGCAACTATTAAAGACAATATGATTGGGCTGTTTGTATTTGTAGCTATAAAGACACGTCGGTGCTTGCGGATGTTCGTCTGCAACGCTGTAGGAGAGAACAACAGACAGTCGCTATGGTTTCCATTGGAGAGGATTCACAGGCGGTTACAATCGTGTCTCGCATGACATCCAGTGCCCGTAGCTTCGTGGCGTACATGATATTCTCCAGTGTTTCACACATATAGAAATCTAACGGTGTTAAATCTGGAGATCTGCGTGATTCCTCGCCAGTCTATCCACCTCTCAAGAAAATTTTAGTCAAGGAGCGACCGCACTTCTGGATGGTAATGTGGCAGTACATGGTTCTGCCAGATAAAGCAATCGTCATCCGGATGGACTCAGTGAACATCTCGTACAATTTATTCCTGCGATATGGTATGATAATCACCTGTCGCCATTCTGTCAAAAAGGAATGTCCCCACAAGTTTTCTCGTAGACATAAAGCACCACACTGGTAACCCGGGAAGATGAACTGCTTGGTCTAAAACAATGTGGGGGTTCTCAATGGTCCAGTACACACAGTTATGGCGGTTGACAGGTCCATTCAATTTAAAGGTTGCCACATCGGACCAAACAATCACATCAGTAGAAGGTTTGTTTTCGTTGCACATGTTCACAACTCACTCACAAAATTCGAACCTCTCTCCAGGTTGTCTACACTCATAGGAGTAAGGAATATGGGAATACAGGGACTGCACTTTACTTACTTTTAAAGTGATGGATACTTGATTTACTGACACCTGACACGTCTGGCTTGCCGTTCGTAATTCGACTTCCAGGGGGAACGCATGATGTGTGCAACACAGCCCTAGCACTTTTGTCCGTCGCCGTTATAATCCTGCTGCATCGTCCTTTCTTCACATCACACACAGGCTCCATCCCTCTCAAACTCGTCCGAAACGTGACGGCGACGCAGTATCGAATTCCGTCTCCCAGCATCTCTGCGCCTTGATCACGTCCTCGTACATCCAATAAAATTATAAGATCCACATGAAAGTTGCTCTAAAGAAAACCTTATCGCCTCCGCCGTTTTTCTACAATTGTAGTGTTCCCGATCGTAGCTGCAAATGGAACTGTCAACAGCGGATTGGTTACACGCACTCGCACACACCCGATGCTGTCGTTATAGCGTCAAATACATGCAGTCAGATCATATTATCTTGAATAGTACCTCTTTAATTAACAAACAAAGAGTGTAAACATTAATTTGGGACAGCCTGTACCTACAGTCGGGCGCAGTACTCCATTAGAAGTCACTCTCCTACAATAAGTTGACACGTGATAATCGTCATATCTCACGCTGTTCCAGCAATAGACTAAAGATGAGGTAGACCGGTTTCGCTGGCTGCGCACAACCAATCTCAGTGTCCCGACATTGAACTGGTTTCCTGCCAACACGTCTGTCGAAAATGGCGCGGTTTGGATTTTAGGTTAGAAAACTGATTTGTAAACAGATTATTTTAGATGAATGCATACTTACTCTAGCCATTTAATATAATGCAGTTTGATTAAATTAAAATTTGTAAAAGTATTTTATTAATATAATAATGTCATTTAAAATTAAGATATAAACACACACGTTCATCACTGTTGACCATGTGACATTGAGAGTTGTGTAGGATTCGGGTAGGTCAATGTTGGGTACATGCGCAGAAGACGAATAAGCGGTGTACCTATGGTTCCAGCTCGCCAGTGACGCGGGAGCCTCGTCGCCGTGGCGCAAGTAGAACCGCGCTTCACCCAGTGACCGGAGCCGGGGGATCAGTCGGTGACTCGGTTCCTCGACGATCAACAAACTTCACCTCACTACCGTCCTTGACGTAGTCATCCAGCCCTGGAGAGCAAGTACCGTTCGGCGGCAACGCGGTCATCCATTTCTTCCGCGTCGCCCGTAGCCTTATCCAATACTGTCAAGCGACTTCTGGATGCTCGCCCTTACAGAGGTGTCATTCAGGTAATTGCGATGGTGATCTCCGTCGTTGAGATCACGAGTAAGGTTCATGTCGCGGCCATAAAGTTAGGTCTGGCAACTGCTATCTTTTTGCCTTGATCAAACCCGTACGCTTAGTGAAGCTCGCGGCGCCTTGCGAACTAACAGCACTAGTGCAGGCTGACGCGCTTTTAACACTGCGGTATATGGGAGTTTCGGAGATTTTCGAATAACTTTATATAACGCCTTTTTTATTTTCATATGTCCGTTTGGCTTGAATAATTGTGATATATTTAGGTGCGTTTGAAGTTGGTTTCGTTTATGATAATGTTTTGCTGGCGTAGTACACCGAGTTCGTAAAAACCTCTGCATCGCATTTTTTTCTCGCACCATGTTAATTGTTTTTGTTTATTGTAATGAAGGTTATGGTTCGACAAGTCCAAGTTTATTTTGTCCAGTAATATCGTACATCGTGCCTAGCAGCACAACATTATAGGACATGCCAATAAATATTGTATAAAAATATTCTTTAGTATAAAGTAAAAATACAATTATGTACAGTACAAATATATACTACTGCATTATCATCACGTCCGCACATATGACTAAATGTGATTTAAGTGTGTTTAACAAGTGTTGAATAGAAGACCTTACTGAGCAGAATATATTTAATATATTTCTTAAAGTTATTTAAGTTTATTGAGGTTATCGAGTCTGGTAGCTTATTGTATATATGTATTCCTTTCACCTCAATACTTCTCTTGTACAAATTTGTCCGGTCATAATATACATTATACGTACTTATTTATATTCCTCGCGGAATAGTGATGGAAATCAAGATTTTTTAAGATATTCTTTTTTGTTTAAGTGAATAAATTAAGAAGTTCTGGAAAAAAGCAATAGTAAAAAATGTTACAAAACAACAGATTCCTACACAAAATATTTGTTAATATTTCTTATGACTCTCTTTTGGGGTCGGAAAACTTTGATAGTTTGAGAAGAAGGTGCCTGCTGAGTGATACAGTATGACATAACAGCATGAACATATGAAAAATTAATTTGTTTAAGGGAGGATGATTTTAGACGATATGATAAATTATTTAAAGCTAACACGCTTCACTTAGTTTTGGGACTATGTTATCAATGTGAGTATTCCCATAAGGATGACAATATATGAGCATAAAATTTTGAAGTATGGCTTTCTTTTAAATCATAGTTTCTATATTTTCTTAAAGAGTCATAGTCCTGTTGTTTTTATGTGAAGAATTTCATTAAAACTATTTGATCACAGTTTAAAGAAATGTTATTTGCTGTAAACAATTTAGGCCTATCTAGTTATGACTAGTCTCATTTAATGACACCATAAGTGCTGACAGATACTCATCTTTAAATAAAAATTTAGTAGGTGTCATCCACAATGAGTAGAATGTTGGAATACAGGCAATTTATATGTAGCACATTAAATATATATATATATATATATATATATATATATATATATACATAATAGAGGGCAAAGGATGGAACCTTTGGGAACAACGTTTGATTACCTAACTCTTTTTTTTAAACTTGTATTTATACCATCTGAATTTATTGCAACCTGCTGATATCTATGAGACAAGTAAGATGTAAACCATAATAAAGTGCATGCCTCCTTGGAGGGAATTCAGTGAGTAAAAATCAATTCAGTGGAAAGTGGTTGTTTTTATTTCACTGCAGGCCGCTTCACAGCCGTATAACTGTTTTGGGTCTTCTACCCGCTGCATCACTGCAACCTCCTGACAGCATCTTAACTTATTGTTATGGATAGGAAAATTTCGCGAGTTCATTTCAGGACAAGATAGGCGTCAAACACGTGTACACTGAAGGTTGACTTTGTAATTGGATCGCAGTTTACCCTTGACGACTCTGAGCCAATAGCAGACTTGCAGGTAAACAAGTAGCGAGTGCCATACTGCCAGGTGTGAAGTAACACTATCTACTCTATAGGGCAGCAGCCAATGAACAAACATCTGAGGCTCGAGTAAACATACAACTGTGGAGTCTAGCCTACAGGTCATTGAACTCGCGAATTTTTCCTATCCCTACTTATTGTGTGTGTCTGGTATGTGAGATGGCCATTCAACAGTCTCACTCAACGTTAAGTGGTATACGAGGGAGCCAACACTCTCGTTAGATAGGCGTAACAGGTTTATTGCGTCGTTACAACGATGTCACCTCATCGCGGGGTGAACTGAGGAGAGCCACGTGGGCGAACGGCCCACGCCCTGGATGAGTCTATCGTGCTCTGGCACCCTTCGCAACTCTTCGAATACAGTAAAAAGTAGATCATCCCGACTAATAGGGACCAAAGGTAATTCGGATAGGTAATCGAAAATTCGGACCATGGAAAAAAAAGAAAGAAAAAAAAATTCACATAACGTAAAATTTATTAGACATGCATAGAACACGAACTTATCCAAAACAGAAATTGTACATAAAATAAAAAATAAAAACAGTTAACAATAACCACTCTCCTCCCAGACGTGTTCACTGTGAACAACACGTGAAAGGAAACATCACAAGAACGCACACAAGTGCTTGTCTCTCCTCCACGGGTAAGGGAAACACTGTGACAAGAGAGACTTTCATGTTTTTACTATTCTCTTTATTTTTCAAACAAATCTCGATAGCAGACGTTCGGATAATCAACTTTCTACTGTATTCTAAAATCTGGTATCGTAAGTTAAACCTCCCTCCACCCCGCTCCTGAGACCACGACACATCGTCAATGTGGATAATTTCTTGATCTGTGATGGGGAACATAAATATAGTGTTATAATCGGCTTCTTGTCTGCATCAATTGTGATATTGCATTTGACATGGTTAAGTATTGTTCGAGTATAACATGTTTTGAAGTACAGTAAATATTTTAATGAATAAATACGTATAAAAAACACATGTACAGGTGAACGAAAACTGATCTGGCTCACAAGACCTGCAAATGGCCATAACTGCGGAAAAAAATAGCCAAAATGGCACAAACAAGATCACTTGACACAACATTAGAAATAAAAAGCCCGTGAGTAGACGGAGGGATGCTGTGAACACGCAGGGTTACACAAAAACAAAGTTCAGGTTACTAACGTTAAACGATTATGGCACACAAGAATTATCAGAACAAAAGTAGATCACCATCCACGACGCGATTCGTGAGCAACACGAACGGCCAGCTGGATCCGACCAACTGGGCCATACTTTGACTGGAACAATCCAGTTAATACAAACACTGAAAATAATCCCACATAATGCACTGATTTGCTACATTCGTTAACACTTGTTAATTGCTATAACACATTGTACAATAAGCAGCCTGCTCAAATACATGATGCCTTATGTGCTGATTACTGAGTTTTCTCTACGTGACAAAGATTGCACTGACTAGCGCATTCCGTTGGCGAATAGGTCACAGGACCTGTTCATGCATGAATGTTTCTGTCAAGCATGCATGAATATAGGGCACGGGAATAATAGCTCTAGATATAAGATTACTGTGATATGCGTCTCCACAAGTTGAATGACACAATATTAAAATACACTATTCTTTCACATTAATTATACTGCAAACAGTTACAGAACTGTAAGAGAGGGATATCCTCTGACTATAACAACAAATACCAAAAGTACAATAATGGTGTCTGGCTGGTGAATGCTATCTCACCCGTAGAAAAAAATGTAGTAGCCTTTACCACGCCTATGGAAAAAACACAATGAAAATAGTATGAAACTGTTTTGTGTTCTGATCTTAATTGTTTCTTAACTGTTATGTATGAGTTTTTGTCTGTCTGAATAGTATCTATAATGATTTCAGACTGTTCTCAAACTGTAAGTTCTGTTCCATACTTTTCAAACTTTAAGAATATACTGCGCAGTCATTATCAACTTGACAAAACAAACATTTATTTTTAAAAATGTAACAACGTACTGACCATAGTGTTTTTATACTGTGCTGAAAGTATTATTACACGATAAAGTCTTTTGCTTTCCTGGACAGTTCTATAAACATATTGTTACATAATACTTTTATACTGACAAGTAATTCATTATTTGGTACAAACATCATCAGTACAGCTGATGCTCATTGAGGTGGTGTACTTTATTAGAGTATTTAGTAATTAAAAAACAGGTTTGTTGTGTAAGGAAGACTACTTTTAGTGTACTTGTATTTAACATGATTCAGGTCCTAATAACAATGAGTTTTCGTTGTCTTCAAACTACAACAGTGTTGACTACCAGAACCTTCCAAATTCTTAGCGTATTTAACTTTGAAAAGTTATGGCTTATAAAATCTCCACTTTTGTATGTTGTGGATAAAGATTTGGATAAAATACAATTTTATGAACTGAATAGTCAGCCCAGAACTTGAATTTTGTTTAAAACTGTTGATGTGAGACCATCACTTCTCTGTATGATAAAAACGATAGTGGAATATCAGCTCTTAATTAAGAATTTGTAGGCCAATATCACAAGTTCTTTTTTTTTTTGGTTCTGTATATTATTTTTTGATGCTGTAAATTCAACTTTGACAAATTTCTGGAAAATACCCTTCCTGTTCCACACATTTGCTGAATTTTGTGTATTTTTTCTGTGTTTGTTAGATAAAAGTGAATTTACATCAAAAGTGGTAGGCATAATTTGCAGTCCACAATGCCTACTGGAAACCATTCTCCATACCCATTGTAGGACTACCACTGGGCATGCACTCTCTAAATCTTGAACTTAAGTGATAAACCAAATTTCACATTCACTTTTGTAATAAAAATTTTTTATGTGATTTACTTGTGATTAATCACATGGGTAGCAAATCCGACTAGCAATTTCGAGACATTAATGGAAAATAACATGCAAATTATGCATCAGATACTAAACTTGCTGGTGCAATGTTTACATAGTATTTGCTTGTTTTATTTTTGCCCCATTATGGGGACTATAAAGAAAATATTTTGGTAAAAATCCATTTCAAGTGCATAAACTGTGTGTGGCCATTGTCGTAATTCTTCCTCATGCGAAAAGGACTCTTCGTACAGGTGATTCTTTCATGTCGACGAGCATTTTGGCCAAAAGATAAAACTCGATCACAGAATCAACACAGTCGGTAATCAGGCAGCGATGATGCAGCTCGTGGTTCAGTGTTCGATGAGGTCAAATGCAGGCCTTCGTATTGGCAAATCATCTTCACTGTATAGCGAGAGAATGCTTCCGAATCGATGTTAACTTCTCAACGTATGGACATCAACTAAGGTATCAGTGTGCATCAGAGCTCTATATACAGAGTGCCCCAGCGTTCACCTGCCATTGTGAAACACATGCAGTATGTTCAAATAGAGACAATATTTACCGACGTTACAAAAAACCGAAAGATACATGTCTGCCATTTGTGACAACACAGCTGCCCTTACACGGTTGATGTTCTCCTGTGTCCACCCGGTTTCTTGTCTGCAACAGATGCTGTAGCGCGAAACTTACTCACCCAGTTCGCGATGGTGTAACTTTAGGGGACCCTCCCGTGCTTCCAATTTTGAAACGTTGCCTGAAAAATCGCTGTGTGATTACAACAGAATCGTTATGTTTGGCATACGCTTCCACTGCGAACCCGCGGTGTGCAGTTGACCACCGATCCATGCTTACTGACAATGGCATCACTCACCGGACAGGTCTGGTCGTATCACGCCATCCACATCCTAGGGACACACGAGTACTAGGCGAGTCAAAGTGGTAGGTGAACGCTGCTGGGACACCTGTATCTTCTTTCTCCCATCACTCGAAAAAGCCGTCAGATTGTTTCTAAGCCCACGAGAAAAATTATATATAATAATTTTTCTCGTGGGCTTAGAAACAATCTGACGGCTTATATATATATATATATATATATATATATATATATATATATATATATATAACGATTTCAGGATATGAACTCACGATCCTAAGGTATGCATCACTATCGTAAATTGCTAAGAATTTTGTATCAGTTGCGCATGAATATTAAACAGTGAAAAATGTATGTACGAACATCACTAATACGCTTCCAAAACTCGGGTCGTTAATCGAATTGCAAACCTCTTATCTTACCCTGATCCATCTATATCCGATAGATAAAACTATCGTTTCGCCTTTCTTATAAATTCCTTAAACAGTCTTTGAAATTTTTTTCTAAGTTCGAAAGTGAACTAATAATTTTCTTTATAATTTCGGGTCTATAACTCAGGATTGATGGGAAGTTTTATGAGATGATTGGAAGATTGATGAAAGGATTGGAAGATTGGTGGAAAGATTGGAAGATTAATGGATTGATCCAAATATCGATGGAATGATTGGACGATTCGTGGATTGACGGTCAAGGAAAGCACGAAAGTTAAGATTGTTCATCACCCTCGAACATTCCAAGTCTTCAAGGTCTGGCAGTAATGGCATTTATACTAACGCCATTTAAGCCTATAAAAGTTTTGGTAGATGCTGATCGATATCATGATTATAAATTACGCTTGCGTGTAGTCGTTTTAGTATGATGTATTGGTTTAGTCATATACGCATAAATTAAAAAAATCTGAGTAGTATATTTATACCTACAATACAATCGAGGTAGTGAATAATTTGCAGATTCAGACATCGTGTATTAATCAGTCTTCAAGAGGGGGACCTGGAAATGTAGTATTTCAGTGAGAGACTTTTGCATGTTTCCGCAATAGCCTATGTATAATTTCGGCACAATATAAAAATAAGTTATTTATAATTTAAAATTATGTTTTAATAATGGATAATAAATGCAGATTTACGATTTGGCATGCCCTATGTCTCTAAAACCAATATAGCTACCAGAAACAAACATATGCTTAAAGAATTAGTGGGCGTAACTGTTGAGCACCTTCAGATAAGTTCGACAAACCCGAGTCAACGGCTTCCGGGCATCCCTTTTAAAATACATTGTAACAGAACACCCATAATCACACTACCGCGAATTATTTAAAATAGCACTCTTTGAAACGCAGTGAAAAACATTATGTTATCTTATAGGATATCATCTTGGGGTTTTCTGTATTTTTGAACTTAAAGTTATAAGTTTCATTCGTACTAACCTAAAATGTAATGCGTAAAACTGTTGTATTGATACTGGTAAGTTGCACCAAGTGACTATAAATATATGGTAGTCACAATACGCTTACGAACGCCCCTTTTCCCCCCTTTTTCTTCCATGTAGCCTTAATGGCTTGAAAAAACTCAATTTCATGCTCTCTCCACTTTTCGCCGCTTTAGTGGTTCCCGTTGTTGTGCTCCCACGCCGACGTGAATTTTCCACACGCTGGCTTCGTTCAGCCCGATACCTTGGTGAGGCCCTGACATCCTTTGGCGTTAACAGGTTTGTTCCCGACTTCTCGGTAGAGCGGCAGTTAAAGTCCAGCTAAGACCTCTTTTTCATATGTGCATGAAATAATCATGTCACAGATATGGGAATCGTGCGAGAGTATTAACTTAATTTTTGCACTGTTAGTGTTACCCACTTAATATTTTATAACTTAATTTTCTTATCATGCTTTGGGGTCCCGGAATATTTAAGCTCATAGTTTAATCTAATTACATCAAAGAGTATACATTTTTTTGTTTATATATTTTGGCTTATTTGAGCGGTGTGACAATACGACATTCTCAACTCAGTAATACTAAATAGAAATAAAAATTTATGTTAAATATACATGTACTTATTTTAAAAAATTACTCGAATCTTGGTGTCTTAAATTTTGTACGGCACTTATTCTAATGTCGAAGAACTCGCGCATAATACCGCCAGGTACTTAAATAAGTTTCGCCATCAAAATATTTAATTTTAAGGTAGTATTCAACGGTATTTTGTCTAATTATGAATGTGAAGGTGTAGAATCAGAAGTGTTTTGGCGTGAGTACGTCTTTAAATTTGCAACCATAGTAGGAGGCAATCCAGAAAATCCGATGATAACACAATTGAGGGATACAGTTAAGGATCAAATAATACGCTACGTTGAATGAGAACTGTGAAGCATCGCCCGAAGGGGGGGGGGGGGGCAATTTGGAGTACGTTTCGCCACGTCTCATAACTTCCGAGTAGTATAACTTTTGAATAGGAGAAGCTACGACGCTCGTTTAGGTTTCGATCGACAGCTCGCGTCAAGATAGATCGATAGCTTGTATAAAAACATTTTTGTAGTGTGGTTATTGTGAAATTGTATGCGTTTAATGTAAAAAAAAATGAAGACAACTTAACACAATGTTGGCTTATACTCGTAAAAAATCCAAGTCGAAATACAGAAATCGTATACGGTTGGAAAGAGCATCTCCATAGCAATCCAGCGATACCCATTAAACCCCATTTTATCGAGTGAAGCTGTTCCGGGAACGTGACATAAACATCAAGGCGTCCGAGCGCGTCAACGTAGACGTATTCGAGCAAAACATCCCAATTTTTTTTCCCTGGCTCGTACTCTAAGTTAACTTGTGCGTGCAACATAAACACCACCAATGATCCAAGTTCGGAGCTTCCGCTCCTGTGCTTCCTGCGAGCATTCTGCGTATTAGTAGTCCTCTAAATACCTACGTATTTGCACCCACTTGTGTCTGGAGGTTGTGCGCCAGGGTCGCTTGCTAGAAGTGTGGCGCAAAACTAAGAAAGAGCAATCTTAGAAATTTGTTTTCGCCAGCTTTGTAAGCAACTATTTTACCACCTTTGTGCGGTCATTTTGCATTATGTCTTGCGTGTGCCATATTGCATGTGTGTATATATTCACATATTGGTTATATATACAGTGTAAAAAATAGTTGCACAGAAACAAACAAGTGTTTGTAAAAACAATTACGTAGGATTGCTCTTTCTCGTGTTTTTTTTATCCCTGTTGGCTTGGATCAACTTGCGAAATACGATTAACCTCTATAACGTAAATTAGGGTTCCATGCACTCGTTATATTTTTTAGTGCTAATGACGTAATACGACGTCTCCTGAATTCAACAGAACTATATGCAGCTTACCATGACATAACTACGGCCGAATTACTCTCTGAGAATAACAAGCGGAATATCGGAGACAGAAAGTTTAACGTTGTAAATAATTGTTGTGTGAATAAATTATACAGCGTTTTTCTGAACAACTCCGACAAATTCGGCAGGTTATTCCTGACGAAAAATTAAGACGAAAATGCCTGTGCCACTTTTTCCTTAAAGTAATTATTAAGGAAGCTACACGTCCCTAAAAACCACGGTTTTGAATGCAAGTTGATTCAAAATATCAGGAACTACCTACGTTTAAGCAACAAATCGGTGAATAGTGTTCTGTAGAACGGAGATCTTACACATGTGAAAATGCAGTTGATAATATCATCCCTCTTCATCACGAAAATAAGGGTTGCCAACGTGTGTTTTGTTACGAATTAGCACCCTATTTTCATGATGACGGGTGATGATATTACCAACCGCATTTCACAGGTGTGAGATCACCGTTCTAAAAAACACTATTCACAGATATGTTGCATAATCGTGAGACGTTCCTGATATTTTTAACTCAATATGTATTCAAAACTGTGGATTTGAGGGTAAAGTAGATCCTTTAATAACCACTCTACGGAAAAAGTGCTACAGACAATTTCGTCTTATTTTTTTTCGTTGGATATAACCTGCGGGAGTTTGTTAGTGTTGTTCGGAAACACGCTGTATAATAAATGTAGTAATTTTTATTTTTATTAAGATCTCCACCCCCCTCACGAACTTCGATACGCTCCTCTGGCGTCTTTTGACAATATTACTTCGCCAGCAGGTTTCACGACGTTCACTGTAACGTAATAACACTTCACCGACGATGAATAAAGTAATGCTCCGGTAATGTTAATTGTACATATAGTGGAAGAATATACACTGTGCATACAGGTAGAACTTGAACAGGGTTTTCGAAAGTGCTTACTTTACCGGGAACAGAATTTAAGCAAGAGTGCAGAGACCAAAAGAACAAGTGCTCATGCTACGGTCAATCTGGACATCTAGCTTATCTTGAATATCTGCAAATCTTACCGCACTCACGAGTGTAAACGCTGAGTAAATAATCACACCTCTGCTTATTTTTATGCACGTGACCACAAGTAATTTTTTTTTTCCGTCGCGTAATTATTCACAAACGCCACAGAATGAAGTTCGCTCGCTGCCCTGGCCAAAAAACACGCTCTGCCAAGTTAATAAATGGTTAAGAGTTCAAATTTTACTTGTTGCGTGTTGTATTCTGTAATGTTCCCCCCAAAAAAGTTTTTTGTGTTGAGGATCTTTTTTCATATGGGTACATATGGTAGTTTTCTTAGTTTTGTTCAGTCAAGAGTAAAATGCGTCGCGAAGTTTGTATCTTCATTCTGTTGTAATACTCCATATTTATATATTTGGAGCCTGATAAGTGGTACATTTTGCTATTATATAATTATATCGGCTGTTCGGAAACTCAGTGCCGGAATTCCAGACACAGTTTCTTTGGACCAATAGTAACACAAAATCCCTATACACTTATATCCAGAAAGGTATTTTTATATTAAATAATTGTGTTCAAAGTAGAACAAGGCGCACCGCATCATGCATGTAGGGCAAGTTGCATATATCGTAGGCGTGCGACACTAAATTATTACCTATGCAGAGTCGCGTTCCTACTTCCTATGCAGCTTTTCCTAGACGCACGATCGCACCGCCTTGTTCTCCAGGCGTTGTATACCACAACATTGAACACAATTAAATTATATATTTATTCAGATTTAAATGTAGGCCTACAGACATTGTATTACAATTGGTCTGAAGAAAATATGTCAGGAGCTTGGGTACTGAGTTACCGAACATTCTCTATGTAGATTAAAAACTTTCTAAGTGTGCTGCAAGCCTCTGGGTTTTAATCCAAGGTTTGTCATGGATATGCTGTTAATCGATTAGGCAAAATAAATGAAAGACTGCATAAAGCTAACTACGCAAAGTATCAACTATTAAAAATAACAGAAAAGCAGTATGCACGTCGAAAAAAAAAAACTATGCCAGCGTTTGGATGCAGCGTGAGACATTTTCATTTAAAGAATTCGAAATTATTTTCCCAGAAATTAATTTCAAGTAAATAATGAAATTTCCCATTTAATTAGTTCAAACGTTCTCAGTTTATCGTAAACAGACTATACAGCAGGGCTATTCAATTTGCTGTCCGCGGACAACATGCAGCGCATCCAACTCGTCACACTGGCCTGCAGACAAAATATTTCATCTGCAATCATTTTTATGTATAATTTTGAATAAAATTACTTCTATGATGTCCACGGTAAAGTGAGCACTTTTGAAAGCCCTGCTTAAGATCTACTTATATGCAAGTTGTGTATTCTTCCGCCTTATGTAAGGTTAACAGTGCTATGGGCCTCATCATTTTATTCATGCGTCGGTCAAGCGAAACTCCGAAATTATTAGGAAAGAAAATACTTCACAAATCTGCTCGTTTTTTTTTTTTTTTCACTTCGATGTTTAAAAAAACAGAAAGCAAAAGAAATAATATAAGTTATCACAAATGTTTACATGATATATTTTATTCGACGTTAAGATATGGGACTACTTTCCATCCACCGTTACCTACTTTGCTGGGCGAATGCAACTCAGTACGTCCTTCAAAATATATGCCGGTTTGAAAGGTGTTTTGTTCTAAGGTTCATTTCGAAACTGCTCACTTTATCGTGAACAGCCTTCAATGTAACGTGAACTTGAACTGTAACTATTAAATGGGTAAAAATAGCAATGCAAATTATATATTATTTCATTAATTACATATTCACCTAAATAAACAACACTCTTAAGAAATTATTCGCAAATTTGCTATACGAGTGTATACGCAGAGTGAGAAAGCGCGAATGGCAAACTTATTTCCCGTACATTCATGCTAGTATTTCTATATTAACTCAGGAAACATCCAAAAGCGTACGAACTTTCCCAATTTGTATATAGCAGCGACGCCAAACATTCAATATTTGTAGCCAGATGTGTGGATGTAAGAGTTGAGCGAATCACAACTTTGTGTTTGGTCGATGGGGGAAATTATTTGGACAGCCCTGTTATAGAGCAACAGAGGCCACCGTAACCGAGGTTCCGAGTTCGAACCTAAAGCAAAATATGTTGGACTCTAATCCACGTGTTTATAAACCTAATTATGTTGGAGGATGGACGTGTCAGCTTACCAATCGGCTTCTTCGTCCCATGAGCGTGGCTCCATCCATAGTACGCACAGCCAATAACGACACCTCTCACAACGTTAGAATAGTATGTACCCGTGACACGAAGCCGTCATGAAAGAAAGAACGTGTTCAATCCCCCCTGCCCCTTCCACAAATTCTGAAATAAACACGTTTTCGAATATGCTGACAACGAAGAATTAAAACTGGGATTGTTTGAAGTAAAATGTATGAGGCGACAAGTTCTTTACTATACGAAACTTCTGGGTTCTGGGTTCCAATACTAGGGGAGGGGTGGCAAGGAAAATAAATGTTATTGTAAGTTTGTACGTAAGCAATCCTGACGGTCTTTTAGATAGTGGGCTGAGATATCCACAAACAATAGTAGATCTTCCGTTTAATGAGCGTGAAAGATCGTGTCAATTGATAGACGTTTGAAAAAATTTTGCTTTCTTTACGCAAATACTGGTGTATCAAATATAACCGGGTTGTGAGAGGCTTCGATTCACCAACGGATCATGATTTTTTTCGAAGCTGTTAATACACATAATTATGTGTGCAAACCAAATTGTTACCAAAGGGTACACTTCTCGGTTAAGATCGCGAAGTGATAAAATGTTGCATTTTATATAATCTGTCAAAAGAAAGTAACTTAGATAAATTGAAAAGTTCGTAAGATGTTTTAAAGGGTTTCGTTCAATCAAAAAGGGTATCGAGCAGTATTAATGAAAAGAGAGGCATTTCCGTATACTTAATTTTGCAATAAATATATGTAATGTTTGTTTTACATGCCTTTGGCATTGACATAATTAAAGATTAAAGTAATATGCTAGTGTTTCAAAGAAACCACACACTATAAAATATTCTTATGCGATGAATGTTTTCTGAATTAATGGGTAATATTTCATTCAGTGCATAAGCAAATTTCTGGTGTTTTTCAGGTAATTTTTACCATTCGTGTTTATTTTACAAAGAAACTTGGTTAAAACAAATCCACTGAAATTGGTTTATAGAGAACAGAGCCGATTGGCACATATACGTGCGCAAAGAACAATTCACATACACGAAGCTAATTTTGAAACGTATTTTTCCAAATGACGTCACGCTTAAAATATAGCGTATGCAGAGATATTTAGAAAATTTGAAAAGTCTATTTTAATACAGCTCAAATTCTTGATTACGCATTGTTCATATTAGTTTAAGAGCACATGTAACGACGGGAATGCCATAGCACATTCAGTACCGAAAACCTGGTATTCTGCAAGCAAAAATATATTAAATTCACTGCTTTAGACCTTAAAAATTTTATAGTGCAACAATTTTCAGAACATGTAGTGAACATTTAACGATGCTCCAAATGAATACCAAAGAAAAATCGGTCTCGATTTGTTATTATATTTGATTATTGAAAAAATATTTTATAATTAGTGATTAGAAACGTACATTGTTTTGAAATTTTCCACTTGAAGTGTCAAAAACCTAACACGTGGATATTTCGCGCCACAACCTAGCTCAGTAACCAGTTATAACGAATAAATGTAAAATCGCTTTTAATTTGGTTGCAAAAATACTCTCTCAATATACGCCAGAAGCGCCGAACGTTTATCGAAAGAATTACGAAAGTTCGTTTTTTTTTTTTTTTTTTTTTTTTTTTTGCTTCTTCAGACAAATTTGACTTGCGAATTGTAACTAAATATTCCAGTTCTCTTGAATGCCCTATTGGCCACCTGCGTCGTGAATGATAATACTCCATCGGTCCAGAGGGAATTTCGAATTCGTACCTCTGATGTGGTGCTTCCATTTAATACTTATTAAAAACTACATTGTCATTTACAAATTTCAATTTCTTTAAGGCACATGCCCGCTTCTTGACATCAACTTATGATTTAAAACTAAATTCTAAATCTATTTTTGATGTCAAACGATGTTGCCATGCCACCTAGACTAGAAAACAGGAATTTTATCACTAATCAATTTCCCTTGGTTCTTGAAAGCAAGTTATGGGAATCCGCCTCTTCGTTTTTGACAGCCTCCGAACTCTTCGGTTTTCATTCGTTCAAAAAGTTGTAGCTGGCATTCATATGGAACAGTGTCACTAACAAATCGACATTATTAGTATTCCTGCACAAACATATATGTGGTTATTCGTGGCATTTTGCGCATGTCTCTGAATGACACTGAACTAAGGGTATTAAGTATTCATTTACGCTACGCCGATTATTTTAATTCGTGCATGAATCTGTTTACCTGCTCGGGTAGTTAACTATATTTTTTTAAGCATCAAATACACTGCGGTTACACATTGGCAATCATATCCACAGGAAATTACTCGCGGTAAATAATTTGACAGTTTAGTAAAATATTTATGTAACATGAAAAAAAAATCTTTGATTCAGTTATAACAAATATGTTAATTGAAACAATAATACAAATTTTGAGATTGTTCAACAGCGTGTGATGTCTTACGAACGTACACGACATACTATAGTTGTGTTAATCAATAGCATTTGTAGAAATCTGTCGCCGCAATGTTAAGATAGTGTCACTAGAAACTGAAATCTCGGCCCTTGAGTACATGCTGACATTGTTTTCGCAGGGCGCATGCGTCACTCTCCTCTTTTCTCGAGGGGAAGGGCATTAAGACCGATATTCCAGAACGCTTTTATAAGGGGTTTGGTATAGCTCAAGCCATACCCAGGCCTTATCAGTATTCCAGAAAATTATAATGCCAGCCAAGGCGTTAGTTATGCCACGGCCGAAGCCTTAATCTTAGGGCTCCGATTTTGGTGATTTATCCTTGGCACAAACGTAACATACGCATGCGCAGAACGGATGTCATTTTGCCGGGGTCGGTAGCATGACGAACATCCATAAATAATACGACGCGTCCAGAACGTTATAGGCTATTTATGGTAAAGTGAGCACTTTTGAAATCCCTTTCATTCGGAATAATTGTCAATAAAATATATTTTATTTTATCCTTAGACGTAAACTTTCGTGTGTGAAGGGATATAGACACTATAATTATTACTTACATGGCAATATTTATTTAAAAAGGTAGTTAAAGGATACGAATAAGGTGAAGGATAAAAGTAACTAGGGCCTCAAAAGTGCTCACTTTACCTTGAACAGCCTATATACGTCGCGATGTAAGTACGTATCTGAAAATTAGGAAACCAGCACAATTCAGTTGTTTTGCGAATAAAAGTTAAAGATAGCAAAAGTATTGTGTAGTATGTACACCATGTTATAAAAACCTTCATCATTAGAAAAAACACAAAACACGTAATACGTATAAAACATTTATATATGATTATTCACCCCTACCAGATCTGTGTCATGTTAGCGCAGTTAGTAGTGTGCCTGGCTTTCGCTTTTATGTTTTGGTTTCAAATCCCGCTTGGAGCAGATTTTTTAAGGCTTAAATATTAACTAGAACTTCCTTTTTTATACACATGTCATATTCAATACAGTCTATTAATTTTAATAACTGCGCTAAGTATTAAAATACTTAACGATACATTTACAACAGTGCTCTGATGTATTGACTATAGTGCTTGTTTATTTGTAATAATTATATCTCTGAAACTTTATTCGACAAAACCCACTATTCACGTTCGAAAGTTATTTTGCGTTTTTCCCTTTTTATTTGAAGACATTACATTGCAAAAGAAACTAGTATGTCGTGTGTGCAAATTATATTTGCGAGTCCACCTGATACAGTGGTAAAACCATATCCGCTGGCTGCTAGGAATGTATTTTGGTCCTGCGCGAAACTCAAATTTGCGTTGTGTTTTAAACTGTTCGCATGCGTTACAAAGTTGTGTTTCTAGTGCTTCGATGTTTTCGCCGAGGCTTTATGTAGTTCAGCGAGTGCCGTGTCGATTGCTAAAGTGATGCGCGCGCGTATGAGAATGTTGGCACACGGAGTAGCCTTTTTTATTTCATTCGTGACAGCGGGAACTGGGTTGTTTAAACCGTGAAAACCGTCACGTTACGTATGTATGCGTATATCACAACTTTGCAAAGTTTCCCTGCAGGTTTGAAACATAATTAATAAATTTCCCTTGTTGGCGCATCTGTGATTGTAACGATTGCGATGGCTCAACAATTTGCAAAAATTTCTTAACTCTAGCCAGTAAAAATAATAAAATAATAATACACTAAATCTGACGCATGCATGCACGAGATGGCTGAAATGTGTATTTCAGAGAGTATTTAAAACTGCACGTGTATATTAATAGGGGCTGGTAACAAATCTTAATACCAGGACCAAAAATATTATTTTTGTTCATTTCTCACGCTGCATATTGCGCAAATGGAAGGCTATAGTCTTTTTCAGTGTTTTAGCATTGGGGTTATGAATGAACTTATTGACGAGTAATTTTATTCCATAACTTTGTCTGACTTCTGCTTCTACAATGCAATAGAGATGCGATTTTCAGGACAGCTAAATATCCTAGATTTATTTTTTATTATTAAAATATAACTAGAAAGTTGTAATTTTGCTATTCAAATACACGTGCACCATTTGCAATTTACGTCTATAATTTCCATATTACAAACACGAACCATATAATTTCTCCATAAGTTGTCGTGTAATAAAGAACTAATTAAACATATCACATCAGACAATTGATAACAGTTATCGTTTTTATTGTTCTACGCACAGTTATTTCAGACTGCCAGTACTACATATAAACCATGCAGGTATTTATTTTTGCAAAATATATTGTAAATGAACACTTCACAGTGTCGCTTTCATTTGTTTATAGCCTCGCACGGGGCGGCGAATAATAAACCGCGCCACATCCGATACCATCTCAGGACATAGATAAGACACGTTCAGAAATACGTTCCACGAGTTAAGGATTAGTCATGGCTTATCTATCGCCCGAGATGGTAGCACATATGTAATGCCAAATTGAACGTTCTGGAATACCAGCCTTAGTGTGACTCATCGTCATAGCCCATTTTTGATATCATAATCGCGGTGTTCTTAGCCCACAGGCCTTATCGCGCGTCGGTCGCCTACTCTGTGTGGGACACAGTGGACGAGGTCTTGAGAGAGCTGATGAAGGTGAAGCGAGGTGAGCGTGGAAAAGCACCGGAATGCAAGGGCCGGGGGGGGGGGAGAGGGGATCCCCGAGAAAACCCGCCGACCAGCGGCATCGTCCAACACGATATTCCCACGTGGGAAAATCCGGGAGCGACCCCGCCGGGAATTGAATCCGGTTCGCATAGATGGGGGGGGGGGGGGATCACTCTAGCCGCCATAAGCATCGCGGCTCCAGCGCGGGATAGAGATCGCGTCATCCCATTGTAGGTGTGACAGTCTCTCCAAGTTGGTGACCAAAAATAATGCCCCCACTGTAAAAAAAAAGTAATTTTATTCTAAATGTATGTGGCATCAGTCTCTTCACTTACATCGGTGTAATTTTACACTTATATATATCAATGTGCGTCTAAGTGAATTTTACACTCTACGTCCAAGTGAATTTACCCTACAAATTATTAAAACAGCACATATTTTGTACAACTAACTTAACATAGAATGCTGTAAAATTACTGTTACTGTGTAACAGAAAACAAACTGCAACATTCGTGTATTTTCTCTCCACGACATCGCAATTGTAATTTCACCACTGTGTAAGTGTATTTTCTCACAAACAAAAATTAAATCTCAGATTCACTGTAATTGTAATTACACAATTTCTCTACATTTTTTCACTGTTTTACTAAGGAATTTTACCGTCAGCATATTCTTGTACAACTACGTCATGAATTCACATACTGTGTATGTGTATTTTTATAACTTTCATGTTATTTTACTCCGTTTCGTTGTTTGGTGGTTTAACAGTTATAACAAGTTATCTCCAAGATGTGGGTAACAACTGACTTTAGATATAGAATAGGTAGTTATATACAAAAGCCAGCATATTACATCGGTGGATGTAAAGTGAGTGAGTGAAGAGATTTGGGCGGCTCTTAACAGCGATATCTTGAGAGCCGATGAGGGTGATTGAAGTGAATATGGAGCGGCGCCGGAAATGAAGAGGCGGGGGAAACGGGAGATCCCCGAGAAAACCCGTCAACCAACGGCATCGTCCGGCACGATTTCCACTTGCAAAAACCCGGTGACCCAGCCGGGGATTGAACCCGGTTCGCCTTGGTGGGAGGCGCACGTGCTGATCACTCAGCCACCGTGGCCCCGCGGATGTTAACATTTCCTTTTAATCATGCAAAAGTAATTATAATTAGTTCTACTCCTTGCCGCAATATCGCGTGTTTGAAAAAAAATACTTGTAATTATATTTGGTTACACAGGGAAATTGGTGTAAAATTACAAATACTGTACTCGTTATAAAAATGTAGAATTACCAAAAATTTGTGTGCGTAAATATACTCTCACTGATACTCCAGAATGTAATGAAAGTTTACACACACAAGGCTATTGTAAAATTACACAATTGAAGATGTACAACTTACTGACGACGACAATGTAGCAGTAAAAATACATATTTTACACATATTTTAAATTTTGTAAATTAACACCAACATTGTGTTTATTAAGCGACACATTCATGTATTTTCACCAAAGACGAGTAGTTCTCTCTGGATTATTAAGAAAATTTGCGTAAAATTGCACGTGCTGTAACCCATAGTTCTTTTTACAAATCACACGTACAAAATGTAAAATTACCATAAATTCGTATGTGTACATTTAAACATGTTTTTACAGTGCCACTTTGATACATCATTGTATACGGTCACAACTACTGAGACCCTCGAACTCAGTACGCGTGTGATCTGACAGGAAAACTACCCAACCCTTGATATACCACCAGGACAGCACCTGAGAATA
This sequence comes from Dryococelus australis, assembly GCA_029891345.1. Classification (NCBI taxonomy): domain Eukaryota; kingdom Metazoa; phylum Arthropoda; class Insecta; order Phasmatodea; family Phasmatidae; genus Dryococelus; species Dryococelus australis. Next base: position 291,426,495 of record CM056993.1, on the reverse strand, counting down.
AGGTCTAAAGATCTGTATTAGACCTAGAGACATTTTAAAATAAATATCATTGCGGGCTTATTCAAAATAATAACACAAATTAACATATGTACTATCACTAGCAACAAATATGTACCTAAATATATTCAGCAATTTGTGTTAACCACAAAAAAAACCACACACACGTGTGTGTATATATATATATATATATATATATATATATATATAGACAATAACACATAATAAATTTTATACCAGTACGTAATAGTCATCCATGTAGTCAGTGGCCTACACCTAACACAACAGGATTTCAGGTTAGATTACTCGCAGAGTATACCTCAACTAAAAGGAGTGTTCATATCCTGCTGTCTTGCCATGGCACAGGCCCTTGACGGCTGGGGAAGTACGTGGAAAACTCATCCCTGTATGCATTAACTTTTTTCCGTCCTCGTCCTTTGGCGATACCTCTTTCTTCCTCGCAAACTTTTTACAATCCGACATACTCAAGTGTATCACTGAATTGAATATCGTCCATAACTCGAACGAAGTTGTGCAATGAACATGCTGCGTTTATAACAGAAACACTTTTAACATGGTTTGGTTCACGTTTATAGGACAATGGAAGATGCGCCATTTATAAATAAGAATTCCAAAAGCACATTCCACGTATCTGGATATGGCCACATCAAGTGAACAGAAATCCTAAACGCTTGATTACCAAAGAAAACATAAGGTGGTGAGCCTCAATTCTGGCGTCACCGTATCTGGCTGTAGAATGTCCAAGGATTCATCTGCTAAAGATTTGCTAAAAGTGCAATCATTGAGTATTGTTTGGTCTGCAGCCTTTCCTATTGAATCGACATCAACATACAAAAATCATGTAGGCCTAGTTGCTGTCTGCTACGGCCAATAATACTACCGAGAAGAAGTGTTTGTAGTTGTGGTAAAGTGACCACGAATGTTTTAGGTCAATGATACGCACGTGTTTGCCGCCCACGGCTCCCAGACAATGAGGAAAATGTGCCCTCTTCTTAAAACCTTTAGCAACCTCGTGCCAAAACTCCTTACTAAACTGGGGAAAGACAATACTCTTTAAGGCAATCCACAGGACACGAAATGAGTGTGGATCAATCTTGCATGCAGTTGTTACTCCATTTATAAATGTGTAGTGCAACTATGTATAAGTACAGCCTTATCCAAGGTACCTATAATCAAAAACGTATTGATATAGAGAAAAAAAACATTTATTGGCATTTTCACATGCGCTCGCACACACACGCATATTTTTTTTCTCCAGGTAAAGAACTGCAGGATATATGGAGGAACATTCAGGATGCCTATGTTCGCTACAAACGATCCTTGAGAACTAAGACCGGCCAAGCAAGGGAAAAATGTCAGAACATACGTGTATGCAAAACACATTGAATTCTTGAATTCAACAGTTACTCCACGTCCAACGGCCTCTTAGGTAACGTAACCAAAAACCTTTACAAGGCAATGTTGATGCAACCCTGAAAGAAAACCTCCCAGATTACAACATAAACCCTAGGCAGGAGGTTCGAAATGTATCTCGGAGTGCAGTTAATAGACGACGGAAAAAAAAGACTGGAACACAAGCTAAAAGCGTGCCTAGATAATTTTCAACCATCAAAGAAAGCAAGAACACATGAGCCTCGTACAGATGAAACGAACTTCTTTAACACGTTACTTCCGATTTTACAACCTCTTCCCTTGTCCCTTGAAATGAAGTTCCGAATGGACGTAGTGAGAGTGGTAATGGAATATGAGGAAAAAGAAACTCCAGCATCTTCCTCAGCTAATTATATGCAAACACCACACATTCCTCAGCCCACAGCACAGTTTAATCCCTACGAAATAATGCACTCTTCTGTAAACAACTACCAACAATCGTTTCCTTCTCAATCTGACACCGGTAAACTTACTAGTAACTTGTTTCCTAACTACAATCAGTTGCAAAGTCAACAAAACTCCACTAACGGACACGAACACTGGCCCACCCACGAACTTTCCGCCTTTATACTACGGTCAAACTCAAGGTCCATCTAATACTGAAACTGGTCAGTCCAAAAATGTTTTGCCTCATCACACTCAACTGCAAGTTCAAAAACATATTCAGGATCAACGAAACTTTCAAGGAAATACAGCAAATATCGATGTTTCGAAATTGTCTATGCCACCACGACGATTATTCAAAGGGATCGAATGAAAGTTATTCCACTGTATTGCTTGACTACACTCCAAATAATTTTAGTAAACATGTATTTCTTTAAAGACATTAGAGTTATGTCGTTATACTTAAGCTTAATTTATAGAGATTATCGCTATTTATGTCTAATATTCAAAGTCCCCAATTAACAATAAATTATATTTATCGGTTAGTGGAGAAATGTAAAAGAAATTCTACAGTTATTTTTATATGTATTTTTGTCCCTTTTGTAACTCTAGTAACCAAATAAATATTTTCACGGAAACCTTAAGATTTTTTCCTTACCGGAGAGTAATTGCTAACATTTCTTGTGTAGAAAACGCTATCCCTTGCACTAGAGCTTGCATATCTTCAATAGCACTTTGAAATTTCAGCACTTACCAAACTATGTAATGGACATTCTAAAGAAATTAAATATTTTTTTCTCGTCCTCACTCAATAATCCAAACATGTTACGAAATCCACCGCCTACATATGGAGCACAATTGCTCGGAAGATAATCTCATCTTCTTATTCTTCGCAAAATGAAATAATAGGCATACACTACACACGGATCCATCTATACGAATGACAACATTCCGTGCAGTGGATCGTGTTGGTAATACTAGAAACGGACGATTTGAATATTTTTTTATTTACTTTTTCGAGCAGTCCGACTGTTGTACGACACAAATCGGATGCATAAAAGAGCCCTTAGAAGATAAAAATCTATGATGTGTACTCGTGACTTCAGAATTGCCCATTGACGTTCTGTGGGGTTGAAGTCGTGGAAAGGATATGTTTTGTGCACTCGGTTTGTACCATTTTATCTTATATGGAATATACTAATATTTTGTACGATAATTTCAATTATATAATAGAAAAAAGTACTGCTTTACAATGTCTGAATCTGTGTATGAAAAAATCGTGACATACTGTAGATTTAATTATGCTACAACCAGCAGTTACACATGTGGGAATCATGCCGAACGATGCCGTTGGTCGGCGGGTTTTCTCGAGGCTCTCCCGTTTTCCCCGCCCCTTCATTCCAGCGCTGCTCCATACTCACCTCAATCACCCTCATCGGCTCTCAAGACCTCGATGTTAAGAGCGGTCCCAATCTTTTCACTCACTCACAACCAGCAGTAATATATGCAACTAACCTAACGATCGAGACACTATAACGTGATGCGGTGGGTGTCTTCTTCCTTGAATGCCTGAAGCGTCGGTGACTCACACCAGGAACAATAACCTCGTAACACCAAAAGTGTTCGTACGTGATCCACGTGTCCGCCACGTGGCGGCGCCAAGATCGCTCAGGTGTGCGCCCAGTGACTCATCTGCCGACCACAAGTTGCGTCTCCTGGCACAAAGAAATCTGCAGTGGTATAGGCAATTCGCGGTAAAGTGAGAGCACTTTTGAAAACCCTCTCATTTGGAATAATAGTCAATAAAGCAATTTAATTTGAACCCTAGACGTTAACCCCTTTAGTCACAGATAAATCTATAATTTGAGGCTTGAAACAAACCAATTTTTTGTTCGGAACTATACTGACATCGATACGACGTTTTGTCATAACATCGGCACCAATCAAAATCTGTCCGTGCTTTCTCTTACTGACAGCAGTGGTTTATAAGGCTACGTAATATAGTTTCAACAGCGAATGATGTTTCCCACACGTAGGGGACTTCTCCCATTGGACGGTACGTTGTACTGTGTACAGTTCAGGCAGTCAAAGTCATTTCATATGCAACGTTCCACATACACGGACACCGCTATTGAAAGGGTTAACTTCATAGTGCGGTGGAATATACACACTGTGTTTATTACTTGAATGGCAATATTTATTTTTAAAAAGGTGGTTAAAGAATAAAATATGGTTTTAAAAAAGTAACTAGATAAGTAACTGCCGTCTAGCTTAACAACTTTGAGACAAATGGTGGGTTTACAAACAAAATACACAAACACGGAGCATAGAATATAACAGTAGAACATTTATACGACCAGAATTCTTGTGCGATATTGATCCACAATGGAATACATACGTATTATTTTCAGCCAATGAAATTTTGCCATGGGTCTGACGTTATTCGGCAGTATTCGTAAGCAATGGATTTTTGTAACAGATTGTGATGTTGTAGTGAAAATGGAGAGCAATTTAAAATCTTTGGAATTTTTTCTTTTATTTTTTTTAATGCTTGCTCTAGCAAACCTTAAAAAAAAAGTCTGCTAGCAAACAACCCCCTGTCATTTCCTCTAAAGCGATATCTTGCGACATATCTTAGCTTCTGCGTCATAACTAATCTTCCATCTTGATCTTATAATATTATAAATGCGAAAGTTTGTACGTTAGTTTGGTACTCAATCACGTCATAACAGCTCGATGGAATTGGATGAAATTTAGTACAGGTGTAGATTATATTCTGGATTAGCACATAGCGTACTATTCATTACGGAAAAACGAACAGTTTCTTAGGGAATATATCAAATATGCCACCAACCATTTGAATAGGCGCTGGTTGGTGGTCTGTTTGTTATATTTTGTACGTGAATGGAGCCGCGAGTATCGGCTAGTTTTAAATAAATCGCATCATTGAAAATGTTATACTGTGATCTGATTGGTTGTTAGTATTAGTAATGGAAGGGGCTTATTGACGTCCCCTGGTGTTATACATGAAGGCCTATCAGGAAACGGCTTGCAAACTATCTTATGACTAGATATGGTGGTTTATCGCGGGAAAAGTTGACTGTTTGCTAGGGTTCAACGTATTGTACACATGTCCAACAGTTTTCCTTCCTTATTGGCGGTTACGCATGTATGAAGATACCATTCCATTTCACTGGGCCAATGAGGAATCTGCTACTATGAGGCAGAACGTTCGTGATTGGTCTGCAGCAACTCAGCCGTGTCAAAAACCTTGCTCATCAAATCATGAAAGAATAAACTAGTTAAGAGTGTTATAGGAGATATGTTGGATAAAAAAAATCGCGATTTTCCATCATCTCTAATTACGACGTAACTTAAGCTATCACCCATGCCTTACTTGGGATTCGAATCCAGAATCTACAGCACCCCATATCGGTGGCGCACCAACCGACTGCGCCAAGGAAGGTCGTCTGGTTGGCTGTTGTTCCATTCAAAAGTGCTCATTTACTGTTACCAGTGATCACATACGATCATTCTAATTCATTTAGATCCACCTTTGTCTCAGTTGGATTGTCAATGGTCTCCCACTTCCGGGGTCCCCAGGCTCCGGTTGAGGAGAGTAGCGGACATTGCAGTCGTGTGGGGGTTTCCTCGGGGCTCTCCAGTTTCCTCCCACATTTTCGTTTTGCTACGTCTCTTTCCCGATCTCGTCTCACCCCACCTATTGTTCGGGCTGGCTGGAGCGACACGGGTATGGCTGATGGTTCCGATTAGCTCCAGACTCTTCTTATCTAAACTTGACGCTGCCTTCGGCCGGAATCATGTGTGGATTTTCATTGCAGTTCATTTGCTCGATTTATACTATGCAGAAAATTAAAACCTACACTTTGACTGTATCACTTTGCTGGTTGGTGGTTAAACGAGAACTTTGAAATGCCCTGATAAGTTTCCTCTTGTGCAGTCACTACATATATATATATATATATATATATATATATATATATATATATACACACACACACACACACAGTGGCCACTAACCCGATGTGTTGTATCCTCTCGTCAAAAAAGCAGCACTGAATAATTGTTACCAAAATAACGCCTATGCCAATAATCACAGTGATTTCTGTATTAAAAAAAATAATCATATTCTATCCCCGTCAATTTATATATGAATCACAGAACATCAAACATTTCTGTTAAGTTGTCTAGTAATGCGTTATACTATATGTAGATAGGACTATGGCTATTTTTTTCACATGTTGATTTCAACACAGCTGAATCATAATGTACTTAATCAGCACCAAAAACTGAAAACAAGGGTTTCCCCTATTAAAAATAAAAATCAACAAATCTACTACTCTGTTCCTTCTGTCAGTATGAGATCGTTATACGATAACCAGGGGGATCTTAATCGGAGCTCACAATTATGGATTTATGAAACACTTATATGTCGGAAAACTGATACCATTGGTGATTGGATCTTGCTGATACCAAACTTTCGTAACCATTTTGAAGAATTTCTGACTAAAGGGGCCAAATGACAGTAAAATTGCCGGTGTTGGAGCGTCAGAATCAATTTTAAATCGGAAACTTTGATGCAAATGTAAAAACGTAACATACACAGGCTCGTAAAGAACAAAGTGAAAGTTATTTCTATTACCTGTATGTGAATCTTAAATTGACTAAAAGCTGATGTATGCTTTGAACGGAATGTTAGGTAACCAGTAAAGGTGTTGGTAAGCGTCTGGTATGAAAGGATTGCCAGCACGTGTCGCGGAGACTTCAACGCAAGAGTAGTACAGTAACTCGGTTGCAACAGCGTATGAAGAAAGACAGGCCAGCGTGCTACGACACAGTCTTCCTTGAACAGTAGCACTGCCCTTATGCGGCTGACGCTACTGTTAGGGCAATGGCAGCCCGGACAGCCTCATTGTTTCCAGCGCACGTGCGCGATTGTTTTTGTCTGTTTGCGCACTGCTGCGTGAGTTGCATGCAGCGAGAGGCGGAGCGGAATCGTGGTGTCTCTCTCTCCCGTGCACTCTCTTCAGTAGTCCGCGGCGTCTCTCCCTCTCTCTCTCTCTCTCTCTCGGCGGACGTGACGAGCGTCATCAACGACCGGCCAAATGACCCGCCGACCGGAACAATGGAACTCGGGAGACGCGAGCCGGTATTGAAATATGGTTCCGATCACGATGTACCAGCCGCGCAGGAGAGGGCGGCGCTTGTAGCATCCAGACAACACAGCAGCAAGCGGGCCAATTCTTCTGTACTGCAACGAGACAGCTATCGGCCACAGCTCTTCGGCATCCTTATTGTATCCAAGTCTGTGTATTTTCCTTTTAAGGCCGTGGTTACACGAGTGCTGTTAAACACATTCAGCTAAATACATTCGGTAACCGTGTCTGAACAAGTTTAAAAACAGAACGTGTTTTCGCGGTTAATCAGCCAAAGCAGAATGAAATCAATGCAAATTCTAACCTCAACAATGTATGATATTTATTTATAATAGTCTCTAAAATTTATCACTAGTGATCTTTTTAATTTTTATGAAACATACACTTTTACTGTAATGGCATAATGGGTTAAACTTAATTTAATTTAACCAGTGCAAGAATTTCCGCAAAATTCAGCAATATTTGTTACACTGCTTGTTTACTTCGAATCAGCCAATAGGAGCGCAGCAGAGAAGATAACTTTGAACAAGAAACAACTGCGATCGGAACTCGTTCGAAGGTAATGTAACTCTTCAGTCGCTGAACTTTTTTATAGTGAAGTAGTTGTGCATCCCGTGTAACCGCGGCCTAAGTCCCCTTCTTCACTCGCTTAAACATTTTGGTCCAGTTTACTAGTCAACAGAGGCAATTGCAAAATCCCACTTAAATAATGAAAGTCTTTCGTCATTATATGTTATGTACGAAAGTATGTTTCGGTTGTGTCTCAGTTTACAAGATCCCTAAGTCAACATTTCTAAATCTACGTGATAAGAATGCTTCACGACCGTATTAAAAACCCGACTGACTTTACGGCCGACCTTTGTGATAAACCTGTTTGTCATTCAAATAAATTTTACTGGCAAAAATTGACTACGTTGCACGTAAACTTCATTAGTTATCTTTAATTTCCCGTGTTCAGGAATTCGAATTTTGTAAATAAAAGATTTTTTCATGGACCTTAAGCCTTTTTATATATAAGTATCAAAATTTATTTATTTTTCCTTAAGATTTGGTTTTTGCTGCTTCACTGTTATAGAGTAAGTTTTGTTTGCTTGTTACGTAATTTAAGCTGTTCAGTTATTACGTTGGTCAGGGACTGGAAGTTGGAACCTCACGATCGGTAGGTTATGCCCTAGCCACCTTTCACTTTTAATACAATTAAGTATAATGACTTTGCAAAGCTAACGAGAAAACAATGTAGGTACATACGTACCTATACACTCAAAGCAATACAAATTTGCGCGCCATTAAAAATTTCTTTTTACTCAAATAATATTACATTAACGAAATTGAACAAATGAAACAAAGAAACGATAATTGGAATGAAATATCGCTGTATCGGGACAATGTTTCGCCATTTGTAGCCTAAAATACGGACACCTTTACCTCGCCCGACAGCCTCGTGTCAGGATACATGCGTTGGTACAGTAGGGCATGGAATTGAAGAAACACTATGTGCTATATTTTCTTTATTTTACGTGTCACTCGTATGCCCCGTTGCACCAACATCTATCCCGATCCGAGATCGAGTGATTTTAGTTCCGGACCAGAATTCAGTTTGATCTTGGTTCTATTGTAAAAGTGCTGCACCAACGAAATTGCTCAATTCTGGATCTCCGATTCGTCGATCTTCGTTCCAAAGTGAGAGATCGAGATTAAGTACGAGACAAATTTTGCTATTAGTTCGTAATATATGACGTCATGATGAATGTGGGCATAGTATGCACACACATTTTTCGTTATTTTAATACCAATATTATTAAAGAAGGTAGCGTACATAGAACTAGGTGTGCGATATTTATCTGTTTTAAGTGAATTATTGTTGTACGAAGTTTACTAATTAATATGCAATGTTGTTCTAATATACCAAGAAAATAATTGTAATTAGTCCTGTTTGTTGGCGCATTTCCAAACTACATGTGTCGCTGTTCTTTCTTGATCAAAAAATTCGATGTAATAGTTAGCTTGTGCGGAAAATTAGTACACTTTATGATATCCAGAATGGCTTTTTCAGTTTTACTTTGTGTTTGTTTGGAGGGATAAGCATAGATTTCATTTTCTCTTTACAATACATTAATACTTCTTCAATTAAATAATTGAATTTGAACTTAATCCTTTGTAAAATGTCTCAATTTTCATTTTACAACAATAAACAACAACCAAATCTATTTTTAAACGATTTAAATATTACTAAGTCTGTTTCTGGTAAATAAATGTATTAAACAGTGCTTTTAAATTCACATAACTTATATTCAACAGATTTGTATTCTTCTCTGATCTCGGATCGAGATTTCGAACCACCATATTTGGCGGATCGAAATGAAGTCCAACTCGATCTTCAGTGAATCTCTGAGCTCGAATGATATTGACATTAACTATTTATGTCAAAGAGATCTGCGAAAAAAAAATGGCCACAAGAAAAACTGGGCACTGATGCATTGCTGTGTAAATTACCAGTCATGGATATCATTCATGTACAACCTGTCCACAACGCACTTGGGCACGCTGGCTGAAGGGGTTAATACAAATTATGCTTCATATCAAGAAAAACTTCGACATGGAAGGAGCTGTCTTCCCAACTGGATCCACAAAGGCGTTCGATGATCGTAAAGGCATACCACGGGCGTATTTAATCACTAGCTGTTATCGGCGGCTCCACGCGCGTGCAAAATATTACAAACAGACCACCAACCAGCTCCCACGCAAATGGTTGGTGGCATATTTTATATATTCGCTAAGAAACTGCTCGTTTTTCTGGGATGAAAAGTGCCCTTTGTGCTAATCCAGAATATAATCTAACGCTGTAACAAATTTCATCCAAATCCGCCGAACCGTTATGACGTGATTGAGTAACAAACAAATATACAAACTTTCGCATTTATAATATTATTAAGCATGATGTTGACACTGCTCAGAAAACCCAGCTGTGTGTTGTGAGAGTTATCTTGCTGGAAACTGGCTCCAGGACACTCAGCCAGGAAATGTAACACATGGTGTCGCAAGGCCACGAAATGTTTGTCTCAGCTACCTCTGCGCATTCAAAGAATCCGTGGTAAATGTAGAATATTTGCGATGGCTCCCCAGGTCATCACGTAAGTATGAGGGAATATGTGAAGTTTTAAAGTGAGATAGAGATTGTAGCCTTCACCTGTAATACTTCAAACCTAGCATTGTCGTCTGTTTACAAAGTAAAGTGTAGTTATAGACTATTCACTGCAAACTGAGCAATTTTGAAAGCTCTCCTTAAGATCTACTTGTACGCATGTTGTATACTATTCCGTCTTATGTGAAATTTACATTACCATGGGCTTCAAAATTTTATCCATTCGTTGGTCAAGTGAAAGTGTGAAATTATTGGGAAATTAATTTTTTCTATATTTGCTAAATTTACAATTCGATGTATTAAAGTAGTACGAACGTGTCGGTTTTACCCTACTCTAGATTAATCGAAATAAACCTTTGATATCTAATTGATCGGATTAAGATCGGATTAATCTTTAATCCGATCAAATTTTTTTTAACTCAATTTTAATCAGGTGGGACTAATTCTTAATCCGATAAAATTTGATCAAAGAAATTTGATCAAATTTTTTTGATGAAAAAGTTTGATCAAATTTCTTTGATAGATTTTTTGTGTGTGTATAGTTTGGTATACTTTATTTTTTCTTTCTTTTTTGGGTGGGGAGCAGCTCTGGTACGTCCACACCCTTGGAGCTCTGGTGTTGTATGAGGTATGGTGTGTTGGGGAAGGAGTGTATAAAGGGGAGCGATGTTGTCAGTACAACGACTGACACTCAACTGAAGGAAATTTTATATTGTCTAGGGCATATATGTGTTGAGTTTAGTGCAAGAGTAGCATAAGTGTTTTTAAGTTGGGAGTGACATCGCTTGTAGATATTGGTGGGAGATAGGCGATTTTTTTGTTATAGTGATAAAACAGAAAGAGAAAACGATGTATAGTTAACACACAAGAGAAGTGATGAAACGTCACACAGGAAAATCGAATGATGGAGCAGAGCTATGGAAAATTTTTTTTTTAAATATACGTCCATAGGGGTTTGGGAGATCACAGAATGAATGACTTATAGTGTGTATTTCTGGGGAATGAAATATAGCCCATCTGATTAGATGTGTGTTTCAAAATTAAATAAACTTAAAAAAACACAAGTACATGTACTTTCGTCGACTGAGCTCAGAAACGGGGTTTACAAGATAAACGCTAATAAAATTATTTTAAATAATGGACACACTATATTGTTTTAACACACAAAAATAATTTTTCCTGATAAATTAAAAGTTATTAAAATGTTTATATTAAAATGATAGCCGAACCCGGAGCATATAATATCGCTTAATGAGAGGTGAAGCCATTGGCCATGGTCTGTTACCCCTTCGATCGTCGCATGGGACCCCACCAGAATGCCATGACCGGTGATGTCAGAAGAGGTGCTTCAGAGGTAATATATGTAATGAGTAATGTATGCATGTATCCATGACAAGGCTTGTCATCAAACTAACATGGCGATTCTGAGCTTCGGGTGGAAGGACCTCTGTCCTGTCCACGGAGAGCGCTATGCGCTCTCACCCCACCCCCTCCCCAACACCAGATTGTATTCCTGGCTATGCACCCTGCCTCCCCCCTCCAGACCAGAATGTTTATTTGTGCACCAAGTCGGAGATGAGAGGTTCCTTGCACCCACTATGCGCCCCTTTCCACTTCCCATCTAAGAACGCTTCGGAGAACTGTAACACTGCCTGCCTCGGCTAGGCACCCCCTGCACCACCACCACTTGTACAGACCAAGAACTGTTCATTACCAAACACCCTCTCGACCCAGCGAATTGTGAAATCTCCTGAAAGTATAGACCTGCTTGCAAACTTCCCCTCCCCCTCTACTGACGAATTAGAAAATGCCCTGCCTAGCTGCCTGCCCCCCTCCCCATTACCCAACAAACTTTAACTTTTGCTTGTCGAATTGTTCGGAAAGATAGGTTTATACTATTCTCGAAACCGTGGCTTACTTCCAGCGAAATAAAATATGCCAGCCAAGGCACGCTGTTCAAATATATTGCATCAACATTAAAAAATATATACAAATAAATAATATCCTTAGATATGTAAATGTCTATACGGAATTGCAATTTATCGATTCCGAATAATTCTAGGTGATGTGAAAAAATTATTTTTTATCGCCTCTTCTATCAAAACCTATCATCTCTCTAATTGCACAGTGAAAACTTTTTATAAATCTTTGATGAAAATTTTAGAAAAGTAATTTAATTTCTTTCAGTGTTAAACTTTCATTTCCGTTGAAGCATTAGATTCGTTAATAGTAACATTGAAGCAAATCCTGCATGTAGGATGTTCTAACCTATTCTGAATGTTTAGGGGAAACTATATGAAAGTTTTCGTAGGAACATGCAATGAAAACAAACTTAGGTTTTCTCTTATCTCACTCATTCTCCTCCCCTCTCTCCTAATTTTTTTTTTGTATCTGATAGTTAATGAAGGATCTATAAGCCATTTCCTTTGTCATACACATTGTTCTGTAAAAACTTTGAAGTGTCCCCTAACAAGACTTTTTTTTTCTGGTAAAAATAGAAGTGAACAAATAAATAACTTTGGAAAACTATATATTCATCCCCATTAAAAGGTGTAATTAAATTTTTGATGTTTTTAAATTAAATAATTTTCCATGAATTATAATAATAAAAGGAAATAAATGCAATGGATTATTGCTTAAACACTAACCCAATGAAAGACAATCCAATCTACAAGTAGATTGATTGCAAATCCAAATAACATTAATAACAATAGGTTTATTAAATAAAATATCACATCAAATATTATTTCAAATATTTTTATTTATTATCATAATTTTACAAACATTGTATTACAATATTTTAATATCTTTATTCTTGACCCACGAGTCATGTGCTTTTGAAAACCCCTCCATCGAACCAAGGACATAACTTTTTTCCTTTCAATGATTTTATCAATCAGATATTCATTTGCATAACTAACTTTTTTCTGTTCATTTTCTAGGTAATATACTCTGGGATTAACCGTAATTTTTTTCTCAAAGAATCCTTTCTGTTTCGAGATACATATATATTCGCCTACTTTAAACTTTTGTTTTCTCTGATCGATTACTTTTAACATTATTATAAATGGTTGACATCAAACTATTGTCCGTAACTTCATGGGGCCCCATCTTGAAAATTCTATGATATCTAGAATTATAAAATCGATTTGATTTACCATTTCACAACACTGGCTTTAACGTCTGAATACGTTCTGTAGTGGTTAATATCATAATCTGTCATTAGTTTCCGAAATGGTGTAGAGAAAAATTCAGTTCCTCTGTAGGTTTGGAGTGAATTTGTTGTTCTCTCTTTCAAAACGGTTTTCATTGCATCGCTAACATGTTGCCCAGCCATATTTGGAATAAACATCTATTATGGATAAAATATATTTGTATCCCTTATTGTATTTGGAAAGCAATGTTATTTCACACAAATAGGCTTGAAAAAGATAATTTAACCCCTTAGTAAAAACACTTCTTCTAGGCTATCTTATCCTCACTTGAGCATGAAGTTCTTGAGAAATAGTACTAAACTTCATTAGTAATATAACCATCTTCTTTCAACTCTTCAATAATAGAATTAATTTTGTTCATATGCGAATTATTACCAGATTTTCTCGAAGCGATGAGAAGTTTTAATCTATCGACCAATCCATTAGGATCGTTCCAATGTACAGGAGAAAGCCGGTCACCAATTTCATCTTTATATATTCCACTTTCATTAATATCTCCTATTAAATGTAGTTTCGGATTATTTTCATCATCAAAATGGTTATTCGCGCCTAAATAGATATATTTCTCAAAATCAGTGTCGGAATATCCATTTGGAACATTTTTAAATAATAATTCAAGCAAACCTTGACTCACATTAGTTATGTAATCACCTATTTTAATTATATTATCAGACAAAAATGTAAATACCTAATCTCCCAGAAACCATGTGTTTACATTTAGATATACACCCACTGTCATATCACACATGGGTGAAATATGTTTTAAAACTAAATAATGACATATTTATTGACAAATGAGCTGCTTCTTCTTTTTCTTGAGATGTTCTCCTTCATCTGGTTTAATTTCCAAAGGTGTTTCATTAGGCGAATCCACAAAGAATATAATACATCCATTATACTTGTAACAGGTTTAAATATTTATTAGTTTAAATCATTCCATTCCATATGGGCTCGTTTAGCTTGTAAATATTTCTCCTTTGCAGCAGATATGACATTATGTAATTCCGAAGCAGAGGCAGACATGTTTGATTATATTAAATTAAATTTCAGTTATTTATATATTAATTAAGTCGATGCTTTTCGAACTGCTGCAGTAGGTCGACTAACTGCTACACTAGATCGATTAGTTTTGTTCTTTTTCAGTCTTATCGACGTTACTTAAAACAGCATCTAATTTAGTTGTAGTTTTAACTCTCAAATCATCAATGAAATAATGTATTTGTGTTTCCAAATCATTATCTTGTGTTCCCAGATCTGTTTGCATAACTAAACCATATTTTTTATTAATCAATTCATCACTTATATATTTCTTCTTCTTCTTCCATTAGGCTCTTCTAGGGACCACGAGCCAATTTCAATGCTTCATCCTTTGTTGTTCCTTCTTCTTCCTCCAGTACTCCTTCATCTTCTCACTATATATATTTTCCTCTCCTTGGACCATTTCGAGACTGTTTTCTATTCCTTCCTGAATTAGAATCCTTCCATTTTAACACTATATATAATATATATATATATATATATATATATATATATATATATATATATATATATATATAATCTGTTGCTTCCGTACACATTACAATCAAAATTGGTATTTTATATAACAACTAATATGGACGTAAAGTAGGCAGTTCTTTTAAGAACTACGTCACTAAGGAACATATTTTAAAGAAAGGAACTATAGAAAGATGTAAACACAAGCATAAAATGCTCACTTCAAATAAGTCACCTGTGAAGTTAACAAGAGGCAACAAATTGATTTTAAAAGAATTTGGTACACGGTTAATCAAAATGGAAGACAACTTAATGTTGAAGAACCGATCAGTTATGAAGATTCAATCACAAATACTGAAATACATGTGTATAAACCATTCTGAGTTTTGTCCGTATACATTTCTACCAACAATGAGGATTTCAATACAAAATCACGATATTTACACATTACTGTCGAGATCAAGTTTAAGGTTTAGAGTACCAATTTAAAAAAAAAAACAATCTATGCAAGCAATTCAGTTAATATGAAAATAGTAAGAAATGGAATACTTCATTTAGTCAATATAATTTCATATTTGCTTAATGGAGTGGAAATCGATCAGACAAGAGATGTTGGAATTACTTCCATGATAAAAAATTATCTTTCACAAACTGTAAACGATCTGTATGCATGGCTGATGGCTTGGTGGAACAATGCTAGTGATTATTCGCTAAAAATAAATCCAGGCAGAAAATATAAATTTGATATGCCCTTCAAGTATTGTTTTGGACTCTGCTGAAGACTACAAACACATTATTTGAAATTCTAAACAAGATTTACTTATTCTATTCGCTAACACACTTTTGAACAGCATATATGATACAGCTAATGATGAGGAAGGTGCAGCATTTGAATTAAACAGTGTCGAATGATTAATGCCAAATTTTGAAATTAACACACACAATTGTGTAACATTTTAAAAATATATCGAAAAAGGAATGAATTTAGATGTTGCATACATCTCATGGGCTCTGGAGTCCTTTTCAACTCTACCAACTACACAAAAAGTAGTATGGCATGTGAAATCAAGTTTTCCATCTGAGAAGCCATGATTTGTTGTCATATGTTAAAAAAAAAATTGACAAAATATTTTAAAAGTGGATCCCTATGTTGATTTTTATACAAATTTTGATAATGGGGAATTCCTTATTTTCTATATGGTAGAAAGTTTCAAAAATTATATTATAACAAAATGAGTTCACTTATACTAGAACCCGAAACCTTTAAAGTAGAGGAGTGTTATTTGTATTTAATGTAAGCAAACAAGATGAAACAGTCACCAATAGTGTAATTGATTCATGAATTGAAATAATTGCAAATACACCCATTCCTGAAAATACTCAACGGTTTGCTTTGATAATTCATGACAAGCAAGTTACAATGTAAGAGATAAGCTGGTGAAAATAATGAATTGAGTCTGTAGGAGATGAACCACAGCTATGGCGAGATGTTTTGCAATGTACAAGGATTTCAATTTCCAGATAAATATATCATTAAAGAATTAGATATTACTGATATGGAAGATCATAAAACTGTATTCAGTTTCAAAGCCCAATTCTACTGGAAATATCTAACTCCCAAATACAAGAAAACAAATCAATTGGTTACAAAATCGCCACCACATTTTAAAATGGGTATATATGTATGAGTATATGGTGTATGAGAATATTGAAGATGTTTGCAAGAAAACTTACGTAATTGTGAATTGTGAATGTAATTGTAGTTGGAGTCGAGTAAAAACATTTCAGAAAGTGTGTGGAATAGAAAATTAACAGATATTCAGAATGAATACAATTTCCCATTATTAAAACAATTAAGTAAAACACACAGATCTAATACAACATTCTTCTCTGTAGAGGAAAACTCTAAATTGTTGCTAACTTGGGCAATGATGTCTGACTGGGGTTAACAGATTATGATGAGTCTGCTGCTGGATCACCCATGGATATTATGCAAGTGATATTATACTATTTGGGATGAGACTACATTGTGAAACAATAAGTGACATTTAGTATAAAAAGTATTTCATTGTATGTAAATCAATATTTCTCAAAGATGGATCAACAAGATAACAAAATCACATGTTTGTGCATACAGAAACCTAAGTGTAAATTGAATATCAGCAAGTTATTAACATGTTGGAGCAACCATTTCGACTTTGTTTCGGAAATAAATAATTTTTTCAACATTTTGTAACATCCTGTAGTATCAAAATTCACATAAATGTGTTAAATAAACCGTATTTGTATGCATTTTTATTAATAAATGTATTAAAAATTAATTTTCACATTTATTTATTAAATCTCTTTTTAAAAATGAACTTGTTTTCCTAAGAAAAGAAAAAAATGTTATCCTTGATTGATAAAATTAATGCAAGTAATGTTGTTGCATAAGCCAGATGTGCTCAATTTTATAGAGTGAATGGCTTCAGCATTTCCAAATGTTTCCAGATATGTAAAAAACCATTGTGGTAAGAGCTATACAGGTCTATCAGTTCTACCACCCTTTGTCCACAGGCACAAAATATAAAAGTTTAAATTCGACGACTTTCCAGTGCTACCAACCATGAACCGAGATCACAGAGGGTGCACACCTGAGTCTGTCAAACCTCACAGAAAGCACTTCGGTTTTACAATACCCTGGAGACAACCCACGCACCTAGTTTTTCACAAAGCAGACAACCAAGGCTGTCCACATCCCTGTTAGGACTCAGGTCAATGATTTAAACACCTTCTTATCTGAATGAGCTATATATATATATATATATATATATATATATATATATATATATATATATATATATATATATATATACACACTACTTAATGAAAATTAGAACCATTTTCCAACCTCCATTATGCTAGAAAATTTATAGATACAAAAACAACGAAATTCTACACTAATTCGAAACATAGTTAAGACTTATATCAAATAATTAAGCTTTATTCCACTCACACACCTTAACAAAACTTATCCTATAAATTATAATTTTAATCATAGTGAATAATGAACGTGTAAATTAATGGAAGATATCTGTACATGTTTCCCCCAAATAATAATAAGAATATACACTATAAGAAAAAGGGATCATAATTTACTTAAAATATTTTGCAAAATGAATGTTGAATTCAATAAGTTCAGGGGTAAAGATAAATATATTTTACAGTTTACAGAAGTATTGGGTAAGGTTTCAATAATATGTAACGCAACAATTAATGTTGTTAAGCATTGTTTACATTTACAGGTTAAAAAATAATACATAAATAAATAATTATATAAACATTATCTTTTAAAGGTAATACTATTCTTAGAAAACCTTAAAGTGGGATTATCATATACCGATGATGATTTCATTATACATATTATACCAAGTCTGGTAAATCCACAACATATAAATTATATAAGCCTTTATTGATATGTATAATTATAATATTATTGTTAATAATCAGCAAGAATTAATTTCGTAATATATTTATTTGTAGCGAAACATAAATGTTTTATTTATTTATTGAAATCGATTCGTTTTCATTTCTTTGAGGACGAAACTTAGTAGAGAGGTTTGTCTCAGAGGTTGGGATGAAGTGGTATAATTATTTCAAAGTCAAGGAATGGTGTGGAAAGGGAAGGGAAGGGGGTATTTATCTTTCTGACATTTGGGTTGGAGGGGGAAAATGTCGTTTCTTGTCCATTTACCAAGGAATTTGAAAATTTTTATAATTAGGTGTTTAGAATGTAGCCCCTTTCGATTGTTTCCAGTAGTTAACCTGTGCGGTTCACATTGTGATGTCGCATTCCTACGAAGATTACTTGCTTGGTTTATCGAACCAAGACTTTGATGTCGAAATTGAAAATTTTAATTGCTACTATTTTAATGAGATAATGAATGTTTCAGATTCCTTAATTATAAGTTTGATAGATTCTTTGGACGATGACGAAAGTGGTCTTACACTAAAACCATTGCTATTTTCAATGCCCTCCTTAGGGGTATCACAATCACCTCTGGCATAGAGATTGTCTACAGCATCGCCTCCAGCGATTACAACATCGAGAATAGTTATACCACCATCTTAAGCATCGAGAGGAATTGGAGTGCCGCCTCCAGCGCCGAGAGTGTCTACAAAGCTGTCTTCAACATAATCATAAAAAAAGAAATTTTTTATGATAAAAGCAAGTAATATGAATTGTTATTTATCTGTTTGTAATTCCTCGTGTCATTATTTTGTGTATGATGATTTGATAGAACATTTAATAATACTAAAGAGAACTTTGAAATAAAAAATGTTGGTAAACATGAAACAAGCGGGTCACTAGTAGTAATCTTTTCAGGTTTCTATTTAAACTCAGGTAATTGAGTACCTTTCACGAAAAAAATGCAAGTTTCTCACTCCCATCTTTGTGAGGGAGAAAAATATGTTTGTTTTTCATTTTAAACTAACATTTCAATTTAAATTTAATAAAAACGAACTCTGAATGATTTGGGGGGGGGGGGGGGAATTACAAAAGTGATGGAGAAAAGAATCAAACATATGAATGAAAGAAGAGGGAACTTGTAGAATCTCGCAGAAACTTCCATCTTGCCACAGCTCAACTTGAAGGACCCTGGGAGACACAATAAATGGGGAAAGTGGACTGACATAAAACCTCTTAGGGGCCAGGTAGAAAGAGCTGCTTTCAACCCGCTTGTAAGATGGTTTCTCGCATACCTTCATGTCTACAACATCTAGATTTGGAGTTCAGCCACTTTTAACAGAAATATTTTGTCACACCAAACAAATTACTACTACAACTCCTGAGGAATCAATATGCTGCTAAAACACAATCACGCTAAACACAAACTCAGAAATCATCTTTGAACAATTTTTTAAAACCAAGCTTGTGTTATAAATGGCCGCTGATTTCCTTTAAATTTGCTTACATTTGGAATGTTTATAAAATATTGTGGAATTTAATAGATTTCAGCTTCGACAGTAGTCATTCCAAGCTGGATTCATGCTATTTCATGAATATTAAGTGGAAAACATAGTATTTTTAAATAAAGTAAGTTAAAATATACCAATTTAAGTAAGATGTAACTAAAATTATAGGGTGGGGAAACTTACAGAGATATCTACATGTGTAATATGCACAAATATTTTTAACATATTGAATATGTATGTTTTCCATCACCCCTGAATTTAAAGTCACTTGGTTTTAACATAATTTTTCAATAGGTAAAAAAACTTTTACTTATATATTGCTTAAATCGAAAGATGTGTGTATGGAAAAAAATTATCTTCCCTCAATGTTTAAAATTTAGTGAGTGAAAATATCTCTAATAGTTTCCTCAATTACTTTAAACTTAAAATTAATAAATTTGCTGGAAAATGGGATAAACTTAAGGTTTATTTGATAAAAAATTAATTTCTTGGAATTAAAATTAATTTTAACTTTAGGGAAATAATTTCATCATCGGGTCTTTGGTAGTAAAATTAAATTTCGCTGGAAGTAAGGCAGAGATTCCAGAATACCAGAAAACTTCTTTCTGAACAAGTCAATGGACAAGCGAAAGTGAAAGTTTGTCGGGCAGAGGGGGAAGGGATGGTCAGTTCACAATTTGCTGGCCCGATGGGTGTCTGGCAGGTGGGCAGTTCTTCTGTTGGAGAAGGCGGTGCAGGGGGTGTCTAGCCGAGGCAGCTCTTGTTCGGAAGCACACGCGCTCTTGACTAGAGGTTAGAGTGGATAGGGAACATAGTGTTAGACAGGTTTTGTGGATCACGTGGTTGGATCAATAGTGGGGGATAGGAACTCTCTTTTCGGCCGATGATTCATTCTGTTCTGGAGAGGGGAGGGGGCGCATCGCCGAGGTAGGTGTGCTCCAACTAACCAAAGACACAATCTGGTGTTGGGGAAGAGGTGGGGAGGGGGTGTAATGCTCTCTGCAGACAGGGTTGAGGTCCTTCCACCCGCAGCTCAGAATCGCTATGTTAGTTTGATGACAAGCCTTGCCATGGATACACTCATACATCACTCTCTCCTCTGAAGCACCTCTTCTGACAATATCAGTAGCGACGTTCTGGTGGGGTTCCATGCGATGATCGAATGGGTAGCAGACCCATGGCCAGTGGGCTTCACCTCTTGTTAAGCGATATTATATGCTCTGGTTTCAGCTATAATTTTAATATAAATATTTTTATAACTTTTATTTTAAAGGGGTTAAATTATTTTTCGTGTGTTAAGCCGATGTAGTGCGTCCGTTACTTTAAATAATTTTATAAGCCTTTTTGTGTAAACCCCGTTTCTGAGCTCAGTCGATGAAAGTTCATAGGATTTTCAACTCGTGTTTGTGTTAACAAGTGTAGTGAATTTCCCAGACTTAACAGAAATTTGTGTTAAGAATATTCAGCTCGATGTAGTACGTTTATATTATTTTTTAACATAAAGTAGTATTGATTTCATTGTTTTTTCTTCGATCAAGTGTCTGGCCTCAAATCGTTCCGAGATTTATTCATTTTTTAAAAATAAACTTTTGGGGGAAATCGGGTTAAAAGTGATTTATTCTTACAATAGTGAAATTGTTAATTAATAATAATTTTAAACGCGGATTTGGGGTAAGTTTTTCTCAGTACTAGTATGTCTGTGCCATCATTATGTATTGTGAAAACTTGCATGTCATTAATAGTAGTTTGGTAGGGATACCTTCTTTTCTAGATATAATTCAGAATGCATATGAGTAGTGTGTAAGTCGTTTCGTTGTCTGTTCTAGGACATAGTGTATTCATGTTGTTTGCTTCCATCTTTAAGTTATCAGAATAAGCGGTAAACGATTTTTCTAGGGAAATAGGTTCTGTAATTCGTTTAGTGATTTGTATTCAGAGTTTTTGCCGTAATTTCAACTCTGCCGCAAGCTCCACATATCATTTCTTGACTGACCTCCCAGCCGAACAGAAATATTTTGGGAGAGATGCTTGTACGATTCCATTAATAAAAAAACAGGAAAGCTAGGTTCCATTATCTGTTAAGTGATAGTCACGTACTTGTGTTCGTTTGAAGTTTAATTAATTTCGAAAGACATATCTAATCAGACGGGCTAGATTTCATTAAATATACACTATAGGTAATTCATTCTGCGATCTTCCGAACTCAACAGATGTATATTAAAATCATTTTATTTCTTTCCATAGCTCGACTCCGTCATTCGTTTTTCTTGTGCGACGTTTCATCATTTCTCTTGTGTGTTAACCATACGTAATTTTCTCTCTCTGTTTAATTATTATGACCTAAAAATTGTCTATCTCCCACCAACATTTACGAGCAATATCACTCCCATTCCAAAAACTCTTATGCCACTCTTGCACTAAACTCAACACATATATACCTTATACAATATAATATTCCCTTCAGCCGAGTGCCAGTCGTCGTGCTGACAAGATCGCTCCTCTATATACGCCCCTTACCCAACACACCACATCTCATTATGCCAGAGCTCCAAGTGTATGTGCCAGAGCTGCTCCCCACCGAAAAAAAGAAAAAAAAAAGTATAATGAACTATACATACACAAAAAATTTCCATCAAGGAAATTTGATCAAACTTTTTCATCACAGAAATTTGATCAAATTTCTCTGATCACATTTTATCAGCTTAAGATAGTATTAAGAATTAATCCCACAAAAATGATTAAAATTTTCGGTTGGATTAAGGATTAACCCGATCTTAATACGATCAATCAAGTTGATATCAAAGGGTTAATCCGATAAATCAAAAGTGTTATGAAACTGGCCCACCTCTAATAATCATTAAAAAAGAGAAAACCAAATGTATCATTTATATTATCACAAATGGTTTCCTAACATTTTTTGCTCGATGCTAAGTTATTGAACTACTTTCCATCTATAGTTTTCAGCTTTAGTGGGCGCATGTCACTCAGTGCGCCAGTTAAAATATATGCGGATAGGAGCGGTAAATTTATCGTGAACAACATTATAGATGCAGTGACAATGTTAGATATTACTTGAAGGAAGATCATATAAATGTCTTCAAGGTCGTAAATTTGTTTCGCCAGGTTTTTATAAATGCTTGTAGTAGACACATGGATGCTAAATGTCGCTGGATTTTGGGCATGGAAGCTGCAAGCTCTATTCTGCTTATCTTACAATCTAATTGCTGTATTTCCTGATGTTCTTTCTTGATCGTCCAGAACTGCTCCGCATTGTATCGGTATCTTTACGTTTCCAATGCTGCCAACGCAATCTGACTGCGAAGTCTGGGTGACTCAAATTACTGGCGATTCGGCGTGCAGTCCACTCACCTTCTCGCAATCGTATCATCCGGCTTCGCTCTAAAACAAAGTCAGTTACCCTGAGGGCAGTCTCGTAGGTCTTCTCCACATACATTTATTCGAATAATCACGCCTGGCAAATATCGTGCGTGTCACATTACTTACATGGTTTCGAGGACAATTCATATGTGCCACACGAAGAGTGACGGAGGCGCCCTAGAACGATGTATGTGCACGCGAAACTTCAAATATTTACATATAATCCACATAAGCGAGAGTTTTCCAAATTTCGTGATCACAAAGTTCTTTATATGGGGTGCGTTAATTTTTATGACAATGGGTGTATGGCAAAATGTTGATTTATCGTAGTAACGGATGTAATACATAACCCAATGATGTTACAACTTGCAAACGCGTCAATTTCTGAGTGAGGTGAAGCAGTGGCAGGCAGTGGCAGGACACTGGACTCGCTTTCAGAGGATGCGGTTTCGATAGCCAGTTAGGCCATCTTGATTATTGTTTTTCGTAGTTTTCCAAAATCACGCCAGGAAAATGCTAGCCCTTTCATTCCTCGAGTTTCATTATCCAAGACACTATTTCCATCTCTAATGACCTCGATGTCGACGAAACGATTAGTCACAAGCATTCAAACACATGGATTATTTCAAGCAGTTACCAATACTGAGAGAAAACGAGAGACTAATATACTGACATACTTGTTTAAAGTCTTAATAAATATCTTGCGAAGCAAAATTGTAAAAAGTAATAAATCATAGTGGAAGAACTTTTTGCCATATTTTTTCAGTTGATTTTTTATACAAACTTTTCAGGCTACTCAGAAAAACAAATGAACATAGCAAAATATTTCACGTTCCTTTATTTTTTTTTGTGTGTTTAACCCTGGAGTGTAGTGCAAAAGAGCACACGCGAACACATACATTCAAACGAGGGGACCATACAAATTGCTAAACGATTTAGCAAATTTACGGAATTTTTGTGGAAACAAAACCTTAATAAACAGTAATAAGGGGCTTAACGACGAATATCTAAATTTATTTTTCTACATTTAAAATACCATGACTAGATGAAGATTTTTGGACATTCGCCATTGCGAAGTAGATGTCTGTCATGGAAAAACATTACTGAGCTCGAAAAAAATAACTAAATAAGACAAATAACCTATGGACGAGAAAATAAATATATGTAGGACCTACGCAACAATGAAAGATTCCAAGAGGGAATAGAGCCAACTAATTACGAAAAATATATATATATATACATGACCAATAGATAACACTTAGAAAACAACACAGGCTAGAAACTTGCTGTCGAGAATGTTATATTACTATGCTAGCCTTTACCCGCTGCTTCGAGCGGGGTCCCACTATTGAGTTCTCTAGCCACTGAGATACTGCGGTCACACTATTGTGTTCTCTACCCACTCAGCTACTCTAGCCCCACCATTGGGTGCTCTAACCACTGGGCTACTGCAGCACCCTTAATGGGTGCTCTAACCACTGAGTTACTGTGGCTCTACTATTGGGTTCTCTACCCACTGAGATACTGCAGCACCACTATTTGGTTTTCTACCCACTGAGCTACTGCGGCTCCGCTATTTGGTTCTCTACCCAGTGAGCTACTGCAGCCCCACTATTTGGTTTTCTACCCACTGTGCTACTGCGGCCCAGTTAATTGGTTCTCTACCTATTGAGCTGCTGCGGCCCCACTATAGGATTCGTTACCCACTGACCTACTGCGGCCCCAATTTGGTTCTCTACCCAGTGAGCTACTGCGGCCCTACTATTTGGTTCTCTACCCACTGAGCGAGGCGGCCCCATTAATTTGTTCTCTACCCACTAAACTACAGCGGCCCCTACTATAGGGTTCTCTAGCCCCTGACCTACTACGGCCTCTCTATTGGGTTCTCGAGCCACTGAGGTACTGCGGTCCCACTATTGTGTTCTCTACCCACTCAGCTACTCTGGCCCCACTATTGGGTGCTCTAACCACTGGGATACTGCGGCACCCTTAATGGGTTCTCTACCCACTGAGTTACTGTGGCCGTACTATTGGGTTCTCTACCCACTGAGCTACTGCGGCTCTTGGGAAGGAATGTAAGACAGCCCATAGACAAAAAAGAAAGGAGAAATGAAGAATTTTTTTTTAAGTCCTGTTTTTCCATGACAGACATCCGCATTGCAATGGTGAATGTTCAAATTTTCCCTCTAGTCATTCACCCCCATTGCACTATTCATTCAAAGATCACTTAAAATACTATTTTGAGCGTCTCATTATGTCTAGTACCTTCTTGTCTTTGAGGCTACACAAGGTTTTCCTTGTTGCTGTAATTCTAAAATGTTAATTTTCCTAAAGCAGTTCAATCCGCGATGCTAAATTTTTCATTTTATGATAGTAAAAGTGAGGATAAACTTCTTGCAACAGACGAAAACACTAACACTAATTTAAGAATAGTGAAACTGGAATATGCGAACGTCACTTTACTGTAAGGTATTAACTTCGCAGAAGGCTTGTTACTGAGAAAACGAAATGCCCGCTACACAAAAAAGATTGCGAGGTAATTTGTTTATAAATATTTTCCAAAATTCCATCTTAATTTTTTATAACAATGCAATTCAAAGCACTCTCTTGCTATATTCACTGAATGAGTAAATAATGGCGATGTTTAAAAAAAAATTATGTGGATGTGATATTTCAACCCCTTTTAAATGCCAGGAATCATGGGGCCTAGTATTGTATCTAATAATGAAACACGTATGTATTTCTATGATTATAATTTTCATTTCGTAAGTGTAAATTAATATGTAAACTTTGTATACATGTAATTATCATCAATAATGTAATTAAAACTGTTCCATATTATAAACATACATCAAATAGCACGATATTTCTAAGTCCAGCAGTGTTAATTAATTGCATACTATGTTTAATGGTTAATGTTTTCTTTGCAGGTTAGCTTCAGTGGCAGAAAAAGTATTAATTACCTCAACAACGCCAGCGTAAATAAATTTGAAAAAATAAAAACACAAAAAAGGAAGATAATTCTGTATACCACCTACGTAGAATGTCAGACTGGGTAGGTTCAGTCAATGTCATCGGGAACCTGCACCGATTCCCGCACTGGCGCTGTCTCTTACGAAGTCTGCGAGGAAGGTGTTTGTGTATAGAATACGCCGTAGCTCTTCGCCGCACCTCACAGGATATTCCGTAACGTATGGTAGCCAATGCTTACCCGCTCGTCGGGAATTATCCCCCGCTCTCCGCGCTGATTTATCGTAGAGGCGGCTAACCCTTTCCTGCACGTTCTCTGCGAGGGCAGGACTTGGATGTATGAAAATGTCTCCGGATTCCGACCACACTGTTTTTTTTTTGTAGTGAGGCGTGCGTGTAAGTCAAGTGTGAGGCAGTAGCGATGGCCGACGCCTAGTATATAACACTACACTTTATGCTGTGATCCTTACAGAATGGAGTTGGCGCAATTACTAGAGACCTGAGGAAATTCGCCAGTTCAAAGACATGTAGGCTAGACTTCACAGTCTTTTGTGCTCTCATACATATATCAATTGTTTATTGGATTATTGCTGTGGTAGTAAAAGGCGGTGGTTGGGCGCACAATTTATTGCATGTTTGTTATTGGCTCATTTGTCTCCAGGAGGTGTCAAACAACACGTCGACCAATTACAAAAGTAGCATGAACGTACAAGTGTGTGAATTCCAACTTGTCTAGTAATGAACGCGCGAAATTCTCAGGTCTCTAGCAATGACCAAGGGCTAGTTTTACCACCTCCCGCTAAAACAAGAGTTGGGCTTGACAGCCGGCTAAATAGAGGAGAATGTTTTACAACTCTTGTTCGTAATCGGAATGTTCGGGTCTGATTTTGCAGATGTTTTTGGAAACAAATGTTACAATAATTCCGTGACCTTTCAAATTTGTACTGTGATAATAACTAAGTTTGAACGAATTTATCAAGTTAAATTGTATTTTTCGATGTGCTAAATTTTTTTTGTAGTTAAACATTTGTTAGCAAACATTTTTTATTTAATAACGCCGAAAGTGTGTATTTAATATTTCCAGCTTCCAATATTGGGAAGCAAAGGTTAGTATATTTGTGACAAAAATATTTTGTTTCCTTATCTGATACTCCCAATTGATTATGATTAGGCATGCAACAAACGATTATTAACTTATATTTGCAATATTTATGTCTCCATTGCCATATTATAATTACGCAATATACAGCAACCCATCAACGCACAATGTTCAAAAATATAATAACGAAAAAAAATAAGTTTTCACCTACATTCCAAAAAAAATACTACTCGTCAGAGAAATATTATATGAGAACTTAACGAATCTGTATAATATCACTGGGTTATACTCATTTTAAGTTACCAATAGGTTTTATTATTTAAATTCTCCTCAATGCCTAGAATACCTATGTTTATTCACTTTGGAAATTTCACAGCGGTTATCTCTATGATTGAACGTGGCACGGCACAGTAGATTTAGTGCGTATTACGTGCTGCAGTATGTTGAGGTCACGTTACAGCAAAATTAGAACCACTGAACCAATTTCGATCTAACAACTTTTTAGTCATTTATGCATTATACACACGCTCTACACTACCAAGAACATGCAAGTTTCCAGTTGTACCAATAAGTATCCTATAAATCAATATATCATCTCCAGTGCATAAATGACAATAAAAATTGTCTTAAAACGTTCTATGTTAGGTTACTATAAACAAACACGAGAACAAAAACAAATGCCCCAAAACTATGTATATAATAAAAAGGTAAATTTTTACTGTTAAGCCGTTAAGTTGTACACTGTAATTTTTAATATATCGGAAACACTCTAAACATGTGTAGTTGTGTTGTACTGTTAATTGTAACTTACAATTCTATAACATTGTGGTGTGAACAAATAACTTTAGGTTTAAATTACTAGTTTAGGGTAAGTGTGATATTTTTAGGTGATGCTTCTTTGGGAAACAGGAATTTCACACAAATAATACTGCGCAGTTTGTAGATTTGCCTCTCTGAAAGTGATATTAAAGTCACGCTTCATTATGAATAGTTCACTACGTGAATATAAGTTATTTTTTGAGGTTTTATTGTTCGCATTAATTGAAGCGAGAGTGAGTGAAGAGATTTGAGGGTCGAGTAACGAGGTGAGTATGGAGCAGCACAGTAATGTAATGGCGGGGGAAATAGGAGATCCCAGAGAAAACCCACCGACCTGCGGCATCGTCCGGTACGATTCCCACATACAAAAATCTGGCTGCAACTTCGCAGGGAATATAACCCGGTTAGCAATGTGGTTTTTGCATAAAATAAGCAATTGAAATGAGTATGTGGTAAGAGATTCAAGAAATATGAAAATCAAACATAAAACGCATGTACGGTGAGAAAAAAATACTTGTCAACTACAATACAATTTCAAAAACACCATGAATGCGAACTTGCTGACATCGCCAATATGTGTTTTACACTCGAGGTCGCTACCTACTGAAATGCATTTCACCGTCTGTGATCCTAACAATGTGAGACTCGAAAACTGATATTTATGCCATCTGAATTCCACTACATATTACCTTGTAATTAAACTTCACTGCGTTACTTAACATATTAATTGGGGTTTATTTTATTGCATGCCAGTTTTTTCAAACTTATATGACTATTTGTGTTTAAATATTTTCAATTAAGTTTGGTGTGATGTGAGACAGTACTATAACAAATACACTCATCATGGAACGAATGTGCATTTTACATTTTAGCTATGTTGTAACTTATACTTGCAAAACTTAAATACAGTTTAATAGACCAGCCGTTTTCTAAGTTCCATAATTTAATTGCGACACTTTGAGTTTACGAGGTTATCGCAGCTCAAGGTAAACGTCCGCCAATTACTTACCTACTGCTCGAGACGCAAACAAGTTTGTGAGGTAGACGTTAAATTTGCGACCGGTTTTGTCATCGACACAAACTTTTCGTTCGCAAGTTGGACGGCCATAATAAGGACTGAAGCGAATCTGCAATTATGGCGTGTGTGCAATCGCTAAACCTCTTTGCGGTTCCTCGTGACGCGATGGTCCTGTTCGTCAGTTTAAACACTCTCAGTCACTTCAGCAGCTGGCCGACATATATTTGTAATTGTGCAATATAGAATGGTTTTGAACTACAGGTATAGGCTACTCACGGTAAAATGAGCACTTTCGAAAGTCCTGCTTAAGATCTACTTGTATGCACGTTGTGTATTCTTTCACCTTATGTAAGATTAACATTGCCATGGGCCTCATCATTTTATACATGCTTCGGTCAAGTGAAATTGTGAAATTATTAGAAAAGTTTATATTTTTACAAATCTGCACTTTTTACACTTAGATGCATTTAAAGATAAAAAGCGAAATAAATAATTTAAACTATAAGAAATAGTTACCTGACACTTTTTATTCGACGTTAAGATACGGAACTAGGGCCTACTTCCCACCCATTGTTACCAACTTTACTGGGCGCATGTCACTCACGGTACACATTAAAATATATGCAGGTAGGAGCAGTGACTTTTTTCTAAGGATGATTTCAAAAATGGTCACTTTATCGTGAACAGCCTTTATAAACACTGCGAGGGGATTCCCCATGCAAAATGGGATGGAAAAAATTATACGAACAATGCCGCACAGTAACTCGTAAGGAAGATAGCCACACTTTAAAATCAATACTTTAAATGGCTCTACCGGAGAATAATGAAACCTACATAAGATGAAAGAGCCATTCTGTTAATAATGTTTTCTTTAACCAAGACCTGAAAGCTGTGAACAATTGTGGCGTACTATCATCCCTTAGTAACCCAATGTAAAGGACGATATTACACCATGTGGTGCTATCTTCCAAAATGGCGGAACAACAGTATTAACCCCTGAATTTAACGCTTACAACCTACGCTGTCAGCATACAAAATTTGGTTAAAATCGGTTGAATGATTTCCGAGATATGACATATCGCCCTAAATATTTAAATGGCCACAATTTTAAAAGTAATTGCCCAGCTTGGTGGAAAACGATAAAATTCAGGTGTTCCTACTTAGTGCTATACGTGTGCCAAGTTTGGTGAAATTAGATTAACACGTTCAAAAATTGAAGGTGGGGACACACACGCATACACACACAAACATACACACACCTATAAACACACATACACACAGTAACACACACCTAGACACACAGGCAGGAAAGTGTTCTCATAAGCCTTTCTTTCCTTCGGAAAGTAGACTAAAAACAGAGAAAATAGATGTGCTGATAATGCATAGTAAGAAATAGTTCTTATGCAAAATATTATTTCACTGAGCGCGCACGAATGGGGTGCGTTTTCCCTTTGGTGTAGTTTTCTAGACTTAGTCAAGCTTTGTTTGCATGAGGTGGAGGAATATCCTGGAAGTCTGGAAGTAGAGCTTAAATGTTGGAAGTAACCAAGAAAGGACTATACAGTACATGACATATCTTAAGATCTTTAGGAATGCTGGTACATTCAGAAATCTTAACAATTTTTATGTTTCAAATTTTTTCCCAAAGTTTAACATTTGTATAGACATATTATAAAAAATAACTAATTAATTATTTTTTTAAATTTTTTAATTTGGCGGTATCTTCTGAAGCGGTTGCATTGAATATTAATTTTTGTTTGGAAGAGTTGTCTTTTTTAATTGATAGATTGAGTAGGGATTTTGAAACATCGAATCTCCACTTAAGCTCTGTGGCAGCAGTCTTGATAGGCAGAAACCTTAATCAGTGCCTAAGGACACCCTAACAGTAGATATTTCCCACGCGCTTGTGAAAACGGCCCACTTATTCACATATCTTAGGTAAGTTTAAACTGCCAAAAACCTCAAAAAACTAGTATTGCATGCCAGTTTATGCTAGTTTAAAATATAAAAACTTGTAGCCTACGTTAAGGTAATTTTGGCTTAGGTTACATTAAGTTAGGAAAAGATTAGGTTTAATTAGCTTAGGTTAGATATTGGTAATGTTAGGTTGGATTGGGTTAGGGTAACTAACACTATGTATTTACTTATCATCATAGGTTAGTTTATGTGGTCCTGTTAGATCGGGATGATATGTTGAAACCATTTGTACTGCAGCATGTGCCGCAGTACAAATGGCCGCCGAGAAATGCTAACCATAGTAGGACGACCTCTGCAATCCACAGACTTTGGTCTTTGTTTATAATAACATGGGCAAAAAGACGTATCTAGTTTCCTCCATCGGAGCAGACAGTTGGAATCGAACTCTTGACCTCTAAATCGCGCTCAGCACGCCCCCACAACTGGTTTTTCTTTGCTCTGTGTTAAGATATGATTTAATTTTAATTTTAATATTTTCTTTCTTCTTGTACTATGTTAATTTATTATACTCAGATAGGTTTTAAAAGTATTATAATATTCCTTGCAGATGATTTAATGTTTTCTTTGTGTATTTCTCTATGACTAAGCATACACCTTGCTTGCAGGAATAATAAACACTGGTTGATAGGGGTGAATAACACGACTGTTTAAAAGAAAAGATTGTTTGGAATAAAATATGAAACAGGAGTAAAAAGTTTCGTAAAAGGAAAGTTCTGCAAGAGTATCGAAGTGATGTTTCGTTGTATAAAAGTTAAATTATTTTGAAAAGGAAAATTATAATTAATCACCGTCACTTATAAACAATCATTGTATTTCTACAAGAAGAAGTTGATTATGAATACGTGAAATTTGCAAGATGATTTAGCTTGCAGATATATTTGGAAGAATATGTTGCATAGTATCTAACGATATGCAAGATTGTAAAGAAGAGATCCCTGACGGCGGGAAGTCCCATCTCATCGAGGATTCCAGAGTCAACTGGTGAGCTGCTGTACAACCGGGATCATTCTGCGGCGGATCGACGACAAAGCTCGACGTCCGCACACCCGAGAGCAGAGAGGACGTGCTTCGCGAGGTCCCGTCAGGTAGGAGAGAGAAAGAGAGAGTCTACACATCGTTTACCATTCCTGAAGTTGCAGTGTCAGGTAAGTCCTATGCAACCTTATAGACACTAAAACTGGACCAGCGACGAAGTTGAGCTAATTTTATTGAAGTAATCTTTGTGATAATGTTGTTCTCTCCACTATTACTAATTTATGAATGAAAGCTAGAATTGGTTGATGCAAGATTTTTCATCATTAACATTGACACTGTGTTTTGTTGTAATTTGAAATTTTGAATTTTTTTATATTTATCAGAGGAGCATTTAATTTTAAACCGTTAATATATTTTAAAGTTAATAATGCTATTAAAATAAAAACATATATAATAAGACTATTTAATATTAACTGTGTGGCAGCTGATGGTAGAAATCTTGCTGGAGCAACTATTTAAAATAGCATATTTGTTGAAGTGAACAGTTTTAAAATTTACTTCTTTAATTTGAAACTAGCTGTTACACCACAAACTAAATTTGAAGTCATCGCTACATTCGGCATTTAGGGACAGCTGTAGTATCTGCCGTGACTACAACTATTTTTGTTTAGGGTTTCTGTTAGCGCAACCACCCTAGACGTTCCATTGCCTTCTGTCCCTTTCTTTGAAAAATTTGTCCACTTTCGCCTCTGTTGCCTTTATATAAATTGGCGTAGTGGAATGGAAGTAAAAAAAAGCAGTTTATATTCATGCAGTGAACCGCACTGAGTGTCTTTTCCCATGGAAGGTGAATGGGTGGGTCCCATAACCTGCTCTGACCATTTGAGGAAAGCAATATTGCCGAGACCTTTTAGCTTATGATACATCCATCATCACGGACTGCAATTCTTCATTGTTACAGACCAGACAGTTGAATAACTGGAGGCAGGAGGATATCAGTAACTGTCATGAACTCCGCGAGCGGAATTAACACGGCTCCATGAGGATTTGGAATACTGCCAAGAAAATGCACCACAGAAAAGCAGTTCAAAAGATAGATAACTTGACAAATCCAGAAACCAGTTGAAGTTGTTAATTTATTCCCCGGTTTTATGCCGGAAAGAGGCGACCTTGGTGAACGAGGTCACTAAGGTGTGACTTTTGGACCTTTAGCTCTCGGGTTCGAATAACAAGTAAGACCGCAGTTGCCACTTCTGAGTGAGTTTCACTCGTCAACGCGAGGGAAGTATAGCACCTATTGGGAGTCCTGTCCCCCAATCCGGTAATCATAACACAGGTCCAGGTTGTGGATGATTATGTCTTACTACCTTGCCGTTCTTAAGAGTAGGATGTACTGAAACATTTTCTGTGAAATAGCTGTTAGCCCGAATACGCGTATCTCGGTAAATAATTGTTCTGCAAATACAAATTTTATTAGAAAACATTTTTAAAAAATTGCCTATACCCCCCTTTTTTTTTTTTTTTTTTTTTACTTTTGTCATAGTAAATGTATTCTAGGAGGAGAAAAAAACTCGTCAAAGTAGTCAAATATCGAATTCATAAAATTTGGGTATGCAGTTTTCTTAATCGACAAAAGATAAGGACAAAGATACGCGTGTAATAAAACCCCGCTCTTACAGATCTAACTTTCACAGTACAGCGTTACGACTGAAACACTGCACGCCATGCGCGTAGGAGCGATGAGGTGCTATAAATGCGTGTGAATGTCGCCCGTATCGTTTCCTAGCTTCTTGACCTTAGACTCACATCTCCATCCCACTCTTAAAAGAATTCATGAAAATGTTGCGAAAATTATATTCTGTAGAGCATAGATACTTACAGCTTTCACGGCGCCGTGCATAATAACTCACGCAGGAAAATATTCCGATGGCCAAACTATATAATGTATTTCAATCACTGCTAATAATGATAATATATGACCGCCCCTAAGTAATAGGGGCGTGCCGGTTCTATTTCACTTTTGATTTTAATAGGATTATCGTTTTGATATGAAATTGATATCAAAAGGGTTCGTCCTTAATCCGATCTTAATCCGATGGAAAATTGTTAATCCGATTCTAATCCGATCAAAAAAATTTCGTTGGTCATTCATCTGATTTTAAGCCGATAGATTTTTTATAATTTTATTCGGGTAAAATGGACTGAAACTATGATTGATTGAACCAATTAATTTAATTTAATTAATCAATAAAAATTTGTGTGATAAGTGTACAGTTTGTTGTACTTTATTTTTTCTTATTTTTTGGGCAGGGGAGCTCTGGTACTTCCTCACCCTTGGAGCTCTGGAGTGGTACTGAGGTGTGGTGTGTTGGGTAAGGGGTATATAGGTGTTGAGTTTTGTGGAAGGGTTTAATAACTGTTTTTGGGTTTGGAGGGAATATTACTTGTAGATGGTGTTGGGAGACAGGCGACTCTGAAAGATAGGTTTATTCCGAATGAATAACAGTACTGATGTAAAAGACGAGAGAAATGTCAGAGTCTTTAAACAAATACAACCGAAATATATTTCAAACGAGTTCTGCCTATCAATATAAATAAATGACATGAGAGAAGTATAATAAACCCAACTACATGAATAACCTGGTCTCATAAGGAAACAAGTGCTAAACGATGACAACAATGTGAATCTCCAGGTGTCACAAAGAATATAAATTAACAAGCTACAACCAAGGAAAAATGTCCCTATAAATTAAACAGCAGTATTCCTAAACACATTAAAAAGGTATTTGAAAACACGTAACAAATTACTCTACTTCACACCTCAGTGTTCTACACGTCGTACCTTACATGATTTTAAAACAAGCCCATCTGCCTCTGAGACTGGTGATTGAATGACACCATTATAGTATTTGCCGACTACTATAAGCTGTTTCGTGCACTGCTTGGCAGGTGACCTATCGCAATAAATGCTTAGCATATCCCGTAGTTAGCACTAGTACAGGAACTTCTGAAATGGAATCCACACGTTAAAATATAATTATTAAAAAAATAAATTTATTAACACCTGTAAAAAAAAAAGAAACATTTAACAAGAATCGCAGTTAA
The DNA here is from genome assembly GCA_029891345.1 of Dryococelus australis. Lineage (NCBI taxonomy): Eukaryota > Metazoa > Arthropoda > Insecta > Phasmatodea > Phasmatidae > Dryococelus > Dryococelus australis. The sequence continues at coordinate 291,391,337 of CM056993.1, read as the reverse complement.
CAATTAGTGACTTTAATATAGTCCATTCGCTCGGGAGATCGTTGCAGCACTGACTTGGTCGACTCATAAGCTGAACGAGGTGTTGAGAGCAAACAGAATCTGCATGTGCGCTGGCCTATATTTGAATATAGACTGAGCTGAAAAACTCGGAAATGAACGGAAAGAGATGTGAATATGTCTAAATACAAAACGAGTGTATCCAAATAAATTAAACCATTGATTTAACTACGTGAATATCCTGCTTTTTTAAATTAATGAAATCTCACAACCACGTCTCCCAAAACACATCTGTTTGGTTGTGATGTCAGTCAAGTAATGACTGCAGTGTATGACACGCATCAAAATATAAGCTGTTAGATATGTGGAGCTAGATCCGGGTTCAAATTACGGCAGAAACTCTGAATATGGCTCACTGAATGAATTACATTTCCCTACTTTTAGTGAGTTATTATGCACGTCTTCCTGAACATTTAACATGATATGTATTTGAAAACTTGCCCAGATTTTTAATGCATGTTTAACTTCCCTGGGAAAATTAAATTTTTCTATTGAAAGAAGAAGAATTCATGTTTGTGAGAAAGTTAAATTTTTAGTCTAATAAAACTTTCAATTTTGTTTTCTAAGTTTTTATAAAGTATGAATACATTTTAACACCAAACATCATCATGTTGATTCATCAGCAGCAACAGTATTTGTAATCTGATTTTGTGTGATAATATATTTTTATTAAAAGTTCGCTGGAAACTCGCAGTAGATTTGAAGGACAGTGGGAAATGTTCTTGGAGCTGTTGTGTATAGCTAACAGGTCTTTCTTCCTGCTTCTGAAAAGGTATTTATGTCAGTTCACTCTCAGTTTCTTATGTCCCCAGTGTCCTATAAGTTGAGCAGTGGGCCAACTGAGGTTTTCTCGAGATTCTAGTGTTCCTATCCTTTGGTTTCAAACTGTGAAGTTTGTTTTTTATTAAATTTCCTTAATGGAAATGCCATATTTTAATTTATAAACATTTTTCTCCCTCATAAAGGAGAAGAGAGAGAAAAACTTGCATTTTTTTGTGAAAGTGAGCGAGCAGAATTCCTGCTACCTGAGTTCAAATTCATTTCAAGCTCCAAACCTGAAAATCTTAATACAAGTGACCCACTCATCTCAAGTTTACCAAACATTTGCATTTAAACATTTAATATATTAATATCCAGTCATATACAAGTATTTCATCTGCAGACACATCCCATCTTGAATCATTCACATAACAAGATATTAAAAAAGTTAGTGAGATGAGGAATGAGAAACTAATAAATATCAAGTCACACTACTCCATTTTCAACTTTGAAAAATTGGTTATTCAAAATTTATTTTCTAAAAGTAATCCTTAAATCTAAAATATTTACAATTACTTTACAACAAACATTTACTTACTGGAAGGCGTTTTATAGCAAGCATTTGTCATTTCTTTAAAATAAACATATCACAAGATTCAAATGTAAAACGAACATCTTAAGAACCAAATTACCAAACATTGTTTTTTCAGTCAACAAAATACCTTATACTATATTTACAACAACAAACTTTTTCAAACACCTATTACTATGCTTACAATATTCAATTTCAAAAGTTATATACACCTTGACACTATTACTGTATTATGAACATTACCAAATCTTCTCGCATAGATTACATAATAAAAATGATTAATACAAAAATGTACACACAACATCAATCATACAACTTCTGTCACAGATTAACAAGAAAAAAATAAGAACAAAAATGTATACAAAAATTATTATGTTCATAATTTACAAACAATCTTGACTGATGCACAGAGGGGCATTCATTTGTCGTTTCAGGGTATTTATTTTCCAGGCACCTACACGGGCCAACGACTGGTTTCCACACACTCACAGGTTCCCAGTTTCCAGAGGATCCTATATCCCACTGTGAATTTTCTTATTATTATTATTTGGAAAATGTATCGAAGCCAAAGACAGTAGTATAAAGTACATTGATACTGTAACAATGTCATACCTTACAGTTAGGCAAACAGGTAGCAGTAGCATCGATGGTTATGGAACAGTTGTTGCAAACAGTTGTAGAGATTGCAGATAGCTGTACACTGTTGTGATGTTGACTGTAGAACAGGAGCTGCATGTGGTGGTAGCAGATGGACGTAATTTGTGGTGTGGTGCTGGCAGTTGTAGTGTCGTGGGTGGGCTGTATTTATTGTCGTGCTGTAAATATTGTTAGGGGTGATAAAAAAAATGATTTAGGTATTTTGTAGTGCCCCAAGGTAAGGTCGATAATTCATCTGCCTCAATGTACTGCTTTATCCGCTTCAAGATCCTGTATGGGACTTTCCAAGATTTCTGCAAGTTCGGGCAGTAACCCTTCTTCCTTTGAGGGTTAAACAACCACACCAGCTGTCCTTGAAAAGTCAACTCAGGCATTATTTGGTCATATCGTGTTTTCATTCTGTCACTGTTAATATTAAGGGGCCTCCAGGCAAAATCATGAATGTCGGATAACTTATGACATAGCTTAGGCCTAATAGCATATTCCTGAGTGGCTGATTCTTCTTCCACTGGACGTCCGAACAGCAGGTCACAAGTTGGGTGGAGCTCTCTCCCAAACAGCATCCTTGAAGGTGTTACACTTGTGAACTCATGGACCGCCAAGCGATATGGCAGGAGGAATAAGGGTACCTTAGTTTCCCAGTCCCTCTGATGGTCTTCTACGAAGATAGCCAGATACTGTTCCGGGTACAATTTTGCCTGTCAACCATTCCATCCGACTGAGGGTGTAATGCTGTCGTTTGGGTTTTCTTCATTCCTAAAATCCTCGTTACTTCTTGGAATAGAGTTGCTACCAAATTTCGTCCTTGATCCAAATGAAGCTCCAGTGGCACTCCAAACCTGGAGAAAACATACTCTACAAGAGCATCAGCTACTGGGCCTGCCTCTTGGTGTGGCACTGGTATGACCTTGGGCCACTTTGTGAAATAGTCTTGTGCTACCAGAAGGTATCTACTCCCCCTCTCTGTGATTAGTAGTGGTCTGAGAATGTCAACTGCCATCCTTTCGAATGGGGCCCCAACATTGTACTTCTGGAGGGGACCGCATCCCTTAACCCTCGGACCCTTCATCGCAGTACATGAGTCACACAGACAGCTCCACTTCTCAACATCCTGCCGACAATGCAGCCAATAGAATGTCATTCGGACTCCGTCAAATGTCTTATTTACACCCAATTTATTACCGGCTGTGGTGCTGTGCAGTTCTCTTAGCACTTCTGGGATTCGGCACTCTGGTAGGACCAATTGTAAATGACTCTGTCTCCCATCATTACTTTCCCAGTTCCTGTAAAGCACACCATTCAATATAACAAAGGATTTCCACTGTACCCAGTATGCCTTGACTGTCATGCTTAGGCTAGATATCTCCTCCCATCTCGGTCGCCGCCCGGTTTCCTTCCACTCCAATATTGGACACAAGGTAGGGTCACTTAGCTGATCATTTCTTATGTCCTTTTCGTCCCATGTAAATGACACATCACCAGATACACGGCCTTGAATTATTATCCTTATTGCTTTCCACTATACACCAACCTTTTCCTCCTGGTGTTCACAATGACGACAGAATGGTTCGCATGGTCTCCTGGAGAGTGCATCTGCATTGCTCTGAAGGCATCCTGACCTGTGTTGCATTTCAAAGTTATATTCTTGCAGGTGCTGTATCCACCAGGCTATTTGACCTTCGGGGTTCCTGAAATCTAGCGTAATGAAGCATAATTAGTACTTAGGATGAAGTGTATGCCATAAAGATATGGATGAAAATGGAATATGTGCAATCGACTTCACCACTGCCAAAAGATCCCTGCGTGTCACACAGTAGCAACTCTCGGGCTTGTGTAGCACCTTACTGAAGTATTCCGGTGGCCGCTCTTTTCCATCCTGGATCTGAGATAACACAGCCCCTTTCCAACATCACTAGCATCAGTATCCAGAATAATTTCGCCCTCTCTACTCGAGAAGCCCAGCTTTTCGTCTATTGAAAGCAATTTTGCGATTTGGAGTCCAATACAATTTTCTTTTTGCTTCAGTCAATTTATGTATAGGTTTGGTGATAGTGTCGAACCCGAGCACAAATCAATGGCAGTAAGCACATAAGCACAGGAAACTTCGAATTCCAGTTTTACCCTTACGTAGAGGCCAATATCTTATTCATCTGGTCCTCTCAGATACTGTTTTAATCCCGTGGGCCGATAAAACATGGCCCGAGAAATGAATTTTCTTTTGGCAAAGGTGGCATTTCGTGGGAACTAATTTCAGATTTGCCGCAGTCAGTTTCCGAAATACAGAATATAAGCATGCCAGATGCTCTTCAAATGTTCTTCCAGTGATCGCAATGCCCTCTAGATACACCTGACAAATGTCTAATGGCAGAACTGCCTCCATTAGTCGTTCGAAGGTGGCAGGGCCATTGCATAGCCCAAAGGGCAGAATTGCCAGGTTTCTTTCCCCTGGACACAAAAGGCAGTCTTTTCCGTGTCTTCCCGGGCCACCTCGCACTACCAATACCCGCTCTTCATGTAAGAGTAGAAAACCACTGTGGTCCTGCTGGACTATTCAGTGTGTCATCTATCCTAGGGAGTGGGTAAGAATCTTTCTTTGTCACATTATTAATTTGGCAGTAATCAACACAAAATCTTATAGAGCCATCTTTCTTTTTAACAAGCACAATGGAAGAAGACCATGGACTAACTGAAGGCTCTATCATATTTAAATCCCTCATATATTTCAGAATACCATCAACCACCTTATACATAAATAGCGGTAGTCGCCTTGGTGGCTGCTTCATGTATCTGGCATCCCCTGAGTCGATGTGATGGCATGCGACATTAGTTCTGCCAACATAATTGGGCTCACAGGAGAAAGCACCTCTATTTCTCTGTAGCAAATCTGAAATTGCCCTCTCCTGTCGCCAATTGAGATTTTCCCTTTGCTCTTGTCAGCAGTTCTCCCATAGTATCTGGAAGATGGCATTCAGTATGTTAGAGCAGTGAGGCTACTGGAACATTTGGAAGTACCTAAGAGACCTGCTTGCAAAACCCTATTGTCGCCCCCTCTTCAATGCAGATAGCACGGCCAGACAAATTAATCATCCTAACATGCAAACTGTCCGATTTTGAAGAAATAAATGTCCTGGCTACAATGATACCATCTGGTAAAATGCCACTTTTTTGAGCTGGTTCGATTATGCCCAATCGCCTGACAAATTTTCCCCGGCATCTGCCTGGAACAACAACTTCGCTAGAAGCAGGGAGCACAGTTGACTGAACACAAACTACTGGGCAGCTCATTGGCCAAGATAAATCTCGTCGTGTTAACACCACCAACTCGGTATTATCTACATGTAACAACCCCTGACAAGTATCAACACAGCATCCTAGCTTACATAACACATCAAGACCCAAAATGCATTAGTACTCTATTTATGCTATGTATATATAATGCTCTATCTCGGGGTCACGGAGCTGTAAGTGTGCCCTTCTCTTGCCTTTGACTGGTGTAGTCTCGCCCATTACCGTAGTTAAATTGCAGTTATCCATGCTCTTATCGGATGATTGCTGGGGGGAAGGCCCAAGAATGTCCAGTCTTACCACTGTTGAAGTCACTCCTGTGTCAACGATCATCTGGCAAGAAACATCATCTAGGATCCCCTCCACCAATATGGCATTGAAGTCTTGTTTCATTGAGCGCACTCGCAACATCATAGAGGCCTCCTCTCCAGCAATCACCGAACTCTGCCCCTCAAGACAGGTGTTTGCAAGTTTCCCGAAGACATTGCACTCTCTCCTGCCCCTTGTCACCTATTCCCTGGCTATTGCAGCAGCTGCTGCGGCCATTGCTGCTGTTGCAACTGCTGAGGACAGTTGGCTCTCAGTTGCCCCGGCTGTCCACACGTTCAACATTCCGGCCGTTTGGGTGAGGGACGGCGAATCTCCGTAGCGCGCACCCTGGAGATGATGTCCCTCATGGTCGTCTGCAAGGCCTTCAACATCCTCTTGACGCTGTCATCCTCCCCTTCATCAAGCATCACTGCCCGCACTGGACGTTGAGGCACTGATGATTGCCGTGCTGACTCCACTTCCAATGCTCGGGCGAAGGCATCCTGCATGGTGTGAGACGCAGCTAACTGCACAGCTTGTCGCACCTCGGTGTCAGCGATAGTGTCGACGAAGAAGCCGATGGCGATAACATCTTGTGCCTCTTCCGAGAATCTCTCCAAAGACAGGTGCGACAGCCTCACGATGTCCTGCTACAGCTCCTTTAGGGGTTCGCTGGGTCGCAGGAAGGAGCTACGTAGTCGGGCATGGTGGGCGTGTCGCCGGTATCGGTCGCCGAATCTCAGTTCCAAAGCCGACTACCAGTGAGCAGTATTCTAGACGATCTAGTTCTGGGAGCGACTGCAGTATGCTCAATGCTGGTCCCCTCAGTAAAGCCGCCAGGTAGTATGCCCACTGCTCTTTAGTCCGGCCATTCAGGGTGGCAACGATCTCGAACTAGTGCGGGTACTCGCGCCATGGTGTCTGGCCATCGTAGAGGGCCGGCTTAATTGTGACCCCTTTACCCACTCCTGGCTGGGGGGTACCTATGCTGCAGAACTGCTGCGCCTCCCCTGCGATGGCTCCACTGGTGGTGACCTCTACATTCTTCTCGCTGCCCGCACTCGTTGTCTCAGTGTTGACCAAACTCGGATCCTCTTCCGCTTCTACATGTCATCTCCCCTGCTGCTGCAAGAACACCTACCATTCCTTCTTGAGGGCGATCACCTCTTAGTCCACTTTACACTTGACACTGTCAAACCTCTCGCTCACATTGTCAATTTTCTTGTCCACACAGTATATTTTATTGTTCACCAACTCGCTCACACCTTCTATCTTTCTGTCTACATTCTCATTTACAGTGTTTATTTTTCTATCTACATTTTCCATTACACTGTCTATTTTTCTATTTACACTGTCTATTTCCGTGTCTACTACTTCACTAATACTATCTTTTTTGTCTATTACTTCACAAACACTATCTTTTTCTTGTCTACTACTTCCCTAACACTATCTTTTTACTGTCTACTACTTCACTAACACTATCTATTTCCTTGTCTACTAGTTCACTAACACACATAATTTGGCTATTTACATTTTCTTTAACACCACTAATTGACTATTTACATTTTCGTTGACACCACTAATTTGACTATTTACACTACTAATTTTACTATTTACAGATTCTTTGACACTACTTATTTGGCTACTTAGTCGTTCGATGAAGGCGTGAAGTGCTTCCATGTCTGCTGACATTTTTCTGGTAAGCATTCACAATTTACTTAATATTTCAATGGCCAATTAATTACAAATTTATCCGGAATGTTAATAACCTACTGTAATATTAATTTTTTTTTTATAAAATGCCTCCATCCCACTTCTGACACCAGTGTTACAATATCTCTCTTTAGGAATTAAGTGGGCTATACCAAGTTCGTTAAGGGATGGAGGTCATAATCCAATAAAAGAATTAATTATAATTTTCTTATTTTATTTACAATAACTACAGCAAAATTCTCTGAACTCAAAATCTCACAATAAATTGATATTACTTACTGTTCACAACTAATGACTCCAATTTAATACAATTTATAATTACCACAAATAAATAATTAGAATTAAATAATTAGAGATCAGTCCAATAGACAGTGTATCAATATATTCAATAATTTTATCAATTATGAGTCCATATTGACACTTCGAATATTCACAATAAAATCCGCATTACACTTCCATTCAGACCCACCACAGTTCAGTCCATGTCCCGCCAGTCCGCAATGGTATAGAGTCCACCGAGCGCCCTCACGCACAGTAGGCTTCACTCGTCGGTTTTACACTCACTCGTCCATTCACACCACGCACGAACATCTCGCCCGCCGTCGTACCGCAATCTCCTGTCGTCGTCCACACTACACTACGCTCGCGCACACTCGGGCAGATGGCCTCCGTAAAAGACTACCGGCCGCTGGGCCGCGGCAGTATATATATTGTCTAGGCCGTCACCCAGAATCTTCCCCAACTCGCGAGTTACGCCGAGGAGGGTCGGGGGGCCGACCAGTCTCACCAGAACATTCTTGCATCGTCTCTAAACGTATCGGAATCTCTAGCAGAATACAAGAGGTCTGTGACGCCAGCAAGTCTCACCGCTGTCGGTATTCAAGGGATTTCCAGAATGGAGGCAGCCGGCCGCGAGCACATCTTTCCAGGAAGAGGGAAGGTCGAGGCGGATCACCTCCCACGGCACCGGACAGCTGAGCTGGCGCCAGTTGCAGCACGTAACAATATCTAAAATTAATGTTTTAAACCAAACACCCATTTGGCTGTTTCGACATCGCGAGTACGTATTTATCTCGTTCACTCAACCATTTCACGAGTAGGGCCTACGTGTTCAACTACTTTATGGCTGGCTTAAGAGAATGAAGTGATTAAGGCGGCTCGTAACATTGAGGTCTTGAGAGTCGATAAGGGTGAAACAAGGTGAGTTTGGAGCAGCACCGGAATGCAAGAGCTGGGAAACAGGATACCGCCGAGAAAACCTGCCGACCAATGACATCGCCCGGCACAATTCCCACATGCGAAAATCCAAGTGCGACCCCGCCGGGAATCGAACCCGGGTCGCCTTGGTGTTGGACGGCTTAAGTTTCGTATAGATCACGGTAAATACAAATGACTTGGTTTTTTTTTTTTTTAATTTTGAAAATATTTTGTTAGCTGGGAGGGTAGAGCGTTGTTAATACCCCAGTCTGTAGTACCAACGAAACCAAATGGTTACATTGCCAGTTTCCATTTGGTTCCTGTTCGAAAATACAGCTCGAGTATTCGTTGATATGCTTTGTCACTACATGACTGATGAAGCCTTATGTTGATATAAATACATGTATATTCCCATATGTGTGTATTGCATATGTGAGTGTGTGTGTGTTGGGGTGAACGTATTATCTAAATTTAGTAACATGATGTGACACGCTTCCATTAAATCGGTGTGTAAAGTCAATCTTTCAAGCTAGATCTCTAGGTTCTCTAATTTCGTTAGTGTCGTTGGCACGCTTATTTATATTTTCCAAACTGTGTATAAAGACTCAACATAACACCAGAATATTGAAAATTGTAATTATTTGACATAATGGCTCATAAAAAGTACTTCTGCACCAGCATTACTTTATTTGCAACAAATCAAGTTTTTGAAACAAACAAATAATTTTGTTGGTATGAGACAACAGAGGGGATGTTTGCTGTAACACAACTTTTTTGACCATCATTTTTTTGTAGCTTAAAAAATGCATTTGGCACTATTTAAACATCATATTTTGCTGACAGGAAAAATAGTGTTTGTCCCAAGCATTTATTCCTTCCGGTGTAGGTTGTTCTTATTTTGTAAACCTCTCTCCGATTAGCCTTCGGGTGTAAAAAAAAATGGTAAAAATAAGCCTAGTAGAGTAAAAAATCAAAGTACATGAAAGCTAATAGAGATGCGGCTTGCAAAATAAACTGAGCATAATCTTAAACTTTCATGTCGCACACTCGCGTGACTTGCTTAGGATGCTAATCCTTATAACTTCCTGCATCGCAAGATAGTGTTTCAGCCAGGCAAGTAGCAGCTGCAGCAGTTAGCGTATTTCCTTAAATAATCTTTGCGAATGCTGCTACATTTGAGGAAATCTGTGACTGGATTTCATGAGCAAAGTTCGTTGCTGCAGAAATTAATAAACTCAAACCAAAACCAAGAATCAAGAAGTTACACTTCATCTGACCTACCGAACTTATGAACGCCAGATACTATCACGATAAAAAATGCTCTGCACGTTTTAACAAACAATCCCTTGGGAACTACTTGTAAAATTTTTTCTTCAAACATTGTAATTGAAATATTGTATTTTTACACCTACTATATTATGAAACATAAAATATTGTATGTTTGTCTTTTATGACTAGCATTTGCCTGCGACTTTGTCCACGTTGAATTCGTGTTTTCGTTGCAATATTATTTTAAGTAGTAAGAATGTCCTTAAAATCGAATACATATTTTCAAATAGGAATCGGAACGAAATGCAAGTCCAAAAATAAGAAAATTGTGGCCGTTAACTTTGAAGTCATTTTTAATCGGCCGTGTCAACATGTAAGTTAGGCTTTTTACAATACTTCTTTGCAAACAATGTTCTTTATTGTTTTATTTAAGATAACCATTTTATTATTGGTTTTTATCTAAGATATTGTTAACAATGTGTTAAATTTTTTATTTTAAAGTACTTTCACGAAGTTTGCAGTTTTTAAGACAATCTATACTTTTCTCCGTACAAAATTTAAACCACAGTTTTGAAAAATCCCTCCTTAGTGGCTGCCTAAATTACATAGTTCCCCCAAATTTCATATTTCTAAGACAAATAGTTGAGGCTGGGGGTTGATATGTCAGTCAGTCAGTCAGTCAATTTTTTCCTTATATACAGATAGATAAACATGAAGTACTTGCTTGTTAAAATTCAACACTAATTTTACACATTCCACAATAAGGGATTGTAAAAATGCCTCTGATTTACTCTAATGTGTCACAAAAATTAAATTGACACGTAGTTTCCAAAAAAAAACTGTTTGTAAAAAATATTAAATTGTACTTTTTTTTTCCCATGAGTCACCGATATTACATGAGGGTTGCTGTTTATATTTCCTGACTTATAAGTAACATGCTTGTAAACCGCAAAGCAAGGCATTCGTTCTTAGCAAAAAATTTGTAACACAGAATCGTAAGCTAGGAGCATGGAAGCTGGGAGTATATACATAGTATAAAACAAAGTCGCCCGGCCGCGTGTGTCTGTGTATTAGGCAGCTAACACTGAAAAAAATATTTTGTGGCAGCCACAAAAGTTTAGCGGCCACTAAAAACTTATTTTGTGGCTGCTACAAAATTTTTTGTGTATACCACAAAAAATTTGGCAGGGTGAATACCAACAAAATAATTTTGTGGCTGCCACAAAGTACTTTTTTCAGTGAAGGCTTCTAAACTACTTAATGGATTTTGATGCGGTTTTCACCATCATTTAGAAAATTTCTTGAGGAAGGTTTAGGTATACAATACATTAATATTTAATGTGATTATAGTAGAGAAACGTCGGCGTTTTATAATGAAGTCGGAAAAAGCCACTTTTCGGGCGCTTGCATGGCTTAGGGTGACTAAACCATAAGAGATACACCAAATTAATGTACTACTGTACTGCAGATCTCATAAAGTTTTACAAAAAAGTCCACGACAGCGTTTGCGTATCTTTTAAGGGTAACCCACAGAAACAATTTTTATCTTTTTTAAAAATAAGGCTTCACGTGCGAAGACGTTTTGAACAACACAGTATTATTTCTACGTTAGTTACCTTAAGAATTGAGTGTATATCCTTGCTGTAAACGTAAATAACGCCATATTTGTAAATTGCACCCGAGCGACGCCGGGGTGGTTCGCTAGTAGAGAATAAAATGGAAACAGTCTGCGACAAAAGTGAAGAAGTCAACATGAAGACACGTCACTTCATGTGTATTGATCGCTAACCCAATAAGCACGGTGGTACATGCACTAGACTAATCTTGTGATGTGTGGCGCCACCCATCGTGATGCAGATAACCTTACAGCCTTCTTGGCATACTTGTATGTTTTCTGGTCACATTTCTTGACAATTGTGAAACTTGATGCAAGCGGACACAAAATCAACGTACTTCCTGTTGTGGAGAGAGCTTGCTGTCGTCGTCGACAAGGAAAAACTCGTATCGAGGCACAACACACTTCAGGATTGCCTTTTTCCTGCCGCCAATAAGATAGTGTGCTCATTGCTAAAGTAGATAAATGATTCTCATATACAATTCACAAGACAATGTTAGAATATACTGTTTTTTATTTGATTTCTGTACTTGCCTTCTCTCATTTTTCTGCTCACATCTATTGTGATAAAACCAAAATATTTGTCCCAGCACTTTGCACAAAGCTCTTTGAATTTATCAAAAGTCATACCTCCACAAATAAAATCACTATGAATATGACTTAATATTGTATTATATTGTCGAAATACACAAGAAAAGTTTGCATTATCATTTACTAATTGTTTAGGTACTTTCGAATATGTTAGTGCCAAATAAAATACATCAATATTTTTATGTATCCCATAGCAAAACATTCGTGGATGACATCTTGGTTTTCTAAAATAAATTGTCAAATATGACTAAAGAGTTGTTTTCACATTGATCTAAGGAAATCATTTCATCATTGTTATTTTAAAAAAGGATGCCTTTTTCCATTAATTCTGCTGGATATTACATCAAAGTCATTTTGTAACTGAATATTTTTTGGTTGATTTGAACAAATATACAATTTATTAAAATTAAGCCATAAATAAAATTAATCATCAGGTTGGTTTTCACACATTTGTTGGGCCCGACGATAATCGCCATTCTTTTTTTCTTAGCATTGCTTTCGGAAATTAAAATTCCAACATACCAATTTGTTTTTTTTATTTAATATTATTATTGTTGTAATAAATGGAGAATAGAGTATTTAAGTTAGTGAACAACAGTTCTATACTAAAGAAGAAACTTCACTATGATATGTTTCATAAAGATAAATCAATTGTATTGATTAGTTATCATGTGAAATTTTTAATGCCAAATAGTGACAATAATACTATAACAACAATTGAAAATTCGAGTGCTATTGTTAATGAGAATGAATTTATCACTATTGCTAGAGGCCAATATGATGTTGAATCTTTAAAAGAAGCTATAAATTCAATTGATCAATTTCCAAAAAATAACATCGAACTGACAGCAGACACGTGAAAAACAGAGTTTGACGAACAATTGTCCAACATTCTCGGCTTTAAGAGAAATATGACTATAGAAAAAAAAGACAAAAATGTTGTATTCCCTAAGTTACCTCATTTTAATACTTTTAAAACCATAAATGTTCATTGTAATTTATCATACGGAATGTTCATAAAGTATGACGAAACTAATCATTTAGAAACTGATATAATTACTAGTTTTCCACCAAAAACAAAGTTTGGTTTTAGAGATTATGTTAGTTATGAGTGCTCATATCCATTTTTTTTATCAATAATGAACAGTTTAATCACATAGATATTAGGGATGCAAATGGTAAACTGATTGATTTTGATGGTGCTGATATTGACATTATTTTGGGAATTAATTGTGTTTTAAATATCATATAGAAATTAATTAAAAATTACACATTTTTATACACATAAGGTAATTTAACTATTTAATTTTCTAGTGTAATCCTTTTGATATAAGGACTTAATGCAATTTTATTAATTTCAATGCTTTATATTTCATGCTTTTCAATCCGTATTAAATTCATTGTTCTATATTCTAATTCTCTTTAAACAAATAATTCTTATATTCCTCAAATGTAATTCTATTGTTAACAACACACTTCATTACAACTTTTGATCTTTTATTTCCTTTATTATCAACTCTATATGCATATGTTTTTGCTCCTAAACCAACAAATGATATCATTATTTTCCCATTACATACTTCTTTCATCTTACCTATAACTTTCATATTTATTTGTGGCATGTTATAGATATTGTCATTTGAATAATCACTTGTATCAAATTTTTTTATAATCAACTTCATATCTTTGTAAAAAATCTTCTGTTTTTATGTTATAAATGTACGAATCAGTGTCTTAATAGTATAATTAAATATTATCGCCATATTTTATTTTCATTACTTGATAATGGAAATCATACATAACATTTTTTGATATCTCTAAAATTTACAATAGGCTTATTAAATTTTACACATATTTTATTCATATGTACGGCCGCAAGATACACATTAAATATAGCACTTATTTTGAAATTTGGTTTTGCTACTCATTTTTCACATTTTTTGCATCTTATATTAATTTTATATCTACTCAGTTCCTTATATTTTCCATTGTTTTAACAAACACAGAATTATTCATCAGTTTATAAAAAAAAATTCTAAGTAATTTTAGTCTAAGCATTAGTTCTCATATCTGTATTCAAATCTATGTACTTTTTCAGCCAATCGGACTGATCAAAGACCGATATTCCATGTATTTTAGTAAGTTTAAAACCATTATTTTTACACTGTTTCAAATTACAATAGTGAATTACATACATTTGTTTATTATCTAAAGTTGTTAATAATTTAGACTAAGTTGTTCCTGGAACTACCATATTTTATGGATAAAATGGAAGATCTTTATGTAATTTATGCAGTTCTTGTGGATATTCTAAATCAACTTCTAATATATAACAATAATCAGAATCGTCCTCCAAATCTAATATTTTTTCACTCCAGTAATTTAAATCAGATAATGTATAATAAACACATTCAAAACCACCATATGGTAAATATTGTGACATTGCCCAACCACATAAATTATTAACATCGAGATATGCTAAATAGTTGGAGTCTTGATTTAGATTTAAATCTTCTAAATATTTGTTATTAGCTTAAACATATCGCTTACAACATTGTGATGTTCCCCCTCTAATTCATTTTTCAATCATCAAAATCATATCATTGTTATGTAATAAATCTAGTGGTTGTTTAGTCATTTTTAACAGTACATCCCAAGATAATCCTGGTGCTGTAAAATACCATGCAGGATCTAATTCATATAAATTTATATTTATATATATTTATATTTCTGAAATTCTCAAACATCCCCTAACAATAATACATCACTTTTTAAATATAAGTCATGATATTCCCCAAGATTTTTTATATTAAATTTATTTTATTCACATTTTCTGTGTTCATAATCATCATCAGTTATAGCAGATTCACTTAATTTGTAGTAAAATTCACTCTTTGGTGGAAGTTCTGGTTCTTCGAATTTCTTACAACTATCCATATAGTCATATGAATAAACATCCTTTATTATAACTAAATCTACTATATATTTTGGATAATGTTTTTGAGTGTGTTTAATTTGATCTTTAGTTGAATTAGATGATAATTTATCTAAACTACTGGCCATAAATTTAAATGTGTCTATAAATTTCATTTTAAAATTTTCATATCCTAACTCTTTAATAAATAAATGAGCATCATACACTGCCAAATTATGAAAATAAATTGGTACAAATGGGGCAATTTTAATTGTAGATTACAATTATTACATACTAGATTAATGAATCTTCCACTTATGTGATTATGATGATGTACTTTTTTATTTTCCTCCATATATTCGCTTTTGCATACAGTAATTTTTTTTTATTTTCTATGTTATATTTTTTCTTCTTTGGTTAATGGATACATTGGTTAAATTTGTGAATATATTTCACCAATTTCTTTTACTTCCCTTTTCATTAATTGTATAAAAACTTTATGTGCATTTGGGCTTCGATAATTACTGGTGGTTTATAATCACCATAATTAGATACAATATAATAACAAAAACCAGATGCTTCATGTAATTGATTATTCATTGTATATGATTTATCATTGAACTTTAAATCAATGGTATTTATTTGTTAATTAGTAAGTTATTATCTGTCTTCAAGTATTTTTTTATTAAAGCCATTATCAATATCATCCTCTGTAAAATTGTATTACTTAATTATTTCCTTTGGATTAGGTTTGATGATTGATATTTTCTTTAAAATTGATTCAAAATCTACATATATTGTGAAAGGATCTTTCGTTGTATGTTTAATATTTTTGAAAGATATTTGCTTTCCTTTCGAAGATAAAGTAATTCTTACTGATTCGTTTTTATGGCAGTCTTCTGTATGTTTATTTAATCTTTCTTGAGAATAAAAGAATTTAAGTCACATATCACATATATAAGTTTTAATTTTATGATTTTATTTGTGCAAAAAGCATTTTCGATAAATCTTTTATCGAACATTAATGTGAGTTTTTATCATCTTTGAAATAAAGTAAATTTATATGTTTTTCCTTTTCATTTTTGTAAGTTTTAGTGGATATGTTGTAGACTCGTCTTCAATAGCGTATACATTTATAGATGTATTAATGTGATTTACTATTTTTGTATATCATCAATTTTAATAATATTCTGCTTTATCTGTATCAAGTCCCATGTTTTTATATTTAGATACTCTCTGTGGATATTTTTCTACTGGAAACAATGCAAATTTTATAGCCCAAAGAAAACAGTCTTAATCGTACATTAATGCATGATTTTTATTTTTAATTTCTCCTGGTAGTTCAATATATGACACCCCATTTAATGGATTATACTTATTTATAGCTAATTGTATTCCAATTACTCTATCTAAAGTCCATCCTGAACCTCTTCTTTGAAATTCAGATAGTTGTGTGAGTAATTCCTGTCTTATAATTTTATAAATATTTATAAATTCTCCTTCGTTTAATATTCTATGATTAAATGATTGAAATGTAAATAATTGTCCTTAATTAGTTTTCAGCCCTCTAAATGTTCTAAGATGGTGACGCATTATCTCAAAAACCTTATTTTTTACTGAATTTAAGAAATGATCAGGCTTTACTAAATTAAAGTTATTTTCAATGTTATGTGTTGATATCCTACTTTGAAAAGCTTTATTAACCATATAATTTTTATTGCTTCTTCTATTTCTTTTGCTTTGAATACGTTAGAAGAGAAAGGAAATATTTCTTTTAATTCATTTTTATCTTGCTAATGTAATTCATTGATATTGGGATTTCATAAAGGTAAATATGTAAAATTGTTCTTTGTTATTCATTCAGATATCCTCTTACTTTTATTTCTCGGCTTAACAAATAAATTATTAGAGAATGGAAATGTTTATTTTAATTCATTTCTATCTTTTGAATATAGTTGTTCGATATTGACATATGAAAATGATAAATTTGCAAAGTATCTTTTCCTTTGTTCGTTTATAATAAATTGTATAATAGCTGTAGTTAAATCGTCTTTCCTTAGAGTATACCAAAGTCCATTTATATCATCTTTCCTTAGAGTATACAAATATTTATTTTTTAAATCTCTGCTTATAAGTCTTAGCTCCCGCACTGCCTTCTTACCTAACTCAATCGCAAGATTGTTCGCTGACATTTTTGATTGTTTATTTATTATGAAATGATTTATAAAGCTTTGAATTTTATGTAGGCAATGAAGAGCTACAAAAATAGTAAATTTATTGGAAAATGAAATCTATAAAATGTTTAAATTATTGATAAGTGAAATTGTTTTAACTGACTAACTTAGATTTGTTGTGTGTTTAAAAGTCTCCCTTCTCTTTGAGTAGTGTAGATTTCTTGTTAAGGCGATAATTCTTATTATATTCACTAATATAATTGTTACATATTGTTCTAAGTTTGTCCTTATTTCTTGTATGAACTGAAAATAATTATATATATATTCTCATTACATACTCTGCATGTTTTTGTTGGATAATTATCATATTGAATTTCATTTAGAATATCTACTGTGTGATTTTGTATTTTTATGCTCTTTTAGAGATGCAACACAAACATATTTTCCACATTCACACAATACTTTCCCCCCTTTTATCACAAATTTATTTTTAGGGTTCTCAATGGCTAATTTATTACAGTTGTTATAAAGTCTATCCTTATTTGTTTTATGCTAGTAGAAATTTTCTATGTTTTCCACTTCGCCATACTTTTTGCATTGTTTAGATATGGTATTATATTAAGTTTTATTGTTGAGCAGCGATTCCATTTTTGTGTTAATTTAAAAGGAAAAAAAATTAATGATAAAAAAAATTAATTTTAATTTTAATTTTATTACTTACAAATTTATTTTAATTTCACTTTTACTTTTATATTATTATTTCATTATCTTTATTTCACTTTTTATTTAAATTTTACTATTTAAATTTTACTTTTAATTTTGGTATTATTATTATTTCAATATTTTTATTTTTATTTTACTTTGTATTTTAATTTTATTATTTTAATTTTAATTTTAATTATATTATTATTTTGATTTTAATTTCAATTTTAATTAAATTTAATCCTTTTGTTATTATTTTTCCTTTTAAATAAACACAAAAATTGAATCGCTGCTCAAAAAATCGAACTATTCATTTGAATTGACTAAACTACATGACATAGAAAAAAATATAAAGGATGCTGCTACCGAATTTCAGTTATACGAATCTAAATTTGGGAAAAAAATTAATTGTATTTTATGTGGTAAATATAAAATTACTTTACCAGATCGTTATGTAAATATACTTGATATAAATGCTTTAAAATTAATAAATGAGAAACAAGTTTTTATAACATATAAAGGTTTAAAGGAAACGAAACATGGAAAAACTATGCGTAATTTAGAATTCCCTTAAATATGTAAATATTCTATTATTTTGAATCTATCAATTATCTTTTTAATATTTCATATGATTTTTAACTTAAATTTGCTTGTTTTTAGCTTAAATTTGCCATTTTAATTAACACAAATCCTGAGCGCATATTTTGGAGAAATTGTAATTTTCCTTGATTTTGGGGTAAAATTGCTTGATTTCCAATTAAAATTGCTTGTTTTTATAGTATGAAAATTTCTGCATGCCATTTTTGTGAAATATTGGAAAATTTGCATGATATTGGGCATAAATTGCTTGATTTTCGATTGCATTTGCTTGTTTTTGAATTGAAAATTGTCGTTTCTAGAAACATGAAAAAGCAGCTTGAAAACGAGAAATTTGCTTGATTTTTTAGCTCAAATTTGCCTGATTTTGATCGTTTTTTTCAACGAATTTCATATTTCTGTTTTTAATTGTTTTTCTTTTACTTCCGTTAAAAATAACGGAAAATAGTTGATATTACTTTTTTCTTATACTTTTGGTGAAAATTGCAGGAAAAAGTGGGGTGCGCCAGGTCCCACATTATACATCTCACATTTTTAATGGAGTCACTTTTTCTAAGGCTACTGGACAAATTTTTGCTTTAAATTGTTATTATTATGCTATTATAAGATGAAATGTTACGTAAGGAATTTGTGTACGATAATGACGAAACACTCAAGTGAACAAAGCAGTAATCCTTAATTCACAAGCTAATTTAAGTGAATAAATTCTTAAAATAAGGAATTTTACTATTTCCAATTTAAATTATTTCAAATAATCCTGTGAAGATCCGTATATTTATTTAAGAGTTCAGAGTTCTCTAATTGGTGGAAACATACATCTTCAAACAGAAGTACGAAGAACATTTAATTAAATGTTTGGAACAACTTGCAGCTCCAAGGAATTTTGTATATGAATGAATGGTGCGAGATTGACATATCACTAACCTGGTGTAATTCTGAATATGAGTGAGAAATTTCAACATTTCCGGACATCGTGTTAAAATGTGCTGACGCTAGGCAACACGATAAAAACCATGAATATCTGTTACCAAAACATGTAAATTTCAGCATTGTAACAACAGTTATCCATTGAGGTGAAAAACAAATTATGTTACCTGTTTTTAATTTGCAATAAAATGTAGCGGAATAAAGTGCGTTGCCTTCCATTCAATGTAAAATTTATTGAAATTACGTTTCAAGAGCATTCACAAAAATGACACACACATGAATCTTTGCGAAAGAATTCGTTGTATATATCAACGTACCGATTTTGGGGACAATGAATTCTAAAGTCATTTTAATGGACATGATTGTTTTGAAAGTTTAAAGTTTTAAATTTTAAACGTAACCCTTTCCTAAGCACTGAATTTCAAAATAATTTATATGAATAAATGTTCACTGAACACAGTCTATATCAATACAATCTCAGTCTAGTACAATTTTCGTCGTAACAAAAACCTTACAAATAAATTTTAATCAAGACATATATCTCTACACAATTAATGTAATTACTACGAAGTGGACATTCTTTGATAAGTAAGTTAAGACACCAGCGAACGTTGGAAAGGATCCTGGGCTTTAATCCACGCTAAGCCATTAAAAGTATTCATAATCTTAATAACGGCCCAACTTGACATCAGAATATTCAAAATCACTTTTTAAACCACTTTCTAAATTAATATGATTGTGTATTTTTGTTGAATCTATAGATATTAATTTACCAGTAATTTTCAGGCAGTCCCCTTAAATAAGGACTTTGTATTAACACACGTGACATTATCCGTCTCTACTAGCTGTTGACGAGACGTTATGCTCAACTACCTACCTAGAGACTGTTCACGGTAAAATGAGCACTTTTGAAAGCCCTGCTCAAACTCTACTTGCATGCACGTTGTGTATTCCTCCGCCTTATGTAAAATTAACACTGCCCCATCACTTTATTCATGCGTTGATCAAGTAAAACTTAGAATTTGTTTTAAAAAGTAAATGTTTCACAAATTTGCTCTTTTTTATACTTTGATACGTTTGAAAAATGAACAAAGTGAAAGAAATAATTTAAGTTGTTACAAATGGTTACCTAACACTTTTAATTTTACTTTAAGATATGGAACTATTTTCTACCCATTGCTACCAACTTTACTGGGCGTATGTCAAGTGCCCCCGTTATAATATATGCAGGCAGGGATAGTGACTTTCTTCTAAGGTTGATTTCAAAAGTGCTCACTTTATCGTGAACAGACTTTACCTACATGTGACCTTAGCGGATAATCCATGCTATAAATATGGAAAAACCTACCTATTTATGCGTTCAAACTTTTACAGTTATATATATGTAAACACGTCAGATATGTTGCCCTAAAAATATTTTCACTTGATTGAAAAATTGATTATGGCATTTTTACGCGATATGTGGGTATTTTTCCCATCCAAAATCTGATTGAAAATTGGTTTGAAATGTGTGCGACTGATTTTTTGATGCAATTTTTTTTTATAAAGCCAAGGGAAATTTTGATTTATGCTAATACTAGTTACACAAAACTTCGATCATAAATTATGCAATAAAATATATATTCTTAAAGAATATTTGCCTAACATGAGAGTGAGTTTTCATAAGCAGTCATGTAACGACTTTGTTATGAATTAGCAGTTAGGTTTTCTGCCATTGTGATTCATGCTAGTTACTAAATATCTTCATTGATCGTGTACTATAGAGGGAATATTAATTGTACACTGAATACCTGCAGGTATAGCCATTTCTCCAAAGCCTCCGAAAAATTGTGGATTTTTTCCGAAAAGTTCATTTAGTGTAACGCTGAAATTTTAAACTAATTTTTAAGTAGTGCAGTTTAAATAGTAAAACATAGCTCAAATGCCCGTAACTTAAACTCTGAAAAGCAGTTTTATCTTAAATTGTATTTATCAGGACGTAAGTATTTATGTTTTAAGTTATCTCCAGATTTAACTCTCACGTGACTCAAATTCGGGAGGATCCGTATTCAACTGCCAGTCCATCCATCTTCCTCATTTCGGTTTTCCATGATTTTCCGAAGCCACTCTATGTGTATTATGAAAGGGCTCCTTACAGGCTAATGCCAATTCCTGCCCAGATTCTCACTGTTAGAACAATTGGTTCCTTCACTAATGAGACGTTAAGCCACAACAAACCAATATCGACGTAATACAAAATTTCCTTTTTAAATAATCAGAAACAAATTTACTTCGGTTGTGCTTATGGTGGACAAAACAGTACAATTTAAAGAAAAAATATTACATATTATATTAATTTAGCCATTGATTAAAAAACTTTTATCTATGAAAGGAAATAACGAAATTTCTGCAGTTTCGTCGAACAAAAGGCGGTAGGTATATCAGCGTACGATCATTACAAAGCGGGAAAATGAATTAGCCTAAACTCTTTTGATGTCGATTCGCCTGTATTTATTTGAATCATAATCGGTACCAGAAAATATACTCTACAGATGGCGTACGCCATGCATTGTTTTTGTCATTTGATAATACTGTTTCCTCTGGAAGCTTTGTTCGCTTGGTGCAGACTCCGGACCACGATGTCTGGATGAAACATGGAGAACGTTCTTGCACCTGTCGTTCGCCGGCGTGAGGATGGCACAGGTGCAGGAAGCGGTCAGTGCGCAGCTGTTAAGACGTCGCGAGTCATTCCACTCGACTGACTGGTTCGGCGAGATCCGCACTCGACACTGGCTCTACATGACACGCCACAGCTCGTCGCAGCAGCACGCGGCTGGGTTGTCGTCCGGCCAGAGTACTTAAGGCTCCTCGTGTACCTGAAACAGTTTTGTGTGTTCAAGACCCGGAAACGAGGGGAACGATACGGACGACACCAACACGGGCGCCTAGCATCCCATCGCCCCTACGACAAAGACGATGAAATGGCTTGCAGCGTTTTCGTCGTTGCGTTGTACTTAAAAGGTCGAAGTAATGCAACTGCCTATGAAGCACTTCACCGGACTATACTATAATGTGAAAAACTCACAAAAACGTAGCACAGACACAATAAAAATTATCAGAAAAGTTCGATTTATTTTTTATACGAAAGAAGAATGTGTATATTTTTCAACATTATAAAATATTTTACTAAAATATACTTCAAAAATGTAAAAAATTAATTGGTCGATAGAGTCCGCATTTCTAAAAAAATTTAAGCGCGTTTCCATTCTGGATACTTCAGAAAGCAGAATTTACAATAAAATTTTCTTCAAGAAATATCGTCAAAATATTTGCTATGATTGCATCTGAGAAAACTGTAATAATAATGTATCATATTAATTTTATAATTAACTTTATTTACATAAGTTTCAGCTACAAATGTTCGCGACAAATGGACGCACATAAACTCAATTACAAAAATGATAGCCTACATTATTATTACAATTTCCTTACATGCAGACATAGTAAATATTATGACGATCTTTCTTGAAAAAGATTTTATTGTAAATTCCGCTTTCTGAAGTATTAAGAATGGAAATGCGCTTAAATTTTGTTTAAAATACGGACTATATCGACCTACTTTTTTACATTTGAAAAGTATATCTTAGTAAAATATTTTATAATGTTGCAAAATATATTCATTCTTCTTTCATACGAAGCATAAATCGCACTTTTCTGACAATTTATATGGTGTCTATACTACTTTTTTTATAAGTTCTTCACGTTGTATAGTCGGGTGCAGAGTTCCATTGGCAGTTGGTTTACTTCAACCTTAACACATTAGTGAGACTTCATTACACACGATGAACACGTACAGATTTAACTAAAGACATACTGACATAGTTGTAGATTTATCCTACCTTTGATGGAAACTGCGTAGGCAGACTCTAAAAGTGCGATTTTTTTTATTTCACGGGTTTTTTTTTTTTGCCTTTTTGATTACACTTAACATAATAAAAGCAAAACTACACGGCATTCGAGTATGTGTTTTTATATTTTCTGGCGAAATGTTGTATTCCCAGAACATTAATGAAGGTACTGCGATATGCGAGTACGCGCAAACAACGATTGCACAGAAAATACACTGCCGGCCAATTTAATTGCGCACCACGAAGAAATCATGCGGCATTCGAGTATGTGTTTTTATATTTTCTGGCGAAATGTTGTATTCCCAGAACATTAATGAAGGTACTGCGATATGCGAGTACGCGCAAACAACGATTGCACAGAAAATACACTGCCGGCCAATTTAATTGCACACCGCGAAGAAATCATGCAACACCCACAAAAGCGAGAGTACGTGCTGGTGTGCACACGTTGGTGCGTTTGCATTTGACTGGCACTGACCAGCTGTCGTAGACACTGACGTGCCGTCGAAGTCAACATCAAGCAAGCGTACAGAGCGAAGAAGAATGCCGGGAAAAAATTAAAAGACGTCGCTGTACGCAACTGACGGACTTCCGAGATAGGACACAAGGTCGGGTTGACAACCGCAGGGTGGTCTATCACCGTATAGCCCACCACGTAAATCTTTCGGACCATACTGCCCGATGCCGTTGGGAACAGTGGATGCGTGAAGGTGCCCGCACACGAAGGACAGGCTCAGGTCAGACGAGCTAGATTACCAGCGGAGAATATCGATGGATCGTGCACCAGGCGCGGAGAGATATCCCTTGACGACCCGATACACGATACTGGCACGCGTTGAGGCTCCGGGGCGCCTACGAACCATTGCCCGACGCCTTGCGGAGGCGAATCTGCGATCCCAGCGCCCATCACGTGAGCTGCCATTAAAGGCCATATTACACGATACCAGATTCCGTAAAAGCTTGTGCAAGATCCCCCATAGTGGCCGTTATACCGGTTAGCATAGGATCCGTCATGGCATTCACAGCCTTATACGGACAAATTTCATAACAGGTTTGGTAACAGGACACGTCCTATTTTTCGTGGCAGGTTCCACACCGGCTTTCGTACCTGGCCAATCACGTCGCAGTTTCAGAACGTAGGGCGCTCCCCGTAGCTACTACTTGAAACGAGTTGATGAGGAAACCAAAATCGACGCCTTCATCTTGATTATACATTCGTGACGTGAAAACTCTTGGAAATTGATTTAAAATGTGACAAAGACGAATAATATTAACGATGACAACTTCTAATTAATGTTACGTCTAATTAATACGTCTAATGTAACGTCTAATTAATGTCCAAGATATTTTTAACCCTCCCTACACTAGGAAAACATTATGTTATAAGGATACGTATATAACGTGTATTTAATGGAAAGTTGTGAGAACTGGCAGTGCAGTGGTATAGTCCCAATGCTCGTGGTAAAGTTTTACGTTTTGGCTTGAGTTCGAAACTCCGTCCAACACATTTTTTTTTTTCCATAAAATATTACATACGAATAATAACTTGGTACATAAAGAAAGGGCTACATTTTGCAAACGGTTAATAATGTTCGTCACAATTAAAAATACTGTCGTGACTTCACGTCATTTTCAAGAAAATGAATTAATCCACACTATTAAGCAATGAATTGATGCAAAGGCCAGCAGTAATACAGCAATATTAAGATGTGCTAGCTATTTTCATAGGCCTACGCAAGTTACTAACTGGTAGCAGTTCTACGAATGGGGTTCAGATTTACTACAAACAACACGCTGCGCACCCACCGAGGGCGTCAAATGCTAGTACGCAACCTGCTGTCGTGTAATAAGAATCTTTCATGGAGGTTCATATAGCGGCTGGTATACCGGCTTGTGCACCTGGCCTTTCAGAAGCTTGTTCAAGAACCAAGTAGGGCAGCAGGTATCGTGCAATATCGGCTTAACTCTGCAACAGCCGGTAAGGGGGGGGGGGGGGCACTTGCAGTGGCGGCAAGCCAGAGCACTCTGGAACACCACCGAGTGGCGACGCGTGTTGTTCAGTGATGAGTGGCGCTTCGTTATGGGGACCGATGTTCATCGCGCTTGTGTGTGGAGGGCTCCTGGCGAACACCACAATCCCAATCTCGTTATCGAGCTGCACACTTCACCCGCCGCAGATACTATGGTCTGGAGAGCCGTAGCCTACTATAGCCAATCTGCTCTAGACATGTTACGTGGCCCAGCGACATAGAAGAGATCCTACTCCCCCATCTACTCCCATTTCTGGCCGGGATTCCAGGTGCGAAATTCCACCAGGATAACGCCAGACCACACATACACTCTGGAAAATTATTTTTAAATTTACCATATCAATGTATACGTACAGTGACAAAGCGTGAATGGTAAACTATTTTCTAATACATGCATGGTAACGTTCCTGCAGTGGCTCAGGACGGAGTCAAATGCATAGGGAAGTTCCCACCCAACTTTGTATAGTAGCAATTATAAACATTCCCATATGTTCACGCTGACATGTAGTATTATTTCCATACACTTCATAGGTTTAAAACTTCCATTAGAGTAAAGGAAGTTTACCAGAATTTTTTACAGTGTAGCACGTGTCGCCCAGGACTGCCTCCGTCTTGTTCAAAAACTTATCATGGCCTGCTCGCTTCCCTGACATGTCCCCAACCGTGCAAGTTTGGGGCCGGTTGGAAAGCCAACTAACGTCAGCATTCGAAATTTGGAACACACTGTCCAACAACTGTGGGCATGCCTGCCCCAGGACAACATCCGGCATCTGCTGGACTCCATGCTAGACCGTATTGCAGCGTGTACAGGTGGTTCACGGTAAAGTGAGCACTTTTCAAGACCTTCCCAACAGGCATTAACCAATAATAAATATATCTTATTTCAGCCTCAGGCAATACATTTGGAGGGTGGTAGATGTATACGCTGTGTTTATAGGTCACATTGCAATGTTTATATTAAAACGCAGCAGGAAGATGGAAATTGGATGAAAGGAAAGATTTTGAAGGGCCTTATGAAGAGCCTTAAAAAGTGCTCACTTTACCATGAACAGCCTATATCGCAGTGCAAGTGGGTGCGGCGCACATCCTGGAGATGACCGGACGGCATGCACATACTTTTTGTAATTGCCCTGCTACTCTGTTTTTGTGTTCATATGTAATGCTTCATGTGTATCGTGCCTCTATAAAGTCTTAGTTTCATCTCATGCATCCTTTTCTGCGCGCTATTTATATTTTCCGGCAGTGCGTTTTAGTACATAGCCCTCTTAAGAACATAGAGGTTAAAACAACTCTCATTCCGTGATCTCCAGACGCACACGTCAGCGAAATGGCTTTACTCGCCATCAGCATGCAGACCCGTCGTATAAATAAATATAGCCTAAAGCTGGGCTCACAACCTTCCGTCGCACTAGTCATTCGCCCGTCCGTTAGTCAGTCATCCGTCTGATTTTTTTTTTTTTCACCCGTCAGTTAAAAGCGACTGACAACAATCCGTCGTCCGTCCATCCTTCTGTACGGCAACATTTCAGCGTGAGAACATCGTGAACTTTCTTTAGCTGGAGGTATATTTTGGTTGGAAACACATTTTCAAGAGAAAAACATTTTGGGGAAAAATTTTTTTTTTTACATGATAAAAATTTATACAGAATTATTGTTTACTTGTTTAATTCTTGAATTTACCATCAAAGATAAATAAACACATATCCACCACCTTGCATTTTGAGTATTGGCGTCTACGGAATGACGAAAGTTAAAAGTTTGAGAAATATTTGACGGATTGACGGGTAGAAAAAACAGTTGCCTTGCGATTGGTCTAAGATCACGTGACCGCCGGACGGACGGGTGACTGGCGAATGCGACGGATGGTTGTGAGTCCACCTTAACTATAGGCTATTCACGGTAAAGTGAGCACTTCTGAAAGCGCTCTCATTTGGAATAATAGTCAATAAATATATTTTATTTTACCCTCAGACGCTCACTTCCGGGTACCATGGGATATACACACTATATATATATCACTTACATAGCAATATTTATTTAAAAAGATGGCCAAATGATAAAAGATGGCTGAAAGAAAAATGTAACTAGATCTTCAAAAGTGCTCACTTTACCGTGAACAGCCTACAATTTGCCAGTCAGCAGCCGAGCCTATAGGGAACGTTACTCAGCACGCAGTAGCCAATCAGACACAATGTCCACTTCCTAAACCTTGCGAAGCCAATCTGAAAACGGGTACGCGCACATCACAGAAAACGCCACGCCATTTTGCAATTGCGTGCTTGTTTAATCCATGATTCTGCTGTACCTTAACTTCTTGAGGGAAATAATTAATCCATTTACGTAGACCTTAAAAATGTAATTGCGTTTCAGAAAACTTAAGTATTTTTCACAAACATCGTACATATTTATCTGTAGTATAAGTTTATTAAAAAGGAAATGAAAACGAAATCTTCATTTACTATAAATAATTTAGCAACTGAGTTTTGTTATTTAACTACTAAAAAAAACTGAGGAAGGCTGATGGGGGTACTAGACACATGCCTGAAATAGGGCCTATAACAGCTTCATGAAATATTATTTTTTACACTCTTATATGGGCGTTCTTTGCCTAATGAACATGCTGATTACTCTTTAGGCACTTGACGTAAGGCCTTCGATATCAGAAGTTTTTATACTAAAGAAAATTTTCCTGATCCAATGGAGGCTGTGTTACTAAATATAAAAAAAAATAATTCATAAAGTTGAATAATTCGCGCAACTCTCAAGTGGGACGTACATGAAATTGCTGTACTTATCAACGCCAAATCTTGTTTTCTGTATGGCGATAGCTTGACGTATTGTCCTAAACATTCCGTAAACAGGAGTTCTTTGACCTGCTGGGGTAACATTTCAGCATTCAAAATGTTTATTTTGGTGTTATTTGATGAAGGGGTAGCAAACTTCTTCTGGGTAGTTAACATCCAACATTTAAAATACCTAGCTACAGTTCTCTGTTTCTTTGCCACATGGCACCAGAATGAATATCCTGAGTGATGCAAAATTACCCCAGCAAGCGCAAAGTAATCTCAGTTTATTAGTCACTATTATATTATGAAGTATTAGTTATTGTCAAGCTGGTTCCTTCAGGTACTCTAAGGCTTATATTACACGTTTTATAACAGAGGCTATACTATGCAGAACATAGTGAATGTAAAATAGCTAACCTGCTGTTTCTTCATTACAAAACAATGGAAAATAAAATTATCTAACAGTATTTCGTAAATTCTGTTTGGCGATATAAACTGTAGCTAGTTTAAAGTTTACAAATGATTTTTACGCAATCAGCTTCTACGGCTTTTACAGATATATAGGATAAAGCTCTCATCGGCTCCCCCAGACTTTGAGAATTTCGTTGAAGTTCCTTTGCCACACTTCGTAAAGAGACCATTATGTGTGAACATAATAGACGTCATAAATTATTCAAATGACTCGCAAGACTGTAAGAGGGAGAGCTCACAAAAGATTTGTTTGTTGCAGCATGGGCACGCGCTGCCTCGCAAATGAGCAAACAAGAAAGAGAGGCATTCGCGCGCTTTCAACACGCGGATGAGTGGCGCGACACGTTGCCTGCCCGTGGCTGGAATAGCAAGTGGCAGACGACCATACTTGCCGCGACGCGATGTGTGCGGCACTTGGTAGGGTAGCGGTCGGGGGGAGGGCAGAATTTCTCTACCAGGTACTTGTGGAGATTAAAGGTGGGTTTACGATTTAAAACAGGAGAATGAAGAATTGTATGCCTACTTAATGACTCGATAAGCACGCGGAAAATAAACGATAGGAATGTTTGCAGTTTATGATTGAGTTAAGTCCAGCCAATCAGAATCGTAGAAGAACAAAGCAGCCGACATAACCTAGAAAATGGACGAAGAGTGAAGATTTTTCATACATTTAATTATTTGTGGTTAGTGCTTGTGTAAACGTTTTGAAAAACTCGCAATATAAGTATTATAGAAGGAAAAGCCGATGCCAACATTATAAATTTACATCAGTACATTTGAAAAGGTTAATCAAAGCGAAGTCAATAACCTCTTCCAAGAAATAAAACATGATCATGAACTGTTCTTGAAATTAAGAGGGTACTGTCTCGCGATTAATACAATTATTTGCATACGATGTCACAATACGACATAACCTAAATCAAAGAGGTAGATACAGATTCCCTCCAATAACAAATGTCACTGGTCTTTGATTGGCTACTTCGTCTTGACTTAAACTTAAGATATAAAATATAACCATATCTTGAGTCACGCCAAGAACGTACACGACCCCTCAAGACCCGCACACGACAGTCATAAAATAATACTCTTGAAAACGTTGATAAGTTGGTTCATATCTTAAGCACATGGCACACTTATGCTGTTAAGTCAATGGGCAGTGTGGCAGACGCAACGTCACAACTGCATTTGTGTACTTCCTAGTCTTTGGTATGCATACTGATACTGTCATGTCACAAATGTCTGGGTGTCTATAGGCACTGAGTACAGGGGCCGCCTGGCTAGGGTTGGAGATAATGATGGGGTAATTGCTTGTAAAATAATCGATTATTCGATAGTTTAATTATAATCGATTCATCGATTATTTTAAAACAATTCGATTATTTAAATTTTCAGCAGTTTATACTAAAACAAACCAAAACATTGCAGATACCTACATATTTCACATTTGTTAAAATTATAAAATACAATTTTGAAACAAATTTTCAAATTTCCAAGTACTTAATTTAAATACCATGCATATTTTCGGTGCATATTACGTGAATAACATGAAACTACTAAACAATTAGACCATTTGAATAAAAGGTTATCACAAATAAATGTTTTGAAACAACGTTTTGGACCCATTTTATTTGTGAAACCCCTCACTCATTTTTAAAATAGCATAAATTATAAAAAATAAACAGAACAATTTTCGGTGAGAATAGTTTTCAACAAATTTATATAATTATACAGTATTTGACGACACTTTTTATTTGTGGATTAGAACCACCTAATCGATTATTTCTACCCCTTATTTATTCGATTAAAAATTAAGCGTAATCGATTCATTCGAATTACAAAATTACCTAACTATCCCATTACTCGTTGGAGGCCTTCACAATCAGAGGTCTCTTACAGTGATTTTTGGACAAAATAACTAATTTCGGAAGTGATTTTTGGAGTGAAACAGGTAACTTTGTCGATAACATGGCCGTCCCAGGCCGCCGACCTCGCTGCCCGCTCCTACCAAGATGGCGGATGGATCCGAGATCCGATGCATGATGCATGCCCCAAAACCAACATATGTACGCTACTGATGGATATCACTGAAGTTACCCACACAACACACAATGAATAATATAAGTTCATAAAATAGCTAGAAGTAAATTTCACCCCCACATCAATAACCACATATATTGTATGCATATTTTATATATAGCATAGGCGAGAAGAAAATGTCCAGTTAAGGTCTATGAAACACTGTATATATGTCGATCAAATTTCCATACACTATTTCAGTGTTGGTATTTGTAATAATAAAAGAATATGTTTAATGGATCTATAAACTCACAAAACACACCATGTTTGACGTATGTAGATGTAAAGGATTCATATTGATTTTCACAACTGTCGAGTTTTCCACATTAATAAAATATAAATTTCAATTATATTATGAATGTAATACTGATAGAGGTTATGAAACGCTGTATATCATATGTAAGTACATCAAATACCTACATGCTTATGTGTTTATGTTCCTATTTTTAAGTTATGGTTACATTTACGAGAATACATATTATATGTTTAATATAGACCTGCATACATTTAGTGTGTACCATGTAAATTCCTCCATAAATTTAGTTATATGGTAAGCAGCCTCTGTGACACCCCGTCTCACAGATAGCTGCTACATTTGTACAATACAAGAAGTAGAGACCACGTGACAAAATGAGTAGTATACATATCTATATTTAAGTCTAATTATTAAAAAGTTTAAGCCAGTGAAATTTATAGTAGACAAAAAACAACGTACACAAGGACACCCCAATATTGATTTTACCACGTTATATATCTTGCCAAAGATATATAACTCAGGATATATAGCTCAGGAACCCTTTCAACAGCCAATCTCCATAGGCTACCTACAACATACAAGAGACACTAAGAAGGCGATCATCAAAACTGATCAAAATAATACACACAGAAACTTGAGTGCAAATTAATGTGAATTAATTAAAAAATAAATATTTTGATTGAAATATAATGAATTAAATTAATATCCGTGCAAATACTAAGTATTATGTAGCAGTTTTAATTGTTTTCAAAATATACTTTACTTATGTGTGGCCGTAACTATGAGTGTAGCCCTCTCGTACGTACCTTTTATTTGCAATTCAAAACTTAATTAAGTCTCTTTAGTTTCTTTAAATTATTTAAAAATTTGCGAATTATTTTTATAAATAATTTTCTCCCATTAAGTCAGTTGGGAGAACATGAGACCTCAGTTCAGGGCTCCGTATAGCATATAGGTAGAGCAACTTTAACTAAGGCCCGTTCTGTAATGCACGGATACGTAAAGGTGCGTTTACACGAGGCATGTAAAAGTAACTTATGGAAGTCACGTGTGCAAGCCACTTACTGACTTACCGGCATGTAGCTGTGTACACGAGACGTGTAGCAAGTGACATTTATAAGTGGCCTGTTCACCGTCAGTAGTGCTGTTTCCTCGTGAATTGCGGACATGTCTGATCAGATTGATGAAGCAATTGAAGAGGCGATTGATGAATTGGTTGTAGTATTACGTGATGAAGTTGGAGACCTAGTACATTTACGGTAACTTAATTCATTCAGATCCAGTGTACACAATTGTGTACATTACGCAAGTGTAGGTAAATTTGGGCCTGTATTGCACGCTGTAAAGATTAACAGTCAATGACCCTACACGTACGTAAATAATTCGCAAACCATCTTAACGGCCTAGGCCATAATTGGTTCATATAACCGTAGTAGAACATATAACCTACAACTCATTGGCTGTGACAACTAAACACGAGTTGTGTCGACTTTAAGTGGGTCTGAAAGGATTGACATCTCTCTGAAGCCCTGCTGCAGTTCTATTTTTATGCACCGGTTACGTACTCTCGCGGTATGTAAACAAAATAATTGCTGCGTGATTTGAAAAATTCAGCTGTCACGTACTTGTTTACATTCTTCAGCTGTCAAAACAATACTGGATTATTTCAAGAACTGCAACGAACTACGAAATTGCTACAGTAATTTATGAACAGAATGAGTGAAAATCTTATTTAATCGAAAAATACATAAATAGAATTTAGCTACAGTATTGAATGATCGCGATAGGTACCTATATGATTTATTTAACAAACGAGCTATCATGTCACACCTAGATGATTTTTCAGAGATCTGTTTTAAAAAATAGTGTGCAGTTAGTATGACCAGACTATAAACAATGGCCACTTTCAAGGATGTTGAATAATTATTTCCGTCACATATAAACATATTTTGGTGTTGCAATGAACGAGTATTTTGTTCAGAACTGCCAATGATTAGTACATAGATCAGAACCAATAAAAACGTGTTTGCGTCTAATGTTACTGGCAGTAGCTGTTTACGAAATTAAGGTTAATTCTACTCAGGTTATGAACAAAACAAGAATCCTTAAGGGGGAGTTTGGCATTAGAAAAATTTCCGCCTCTATGTGCGCTAGTGTTCAAAAATGATTACAGTCCGTCTGAAATTTACGTATATCCCTCTATTACATAGTTTCGGGAATCAGTATTTAAAAACCAACCTTGTCAAAGCACAGTAAACATCTTATTAGTTATTTCAAAACCTAATTTCTATTTCCTCCGTTACTCATTTCATATGCGAAACAGGAACTAAATATACCTTCGTTATTTTATCGTTTTTGTCCTACACGGGAAAATAGGGATACGATTTAAACAGTACAAACTTCCTAATTCTATTAAGTAGTCATTTATGGCACGTCAAGATTTGATTTTTTATGTTGACTTTGAATGAATAGTGCAATGGGGGTGAATGACAAGATGGAGATTTTTTGGATATTCGCTATTGCGATGCAGATGTCTGTCATGGAAAAGAAGTATATAGTTTTTTTTGTATACATATATATTAAATTAGATTTTCGCATTTAACTTACTGTCCTGTTTTATTTGACTCATGGAATTTTCTGGCTTTGTGCCTATATATTCTTGACTACAGCATTCCTGGCTTATATTCTGCCTTGTCTGGTTAAACTGCTGTGTTTAAGTGCGTTTCTTTGTTGTGTTGTCCTATTTTTTTCTTACTTGTTTTGTCAGTGTTGTCCTAACTTTGTCAGCAGGTTTCTTCCCTGTGTTGGTTTCTAAGTGTTATCGGTTGGTCATGTATTTTTCGTAATTAGTTGCTGTTCTGTTTTTTGACTATATTCCCTGTCGGAATTTTCCAGTAGAGTATACATATATTTGTTTTCTCG
Source organism: Dryococelus australis (assembly GCA_029891345.1). NCBI lineage: Eukaryota > Metazoa > Arthropoda > Insecta > Phasmatodea > Phasmatidae > Dryococelus > Dryococelus australis. Next base: position 291,357,551 of record CM056993.1, on the reverse strand, counting down.
TCCATAGGTTGTTCGTCTTTTTTAAGTATTTTTTTCGTGCTCAGTCAAGTTTTTTCCATGGTAGACATAAGCATCGCAATGGTGAATGTCCAAAAATCTCCATCTTGTTGATTTTTTGTGTCAGGTAATAAGGTTTGATTACGAAGATTTGTAAAAAAAAATAATAAAAATATTCAACTATTTGTGGAATTTCCACACCTTAACCGAGAGCAACCTACACGTTCCACAGAAAAACCTACGCATTTCACCTCATCCCTTGGGAGCACGTAATCACGAACCAGCATGTAGAAGAAGAAGGTCATGACTCGAGGCACGGCGTGTGTCGGCAATGACGTAACTGGAGTGGGCGCAGAGCAGACGAGGTTTTATTTGTTCTCCCCGGGTGACACGAGTAGTAAGGGGGGTGGGGGCTATCGCCTGTCTCGGCTTTCGAGGCAAGGTGACTGTTAAAGACACCCGCTCGCCTTCGTCGGGGATAATACCCACGGCCGTGATCCGCGGACCAGCTTCCTGTAGAGGCAATCCGAGCCGCGCAGGACAGCAGCCGCCTCCTCCCATGATACGTATCGCAATGCCGACAAGAGCCAGAGTGTTTCAGCACAGTCACTCTGTTGGTACGGAGATGATAAGACTGTTAATCGGCCAGACAGGAGCCCGTTTGAAGCCAGCTGTTACGCCTCCCTTTTAAGGAAAGACGCGAGCACAAAAGAATAGGCGTGACCACTGCACGACAACGCCCTCCATGACGTCTAATATCGGTGGAAGGGTATAGTCCATTAACGGTTACTTCCAACATTTCTGAAGCCCTGCTAAGGTTCTACTTCGAGGATATCCCCTCGCCTCGTTCAAACAAAGCTTAACTGAGCCTTGAAAATTACAAGGGGACAACGCACCGCATTCGTGTGCACTCTGTGTAGTGATATTTTGCTTAAGAACTATTTCTTATAGTCTATTCGCGGTATCTCCAAACTTTTTGTATAGAACCTTTGAAAAATCACCCCATGCGTGTGGATCTTGGTGGTTATAGGCTGTTCACGGTACAATGAGCACTTTTCAAAGCCCTGCTTAGGATCTACTTCTATACATGTACTGTATTCTTCCGCCTTACGTGAAATTAACATTTCCATGGGCCTCATCACTTTATTTATGAGTCGGTCAAGTGAAACTGTAAAATTATTAGAAAAGGTAAATATTTTACAATTCTGTTTTTTTTACACTTATATACATTAAAAAAACAGAAAGTGAAATAAGTAATTTAAGTAATCACAAAATGTTATCCAACACTTTTAATTCGACATTAAGATATATAACTACTTCCCCAATCTTACTGGGCGCATGTCACTCAGTGAGCCCGTTAAAATATATGCGGACAGGGACAGTAACATTTTTCTAAGGCGTTGTTCGTCGTCGTGTGTAGCATCAGAGCGTCTTGCCGAGGCGCCCATTACTGCGGCTGCCACTGACTACTCAACACAGGCGTCTGCAGCTGCATTGGTGCGTGTAACGTCGGGCCTGGAGGAGCAGATGGCATGCCATCGTCTTCTCCGACGAATCCCGCTTCTTCTTGCAGCACAACGATGCGCGCATCCGTGTCTGGTGGCATTGCCGAGTCCTGCGTTATGCACCGCCGTACCGGCGCAGCCCCTGGAGTTATGGCATCAGGTACCATCCATAGACTAAAGATGAGCTATACCGCTTATTCGTCTTCTGCGCATGTACCCAACATTGTCTTATCCCAATCCTACACAACTGTCGAAGTCACATGGTCAACACTGATGAACGTGTTTGTTTACATCTTAATTTTTAAATGACAAGCACTATTATATCGATAAAATACTTTTACCAGTTTGAATATAATCAAAAAGTATTACAAATTTATTATAGGAAGTATAAAAACATCTCAAAAGCACTTGTTCACTAAACAGTGTTCTAACCTCAAACCCAATGCACGCCATTTTTGCTAGACATGGAGGCAGAAACGCAGTTCAATGTTGGGACTCGGAGAGTTGTTGTTCGCAGCCAGCGAGATGGGCCTATCTCATCTTTAGTCTATGGTACCATCGGATTCCAGTTCCGCTTGCGCCTAGTCCACATCACTGGTACGCAGACCAGCAACCGTTACATCGCGGAGGTGTTGGAGCCTGTTGTTGTCTTCCGTCTTCAGGGCCAGTCTGGCATCCTGTACCAACAGGACAATGCACGATGACACGTGGTGCACATCGTCCGGCGGTTCCTGGATGGCCACCGAGTCACACTGTTTCCTTGGCCTGCGCGTTCACCGGATCTCTCACCCATTGAAATCGTGTGGTTCATGGTCGGACGACGAATTGCCTGCCACAAGACACCTGCGGCCACAATGGATAAAATTTGAGCGCGCATAGAAGTAGCATGCTATTGTCAATGTTATTCGACGTTGTTCTATTTTGAAGTCATTTGAAATAATTCCAACCTGACTGAGGTACGATTCAGGCATCCTTCTTTGATTCATGGTCAATTTGTTTTAAGACGTAGCCCTATGGAGTGCCATACGTTCTGAAACTTTCATGTGATTTTTCAAATACGAAAGTTGGTATAAAAACTTGTCACTGAAAATGGAATGAAACCAGTTTATTTAATTAATAAACGTATGGCATATGCAGTTCGTGAATTCAGTACATTAGTTGGTACATTATGGCTGATATTGATAATCATACAAAAGCAATCACAACACATAATATGTAGAGGAGTTCGCCAGGATCCTCTTTATAGGCAGTCAGCACACGTTTTCGGGTAATGCGATAAACAGTTGGTTAATCAGCACAACAGCCACATTGAGGAGACGATATTCTTCCCCATCTGTAGAGTAAGACATTACATCTATCATGCTCTGTGCGAATTCTGTTAAGAACTGCAAAGATTTTTCGGGGCAATTCAAACCCTGTAATTTTTCCCTTAACGCAAGTATTTTGTGATGTTACACTTGTTATTTTTCTGCCCACTCTTGTGTCCATGCTCCCAGGAGGTTGGATTTGTCGCTGAGTAGGTGCTTTGTTCTTCTAAGCGGCGTGTGTCTTGAGCGAAGCCACTTAATATTTATACCTGCGAGGTATTCGTGTGTAGGTAGGCTCTCGTTTTGGAGGATTTTCTTAAATTCTTTTATGAAGGTGTTTGATCTACATAGGTGAGGAGGTGCGATGTGACGTTGAACAGGGAGTCAGTTTGGCGTGCAACGATAGTCCGCCTACTCGTGGTGCACCCTAGGTAATGCCAAAAAATGCCATAGACAATTTTAAGATCTCCTGGCTCTTGAAAAAATTATATATATCTAACGGAACCAGTACTAAAAATGGACGATGTCGGCAGTACAAGGAGAAACATGCCATGATATCTGTCATAGCAAATGAGAGGGCGTGATCCCTCTCCCCCAAAAATCGGGCCGTCATAGCGCGGAAAGGCCCTACGGCTAAGAGTGCTATGTAAAAATACGAAAGTAGGAAGGCTGAGAAACCATACTGTATGCCGTAGTAATTGGTATAACAGCTGCTGTAGCATACATTGCAATGGCTCGTGTTGAATATATTACCGTGTGATATGCAATAGACATGTTTAGCGAAGACGAATGTGTTGTGAGTGGCTCCTTCATGAACAAATCTTTAGTTGGAAAAAGGCGGTCGCAGATTTTTTATCACTTTAATGAGACTTAACGCTCACTTTGAAGAAATATGAATGTTAAAACATTGGAACCCCTATCTTTACGTCTTGTACAAGAGCTCCCATTAAAACTCTATACAGATTCTCTCGCAAACAAATAAATCAGCTAGGGACTGCCACTTCCCCATCAAGATGTTACTCTGTGAGCAAATTTAGTACTTAGTGAGGTCCCAAATTTACACAGTAATTACTGTGAATATCTATACGAAATACAATTTTCACTGACAATGTTTTGACGAGTAACTAAGATTAAACTGAAACCTTGGCTCCAAATACGAACTGAATTGATTGTTTTATAAATTAATTACAGAAGTCGTATATTTGCACTTTATTGTCATGAATGTATATAACCCGGCTAAACTGATTCATTACCAAATGAACTGTTGTTATTTAAAAGTTAATTTTTGGTATAATAGCATTGTACATACTTTGAGGTATACGTAGGAGTGAAATAACCACATATCCACACAAATGGATTCGTTACTTCGAATGTCATTTATGCAAAAGATTTTGCTAACCGTCTGTCTGTGTTTTCGATTGTACTAAACATGAAATGTTTGTTAATGGTGAATGCTGTTACTCTATGCCCGTTCCAACACCATTCTTACTCTATCTTTTCTCTGCTTTTAATCCATATTGCTTTACTCTTCTCTCAAACTAAGAATTCGGAACAGCCCCGCACTGTTAAAAATTCTCGTATATCCACGGAAAGTTGAACGTAAATGTACAGTTAATGCCATAAGATACGGAAAATCTCCGTATTTTGCTGTAGCTTCGGGTATCGGGAACGAACAATGTCGAATCTACACGACGCCTTCTTCGCCACTGTAACCAGAAAATTTATCATTTCTTCGTCAGTTAGGATACCCACGTCACTTAGACGTAACTGCATGTACCTTCGAGCACATCAAAGAGTGGTACAAAGCACTGGTAACCGCTATAATCCATTCACGTTTACTTCAAACTTTTCTGAGGTCCGCTAAAGTTCTACTTCCAACATATTCCTCCGCCTCGCACAAACTAAGCTTAACCATTTTTTGAAACTTACACCAAAGTACAACGCACCGAATTTGTGCGCACTCAGTTGTAATAACATTTTGCATGACAACTATTTCTTACCAGGTGCTACCAACATACACGTTTTCTCACTGTTTGTATTCATATTTATTATAAATGAAATATTATTATATATATATAATATTGTTGAAACTTTAATTTAACGAAAAATAACATACTTTTATGGTGTCGATGACGATACACGAAATGGAACGATGCCGAGTAGAAATATCGATTCCTTGAAATTTCGATCATTTTCATTCCGACAGTCATAACGGCCAGCTCAATAATAACGCATTTTGTCATTCCGACACTCGCTACCGGAATGGAAGTATCGAAATAATCCGCTACCGTAATTATCCCGACTGTCTCAGGAGCTGGGCCCCTTGGTCTTGTGTCTGATTGACTGCTACCTCGTGCTGCCAAAAATCCCCTGTCGGCTGCATAGACTAAAGATGGAGTAGACCAATCTCACTGGCTGCGCACAACCAATCTCCGTGTCCCAACACTGAACTTCTTTTCTGCCAACACGACTAGCAGGAACGGCGCGAATTGGATTTGAGGTTAGAATACTGTTTAGTAAACAATGTGATTTGAGATGTTTCTATATTTCCCGTAACCAATTTGGAATGGTTGAAAGAGTTTTTTCCATAATGAAGTGCTTGTTTTTCGACAATTAAGATGTAAGCAGACATGTTCATCACTGCGGACCATGTGGCTTTGGCAATTGTGTTGATTGGAGTAGGTCACTGTTGGGTACGTGCGGGAGACGAATAAGCGGTCTACGTCATCTTCAGTCTACGGTCGGCTGGGTTGCCGATAGGCGAGTAGGTTACCAGCCGCCGGATGGCGTAACGGCGATCCCACACGTCACTGCCCGGTGACGCCATTTTACTGGCGTGTGCTTGTTGGAGCTCGCGGAACAAGCGGTCCGTTTCGCCTCTGTACCCGCGCGTACTCTGTGGCTACGGCATGAGGAACGGCCAGATGACACGAGGCAGGAAGGTTAGGTACAATCTCTGCGGCCCCGCAGGTACTCGCCGTAGCGCCAGATGGCCGCGGAAGAGGGAGAACCATTTTGCACGTCTGCCTTCTGGCATCTGCAAGGGGCCGTTCGTCCCGGCCCGCCTGCTGCTGCCGATGATGCTGTAGCGGAGGAGAGATGGTAGCTACCGCTCGTTCCGTCCGCAGTACACTTGTGTCCTGAAGCAACCCCACAGCGAACATTCCTTCCGTATTGCAAGCGTTATTTCATCACAACCATAGACCGCCTACCACGGAACGTATAACTTACGGGCTAAGACTTATTAACATTGTGAACCGGGTTTGATTCCCGCCGGGGTCGCTCCCGGATTTTCGCACGTGGGAATCGTGCCGGTGATGACCCTGGCTGGCGGGTTTCCTAGCGGATCTCCCGTTTCCTCGGCCTTTGAATTTCAGCACCGCCCCATACTCACCTCCTTCACCCCCATCGGTAGTCACACCCGAATTTCGAGAAAATATTTCCGCACATGCTAGATTTCAACACCCTACGGGCGTAACAGCAGTTTTCTTTGGCTTATGCGCGGCGTGTCTTGGTGAGAAGACATTTTTCTGCTTCACTGGCCAATCAGAATTAGGTAACTTCAATACTGTACGTCTGTGATTTGCACGCATACACCTGAGACGCGTAACATGGACACCATCCAATCACGCAGTTGGATATGAGCTCAAGTGTTATGAGTTACAACTGATCGTGAAATCTTTTCGCGAAAATCGGGCGTCCCTATTCATCAGCTCTCAACACCTCGATGTTACGTGCCGCCCAAATATCTCCACTCTCTCAATTTAAATCATTGGTTTGATAAGCAAAGAGCTTTAAAGAAAATATTTGTCCTGTATCGGCCGAGGCGGACACCCTCTTTGGATAGACTCCTAGATTATTGCACTTTGGAAAAATGAAAGTAAATAACGAGAATGCAAATTACTTACTTCAAGAATTTTTCTTGCTAATATCTTACTACGACAGGATGACACAAAGGTATGCTTTTATTCTTGGTTATACCAAAGAATTGGAGTACAGTACGAAACAAGGGACGAGACCAGAGGTGGTAATGGAGAAAACAGAAACACCTAAACCGTCGTTCGCTCAAATAGCGAAGGCGGTTAAGAAACTTGCACAAGAAGTCAAACAACCTAAGAAAGTTATCCTGGTACATCCAGAAAATGACGGTCAAACAAGCGAAGAGACAAAGGAGATGATCCAAGAGAAAGTAAATCCTGTTGAAGAAGGATGGAAAGTGAAGAACTTTAGAAGAGTACATGGGGGAGATGTACTCATCGAAGCAGGTGATGATGCCACCATAAATAGTATCAAGACAAGCGACAAGCTGAAAAATTTGGGACTTGCACTTGATGAACCAAAGAAAAAAGGACCCAAGCTAATATTCCACGACATTCCAAGGAAAGAGGATAATGAAGAATTACTGACAAAGGTGTGGAAACAAAATCTCGAAGACAAAGATATAAAGAGGGAGGAATTCCTGAAGGGAGCATCAGTCCGACTAAGAACTGGAAGAAATAAAGGAACAGTGAATGTGATAATAGAATTGCACTGCAGGTACAGCAATTTTCTGATGGCACAAGAAACTGTGTATATTGAATATGCGGCATGTAAAGTGAGAGACTTTCTGGTTCCACTCAGATGCTACAAATGTAAACAATACGGGCATCAAAGTAAATACTGTAAAGGGCAAGAACGATGTTCAACCTGCGGTCAGAAAAGACATAAGTATTCGGAAAAGGAAAAATGCAAAGGCAACAAAGAAAATCCTGCCTATGCAAATTGTTTAAAGGATAATAAGGACCATAACCACAGAGTTGATTCGAAAAAATTTCCACATTATGAAAGAGCATTTAATGCGGAATTGGAAAGGATCAATTATGAGGATGCATAAATCAGCTAAGATCTAAATTCACTATTGGGCAGATAAACCTGCAAAGGTCTACAGTGGCTACAAAGGAAATAGCGATCGTGGCTAAAGAAAGAGACATTGACATAGTCTTGATGCAAGATGGATGCTATGTCTAACAGCCATCATGTATGTATTCAAATTAGAATGCGACAACAGAATGTCTACTTGCAAGTTCCTACTTCCAGTACTCGGATGAACTTCGAGTACATCTGGAAAAGTGGGATGAAATTATGAGACTACTTGGAAGGGAACGACTTGTAATAGGAGCTGATGGCAATGCCAAGTCGGAAATGTGGCACTCTCCTGTGACAGATGAAAAAGGCTTGGCACTCGATCGCTATTTATTGGCGAACGATCTCCATGTGGTGAACATACCAGGGACGCTCCCAACATACGTGTCTCCTGCTCCTGGTACTGAATCCTACCTGGATGTCACAGTTAACTAGAAAGGCAGCCTGGCTGGTTACAAATTGGATTGTCACAGAACACTCGACCAATGATAATAGGCTAATATTAATGAGCTTAATATGACAACAGGACAACATGCTGAAGATAGAATTGGTCGAAAAAGATTTATTCACCGAGGTGCATACTGGAAGAGGTTCGACGAAGTACTGAGAAATAAACATCTATATCGAGAAGAACACTTGAAAGATCCAGACCAATGTGCAAATGCAATTACAAAGCTCACCCAGGATGTATGCAAGGAAAAATTGAGAATATCAGAACATGGCATTCCACTAAATCGATGGTGGAATGATAAATAGAAAAGTATGAGAAAGCAGGTTCGAATAATTCGGAGGAGATTGAAATTCAAAGAGCTCCTTGACGAAGAGTAGAAGTGTTGGAAGAATAGAGTCCAATGTAAGAACTATGCAATAATGTTGAAAGAAAGGAAACAGACATCTTGGAGAAGCTATATAACAGAAAAAGGAAATGAAGACCCATGGGGGCTCGTATATAAGATACTTGCAAACAAGCTCAAGCATAACCAAGTCATGCAAAGCCATAAAATCCAGAACAGGATCGTTATCGATCAGCAGGAGAATATGAAAGAACTTGTAAATGCACTCCTGCCAGAGGATGGTGTAAAATGTGAAGAAGAAATTCATCAAATAAAGAAAGAGAATATACCTGCGTTGCCAGACACTCCTCCTACCACTTAATTCACTATAAAAGAGCAGTATAAAGTTATTAAGGAGTTGAAAAACAAGAAAGTTTTAGGACATGACGGAATTACTGCTGAAATAATTAGGAGACTTTATTCTCAGATTAAACTTCATCTGTTGCAGTTAATTAATGACTGCCTACAAAGTGGCTGTTTTCCTAACATCTGGAAACAAGCAATATTGAGAATTCTCTATAAGGGAGGCAGTACAGATCCAACTTTAGCTAAGTCATACCATCCTTTAACTCTGTTGCCAATCACAGGAAAATATTAGAAAAACTTGTCCATATGAGACTGATAAGCTTCCTTGAAGCTACACAAGGGCTCCACGCAAAACAATATGGGTTTAGAAAAGGACGAGGTACCGAGAAGGCAGTCATGGATGCGGTTGAAAAAATGAACTCAAGCAGACAGACCTATGTATTAGGAATTTTCCTGGATATCAGTGGTGCATTCAACAATGAGTGATGACCAGAGGTGCTCTGGCAACACAGAAACAAGGAATGTCCAAGAAACACTTACAGTATTATTGTTAATTACTTTAAAGAAAGGAACAGTCAGTATGAAATGAACAATATGACAGAGAGGAAGAAACTCTCAAAGGAATGTCCCCAGGGATCAGTCCTTGGACCGATCCTATGGAACTTTCTGTTTGACACACTTCTTCAGCTGCAGCTACCAGAAGACTGCGATATCTTTGCATATGCAGATGATGCATTGCTCTTGATTTCAGCCTGGAGTCGCGCTGAAATTGAGACCAAATCTGATGAAATACTGAAAAATATTGAGAGCTGGGGTAGCAGCATAAAGTTACAATTTTCAGTGGAGAAGAACAATTTAAGGTTACTTAAAGGAAACATAAAGCTATCGCCTGTGGTCCACTTCAAGAAAAAACCACTACGACTACAGAGCAAAGTGAGGTACCTAGGTGTGATCTTGGATAGTAAACTTCGTTTCCAGAAACACATCACGTGTTTGATGGATAAGGCAGTGAATCTATTCACTAAAATGAGGGCAGTCTCAGTATCATCATCATCATCATGGGGGCTTGGGTTCAGGATCATGATGACAATGTACAATAGTGTATTCCTAGGAATCGCCCTTTGTGGAGCTGGATTGTGGTATAAGAAAACAAGACTGATACATACTCAGAGATTATTGCTAAAGACACAAAGAGTTGCACTACTAGCCATAACAAAGGCTTGCAAGACAACATCAACCGAAGCACTACAGGTGATCGCTGGAGCAATCCCACTGAATTTACTTTTAGAATAACGAGGACACCTAAAGCAAGAAACTCAAGGAATATCTGCAACGAAGATCATGAAGAAAGAAGCCTCAAGAGTTACACTATCCCTCTGGCAGGAAAGGTGGGACAATTTGGAGAAGGGCAGAGTCACTTATAGAATCTTTCAAAACATAATGGAAAGATATAGCCAGCATTGGATTGTTGCAGATTATCATCTCTCACAGTTAGTAACTGGATACAGATACTATAATGCAAAATTGCCTGGATTTAATTTAGTTAAATCTCCTTTTGGCCGAACCTGTCAGGTAGAAGATACTGCCGAACACCTACTTAGAGAATGTCCAAGAATAGACTATATAAGAATCGAACTTTGTAGGAAGCTTGAAATAGAAGAAAATGAAATAGATCTTAGAAATATCATGGCAAATAGAAAAACTGCCAAGATAATGGAATAGTTTGCAAGGAAGATAAGTAAATATCTGGAAGAATTCGAAGAATAGATCCGAGAAAATCCACAAGAGTTCGTGAATGATCCTTCTCCATAGATAGATAAAGGTTTTCATTGCCCGATTAAAGAAAAAAAATAGTTATACTGGAAGTGACACTGTAAAACCTCTATAAAAATAGTGTGGTGGATGCGGTCCCACGGCACAACTTGGGTGTTCCCAATGCACATAGATTAGAACTTAGAAAGGAAGCATCAGAAGGCGACTGATGAGTTTGGAGGCCATGCCTCCCACTCGGAAGAACCCTAAAAGATATAATGAAGATAAAAGCAACGAACAAAGGACATGAGAAATCGGAATAGCAATGACCAAGGCAAGTGAATAGGAAACGAATCATGATTCTGATGAATTAGGTAGTGTACAAGGACAAAGAGTAATGGTATGACAAAGTTCCAGACTAAAGGACTGTAATACGGGGGGAGGGGATTCAGAAAGGAGTCCACAGGCCCCACCTCTCCGCTGGCAGCTCCAAAACTAAAGGCCGGAATTGAAATATAAATAATATAAGTAGTAGTAGTTTATTGCCGCAATATAGGCATAATATAACCGTCAATAGAATAGAATAGAATGTCAAAAAAATTGGCCTCCAAGCTGCTAGGGGAGTCAGGGTGGAATGCAGGAAAATCGCGCCACTCTCACCTTCCAGACAACATGATTTACATAGTTGCACTATTCTATAAAATTGCAATCCATAAAGGCTGCAACGGGAAAATAAAGTATGAAATAAAAGAAAACACAAATAAAAAAGGAACATCATATACACTTGTATTGCCCAGAAAGGGCACAGGTACGGGGGTGATACGAAAAATGCGTGACCGGCCTTTGGCTGACCATGAAAGAAAAAAGTCATAGTGGTCCACAAGTAAGCCAACTTACGGAAAACAGAAAAGGAACAGAAAATAAACTGTGCCCACTCTAATTGAAAAATCACATGTCCGGCGCGTGCCGTAGGTCACGTTATGTGACATGTGACCACGAAGAACAGTGTTATTTTCATTTAAAAAAAAATGGGACACTATAAACATGCATTGGCATAAAATTCGACCGCGTACTGTATCGGCAGGCCTACCACTGCACAACGTCTTTGTCACGACACACGAAACGTTACTTTGTCCATGTTACTCTTATGTTCATGATCTCCTTTAAAATGAACCAGTCAAAACAGAACTAAATTGTCTGGGCAATGCAAAATCTTCTTTTATTATCGCGGGTAATTCTGTTGTAGTTATAGCAACGAAAATGGTACGTGTTTAGAGACTTTTATTTTTTATTTTAGTAGAAGTGCAGCCGCTTCAGTTTTTAATGCGCTCTCCGAAATAAGCCATATTTTATGGTTTCATCACAAAATTATGGAATAAGGTCAAATATAAACATTACAATGAAATCATTCCTTGTGCCTTATTTCTGAGGAAGCGTTTCTAAGAATAATGGCTGCATCTTTAATATAACGCAAAGACAAGTTATAGATTTGTATTAATTTTATTGCTATAACGACGAATTTAGCATTTAAGTAAATATGGTTACTGCGAGCCGCGTAGTGCGCTTGAAATGTTGGCATTTGAAAAAATAAAAAATGACAAGTAGCTGCGTATATTTTTACTCAACTCACTGAACTGAAAATCCAGAGTCGTTGGCGTAAAATTATGAGAAGTAGTTATAAATCTATTTCATTACTTCACTTAGATTGCTGGCCAGTGCAATTAGTTAGTGATGCGGTCTCTTTGTTTTGTGTGCATAAATTGTGTAATACAGTAATAACAATAATAATTTGTTCAAATTTCTAACATTTCCTTGCAGTAGTTTTTATCTACAAACAGATGCTAGGAATTAAATCCATAGCAGTCTTAATTTTCATGCAATCGGACATAGGGCGTAAGAATACGAAATTGACAAGAAAGAAGAGGTAGCCAAGCAGGACTCTCGCACAATTTGTGAACAATTTCACAGATTTTATTGGTAATACGGGTATAATTTTTAATATAGCATGTTTTAAACTATTAGTTGTAGATAAATATACGTTTTAAGCTCTGCAAAGTAGTATTTTGTTTCGAACTATGTAAGTATCCGTATGCCGTTGTCATATGTCTGGCCCAATAAAATGTGTTTATGTTTTATACTGTTCGCAGTAGTTATTTACGAGACTGCGGGGTATTATCTCAAAAACTAATGGGGGGCCGCAGTGGTCTAGTCGTTAGACTTCTCGCTTTCCACCTAGGCGAACCGGGCTCGATTCCCGGCGGGGACTCTCCGGATTTTCGCAAGTGGGAATTGTGCCGGACGATGCCGCTGGTCGGCGGGTTTTCTCGGGGATATCCCGCTTCCCCCGCCCTTGCATTCTGACACTGCTCCATCCTCATCTCAATTCACCCCCATCGGCTCTCAAGACCTCGATGTTAAGAGTCACCCAAATCTCCTCACTCTCCAATTAATCAAAAACGAATGATATCTCTTAACCCCTGTGGGGTTTCCCTTACTGCATGCTGCTGTTTTCTGCTGCCTACAGTTTATATCATAGAATCCGCAAAGCCCCATGATTAGGGAATTGTTACTGAAAATGTTAACTAAGAGAATAAACAAGTAGCTTTGTATATATTTCTTGTTTATCTGGAGAGCCTATGTACCCATATCTTTCCTGGAAATTAATTTCACCTGAGAAGCATGCAGATATCTTTTTTCAAATTCCTTCAGTTCTTCGTCTTGTACTTCATTATGAGAGATCACTCCACGTAGTCATAATTAGGGACACCCGAATTTCGCTAAAATATTTCCGCACATGCTAGATTTCAACACACTACGGGCGTACCAGCAGTTTTCTCTTGCTTATTGGTGGCGTGCCTTTGTGACAAAACATTTTTCTTCTTCACTGGCCAATCAGAATTAGGTAACTTAAATACTGTACGTCTGTGATTCGCACGCACCTGAGACGCGTAACACGGAAACCATCCAATCACGAAAGTGGATCGGTGCTCAAGTGTTATGAAATACAACATATCGTTAGAGACCTGCAAAATTTGCGTTATTATTTCGGGACACATTAAACTAAAAACACACTTACCTTTGCAATACGTTTGTGATTGGGCCGTACTTTATTTGACACGCCCCAGATAACCCTGCGCCAATAAATGAACACTTCATAATTGTGTGCCCCTATCACGTGCAGTTCAATCAGAAAGGGAGTTGCTTCACATCTAGGCGGCAACCAATGGAGAAACGACGCCGGCTCGAGTATGTAGAGTACTGTGAAGTTTAGCCTGATGCCAAATAATAACGAGAATTTCGCAGGTCCCTACATATCGTGAAATCTTTTCGCGAAAATCGGGTGTGCCTAGTCATAATAGTATAGTCGTATCTTTTCAAAGGACTGCAATAAACAAGTCGAAACCTATACCTTCATCTGCTCTAATGCAGGAGTTCGCAGTCTCTGAACAGAGTATAATGTGAGAGAATGGTTCAGGAAAAAAAATTCGCAATGCTGTTTGACGATTACTGCTAGGGTCTGCTCAGCCGTGATGGCGGGAAGATATGAAAGAGATTACGCATTCTGCCACGAACTCCATTTAATAAACAGCCCCGCAAGGTAGTAGTATAAAAATTACCTTGGTATTTGTGTTAAAGTGAAGTGCCTTCATAATACTACAGACAGTAGTTTTCGAATCTTTTTTTTTTTATAAACCACGGCACCCCGAATGTTAGTCCTACACTTAAGGGGGAAGTATCCTTGCTTTCTTGGATTTACCTATTTCCGTCCATAACTTAATTTTTGGAGCCAATATTTAACACTCGAGCTAGTCAGGGCATAGAGAATATCTTAAAAAGTAATTTCGAAGTCCAACTTAATTTTCTTACATTATTAGTTTAACATATGTAACCGTAATCAAATACTACCTAATAATTTAATTATTCAATCCCACATGGGAAAATACTGGTATAATTGAAACCCAAAAAATGTTGTTAAAAAAAACCTTAAGCAGTCTTGTATGTCATGTGTGGCTTTGATTTTATATGTCTGGTTATAGATTTTTTGCTACGAAGATTTGTAAGGAAAACAGAAGTTGGAATGGATACTACCCCCTTAACCACAATTCCAGACACGCTCTGTTGGTGTTTGTAATCAGCGCTCTGCACTCATTCCATCTTCCTCCCCATTTCTGTCGATAAATCTTCGCCTTCAGAATGTACTCGCCCACCTGACGCGGAAATGCATTGCGCTGACTTCGTTAGAAAAAAATAAGCGCCGAGTGTTTGCGATCAACTTTCGTATACAACCTAACGGCACTTCTAATCAACCCGGAATACATTTTCCAACACTTCTCACCCATAGTAAACATTTTTCATTTTTCTTTGACATAACCAAAAATTGCTTTTCCAAAATGCCGTGTCTTAAAATACACAAGGTTTCCAACAATAAAATGTCGCCACTCCCTACGTCCCTGTACTTACATGCAGGAGGAGGCGAGACATTTACATTCCAGTCCAGTACATTGCGTTTAAAGGCGATTAGGTACTTCGTTTACGTGGCAATGTCGCCCCTTATGGGTACTGTGATCTGTGTCTGAAACGTGGGAAATGGCTGGAAATTGGCTGGCTATATCTCACTCAAAATGTTGATTATTTTATATCTTACTCGTTAAAAAAATTTTAGTGAAAAATATGGAAATGCATGTATAGATCATAAACTAACATTCTTTCCTTGCAGTATAGACTATAATATGTAAGCAGTTGACGTAAATTTCATATAACTAATGTAATATAAGAAGACAAAAATTAAGAGCCTACAATAGGGGGTACGGGCTGGTACGGCGATCAAGAAACATCTCAGTAGTGGCACAAAGGCCATTTTATTAATTAGCGAGCGGGTGTCGCCCCCGCCCCCTTCCCTCTTCCTCAGGATATGTGCTGTGATTGGCTGACGGGTTCCGCCTCCCCTTTCTTGCTCCTCTACCCACCCCTAACAGGTGTGCTGTGATTTTCGCAAAAAGAGTTCCATGCATTCAAGATCTTTAATGTCTCACTTGTACACGTGGAGTTTTCCTTTGTTTATCAGCAGCATGCATTCGTTAGGAAACAGCGTGGTGTTTGACTGGGCCAATCAAAATTGAGTTAATCCTTTACTAAACGTATGTGATTCGCGGGCTGGTAGCCATGGCGCGAGGCATTTCAAACCGTCCAATCGCGTAGGTGGATTCGAGTAAAAGTGTTTTGAATTACAACTAGGTAAGACGTCTCCTTGCGAAAACCAGGTGTCCTTATTTATCAGTAGGGACATCCGATTTTCACGGAAAGATTTCACGGCCAGTTTTATTTCGTAACACTTGAGGTCAATTCCACTTTCGTGATTGGATGGTTTGCGTATTACGCGTCTTAGGTTTCTGCGCCCAAATCACAGACGTACAGAATTTGAAGTTATCTAATTCCAATTGGCCAGTAAAGCAGGGCAATGTCCTCTCACAAAGACACGCCCCCAATAAGCGAAAAAAAAACTGCTGGGACGCCCGTAAGGTATTGAAATTAACATGTGCTGGAATCTTTTCGTGAAATTCGGTTGTCCCTGTTTATCAGATATGTCGTGAAGGCGCGGGGGGGGGGGGGGGGAGGGGGGCGAAAAATATTCAAGCCGCTGTCACGTAGGACACAGAACTACTTCACTTCAGACACGTTCAGCATCGCGTACGGTTACTCTTGCTCTGAAGTTGTTCCGATCACAGTCACTTTAAAAATAAACTGGTTGTGTAAGTATATCGGAGCGACTATCCTACTCTGTTGCGCTCTCATTAGCTACTTTAAACAAAATACACACTACATTCTAAAAAAAGTTATTGTACTTTTACAAGAAAAATCCTAGGAAACTCAGTTGACAAGAAAATCCTTTGTAAAACTACAAACAGTTTTCATGTAAAATCTGCAAAACATATATTTGTAATATTACAGTTTACATTATTGAGAAGTGTACATAAAATTATTTTTCCTTTTAGAAAATAAATGTGATGAATTAATAGCAGAGAACAGCTAAAAAAATTATTTCTAAATATAATTTATGAAGAAGAAAATTATTACACTTTTCCAGCACAGAAATTACAACCCACAGCCCTTGTATTATTAGCTCGCACCCATGACCACAAGATCAACTTGACTTACAAACTAGAAACTTATCTTTATAGTAAATATTGCTGCAAGTTCCTGCAAAAAATTAAGGAAGTTAGTTAAGAAGAATATATTAAGAATAATATTTATTTCATTTTTAAGAGTTCTGCGTAGCTTGGAAACATTAACAGTTTATGTGTAATACGGTTACGTTTTATTTAAATTGTTGTTTTATTATGATTATTTGAAAAGTTTTAATTATTTTACGTTATAAAAACGAGCAATACATTTCTTTTTGTACGCAACTACAATTTACATGACCCATAGTTTTTGTACAAACAGCTACAGTATACGCGGTTTTACTTTGTTGAGCGTCCGCCATTTTGCTGAAGTTCATTGGTACGGATCAGTATATTACATCATTTATTGAGGTATATTACACGGCCCTTGTAATTCTACAAACGAGTAGCTTTACAAGATAGATTTTTGTATTGTTACAAGCATTTGTAAAATTAAAACAATTTCTCAGTAACAATTACAACATTTTTTTACAGTATATGATTAAAATAGCTTAAATTGGCGGGAATTCCTGCATTCCTTGAAATAAATAATAAGTCAAGTCAAAAAATAATATTTGCTGTACTGTTATAATATCAAATAAAGTAAGTTCTCAATTAGTGGTGGGACCAATTATAAATGATTACAGGAGCAAGATTCGAGGTTAAGATTTTTTTTTTTTTTTGTGTAACCACTGAGACTATGTAGTTCCGTTCGCAGACATGTTTAAAGACGGCTACCGAACGGAATTACAATAAATGGCATGCGGTCACAATCACGTATCTCATGGCTTCCAGTGCTCATGACTTTTTGGGGTAAACAGTTTTCTTCAGAGTCCCCCACACATAAATCAAAACCGCCGTTAAAGCTGCAGATTTGGGCGGATACTCAACACTTCCTCGTCGGCATACTTGGGATTAACGATTTTAAAAATTAACGATTAAAATTAACCTTTAAAATAAGTGAGTAATTGTTAACTTATTAATATTAATACTAATTAACTTTTGACTTTAAATCACTAAAATATCTGATTAACAATTAAAACTAACGTTAGTTAACTTCGCAATCGCCTGGAGGCATCGTTAGTCACAAGCAGCGCAATTGTGAGGTAGACGAGATGCCGCCATCTCGATCTATCGATACAATCTCTCAAATCACAGTTGCAAAGTTCATGGTCCTCGTGTGGAGTGCACATTTCGATTGCTTTTGCAGTCACTGCTCTGGTCTGGTTTCGTGCTAAGTTGTGCTGTGAGAGTCTACTTTAGAAGTTTTATTTCAAATGGTTTTGTAGAACATTGTTAATACATCATTACAAACTTTTATTTAACTTGACTTGTTTCTATGTACGGCGTCTGTCCGGCCTTATTTATACCTCTATGCACTGAAATGGCGTGCAGTCTGCCTGCAGCGCTTTACTGTTCGTCAGGTTGAAGCCCAAAGGTTGGAAGGGGCCACCGGTGTTTAAAGGCATATTTTTGGTCTTTTTCGTCTCACGAATGTATAAATAAACGTATAAAAAGTCTACATATATAATAATTAAAAAAATTGCTGAGACTAAAAATTGAAAAATAAATTAACTACAAAAATCGTTTTGAAACCAACCTTTTATTTATAAATGCACTAAAAAGAGAAAAATAATTATAGTAGTTACAGAATTTGTAGAACTTTTAAGACGTGGTCAATAAGCCGTAATAAAATTTACTATAGGCTGTTCACGATAAAGTGATCACTGTTTAAGGCCCTCCCGACAGGTATTAACCGCTAATAAATATATCTTATTGCAGCCTCAGGCATTAAATTTTGGTGGCGGTGGTGAAATGTATACACAGTGTTTATTGGTCACATTGCAATGTTTATATTAAAAAACAGTAGGAAGTTGTCAATTGGATGAAAGGAAAAAAATATATATGGGCCTTAAGAAGTGCTCAATTTATCGTGAACAGACTATACAAATTATTATCTTTATATCAATTTATATTTAGTATATAAAAGTTTGGCACGAATAGTTAAGAGCCTTACACACGATATATGTTCTTACTACGACTACGCAAATGAGGTATAAGTTTTACAGTCTATATTGTGAAAAGGTAAAATTCTTACTCAAGATATGTGCTTACTACACTTACGCAAATGAGGTATACGTTCTATTTTGCGCCAAGTTTTTATATGTTAAATATAAATTGATATAAACAATAATATGTAGTAAAGTTTATTACAGCTTTTCGACAATATCTTACAAGTTATACAAATTCTGTAAATACTTCAATTATTTTTCTCTTTTACTGGATATATAAATAAAAGGTTTGATTTTAAAATGTTTCTTATAGTGAATTTATTACTAAATTGTTGTAATTTTTTCCTGGGACGGTAAATTGTGATTTTTTTATTTATGTTTTAAATAGAAATCGACGCAACACTTTTTTGAGATTTTATTTTAATTGTAAATGTTTGTTGTTCTTTAACTTTTAACTTAAATCATATAATTTTGTATTAACGTAAACTTTTATCAGTATTTACGTGGATTTTTTTTAACTTCTAACTTTAATCAGATAATTTTATCTTACTCTAACTTTAACCTTAATCAGTTTGATTATTTTGTTAACTTTCCCAAGTATGATCGTCGGCCTATCCACATCCCAGCACATGTTTCGTTTAGGAGTCACCGTACATCTCAGTGGTATTGTGACGGTGCACCATCCTGCTGGAAATGTCAGTCGTCACCTGTGAATTGGTGAGTTGGTGGATAGCTTGCGCACTGTTTTCCTGCAACAATTCAAACATGTGTAAGCTATGACCAGCCGGGTAGGAAGTTGGGGTCTTGTTGCCGTTGAAGACATGGTGGGAGTGGGAGGGGGGTCCATGTTCCCCGGGTTCGATAGTGTGATGCAAACCCCTGCCGCGGTTGTCGGAGGGTTGCCGCCCCGTTACTACTTGTCCACCGAGCTGGCACTATCTCCAGCAGCAGAGGAAATGCAGGACCGCTGTTACGAGGCTCCGTCCCCTGATAGGCCAGGAACATGTGCCCGCACACGCATCCTGTTGTGTCGGCGAGGAGCAGTAGTGAATGGCGAGTTGGTGGTGCCCCTCGGCAATTTCCGCCCTCGAGCTAACGAGGTCACGCGTAGAATAATAATCCGGCTCTTAACAGCGAGGCCTTGGGAGCAGATGGGGTGATTGAGGTGAGTATGGAGCAGTACCGGAATTAAACGGCTGGGAAACGGGAAACCCCCGAGAAAAACCGCCAACCAGGGGCATCGTCTTGCACGATTCCCACATGCGAAAATCCAGGCGTGCCCCGGCCGGGGATTGAACCCGATTTCACCTTGGTGGGCGGCGAGCAGGCTAACCGCTTGACTACCGCTGCCCCTATATTCACGAGAACAGCAAAGAAATTTTGCGATTGCTCTAGAATATTTGTACCGCTCTTTGATGAAGTCAGCTGGAGAAGCAGCAGTGACGTAATGCAAGAGGGGAAGAGTGGAGAACCACGAAAAATCCATGCTACCGTTCCCCTTCAACCCGTATTTAGAGAAAACAATTTTGTAAAATTTGCGCGTTTCCGTAAAAAAAAAAAAAACTATATTAATTCTAGATGCTGGTTATTACATTCCCAGGTGCCTGTAGTAACAAGAATTTTCATATCCCGCAGTTTTTTTTTTTTACGTAAACTTGTTTCGTGTCAAGAACATACCTATACGCGGATTTTTTTATCAGCCCACAAAGCAACGCCAGTTAAAAAAAACAGCATGTCGTTCTGCATTGCGGTATACACTGTCTACCAGGAGAAAAAACTTTATATCAAAACATTTTCGCATTTTTTATTACTGACGCCTTTGTATTTGAATGTCTGTGTAGCAGAACCGAATGTATTTTTATATCCTTAAAATAATAATCAATTGTAATGTATCTATCACACGTAGTACCATTCCGTTCGACATTATTTCGTTCATACTTTTTAAGTCACATTTTAATTCGTTTTTATGCCAGGCAAATACATTTAACTGGACCATTTGGCCAAAAAAATGAAAAGAGCAACTCATTAAAAATTATGGCGGATATTCCTTATATATAACAACATAAAAGCATTCGTGATTTCGTAAATTTTTTTGTCGAAACTTTAGAGTTTTTAAAGCAAAGCATCCTATTTCTGCAACCGAGTTTTTATTACTGATGTGTTAAATAAAATAATAGCATTGTGATTATGATGTGTACTTATACAAAACATAAGTCGATTAATTTTTTATCCGATATGAAGGAAATAACACAAAATATATACAAGATACAATGTGCCTGTCATAAATAAAGAATAATGAATATTTTGCTACGCAAAAAATTTAACTTGAAACGAACCTCGCTGCACCTGACACGTCATAAAAGTTCCGTTTGAAGGTAAAATTTCTCAGCTCGAGCATTGCGTGGTTGGCTAAGACGATTTGACATATTCGTTTTGTGTTGGAATCCGTTTTCAAATGTTCTTGTTTAATCGGTAATCACTTCGCTTGAAGATTTGTTTTTGTTCACGTTAATACGAAACAATTCCCTTTCTTCAAACAGCCCGAAGAAACTGCGAATATTCTATATACCTTGATTAGGATACCGAGGAAGGGGTTAAATGGTGTGGTGGTTCCTATGATGTGATCGTGTGCACATTCTCTGATTGGTCGAACGAGGCGCTGGAACTGACCTGCGCTTGGACACGGAGCTTACCAGTTCCTCCGCTGTGCTGGCGTGTAATGCGACGTCACGGTATAAACGGGTGTCTCGCTTCTATACTGTTAGTTGATAACCAGACTTGATTGAAATCGCGAAAATTTTTTCAGCCAACATATTAGCTGTAACACTCGTAACTGGGTTTATTCTTTCATGATTGGATGAACAATGTTTTGACTCGGCTAAGTTGTTTGCAGACCAATCACGAACGTTCTGCCTTATAGTATCAGAATCTTCATTGACCTAGTGAAATGGGTTAGTATCTTCAAATATGCTTGACAGGCAAGAAAAAAGGAAAACTGTCGGACGTGTGTACAATACGTTGAAAACTAGCAAACAGTCAACTTTTCCCGCGATAAACAATCATCTCTGTTGATAACTTAACATGATCTTCAAAAGAGCAACATCTTCCTTAAATAGTCTTCAAACAAATTAATTTGGTCACGTCAGCTCTAGAAAATTTCAAATTTTTTTCTTCTGTATATAGCTTGTACTAGACGCAGTACCGTGTACTATTCTACGTTTCACATGTACAGCTATAGTCCATTCACGATTACTTCCAAATTTCTGAAGCCCTGCGAAGGATTTACGTCCAGATGATTCCTCCGCCCCATGCAAACAAAGCTTAACCGAGTTTAGAAAATTACTCCAAAGGGATAACGCACCGCACTTCGTTCAGTAATATTTTGCATAAGAACTATTTCTTGCTAGGCATTACCAACACACTTATTTTCTCCCTGTTTTTATTCACGTTAATTACAGTTGCAATATTATAATTTGTAGATAAAATATGAATAAAATTACAATTTAAACAGAAATAGGGCAGTCTTATGTTCTTTTCTGTTTAAACAAGTATAACACTCTTGTAGTACTTAACATAATGAGGAAAAAACCAAACATGTCATACAAGGGGTGATTTTTCATCTTATCAGCTAACCAGTTGTAAAGGATGCAAATAAGTATGTCTATCTGAATGTATCACGTATCGAGCCGAGTCGAGTATGCTTATATACATCGGTGCATTCCTAGGTTCGGACACAGCCTTAATGTCACTCGAATCGACGTATTGAACGTAATAATAATGTGTACGAACAGTCACCTATGTAGTAGCTCACGACCCCAAACTGTAAACGATGTGTTCAATTGTAGACCGTCGCGAAAAGACTGTAGTAGTTACGTAACAAGCAAAAACAGCAGATACTTCTATAGGCTGTTCACGGTAAAGTGAGCACTTTTTAAGGCCATCCCAACCGGCATTAACCAATAAATATATCTTATTGCAGCTTCAGACATTAAATTTCGAGGGTGGTGAAATGTATACGCTGTGTTTATTGGTCGCATTGCAATGTTTATATTAAAAAGTAGCAGAAAGATGGAAATTGGATGAAAGGAAAAATGTAGAAGGGCCTTTAAAAGTGCTCACTTTACCGTGAACAGCCTGTATGAGACTTTACACAAGGTTTTACAACCCGCAGCGAGTCACTGCACACACAAGCAGTACAGACCTTAACACTTGTAAATGGGGCCCGCATGCATCGCAAAACCCGACAAGGAGATAAAGAGAGAGTACTATTGAACACGTGCAGGCTAAACACGGGATTGGCTCTGGTGTCACCGGACGACCCGAAGACCAAAGTTTCGCACGGGTGTTGAATTAATTTGTGTGTCACTTCACTCTTGTTAGCAAGTGCGATTCGAGCCGATTATGGGTGTTACTACACACAGGAAAGTGGAGGCATGGCACAGAATGTTCGTAAAATTGGTCCCGATTAGCCAAATGCTTTTGAAGGCCGTGTTGTGTTTATTCTTTCTGCTTCAGTGTATCCTTCCACGACGCGTAAAAATAGATATTAAACCATATAATATAGCAGCTAGTATCTAAGAGCTTATCAAGTGACACTGGAAATTTTATGAGAAACATTTATGCGCTTTCTTTTACGCCAGTCCTACTACCAACGTTAATAATGGTTGAATGTTGAATAAATAGAACATAGCCTAGCCGATATTACTGTAAGAATTCTACTATTGTGTCAAAATATGCGCACGGACTATTTTCTGAGGATGATTTCAAGAGTTTGTAACAAACTTTTAAATAGCCGTTACTCATTTACCGGAAATTCCTAAGACGCCTTTTTCCATTTATTTATTTATTGTTCATCGCCTCGACGAAAATGAGTTCATTGAGAAGGACTATAAAGAAAGAGGAAGGAATCTGACGTGTAATGTTTTATCAGATTCGCCAAGAATACAGAAGCGAAATGAGGTGGCGGCGGTTTCTTTGATGTGTACGTACCCATTCGCTGATTGGCTGTGCGATGGTTTACGAAGAGGTCCTTGCGTCTGATTAGTTACTGCGTGCTGCGAAAGATTTCTTATTGGCTGGGCTGCTGCTGGCCGGCAAGTAAGTTACCAACCAGATGTTGACCGCGGAACGTCGTTCTGGCATGCTGTTGGTCAGTGGTCGCCATCTTACTGGCGCGTGCGATTGCAGTTCGCGACGTGAGCAACTATTTCACCCGTTAAGTCATAGTGTCCATTATCGTACACATGTTGTAAATTAAGGATATTCATTGCCAGTGCTGTACACAGTGAGAACTCAGTATCCAATGTCTTCATAGTCTTTCCCGACGGATAATCTTATTGGTGAACGTTACCGCACATCTCGTTTATGAATGGCTGGTGGTAACTTCTTTGTGCTCATAGCACGTGGTTCACTGGTTGCAAAACAAACAGTAGACAGAAGTACAGTTCAAACCAAGGTATTTCACTATTGCAAATTAATGCGTAGCCGAACGGGTTAACTTCTGTGTCATATATCGTGTACTTGCAGTAAGGGGCCATCCCAACATTCGCCTGGAGTGAGACCGAAAAATCCACGGAAAAATCTTAATTGAAATGGCCGGGATGTGAATCTAACACGGGTCGTTTCCAGTAAGAGTGGGGTAGGGTTACCGTTTCACCTCCGCAGGCACCTTTAAATCTTGAAGGTCCCATTACCATTTCAGATGCTTAAATGTTATGCAACGTCTTGTGACTTGAAACACTTTATTTTTTTATTTTTCATAAACAAAGCCACAAATAAGTATTTATGAGCGAGAACAACATTATGTGTGAACAAAAGTCGAAGTTCTGTGTCCCGCGGTTATGTCACATAAAAGCTGTAGACCACAGGCTCCCATATTTGTTGTGGGCTCCGAACCATTTGTGGCCTAGTCGGTGTTCAGAAATTCTAAGTCATGCCACAGTCTGAGCTTTAGCGGCTTCATTGGTTGTGGTCAGCCCTCTCGCCACAGGACCACAGATCAAAAATGATGCAAACAAATTTTCACCTCCTGCTGCTGACGTCAACATTTACTCACAAGTCGCCAATACTGTCGAAATCACGTGGTCAGACAGTGACGAAGATGATTCTTTGCATTAGATGTTGTTGTTGTGTATATAAATCCAATTTAAAAATTGGCATTTGTTCAATTTGCATTAAAACTCATCAGAGGACGTGTATAAAAATGTTAAAACATTTACTTCGCAAGTAGCGTTTCAGCATAGAATCCAACCAATGTGGGATTTAAGGTGTATCGGCAAGAAGTCAAAAGTTGGGGCACAAATGGCTACCACAAAGTAGCACGCGTGTTCTATACACCTTATTTCCTGTATGCCTTGAAAGATCAAGGCTGCGGTTTACCTTTGTAGTGTTACAAGACGCCTGAGGGGTGTATCTGAGTTCGTGAGGGATGGAGAGAGGTCTTAATGAAAATAAGAGAACAAAGTTTGATTTCTTATTTATTCACACAGCTATTAAATACTGAATTAAAGTATCTATATCCATTATTACTATTTTCATTTCACAGTGAGCGCAATATTTAGTGTCCATTTAAACTCTAATTAACATCCTACTTAATTGTCTATGTTTGGTTACAGTCAATTAACTCATAATCATCATTAACATGTGTTCGATCAGTATAAGGGGTTGGATGTTTCTAACTCAAAGGGGATGCCGCCTTTTTTGATTGACCTAATTAATTTGATATCAAATTGATT
This sequence comes from Dryococelus australis, assembly GCA_029891345.1. Lineage (NCBI taxonomy): Eukaryota > Metazoa > Arthropoda > Insecta > Phasmatodea > Phasmatidae > Dryococelus > Dryococelus australis. Next base: position 291,332,042 of record CM056993.1, on the reverse strand, counting down.
GAAAGGGTTAATTAAATTGATTGAAAGTGTTAATCAAATCGAAACGGTAAAATGTAATGAAAGGATTAAACCTAATGAAAAGGTTTGATTTATTGAAAGGGTTATTTTTGTGTGTTTGGAGCAAGAGTGGCATAAGTGTCAAATTTATTAGTTTCTCTCTTTCCTTTTGTGGGTTGAGGAGCAGCTCTGGTAGATGATGTCAGCACGATGACTGGCACACGACTGAGGTGTAACGTGTTGGAGATGCGGTAAATGTGTAAATTTTTGTGCAAGAGTGGTCTAACTGTATTTTTTTTTTGGTTTGGTAGTGATCTTGCTTGTAGACGGTTGACGACTTTGAAAGACAGTATTATTACAAATGCAATTAAATTTTAGAGAAATTCAGAGATTGCCATGTATGAATAAATTACACGCATCAAATCACAAATTTCAAACAATCACAACTACGTGATTAATAAGTGGAATTATGCGACTCTCCAGTATGAAATTGAATGTAAAGAGATGAATGAGCCTACTCCGACCTGTATGGTAGAAATATAATTTAGACAAGAGAAGTATAACGAAGGAACTCAACTACACGAATATGACAATTACGTGGGTGTGCAGTATGGAATTAACGACTTCTACCTACAAAGAATAAAAATGTCCCTATAAATTAAACAAACACAATAACAAGATATGTGACACTACATGACGCCTCTGGCACATACCTTACACATCCATCTGCCTATGAGACTGGTGAGGAGGAACTTTAGAAACGTAATCCACAAATAAAAGAAATATATTGATTAACACACATAGTAAAATTTCACCTCTCCAAAAGATGTCTGTCCACCTGCGAGATCCGTGAAGCACTGTATGATTATAGATTTAGGTGAAAAACTCGGAAATTTTAAACAAAACGAATGTTTCCAAATAAATTTTAAAAAAAAGTAATGAAAGCGCACCAGGAGCTCCCCAAAAACACATCTGTCAACCTATGAGGTCAGTCAGTAAAGAGCGGATCATATGACGTGCGCCTGCTTATAAACTGTTATGTGGAGCGCTGCTAAATTTAAATTTATGACTGACAGAACCTATTTCCTTACCAAGCTACAGTTAACGACTTGATTTCACTATTCGTCGTACAAGTATGTGAACGTTTAAAAGTGAATTATTTCGAAATAATCTACATACTACAAATTTTTTTTCCATCAAGTCGGTGAAATTCACTGCAGTTGGTAATAAAAACACGAGTTGAAAATGCTACGAAATTTCGTCGACCGAACACAGAAACGGGGTTTACACAATAAACACACCATCTCACAATAAATTAACAACTAATAAGAAATGTTTCATACTATTGTTTACGAAGTCTGTGAACGAGATCTGAACCCTGGAGCACATAATATCGCATAACGAGAATCGCAGCTATCACACTTTGAAGCCTGGTGTATCTGAAGGAGCTGTTGAGGTCCAAGCTTCTATGAGCAACTGAAGATGGCAGTGACTGGATACAGGGGTGCAGATGGCTCCTGACCTCCCCCACCCCTCGCTAGAGTGTGCTACTCTGTCCTTGAAATTACTCATCCCTCTGCCCTAGATTGTCAATTTTTGTCACTGTAACAAGATGGCGACGACTGGCTACATAAGGCCACATCGCTCCCGACCTCCGTGCACACCCACCTCCCACCCCCACCTCTCGCCAGAGCAATGTGCCCTGAGGTCATTCACCCGTCAAGAACCCATACCATCCCTCCAATACAATTCGTTTTTCAGAAGGCTGCCCTGCCCATGGAGGGTGCTACACCCTGGTGTCGATCCAAGATCAAGCACCCCGACCCACTCCCTTCACCATCAGCCCAGAACATGTCTTTTGTTCCACAACTTCAGGGACTCTCCAACTGCCAAACAACTCTCAAGACACCAAATTTGACTCTTCCAAAACTTTTATTTGTTTGCAAAACTACACTTTTCCCATGAATTGTAGACTCATCCCTTCTTGTGTGCTTATTCTGCCACCAGCCCCTTCCACCGACTAGACATTCCTAGAGCTGGTCAAGAGCCTTCGAAGCTTTAAGGCAGGCAATGCTTGAGAAAATTTGTGCATTTAGACCCTCAAGTGTTTGAACATTTTCTGCAAACGAATATATTTAACAACTCTCACTATTTAATTATTGCATAGAAAATTTGTCTCTAAATGAATAAATCTAGGAACCATTATAATCCCCGCTACTTATTGGAAGAAAAATTATTAATTCAATACTAACTTACTTAACACAAATGCAATTTATCGATCCAAAATAATTTTAACAAAAACTCCATCGAAAACATATCCCAGAGAAAGTTTAAAAAAATTATCGTAGGGAACCCATGTAGACTAGCTTCGGAAATCCATATTTACGAATCCTAGCCAAATGAGTTACTGATCATTTAAAAGAAATAATATATGCATGCAAACTTCAAAATAATGGAAAAGATTTCTACACTATAAGCTATCGAAATAAAATCCTAGTGACTCCTGTAATTGTCGCTAGTAGAGAAACGGAATTCAAACATTAATCAACGATTATTAAAAAAGAATTAAATATATAAACACGTGTAAAAATATTCTAACCCCTATCGTATTTTATATTACAAACGTTAAATACGCGAGAAACTGAAATATTTCGATAAATACTGCTATGAAGACTGTGACCAAGGTTTGAACCCTGAGCAGATAGATGATGTCATAACCAACCAAGCCTTGCGGATTGCCATCTCAGGCAGGCGAAAATCTGGGCTGTCTACTCCAGCAGACGTGTGGTCGGCCGAATTCCCAAGCGAATTCCAGGCTGCCTTCTCCTACAGATGAGTGAGCGCCCTGCCGGACTATCTACATGCAACCAGCCTGACTCGCTCGAGACAAGGACTGCTATAAATGCATAAGTTTTATACACTTCCTGAACATGTCCCAGCTGTAGGAATCCTACAAGCTTTGCGCAATGTGTCTATACAAAATTAACTGATTTACACAATAAAAGCAGATGTTGAGTAAATGCCATTTTTATGTGTTTTAAATATCTCATGAAAATTGTCAGTGTTTGTTAATACCCATTAACTGAATTTTACATGTGTCTTTAAAACTCGTTTATTATAAGTAAATTATTTATTTCATCTAGTTTTCTGTCAGGACACAAAATCGTTTACTCATTGCGAATCTCCATAGTTGATTTTTATGTGATATTCACACAAACTTATTTCACAGCAAGGCAGTATTGATCGATGTTATGGAAAGAGCTCAGACAAAGTGATTCGCCAACTGTTGCGAAAAAAAACACACTCTTTAAACCGACTGAAGAAAAAAGTAGGTACTCAGTTCACATCCAAATATTTCTGATCACTGAAAACATAACATTTGACCGGGTAGTTTTTGTTTTATGTTGATATTCGTTTTTAAGATATATATGTAAAAAAGATGACACGCATGAATAAATAAATGTTCTTCACACAAACAAACTGTAAAGCTGCAACTCCTAGTGGATAAAGTAATACAATATATATATATTTTTTGCAAAAACATTGACCTACCCTTTCTTTAAGATATATGATTATAAACTTCCAGATCTATAGTTTGGAGATAAATGAAACACACATTCTTCGAAATATGCTTTCAATATATCCAATTTTTTCAAACAAATACATTATTTATTTACACGCACAAAAATTACATTCTTTTTAAAATATTTATTTACATATGCAAAAACACGTTCTTATTAAAAATATTTATTTACATACAAAAAAATTCAGTCTTCTTTTCTGGGAATGAGGTTGGTAACATTTGGTTGATGCTGTAGGAAGACGAACCCATTGCTCTCAAATCTGTGAGAAGTTGTTATTCACAGCGGATTCTAGCGTTGGTTGTTAGAATTTCAGATTAATTATTTTAAGACACTATCTGTCTGTTGATTGGTTCACTCTTGATACAGCTAGCAGTTTAATTGGCTTGTAGATGCTACTATGTCTTTTAAATACCCCATTGGCGGTATTGTGTATAGCAGACCTGAATTTATTTATGATATTCAGTGTAGTGTTGCAGTGAAATATGTAAACATGAATTCTATGATATCACACAGGGATACACCAGCCAACTGAATGAGCTGCTGAAATAAAAGAAATGTAAATTTTGAAGACGAAATGTGGCATACACATCATAATGACATGTGGCAAGGCTCGCAGTTCAGAGGCTGTACACATAGTTTAGGTTTCGTGGAACTGGAAAAATTTACAGATTTCTAATTGTATTAAAAGCTTATAGCAAAACTATTTTTATCTATACATCGGAGAGAGTGAAGAGATTTTAACGGATCTCGAAACTGGGGTCTTGAGAGCAGATGAGGGTGAAGCAAGGCGAGTCATGAAGCAGCATAGTATTACAAGCCTTCTTATCGCTAATAAACTTGGATTATTTACCACCAGAAGTGAATGGCCAGTATTAGATCACATGTACATACATTTTTGATAATATCTGTAAAGTCTGCCCGCTTCCATGAGCACTAAATCCTTTAAGTCTGGTTATTAAGTAAGGTATTATGTTATTGTCATAAAGTTCACCAAAATCAGATGAGTGTAGGACAGGGAGAGAATTGCTTTGAAAATAACAGGTTTGCATGATGTCTTCCTCCACCGTGAGGGATTTAAATACTAACATGTTACTATTATACTAATTCTAACTGGTTGGGGTGATCCTCTTATTAAGCTTAATAAAAGGATGTTACTCCTCTCGAAAAACACGAGAAAAATTAGTATCACTGTCAAGTCTATCCTTAACCATTTGTGCATAAGTTAGCCTGCCGGCGAACGTGCTAGCCAGTATCTCATATCTGAGATTGGATTATTAACTTTTCACTGATGCTAGAGAGTCGGTAATCAAATTATGTTTTATTGTTGAATTAACATTTCGAATATTTGGCGGTAATTCAGTGGGTGGAGCTAGAAATGCTAACTGTGGAGCTAACTGTGGTGCTGCCTTAGGATGTGGAGCATACTGTTGAGCCGATTGTGGAGCTAACTGAGAAGCAGATTGTGGAGGTGGAGAATCAGTGCTGCAAGTTTTACAATGTCTACTTAAAGCATCACAACAAAAAATTGTTTCTGGCAGAATCCACATTGAAACTCATTTTTTTTTAGATTTCATTCCAAAGCTACTTCTTTCATGTCGTCGTAAGTTACACAGAACTTTAAAATCTTTACCGCAGAAGCGACACAGCAAAGACATCATTTCTTCTGTACTATTCAAAGATTAGAATGAAACTGCAAAGCATACACCTTTTATAACTAATTATAGGCAAATCCAGGAAGCAATTCGATTATATTATTCGTTTTAAACACAATACATCCTAATTGTAGAAGGTCTTAAACATACAATTTTTTAAACATAAGATGTTTGAATCCTAGAATGTATGTTTAAATAGTTTTATGTATTAAATCACTTTAAATTTACTAAAGGTTTATTTAATCACTATCCCTCACACAAACCTTCATGTGCAAACAATCTAGATTTGAATGTTAAATGCACACAAACTATATGTAACATTTGATTGTCAGTATATGGGAATATTACAATGCATGCATTAGTAAAGTCAGTAAAAATGAAAAATAGTTTCAAATAATTTATTTTAATACATTTGCATACAGAAAGCATTTTCACATCACTGTGTGTTTACAAAAACATTTTTACATCATATCTTTTCCATTCTCTCCTTGCAATATTTATAGTATTTTCATATGTTTGATTGTTATTATTTTTCAAGTATTTGTATACATGTAATATTATACATTCTGGTAAATCAGGAAATGTTTCATTAAAGTGTGAATACATTTCTTTGATGCTCGCTGGTAGACTTGTATTTGGACATATATTGTATACTGGACATCTTTTTCAGATCTGGACAAGATATTAAATCATTTCGTATTCACCCTCTGAAGGACATTTGATTTTTTTAAATGAAGCAGCCCATTGCATATCTAACCAAAATGACATATTATTCTGTTAAACAAACAAGAGTAATTCAGACTTGAGTTTTCAGGGATGACAGTGATGTAAATACCAGTTGGGTGGAAGAAAGACATGTTTACAATAGGGACATCATAAAGATACTAAAACTATTTCTTTCCGAGACATACTCTGAATGGTTTACTACAATGTGCTAATAACTTGCTAATATTCAATTTGAATTTAGATCTGTGTGCACAAACATGTAACTTTGTTCTTGTCTTGTTGATCCGTCTTTACAAACTAGTGGATGGCATACAAGCAAATACTTTTTATATTAAATTTCACTCATTCTTAATAATGCCATATCCCTGGAATAATATCCACTGTTGATTCGGAAGGAGAATCATCGTAGTCTGTTTCATCCCAGTCAGATATCATTCCCCAAGATAGCATTAATGTAGAGTTTTACTATGCAGAGAAGAATGTTGAATTAGTTCTGTGTGTTTTATGTAATTCTATTAATGAATGGCAATTATATTCATTTTGAATATTTCTTACTTTCCCATTCCACACACTTTCTAAAATGTGTTTTTGCTCAACTCCAACTACATATATTTCACATTTATTTAGGTAAACTTTGCAAATATCTCCAATATTCTCATACTCCATAGACCTACTCTCCCATTTTAAGCTGTGGTGATGTTTAGTGACCCAAGCAGTTGTATGTTCTTCCATGTCAGCAATAGCTAATTCTTTAATGATAAATTGTTTTTTCTGCAGATTGAAATCCTTGCACATTGCAAAACATCTCATTGTAGCTGTGGTTCATCACCTACTAACTCAATTCATTATTTCAGTAGCTTATCTCTTGCATTGTAACTTGCTAATCTATTGTGAATTTTGAGTGTAAGCTTGTGTATTGGCCAGAATTTGTGTTTTCCAATAATTTCAATTTGTGAATCAATTATGCCATTGGTAATTCTGTTGTCTTGTTTGCTTACATCAAACACAAATAATGCTTCTCTACTTTTCAATGATTCATGTTCTAGGATCAGTGAACTTATTTTGTTATAATATGTTTCCTGAAACTTGTATACATATCATAAGAAATAAGGAATTTGCCATTAGCAAAGTTCATATTTAAATCCACATAGGGGTAAGCTCGACTGTTTAGCTATAGCTTAATATTTTTCATATCACAATTATCGCATACTGATCTATCAGCTTTTAAATTGTTTTGTTATTTTGTTTGAAAACAAATAACATCATAGCTCTATTTTCCAATGATAAACTTGATTTCACACTCCACAATTTTTTTGAGCTAACAGTATAGTTGGAAAAACCTCCAAACCCCACTATGTGAATGCAATGACTACATTCTTCCCTTTTTGATAAATCTTAAAACTTTACATGCTCACGAATGTTAATTTCAATATTCGGCATCAAGCATTCAACACTGCTTAATTCAAATATTACACCTTCCTCATTATTAGCTGTATCATATATGGCATTCAAATGCATACTGCCGAATAGAATAACTAATTCTTGTTTAGGATTTAATATGATGTGTTTGTAGTACTCAGCAAAGCACAAAACCATAATGGTAAAACATTGTATTTTTCACCTGGGTATATTTGTAGTGAGTAATCATTAGCATTGCTCCACCCAGCCCTAATCCCTGTATAAAGATTGTTTACAGTTCCCGAAAGATACTTCTTTATCATGGAAGTAATACCAATATCTCGTGTTAGATTGATTTCCACTCCATTTAGCAGATATGCAATTCTACAGATTAAATGAAGTATTCTATTTCCTACTATTTTTTCATTGCTGGATTACTTCATTGGCTGTTTTTTTTATTGTTTCTCTAAATCTTAAACTTGATTATGAGGATAACGTGTAAATATCATGATTTTGTATAGAAATCCATATTTCCGATGTAAATGGGTACGGGACCTGCTCGGGATGGTTCATGAACATGTATTTCTGTATTGGTGATTGCATTTTCATAGCTAATCAGTTCTTCAACATGAAGTATGTATTCCATTTATATTAACAGCATATCCAAATTATTTTTAATACAATTTTTTGCCTCGTATTAACTCCACTGTTATCTTATATGAAGTGACCATTTTATGTTGGTGTTTATACTTCCTTTCTTCGAAATATGTTCCTTGATGCCACATTTCTTAAAATAATCACCTACTATATATCCGAATATACAATTATACACAATACCCATTATGATTGTAATGCACAACAGGATACAACTGTTTTTATAGTTTTTTAAAATATAAATAAATGGTAGTTTCTTCATTTCTAAAATTAATAAGTTTACTGTCTTGATTCACAATTGTAACAACTATTTCATTAATGTGATTCATTATTACTGGAATATATATCAATGTATTAGGATTTTTAATTATTTTATATCCTGAAGCTACAACACACGTGAATTCATGTATTGTATTTGTCAATTTTCCATTCAAATATGAACTGACTACTATTAACATTTATATGACATACATTTACCGATAATATATTAACCTGTTTTTTTATGATTCGTCCAATTGATTAGCTGGATATACTCTCCATTCCCAACCCAACATATTTGCCATTCAATTGCTTTCCGAGGAATAGATATCGATGTTACTTGTAATTGGAAATATACTTTTTTGGGTAATGCCACTTTAATGAAAGTTTCAAAGTCATCCAACTCACAAGTTCCTACTGGTATCACAATCTTGTAGGTTTTTCACCAATATTAGCAGTAAATGATTGGTTAAGCAAATCAATGTTTGGTATGCTGTTGTAAGTAACGAATTCAATTAGACTTATTTGCAATTCTCCACCTAACTATAATGCAGGGAATTATACTGCACACAATTGCGATGAATTACCTCTTAATATCAATGTTAGTAACATATTTCTAATATGTTTAATCTTGCACCTACTCCTATATCCTATTTATAAACAGAAAAACATAGACATAAATGTCCACAATTAATTGTATTTTGGTCATTGTTCCTTTAAGTAATTTTATCTTAATTGCATGTTTTTTAAATAATTATATAGAAAATTGGAGGATGTAAATCACCAAAACTGTCAAAATACAATGATTGATTTACATGTATAGTTAATGCTACACAATGTGTTCCTTTGTTTTGTTTTGAATCTAAATCAACAATCAAACTTTCACTGAGATTTGATTTCTTTGGTAAATTGTCTCTCATAAACACACATTGGAAATAAGGAATATCCAGTTTCTTTAGAAATACATTAATATCTTTTTTTGATAATACACTTTTGGAAGACTACTTAGGACAATCTGCATTTTTTTCCCCATGTTTCGAGTTTTTTCATCCTTGTCCAACTTTAAAAGATTTCAAATACATTACTTTACCCTTTGATTTAACCACACTACTCATAGCTGGAACTCCTCCGAGGATTGATCCAAGAGCTGTTAATGCTGGGAATAGGAACGGAATGATTCCTTGCTTCTTTGTTTTTCATTTAGTTTTATGATTTAAACCTCCGCCTTTTTTAACCTTTGTGCTCATGACTTTGTCAATAACCCAGGCACTTAGCTTTTCACCTGTAGATGTAAATGGATTCTTCCTTATATTTGCTGCTTTATTGGGTAGAATTGTATCAGCTATGTCTTTCTTTCAAATTGTTTCTTCCATCATCAACTATATTGTGTTCTTTACAGGCATTATCTAAAGAGATTATTCCTTGATCGTTCCGTGCCTAACATTTGTAAATGTTAATACCTGGTCCAAAATAATTGTATTTTCGTAAATGTAATTCAATTGGAATTTTATTAATCAATGTATTCAATACACCATGTCCTTTTTGATACATTTAGTAAGAGCTATTGTTTTCAACTGAACACATACCTATATATAGATCTACATTTATAGTTTTATGTTAGTATGTTACATTAGTTTTACATTACTATGTTATGTCAAACATTACAATATGGTATATTATGTTATGACACATTATGGTACTACAATTCAGATTACGATATGTTATGTTAGTATGTTACATTATGTTACCATGTTCCAATACAGTATGATACATTATGTTAGTATGTTACATTATGTTACGTGTTACATTGGTATGTTGAAATACATTATTATACACTATGTTAGTACATTACAATATGTTACATTATTATGTTACAATACAATATGTTAGTACATTATATTATGTTACAATATGTTATACTGTCTATTTGTGTAGAAATTAAGGTTATAAAACCAAATTTACATCTGCCAGTAAATGCAAATATGAAAGAAAACGTTATTGAACAGAAACATGGCATTCTTTTACCATCAAATATGTGTTGTATAATAAACAGTCCTTCATGTGGAAAAAATTGTGTAATTATGTCGCTGTTGGAACATACAAATGGATTTATATTTGAAAATGTATATGTATTTTCTAAAACAATACAAGAGAAATATCAACAATTAGCAACCCCTTTGTCATTAATTGAAGGAATGCTATATTTCCCTTTAACAAATAAAGAAGATATAGTGCCTCCGAATGCAGCATTACCCAATTCCGTATTTATTTTTGAAGATGTTTGGTGTGAACAGCAGGATGAAAAACAGCAATATTTCAGTTTTGGGCGAAATTCAAACGTTGATTGTTTTAATCTATCACAAAGTCACGCACATATTCCAAAACATAATTTGCACAATAATGCAAATATGGTGATTGTGTTTAAAATATATAGTATTAATTTGCAACATATTTACAATGAGCATATTTTAGGCGATATGATATTTACAAAGTTTAAATATATGTGTTTTCACAGTTGGAAAGAAAAATGCGGCTTTTTTTGGTGATTATAACCACACTTACCTTAAATAAAGGCAGATATAGGTCTGGTATTGACAGTTTTATACTTTCAGACAAAGAATAATGACTATTTCAAAGTTTGTACATAGCAGTATAAAACACAATCATTACAACAGCTGTTTAACCAAAAATAGCGATGGGAATTGTGATTTGAATGGACATATATTATGTAATATGGGTATGGCTGTGAAACATAGCAATGTGGTAAATAAACGTTACATGTAAGACTTAAAAATTATTAGGCTAAATATATTTAAATCGCACTCAAACGATATTCAAGAAAATTAATAAAGTTAGTTGATTTGAATGATAATGTTAATGAAAACATGCATGTAATTGCAAACATTTTAACCAATATTAGTAATTATTTGGAGAGTAATGAATTTAGAATATATGAACATTCAGATGTATTTCGTAAAGATTTTAATGATATGACAAACATAGATTTTACAATAGAACTTACAGAAATGCAAGAAAATTTTTAAGAGTTGTAATTAATGAAGTGGTATATGATACTAATAGAAAACAACTTGAAACAAAAATGGAACAAATAATGCAATATATATGAGATCAATTCGTTAATAAAAAATATGGTTTAGTTACGCAAATAGATTTGCGATGACAAAATATTGATTTGGAAACACAAATAAATTATTTTATTAATGAATTGAAAGCTAAAACTATAACAAAATTAGGTGTTTTAAGTAAAGTAGATAATATTTTTAAAAAAGTGCAAACTATTCGTCCTACTGTATCAGTTAGGAAAGCAGCGACTTAATTTATATATAAATATATTTAATTTAATGTAATATAATCAAACATATCTGCCTCTGCTTCAGAATTTCATAATGTTATATCTGCTGTGAAGGAGAAATATTTACAAGTCAAATGAGCATGTATGGAATGGGATTTTTTAAACAAAGAAATATTTAAACCTGTTATGAGCAGAATGGATACATTGCATTCTGTGTTGAATAAACCTAGTAAAACAGTTTTGGAAACTAAAACTGAAGAAGAACCTTTAACAAAGAAAATGCGAACTCTTTCTCATTTAACACAAAGTTATTTATCTTTACAACATTCTTCCCCTCTGCACGATGCAAAATTTGGTGTATATCACATGTCAACTTTTTGTTCTTGGGAGATTCGGTAATTAAAATTTTTCCTGACATTAAAGTTAAAATTGGTGATTACATAACCAATGTGAATCAAGACTTGTTTGAATTATTGTTTAAAAACTTTACAAATGGACATTGCAATACTGCTTTGCAGAAATATAAAGAACTTATTCCTCGAACAAATGCTAGCATTCGTTCAGGAGATGAAAACCACCTGAAAATACATTTAATATCCGATATTGTCGGAAGTGGAATTTATAAAGATGAAGTTGGTGATAATTTTTTTCCTGTATATTGGAACAATCTTAATGAATTTTGTTGATAGATTAAAATGTCTTATCTCTTCGAGAGAATCTTGGAATAATTCATATACGAACGGAATTGTTTCTATTATTGAAGAGTTGAAAGAAGATGGTCACATTACCAATGAAGGTTAGTAATGTTGCTCAAGAGCTTAATGCTCCTGCAAGAATAAGATATCCTAGAAGAAGAGTTATAACTCATTGTTGAAATGATCTTTTTCAAGCCGATTTGTGTGAAATGACATTACTTTCAAAATACAATAAGAGATACAAGTATATTTTAACCGTAATAGATGTTTATTCGAAATATGGTTGGGTAATACCTTTGAAAAACAAAACTGGAAAACAGATTTCCGATGTAATGAATATCATTTTGAAAGAGAAAATGCCAAATTTGCTCCAAACCGACAGAGGAACCAAATGGTTTCTGTACCATTCCGGAAACTAATGACTGAATTTTGTATTAATAACTATGCAACATATTTGGAGCTTAAAACTGGTGTTGTAGAACATTACAACAAATCTATTAAGTAGTTAATATATAGACATTTCACATCGAGGGGGACTTACAAATGGGTTGATGTTTTGCCTGAAATAGTTGATTTTATAAATCCAGATATCATAGAACTATCAAGATGGATCCCAAAGAAGTTACGGATAATAGTTTAATGAAAACTATTTATAATTATGTTAAAGTCATCCATGAAAGAAAACCAAAGTTCAAAGTTGGGGAATTTATACGATTCTCGAAGCAGAAAGGAATCTTTGAGAGGAAATTTACAGTGAATTGGCCTTCTGAAATATTAAAAGTAATATCAATTAGACAAACACATCCCAGACTGTATTACCTAGAAACCTATGACAGAGACCCAATAAAAGACAAATTTTACAAGCATGAACTGCAAAAAGTCAGTTCTCCAAAGAATATTTTGTTGATAAAATCATTAAAAGGAAGAAAGATATGTCCTTCCTTAAATGGAGAGGAGTCTCAAAAGCACATGACACCTGCTTTAAGAATCAAGATCTTAAATGATTGTAGTACAATGTTTGTAAATTATGACACTAAGTAAAATATTTTTAATTATATTGTATATGTTTTTATTTTTTTATTAATAAAGCTGTAGACAAATGATGAATTTAATATTTATTGTGTAATTAATCATCTTCTTGATTGTGTTTGGGTGATATTCCATTGCATTTGAGTCCTTTTAAATGTGATGTAATTAATTGTTTTTGATATTACAGTTCTTGGAATCGGGAAAACATTTTGTGGGATTTTTCAACTTAAAGGCATTTGGGGCACGACTCCAGTTTAATGTTATTAACAATGTATTTGTAATGTGATATATTTCTTAGAACTTGGATAATGTTTCCCAGAATTCGTTTCTCAGATTAGATTTCTATGGTATTTCGTGTTTTTTATTTAATTGTGATGTAATCGATCGTTTTAATTCATTAGTGTTGGAGTGATGATTAGTTTTATCGGAATACATTTCCAGGTTCATAATTGTTTCTGCTAGGTTATATTTTTTTGCTTGTAACAATACAGTTCTTGGAAATTGCTAAGTTTTTTAAGAGAGCAAAATAGTATTCCCCATGCTAAAATCTTTTATACTAAATTCGTAATTAAATTTATGAAAATCTTTATTAAAAATGTTTTGACTGTTTAATATTCATCAATTTTTTATGGACCAATATTCATAATTTTTTTACGATATACACTCGTATGACGGTGTACAGTAACACACAGTATTTTTCAAAAAGCACATTTAAGATTTAAAATTTACCTTTTACACAGATGGTTTTTAAAACTGGGCTTAAAATTCAATGCAATATTGTAAATGCATTCTGCTTGCTTTAAAACTTGTGAAAGAAAGATGGGGGCGAAATAGGTCCTGGGCTACAGTGAATTTTATAGTGGACGTGAATTGTATGACACTCAGGACTAAAATTGTTGGTTAGACCGGAACAGAGGGATTGGGTGAAATTCTTCTGCTGGAACGCATGCGCATAGGCACCTGTAGGGTCTGTGTGCAGAGCGCTAGCGGGGGAAATGGGGCGGTTATCGGGCAGCTGGAAGCAGGCAGGTTTCGATAGTGGTACACATTGTGGCCTGCAGCACCATTATGAACCATTCTTCATTCTCTCGCCCGCTACGCACCATGCACACATCCCACCCATGTACGGCCCAAACTCTGGCCCGTGCATGGTCTTTTGCATTGCTCCTCGCGTGGCTCATCCACATCAGCTCTCAAGACCTAAGTTTCGCTGGCTCCCCACATACTCAATTCTAGGCTATATGCTACCTGGCTTTGTACATAAGGCTTTAGAATGACTCGTACCAGTATCTTTTGTAAAAACATGCTGCTATAGTCGACTGTCTTTCCCAAATTAATTTGGAACTAATTGTTACTTAACATAGAACATTAAACTTTACCAAGAATATATTATATTTTCCTATACAATACTACAGTAAAAATTGTAGGCTAGGAAAACTATATGCCCTAATATTTAGAAAAATAGGCTGAAAGTATAAGTTGTTTCGAACAAGTTTGTTTAACGTTCATTTTTTAATGTTTGAAAAATTAAGTTAAACTAGAGTATTTGCTTACATCGTAATAGTTAAGTCTTTAATAAAGGTGTATGTGTGAGTCATTACTTATAAAAAATATATCTTATAGCTGTGTTGGTATGAAAATTAATCATTTATTAGTTAAAAATTGTTTAAAAAGAGGAATTATGTTTGCTGGAAACAGGAGTAAAGTTTGCTAGAAAACCGAATAAAATTTGCCGGATACTGGGAAAAAGTTTTGTGGAAATCAGTATATATTTTGTAATTGAATTTATTGTGTGTTGAAGACATTTGGAAAGATTTCTCAGTGATGAGGAAAAATGTTTTATCGATGGGAGTATGGTAGCAAAATTTTATTTAGCTGGGAATACGTTAACCTAATGCTCCTCGAAAAATAGGAGGAATCTTCAGTTTCCAAGTCAAAGTAACAATTGGTATGGAAGAGGGAGAAGAGAAATATCCCAGGTCAGTTTAAAATCTGCTGTTGCCTCCCTAGAGAAACCATCGCATTGGCCTTGAAGCAAGCCTACATACATAGCCGAGGCAGCGCTCTGGGGATGAAGTGCTTGGCCTCCATGGATCGGTCAGTTCCCAAGATATCCGAAAAATGTGTTCTTGAGTGATGTAAGGGGATGGGGTAGTGCATGGCCTTGAATCGATATCGATGGGTTTACAGCACCCTCCATGGCCACCATCACTACCAAACCAAAAAAAAATTGCAGTTAGACCACTCTTGCACAAAATTCTACACATTTACCGCATCTCCAACACGTCACACCTCAGTGGTGTGCCAGAGCTCCAAAGGTGAGGACACACCAGAACTCCCTACAAAAAGAAAGAAAGAAAGAAAGTTTACCCTTAGCACACTCTTGCACCAAAACTCACCACATATAAACCCTGTCCCCAACACGTCACACCGCATTCGAGTGCCAGCCATTGTGCTGACAACATCTACCAGAGCTGCTACCCTACCCACAAAAGGAAAGAAAGAAAACTTAATGAATTTGATCCTTATGCTGCTCTTGCACCAAACACACAAAAACGACCATTTCAATACAGTTAACCCTTTCATTAAATTTAACCCCTTCTGTTTGATTAACCCTTTCAATCGCTTCAACTAACCCTTTCAATCATTTTGATATCAAATTAATTAGGTCAATCAAAAAAGGTGGCATCCCCTTCGAGTTAGAACCATCCAGCCCCTACTACATCGGTCTATCTGTTGCCATCATTTGTAATGTATTTCACTCATGTATATAGCCCAATAGTCCAGCCTGCCAGCCACACTTTCACTGCGTGATACTCGCAGTCGCCGATTTTCCTCCTGCTGGTCACTTCTCTCGCCGCGCGCTCCTCTTCTCGCTAGTCGTCTATCGCTAATACTCATCCATTCATCAGCTGCCGGCTCGGAGGTCCGATGCGCATTTTATAGCCGCTGGCCTTGACTTGGAAGGTTCTCCACACCCCGAGTGTAGCTGAGAGACGCAAGGTTTGCAATCCAGAGCATTCTTCAGATGTCTCATAGACACCCGATACCCAAGGTCAGTAGCGGCACGTGCCCTGATAAGCATAACAGGCACGCTTTGTAAACATTAGTTTGCGAAAAGCCGCTGCTTCTCCGGTAGCAAATTATAGCGCGCGCGTCAATAAATCACTCGTGCCTCGCACGGTCAAAGAGCGGCCGCCTGTAGCAGTGGGTAAACACTGCCCCTGCGTGCATTCGAACACTGCCGTATATACTCCGTATCTTCTAATTATTTCTGAATATATCCTTTGAAAAATCACCCCATGCGTGCGTTCGAAAGTCTGTTGATGGCGTGATCTCTCCTTAGCTCCGTGCAGTTTCGTCGCCGGAGGCTGTGGCTGAACTGGTTATCAGGCAAGTATCGCAAGTTATTACTTCAGGTAGCTGCGCCACGAAGGACGACGTGTTTGCACCGCCGTTTCCCGGTTTCCCGGCACATGCAATGTCACGGGGGAGGGGAGAAAATAATGTCCACTCGCTCGAGTTTTTCTATCCGCGCGAAACAGCTGGGAATTCACTCAGCGTAACCACACTCTATTCATGTTTTATCGCGAGTGTCGGATGACGAGCAATGAGTCAGACCTCGGTCATTCACGAACATTAGATGGCATTATGAAGTGAGCAAATTTGACGCGGAGTCATTTTACCCTAATGTGTACGCAATGTAGATGTTATATATATGAAGACATGTATATACACACACACACCACAATGTGGAATACACTATACCAATTTTCTTCAAGTCCAACTTTTGATTCCAGCAAACAGGGGTGAAGGGCGAACCAAAAAGAAGGGAACTCCATCTCCGTTATTTATGTTACCTGGGATTAACAGTTGGCCGAGGAGATTGGGATTAAAATCCTTCTTACGACATGCCACTGTGTGGTTACAGAAATGCAAGTAACGGAAAACTAAGCTAACGTATTTGAGGCTAAGCCAGGCCTCAAACACGCGAATGTTCCAGATGCGTTTGCGATTTGATAGTAGTATATTTGGTAGATTCTAGAAAAATTTCGCAACAAAGCCAGGCGCGGCAAATTCAGCAGGACGGCACGGAAAACGCGTGCCCTCAAACAAGTTATATTTATTTAGATACGTGGAAGTGAAAGGTAAGAACTGTGGCAATCGCCGAAGACAAAGTTCCTATATTTTAAAAGTGTTGGACTTGCTATATATTTTCAAATAAGCAGTGGTAAACTTACGTAATGTAAGGTGCCCGATTGACTGAGAGTACTTAGTGATAAAAAGTCTGGTGTGTTACTCACTGTAAATCACTAAAATTGTATATAATCCGATTTATTTCTAATAACAATTACAGGTGTGGAAAAAAGCTTTAGAAAAATTTAGCTCCCAAAACAAGCAGCTAATTATGAGCATTATTTATCATTTCAGTAGCATTTCTCCAAAAAAAAAATTTGCAAATGATTTAGTAACCATGAGTTTGGGTGTTTATTTTACATTTTGTAGCTATTTCCTATAACTGTAGTAATCATAAAACATAATTACCACATTTCTCTGAAATACACTAACGTTTGTGGAAAATGCAACACCAAAAAGGATGAATGTGATTTAAATTAACCTTATACCACACATTAGGTACATGACAATACACAATTAATTAATATTACAGAAATGCACATGGTCTCTGTCCTTGAGAATTCAGTATGGTGTGAAGCCCCCACGTGCTGCAATCAGAGCCCCTAAACGTCTCGGCATGGAATCAAAGAGGACCTGGATATATTCCTGGGGAGTCTCATTTCACGCGGTTTGTGTGCGGATCCACAAAGTATCAACGGTGGTTTCTGGAGATCCGTAACAAACAAGTCACCGGCCAACCATATCCCAGACATGTTCGATGGATGACATGTCAGGCGAACGTGCAAGCCAGGGAAGCAGTGGTATCCGTCGTTCGTTGAAGAAGGCTTGCATATTCCTCGCCACATGTGGCCGGGCATTGTCCTGCTTAAATATGGCGTGTGAAGTTACCATGGGCAGTACCTCCGGCTCTAAAACCTCCCTGACGTAGCGGTTTCTGTTCAGAGTGCCCTCAATACGTAATAGCCGAGATCGCGTGTTGTATCCAATGGCGCCCCAAACCATCGCATTTTACGTTTGTCCGATGGGCCTCTTCAGAATGCAGGCTGCCAGATTGCGGTCACCACTGTAGCGTCTAACAAATATGTGGTCATGACTGTAGGACAGGTTGAAGCGGGGCTCGTCCGAAAACACTACATTGTGCTCCTCAGCACGCCATTAACGGCATTCACGTGCCCATTGCAGTCAGAGGCATTTGTGGTTTCTGGAAAATGGAAGCCGACGCAATGGCATGCGTGTCACCAGTCCAGCCCACAGCAGACGGCGTCGAACCGTCAATGCTCCAGTGTCGAGCCAACACTGTGGACAAGGCTCTATGGTCCGTTACTGCCATACGGACGAGATGGTGGTCATTCCGTGCTGTGATCATATTGCGTGGTCCAGTACCAACTCATCCCTGCGTACGACCCTCTCCTATCGACTGGTGCCACACACGCATCACTCTCGTAGCAGCATGCCCTGTATGAGCCGAAATGTCACGGTATGACAAACTCATTTCCCGCACTCTAAATCTGAATCAGTGAGCATTTCATTGTTTCAAACAGTCAAACTTATCTGACTGATACAACAGTCACTTCAGTGAATTTAACTGATGAACCAGTGAAAAAATTGCCATGTTTCCTTCACTGATTGATTCAGTAACATTTCCCACTGATTCGTTAGTCATATTTTCCACTGTCTTCTCAGTGGTTTATTTTTTGCCTGATGACCAGTGAAACATCTGAGCAACTTGCTCCGTCTCCAATTATTTTTGACTGATATATCAGTGAAACTGCGTGTTAAAAATGGCCGTTAGACATAATTTAAAATGGCCGTTAAACAACGTGTATCAAGTGAAGTAACAACGAATAAACGAATAAAGCTAATACAAAATATATTCAAAAATGTGTTTCGTCTATCAAAATACCATTTTACGAGGTAATATGAACAAGCAGCCTTTCATTCCGTTTTTACGTCTTTCATTTCGATTCCATGTAATCGTCACAGCGCTCTGAAAGTTTAAACTGCATTTGATGTGGTGAAGAGAGTGCTCTCATTTATTTACTATTCGTTTTAATAATCCAAACGGTACCAATCAAACCAAACACAAAAAGTAAGAGCATTTAACTTCAAACTACACGATTTCGCAGGTTAATATCAGACGTACATTTCTCTCTCACAGTTTCAACTTGGCGTGGTTGCACAGATGGCAAGGCAACGACCTAGAGTCAAAGGATGCGCGAGTTCATTTCCCGGCCACCTGCGAAACTTTTTTTACTTGTTCAAATTACGGCAAATTGCACAATATGAATAGTAAACTACCGTAAATATGTTTATTTCACGTAATTATTTGCCTATATTCAATAAAAGCAATATTTCATTCGCCACTTCAGTTGGCCTTCACTTGTTCAATAAGTGAAATTGTTTCACATCACTAATTCAATCAGTGAAATTTTTCCACTGTAACAATCTGTGACTTTCAGCTGATTCTAAGTGGAGCCATTTTTACAGTGAACTAAGTAAAAGAGTTATAAGTGTGGTATAGGTGTTTTATATACACTTAAGAGTACGAAATGGGACATAAGTAACACATTAAAGTTCATAACGGTCGCATGAATATTAATTAGGGCCATGGCAATAAAAAAACTCGAGTGGGGAGTGAACGCAGCTTTCCAGCTGGGACCCGTAGGTGCCCGTCATCCCCGGACATGACATGAAATGAGACCCTAGGATGGAGCGGTGTTGGAATGCCAGGGCGGGGGAAACGGGAGTACCCCGAGAAAACTCACCGGCACGCGGCAACGTCCAGCACGATCGATTCCACATGCGTAAATCCGGGAGTGAACCCGCCGGGGATTAACCCTGGATCGCCGTGATGGAAGGCGAGCTCCCTAGCCACTGCGCCACCACTACCCTCACCATGGCAATGTAAATGCTATAGGCCGTTCACGGTAAAGTAAGCACTTTTGAAGCCCTAATTACTTTTTTCTTTCAACCAATTTATATCCTTCCACCACTTGTTAATGTAAACCCTGCCATGCGAGTAATAAAAACAGCGTATACATTCACCATACCCAAAAACAAAAAATCCGAGGCCACAATAAAATGCATTTATCGGTTAGTATGTCTGATGAAACAGCTTCAAAAAGTGCTCACTTTACCGTGAACGGCCTATACATATATAATGGTAGGTGTGTGGTCTCAAGGGGAATAGTGCATAAAAGTAGAATATTTGCCCGATTTTCGATATAAGTAGTTTTCCAAAGGATTTGTCGAAATTTTTGGCTCGACAATACGCAAATAATAATTTTCAACGCCTTTTTACTTGTTAGATATTTACTGCCGTCATTATTCTCGGAACGCTGATGGAAGAAAAGAAACAATTTATGTTTTCGTATCTTCAATCAGTGCTCCGAGGATAACGAACACAGTGAATTTCTAACAATGTAAGAAGGTGCTCAAAAGTTTTATTTACGTCTTGTCGAACTAACATATTTGAAAAATCCTCTGTAAAACACATACTGACAAAAAATTATATAAATATATGGTTTGGGTGCATCATTCCCCTTAAAGGAAGACTTCGTAAGTGTTCAGTTGACCTTGAACGACGTACTGCTGCAGCGGTCGACCTGCCAGAACTCGAAGACTGGACCTTGGGAGGAGGTCCGACCAGCGCGGTGCAGGAAGCGGAAGTGTACTGCGAACGAGGGCAATTAGACGCCGAAGAGGTGTGCGCGCGCAAGGGCTGTACGCGGCGCTTCCTGCTGCACCCGATAACGCGGATGGGGATGCGTGCAGTCAGCGACGTCCAATTGTCTTTGCTATCGCGACTGCAACTCTCCGCTCCGCGCAGTGCTGCTGAGTGCAGGGTCGTGTTGCCCTGCCGTAGACTAGGTCGGGGAAGTGCTCCTCTATTTTTTTTTTTCTTTTACTGAAGCACGTTTTGGCGTCCGTGTTTCGAAGCCGGCCGATAACGAGTTGGTGGCGGACATCTCCCGCTTCCACAGAACACCAGCCAACGATACGTTACAAAGTTAACTCCTCCCGAGTTTTATGCACACCACAAAATAAGTTTTGCACCACCTAGGAGTCTGACTGACTAGGTTGCTCGAGGCCAAAGAGGAATAACAATGAATACCATTTTGTTATCGGTACGAATATTGCTCTTTGTGTTTGTGTGAGTTGGTAGTCCTAGGTGATATGTTCTATGTTAGTACACAAATATGATGATAGGTTTCTTGTCTTTCAATACATCAACATAAATAAATTTCATTGCGTTTTATTTAAGTGACGTCTGCGATTTAATGTCAGAGAGGTGTGTGAAGTTATAGAAATAAAGGAGCAGAACATGATTGGTACGAAAGATACCGGAGATGCGGATAATACAGGTTTAACCTCAAAAAAGATACCTGGGAATGGTCGAGTTACTGATGCGGCGAAAAGATTACCACATCAAACACACGAGACTGGTGAAAATTGCAAATGCAAAAGACTTAAGTGTTTCGAAAATGCGTGTGTAGCTGAAAGGATTAGGATAATTAAATATTTTTAACGAGTTACAGTCGTATGATGAACAAAATGTATACTTGGCAGGATTGATTACAGTATGCGAAGCAGCTACTCGGCGGCCCAGAAAGGAAGAGGATGAAGCCGATTTTTACTCAGCATCATATAAATACACCATTAGAGTGAAGCGAGATGGCTTTGCAGTTGACATTCCAATCTGCTGCAAAGCCATGCTGGCTCTACATGGAATTATAGCACAGTGGATATAAAGCATATAGAAAAGCCTGAAATCGACAGGAACAGCCCCTTAAGATGGTCGTGGTCGTCACACAAATAGGCCACAGATGTTTCCGAATTATACAACAGTGGGCATTCATGAGCATATAAACTCTTATAAAGGTAGGCATTCAGCACATTATAATTTCAATGATTCCAAACGTCTATATCTTTCTGAAACTTTAAACATAAGGAAAATACACCAGTTGTACACCGAGAAGTATACAAACAATAAAGTTTCATACGAGACATTTAGGAATCTATATAACACTAAACACAATATCTCGTTTGACTTCCCAAGAAGAGATACTTGTAGTTCAAGTGATTCCTACAAAGTCAATAAAGAGAGCCTAGAAGCTCAATTGGCAAAAGTACAAGTTGGTAACGAAGATGTATTAGCATTGGCTCCCTCCAAAGCACAAGAAATAACGAGAGATTTAAATAAGATGGAGACAGAACATAAATTACATTAACGTAAAGCTCAAGCATTTTACAGTAGCACGCGAAAATCAAGACTTGACTGTCGAAAAACGATGCGACGAGAAGCCATTTGCATAGATTTTCAGAAAAATCTACATGTCCCAAATATTGCAACAAACTATGTTCATTATCGCCGACAGTTGTCTGTTTGCGTTTTTAATATTCACAGCCTGTTATCCTCTGAAATTATATCTTATACCTACACTGAAATGCATGGGAAGAAGGGAGCAGATGACGTTACTTCAATGCTGTGGGATTTCATCTGTAATCACTTGGATAATAATGTAGAACAGTTGGAAATTTACAGTGATTAATGTTGTGGTCAAAAAAAGAACTACGCTCTCTTTCGTTTTCTACATTATGTGGTACACTACATGAAACACTTGAAAAAAGTGAGTATGGCGTTCCCTGAACTCATATATGGAATACGACAGCAATATGGCTTTAATTAACCAGAAGGTGATTGTTGAAACTCCGTCAGGCCAGAATGCTGAAATTCTTACAGCACGTAAAACCTCAACCATTCAAGGTTGTTTCGTGTGAAAGTCAGTGTGTGTTTCTAGCTTGGACAAAATTCTTCACCCCCTTGTATGCTGCACAGTGCCCTTTTGCAACAAGACCATTTGGTCATTTCACAGGATCATTCACGACTCATTCAATATCGACTGACATAAAATGGTACAAATGATACTGCCGTTGTGGTTCCACCCAAGAAGAAGCGACCTACACCAGACCTTCAACCTGGTGAATTTAGACTTCCTCCTCGTTCATATGAAGAGCTCGTCTCTATAAACGAAGCTAAGCACAAAGAGCTACAGGTCTTGAAGAATTTTTGTGAAGATTAAGCAAAATGTTACTTTGCATCTTTACCACACACTACTCGAGGAAGTAATGACTAGACAGTTGTACATAACTAGCTGTCAAAGACTGTGTGCTTGCCTGTGCTTTGTTTGCGGCGTTTTTCTTACTTGCAATTCAATTTGTTTCTGAAACAATAATGCTGTAAATGTACAAATGAACAGAGACTATTGCATTACCACATTTACAAAATTATGATTGCTGACAACCAACAAATCGGTCAAGTGACATTAATAGCCTATCAGTACCACTTGTTTTTTCTTTAACTACAGGTGTTTTTCTATATGAGCAATCAATGGCATACAATGGTCTTTGCCCCCAAAATTAATAATAATTGATATCACCATGCATGTTTCCAGTTGGTTTACAATAAAGTTCGTTATCTCTACATACAGTAGCTAGTTTTGTTTTGAATTTCTAAAATCATCATAAGCAAGAAACATTTTATTGCCAAGACCAATTTCGATATCTAGTTTCCATTTCTTCCATTTTTAATATAAATATTTATCACATTACAGCGACCAAACATAGAAGCATGCACTTCCTGATCAGAACGATTTTTTTCTATTAGCTTGTAGGCCCACAATTACAAAGTCGGGCATGTCAAATTGTAAATTATTAAACTGATCTTTTATATCAAAATTAAAGACAGTTGTTCCAGTAGGAACTTCCCTTTCTAAAAATTACCAGTAATCAAAACTAATGGGCAGTTTAGATTCTTTGTATGTGTGTATATATATATATATATATATATATATATATATATATATATATATATATATATATATATATATATATATATATGTTATATATATATATATATTGCAATGGATTTTTTTTCTTCGTATTCAACAACAGGCCACATAATTTCTAATTTTTGAATAACAATTTTGACTGGATCGGCACAACCTCTATTAAGTGAACCATCTGCTTTTTTATTTTGTTATACAAATAAACAGTTGTCAGATAAATTACGAATGAAAGTGATCCTATAGCCAACTTTCCAGTAAATTTCATTGTTATTGCGAATAAAACCGAACAAATATCTTAGTGGATAAATTACTTCATTTTTTCTATCACTGTGTACAGCTTTGAATCGATAATATCATCAACATAAGACATCTGTAAATAATTTTGTTCACCTGGATATCTTAACAAAGTATTCATCACGGTCGAAGTTATACCCGGATTATCAACAGTGTGGCATGTCTATGTTTTGAAATTTCTACTCTAGAAAACTGAAAAGGAAAAAATTTAGAACAAACATCAATATTTTCAAATTTATCATATTCTGCCTCAGTTCCTTCATTAGCTCTCTTTACTAATGTATATTGTTCAAAAATATAAGCATAGTTTGGAAAAGAAAAGCCATCTCCTATAAGAATATCAAACTCGATTCTATTATTGTAAACATTTAAATTCCCCTTAGTTACTTCAGTCGGGGGAAGAGTTTCTCTCTCAAAGCTCTAGATACTTTTATAACTTATTTCTAAGTAAAAAAAAAAGAAAATAATATAAGAATGTTTCTCGAGCTACATTACTCATCGAAAGATATAAAAACTACAAAAAGCACCATGAAGAAGAATATGAAAAAAATAAGAAGAAAAAGCTGCCATTAATTGACGAACTATGAAATATTGGCAAAAGAGTAGAATATATATAAGTGAAGAAAATAGAAATTTAGTAAACACATTGGTTCCAGTAGCAGCAAAAAAATTAGATTATCTGCCAACTCCAGTAGAAAAAATCTTTTGAAAGGGAATTATTCTCGAAATTTCCAAATGTATGCGAATGAGCATTGTACCATTAAAAAATTTGGCGCTGCCCGCACCTGTTTCTACTATAAATCTCGGAAAAGAAATTGCAAAAAGAATACATGTTGTTAAAGCACAATATGGTTTACGAGGAGATGGACATAATTTTTACATTGGGGATATAAAAGTGAAGATTGGTGATGATAAAATATATGTTAAAAATAAATAATATGAATTAACAGAAGAGCTCTCTAATTTGCTAACAAAATATAAACAATCAGATCTTGATGATAAATTTACCGATAATGAGTTAAAAAATTACAGAGATATTATTTTAGCAACCAATGCTGCTTTCCAAAAATATAATCCAAAAATAATGTAAACTCTAATAAAAGTTGGAAGAATGCAAATATAATGAAACCAATTTATGGAAAATATATTAAAAAGTCACAGTCAAAATGATTACCAAATACACCAGAAAGAATTATTTCTCCAACAACTCCTAGATCTGGAGAAGGTATAAAAAATACAAAATTTTGCCAAAAAGAACATATTTCGATGGATGATGTGAGAAATATCATTAATAGATTATTAGTTATTCATGGTGAAGAAAATGCTGCAAACCAAAATTTTTACAATGAAAAAGTAAGCATAATGAATATGTTGAGCAATACATTTTCTAATTTTGTTGTTTATAACCAGAAAGTAATTCCATATCTTATAAGAGTTTTAAATGTAATTCCACATTCATTTTGGAATTCTGGACATCATAGCAAAGGCATTATAAATTGGGCACTAAACAATTTTAATTTGCCCGGAATGCATTTGTCTCGTTATATAAGTGCTGTGGACCATTTAGAAAATTAAATGAAATATTAGAAAGAGGTGACAATGGTATAAATAAATTAGATAAAGCTTGTCAATTTCATGATATTGCTTATAGAGATCACAAATATTTAGAATGTAGGCATGAAGATGGTAAGATTTTACAAAAAGAAGCAAAAAATATATGTTAAATAAAAACACTCAAATTGGATAAAATATTGCTTCTGTTGCTGTTGTCTCATTTATGTTTACAAAACGAAAATTAGGTTGGGGCATTAAAATGTGTAATTAATCATATATATTTTTTACTCAATGTTTTTTTTCTATATAAATGAAGATAAAAAGCTTAACTTTCGATATACCTATTTGTTCAATTAAGAGACTTGGGTATAGATAAATTTTTTATCTACAGATCAGATTGAGAGAAAAAATAAAAAGTTTAAAGAAGCAACGGTTTCTTGCTAACATTGTCATTGCCAATACTAAAAAAAAATATTAAAAGAAAAATCTGGATGTGGTTTACATCATGTAGGAATTATTCCCCTCATAGTTGCTGGTTTAAGTGGTCTTGGTGAATTAGCAGGAGTAGCTAATGTAATTTATAATTCTGTTGAAAAATCTAGCAAAAATAAAATAGAAATAGTAGGACAAAAAAGACACAATTCGGTAATGGAAAATAAAGCAGTGAGTGGTATGGTTGCAAAAAAAAGAGGAAGGCCAAAAAAAATTGAATTTATACTCACTGTCCAATATCGATATTGAAAATATGTAAAACTATTAAATATAAAAAATTTCAGAAATGTTTATATGACTAACGAACTACCAAAAAGTATGCTCAAAAATGAATGTGCTGAGGTTAATTTCAACATTTCAGCAAATCCTGGCACTCATTGGGTTTGCTATAAAAAAATAAAATAAAGATGTTTACTATTTCTATTTATTTGGTGGCATTATTCATAATAATATAATTAATTATTTTAAAAACACAAATGTTTATTACAGTGATGACAGATTTCAGAATTTTGATTCAGTTATTTGTGGGCATCTATGTTGAATTGTTTTACACCTTTTTTCGAGAGGATTTAAGTTTAATGATATAATTTCTATGTTATTAAATGATGGATATATTTGGGAAACCATTAATCAACTCTTTAAATAGAATTTTTGATACTAATGCTTATGCTTTAAAAACATATGTAGATTCACAATGTAATTCCAGAGTTTCTACTTTACAAAGTAAACTAACCAATTGCTTTGATTTTACAAAATTGTACGTTTCTTTTCTAGGGTGTAGAACTGTTAATATAGTTGAACCTATAAATAATAAAGATGCTGTCTATAAAAGATATTTCGATAAAGAAATGGCTGATAAATTGCAAAATTTAAACAAATCAGTTTTGAATTACTGCCATACACTTGTTAACTCAAAAGTTGAAAAAAGCAAAGAAGTTGTTGATAAAGAATTAGATGTTAAATTGCAAAATTTAAGCCAAACAGTTTCGACTTATTGTGATAAACTTGTATATTTGAAAGTTCAAAAAAGCTAAGAAGATTCTGATAACGAAGTAGATGTTAAATAACAAAATTTAAACCAATCTCATATATTTTATTTAAATGCAGAGTGGAATAAAATAACTAATGTTTTTCACTTAGGTAATGATAGAATTGTATTTACTTTTTTGTTGGATTGTACTGTTTATAAAATATTTACGGATATTTTCGTATTTAAAAATAATTTGACCGTTTTTAGAGTAATACAAAATAGATCACAGCCACTAAGAATAATATTATAAAAACATAAAATACTAAAAATGGACGATTAATTCAGAACAGTGTATGCCCGATATGTAATTTTAATAAATCAACATTTTTGACAAGAAAAATTACCCGAAGTGAGAGAAGGCATAATAAATTAATTATATTAACGAGCACGAAAAAATTTTCCAAGAAGAAAAGTAATTTCATATGGATTTGATTATTTATAGCAAATTGATCTTGTAGATATGGATACTGGTAATTAAAAAGGCATATCACATATAAACAATGGTTACAAATATATTATTACTATTATCAATGTTTTTTTCGAAATATGCCTTTTGCAATTCCAACTAAAGATAAAACAGCCAAAAATTTATCAATTCCTTTAGAATCTATATTAGTTTTTAAAAAACCAAATAATTTACAAAGCAATAGTGGCTTAGAATTTTATAACAAAATAATTTGTTAACTTATGCAAAAATATAACATCAATCAATATTGTACATTCAGTGAATTAAAAACCAGTTGTGTAGAAAGATTTAATCGTACAATGAAGAATAAAATGTAGAAGAAATTTGCTTTAAATGGCAATTACATGTGGGTCAATATATTAGATGATTTAGTTAAAGAATACAACACAAAGCACACTACCATTGGCATGGAACCAATTGAAGTCAATAAAAAATTTTAAAAAAATTAAGACAAAATTTTGTAAACATGATTACTAAACCGAAATACAAAGTTGGAGATATTGTCTGCATAAACAAGAGAAAACGAATTTTCGAATGTGTTATACAGCTAATTGGACAACAGAATTATTTACCATTTATGAAGTTTTAAGTTATGATGTAGCAACTTACAAACTTAAAGGTGACAACGGAGAAGAAATAAAAGGCAGTTTTTATGAATACAAAATATTGAAAACTGATTATCCTGATGAATATTTGGTTGAAGAAGTCTTAAAAACAAAAGGTGATAAAATTTATGTAAAATGGTTGGGTTTTGATAACTCACATAACTCTTGGATTAATAAAACAGATGTTTTTTTAAATTTAAATATATTTTCTTAAGGGAGTAACTGCCTGTTACTCCCTTTATATTTTACTTAAATGCAAAACAACACAATTAACCACACTGGCTATATCACAATTTATTTCATCAGGATTAAATCTTATAAATTTTCAATTTAATTGAGTCTCTATATATATTTGTATTTCTATTTCATAACTAAGATTTCAATCTCTGTGGTTAAAATCTGTAAAATATAAATCAATTCTATAATATTGTCTACAGTATACTGTTGTTATGATTTAAATGTTTAGAACATTTAATAATGTGGGAGATATATTTTGTTTTTTTTTTCTTTCTTCCTGCAAAATGTTTATGTTTAAATTAAGCAACTTAGAAATTTGTTTTACCAATGATTTATTGGCTATTCTAAATTTTGTCAATAGTTGTATTAATCCTTTTTTATTGTTATAAACTGTAGCCCCATTGTTATATTTTCTAATGTTTTTAAGGAATGTTTTATCTTCATTGCCAGTATCTTCATTGTTCTTTATGTTTTTATAAGCATTTTTATGGTTTTTGCTAACATCGTCTATAATGGCTGCTGTTGTGTTTTTATATTGTAAAATTTCAGAAACATCTGTTCCTCTAGACCAAGGCTCATAATTGACATATAGCACAATAGTTATGTTTTTGTTGAAAATTAAATTATTTAAATCAAATAATGTAATATTGCCATTGTTATCTTCAAATTGTATATTCTCAAGTTTTTTGTCTAGTAATTCGGCCATCTTGTAAGTAGTAAATCTGTTTTATATGTATTATTTTTTAATAATAAAATGAAAAAATAAAGAAAACAAAATTAAACAATATATACCAGATTCATTGATAAATATAGCATTGCTTCTTACTCAATTTGACGAAGATTATTTATATCATTAATCAATTGTTGCTGAGTATAATTATTTCCAACAATATAAAAATAGTTACGAAATACTCAATCTGACCATTCAATATTTCTTTCATTCTTTGATATAAATTGATACAATTTCGAATTTAATAAAATCTCAATAATTCTTCACAATTTGGATGTCTATCTTCTATTCTATACAATTGTCTGTGAACATATTTTCATTGAGTTCTTGTGACATAGTTATATTCAAAATCATCATCAAATAATTTTAAAAGAATGAATGTAGGATTTAAATTTTTATTTTGTGTTTATGGTACAACATGGGGAGACATTACTCTGATTTCCTCATTTCTGCGATTTATTACATCGAACGTCATATGAATAGATTATCTTAAATTTTCTGTACGTTCATCTTTAATTTTATTTACATCTTTTTAATGATTAACGTGAATTTCGTTCATTTTTCTTGTGTGATTAACTTTATGTTCGTTCATTTTTATATCCTTTATTTGGCCTTTGTATAAATGCATTACATCTTTTTGAATCTTATATTCACCATGCTTTCTAACTGATGGTAAAACTTATTTAGTTACCCATTTAGTAAATTTTTCAGGTATAGGCATGATTGATCTAAATATTAACTTATGCAGTGCTGATTCATTGATAAATAAAGCA
This sequence comes from Dryococelus australis, assembly GCA_029891345.1. Lineage (NCBI taxonomy): Eukaryota > Metazoa > Arthropoda > Insecta > Phasmatodea > Phasmatidae > Dryococelus > Dryococelus australis. Next base: position 291,301,570 of record CM056993.1, on the reverse strand, counting down.
CTTGGTTGCATATTTGAAGGTGTCCTTTCACCTTTGAGTTCAGTTAATTTATTTTTATCATGGTTAACAACAATATACACATTTCGTGGTTTTCTGTGTACCAAAAGTCTAGTTACATCAGTTCCTCTAAACCAAGGATTATTATTCTCATTAATGACAATAAAAACTTGTTTTCCTTTGTAAATAAGTTTGCTGTTGTTTATGTCTAGAATTGGCTCCATTTTTATTATATTGGAAAACATGCGCAAGTGAAATTGGGTGAGTTCTAATACGTCTTTTTCCTAGTATTCTTTTTATAAAGAATATGAAAAAATTAAGAACATAATCTTATAAAACATAGACTAAATTCACTGATAATTATTGTATTCAACTTCATTAAAGGGGGTATGCTATTCGGGACCTGCACAAAAATTCGAATTTTTCTATAAAAATTATAAATTAATAAATGGGAAAAAGTTTAAACGAGATAAGATAGTCGCAAGATAATTTTAATAACTTCTCTAAAATCTATAAAATTTACGAAATTATTGATAAATATCTTCTCAAAAAGATTATTTATAATCAAGAGAAATAGCAAAGAATTTAAATATATATGCTATTCTTACAAAATACAACGTGATTTAATGGAGTGCATAGATAAAGTACAAAATAATCACCCAGAATCCAAGAGATTATTAAGATTATTATATCCGTAAGAAGCGGGTATAGAGTCTCTGAATGTTAAGCAACTTCGAAATTTAGCAAATATGTTGAAGATAAAAAAAATACTATAATCATCGAAGAGAAGAACTAATAGAACTATAAAAAATTATTAACTAATATTAGAGAAACCATTTTCAGATATAGAAAACAAGAAAGTTTCGGAATTAAAACTAATAGCAAAGGATTATAAAATTCGAAGATATTCGTATATTAATGGAAGCAAAAGTGTTCACAAATAAGATTCAATGAATTTAATCTTACAAGAGAAAGAAATATTAATAAAAATACAACAACTTAATTTTGGAGGACCCTTAGATAAATTTTTATAAAAGCTGTAAATAAAATTCAACTTCTCTAAATTTTGTGGCCCAATTCGGGACCCACACAACAGATCTACTTTTTTCAATTTTATAGATTGTTACATAAAATTAAAGAATATAGGCCAAATTCATTGGTATATATATATATATATATATATATATATATATATATATATATATATATATATATATAGTATTTGATTGTATATTTGAAGGGAGTAACGTGGCGTTACTCCCTTTATTTTCATAACTTTTTCTATATTTTTCTGTAATTATATATCTCGTAAGGAGTTAAATTTTCTAAATTATTAATGATATCTTCCATTTTATTTATAATTTCGTTATAAGATTCACACTTTATTCCAAACATGGAAACGTTATTTTTGCCAACTCTAGTCAATTTCTTTGTAAATTCGTTATATTCCATAATGGTTTCGTTGCTAAAGAAATACAGTAAACCATTTCTATATCTAAAAGCAGACTATCATATTTGGTAAATGAGGAAATTTCTTGTTAATTAGACCACTCACTTTTACCCGGAAACTACATTCGTCTATTACAACATAATGTTCCTTTTCAAAGCAGATAAAATTTTTCCCTGAATATGAATTAAAAACAGCGTTTATTTTATATTCATTTCATAATCCCAATGAAGAAAATCATTTTGGATAACCACTAATAAGATGATAACTAGGATAATCAACCATATAAATTGCATCATCTACAAACAGAACTAGCTCACCCGAAGGCCTTTGGTATATCATAAAATTATTGAAATCCTTTGGTAAAAATTTTAACCAATCTGTTATCGAGAATGGCTTATTGATTATTTTCTTGTCATTCTAACTTTTCGTCCAAACTTTTTTATTGTAAAAAATATACAAATCACCAGCAATAATTAAAAATGCTTTTGTGAATTTGCTTTTAGATAAATCAATTGATTCACAGTGATTAAAATTATTTTGTTAGGGTGCTCCATAAAAGTTTTGAATGCTTTGGATGTCGTCTAGTTGCAAATCAAACAAATCATTGTTAAGGATTGGATACATGACTGCATTTTTATCACTTGTATGTTGAAGACCTAATGCATGGCCGATTTCGTGTATCAAAACTGCTAGTAAATTAACTTTATTTTCAAGAGTGTTTTTTTTCCATCATTATCCCAATACTCCTGCCTATTGATATGAATTTCAACAAGACTGTTTTGCTGATGTGGAAAAAATTAATGTGCTAGTGAACTACTATGTGGATAAAATCTAGTCTGACAAAGCCCAGATAACTTCTGATTTCTATGTTGACCTTCTTTGTATGATATAACTATGTCTGGAAATTTCGTATCATAAACCAATTTCAAATTTGTGTGTTTTTGCCAAACGCCGAAAGCCTCCTGTGCTAACTTCGTAATTGATTAATTTGCATATTCAAAATTCCATTTTAATGGGTTTTTAGTCCATTTTCTGGTTAGTGAAAGGTCAATATGTATCTCATCCTTAACACCACATCGTGGCTTGTTGATTAAACTAAGCATTTCTTTATTGAGTTTACCATCAATCGAAGAAGTGTTATAATATTCTTGAAATATTCCTAAAGAACTTTCAAATTTTTCTTTGTCAATATTTTGAAAGCGAATTTGCATCATCCTCTAGATATCCATATTTATTTTTAAAATTGATAACACACTCTGTTTGATTCTCTTTTTTGGTCAGAGCAAAATTTATATTTGTGATAGCAAGAATAATTATATGTCTTCATTTAAATACAAAAAAAAAAATATATTTAACAGGTTGTAAGAATGGCTCAGAAATTTTCAACATGATTCAGGCTCCTAGAGCAGTCTATATTTTAAGCCTCATCTGCAACCTAAATCAGCTTATCATGATAGAATTTCAGCACCAAATTTTTATCTTCTTAATAAATTTTTCTCTTTGTAAATTTAATATGGAATCCCTGCTCAACAAGTTGAAAAATTCGTTTGTATTCACCAAACTGCAAGATCTAGAAAAAAGAATAATGATTTACTGCTACAGATTTCGAAATTTATGAATCTAATTTTGGTGAAAAAATTAATTGTATTCTAGGTGGCAAGTTTAAAATTTCATTACCAGAGAGCTATGTGAGGATACTTGATAAAAATGCTTTGAAACTACTAAATTAGAAGTAAGATTTTATGTAATATCGAGATTTAAAAGGAAAGAAAAATGGAAAATTTATGCATGATATAGAGTTCTCTTAAGTACATTTCAAACATTAGTTAACTTTTTAATCATGTTTAGTAAATTTGTTTCTTTATTAAATAAACATGACCTCGCCTGTCTTCCCCTGCAGTTTGACTAGTGTTTTAAAAGGTGGCAATAGCGCACGGCCACCTTCATATAGATTAGATAAAGCCTCTGAAGATCTTAAATATTTAGTTCACAAATTTCATTCAAATTTACAAAGCTTACAATTATCACTCTCAGATTACATTGACGATAAATATGAACTTCGAGAAATGGGTGAACATCTAGAGCAAATAAAAGAAGTGATTTAAAAAATTAGTAGAGCATCGTATATAATAATTTTATTTGTGCCATCCAATGGTGGACGAAACACCCCCATATAAATATCAATTTTGTTTGTTAGTAAATATGGTTTATATAACATTTTTTGCAGTTTGTTAACTGTTTTAATTTTTCTTTGTCTTAATAAATTTCTTGCCTTCTAAATAAAAATGGAATCACAACTCTCTTGTGATATGGAAAATAATAACATATGCAAGTATTGTAAAAGAATGTGGTGAAGTTTTAAACATTGAATGTTTTCCACAGCATAAACGCACAAAAGATAAGCACACTAACACCTGTAAAAAAATGTATCAATGAATATTCTAGAAGTCCTTACGGGTTAAATATTAAGAAAATACTATGCGAATGTGAAAAATCTGTTTGCAAGGTAAATCTCTAAAAGCATAAAAATTCTAAATTGCACAATACATATGAAAATTTAAAAGGCGATCATTCAACCAAGACATGCTCTATATGCTATGAGAATAAATCTATCGATTCTTTTATGTCTCATAAAAACACAATAGATAAGCATTTTAACACTTTGCAAAAAATGTTATACTGAATATGCCAAACGACATTATGAGTCAAAAAACGAGAAAGTACAATGCGAAAGCAGAAAATATGTATATAATCACTCTAAAAAAAAAGCATAAAAATAGTAAATCACACCATGCAACGATAGATATTCTAAATTATGTTCAACATTCGCCGACTTCATAAATTTTATTATACAAAAATGTTGACGAGCAATCTAGCAGTTGAACTGAGCAATAAGACAGTGAGGAATTTGAGAATTATAGGTAGAGAATTAAAAATTAACATATTATATAAATGACATAAAGATGATCTCATTAAAAGTATTATTTTAAAAAATAATATAAATTTAAAAATCCATCGAGAATCTAAATGATTTAAAAGTTGCGGATTTAAGAACTAAAGCTAAAAGCTTTAACATAAATAATATATATAATTTAAGAAAAGCTGATTTAATTACAGCTCTTGCAATAATTAAAGATGAACAAAGAAAAATTAACTTCGCAAATTTACCTTTTCCAAAAGGCATACTAATTAATATATAGAAAAGCCAAAAAGGATTTAAAAGAAATATTCCCTTTTTCCACTAATGTATATGTGAACAACAAAAATAGAAAAACCAATAAAACCTGCGGAGTCAAAAAAGCTTTTAAATGTAGGTTATCAACATACCACATTGAAAATAATTTTATTGTAATATTGACCAGGAATTTGTTAACTTCAATAAGGGAAAAAGTGTTTAAAATAATACGTGATCAGCTTATAAAACTTAGAGCTGTGAAATCTAACATTAAACTTGTCACCCATTTTCGAAGCCGGAAAACTAGTGAGATACGAATATTTGACGACATTGAATCACACACATTTACAATATTGAACGAAGGACACATGAAAATGATTTACAATCAAACAAAAGAAGAAATACTCGCACGAATAGAAAACATTGAAAGAAGTACTTCAGATTGGGCTTTACATAGCATAGTGGGGTTGCAACTAGAGCCATAAACAAGTACAATCTATTGAATGAAGCATCTTATATTGAAGTACCAGAAGTGATTAAGAATAAAAAAGCATACATTAATGTGAAGAATGATGACCAAAAATGTTTTCTTTGGGTAATAAAATTTGCATTGTTTCCATCAGATAAAAACCCACAGAGAGTATTTGAATATAAAAATGTGGGTCTTAATATCGACAAAGCCTAAGATAAATATGAATATCCTATAAAAATGGACGATATACCAAAAATAGAAAACCAAATCGATGTCTCTATAAATATATTCTCTATTTATAATAAGTCTACAGTAAATCCATTAAATCTCACAAAAAATAAAAACGACGAACATATAAATTTACTTTTTTTCCAAGATGATAAAAATTCCCATTACTGTTGGATAAAAGATTAATCTAAACTGCTTTCAGCACAAAAAAAAATAACACAAAAGTACAATTTATATATGCGATATGTGGCTTCAGTTTTTTTTACGCTCAAGAAAGATTAAATAAACATGCATAAGTCTGATCAAAAAATTAACCAATAACAATCATCATACCGTCGAAAGGCGAACAAATAAAATTGAAAAACTACAAACACTCTACGAAAGTTCCTTTCACACTATGTGCAGATTTTGAATCAATTCTAAAGAAAATATCAATAGTTAAGGCAAATCCAAGAGAAATATCCAGTTGTAATAGAGGGCGATATCGATAATGGCTTCTATAAGGTGGTACTCAAAGAAAGATATAAAATTACTGATGAAAAAATAGATAACATTGATTTAAAATTGAATGACGAATCATACACGAAGTTTCTGGATTTTTTTATTATACTGTATCTTGTTATGGTGATTATGAGCCACCAGTGGTTTATCGAGGCCCAAATGCACATTAGAATTTTATAGAAGCAATGAAAAATAAGTAGAATAAATTAGGGAAATATATTCTCAAATTGAAGCAATGCATCCACTAACAAAAGAAGAAAAAAACATACAATAAATCTAGAAAATTCACTGTATGTGATTGCAAATATTCTAAGGACAATAAAAAAAAGTGCGCCACCACGATCATATAACTGGAAAATTTGTTAACGCAACACAAAACAATTGTAATCTACGATTTAAAATACCTAATTTTGTTCCAATTAATTTTCATAACTTAGTTGGTTATTATCCTCATTTATTTACTAAAGAGCTAAGTTATGATGAAAAAAAGATAGAATTACTAGCGAATATCTAAGAAAAGTTTATCACTTTTTTTTGGGGGGGGGGGGGGAGAAAATTTTAAAATGTGGTTTATTGACACTTAATTTGTGGCAAGAAGGTTAGATAAATTATAGTCTAATTTAACCAAAGAACAAATGAAACACACACAAAAACATTTTCCACAAGATAAAGTACATTTGGTGTTTAGTAAAGGTGTTTACCCACATGACTATATTGACAGTTTTAAAAATTTAACGAAAGTCAACTTCCACCAAAGAGTGAATTTTACAATAAATTTAATGAATCTGACAGTTCTGAGGATGAATATGAGCATGCAAAAAATATATGGAATCAATTTAAAATTAAAAATCTAGGAGAATATCATGATTTATATTTAAAAAGGGATGTACCGCTGCTCACAGGTATATTCGAAAATTTTGGAGATGCCTGTTTAAATGCATATGGTCTAGACCATGCGTGGTATTTTACAGCACCAGGTTTAACTTGGGATGCAATGTTTAAAATGACTAAACAACCACTAGATTTATTACACAAATATGATGTGATTTTAATGATTGAAAAAAAATAGAGGTGGAATATCGTAATGTTGTAGACGATTTGTTAAACCCTATAACAAATATTTAGAACATTTTGTTCCAAATCAAGAATCTAATAATTTAGCTTATCTTGATGCTAATAATTTATATGGTTGGGCAATGTCGCAACATTTGCCATATGAGGTTTCGAATGGATTGATTACGCAGAAATTAATTTAGATTTTTGGCGAGAATATATGTTAAATTTGAAGGGTGATTCACAACATGGCTACATATTAGAAGTTGATTTAGAATATCCACAAGAATTACATAATTTACATAAAGATTTTTCCTTTTGTCCAAAAAATAAGGCAGTTCCAGGAACAAATGAATCTAAATTATTAACAACTTTACATAGAAAGAAAAGTATGTACTGCGTTATAACAGTTTAAAAGAATACCTAAATAATGGATTGAGGCTTACAAAAATGCATAGAATATTGAAATCAGTCTGAGTGGTTGAATAAGTACATAGATTTGAATACATTGATGAGGACTAATACGAAAAATGAATTTGAAATTTTTCTTTTATAAACTGATGAATAATTCTGTGTTTGGTAAAACAATGGAAAATATAAGAAACAGAGTAGATATAAGGCTGGTTTCAAGTGAAAAAGTTTGCGAAACATTGGTTGAAAAGCCAAATTTCAAAAGACAAATGTAAAATTTAATAAGGCTATTTATGTTGAGATGTCAATTTTGGACATATCGAAAGAATTCATATGGAGATAAATTGAATTGTGCTTTAAAGACACAGACTCTTATTTTTACAACATTAAAAAAGAGCATTTCTACAAAGACGAAGGCGATGTTAGATAAATTTGATACAAGTGATTATCCAAAGAATAATATATATAACATGCCTCAAATAAATAAAAGCATTTTAGGCAAAATGAAAGATGTATGTAATGGCAATATAATTAAAGAATTGGTTGTATTACAAGGATAAATGTATGCATATAGAGTTGAGGATAAAGAAAACAAAAATTTGTGAAAAAATTGTAGTTGACAGTAGAATTACATTTGAGGACTGGAAGAAATGTGTGTTTGATGAGAAAATTCAATATAGAACAATGAATATAATTAGGAGCAAGAAAAATAAAATATATACAATCGGAGTTAATAAATTCATATTAAATCATTTTGCTAACAAATAATTATATTACAAAATAAAATCGATACATTGCCATATGGATATCGAAATTTATAATTTTATTTTATGTACCTCTTAAGGGGGGACCAGCAGCCCACCCATACATTTTCTAATAAAATAGTATAATATTTTTAACTTCTCCAATCTCCAAAACAATGTCAATTTCAGAACCATCTTATTCAGTCAGTTTACCATTTTCGTCTCTAATTTATACAACAATGTGATTTAACTGCTCATTATTAATTCTATAAATAATTGGATATGGGAGCTTGTAACTAACATAATCTCTGAAGTCAAGATAGTTTTTGATGGAAAACTAGCAATTATAATAGTTTCTAAATTATTAGTTTCGTCATACGTTATGAACGTACCATATTACAAGTTACAGTGAAATTTGTGTTTTGTATGGATTAAAATTAGGCAATTTAGTGCCCATGACGTTTCCTTTTCAATAGTGATATTTCTTTCAAAACCAAGAATTTATGATAAGTGATCATCAAATTTTATATAGAACTTAGATTTAACCAATATTCTATTTTTCATGCTGTCTGTTTCGTTTCAATGTTGTTTGGTGAAAATAGATCAATTGAATTTATAGGTTATTTTAAAGACTCAATGTTGTCTTGTCCTTTGGGAATAGCTATAACTTCATTTTTATCAACCACAGCACTCATTTTTTCGATTGTCGCTATAGTATTATTGTCTATATATGGTGTTAAAAATTTCATGTGAAACTAATCAACTCTATAGATTTATATCTTTATGAAATATATCGTAGTGAAGTTTCTTCTTAAGAATATAACTATTATATGTAAACTAGAATATTTTATTATCCATTAATTACAAAAAAAACATGTTATTAAATAAGAAAGTCAATTTTGGTGTTGGTTTAATTTCCAAAAAAAACTCTAAAAATGAAAAAAAAAAAAATGGCGAACTTTAGCCTGATTATATTAGAGGCACAATTGTAGGCTCAAGAAATTGCAAGAAGATGAATTTCATTATTAATTTTATTTATAAGAATGGTTGGTTAAATTTCAATAAATTGTATGTTTGTTCAAAGAGTTTAAATCAACCAAGATATATTCAGCTACAAAATGACTTTAATATCATATCCAGCAAGTTTAATGAAAAAATTGCTTATTTTTTAAATAGCTATGATGAAATGATTCCACTATATCAGTATCAAAATAATTCTTTAGTTATATTTGATGATGTAATTTTAGATTGGCAAAATGTCATGCGCGAGTACTTTACTAGAGGTCGGCATAAAAGCACTGATGTTTTTTATTTGGCACAGACTTATTCGAGGGTTCCCAAGCAATTGGTGAGAGACAACACGAACTTTCTGTGTATATTTAGACAAGATGACACAAACCTCAGACATATCATTGCGATTTTGTTGGTGGTGATATACCTTATTAAATATTTTAAGAGATCTGTACAAAATTTTGGGACAAAGGCTATAGTTTCATTACAAAGATATGAGTATAAAAATGGACAGTCGAAAGGATCGAAATCAAATAAAAGATTTTATATTTTAATTCTCTCTCTCTCTCTCTCTCTCTCTCTCTCTCTCTCTCTCTCTCTCTCTTGTGAATTGTATACGAGAATTCTTTATCTGTTTTCACAGCCATCGCTCCTTCTACCGTCTTCAGGAAACAAAAGCAATCTTACAGCGCAGCCTGCCTCGACACTAGTTTTCATTGTCTGCGACTACAGAGAACTCTAGTTGCAACAGGAAGCATGTTATCACACAACTGTGCTGATATCTAATTGTGAAGCACCGAACACACTGCACAACTCTTGATAACAGGCTTCAGCTCACCACATGTAGCTTTTTTATCACCTTGCTGCTTGCTCGACCAACAAGGCTTTGTGGTAGAGTGTTTGTCTTATAAGTCGAAGGTGTTGGGATCAAACCCCAGTCCAGAGACAATAATTTAATAGTGTGAATAAGTGGCACCCATGTTTGCATTGTTAAATTATCACCAAGACATTCTAAATTTGAGCCAAAAAAACCATTTCATTGCTCTTGCCCATATATTCTATATATGAGTATTAGAGATTATGTATGAGAATATTAGAAATAAAATAACTCCCCACCTCTCCACTAAATAAATATATATATATAATAGGCTATCTGGTGAAGAGGTGGGAGGATTCTCCAATTGGAGTTTCATTGGTGCTAATATTATGAAGGCCGAAAAAAATATAACAGGTCACTGGCGAGGTGTGACAATCCTTAGAACTGAAAGGACCCTGACACAGAATTAGCTTGCTCGTAAACCTTTTGCAATTTTTAAGAATTTAGGGACAGTTCTAAGTTCACAACATTTGATGAAAATTCTGAGAAGTGCTGATGTTTATCAAGACTAGATGAATTATCTTGCTTGATTTTTCAAAAGAGGCAATTGTGTTTAACACATACATATGTAAAAATATATAAATTCAGTAGATGTCTGTTGCAGATACAAGTGCAACTCAATAATTAGACTAAAATTCAAGCAATTCCAAGCCAAATTCAAGCAAATTTCTTATTTCCTGTAAAATCTTTCAAAGAGCAACACAAAATCAATTAAATATAAGAACAAAATCAAAATCAATTTTCAACTTGTGTTCACTCCTTGTATGGGATTCTTTAAAGCCTTATTTGCAAGCTAAATCGTCATATTTTTGATGAAGTTCCAATAATTTGCATCAAATTTTTGTGATTTTTTTTTTCTCATTTATTTGGTTTGCAAATTTAGAGAAAATTTTGCCCTTTTTTTAACCTAAATTTGGCCACATTCACTCCCAAGGACACTGCTCAAAGAATGAACAAAGCATATTTTTAAAAAGTGTGCGTGGTTTAGACTGCAGATTTGGGTCAAATTTGCTTGATTTTAGAACAAAATTTGGTAAAATTTGAGGTAAATTTGAAGAGCTAAATTATGTCTCCAGAAGATTTTGAAAAAGTTTCTTGAAAGTGAGAAATTTGCTTGAATTTTAGCCAAATTATATAGTTGTGCTAATATCTGCACTAGACATCTAGTCGCATTCCAACTATGTAAGTAATCAACTAATTATAAGCATAACTTACTAAAAAACTACACTAAAAAAATTACTTAGCTTTTCAACTTTCAAAATTGCTGCACCGAGCACCATGAAGCCTAACTGCAGACTGCGATCTCGACGTCATCTCCTCGCCAGCCAGCCTGCATCACTCATAGAGGAAGACTGCACGATTATTCAGGCTGGTGGGCGCTTATTTATACACCCAAAAAAGGGGCTCAAAATATCAAGGAGTGGCAAGAAAGTACAAGGAGTGTATGGAACATGCCAGATGTACATGTAGTTCCGAATGATGTCACGAGGGGGTGCGTGATGTCCTCGCGAGCGCTGTGCACCACGAACCAGTATAGCCTTGCGCCTGATTGAGGTTAGACGTGTGTAGCTGATCTGCTTAGAGGCAGACAACACAACTTGATTAAAGTTCTGCATCGTATTTTCCGCAGCACAGTAGCATTAATTCCTCACTAACATTAGGCCCGTGTTCTAGTAAAATTTCTTTAATAATCTATAATTAGTGTTCCAAAAATTTTAACAACTTTGGCTATATTGCAGTCGCAATTTAGGAGAAGTTTATTTTCCACCACAGTGTTCAATACCTACTCGCTCGGCCCAATTCACTAGGTGTGGTACCTTGTTCATAGCAGTCCATATTGCGAGTATTATTATTTTCAAGCAGTTCAAAGATATTTCACATAATAATTACCAGATATATTGGCATATATGTTCACAGTTTATAATACCATAAACGGGGACATGAATTAAGTTCGTCGGGCTGGCAGTACAGTTTGTTTGGCAGGAAAATGAATTACATACCCAATTTCTTGAACAAGACAGGTTGACACGCATTTCAAGTTTGAAGAAAGACTTCGATCCTCCCACACTGCAGAGAAGGAGCTGGAGAGGGGGGCTGTCCAGGCGGTCTGTACCCCAGAAAAGAAAGCTGCTGATGACGGAAGAAGGATTGGCCAGGTCCTCCCCGTATCTTCTACTCTTACGCTCCGGCACCTCTGACAGGGATGAAATGAATACAGAAAACAGGAAAGGAATAGAAAGGAAAGTCCGCCTAAACTAACCTATCACCCAATCGTGCTCTTTTGTGATTCTTCACCGTAATTAAAAACATGAGATGGTTTTTCTCCTACTTTAATAATACCTATGGCGTGCTCTTTAAAACCATTTACATGATATAATAGCATTAATACACTTATAACAAATCTTTCAATTAAATTGCAGTACCTTACAGTATATGACATTACCATACATTACCCCCTCCTAACCCCTCTCCATACAGGTGCAGTCTTCCTCTTCAAGGTGCGGGGGCTGACAGGGATGATGCGACTTCTGGGGAATGGTGGAAACTCTTGATATTAAAGATATGGCTCTTAGAAAAACTTATTCGTACCTGGTTCCTGTAACAACACTGACATAGTCTTAAGGAAACTAATAATTGAATAGGGGCCCTCGTACTTTAATGCTAATTTTGCTGTAAAGGAATCAGCTTTCTTAGACAGATGGTTGATATTTTTTTAGTACAAGATCTCCGACAGCATACAAAACAGAAACGTATTTCTCATCTCGTGCCTTGCGCATTTGCCGGTTGTATTTCTTAAGATGTTTAGTAGCTTCTTACCAAAACTCATCCGGTTCCCCTGCATTTACATCGAAATGGAGTCCCCAGGCGTTAAGAAGGGGATGCAGCAATCTTCCACTGAAAAACAGCTCTTGTGGAGTCAAACCTGTGGTTGACATTCACGCAAGAATTTAAAGCCAACATTATCACATGCACATCTTTATCCCACTTGGTATGTATGTCTGTCGTGATGAAATGCAACAAGGGCTGCCTTAACGGTACGATAGTACCGCTCCCCATATTAGCTTGAGTAAGGTAAGGTTTTGTATGGACCAATAGAACTCCCCAAGAAAATGCTAGATTAGATAACTCAGACGATGTAAAGTTTCTAGGATTATCAGTAACTACCTGGACTGGTTGAACCGAAATATGAGAACACCTGATCTTGTAAAATCCTACAGACAGTAATAGATTTCTGATCTCTCATGGGGAATAACAAAACAAACTTAGAAAAACTATCTACCAGTACCAATAAGTAATTGAAACCCATTTTAGATCTGGGGAGAGGGCCAAACACTTCCATATACACTCTCTCCCAAACAAAGGTAGGAGGTGCACTGCTAAATTGCCCTTGAGCTCTAGTGTTGGGAGCTTTAGTCTGCTGCCATAATGGACACTGTTTTACCCAATCTCTAATTGCAGATTGCATGTTGGGCCAAAAGAAATGTTGCTCTATACGCTGCAGAGTACATTCTTGCCCCTGATGGGCACCCAAGTACAAATTATGAAAATAATCAAACATGTTTGGCCTCACTGCCTTGGGAACATAGGTCTTAATATGCCCTTATGAGATTTTTTTCCAATAATTCCTTTCTTTACCTCGAAACCTGTAAGCTCACCCTGTTGGAGTTTGCACCACAACTCAGAACATTCATCGTCTTTCTGCTGCCAAACCTTGATGTTCAAATAAGCTGCTGGAACTTGCTTCGAAATACTAACCTGATAACTAATTCCCTCACAACACACAAATTCATTGGGATCAAATATTCTGGATAGGCTGTCTGCTATGCAATTATCTTTTCCCTTTACATGGACTATATCAAAGAAAAATTGCTAAGATGTTCGATCCAATGGCCTAACTTCCCCAACAGCTTCTTAAAATTCCACAGCCATGTTAAGGCTTGATTATCTGTACGTGGCTGAACATGTGTAGATTCAAGGTAGTCGGAGAATTTCTCTACGCCAAACACACAGGCAAGAGCCTCTTTTTCATTGGCTGAATACCTTCTCTCAGCCGAGGTAACAGATCACTAGCATAGGCTGTGGGGAAAACACCATCCTCATATTTTTGTGACAAAACCGCACCCAATGCTTCATCTTGTTCTGGTCTCTAAGGAAGCTGATATCCCTTACGTTTCAAAACATTAAGGGGTTCCGCGAGTTCAGCAAGTGACAGAATAAATCTAGCATAATAGCCTACTCACCCAACACAAATTTTTAGGGCTTGGATAAGAGAACACACAGCTAATGCGCTTAGAGTCTAACAGCAGCTGCCCTTCACTTATGATCAATACAAGTAACCTTACATGCCTACTGCACCGCCTAATCTTGTCTGGATTTACCATCAATCCTGCCTCAAAAAGGTTCTGTAAGACCAAGGTAACATATTCACTATGTAGCTCCTCAGTTTCTCTATAGATAACAATATCATCCAATTAATTAAAAAAGAATTTAGCCTTAATGGGAGCGAGATACTCTCCAAGGCATGTGAAAGAGCTTGCGCACCAAATGACACTTCAAATGGTACTCTCGTCCATTCAAACACCCCCCAAGGGGTAACACAAGCAAGAATTTTGCATGCATCCTCATGCAACTGAATTTGATGGAAAGCTTGATTTAAATCTAGCACAAAAAAAAAAGAGCCTTTGCTAACAATTGAAAAACATGATCAACCTTGGGCAAGGGGTAGGGATCTAGTTCGATCTTTTTGTTAACACCTCGATAGTCTATTACTGAACGAAATTTGCCAGGATATTTCTTGGCTGCTATAAATGCTGGGCTCGCATAACAGCTGGCTGAACACCTAATCACGCCCTCATCAAGTGGTTTGGTTATTATTTTAAACACCTCTCTCTTGGTCGGACCTACGCTATAAGGATGTTGCCTGACAGGGGTATTGTCAGCCAACACAAGGTTATGCAAATACTGATTACATAAACCAAGTTTATCCGTTATTACAGAAGGAAAATTGTTAAACATTTCCTGTGCAAACTCACTATCAATTACATACACTTCTTTGCATTGCTCCTTTTCCATCAACTTCACCCCTTCTTTGCTAAAAGGAAAATGCAACAGCCCTTCATGCAAATTGTAATGTGCATGAGTATTCTAGAGGAAATCAACACTCAAAATTACATTGTGACTTAAATTTGGCAAAGTAAAAAAAAAATCCTTCCCTGACAGATGACATAAGGGGATACTTATAGTCAGTAATGCACATGAGTGCATCACACCTCCATTCGCCAAGCTAAAAACTGTTTTCTCATTATGTCGAACAGTCATCACTGCTACTGGGTGTTCTCTAAACAAATTATTACACAAGCTCTGATTAATCAAGGACATACAACAACCACTATCAATTAGGGCAGGTTCTTCGACAGTCCCTATTTTGGCTAAAACAAACGGGAGGCTAAACCTCTTGCAGTCCTGAATTTTACTATTTTGTTTATTTTGCTTGGAGCCAGTTTTATTTTCACATCCTTTTTCCTGAAAACCATAATGTCCACTAGTTACTCGGTTACTTCGAACGGCTTGAACGTGCATAATTTTCTGCTGCTCCTGATTAAGACATTGGGACTTAATATGCCCATGCTCGCCATAGCAAAAACAAATCACAGGGGTCTACCATTCCCACTGACTTATTCTAAGAAATATCTCCTTGAATCTTTCGTATTTTACACTGGTAGGCTTTATTGTTAGGTTTCCCGCATTTAAAACAGAAAATATGTTTTACCGACTTAGAGGGTTTATCTTCCTGCACACTATCCTTACTTGCTAAGCTACCTTCACATTCTTTCACCTGTATGCGCACATCCGTGCACTGAAACAACTCTCTCAGTGAGCGCAAAGTTTTGGGACTATCGCCAGAGAATACATAGGGCTGGTACTGCGGCAACACATGATCTATAATACTCTCTATAAATTCCGATTCCCTCTATGGCAAACCTAAAATTCCTACAAGCATTCTATTTTACCTGAGTATGTCAATAGTGTTTCTCCGGGTTGTTACGTTTGTTGGAGGAACAAACTACCTAGGTGGTCATTAATACGGTCGCTATCAAAAAAATCAAACACTTCTTTGACTACTGTACTTCAAGGTGCATTAGATTCTCTAGCCTTAATAAAAATTGGCTGTAACTCGATAGGCACATGAAACACTACAACAGCCAAAATGTCTTGCAATACAAAAGACTGAGTTTTAACTAATAAAGTAATTTGTTGCGATAACTTTACTACTTCAAGTGCAGCACAACTATTAAGAATAGGAATATCTGCAATATCTTCCCTACATGCTTACTAGCCATAGGAGAAAGGACACCAACACTGGGAGAACTTGTAGAAGACTCACCCCTAACTTCACTTCCACCATGTGCATGCACTCTTAGTTCATCTAACGTAGCCTCCTCTGGTACATCAAGGACAATGAGCTGTTTAAGAAGCTGACTTAGGGTCTCCTTCGAGAGGTTCTGCAGCCAGGCCGTACATTTAAACCTTTTCAAATAGAAAATTACTTTCAAATCAATGACAAACACCCAACCAACTCAGAGAAGGACCAATAGGATGCGTACAACTCTGCCTTCAGCAGAGTGGCACAGTTTTTTGTTACGCCCCTTTAGGACGTAGCAAGGTTTAGGAAAAAGTCAGAAAAGGGTACCTAAACCTACGGTCAATACCAGACACACAATTCAGAAAAATTTCCATATATTAAAAATAACGTTATACCTAAGGAATAATTTTTTAAATATAATACTGCTTGATGCTGCCAAACTGGCGAAGGCAGGAAAATATACTGCAACATACAGAAAAAGAAAGGTCTTAATGTGTCCCAACAAAACCACAGCAAAGATAATACACTTCTTTCAAAATGAGCCATGACAGACAAAAGGAGCAAAACCGTAACAAGCAACACCTAAAACACACAACCTTGGAATAAATTTACATTTAAAAAAATCACTATGATTCCCTCTATTGGCAGAGGATAGAAAAATGTGGTAGTTACAACTCTCCAAAAAGTTATTTACCTCCAATGGGGCACACACGATTCATTGCCTAGAAAAATCACCTCTTACAAAATCTATTAAAAACAGCAATTTATGATAGTTATAATATTGATGGCAAAGAATCACTTCCCCGAATATCAAAGAGACGCCCGAAAATTAAAACTAACTATTAAAAAAGACCTACACTAACCAAAACGCAGCGAAGACAATAAAGATTTCTACCATTCCACATTCCAACTATGTAAGTAATCTACTAATTACCATGGTAGCGTACTAAAAAAAACAACACTAAAAAAATTACTTAGCTTTTCAACTTTCAAAATTGACGCGCCTAGAGCCATGAAGCCTAACTGTGGATTGCTATCACGACGTCATCCCCTCGTCAACCAGCCCGCATCACTCGTAGAGGAAGGATGCACGATTATTCAGGCTGGCAGGCACTTATTTATACACCCGAAAAAAAAGCCTCAAAATATCAAGGAGGGGAAGGAATGTATGGAACATGCTGGAAGAAGAGGACGCGTGTCAGGAGGAAATTAATTTAATTCTATCAAATGAAGAAGATTTTGTAATGTTTCGGGAAAGGGAAGCGCATGGGGCATTCAGGGATCTCATTTTAAAACATTTGGTTGACAGCGATACAAAATTCAACGAATATTTTAAGGTTACGCCAGCTCTGTTTGAGAGGATGCTGAGTTTTGTGAATGATGATTTGACTGGAAAATTGAATAACAAGCACCAACGTCAGATATTCCTACGAGAAAAAAAGTGTATGTGGCGCTACGGTAAGAACTGTATTATGTATTAGTAGTAATTAATAAAAATATACCTAAAATTATTCATAACTGATTTTTTGGTCTATGCAGCAGATAATTGTTTGAAATTCAATATGTGTATTATAAAACTGAAGAAAAGTGCAAATGTTGTGAGTGTCAGTAATGTAATATGAAGTACGAAGTTCCCGATACAAGTAAGTTACATACAAATGTATTACTTAACTACTTTGAACAGGTTATAATGAAAAAGGCAACTGAATGAATACTCATTGATTTTGGATCAAAGTGTTTGTAAATATGTCAATTCACTAGAAGAATTAGGAGACGGTATTGAAGAAGAGCACACACTGGATGGTGAGCCAACAGAAACGTCAGAGTTGAAAGGTGAATAACTTGGATGGGGCTGAACGTTGTTGCTGCGTTCCCTACGAGCAGCTTCTCGTTCTGCTGCAAACATTACACTCGAAATTTGTTCTTTGGCAGATATTTGAATGTCTCTGGGCAGTTTCCTTGCACTCGATGCCATTGCCGAGAAGAAGGTGCCAAACTCATCTGTAGACACATGTGTGGCAGTGTGTGAATTGATGTCTCGTATGAGTTCCAAAGGTTCGTGAGACAAGTGTGCTTGCTGGCAGAGTAATTGTTGCCGAACGGTGTTGGTTTTTTTTTTTCTCTGGTGATTTTAATGTTTTCTTAGGCTGTTAGACTTTCGGGAAGATGACGGCACAGTTGCATTAGTATTTTCTTGTTCAGGATTTGCTAACTCTTCATCGTTGAGTGAGGGTAGATCGTCCTCTTCTTCGTGGTGTGCGATGCTGCTCAAGCCTCTGTAAATCACATTACAACCTTTGTCAGCGCATTGCTTGGTGAAATAATTGCATTAGGTGAAATTAATAATAAATACAGCCTAGTTAGTTTACAATGAACAGAAAAAATAAACAGTAAGAATTGTCATGTCATAAGGTATAGGTATATAAAAATGCCACGACTCCAATAACACCACTATAGCGAAAACCAGAAACTTTACACCACTTATAGTCGTATTTCTAGTTAAGCCTGTCTGGCCAACTATCTGGTGTGATCATTTTAAATCCCTATTGTGCGAGGACTCACTTGAGTGGCGCAATTGGTGAATGTAGGTAGTATATTTATCTTGATAGCGCTATAACGCTATATCTACCTTTATAAATATATTTTACAAATACTAAAATTGCTGAAGTAAATGAATTCTTGCATACCTGTACCTTACATCGTCATATTTATGGCCATAATTAACAAGACGTCAAATATCTAATGATTGCAAATAAGGTAAAGACATTAAAATTTTGACGCTGGAAAACATGTTCTCACCTTCTACTATCACTAGTGCCATCCAGAAAGCTCATGTGTTCAAATCTCGTGTGAATGTGGACAGCTGCTGCTCCTGATCCCGTGGGCAATTTGCCATCATTCTTTTTATGACTATACCAATCTCTCAGGTTTTTCCATTTCATTTTGCACGCATCCTCTGAAATCTAAATGTAATCAAGCAATTATAGCAATAATATAAATTGTAATTATTTAGACAAAAAACGTTATCGTTGTCACTTGTCTGTTACAGGTTTTTGGCTACGGGAGAGTCAATGAGATCTCTCGCGTTCCAGTTTCGCATTTGTCATCAGCACATTTAAAGAATAATCAAAGACGTGCTTAAAGCAGTACACAAAAACATGCTGTCCATATATCTTCCTGAACCTACAATGCAGTCATGGTTGGACAGAGCTGAAAAGTTTTCGGTCAAGTGGAATTTCCCCAATGCTATACGCTCAGTGACGGAAAACGCGTGAGTATCTTGTGCCCCCCCCCCCCCAGTCACGGGTCTTTGTTCTTTAATTATAAGAATTATTACTCCATTGTACTTCTGGCAATAATGGATACAGACTGTAAATTTGTGGATGTCGACGTAGGAGCTTATGGCAACTAAAGTGATTCACAGGTTTTCCAACAATCCGCCTTTGGAAAGAAAATCAGATAAAACATTTTCAACAGTCCTCCGCCAACTGTTGTTGGGAATGACAGATTACTTCCACGCGTGTTAGCAGATGATGGGGCTTTTGCATTATCTCGGACAATAATGAAGCCGTATTCACACAAAACTGCAACCGCCGATGAGTGCAAACGTATTTTATGTTATCGTCTCTGCCGAACAAGAAGAACAAGCGAAAATACCTTCGGTATTTTGGGGCAAGTGTTTCGCATATTTTATCAACCGATTGCCATCGACGTGGCAACTGTCGATTATCTCACCATGTGTTATTATATTCTACATAACATGATAAGAGAAGAATACTGCTGTGTACAAGGAACGCAAGACACCCAATACAAAGGGTTTCAACATCCACAAGAAAATCTTATTCCACTGAGAGCCACACATGAACGCCACCCTGCGAGTGTGGGTGAACGAGTTTGCAAACTATTCACAGAATACTTTTGCAATGAAGGTAGTGTTCTGCGGCAGGCGTCAGCAATACAGGAACGTACGTACCGACAAAACAATGGAGCCAAAAGAGTGCACAATTCTTATGTAATTTTACAATTTTGTCATGAGTTCTGATTTACTGATATACGAATTTCTTCAACATTCTATGTCAATTTATTTACATGGATTTATTGGTTATTATTACTATTTCTTTTCTCAACTACAGTTGATATATGTATGATTTGCAAAAGTATTCATACAAATTAATACATACAGAAAAAGGTTAAAGTTACAATATTCTAATACAAATATACTTAATATTAACACATTCGCTGCCTACCTGGTTTTCCCATGTCTTCAGCTACTATATTCCATGTGCCAGCCTTAGCACCCGTATCGTTGTATTTTTCAGCCTGCAAGTGGTATATGAAAAGATAATGTTGAAAAAATGACAACAGAATATATTCTTCTTCAAAGCTGAACAAATTAGTGGCATTATTACTAGCACTAGTCATGGCGCCTACACACCGAATTGCAAGTATCGCCAAGCGACGGCCACAGCTATCTGACATCAACAGATCGGAGGGCAACGGATAGCCCAGTTGATGACCAATCACCTCCTGAGGTGCCGGACCGGCCACTTCATACTGAATTTTACAGGCGAGCGACAGTTTTGATTTTTTCGGAACTGCCACTGACGACGCTGGCGCTGGCGAGTCACGCACTCTGAAGTTTCGCAGCTTAAAGGAAGCCCGTAATGAAAATTTGAAGACCGATTATTCGAACCAACTTAATCCACTAATTTCAGATGATCCAAGAATGAAACTCTTATGTGCAGGCAATATACATGATACTGATAAGGAATTAAACGCAGGTATTAGTGATACTCCCCGAACAATATTCAAGAAGACACCAGAAAGGTAAGAAAAAATGTAAAAGGAAATATGTATTTTATTAGGATGACAAATAGGCTATCTTTTTACACGTGTCACGTTTCAAAATGGGAAAACGTATTTCGGTTAGCCTGAACATAAATTCTCGTACATATTAACGCAGCATGTTCTGTGAGAGAGAGATACTTTATCCATTGCAAGGTGGCAGCAGAAATAAACATTGCCAGTAAGAAAGCCATAGTCATTAACTGGCTGGCTGCTCCCCAGTATGATAGCGACAGGAAATAGATACAAGAGTTATTTTTGTAGTATTTAAGTTAAACGTCGTAATTTTACATTACTAGTCGCGGCCTCTTATGCTCTATTTTTTATGCTGAGTGTGAAGAGTTCACAATTCCCTAGATTACACATATGTTACTGAAATAAATATTGCTTTTTAAATGTGAGATGGAATGAGATATAAATCTAACAAGCTGATTAGCTGACATGTCTTTGTGGCCGGCAACATAACCAATACCTTCAAAGTGCGCCGCGAACAGGCGGAGTAATACAAGCTGCCACCTTGGAATGGATGGAGTAGTTATAGGAGCTCACGTGAACGAAACGTCTTTTTACATTCGCAGTTTCGTACAAACGTGCGTGCAGGGAAGAAACGGGTAAATTCAATCTTAACAACTTTGGCTATATTGTAGTCGCAATTTAGGAGAAGTTTATTTTCCACCACAGTGTTCAATACCTACTCGCTCGGCCCAAATCACTAGGTGTGATGCGTTGTTCATAGCAGTCCATATTGCGAGTATTATTATTTTTAAGCAGTTCAAAAATTTTTTAACGTAATAATTACCAGATATATTGACGTATATTTTCACACTATGCAACACCATAAACGGGGACATGAATTAAGTTCTTCGGGCTGGCAGGACAGTTTGTTTGGCAGGAAAATGGAATACACGCACAATTTCTAAAAGTAGACGAGTTGACACGCGTGTCAAATTTGAAGCAAGGCTCCAGGCCGTCCCTTGATAAGCATTCACGCATGACACCGGCGGACGTTAATAAGCCCTATACAATAAAAATCTAGTAAATTCAATTCAGAGTTTTATTTATCCTACTTTTGCCCCGTGAAATAGAGTTAGTCTCCTGAGAACTCAGACGTAAACAAACAGATTCATCCCTGTTGATCACGTGACTTTGATAGTTGTATTGATCATGGGAGAGTTAATTTAGCAGACATGCGCAGGTGACCGAAAACGTGTCTAATAAACTGCAATACAACTGCAAAGTCAATTTCAGTGCACACATTTTTGACGTCTATCTTGTCCTGAAATTTACTCGCGAAATGTTCCTATCCCTAGTAATAACTGCCCAACTTTATTTGAACAAACTTATTGGGAGAAATTTGACGGGAAAATGTTACAGCGTGACAAGGGCTTTAGGGGTGGCGCACTTGATGCGCGTTGCAGCGTCGCCCTTACAACTCCCGCACTTCTCAGCCTAAAACGCGTGGAAGCCGCGAACTCCAGTCGCACATTCCAGCACAACAGCGGTTCTGGAAAGCATATCGTCGGAGCGCCGTTCGCCGGTTAGCTCAGGATATGCTGCTCGCGAGCCGGCAGCTCAAACAACAGGGAACCTTCCCCATCACGAAGCAGCCAGTCAGACACAAGGCCCGTTCCAGACCCTCGCAATCAGTGAATGGGTACACACACATCGAATGAACTGCCACATCATTACACTTCTACTATGTATAATCCATTCACGGTTACTTCACACTTTTCTGAAGCCCTGCTTAAGTTCTCCTTCCAGGATATTCCTCCGCCTCATGCAACCGAAGATTAACCTAGTCTAGAAAATTACACCAAAGCACATCGCACTGAATTCTTGCGCACTCATTTGTAATAATATTTTGTATGAGAACTATTTCTTACTAGATGCTAGCAACACACATGTTTTCTCACTGTTTTCATCCATATCTATTATAAATTAAATATTATAATTTATAAATAATATATATAGTAAAACTTCAATTTAATGAGAAATAATATACGTTTATGTTTACAGAAGTATAAAACTCTTGTGACATTTGGCACATTTAGGAAATAATTTAACACGTCATACATGAGGTGATTTTTCAAATATTATATTCGAAAAATGCGAAGAAACCGCGAACAAACTATATAGGCTGTTCACAATAAAGTGAGCACTTGTGATGCCCTAGTAACTTCTTTCTTTCAGCAATTTTTTTATCCTTACACCACATTTTTACATAAATATTGCAATGCAAGTAATAAACATATTGTATGTATTCCACATCACTCGGAAGTTTATGTCTAAGGCTATATATATATATATATTGTCACGCCCCTTTAGGGAGTAGCAGGGCTAAAAGAAGGCAAGGAGAAGGACGCACACCATTTTAAAAAATCAAGAAAGTATGGACACAAAAATTCCACTACTAAAAAGACTCTACCCCCAGCATAACAACAACTACGTTCATTGCAATACTTAACTCGTCTACTCATATTACGCGAAAACGCGTCTAGCATGCTGAAGTCACGAAGTACGAAGTGGTGTAGATATGATCTATCGTCGGCCAGCCCGCGCAACTCGAAGAGAAACACTGCAAACTTACTCGGGCTGGGGACGAACATTTAGACGCTAAAACGCGACTCGGGAAGGTTAAGAAGGCGGCTGGAATAGCGGAGAGATGTATAGAATGTGCCAGAGTCATTGAGACTGAACTAGTTGCCAATAGTAGCCACTAGACAGCGCTCGGCCGCGCCAGGAGAGCCGTGCGCCTCTCTTCAGTATAGCTCAGTGTTTGGAAGTGTTCAGACGTGCGCCATCCCTTGAAAAGGGGGGGGGGGGGGGGGGGGGGGAGAGAAAAACAAAAAAACATTTTTCTGCAGCAAAAATATTGTCTCTTCAAATCGTAACCGCTCTTCAAACAAAATAACAGTTTATTAATCTGTGCTACCAAATACAGACGTGGCAAATAACCAAGCAGACTTCCTAACCAAATTCATTAACGTCATGTAGTTCTGTAAACACACCAACTCCATAATAGCAGCATTTAATCGTACTCCAGAAAATTGTAGGCATCACACATTTCAACAGCTAGCGGGACGAAAAATAAATCGTTCATGCAGGACAGGCTTTTGTCAGGACAGGAGTACTCACAATATTGCTTGATTTTGCTAACTGACACACGTGTCAGACTGGGCAGGGCTTCACACTGTAAAAAAGTGTAAACATGCATGTACTGTACATTGGTGTAAAAGTACATATTGTTCTATTTAATTCAAAAGGTATCACAATCTTACTGTAAGAAAAACACAAATGTACTGGTATATTGACAATTAAAAGGGTGTAAAATTACACATGCAATAGTATGTGTATAAATATACTAATGCAAGACACTAAAACCCCAGGCCTGTGTATACGAACACGCCAATGTTGTATTAAAACACGTGCATCAGTGTAACAGTACATATTTTTTCTATTTCACTCAATAGGTAGTACAATCTAACTAAAAAAACACAAATGTACTCTTATATTGACATTAAAAAGGGTGTAAAATTACAAATGCTAAAGTATGTGTAAAAGTAAATTAATTAATGGCACTAAAACCTCAAGTGTGTGTGCTTTAGCAACCATGTCTATGTCTTATCAACTCGTACATCAATGTAAAAGTACATATCTTCCTATTTCACTCAAAATGTGGTACAGTCTTAAAGTAAAAAAAAAAAACACACAAATGTACTGGTAAAGGCTGTTCGCGATAAAGTGAGTACTTTGAAATCATCCTTAGAAAAAAGTTACTGCCCCTATCTGCATGTATTTTAAATGGCGCACTGAGTGACATGCGCCAAGTAAAGTTGGTAATGGTGGATGGGAAATAGTTCCATATCTTAATGCAAAATGTATAGTGTTAGGTAGGGCTAACCATTTGCGCAAACTGAAATTATTTATTTTCCTCTCTGTTTTTTTTCATAAGTCTAGGTCTAAGTATAAGAATGAGCAGATTTGTAAAATGTTTGCTTTTCTAATAAGTCCACAGTTTCACTTGATCGCATGAATAAAGTGATGAGGCCCATGGTAATGTTAAGTTTACATAAGGCGGAGGAATACACGACGTGCGTACAAGTAGGTATTAAGCAGGGCTTTTAAAAGTGCTCATTTTACCGTGATCAACCTATTTATTGACATTAACAAGGGTGTAAAATTACAAATTCGAAAGTATGTGAGCGTATATTTACACATACAAATTTACGGTGACTTTTAATTTTTATGTGCAATTTCCTAAAACGAGTACAGCATTTGTAACTTTACACTCATGTTCCTGTGATTTGAAATATAGCTACAAGTATTTGCTTAAAACATGCGATCTAGCGGAATGGAGTAGAACTACTTCGAACTCTTTTGTGTGTTCAAAAGGAAATATTTACTCCCAATGATGGAATGTGCTGACTTTTGTATATAACTACCTACTATATATCTGAAAAATACGAGCTGAGCTGTCGTGAAAAGAATATCGTGAGCGTGGAGGTTCACTCTCCGGGATCTGCCCGCGACTTGAGGACCAGCGAAAGGGAGGTACGTCTGCGACTGCGATGAGACCATGGCAGCTTGGATGCGGCCACCATTCCGCAAGTCGTCGAGTCCCCAAGTGGCGGATAGGGGATCCCCAGGCTCTGGGGTGGCTGGGAATAATAAAATACGAGCCCACGAACCAATTGTCCGGTGCTAGAGCGCCGTTGTCGTGGACGTCGGGAACCTGGGCAGCTCAGTACGAGATGGTGAAGCACGTCTGCTGGAGGTGGCCCAACGATCAAGGCGGGGAGGGGGATCTCGAGGTATTGAAAAATGCGAAGTGCAGCGATCCTCACTGCTGGATTCTGCTGGTTGCCGACTGTGGATGCGTGATGAATGGATTGGAATGCATCGGAACTTGGATGCGCCCCGATGTCAGTCTTCACTCCTGGGCCAACGGATTCGCCATGTCACTGGTAGGTCCGGGCAGTGGCGGCTGGTGACTTTTGAAACTGGAAGGGCTGTAACGCTCCTAACTTATATCATTACAAATATCAGTTTTTAAAGAGGCACAGTGATAAATATATTGCGTACGACTGGCTTAAGTAAGTGTAGCTTATGTAGCTAAATACAAAAAATAAATGTGGTTGTTTGAAGAAAATTGTATCATCGCCCGATTTGTAATGGCCAACATACTGTGGCCGCTGGTTCAGATCTAATCATTACTAATGGTATGTATTTGTTTTAAGTTTGATTAGGTTATATGCCTTCCAATCAGTACCTACATGGTGTGGTACATTACACGAGACGACGAAAGACATCATAATAATACCAATTCTACCTTACTAATGATGATAATAACTGAAATATACTAAAATAAATATATTTTAAAACCAAATACTAATTTACATAGCCTACAGTACATACAAAATTCGTGTCTAATTTAAATTAGAGGATCAAAGTGGCATATCTTAATTAATATATTTGTAAAAAAAATTAATTCGTCAACCTGTACGCGCTATCTAACTGGCAATGTATATTCACCTTACCAAGCAATGAAAATTGTATGGCAATTTTTATATGTTGCGAAAATCATATTTATGTCTTTAAATTTGTCTCCCAAATGTTTTAAGAATTTTACCCCATTGACAGTCCACGCAAGATCATTAGGTTTCATTAGCAAAAAAAACTTTAACAAAACAACACATTTCTAACTTCACACCCTCATAGCCAGTCCGCGAAATTGTATGTACTTACTTCGAATTTTCTCGTATGTGAACCATTTACTATCTTGGCTTTGTTGTTTAATTATATTAAACTGTGGCCTTGCTGGTCCCAGATTCTGTAGCTCTAGTTTATTATCGTAATTGAAAACCTTTGTCGTAATAAGGTTTAAAATGTTACTCGCCGAATTAAAAATTATCTACAAGTTTACACAACACGACATTAACAACAACGCAACCCTGCTTCTGACCGATGCTCATAGCTCATCATTAATTAACTTATTCAGAGTGTTACGCCCTATATTTGAAGCTCGCGCGAGTTTGAACGATATCTATAAATAAAAAATATTCGAAATAAATACAAGCATTGTTAAGAAATGTGTTTAACAACTGCAAAAGAATGGAGCTCCAAAGTGCGCTTGCAAAACATGTAGTTTTGGTAGCTTTTTCAAGTTCCAGGAAACCATGTTTTTGTTTGAGCAGGGGCTCGCCCAGCTCTCTCCGATTTACAGCATGCGATTGGCTGAAAAGGGCCGAGCCCCTGAAGTCTTCCCTCCCTTCCGTAGCACCCCTAGTCATACGTTACGGTCATCTCTCTCTACTAGCTCTACCCACTTCGGGGCGAAGAATCTGCCGCCCCACCACTCAACGTTTCCAAAAACATTTCTCTCGTGACAAGAGTCTCGTCCATCTCAAAAACATTAGTTGCGGAATAACCTCCGTATTAGTAGGCAGTGTTATTTACCGAGTAGCAGATAAGTAAAGGTATGCGTTTTGAGATTTTATTAGGAGAGCTGCGCCCCACAGCCCTACCTCAGCAGCTGCCACTGGGTCCTGGATGTCTCCCGCTCTTCCAGATCAACGGACTGTTTTGTAGGCATAGGGAGGGGGTGGCTCCCCTGATTGCTGGTCCCCGTCTTCACCCACGGTGTGGAGATCCTGATGTCGGCGCGGAAGAGCGAAGATAGAGTCGGTGCCATGGCTGAGCTGTCCAGTTTTCCGACACACACGACGTGAAGCAGGGATGGCCCTGCATCCAATGGCTGATAACAATGCCACAGTGTTGGTTCGCCTGCACGGCAGTATTGACGGTAGTTAAACTTTAAGGGCGCTTGCGCCCACACGATGACTGGCATCGGCGCGGGGGCTGTTCTGTCCCCCGCAATGCACACCAGCCGCGATCTCATCTCATTTTATCCCGCACCAAACCAACAGAACTCCGCATCTAGGAATCATTCAGATTTCCTAGTGCCGGTCCCAAGCCCGGATAAAGGAGGAGGGTAAATGGCTGGTTGCGGAACCTTGAGAGATGCACTGATGTCGAGTAAGTGCATCCGTTAAAACTCAAAAAATGCTTTAGTTGGCAGTCCATCTGTCAATGTAACCAGCAAATCCTACCCCGTATGGGGTTGGGTGAGGGCGAGTACCTGGCACCTTAAAACTGAGTCTCCTCGACTAAGGTATGGTAGCATCGACAGAAGAGTCCCTGGTACTCCAGGTTGGGGGTTGTGCGAAGAGCTGGTAACCCTTCCACGGTAAAACATATATTACTCATGAACCTCAGAAGAAGAAAACTCGGATGGATTTTATGATGATGACAAAGGCAAGGACAAAGGGTAAACTATTTGGAATTAAAGATAATTTTGAATTGGGAACGTGGAATGTAAGAGGTATAAAAAATAAAGAAAAAAATCTTGACGGAGAGATATCTAGAAAGGGAATTAATATAGCTGTAATTACTGAGACAAAAAAGAAAATACAAGGAATAAAAGAAATAGATCGATATACAATGATGTATAATGGAGTCGCGCGAGAAGAAAGAGCTGCAGCAGGAGTGGCGATATTAGTGGATAGAAAATGGAAAAATTAAATAGTAAGTTACACCATTATAAATTAAAGGATTTTGATTCTTTATTTGAAAGTAGAGAGAGGAAACCTAACTTTGATCGCTGTATATGCCCAGAAGCAAACAAACGAGAAGAATCTGAACAATTTTATTAACACCTTCAAATAGAGACAGATAAAATCTGTAAAAGTGATTTCTATTTAGTAGCAGGTGACCTTAATGCTCGGGTAGGAAACAGCCCAATTCCAGAAGTAATGGGAAATATAGGCGAATCCAGCGAGAGGACAACTATCTAATATTGACTATGTGATGGTCAATAAAAATTAGGTCCCGATGTAGTAGACACCAGAGTGCATAGGGGTAGTGATGTATATTCAGATTATTACCTTATCATCATAAAAATAATAATTCTTGCTAAATGGAGGAAAAGGTTTAACAAAAATTTACAAAATGATCAAGAAGTTTATAAGATTTATCTGTTACAAACTGAGACGCATCCCATTCTCCAACCGACTTAGCTACTAACATGTATGCCGGAGGGTACACAGAGCTGTTAAGGGACTCACTCTGGCATAGCGGGATTTGGGGGCTTGCCAGAAAAAAAGATTCAGAAGTCAATCGTTACACACATTTTAGAGATAACTTTTTATTACTCTGTTAAAATACCAAGCTACAAAACGGAGTGAAATTACAGTAAAATTACAAAGATATACATACAAAGTTTGTGAATTAACATGACGCATTTGTAAAAGAACATATGCTGACGGTAAAATTGCTTAGTAAAACCTTGAAAATGTACAGAAATTTTGTAATTACAATTAAAGTGGATCTGCGATTTTACTTTTTTGTTATTGAGAAAATACACATGCACAGTGGTGACATTACAATTGCCATGTTTGTGTAAATTTACAGTATGTGGCAGGAAATCTCTAATTTTCATAGTCAAATTACATGCACGTAGTGCTTGTTATTTAACATCAAAATAAGTAAAAAAAAAAGACTGGCATGGGAACATTACACCTACAGTGTACATGTAATTGGGTATGACGAACATTAAACAGTAACAAACTGGTGTAGTAGAATTACCATAACAATGATTGTGTTAATTGACTGTGTGTGGTAGAAAATTAGTAGCAAATATAGTAAAATATCATGTACAGAGAACGTGTGATTTAATGTGATGATTAGTAAAAGAAGGTGACAGGTTTGATAAAATTACACTAACAAAGTTTCTTTAAATTTACATGATGTGGCTTGATATTGGTAGCAAAAAAAAGTAAAATGACACATAAAAAGTGCTTATGATTGAACATAATGATTAGTAAAAAGAATAACAAGTATAGTAAAATTACACTGGAACTGTATTTGTAAGTATGCATGGGACACACAGTAAAAGTACACGTAACATCTACAGTACATGTAAAAATACACGAACATTTGTTGAGATTGTGGTGTCACGTACATTCGTGTAAAATTACACTTTTTTTTTTACATTGTAGTCCATTCACGGTTTCTTCACACTGTTTCATTCAAACTTATAAATATAAATAATCTGGCCAAATATGACGTGTTTGTTTGTACCCTAATATGGCACGTATCACAAACTTTTTGTACTTGTGTTAATATAAATATACCTAGGGACACCCGAATTTCGCGAAAAGATTTCACGACCAGTTGTACTTCACAACACTTTAGCCCAGATCCACTTTCGTGATTAGGTGATCTAGATGTTACGCGTCTTATGTGTCTGCCCACGAATCACAGTCGTACACTATTGAAGTTACCTAATTCTGATTGGCCGGTCAAATAATAAAATGCCTTCTCACAATGACACGCCGCCAATAAGCAAAAGGAAACTGCTGATACACTCGTAGGGTATTGAAAGCTAGCATGTGCGAAAATCTTTTCGCGAAATTTTGGTGTCCCTAAATATACCTTATTTTAGGTTAAAATTAATTTTAAATAACGTTTTTATCTGTAAATTATAACATTACATTCATAATCAATACGAATAAAAACAGGTAGAAAATCGGTGTGTTGGTAATGCCTAATAATAAATAGTTCTTAAGCAATATGTTAAAATACTGAGTGCGCATGAATGCGGTGCTTTGCCCCTTTGATGCAATATACTAGACTCGGTTAAGCTATGAGGCGGAGGAATATTCTGGAAGTAGAACTTTAGCAAAGCTTCAGAAAAGTTGAAAGTAATCATAAATGGATAATATATACTTTTGTTCTGAGTAAACCATATGAACGTTATTAACTTGGCTTGCCAAATTTACTGTTAAAGTGCCGTAATGTTATTGTTAAAAGCGTGACGAACACGGGCAAAAGAATGAAACTACAAACGCGTTAATTTTGGATACAACGCCAGCGGTAAATAAGTTTTAAAGCTTTGCCCGAGATACAGTGAAGCTACAGAATAGGCACAGAAGTAAAATGACATGGTGACTCTTTTTGATGAGGGCGCATCCGTTTGCTGATCGGCCACGCGAGTAGCTGGAGCGGGCCTTGTGTCTGACCGGCCACTGCGAGCTGCGAAAAATTCGCTATTGGCCAAACTTATGGCTGACGAGAAAATTAAACAGGCTCTGATTGGCGAACGGCGTTCCGGCATGTTTTCTGGCCAGCAAAATTTTGCTTTCGTGTGTGGCTGTACCCAGACTGAAACGCCGGGAATCGCAGATTTGAAAACCACTCGACTAGATTTTTTTTTTTTAAAAAGGTCTTAAGAGATTTACAAATTAGTGAGAAAAAAAACTTCCAATGAGTGAAATGGCTAGGAATTGTCTGTGTTTTTCATGCAGGCCTACGCCAATATGTAGGAGCGCCCGATTTTCGCGAAAATATTTCAAGGCGTGTTTTACAGCACTTCAACTCAGATACATGTTCGTGATTGGATGGTTTGCATGTTACACGTCTTAGGTGTCTGCACGCAAATCACAGACGTACAGTGTTGGAGTTACCTAATTATGATTGGCCAGTCGAGTAGGGAAATTTCTTCTCACAGAGACACGCCTCCAATAAGGAATAAGAAAACTGCTGTAACTTCCTTATAGGTTATTGAAATCTTGCATGTGCGGATATCTTTCCGCGAAAATGGGACGTACCTACCAATAAGTCAGTCGGTACGAGCGGTGGGTGTCTTGAAGTCTAAACTAACTACTCCCATGCCATGTCTGGGAATCGAACCCAGAAACTCGTGAACTATAAATATCAGGCTCCTACGCGAATAGCCTAGTGACATGTGGCTAAAGGCTGTTCACGATAAAGTAAACACTTTTGAAATCAACCTTTGGAAAAAGTCACTACCCCTACCTGCATGTATTTTAACGGGTGCAATGACTGACGAGCCCAGTAAAGTTGGTAACGATGGAGGGGAAAATAGTTTCATATATTAACGTCGAATAAAAAGTGTTAGGTAACTATAAGTGATATCTTAAATTATTTCTCTCACTTTTTTTTTTTTAATGCATTGAAATGTAAAAATGAGCAGATTTAAGCAATATTTACTTTTCTAATAATGCTACAGTTTCACTTGACCGACGCATGAATATAGTGATAAGGCCCATGGCAATGCTAATTTTACGCAAGGCGGAAGAACAGCAGGGCTTTCAAAAGTGCTCATTTAATCGTGAATAGCCTATAACATAAAACCGCACTCGCAATTGCAGACGGCGGCGGTATACTGATCCACTCGGCAAATAGCCGGTGTAGTAATTTATTTTTCCTCTCCGCTTCCTTTGTTCTCCCTCCCCTGAGGCACCCAGACGGACAACGAACCCAGCGCAGGACTCAGCATCCCAATGGCGCCGAGCCGCACACGTAAGGGCGAAAATGCAGCTCGCAACGCGACGTCGGCCGGCACTTCCTGCGCACGTAGCCCTGCACTTCCTGACTCGGTAGACAAGGGGAGGGGTGGCGGCCTCGCTGCTGGAGGACACTGACTTGCGTATCATACTGTAAGTTTATTCCTTTCACGGTTACTTCCAAGTCTTCTGGAGCCCTGCTGAAGATCTTCTTTCAGCCTATTCCTCCGCCTCATGCAAATAAAACTGCAGCTAAGTCTAGAAAATTACCCCAAATGGACAACACACCGCATTCGTGCGCACTCAGTTTAACACATTCAAGACTGCACATATTTACTATAATTAATTATAGGAAAAATTCGCGAGTTCATTGACCTGTAGGCTAGACTCCACAGTCATGTGTATACTCGAGCCTCAGATGTTTGTTCATTGGCTGCTGCCCCATGGAGTAGCCAGTGTTACTTCACACCTGACAGTATGGCACTCTTACTTGTTTCCTTACAAGTCTGCTATTGGCTCAGAGTTGTCCAGGGCATGTCTCATAAACTGCGATCCACTTGCAAAGTTAACTTCAGTTTACACGTGTTCGACGTCTATCTCGTCCTGAAATGAACTCGCTAAATGTTCCTATCCCCTACTATAATTATAAAGACAAGCTGGAAGTGAATCACCTGTTTACACCACAGCAGGAATGTCTATTCTATTGGTTTCTGTATTCTCACTACCCACTCTTCTATTGGCCCACACCACACTGGGCGTGTTTACTGTGCTCTGCAACGTTCATCATTGGCTGGTAATCAGCCACTGGAGTCGCAGAGCTGATATGCTCCAATCGAATGTCGCTTACCGTATATAAGGTTTGCAGATAATCGTGTCCTTTTATCAGGGCATAGCAAAAATAAATTTTCTGCAGAGAAACTATACCTGCTGGGTTGTATTGTTCATGTAAGATCCTGTTAAATACTAGTGGAACAATGGCTCTATAACCCCGGCAAGTTTTATTTTCAACGACGAAGAAATTTTTAAACTGGCGTTACTCCAATTTAGCTCGAGCGTAGTCCAGAATGTGTTCATAATACTGTACATAAGAACTGTTTCTAACGAGCATTTACCAACACACCTATTTTCTCACTGGTGTTATTCATATAAATTATAAAAATTATCACAATTTTTAAATAAAATGTAAGTAAATGTTTAATTTAAACCAAATAACCAACGACTATGTAACTACAAATAAATTTAGCTGTAATTTGCCTCGACAGGATTCGAACTATGAACTATGCCAGTGCAAACGTAATTGCGCTTTATGTACCCTCGATGGGATTCGAACCAAGGAGGATCCGACTATACATCCAAAACCACAACCCTACCCAACTCTCACCATCCCCCCCCCCCCCCCCCCCCCACCCATCATCCTACTCTCAAAATATTTCAGTCCATCAAATGTTCGCTTGGGCGCTTTGTCCGCTTTGAACCGAAAGGGTACCCACAAGTAAGTCGGCCACTCACAGAACAGCTACTGAGAGGTAGGGGAAGACGAGAGTCAGTCACAACACACCTCCCCGGGACTAGGGGAGGGGGGAAGACCAATTAACAATGTCATAGGATGCCTGCACTCCCGTCACCACTTTACAAGCCAATCAAATGACCCTTATGTCGCTAATGACACCCTAGTATCGTAGAACGCCCCTGGTCCCGCTACTTGCGAGATTGTCCATTTTTAGTTTTTCTGTATTCACGACCATAAAATTGTAAAATACGATTAAATTCTATCATGATTATTTATGTCCAAAATTACTTCCCATTTTTAGAGCATTTTATAGTTACGAGTTTTACATTCGAAAATAGTCTAATTAAAGCAGAAAAAAAATTTAAAAATTGAAAGAAATTAAGTACTGAAGTTGGAAAAAAATTCTAATTAGTATATTTTGGCGTACAAATTAAAAAAATTTGAATAATTAGCATGTCGGCCTATAGTTTAAATTAACTGTTGTTCTCAGAAAATACGCTAAAGAACTTTCATGGGAATTACTTAAGTGGTTCCAGCATACAATTTTTTGTTTTATAATAAAATTTAATTTGAAAAAAGTCAGAAGTTAAGTTTAATTGCAAGTAAATAAAATGCCAGGATTCAAAAAAAAAATTGTGGCGTTTCTAGGAATTCTAAGAACACTTCGGCTGAAATTAAACATCGTACTCCTACAACTTTTTGAGATTTCTTTGTCAGAAAATTTAAGGTTCTATTTAAAAAGTAGGAACATAATTATTTTTTTATTGATTTCGTAAATTTTAATACGATTTTATTGATGAATGACTAGCAATTAAACATCTAAAAAAATAAGTCACTTGAAAAATCTTAAGTTTGTAAGCTACGTCCATTTTTTTTCTCCTTCGCGATTACCCATCCGGTAATGATGGTCAGTAACGATACTCGTAGCGGAGAGGTTGTTGGCTTGTTCAGGCGGCGCGGGAGAGGTTAACGAGCCGAGCTGTTCGTTCACAGATCGTTAGCAGAGCCGGATGGAAGTGCTGGATCGCGAACGTGATCCGTTGGCTTTGTCCGGCAGCTGGCGCTGATCAATCGCTTCCTGACCGAGCCCAGTTCAGACCACAATGTGTGGCGAGCGTACATTGTGGCGCCCGCGTCGCCATCAGATGCCCATCGCTTCCTCGCCAGTTCAATGACGCTCCCTCCCTCATGGCAAGTGACGCGACAATCGGGACGGACCGGCTGACCTCGCGCACGCGTAGTTCCGCCCATGACCGCCGTGCGCCGCCCGCGTTAATTACCATCGTCACGGCCCAGTCGCGTTAAGAGCGAGTTCACTCACCATTCTGGATTACTGTTTTTTTTTGATTATTTATAAACAGAGACCCTACCATTTCGCGTTATAAGATGGTAAAGGCTGTTCATCGATAAAGTGAGCACTTTTGAAATCAACCTTAGAAAAAGTCACTGGGGCAGTGACTTTTTCTAAGGTTATATATTTTAACGGGCGCCCCGAGAGACTTGCGCACAGTAAAGTATCGTAACGATGGATGTGAAGTTGTTCCGTATCATACCGTCGAATAAAAAGGTGTTGGGTAACAATTTCTGATAGTTTAAATTATTTCTTATGCTTTCTATTTTATTAAGTACATCGAAGTGAAAAAATGAGCAGATTTGTAAATTATTTACTTTTCTAATAATTTGACATTTTCAGTTAACCGACGCATGAATAAAGTGATGAGGCCCATGGCAATGTCAATTTTACATAAGGCTGAAAAATACACAAGTAGCATACAAGTAGATCTTAAGGGGGGGCTTCAAAAAGTGCTCATTTTACCGTAAACGGCCTATAGCTAGGGATAGGAACATTTCGCGAGTTCATTTCAGGACAAGATAAACGTCGAACACGTGTACACTGAAGTTAAATTTGCAATTGGATCGTTGTTTATTAGATGCCCTGGACAACTCTGCGCCAATAGTATACGCGCAAGGAAACAAGTAGCAAGTGCCATACTGCCAGGTGTGAAGTAACACTGGCTACTCTCTGGGGTAGCAGCCAGTGAACCAACATCTGAGGCTCGAGTGTACACTTGACTGTGGAGTCCAGCCTACGGGTCATTGAACTCGCGAATTTTTCCTACCCCTACCTATAATCGTAAGGATCGCCGATCACTAATGCCTTGCCGTGTACGTTACCGGTCCTGTGCAATGTGGGTGGAGGTGGAGACATTCGGATGGCTCTTTAACTTCGGCACTGAGCAAATACAAACACGGAGACGAAATGGCGAGAAGGTTCATTAGATGCAGGCGTACTCATTCTCTGACTGGTTATACGAGAGGTCTGGGAACGGGTCTTGTGTCTGACTGGCTACCACGTGCTGCGCGATTTCCCTTATTGGCAAGCATGCAAGTTACCAGGCGGTGATTGCCGAACAGTGTTTCGGCACGTTGCCGGGTAGCGGCGCCATTTTGATGGCGCGTGCAGGAGGAGCTCGCGCAATAAGCGGCCATTTTACCTCTGGATTATTATTTACTTTGTGACATTGGGGTCTCGAGGGCCGTCGAGGGTGAAGCGAGGTGTGTACGGAGCAGCGCCGGAATGCATGGGTGCGAGGCAACGGGAGATCCCCGAGAAAACACCAGTGGACCAGCGTCATCGTTCGGAACGAATCCCACGAGCGAAAATCCTGGAGCGACCCCGCCGGGAATCGTACCCGGTTTTCCTCGGGGGGGAGGGGGAACTCTCTATCCTCTGTGCCCCCGCGGCCCCTTCACGTGCAACGTTCCCACGTTAATGGGCACAGTGCGTGAACGGGTAAAGAACACGCAAGTTAAGTATAGGCTATTCACGGTAAAGTGAGCACTTTTAAAAGCCCTCTCATTCGGAATAATAGTCAATACAAATATTTTATTTTAGCCTTGGACGTAAACTTCCGAGTGCTGTGGATTCTCTGCACTGTGTTCATTACTTACATGGCAATATTTATTTAAAAAGTTGGTTAATGAATAAAAATGTCTGAAAGGAAAATATAACTAGAGCCTCAAAGGTACTCACTTTACCGTGAACAGCCTATAGTCGTCCGTACCACGAGCTCAGCTGCACGCGCCAGCAAAATGGCGTCAGTGGTCCGCAACACGTCGGCGTGTTGTGCCGTTCGCCGATCCTCGTTTGGTAAATCACCTTCCAGTTATCAGCCCGGCCAATAGGAAATTTTGCACAGCACGTAGTACCCAGTCAGACGTAAATATTGCGTATAGTTAGAGACATACAAAATTCTCGGGATTATTTGGCATCAGGCTGAACTCCATAGTACTCATACCGTAGCCGGCGTCATTTCTTCATTGGCTGCTACGTATATTTGAAGCCACGCCCTTTTTTATATGAACTGCACGTGATTGGGGCGCACAACTGTGAAGTGTCCATTTATTAGCGCAGAGTTACCCAAGGCGTGTCAAATGAAGTATAGTCCAATGAAAAACTTATTGCAAAGTTGCACGTGTTTAAAGTTCAACGAATCTCCAAATAATAACGCGAATTTTGCAGGTCTCTACGTATAATCCATTCAAGGTTACTTCCAACTTTTCTGAAGCCCTGCTTAAGGTTGTGTCTCAGTTGGTCCAGAGAGCGCTCTCTCGTGCTCTCGCTCTCGCGACCACGTCATTATGACGTCAGAGAGAACGCTCTCTGGTCGTCTCAATTGATCGGAAAGAGTGCGAAAGAGCGAGAGCACAGAGAGAGCACGAAGTTATGTACTCGCTGGTGCTATCTGACCACGCGCCATATTTGTTTACATTATTTCCGAGTTTGAATAAGGCTATAGCAGTTTTCTATATGTTGTTCACTGCAAAGTGAGCACTTTTGAAAGCCCTGCTTAAGATATACTTGTACGCACGTTGTGTATTCCTCCGCCTTATGTAAAATTAACATTGTCATGGGCTTCATCACTTTACTCATGCGTCGGTCAAGTAAAACTGTGGAATTATTAGAAAAGTAAATATCTTACAAATCTGCTTATTCTTATACTTGACGCATTAAATAAACCATAGAGGAAAATAAATAATTTCGGTTTGTACAAATGGTTACCTAACACTATTTATGTGACTTTAAAAAGGGATCTACTTTCCCTATATTGTTACCAACTTTACTGGGTGCATGTCACCCAGTGCGCCCGTTAAAATATATGCAGGCAGGAGCAGTTAACTTTTTTCTAAAGTTGATTTCAAACGTGCTCACTTTATCGTGAATAGTCTTTAAGCCGAAACCTCTTCGCATTTTACCTGTAAGTGAATAATTTCAACTATTTTAAACAACGGAATAACTTACGTAACACGTAGCCTATATATAAATACTGACATCTGACAAAGTCTCTGCTGCAACACGGCGGTAATATGTAAAACAAAAAAAGTAGTATTTTATGCTCTAATAATTATTCTAGTAGTGCTACAATAATTTAGAATTATTTTAAACATTATGTGTTATTTACAATAGCAATGGTTACGATTTTTTGTTTAACATGATTTCCCGCCTTTCGGCATCAGCTGTCTGCATCACGTCGGAGAGAAACGAGAGAGTGATTGTCTCAATTCCACAGAGTGAGAACATGAGAGGGCGCGAAGCAGTGCTCTCGCCAAATTGTGCGAAAGAGTGCTCTCTCTCTCTCTCTCGAGAATATTTTTTTAAATTGAGGCACGACCTAAGTTTTACTTCCAGGATATTCCTACGCCTCGTGCAAACAAGCTTATCTAAGTCTAGAAAATTACACCAAAGGGACAACTCACCACTTTCGTGCGCATCCAGTGTAATATTATTTTGCATAAAAACTATTTATTACAAGGCACTACCAAGAAACCAGTTTTCTCTGTTTATGCTTATATTAGTTATAAATGGAATATTACAATTTATAAATAGAGAATATGTTAAAAGATAAATTTCAACTAAATATAAAGTACTTTAATGTTCTTTTTAAGTTAACACATGTATAAAACGCTTAATATAACTAGGAAACCATAAATACCGTTATACATGGTTTGGGGAAGGTTTGATTAAAAATGTGTGACGAAACCGCGATAGACTATAGCTCGACTACGAAGGAAGTAAACCCAATTATAATACATTAGAAAACTCAACGTTTCTGTAATGCCAGAAAGGGTTTCTTTTTCTCATCCTACAGCATTCAGATCAACGTTGTGTCTATGTTCGTGCAAGATTGTCGTGTTAATCCAACCATACAGTTCCGGTGATTTTTTTTTTTCTTGTGGGGTGAAGAATGTTTTCCTTTTCTTTCCAGTTTGGACCGCCAGGAATGCAGGACAGGTGTGCGGTGAAGTATAACCATCAGGCGGCCAACAGCAAACCCGCGTTGCTTGGCTCAAATCTCTGATCATGCACGCAGATATGAAAACTTGTTTTCCAAACTGCTCGTGAGTCGCAAACCGGTGAAATGATGCCCCGACGCGTTTGTACCCTGAACTTCACGATAAAAAATATCTGAGTGCCGGGGTAACATAACCTAGTCCAGTCAAACTTAGTATGTAAGCGTCTGCTATTTTCGAACGTGACGTCAGTGCAATTTGCTTGAATAATTTTTATCCAGCACCCGTTACGCGATGAAAATTCAGCAATTCTTAAAATGTATACTTAGCTTAATATTTCGTAGTTATATGCATTATGCCCTAAAAGTTGTATATTAAAATTAATACGTGTTACTCAAGTATGTAAATATGGATATTTTGATTAGGCCTATGTTCAAATAAGTTGCAAGCGAACAAGTAAAACTAAAAGATTAATAAGTTTTCTTTGAGAGCATTTAGCCAACCTTAAGTATAAGATCGAATAATAACAGTCTTAGTCAAACCAATAAAACTGTAGCTGCACATTTTATTTATTTATTTCTGTGCTCGGCTAGAATCGTTTCAGTGATTGCATAGAAGTTATTGCTATTAAAATTTCCCTCTGTATTTAAGCACACATTTTAGTGCCCAAATCTCCGAGTCTTTATAAGAAAATTATTATCGAACAGAAAAGTCCTTAGCGTAAAATTACTCTTGCCGTACTGATAATTATATCACCATTTTGACCTTCTGGTAATCTTGTATGAAGTTGCAGTTTCATTCCAAATCTACTGCTGTAGGAGCGAATCTTCTTTGGAAGTTTTCCGTCACCTTGCCAGTAAATGTGAATGTCGTTTCTTTACGTGTGTTTTTTTTCTAGTTCCGCAACCACTGGGTTTCTAATCGGACTCTTCGCATAAAGTGAACAAAGAAGATTAGAATAATTGCTCTTCTTCGTACTTACGTATTTCTTTCATAGGATTCGTCCTGGTCTACCTTCACTTCACAGCCCCATCATATTCAATGGTCTATCGAAGTCTATTTTCCAGCTGGATAGCTGTCCTCAATAACCTTCACAATTTCTTGATTATCCATTTCATCTATATATTTACAAATTCTTGTTTTACCACATGTATCTATTCATTAATGCTCTTCACAATGTATTCGCTTTAATATTTTCTCTCTTTTTCTCTAACTGTACGTACGATCACTGCTACCAATCAGTATTATTTTGATATCATGATTTTGTACCTCACTTCTGGTTTTAAACTTTACTTTTCCTTTAGAAATATTTACTTCGCATTTTTCTTTATACCTGTTTACAGTAAAATTACTTGCGTGCCTGTGATAATGGAATGCTACGGGCTCGGGGGTAGGGGGGCATGATGAATGGCACTCACATGTGAACGCACATATGATACATTAAGATGTGAACGTACATACGATACAACAAGAATCCAGGAATTTACTTTCGGGGCCCCTACACTAAGTCCTAATCAGTGATGATTGTACTGTTTAAATCGCTTAACAGCATCTGACTTATTCAAAACTCACGTCAATCAATTTAACAGATGAATGATTGAAAAATGCCAGTTTTACTTCACTCATTAATTTAGTGACT
This sequence comes from Dryococelus australis, assembly GCA_029891345.1. Lineage (NCBI taxonomy): Eukaryota > Metazoa > Arthropoda > Insecta > Phasmatodea > Phasmatidae > Dryococelus > Dryococelus australis. The sequence continues at coordinate 291,260,636 of CM056993.1, read as the reverse complement.
TTTCCACTGATTCATCAACCATTTAATTCGCAGTTTTTTAATGATTTGTTTTTTGACTGATGGATCAGTTAAACAACGTGTAGGCCTGTTAAGTGAAATACGCATAAACTAATAAATCCCATTAAACATGTTTTAAGGTGAGTGTCTTCTTTTTTAATACCACTTTGCGAGGCAACATTGATATTCATTCTTTCATTCGGTATTTACGTCTTTCATTTCGTTTTCACATAATCATCATACCACTCGGTCTGAAGGTTTAAACTGCGTTCAATGTGGTGTAGTGAGTGCATTCATGCGAACTATTTATTATTACAATCTCAATGTTACAAATCAAACTAAAAACGAAAAGACAGGGCATGCAATTTAAAACTACGTATTTTCGAAAAGTATTACAATACTTATTTTCCCCCTTGTATTTCAGCGATGGCTTGGTAGCTAGAAGCAGGTTGCAATCTTTAACAGCTTGAATTTGTTATTTTTTTTATTGCGTTTAATTACACAATATAAACAGTGACTATCGGAAATATGTTTATTTCTTGTAATTACTTGGCTCACCTTAAGTTTTTCAACCACATTTAAAATTTACTTTCCCTGGATAAATATGCTATTATTTACCGATCGTACTGAAGTAATTCCCCGGCCGAGAAACTATTATGCAGGCGAAGCCACCATTACGTATTTGCTTTCAATCAAACCAATCCCGATTCCAGTTTATCATAAGTGGAAAACGTGGAGGACGTTGCCGTTGGACGACAGGGTTTCCCCTGAGTGCTCCTACTTATCCAATCATTGCTTTTCGCTGGTTCCTCATCGTACGGTTTCGTTCCGCTTCATGCACTCAGGAATTGCGGTGCCAAAATTTGGCGGTAATTATAGCCCCTCTATCGCCGAGTTGATACTGCTGATTTCACTGGTTCAGTTAACTCAGTAACGTTAGCTATCGTTCCGATTCTGCTGAAGATCACTGATGGCGACTGGCAGCCGTTCCTGCGAGTCTCTGGGTGGCGCCCTGCGTGAGGCCAAAACGAGTACTGAAGAACACTTACATTACTCTGGAGCTGGATGAAGTTGTGTAGTGTCAGTAAAATATTTTTAGCGGAACTTTCTAATTAAAAATCACGAACTAAACGTTGTCGATGAGGACGATGCGACTTACAGTATTTTTGCGCCCGTAGAAGAAACACGAAAAGCGTTAAAAGATAAATAAGACAATATTACAATTGTTTTCCCCTTAATTTTTAATTGTTAGAACTTCGTATATGTAGAATGTACGTTTTTATATAAGTAAATGACGGGTGGGTTTATTTATAAAATATTCTGTCACAAGGTAACATACATTACCTTTGTTTTGTTTGTTTATATTTACAATCTCGCGTTCGTTCTACTGCCTAGCGTTCCGAAACTATCAAATCACTGACACATGCGAAATATTTACTGAATACTGATACTGTTCCGTTACTGCTGACGAACACTAAAGAAACATCAGTACGGCCACAAATTATTTCCTCCAAATATTTATTCTCTTTCTTTTTTTCTTTACAAAGATTTTTCATGCGTAGGCCTATAATAATTCATCCCGTAGCACATTTATATATCCCAGTCGATTTATTTAGTATTAGGAATAGGCCTAGTGAAGATATCTTTTTGCTTGGTTATATATTAAAAATAAATTTTACGTCTTTCGCTTTCGTTCAATGCTATTTTTTCCTTGAGAATTTCAGTTCATTAATATCGAGAGTTTCAGTTCATTATCATCATCACCTAGTCGAATGGTATTACATCTCAACGTAACATTCGCCATAGTTATGTCCTTTTTATGACTATGTAAGCAGATTTAATGGTACATGGGACGTCCAGTGATGCTAGTTTCCCACTACATTACTCATGAACAAGTCATCATGCGAGGGTATGAATGAATACCTGCATAACTTATAATATTTTTAAGCGTAAGGCCTCACTCCGGCTATTTAATTTTCGAGTTAAGGAGATTATGTACGGGATCATTTTCTGTGGAATCGTCCTTTGAGCGCAACCGCGTATCTCGGTAAATAAAAGTCATCGAAAAACAACTTTTTGACAGAAAGGATTAAAAAAAATTGTCTATTCCCTATCGTTTTACTTTTGTCATATTTAGTGTACTCTGGGAGAAAAAAATTCGTGAAAGTGGTCAAATATCGCATTTTTAAAGCTTGCCTATGCAGTTTCCTTAGACGGCAAGAGAAAAATACAACGATACGGGCGTAGTAGTCTGTGGTATGTCATCGCGTGTAATAAAACCTCACTGTTACAGATCTAATCTGCACAGTACAGCGTTACGACGGAAACACTGCACGCCTTGCGCGTAGAAGCGATGAGGCACTAGGCATGCGTGTTAGTATCGCCCGTATCGCTCCCTAGCTTCTCGACCTTGAACGCGCAAGTGCATAATATCCTTAGCGATAAAATAATAATTTTACTTCTTACAAATATTTCTACTGAAGTATAAGGATTTGTTGGAAAAATTCTTTTGAATGATCCTTCGGCATACAATAGGAAAAATGTATAATAGGAAAAATCATATGGCTAAAGGGCATATTTTCAGTTCTGTACCTGTACAAGTAGGGATACAGAAATGCATAGCTGATATGGTAGCTTCTGAAACGTCTCCTCCATAGTCAACCACTGTTTGAATGTTGTGTCGATCCCTTATAGAAATAGTCCCAGTAAAAGAAATATGTAATTTAACTGTGACGATTATTTATAAAACTTACTTTTTCGTCACAGTTAAATTACATATTTCTTTTACTGGGACTATTTCTATAAGGGATCGACACAACATTCAAACAGTGGTTGACTATGGAGGAGAATATTCACGTGAAAATCTGGGATAGTTTTGCCACAATTATAAGCTGTCGCCTTTCGTTTGCTGAACTGTCACAAGCATCTTCCATGACATTCAAAATTATTTCGTGGAGTTGGGAAAAATTAGGCGAAGGTATACTAGCACACGAAAATTGCCGTAAATCAACCGGAATCCTCATTAAACATAATAATTTTCAGTGTGTACCTTTTTAAGCACACACTCCGTAATAGACCACCGTTATTCGTTCTCAGACAGTCGGTGATTAGCCTAGAAATTTGTCCTAAGCTACTGGGGGTTCTAAAGGCCACAGAGTCGTGAGTTAATTGCATTCCGCTCCTTCCAAGGGGGTAAATACCGGCGAGTACAAAGTAAAAGAAATTAGCTTGGAAATATAAATATTCATAGGCAATCATATCGCGTCGCAGGATGAGTGTAACGAGCGTTAGAATCTTTCAAGGTTAACAAAAAACCCAATATTTATTATGATATCTTTAGTGTAACAAATTGACGGCGCTCGCTCTCGCCAGTGCGTAATAATTCCCGCCACGCAGTAACTAGGTTTTTTCTTGTAACTCTTCCTCCGTCTTTATACCCCCCCCCCCCCTCCTCCTTGCGCCAGCGAGCCACGGGTCGAGTTTATAGGAAACGCACCGCCGTAGAAGCGAACAAGTTTTTGTCCCGTTTCAGGCTCGTAAACTGGTTACACGTGATCGAGCATCGAGAACGAAACCGGTCCCCGGCTGCAGAGAAAGGTGCGAATCATTAAAAGAAAGCTTGAGTTATGGTAGCGGTAGGGTCGATCAATGGTGGAGCAAAAATGGAATTCTCGTTCCGCACTCGACTGCCCCGTAGAGGTCAATGTCAGTAAAGAAGCGACGCATTCTGTTTTTTTTTATTACCGCGAATTCCACGCACAAAAGCAATTAATTAGCTTAAATTCTCATAAGTTTAACTTTTCAGCAAAATACTGTAGATGAACAACACAACTGTAATAGTAAGTACTTATTTATGATTTTTATATAGAAGATGCCTACTTAAGGGTGTTGTATCCTTTCGGTCTTCTATATTTCTAGCAAATCCTAGTAATTAGAATTTATGACCAGGCACAAAAAATCAAAGCTAGACATGTCTACCTAACTATTTTTTTTTTAATTTGTACCATTTCAATTATACCTTTATTTTCCCAGGTGAGATTGAAATGATTAAATAATTAGGCTATATTCCGTTACTAGAGGCCTGAAGAATTCGACGATTCCTTTTGGGACAAGCTAGAATTCAAAACACGTGTGTTTATATTAACTTTAGCCATTGGTCCACACAGTGCTTGACACCTCCTGGAGAACGCTGGCTCAATCGTCGCCTTCCACGGTGACAGCATACAACCAATGTGCAGCTGATATCGGCATATTTGCACATAAGACTGTAGACTCTAGTCTGCAGGTCAGTGAACTCGCGAATTATTAAGGTCTCTATCCATTACGGTTACAGATGTGGAACTAATCATGTAAGAATAATAATTTGGGTTTATAAATAACTGTTAAGATGCCTTGCCTTGACAAGCTTAAGTCGGAAACTGACGATAATCTCTCTAAAACGCAAGTAATATCACAAAATTTAAAATTTTCTGCATAAGTGGTGATAGGAAAAGTAGTTGCAAGATGTAAAAAATCGAACGTAATGTGGGAACTGTAAAATGGCATGAGATATAGGCAGTCGCACTGGTGTCTATACTCGATGAGTGTGAATATGCGTAATTGTTTGCATCCATTAGAAAAACTAGCAAGCATTTAGGGAAAACATTGTATTCGAGCTCGTCCTGCCGAAGTACTGTAGCTTTAAAGTGTATATGGGCGGTTCACGGTAAAATGAGCACTTTTAAAAGCCCTGTTTAAGATTTACTTAAATGCTCGTTGTGTATTACTCCGCCTTATGTAAAATTAACGTTGTCATAGGCCTCATCACTTTATTCATGCGTCGGTCAAATCAAACTGTGGAATTATTAACAAACTAAATATTTTACTAAATCTGCTCATTTTTACACCTCGGTGCATTAAAAAAAAAACATAAAGCGCAATAAATAATTTTAAGTAATCACAAATGGTTACCTTACACTTTTTATTCGACGTTAAGATATGTAACTACGTTCCATCCCTCGTTACCAACTTTACTGGACGAATGTCCCTCAGTGCGCTCATTAAGTTATACGCATGCAGAGGCAGTGACATTTTTTTCTAAGGTTCGTTTCTAAAGTGCTCACTTTATCGTGAACAGCCTTTACAAGAATAGTGTTGCTTCGAATTATTCACCACTAATATTCTCTCACGAGAACAACTGTGCATATAAAGAAGAAAATAAATATATTTATTGTTAAGTCTACTATCTGACAGACGACTTCAGTGGCGTGTAGTGAAGTGTTGCAAGGAAAGCTGGAGCTTGCCTATTGCTGTACATTCTCGGTGCACGCAGCAGGGACCAATTAACCCCAAGGGAAACTGAATGTATTTCGACCCCTCACAATGAGCAGGCAAGGGACCCATTACACGCGCCCCGTGGCGTCACCTGTCGAACTACGTTTTTTATAGAGGACATGTAAACTAGCAAGCAACAGGGTACAACACAGAGCTAACGCCAGCTGAGCTTACCTAGCAAACAGTTCACCACACGCCACTGGGCGACATTCTTTTACCTTGTGTATCAGTAACGTTTTCATAGTGCAGCGTTTTATATTAACGTCACATTCACATTCATTGTCGTGCCGGTTTTACGTCAGACTGCATTTCATATTTGTTAATATTTTTCCTCTGTCTTGCAACTTACAAATATCACACGAGAATTTTTGTGTGCTTAATGCTTTGGTCGGTGTCAGGTGTTGAAAACTAAAAATATTTTGACGCTTGTTGTACTTAAATCAACACGACACTTGTTTCATTATCACAGGCATTGAGCTGTAGGCTATATGTTCGGCTACATTTGTATGAACCAATCATGACTTAGATCAGTAAGATAGATAGCGTATCGGTGTCATCTACCTACAAGTAAGATCATTGGTAGAGCCACGAGTTTTTCGTGAATTTATTCCGAGGCGAGGTAGACTCCAATCATTTGTTCTTTTCACGTACTGTTGTGATTAGACGGCAGTTCTTTAGAAACGCCACTTTTATCTGTGGGCTAGTGATAAGCAGGCAGCAGTAGTGTGAGTGAGTGTTAACAGTCACTTACAGAGGCTTCACTTGATCACAGCAGCCAATAAGCAAACGATAGTGTCTCGGGTGTATATAGGGCTGTCCAGCCTACCTTGCTGCCAACTCGATCCGCAAAATACTCGGGGCTCTAATCATTGGTCATTGAGCTTTGCAGTGTGCAGTACACGCCAAAAATTACCTACGCGTGCGTAATGTACACATTTGTGTACACCGGGTCTGAACGCCTTAATATCTAAACTAAAGGCTTATAAAGAAATATATGTGATGTACACATATTTAATTAAAATTAAATGTGTTGGATTTCAGAAACAGCCTACAGGTCGCCTTCCATAATGTCACCACAAGAGCACGAGAAGTATGAATACATTCGCGCCGTCGGGTACTTTACTTTAAATCAGGATAATCCAAGTATATCCCTGATGATTTCGCTTCTGGCTGATTAAAACTACACACGTCATGCGGATCCGGCCGCGGTTCTATTAAGGCTCAGAGGTAGTGATGATAAAGAGGGAGAGGTGAGCATGTAGGCGCGAAATATGGATGTGTTTGGAAGTCAACTGCGAATGACGTCACGTGGAACTCGCCACAGTCTGCTTAGCGTACATTATCACATGTCGCGAATCCGCTGAAGGCACACAACGTGCAATAAAAAAACAATTCGGTATCAAGCAACCTTCTGATGCCCAAAACCGTTCCGTAGGTGGACTCGTATGACCTTAGCACGTAAACAAAACAGCTAAGTACCTGCCATTGGACATCAGTGTCAACATAGCATTATACAGGATATCCTGTAGTTAACTCTGAAGGCTTTACCTTGTTAAGTTTCGTATGAAGTGCTGGTGTATTACTGAAGTTATTTTACATCAGCTGTATATACAAAAAGTATATCATTTCAATTTACTAAACTTAAGTCATCATTTTGTGGACAGTGCGTGTGTTCATCACTATGTTTGATTATATTCAAATTTTCTCTTAACTATATTAACGTACTGTGCGACACTAATATCGCTATAAATTATAATAATACGGTATCGTACACCAAAGTATGTAAAAAAAGTTTAACACATTCTGGACTACGCTCGAGCTAAATTCAAGCAACGCCAGTTTAAAAATTTCTTCGTCTTTAAAAAAAAAACTCGTCGGGGTTATAGAGCCATTGTTCCACTAGTATTTAACAGGATCTTACATGAACAATGCAACCCAGCAGGCATAGTTTCTCTGCGGGAAATGTATTTTTGCTATGGCCTGGTAAAAGGATACAATTGACTGTAAACCTTTTACACGGTAAGCGACATTCGATTGGAGCATATCAGCTCTGCGACTCCATTGACTGATTATCAACCAATGATGAACGTTGTAGAGGACAGTAAGCACGCCCAGTGTGGTGTGGACCAATAGAAGAGTGAGAAGTGGGAATACAGGCACGAATAGAATAGACATTCCTGCTGTGGTGTAAATAGGTGATTCACTTCTAGCTTGTTTTTATAATTAAAGTAAATATGTGCAGTATTGAATGTGTTAAATTTTTTGAGTAATTTATTTGGAAATTGATTTGGAAACTAAATGTTTATTTAATAATTATAGCATAAACAATAGAACACCGTAAAATTTCAGGTAAACTTCCTAAACTGTAATGGAAGTTTTTAACCTATACAGTATATGGTAATAATACTACGTATCAGGCTGAACACATGGGAATGTTTAGCATCGCTACTATACTAAGTTGGAGACTTCCCTACGCATTTGACTCTTTCCTGAGCAGCTGTGGGAACGTTACCGTGGATGTACGGGGAAATATTTAACAAACGCAATTTGTTACTGTACGTATACACCAATATGGTAAATTTACAATTAAATTCTTAGAGTGAAGGTATGATAAATAATAACTTAATAAGAATTTAATTTGCTCTGCGTGATCGTATATATATATGTTCCTGGAACATTAAAATTGTAGTTTTGACAACTGACCATGCAAAAAATATGGGATAAATTTTCTTTATTCACTGGATCTGGCATCACATTAAACGTGTACTCAAAGTCATGAAGCAAGTGCGACCCTGGCACAGGAATTGACGTGGTCATTTCTGCGCTGCGTCCTTCTCGGCTTAGTCACAGTACAGCTGAGAATACAGAAGTGAAACAGTCGCTCAAATCGTGAGTTTTCAGCTTCGCGCATTCAACTAAAATCGTGTCACTGGTTGGCAACGTGTAGAAACGTTGTTTACCAATCACCACCTGGTAACTTATTTTTAGGGGCATGCAAAACTCGCGTTATTATTTGGCATCGGGTTGAACTTCACAGTACTGTATGCACTATAGCCGAAGTCGTTTCTCCGTTGGCTAGTCCATAAAGGTGAGTTCATTCCCTTTCTGACTGAACTGCACGTAATTAGCTATGGCAATTGTGAAGTGTTCATTTATTGACGCAGAGTTACCTAGGTCGTGTCAAATAATGCATTTAGAGATGATGGTTTATCGCGGGAAAAGTTGACTGTTTGCTATGATTCAACGTAGTGTACACATGTCCGGCAGTTTTCTTTCCTTATTGGCTGCCATGCGTGTATGAAGCTACTACCCCATTTCACTGGGCCAATGGGGATTCTGATACTATAAGACTGAACGTTCGTGGTTGGTCTGCAAACAGTTAAAACCTTGTTCATTCAATCATGAAAGAATAAAATAGTTAAGAGTGGTATAGAAGATATGTTGGCTCAAAAAATTTTTGCGATTTTTCCATCATCTCTATGCATGAGCCAATGACAAACAAATTGGAAAGGTACACGTGATTGAAGTTTAGCATGTCCCCAAATAATAACGCGAATTTTGCAGGACTCTACTTATTTGCCATCCAACAGACCAACTACAAAGCAATCTTTCACAGGTCAGGGCTGGCGAATCAGGCACAGGGCCCATTGCAGAGCCTCGCGCGGTCAGTCAAATAATGGGTACGCCACGTTGAAAGGAACCACCACGCAGTTTCGCTTCTATCGGTTTCTTCACACTTCTTCCATCAGACTTTTGAAAAATAACCCCATGTATGACGTGTTCAGTTAGTATCAAAATATTCCATGTGTCACAAGCGTTTTATATCTCTGTTTACATGAAAGTGTCTTATTTTTCGTTAAGTTGAATATTTACCGGTATGTTATCAATAAATTATAGTAATTCATTTAAATTAAATATGAAGAAAAACAGCGAGAAGACATAATTGTTGGTAGCGGCTTGTGAGAAATAGTTTTCATGCAAAATATAATTACAGCTGAGTGCGCACGAATTCGGTGCGTTGTCCTTGGGTGTAATTTTCCAGACTTAGTTAAGCTTAGTTTGCACGAGGCGGAGGAATATCTTAGAATTAGAATTTTAGCAGGGCTTCAGAAGAGTGCGAAGTAACGGTGAATGGATTATAGTATGTGGTTCAGTGGCGACAACCCGTCTGTCATTACGCGGGAGGCCATCCTTGCTGTTCACGTGTATGTAACTAATGAAAACCACACCGAGCCTCGACAGCAACCTTAGCTGTTCGGTTGCCAATGTAATTTTACTTCCGGCCATTTTTATTATTGTATTTTTTAAATACCTTTGATAGCGAAATCCAGTTATGAGTTCTAGGTAAAAAGATGTTAACAATAATGTTAGGTTAATGTAACAATGGTGTACAAAATAACGTGTTCGTGTTTTTCAATTGTATTTTGAGTTTATAATTTGAAAAAATTATAATTTAATACTGAAACTTATTGAATTTGACATTAATTTGCCTAATATGTAATGTGAAGTGCTAAATGGTGGATTAAGTTATCCAAGCCCACCTCCAATGTTTAAGGTTGCCTAAACAAAGTGACAACATAACTTAACCTAATTTAAGCCAAGGTAACCTAACCTAACCTAATCCAAGTGTTATATCATTTCAGATTCCCAAAACATTAGTTGGAGAAATCGAATGTATATAACATAGGAATAAAAAAGAAAAATTATTCATTTATTCAACACAAAACACATGAGTATCGGAGCACCTGCTGGAACAACTCTTCTCGGACGTTTGTCGCTTTGGATTTGTTTTCAACCTCCTTCCAAGCCTCTTACGTCTCCCTGGAACCGCGGTGGGTTAGTGATCAGACTACTCGCCTCTCACACCAAGGCGAACCAGGTTTGATTCCCGGCTGGGTAGCTCCGGGGAAGCGCGCCGGACGATGCCGCTAGTCGGCGGGTTTCCTCCGAGATCTGCCACTTTTCCCGCCCTTGCATTTCGGCGCTACTACATTCTCAACTCGCTTTGCCCTAATCGCCACTCAGTAATATTCTTTTAATAGCCACCCAAATCTTTCTCCTCCACTCCTCTATTTTACAAAGCGTTTGGTCGCCACAAACCATGCAAGTACTTCTGTTCTTATTAATTCTCACTTCCCAGTCTATCTCTTCAAGTGGCAGCTGAGCAAGACCCCCGGAAATAAGTTTGCAACTTTAGAGCATGTTGTAATGTAGGATACTAGCGTAAACCTGCCTTTAAACCAACGTACTCACTGAACGCACCGTAGGTAAGACACCGTTGTATTCAGGACAATATGCAAACGCCTGCGGCGAAAGAATGCCAATACGACGCTAGCCGCGAGGACACAGCAACACGTGCCTACGGGAACAAAATAAGCTCTCAGCAGTTTCGCCACGAAGTGGAAGGTAAGCCAGGACAAGTTTATAATACAGAATCATTAATAAAAGCATATCGAACCCACAAAAGCTGTCTGTATTCAACCAGCCACCGAGAAGAGAAGATGCTGCCCTGGACGACCAGCCTACGGCGACGACTTCGCAGAATGTGAGCGTGCAGATATGGACATTAGTACTAAATAAATATGTTACACTAATCTAACGTAATATCCTCCACGCGTTACAGTAAGGTGGGTGTACCAATGGTGGCCCATGTCCGCAAGGTGGCCGGCCCACTGTGCGATTCTGATAGTAGTTGTGAGAAATACCACCGGATGTCTCCTGCTTCTTGTACGGTGTCCGATCTTGCGTAGAATGCAAGAAGTGAAAAGCCTGAGTCGAAAGCCTGCCATGTTACGATGCCATTAGTCAAGATGTGAAGCGGGGAGGTAGTGTTTTATTATTTATGGCCGAGTAGAAGATCGTAATACATATAGGTAATTATACAAGTAAATATACGTTCTTATGTGACTTCTGAAAGCCTGATGTATGAGCTTTCGAAAATATAAGGCATGTTCAATGTTTTTCGAAACATATTTACGTGAGAAGAATAATTATGGCACGTAATGTGCTTTTCTGCTAGGTTCCTAAAGTGGCCATAGTGGGCCACCTTGGGAACCTAGAGGACTACCTTAGGAACAGCACAAGTTCTGTAACTGCGCAAATAGTTAAAGGTGTAATATGCGTTGTATTATGTTTCGTTAAATGTTTATATAAATGACATAATTTTAATTATTTGGAGCGACAAAACAATATAACATTCTTATAAATGCAAATCTATTGACATGGAAAAAACTTTTAATGATACGCTTTAACATTAGCTTCGTGCTAAGCTAATGTACGGGTGAAAATCGCCCATACTAGCAGAACTCCCATGGACATAGAATACATAATCACGAAAATTATCATGTAACCTTTTTTAACTGCTTAAAAATAATTAGTAATTATAACATAATTATGTTTCAGATTAATATGGCGAAGAAGTTAGGCAAATGGACTCAAGAACAGCTAACTAAAACTATGGATGAGGTTTTGAAGGAAAAAAGTGGCAGTGAGGAGGGCAGCTGAGATTTTTTATGTTCCAAGAAGGACACTCACGAACCATCTAGCATCTGGAAACCCTAAAAAGGTCACAGGTATGCCACCTATTTTGTCAGTTGATCAGGAGATGGAGCTTTGCAGGAGAATTCATAGACTTGCAGATGTAGGAATGCCTACAACACCCAAAGAACTTAAGCGAGACAGTGTACACTTTTTGTACGATAAATAACATAAAGTAGCCATTCAACATACAACATACCAGCTGGGTCAGCTGGTATGAAATGGCTCAGGTTGTTTCTGCGGAGGAACCCTGATGTTGATAGAAGAAAATCTCAGGATTTGAATCCAGCAAGAGCACAGAAACTTAACAGATTTATTGTTAACAATCATTTGAAAAGTTGAAAAATGCCATGATCGAATTGGATTTAATGCAGAAGTTTCAATGTATATACAATGTCAATGAAAAGGGAAATAGACTTTGTGTATGCAAACCTCTGTGGTTTTCGCTCGAAAAGTGGCAAGACATGTGCATAGCATAGCTTCAGAACATGGTGAGAATGTTACCATCGTCTCATGTAGTACTGCTTTGGGACATGTTATCCCCCAGTAATTCTCTACAAAAGTGACCATTTGAGACCAGAATGGTGCAACACCTTACACCTGGGAGTAAAATCTTTATGGCCCTAAATGGCTCTATGAATGCACACACGTTTGTGAAGTGACTTTCTCATTTTGCAGAATACAAAACCCCTGGTTCTGCACTTTTAATTTTTGATGGCGCATTTTCACATTTGGATGCATATATTGTGCATGCAGCAGATGCTCATGATATCACATTGTTTTGCTTTCCTAGTAATACGATGCATGAGCTACGACCAATGGATAAAAGCGTTTTTAAATCATATGAAGTACATTGGGATAATGAGGTGATGTTGTTTTGGACACAGCATATACATAACATAGCTATGGACATCGAAAAAGTGAGTGTCAACCCCAATATTAGAAGAAGTCAATTCGGAGAGCTTTTCTCACGAGCATCGGCAAAGTCTGCGACACCTGCAAATGTTTCCTCGGGTTTTCAAGCAACTGGTAGCTATCCATTTGACCCTTCTGTGATATCAGATGAAGCTTTTGCGCCTAGCGAACTCACTCCTAATGGCTCAGTTCTTGGTCAAGTCAGCCACAGGCGTTCAGCGTGTGATGAAGTGAAACGATATGCATCAAAACAAACAGTAAAGAAACTCCAGAAGAAGACGCCAGTATCCCCAGATAGTGACAGTTCAATTTCCGTCGGTGTTTTTTCTCCTCATGACTTAACCTCAGAAGACTTAGTTATCACTGATTCTGAAATCGATATTATTCCAAGCATATCATCACCATCATTGTCTGACATCCTCCATACATCTGAAGCTCCTGCGAAGAAAAGTGTAAAACCAAGGAAAAAAGCTGTCAACTATCGTGCCCAGATCGTGCCATGTCTGTTTCAATCCAAAACTCCTATCGAGACTACAGAAGAATCACTGGTCAAACGAAAAATTGCAGGAAAACAACAGAAACGTCAGGTGTCTGCGGCAGAAAACGCTCATAAAAAAAGTAAGAAGGAGGTACAGAAGAAACAAGAGGCTGTGGCATTTGAAGTTCGCCCCTCTACCAGTGGGTTGCAAGCAACAAAACAAGCTAAATATAGTTGATATTGCCATTTATGTAAATTGGACACAATAGCTGACATGAGACTGTGTAATCAATGTATACGATATGTTCATAAGGACTGCGAAGGCATAACATCCAAAGAAAAAATTCCAAATTTCATATGCTCGTTTTGCCATTTGATTAATTTTGTTTAATTTCATTTTAAGGGCTCTTATTATACTGTTTCATTTTAATACATCTTAATAATAGATTATAAAGGATTGAATGTTAATTTGTAAGCATGGTTTTCTTCTTTGAAGATATATGGATGCCTATAACATTCAACGTCTTTTCCTCAATTTTAATATGTTTTTAGAATGTCTGTACTGATATTTAGTGTTTAGGTTTTTCATCCACATCAATACATTACACATTAACAGCTGTGTTACTTTGTAACGTACTTTTGTGGTTTATGTCAACCTTGGATATTATGAAACTTAGTAGTATATGGACCACCTTTGGTACCATTCGCGGGCCATCTTTGGATCACTATGTTCCAAAATATGGTCCACATAAAACAATTTTACAAGAACGTAAAAAAATATTGGAAAATTTAAAAAAATTAAATTCATTGTGTTTGCTTGTAGCTATGTATGGGTTAAAGTTTACTTTCCCTAAGTTTGACGATTTTAACTCCCACCAGACAATTTAAAAGTTCGGCAAAACTTAACTATGGCCACCATTGGTACGCCTATATTACATGTAATTGCATAACATTGTTACAATACGGACATAGCTCTAAATATAACTGTTTTATACATTGTATATTGTGCGTTGTGATTAACTAACTCCCAATTAAGAATACTAAACGTATGTTTTGAAAATATAACCAAAACAAACCATAACAATATCCAAAATATATCACGATCACCCTTATTTTATAACACTTTCTCACCTTCCCTGTATTCTCAGAACTGATTGGCCATTCGCATTTCTCGCAGATAATAATGCATATCACACCGAATGGAGAAAAATGAGCTACGTTCATTTTTACATTGCGCACAACAAAATACACGTTAAGGTGAGCTACAACCCACAGATGCAATATCCGATTCATTCTACATACTGAATACATAACATAGGACGTCATAAAAACCCTGAATGTGATCGTAATTTTTGGCAGTATTTGGGTTCCATTGAGCCTAAAAATCTGTAATCTCTTGTACTTGCCTAATTGTTTTATTGTGTTCACAATCCAAGATATCAAGTGGCCGTATGATGATTGGCTGTAATTGAGAAATGGCATCAACGTTCAAAATCGTCAACGTTGATTCGGAAGAAGATATTGTTAACACTACACTGTATTGTAGTTAATGGAATTTACTAAGAATGTACTCCCGCAAGATCGCTGAAACTGAAGCAGCAGTAGAATTTTACCCAGCATTAAGAGCATTAAAAAAAAATGCTATTCAGTGCAGTAAAGAAAAACATTACTCATCCAGAAAAATGTTGGTTACGTGTAACCCTCGAAGTTGCCATTGACGATATACGACGCGTGGCTGTTAAGTAACGGAGGTTGGTCACCCATAAGTAGGGACCTGCAAAATTCGCGTTATTATTTGGCGTCAGGCTAAACTTTACAGTACTGTACATACACGAGCCGGCGTCATTTCTCCATTGGTTGCTGCCTAGATGTGAAGTCACTCCCTTTCTGATTGAACTGTACGTGATGGGGGGCACACAATTGTGAAGTGTTCATTTATTGGCGCAGGGTAACCTGGGGCGTGTCAAATAAAGTACGGCCCAATCACAAACATATTGCAAAGGTACGTGTGTTTTCAGTTTAATGTGTCCCGAAATAATAACGCGAATTTTGCAGGTCTCTACCCATAAGGCTGTACATGGGTGGAGAGCGAAGAGAACGTAGGGTAGGTATCAGTGATGTTTCAGGAGTTCCAGACCCTCAACCCGTCTTTCTTTAAAGTTTAGTTTGCCTCCGAACTTTGCTGAAAGACAAAGAGGTATGCCATCTCGCTAAGGTTATGATTAGCTTAACAAACCGAGCAGTGTATGAACTTGAAATTTCTTGCGCGATTAAAAAATATACCTCTGACAGGGCGTTTGGACCTCTTTTGTGTTCGCTGACAATACTGTGTCACTTCCGCGAGTGTTTGAAAGGCATTAACGATTAAGTGAAGGTCGGGAGACGATGCATGTCCAAGGTTCCCTGTAACTTCAAAAATTACGAAAATTCTTATAAAAATATAATGGAATTGTTTGGAAATATCGATGTATGAGCATTCGGGTGGTTGCAAAACATGATGAACGTGGACAAAGAGATGGCAAGGCAAATTCTGCAAGATTAGTCGAAAATTACAAAAGAGTGTGTAGTTTTTGTGGGATATATCATCCTTGTGCTTGAGCATCCCCCACATTCTCCAGATTTGGGAAATTGTACTGTGTCTCATATAACGTGGCGAGATATTGGCAGTCAACGAGTGGCAACATGACCTATACGGAACAATCTAGGTGCCATTTACAAAATCCTATATCAGCTGGTGCACGAACGAACAAAAGTTAATATTATGATGAATATTCTAAGTGCATTGAGGACGCTCTTCGGACAAGCAGGAAATACGAGATAAGAAAGAGTTCCTAGATTAATTAATACATTATATTTTACGTGACCACAAAACAGCGGTTGGTAGTGCTAAAGTAGTAACGTATAGGTGTTCAAAATGAAATGCACAATAAAACGATCCGTATCCAAATTAAACTCAACTTGAAACCACAGTGGAAAGGGTATTGAAATTACTCTCAATCTATTGATGTGGTGAGAATAAAAACTACAGTTCTGTTGAAGAAGGTGGCCATCAAAAACATTCAGAAATAGCAATGTGAATGATGAGTTTTTATGCTGTTCACGTGAATATAAGTAGTTGGAAAATGTGCTGAAAAAAGAAATATATTTTGTACGGCAGCAAAATGTTTTGTTGTTACTCACCTTGCCAAACCTGATCTGAGGTAAAATTGGCTATAGTCTATTCGCGCTTTCTTCACTCTTTTTTAATCAAAACTTTGACAAATCGCCCCACGTTTGACGTGTTTAGTTATTTCCATCATACGTGATGTATCAGTGTTCATAAAAGTTACTTTTTTTCCTGTTAAATTGAAATGTTATTCACATTCTATCTACAATTGATAATGCTTCATTTGTAAATAAATTGAATAGAAAACAGTGAGAGAACACGTGTGTTGGTAAGACCTGGTAACAAATAGTTCTTATATAAAATACTGTTATAGTCCATTTCATATAAGTGGTATCAAATTTGACAGACAATGTGACCAACCTACATACTATGTAAACAGTAAATGCTCTCGCTCCTACAGTATTGTATCAGCTGATGAACTGCTGTGGGATCCGTGATGTTAGGTTGGCTATTATGATGAACGTTTTGGAAGAAAATAGTACTCGGAACTAGAAGTTGTAATTTAAAATCTTAATTATACTTACAGCATTTATGGTTTAAATTATGTTTCTAAAGCAATATTAAATTTTCTTGGCTATTAGTAACGGGGCTTAAAAAACACGTTCAGCATTTATGACACAGTATGTCGACACATACGAACAGTAAACGTTTCCAGCCAATGGCTAGCCATGTTTATGTCTCCAGCCCGGTGAAGGCAGTTGTGCGTACGCTTTTTTTCTCATCATTCTTCTTATACGAATATCGTATTTGTGTTGTCGGAATATTTAATCGGTAGTTAATTATTTTTTATTTGCTTTTTCCAAATATAGTTGGTTGTAGGTACCGCTGTAGTGCGTTTTGTTGAGTGAAATGTAATATTAATCGGCACGTCATTGAAACTGCTCGTTTCGCCATTTTCCTAACCACCTTCCACAATGAAGTGATACGAATATAATTTCCGTATATAAGTTTTTAATTTTGTTTGTATCAGGAAACGTGCGCAGTGTTGATTTCACTGAATGATATTTTAAATAAATTATTTAATGCTAGTGACGAACAAATGTGATTTTAGTGAAGTAAACTCGCAAGGATTGTCATAGAAAAACACGTGTTCAAGAAGTTACAACAGAAAGTTTGCGTATTTTGTAAATGTATTTGTAAACTGTTAATATAATTATTGAAATTCACGTGGCCTGAAAAATGCCGCACTTTTCACACTTTTGTAGTGAGTGAATAATATTTGTTTGTCTACGTCGTAAATTCAAGTGTAAGGTTAACTTCGGTCAAAGTGTGTGTATGTATATATTGCTGCATCTGTACGAATACGAACAGTGACGTATGTATCGCGTTTTGTATTTTCATTAAAGATATAATTGTCGAAGTTAAATAATTTAAACGTTATTTCCATACGAGCAAAGTTTTCCATTGCTCCGTCAAACCAATATGCAACTCAAAATGCCACACACTCATGCCGGAATCACTTAGACCCGACCAACACAGCACGACGCGACCAAAAACGCAATCACGACACATTTCAATGTGACTACTTGAATTTACAGCACGACCAACACCACACTCTCGGCATTTAACCTAACTATTTAGAAGGCGCTGGTAGGCTACGTTAGTCTCAAAGGTGGTGAACAAGAGGGAAATTGTAATACATAATGATGATAAATTGGTATCACTAATGCATACAAAAGTAAAATTATTTTTAAGAGTTAGATACAGTAGTTTTCAATTAATTTTTCTTTTAAGCTGCGTATTTACCATTGTAGGGAAAGCTTGTAATACAATTTCATTTTGCAATATTGTACATTCTGTGCGTCGTGCCACACGACACGGCGAAGAATAAAAATAATTTCTAATCCGAAATTGCTGGTCGGACGACAGAATCTTGTATTTCATTGGCTGTTGGCCGTCGTGTCATGCGCGTTGGGACTATGTGATTCCAGCATCGTAAGAACATCAAAATAATCCCGTCTCACGAAAGACGATAAACTAAAGTCCCCCCACTATGCTCACTTTTTCCTTTTTCCCTCGAAATAAAATTAAGATGATACCCTAATTGGACCCAAATTACATTGCTATGAACATTTCTCTGTGTTATTCTTGATTGAAACTCTAACACACTGGTTCTGGTGGGTTTCAAAATGTAAAGCTTAGTGGCCATACAAACCTGTAAGTTGTATCACTTCATTTTTTAGAACATATATGAAATTTGTCAAGCTTGTTACACAGGATACTTGTTAGCAAATTAATTTAAAAGTTTTTCCTGTTTTTAAAGGCTGTATTTGAAAGTGACAATGGCATGTGGGTTTCAACGTTGGAATCTTTCATAAACGTTTTGAGCATGTTTGTTTTGCAAATTAAAAGCGATCATGTGTTTTAACATACTTTGTTAAGAATATTGTAAGAGTGGGAAGAATAATTCACATAAACAGGATTTGCAGTGGAAAGACAACTTTTCGATATCAAGTATATTAACAACATGCTTAATCAAACAAAATTCTTTCAATTTAAGCACCCAACGAAGGTGCTCCAATATCATAAAGAAGGGTCTCATGCATCAGCAGGAACTGCGACATTCCAAAATTTATCGCTAAGGAAAATGAAATTTATGATGTCTTCAATCTTGGGTAGGGGAAGCATATTTTTAGTGTATAAGTAAAATGTTTGTTTGATACATTGTTACTGTAGGTCACATCTGCTTCTCTAGAGCACTTTGTAATATCTCTGAACTGAAATATAGTTTTTCATTAGGTACCAGAGAACAAGCCTAGGGCTGTATTCACAATTTTGAAGAGGGAGGTTGTGCGACTGAACTTCACTGTAAATATCAACACTGAGTTAGTCAGAAATAAGCTTTTATTCACAGCATGACAATACGAACACGTAGGTATTTGAGAAAAATGATTAAACTATTTTGTATATAGACCTGCAATACTTAACATTTGAGTTACTAAATGAGAGTTATTAAAATACTGAAATTAAGTACCATTTGCTTAAATATTATTTTGGCTACCTACATACTTTAACATCCTAATAATTATAACTACCATAAAAGTAT
The DNA here is from genome assembly GCA_029891345.1 of Dryococelus australis. Classification (NCBI taxonomy): domain Eukaryota; kingdom Metazoa; phylum Arthropoda; class Insecta; order Phasmatodea; family Phasmatidae; genus Dryococelus; species Dryococelus australis. The sequence goes on along the minus strand of CM056993.1, from coordinate 291,241,184 downwards.
CAGGCTGTACAGAGTTTGTTGTCGTATCATACCACAAAGCTGAATTATGTACTTGTAATGCAACAGTAGGCATAGCATGTATGTAAGCATATATACTGTCTTTGAAAAGAAGTTGATAGAGGGTGGGGGGCAGTATTTTGGTATTTGTACATTCCTTGGAAGGGGGGGTTCTTGGTATTTGGTGTTCATGGAAGCCATGCTAAATTTTTGTTTACAATAACTTTCCTCAAGTAAGTGTGACAAGATAAGTTGTCATTAATATATTTCGAGTACCATATATTAAAAAACAGTAAAATATCTTATTCATTTGACAGTCAAAATACAATTCCATTTTCGTGCATACCGGTTACAAATTTCTTGCAGGGTAAAAAATTATATCAATTTATAGACATTACATGGGCTGTTAGACATTTACATAAAATATTTATAAACTAAAAAAAAATGGGATTTTTGCCAACCTGCAACTGTTTGAACAGCCCTTCACAGCTTCTAAAAGTCATTTGGAAAGAGGTACATACAATTTGTTTGCAAAAATAGGCGGTCATGTGTTCGTTTGTTTACAAATACTGGCAGTCACATGGTGTTTGTTTGCAAACAGTCACCTTCAATGACAGTTCAGCTGTGGCGGAAGGATACATAGCCACCCATATGCCAGTGGCACTACTTTCCTAGAACTGTCAAATTTGAGACCACTTATATGAAATGGACTATATAATTGAGTGTGCACGAATTTGGTGCGTTGTCCTTTGGTGTAATTTTCCAGACTTAGTTAAGCTTAGTTTGCATGAGGCGGAGGAGTACTCTGGAAGTAGAACCTTAGTAGGGCTTCAGAAGTCTGAAGTAACCGCACTGTAAAAAAATTTGAGGTAAAACTCCCTTACATTTAAGGGAAGCTAATTACCTCTACATGTAAGATAAAATTATCTGCCAAATGTGGAGTAAATTTACATAACAAGTAAGGTACTATTTCCTAAATGTACGGAAAAAGTACGTGACATAAGTGGGAAACTCCCATACAAGTAAGGTAACATTAACAATAATATATAATAAACTTGTATCTAAAATTACACGGGGTATTAGTACTGATAACTTTTTTATTACTTATACCGTATGACAATGAAAAAACGAAAACCCGAAGCCCAACTCAACGACAACATGGCAACATCTCAACGACAACATGGCAACATCTCAACGACAACATGGCAACATTTCAACGACAACATGGCAACATCTCAACGACAACATGGCAACACGAGTGAATATGAGTGTGTTAAAGGATTTTTTTTCTTCCGCCCGTCCTCTCAATTAGTTGTTAAGACAATGCTGAAGAGATGCACACGTCGTAATGTAATTTTCCCGTCCATTTATGGGATTTTCCACCGCTATGTACGTGAATTTTATTCCAGAGTGCGGTAATTATACCTTACGTTTAAAGAGTCATGTTGGACAGCTTGTATGACTAGACAATAAAAATTAATTTTAAGGAAGAAAATATGTTTTATACAATCATCAAATAGTTACAAATCGACTAGGAGATCCACACGTCGTAAGGTAATTTTCACATCCATGTATGGAATTTTCCACTACCATGCATGTGAATTTTACTACAGAGTGTGTTAATTTTACCTTACACGCAAGGAAAACTATATTTCCCACACTAGTTTGCGAATATTACCTTACACTTGTCAGGTAAGTTTACCATTATTTTTACAGTGTGGACTATACACGCTGAGGCAACAGCCAATGACCAGAAAGCTGAAGTTATAAAATATAGTTTATTCGCGGTTTCTTCGCACTTTTCAAATCAACCCTTTGAAAAATCACATCATTTATGATGCGTTTGGTTGTTTTACTAAATACGTCACGTATTACAAGCGTTTTATACTTGTGTTAATATAAAATTACCTCATTTTTTGTCAAATTGAAGTTCTACTCATATCCTATCATTAAATTATAACTAGGGATAGGAACATTTCGCGAGTTCATTTCAGGACAAGATAGACGTCAAACACGTGTGCACTGAAGTTTACTTTGCAATTGGATCGCAGTTTATTAGGCATGCCCTGGACGACTCTGAGCCAATAGCAGACTTGCAAGGAAGCAAGTGACGTGTGCCATACTGCCAGGTGTAAAGTAACACTGGCTACTCTATGGGGGCCGCAGCCAATGAACAAACATCAGAGGTTCGAGTATACACATGGCTGTGGAGTCTAGCCTACAGGTCAGTGAACTCGCGAATTTCTCCTATCCTTAATTGTAATATTTCATTTATAATTAATACGAATAAAAATGGGTAGAAAAAAAGGTGTGTTGGAAACGCCTTGTAGGAAATTGTTCTTATGCAAAATAATATTACGTTGAGCGCGCACGAATGCCATACGTTGGCCCTTTGCTGTAGTTTTTATACTTGGTTACGTTTTGTTTGTATGAGGCGGGGAAATAGCCTGGAAGTAGAACTTTAGCAAGGCTTCATAAAAGTTAGAAGTATCCGTGAACAGCCTATACACAGAACTGTAAGGTCCAGCTCCAGCCTATAGGTAGAGCCACGAGTATTTCGCGAATTCATTCGACAGTTGTATTTTTCTCCTACTCTTATGTTCGGAAGAAAGTTCTTTAGACACGCCCGTTTAACTCTGAACCAGTAATAAGCAGTAAGCAGCAGTGTGAGTGACAGTGCTGTACAGGTGCCTCACTTGATCACAGCAACCAATAAGCAAACGATGTCTCAAGTGTATAGAGGGCTGTCCAGCCTAGCATGCCGCCAGCTCAATCCGCGAAATAATCGTGGCTCTACCTATAGATTGTTCAAAACGTGAAAGCGTCCTGCCACTGCAGATAGGAAATGAAGCACAAAGCTCGCGGTAGTGAATACGCTTGGGAAGGCGGAGGCCACTGACATGGTTGTTATCGCACACGGAACCCTTACAGTGTCACCCCGCAGCTGATAGCAGAACTTGAAGGAAAGGAGGGGGGGGGGCAAGTGGTAAAGGTGGGGGTGAAGGGGGGACCGCTGATTCGCGAGCTGAACAGCTGTCCGTCACCGCCGGACTTGAATATTCCTTCGTGAGCTCGACTCGACTGTACAGCATGCACAATTCATTAAAATTGTCAGGAAAGTTGTTCCGGAAGAATAACATAGGTTTTTGTAACACTGTAAAATATTTTGCTAGAAAATACTTAATTAAATACTGAAAAAATAAAATAAACGTTGGTTTTTACTATAGATGCTTCTGAAAGCGTATTTTGCAAAAAAAAAAAAAAAATACTATCAAGTAAGACCATTATAATAATAGTAATACTGTTGACAAATTATTTTTAATAATTGATTTTATGCACATCCATCTCATGAACAAACGTTATTTTTATATTGTCCATTTCATATAAGTGAGGTAAAGTATGACAGACAATGTGACCAAACTACACACTATATAAACCGTAAATGCTCTCGCTCATAAAGTATTGTATCAGCTGATGAGCTGTTGCGGAATCCGTGTTTTTAAGTTGGCTATATTTATTATGGCTTTGGAAGAAAATAGTACTCGGAACTAGAAGTCGTAATTTAAAATCTTAATTATACTTACAACATTTATGGTTTAAATTTTGTTTATAAAGCAATATTAAATTTTCTTGGCTATTAGTGACTGGACTTTAAATACATGTTTAGCATTTATGGCAGAGTGTGTCGACACATACGAACAGTAAACGTTTCCAGCCAATGGCTAGCCATGTTTATGTTCCAGCCCGGTGAAGGCAGTTGTGCGTGTTTTATTTTTCTCGTCGTATTTATTATACGAATATTTTGTTCGTGTTGTCGGAATACTTAACCGGTAGTGAATTATTTTTTATTTGCTTTTTCCAAACATAGTTAGTTGTAGATACCGTTGTAGTGGGTTTTATTGAGTGAAATGTAATATTAATCAACACGTGTTTCCCGCTCTTTCCGCTATTTTCCTTACCGCCATCCGCCATGAAGTGACACGAATATAATTTACGTATGTAAGTTTAAGTTTGTTGGTTTTCAGGAAACGTGCGCAGTGTTGATTTTACTGAATGCTTCTGCAAATAAATTATGTAATGCTAGTGACGAACAAACGTGATTTTAGTGTAAACTTGCAAGGATTGTCATATAAAAACAAGTTTTCAAGAGGTTGCGAATTTTACAAACAGTATGTTCGCGTGTTTTGTAACTGTATTTGAAAACCGTTAATATAATTATTGAAATGCACGTGGGCTGAAAAAGCCGCATTTTCCACACTTTTGTGGTGAATGAATAATATTTGTTTATTTGTCTATATCGTAAATTCAACTAGTATAAGGTTAACTTCGGTCAAAGTGTGTGCTTGTATATATTGCTGTATCTGTATGAATACGTACAGCGACGTACGTATAGCGTTTTGTTTTTTCATTTAAGTTAAAATCTTCGAAGTTAAATAATTTAAATGTTTGTTCCATAGGGGCAAAATTTTCCACTGCTCCAACGAAAAAAATATGCAACTCAAAATGCCACACATTCTTAAGAACATCAAAATAATGTCATCTCACGAAAGACGTTAGACTCCCCCCTTCCCACTCTTTCCTTTTTCCCTCGAAATAAAATAAACAGAACAAATTTACCTCTGTAATTAAAAGATAAACATGTTGGTATGCCAACCTAGCTACAATATCTACATTAATTACTGGAAGGAAGATAGCTAACGTCAGTCAGACTTTCAGTGTCTGCCATGACAGGGAACACGAGGAAGGAGGAAAATGCGAGTATGCATTGAACTCAAAACATTTGTTTACAAACGTCTTTTCCTTCAGTGGCAAAACAGCTGCGGTGGGAGGATAGGCCTACATTGCGGTCGTGCTATTTTTCTAGAACTGTCAAAATTTACTCCACTTATATGAAATGGACATTAACTGAAAATAAAGTAAACAAAATCAGTTCTTTTTTATATTTGATGCATTCTCGGAAAAGGTACCTTAGGGTGAAAACCCGTTTTCGGGTTTGGGCTGTTTGCGTAGACATTCTACGAGGAATTCAATGAAACAAGCCGCATCCTAGTAGCGTTTATATTCTCAGTATGTTCTGTTAATATCTCGAAAACGATAATTTTCGCATTTTCAACATTTTTTTGGGCCTCCTGAAAACTTACGTTTTCACTCTAAGGTACCTTTTTTTTCTGAGAACACGTCACATATTTAATTTTAGCGCGGTTATTATTTAGTTATATGGTTTCCCTCCTTGGCGAATCAGCGGCTGGTAACCTACCCACCAGCCCGACAGCTCAACCAAAAGGGAAACTTCCGCAGCATGCAGCAGCCAATCAGATACAAGACCCGTTCCCAGAACCTCGCGCAGCCAATCAGAGAATGTGTGCACACTTACATCAAGGGAACCACCACGCTATTTCGTCTCTATGTAGTTATCTGCTCTGTGACTATTGTTTAACTCGGCATATTCTAACTTATATATAGTCTGTTCGTTGTTTCTTCACTGTTTTTAGTTCAAATATTTGAAAAAATTACACCGTGTATAACGTTTTTAGATAAGTCCTAAATATGTAATTTATCACAAGCTTTTTTTATTTGTGCTAACATAAAAGTACATTATTTTGGGTTAAATTAAACATTCACCTATATGTTATCTATAAATTATAATACCTCATTTATAATTAATATGGATAAAAATTGGGAGAATATAAGTGTGTTGGCAATGCGGACGAATGCAGTGCGTTGTCCCTTTGGTGTAATTTCGTAGACTCGGTTAAGCTTTGTTTGCATGAGGCGGAGGAATATCCTGGAAGTATTTGACAGGGCTTCAGAAAAGTTGTAAATAACTGTGAATGGACTATATCGCTTTTAACACATGTTGGCTGAGGAAGTAATTGACGCCAGATTCCAAGACCCGTGTAGTATTTAAAACTCTTTAAGGAATCAATTATTCCTCTAATAAATGTTTTAACTACAATTTACATAAAAAAAGAAAATGTTGTACTTTTAAAGTTTTATTTTCAATAGGAAAGAAATATCAGTTCTCAGTAACATATTTAATGTTTTTGTCTAAAATGCAATCAGTTTTTTTTTGTCACACTGGCCAGTCTTATAAAGTTCACTCTGTTTTTTTTCTTCTCCAAAATCTTTGGTTAGCCACATTATATTGTTTATGTGCATATCTAAGCACGTTTGTATATAAAGGCTGTTCGCGGTAAACTGAGCACTTTTGAAAGTCTTGCTTAAGATCTACTTCTATAAGTGTTGTGTGTTCTGCCGCCTTATGTAAAATTAACATTGCCAAGAACCTCATCACTTAATTCATGCGTCGGTCAATTTAAATTGTGAAATTATTAGAAAAGTAAATATTATACAAATTTGCTCATTTTTACACTTCGATGCATTAAAAAATACAGAAATCGAGAGAAATAATTAAAGCAATTACAAATGGTTACCTAACACTTTTTGTTTGGTGGCGTCAATATATGGAACTACTTTCCTCTCCATCGTTGCCAACTTTACTGGACACATTTCACGCATTGCGCCCGTTAAATTATATGCAGGTAAGGACAGCGACTTTTTTTAAGGTTGATTTCCAAAGTGCTCACTTTATCGTGAACAGCCTTTAGTCACGTGTATTTTCAAGCTGCTGCACGTACTTTATGGTATTAGTTTCAAACGTAACGTGGCGTATATCCCGGAGTCTCGGAAATATGTAAACCATGACAAAAATGGCAGAGAAAAATTCGTTCAAATCAATTGAAGTAAAACATTCGTAATCATGGTTAAAATTTTGTCAGACCAACATGTCCTACTAACACAGTAGACCTAAATTCTTCAGAAATTGTAAAATAATAATAATAATCATTATTTTCGTTTCCCGTATCCTTTAAAAGTTAAGTTTTGTAAGTACAAGGCGGAATTAATTATTTTGGAACACGTAACGCTTTCGACCAGCATTTCTTAATGTGCGTGCGGCATTTCACATCTGTATTCTTCAGAATTCCTGGGGGCCACGGTGGCGCAGCGGCTAGAGCACACGCCTCCCACCAAGGTGAATAGGGTTCTATTCCTGGCGGGGTTGCTCCCGGGTTTTCGCTAGTGGGAATCTTACTGGACGATGCCTATGGTCTACGGGTTTTTTTTCGGGGATCGTCCGTTTCACACACCCTCGCACTCCGGCACCACTCCGTACTCACCTCACTTCACCCTCATCGGCTCTCCATACCCCGGTGTTAACAGCCTGTCCACCCCACTTCACTCTTCAGTATTCTTCTGTACTGTGTAGGCAAATCCTTCCGACCGAAATCTAGACATTATTTTGTGACACGTGCTAATGGGCATGGTTCAAAGTTGTCAAATGACATTCCTCCCTGCACCATATTTTCCACAGATTGCAGTTGCATGTCAAAGAAATTCTATATAGGAATGTTAACCTAATTCTGTCTCAAAAATACTACGCTTGATAGTTTTGTAAGTGTCAATCGTTGCTGAATGTTCTCTTAAATGTTAATATTTTTCCCCCAGCTCCAAACAAATTATCAAATATAGCAAGGCTTTGCAACATCTTGGATAATCGCTAATTGGAGATCAATTTTGTCAAGTACTTCACTAAGCTCTTATGTGTAGTTGCATTCTCAGTCCGAAAATCTAATTTTTCTAAGACGATGCAAGAGGTCGTATAGAAACAAAATGAATACATCATAGTCAAGAGAAATAAATTGTTCAGGACAAAAATTACAAAAATTAATTATTGCGTATCGAAATAATTGCTTCAGAGGGTAAATGAGCGCCTTCTACAGAAACTTAGAAGACTGTGCCAATACAACATATTAACTTATGGGATGGGGTGCGTAACTAATTGACATGTAATATACTGTGACCTATATATATTCTACAATAAACTAATTCCTGCCAAGCTAAAAAATTTAAATGGAAACCATTTGAGCCCAGGGTTCGAAACATTATTTTCAGCATATAGAATGCTGGCGATGAATTCGATTGAAAGTTGTGTTTTACAAAACTACGAACGCAAAACCTTAATCCTCTCATCACCTCTGCAGATAAGCACTGTTTTCAGTAAACTGAAAACGAGGTAGCAAGTAGTCGTTTCACCATGGATCATCACGTTCTTCAAATTGGAAGGAACATAATTCCTTCAAGAAGGGGTAAAGGAGTCCTAATTTTCTGAGTTCATTATAAGAGTATAAGTTGCACTCTGGTCAGACAAATAAGTGTGAATTGAAATATTCTGGGGTAAACGATGAACGTTATTTTCTTCGTTCAGTTTTGAATATGTTTAAATTGTTACTAGGCAAGTTATGCGAGTGTTCTGCAAATCACTGTATTATGATAGTATTTATATTAATTGTAAAAACTAATTACGTAAGCCTTACTCTGGGGTGTACGATATGAAAGTCCTTGATGTCTCCTGAGCACAACTATGGTCCGTAAACATTTATTAAATTTCCTATCCTATCCCAGGATAAGTAGGATTCTTATATTTTCTTACCTCATGTGACCCAGGAGGTTGACAAAGGGTTTATTTTCTTAATTACTGACCTAGTGACTTTGTCAACGTTTGGAAATTCCTGTATCAGTTTCTCTTAGTCCTTACTTAAAACGAGCTAGGTTTTCATCGTTGTTCGCTTTTAACTTGCGTAACATCATAGGGTACTTTTGAAACGCTTTGGATTAAAACCTATTTCTGAATTTTTCGAAGACATTATGGTACGAAGTTTGAAAACGCTAGCAAGGAAAAAAAAATCCCTGGGAACAGGACATAAGGACCGACTATTCATACAAAACACTTCAGAAATTGGGGATCCAATAATTCTTCAGTCTGGAGTCAGGGCCAAGCTTGCGCATACGTTGTAGGCCTACATCATTTTAGAACCCGGAAGTGCAGAAAGTCTGTTTATACGGTAGCATTTCACGCAGAAAATTTATACCCATTCAGAAATTGCTAAACCTGTTCGATATCGACGCTACAAACTTCTGAGGTCTTCCTAATACCCACACTGACCATTTTGGTTCATTGCACGATGACCTTGCAATGCTACAAAAACGTCAGCTTAAAGCGCTACAACTGGTACATGTAATACGGTATTAATTGATTTTATAAGCATCGTTTATGATTGTGTTGTGGTGGCAAAGTGGTTATGCTCTTTTAACATATGCTTACAATTTTCCTATATGGCAAAGATAACTATGTCTTTGAGGTTGTTTTTTTTATAGTAACACAGTATTGATTTTATTTAAAGATAAGTTTGCAGAAACATACATTTGCTGTTTAAAATGTTTCTTTTGTACCTTTTTATTTTACGGCAAAATTGCCTTCCTTTATAGTAAAGAAAATAAACGTTCTTTGAGCTGCTTTTGTTCACAGTGAATAAATATTACTTCGTGCAAAAGGTAACGGTTTAAGGAAATTAAAGGTATTTTGTCACGCATTGCACTTTTCAGTGCGTAACTGTTGTCCGGACGCAAACATTCACAAACAAATGCATTCTGCAATTACGAAACTGCAACTGAGCAAATGTTCAGTCCTCTTGCAGACGTTTCAAGTCATTCAGAAGTGCAGTGATTCTCGAAATAACTAATCTCGATTCTTCCCAAGAGGTGACATTATATTCTGACCCGCGTGACTTCCTGATATAATGTACCTATCAAAAGCTGTTTGACCGCCGTTAGTTAAAGAGGTAGTTTGGTAAAGGGTAGTAACATGGCGGTTGCGGATTCGAATCTCACACTTGTCTTTTTTTTTTATGTATACAATTTTGAAAAATGTGTTATTTCTCTCGTATTTACTAATCAGAGATGTTTTTCAGAGAGCACGTATTTTCTTTGCAGTGTAACTTACATTATCACAAAGACATCTGCTAAATTACTGTAACGGAAATGCAAGGTTATTATAGTTATGACCTACTATATAGATCAAACCAAAATTATGTTTGTGGCAAGCCTACTTTGCGGTTGCTCAAATTTAAACAAATTTTTCTTTGCGGCAGTGCAGAATGCACAAACTGATAATTCCAAAATCTCATAGCAATTTTTTTTACAATTCACTGTGAATGAGTTTAACGCTAAGCACTGCTGAAGTTATGAAAAACGCTACAAAAAATAATTTAATATGAAAAAAAAATTTTTTTTTTTTTTTGGGCTACAAAACATTTTGTAGACGTTTGCCATACATAAGTTTTTGTGAGGAGCACAAAATAAATCATAGCCCCTTATAAAGTGGTGTCACAGATTACAAATGAAGTTCTTGAAGTCACTAACACACAGTTTAGTGGTCACTACAGAATATGTTTGTAATAGCCAAAAGAATTTGGCAATACGAATTTTACTGTTTCTATTTTAGAAAGTTATAAATCGTCCATCAAAAATATACCTGTCGAAATTAAGGATAAATTCCATTTATTAGTATTACTTTAGAAAAAATTTTTTTTGGAGGTTTATCAGTTAGCATCACCTGAAGAAGATTCGCTAGTTAAATGCGTGTGTAGGCTGTTCATGATAAAGTGAGCACTTTTTAAGACCCTCCCAACAGGCATTAACCACTAATAAATTTATTTTATTGCAGTCTCAGACATTAACTCTCAAAAGTGGTGAAAGTTTACACCATATTTATTAGTCACGTGACAATTCTGACATTAAAAAAATGGCTTAAATATAGAAACTGTCTTTAAAGAATAATTTGGAATGGTCTTAAAAAGTGCTCACTTTACCGTTAACGGCCTATATTTACACATGAAATGAGTCATAGTTATGGAACCACAATTTATGTATACTATATACGTATATAAAATATTCGTCATTCATAAAATTTCACTTTTAACGCATGTCTGTGTGTGTTTGTAAACATACATGAATGTGAAATGACACTGTAACTATAAAGGTTTGTCTTCCGTCATGATCCATCACATACAATGACGAACAAGACGGATGTTATTAAGTAATTACGTAAGAAGCGACACGCAAGTGTTCCAAGGCATCCACTGTATATCAATTATGCAAGGCGCCCAACTCTAATTGCTCCGTGACTCATGCGTTTCTGTCTATTAATTCCGAAAATGTTTTCCTTGCCGGTCAAATTACAAGGAAAGTTTTTTTTTCGTGTTCCTCGGTTTTTTGTGTGATCTGATTAATTTTATTTTCAAAATAGGCAAATGAGCATCTTATAAGTTACTCTTTCAGGATGGATGATAATTGAAAATGAAGGTACGAATGCTGTACTGTATATCAGATGGTCATCACGTAACGTATAGCACCGATGATTTCTCGGAGAGGGAAAGAGGTTAAATTTGAAATTGCGTTATTTAAGAGTAATATTAGCGTTGTTGACCCCTCCTCTGGCCCTGTAAGTTACGCCCCCACTTGTGTAATGTGAGTGCGTGTGTGTGCGTTTGCAGGCACGCACGTGAATTTTTATGCGTTCGTGTTCTACTACCGAAGTTTTAATCCTACCAGTTACACATTATAACCAGATTTGATTAATGTAGCCTATACTATCATTTAGCTATGATTCGAGATACATCTTCTGAATTTATAACGGGACAAAGACTCGTGTTTGACAATGATTGAACTCTTTTGCTATTCTGTTGTGAACTTAAACCACGACATAACTTCTAATGACCATGGAAAGATTGACTTCAGTCAAAATAAATTTAAATAACATCTAATCAGAAAAAAACACCCTGAACAAATAAATGTTCACGATCCAGTATTGTTTTAAGAAAGGAATGTGTACGTATTTATAATATAATGAATATTACAACATTTATTACTTTTCGTTTAGGAGCGGGGGGGTATATGAGCAGCTGATTTAAACACCAGCTGAAAGTCACGTAGCAATGTTTATTTTGATATGCGCTAAGATTACCGACGGCTTGGTAGTATAAACTTAGCAAGGCTTTCAAAAGTGCTCACGTTCCCGCGAACAGCCTTTAATAACATCGCCTAAACTATATTACGGCAGTAGGTTAATAGGTACGCATTTATACAGTTTAAATTATTGAAACCCACAATAAACTGTAATACTAGTTGAATGAATGCACTGTTAAAAATTTCCGTACATTTACGGAATGTTTTACGGAAATGCACCGTGCATATGCGGAAAGGCAATCCGTAATGACGAAAAACGGAGTTAAGTCCGTAAATACAAAATACGGAAAGTTTCCGTATTTCCTTTGGCTTCGAGTTACGAGGACGACCAATGTCGATTCTACACGAAGCTTTCTTCGCCACTGTATCAAGAAAATTATAGTTTCTGCGGCAGTTAAGGTTATCCACGCGGCTATGACCTACTTTTCAAACATTAAAAAATAGTATCAGGCGTCTGTAACATTTGATAACACTAAAAATACACCAAATTTAATAGAAATTGAATTTTTGCTTTTGCCTTTCAAGTACAAATAAAAAGTTATACCAAAATTTTCCGGTGAGCGTTGTAGGTGAATGAAGCTCTGCCCTCATAGCTCAGGGGTAGGGTGGCCGACCTGTAGCCGGGGGGCCGTGGGCTCGCGCCCCTGTGCCTCCGACGTGGCAGATGCTCAGCTCGATCGTAGCACTGGGAATTCGTCAACAAGTCGGTCTCACTAGAGCCTCATCAATGTCAAAAATACCACAACAACGTCAAATGAGGGTTAACAAAATGGTTAGAGTCGTGGACTGGTAATTTTTTTTACTCGGGTTCAAACCTCGCTTACAAAATATTTTAACTTTTTTAATATCAATTTTATACACGGTAGAACACCCACATAACGAAAATTAAATACATTTCCATTATCTCTTTTTTATTTTAAAGGGAAAGTACAGAAAACCAACTTGGAAATTAACGGAGAGGTTCCGTGATATTTACGGAAAGTCAGTTTCTGAAATAAATGTGTCCGTAATTTTACGGAGAGTTTATGGACACTTCTGGATAAATTTTTGCCAGCACTTTTCCGTTAAATGAAGGAAATTTTAATAACAGTGTGCTTTTGTAATTTGAACAAACGTGTAATAGTTGGTGATCAAGTGGGTCGTTTCCACGTGTGCATGCGCAGAAGATACAGCCACGTTTTGATCCGAACACGTCTTTAAAACCAGACCGATACATGAGATATGGACTGTTCACGGTAAAGTGAGCACTATTGACACCCTATTTACTTTTTCCTTTCAACGATTTTTAAACTTTTTAACCACATTTTTAAATAAATATCACAATGTACTTAATAAATAGACAGTGTGTATATATTCCACCGCACGCGGAAGTTAACGTCTAAGAATAAAATACCTAATAGATTTATTGACTATTATTTCAAATGAGAGGGCTTTCAAAAGTGCTCACTTTACCTTGAATAGCATTTACCACGACGGAAACAGCGATGTAACGTTCGCAGGATGATCCATTCCGGCGCTATAACTAGGGATAGGAAAATTTCTCGAATTTATTTCGGGACAAGATAGACGTCAAACACATATACCTATAGTAAAGTCACCTTCGCAATTGTATCGCAGTTTGTTAGCCCCACCCTACATGAATCTGAGCCAATAGCAGACTTGCAAGGCAACACCTTGCGAATCCCATAACTGCTATGTGTGGAGCAACAGCCAATGAACACAAAGCTGAGGCTCCAGTATGCAGAGGACTGAGGAGTCTAGCCTACGGGTAATTGAACTGGCGAAATTTTCCTAGCCCTAGCTATAACGTCGTCGCTAATAACATGAGTGAAATACATAAATGTGGTTCTCGTTCGATCAAGTGTACAATTACGATGTGGGTGGCGGCGATTTAGGGGGTGATCGAGAATTTCCGTCCGGTATATATCGCGAATCCGATATGCTAGTGAGCGGATTTTTGTGTCAATTGAAATATCTCGTCCAGATCTGTCGATTCAAGCTATTAAAAAAAAAAGTTTTCATTTCGTCACTTCCATTTTCTTCCCGTATCCCAAATAAAATATTGCCTTCTAACGCAGACGTAGGCCCTATAAACGCGAAATCGACAGCCGCGTCTCTGACACAACCACACCCTGAATTTTTCCACGGGTGCTCATCAATCCGAATCCAGGCTTCGACTGGCTACTGAAATTCAAATCACGTTGCCGATAAGTGAGGCAGCTATGGCAGAACTTCGAGATACATGCGGCAGTCTGTGTGGCATAGGTAGACACCTGCGAAATTCTCGTTATTATTCAAGTACAGACTAAACTGCAAGTTACTGTGCGTTTCACCGACTTCAGTCATTGGCGAGAAATACAGTACAGTATGTCTGGGCACGCCTCGGAGAACTCTTGAGCCAGTTATATTAGTTCAGTGTAGTATTAGCCAATCTCTTTAAGGCTCTCTTCTATGGAGATTTTTTTTTACCGCGTTTGAGGCCGAGAAGCACGGGAGCGATAAGGGCGACATTGCCACGCTCATCAAGTGCGCCATCACCTCTAAGCGCAAGGCTCTCAATTGACGTACAGTGTTCTCGTCGCTCTGCGTGTATCTATGGGACTTTCAGCGGTAACCCTATAATTTTACTAGCAGAAAAAAATGTAGGAAGGTTCAGTGCAGGACCATTGAGTAGTTTTATAAGTATCTGATGCGTATATTTTGAGCTACAGCGCTTGAAGAAGCAGTTTTTTGTCGTTTTGGAGTACTCTGAAATGGTGTTCATAACGTGCGTGATGATGTCTTAACAGCACTCAACAGCCCTAGGGGCTTATTCACTAAGCTATTCGTTAAGTTTTTGTATTTGCAAAGTTTCGAAAGCTCTCGAAATGAATTAAATCTTCGAGAAAGGCAATTTCGTATTCTAATTTACATTTCGTTTCAACCCTTCGAGCCTTCGGCAATGTTCGGGTTCTCGTTAGCAAAGGCAAGATGGCAATACCATGCACATGAACTTCAACTGAGTTGCGAGAGATTGTTTACATATTATGAATACTTTAGCCTGGAAACATTAATAAACCAAAGCAGCAAAGCGCTTAAAATATTTTGCTTTTGTCTGGTGTATTTTTTTTATTTCAGTATTAAATAAATAATGCATTTTAGGTAAAAGGTATATTTCGTTCGTCAAGTGTGTCAAATTTGCTTTCGACATCGTACTATTTAATAACTCGGCTGGATGTGCGCTGTATTAACACATACATAATTATGCTGTAAATGTAGCGTGCACTGTGTTAAAATGGAATCGCATGTACACCGATAAGAGAGAGCAGATAGATCTTTGGTCGTCACATATACGAAGATTTTTCTCCGCTGCCATTTCGCTGTTTGGTTGAGAGCTTTTACGAACACGCAGTTCCGTTTTTTTTTTAATACCGAGATGATAAAATAAGCGATGGACAAAAAACTAGACGCTGTCGTATTTCTGGTCGATTGTATTAATTCCAATACGGTATGAACTTTCACTCAATTATTTTTGAGAGAGTTGTTCAAAGTTTAGCGCTACCTATCGGGTAATATACCAACTTCATTGATCAAAGGAAATTTTGAATAAATACAGTATTTATGTTCTCTTATTTCAGTACAAACAAGTATACTTAATAATAAATACCCTCACATAAGCCAGCCTACACTGCTTCTTACGTGGTTCACAAATTAAAACAGAGAGGTTAATTGGTGAGCATTAAAAAATTTTTTTTGATATATATTTTTATGTTTTTTTAATACATGAAGGTACATTACTTCGCGATTCTCTTTTCCCACAATCACAAATAGCAACCTGTATCTCACGCCCGACAAGTTTTCATAATAAAACTCCGTAACAAAAGCTCGAAGGGCTTCGTTATCGTCTCGAGTTTCATATCACACATAGTGACGTTAAACGAACACTATAATGAGCTTATAACAGCTCCTTTCGTTAAAAAAAAAAAAAAAAATTAGAATAATAACGAATTTTTCGTCGACATAAAACGAAACGAATAACTTAGAATACTCCCCTTGGTCTGAAGTGTGTTCGTTGCGTAGATCAGCACGATGGACATGGTAAAGTGGACACTTGAAACAAACCTTTGGAAAAATATCAACGGTCATAACTAAACATCTGCAATCGTATTTTGCCATAAACAGCATTTTTTTAAAAAGAAAATCATTAAAAAAATATGTTAGTAAAGAGAATTGGATTATTCTGGTTCACAATGCAACGTTCGTTGCAATCCTTTCCCTAATAGTATTGGTGCCAGCCGCGTTTAGCCTTCGCATAGCATTGTGGAAATACATGGGAAAATTGAAAGCTGTGAAAATGGCCAAGTACGACTTGAAAATGATTCTAGACAACTCAGAGATACTATAAAGCATGAGAGAGTGCTGTAAATCATCAATTGAAACCATTTTATAAAAAAAAAATTATAATAAATGTCTAAAATTGGCTGTAATACATTAATAAAACATGAAGTTATTAAAATGTATTATTAGGAAAAAGTAATCTAGAATTATTGAGTAGGTATTACTGTTGCAATAAATACACATTTCTAAGCAATAAACATAATTGACAATTAGGATGAAAGTTGCACCAAATAAACTGACATGCAGGCTCTTAAGTTAGCAAAGAATTAATAAAAAATAGTTCTATGACTCGACGTATTTTTAGTGTAATGTTTATATTTATGACCGCGGCAGTTGTTGATTCTTGTTTTATAGATACTAGATTATCACTTAGCAGATTAGCAACTCATTTACATTCTTAACAATTGCACTTTTCACTTTGATGGGGTATTAATAAAGTTATCAGGCCCATGGCAATTCTAACTTTATACATGGCGGAAGGATTTAAAATTAGAAGGGAAATAGATCCTACGTACGGTATTCAGAAGTGCTCGATTATAACGGTGAAGAGCCTATACTTGAGTACTCCGCGAAGTGAGCGCGAGCCGAGGACGCGGCGGGCACAGCGCAATGGCCGACGTGGGGAAGCCGACGATGTCCTGTAAGAGACGGCGAAACAAGCATCCCTGCAGCGAATTATCCCGCGGCGGGCGGAGCATCTCATGTGAGCCATCGTGCGGCGTGTTCCCACGTCGGCATGCTCGGCGATTATCCAGCCAGGGATGCCGCGGAAGACGAGTCGCTTCTTCAGCTACCACGTCCGACGGCACAGGCCGCAGGTCGCGGGGCCGCCCGCGCCCTCGCGAGCTTGCCAGCACTTCTCGTCCTCTGTCCCTGGCCGTGATACGTCAAGGTTCCCGTCTACCTAGTGCTTGAACTGCATCGTAAAGTGTTTCAAATACACTTTTCTTCCCCCCACGAAACTATTAAACGCGTGTCCAATGTGTTGTTATACGAAAAGAGCACACGCTTCAGACGAGGGCTGTCGGGTGCTTTCAATTCGTCACTCACATCATAAACACCATTTCAGAACACTCCAAAACGGCCTTTTCAAAGCGCCTTATTTCAAAATATACGCATCAGATTTACATGGAATTACTCAAGGAGCCTGCACTTAACCTTCCCACAGACTTTCTGCCAATAAAATAATAGGTTCGCAGATGAGAGTCCCGTAGGTACACGCAGAGCGACGATAACACTGCACGCCAGTTGAGAGCCTTGCGCTTAGAGGCGATGGCGCAATTGATGCGCGCAGCAGTGTCGGCCGTATTGCTCCAGCGCTTCTCCGCCTCAAACGCGGAAAACAGCTCCAGGTAGGAGGGAACCATAAAGGTACTGCCTACCAAGACTGCAGTCACAAAAGAGTTTGAATGTGGAATCAATGTAAATAAATTCCTTTTCAGAGCACTAGGTCTCAAACGAAAATACTCATTGGCCATTTTTTGTAAAATGTCCATTTCCATTATATATCACTGGATGTTGCAAAATTTCATGTTAATACTTCGGGGAAACATTCCTCACATTTGGGGAGGATAAAAAATATTACATGAACATAGGTCCGCAAACGCTTCGTTTCTTTAATACCACCCGTAATACATAACGTACAGTGTATGGCCGGCAGGCTGGATCATGTTACTGTGGAATGCCACCGCAGCGTTTGTCTGCGTGATACACGACACCTCACACTAAGGCACTGCTCCTAGAACAGAAGAAACTGCACAGGAATTAGTTTCACATGTGTGAAAGCTTATCGTCGGCACTAAGGGAAATGTTCAAAATGCCCTACATCAGAACTATGCATTAACCCGTCATTGCATGAACACCCGGATATATTGTTGAATACCTGGGAAATTCCTGGATTGTTTCGAAACCCGTCACAATACGGTTACGGAGAGTGCCCACATCGTCCACTGGGGTCGCATACACAAGTGCCTTTAAATGTCCCTACAAATAAAACTCTAGTGGATTCAAATCAGGGCTGCTCGGGGGCTAGTATGGGGCTGCCAATTACATCTGCGATAACTAGAGCTGCGAGTATTACGCGGATTGGTTTCGGTTCAGGCTATACTTCACAGTCCTCTATACGCTAGAGACAAGATCGTTTGCGACCTTTGAACAGCATTGTTCAATACTCTGCTGCTTCCTGCTTACTACTGGCTCACTGTTAAACGGGGCGTGTCTAAACAACTGCCGTCCAATTAAAATGGAAGGAGGAGAGAACAAGTGATTGAAATCTATCTCAACACAGAATGAATTCGCGAAATACTTGGATCTCTAGCGATAGCATTCCACAGTAGAATGATCCAGTCCGCGGGCCATAAACAGTACGTTATGTATTACGGGATGTAGTAAAGAAGCGATGCGTTTGCGGACCTATGTTCATATAACGATTTTTCGTCCTCCAGATGTGAGTAATGTTTCGCCGAAGTATAGACGTACAATTTTGCAAACATTCTGTATACATATAGGAACTTCAATATTGGTAAGATTTCTTAATGTGCCAGTATCCCTTCAGGAATGTCCCTCGCATAGCATGATTTTTGTTTGAAACAGTTATCTGTACGACTGGTGCACTAAGAAGGAATTTCTTTGAAATTGATTCCCCATTTAAACTCTGACTGTGTGGTCTTTCTCACGAACGAGCGAAAATTTTTACTGTATTAAAAGTAAAGGCTGCTCAAAAAATTAAGTGAACACTTTTGAAATCAACCTTTGAAAAAAGACAATGCTCCTACTGCATGTATTTTAACGGGCGCACTGAGAGACATACACCCAGTAAAGTTGGTAACGAAGAAGGGAAAGTAGTTCCATACCTTAATGTTAAATCAAACATGTTAGGTAACCACTTGCGATAACTTAAATTATTTATTTGATTTTTTTTTTTTTTTGGATTGACGTGGAAAAGTGAGCAGAATTTTAAAATATTTACTTTTGTAAGAATTTCAGTTTAACTTGACCTACGCATGAGTAAAGTGATGTGGCCCATGACAATGTTAATTTTACATTAGGTGGAAGAATACATAATGTGCATACAAGTAGATCTTAAGCAGGGCATTCAAAAGTGCTCATTTTACTGTGAACAGCCTACAGTTATTTCTATCGCAAAAAATGTTCTGCACTGTTAAGATTTTTCGTA
This sequence comes from Dryococelus australis, assembly GCA_029891345.1. Lineage (NCBI taxonomy): Eukaryota > Metazoa > Arthropoda > Insecta > Phasmatodea > Phasmatidae > Dryococelus > Dryococelus australis. The sequence continues at coordinate 291,221,770 of CM056993.1, read as the reverse complement.
TAGTTGCGGAAATGTTTACCGAATTGCACAGTAAATATACGGAAACGCAATCCGTAATGACGAAAAACGGAATTAAGTGCGTAAATACAAAATGCATAAAATCTCCATATTCCCTATAACTTCTGTTTTCGGGCACAAACAATACCGAGTCCACGCAAAACTTTCTTCGCCACTGTAACCAAAAAATTATCGTTTCTGCGGCAGTTACGGTTATCCATGTCAGTAAGGCATGTTCTTTCAAACATTAAATAGTAGTAACAGGCGTATGTAACACTTAGCAACACTTAAAATACACTATCTTTAACAGAAACTAAAAAAGTTGCTTATGAGACTGATATAGAAATTCAAAATTTATACCAATTTCGTCTTGCGAGCAATGTATAAGTGGTTAGGGTTGTGAACTTGCAACATTTTGACTTGGATCAAATCTTGCGTAAGGATAAAAAGTTTTAACTTTCTTTAATATCTTTTTTATACACAGTAGAACACCCATATAATGAAAATGTAAATGAAATATATATTAAAACTTATTTAATCTAGAAGTACAGAAAACTAACTAAGGAATTAACGGAGAGGTTCTGTGAAATTTACGGAAAGTCCGTTTTACTAAAAGCAATGTGTCCGTAATTTTACGGAGAGTTTACGGACACGTCTGGATACATTTTTACCAGCACTTTTCCGTAAAAGTAGGGAAATTTTTTACTAACAGTGTGTAGACATACGTGAACACGTTGCACATAGATGGTGTTTATGATGTATACCGAACACAGCAAGGCATACGTGTCCAGTTTTACTTGTAGCTAATATGATTTTTTTTTTTTTAAGTTTTCTAAACATCTTCGGCATGAGTGGCTAGTGTTAATATCATCGATGACTCAGCACATTGTGCACCGGTTGCAAAAAAAAATACTGAACACCCGTATAGTGCGTACAAAAAAATTGTGATCACAATATGTGAACTCGGAAGTTAATTTGTGACAGAACAGTTTACATATTTAATTATTATATATGTATTAACGGCATAAAGGCGTAGTTAAGGCATAGTTGCCTTATCTTACACTGGGCCCATTATATATTCACTTTCACTTGCCAGAAATTCAAATATTAAAATTACATACTAAAACTTATAAGCACGTAGCTTAATACCAAACAAACCAAAGATAAAATTTAATAGCGCTCTCACCCTTTCACTTACACACTCACTCATATGCACATATCCATAAACACAACTTCGCGAAATGTCAATTTCATCCACTCATCCACTGGGGTGACTAAGGTAGTACTTATTTACTGAATTCTTAAATTTACTGAAACTTTTAAAATATCTGTATTCAATCGGCAGGCTGTTACATGCCTTCGACGTGGCAGTGGCAAAGGAGCTCGAATATAATTTGGTCTTGTGTAGCGGTATTAGCAGTCTGTTGTTGGCTTTAGAGCGCGTGTTTACTGGGTGGCGATCATTCTGGTAGGAAAACAGCTTGGAAAGGTAACGAGGCCTGTTATAATTTAGTGTTTTATGGGGCAAGAATAGGGTATGAGTAGTTCTTCTTCTATCTAGCTTGAACCAAGAGTTTTCTTAGGTAGGGTCTGTTCATCTTAAAATGCATTATTTTATATTTGTAAGAAATTACATTCAGCGCGTAGAAATTACTTGTAGGTGCTCGTTCCTCGTATCATATGGCGATCAAATTTTTACTTCCAGCAAATTTTATTAAATAATCTTGAATGTGTTAGAAAATGTGTCAAACTGTCAAATATTTTTATTACGAGAATCTAATTTGAAATGTTATTTAAAAATTATTTTGATAGTGAGATATTGCTTTTGTTTTTCCATGCGGTCCATTGCAGGAAGAAATGTAAGTAATATGGTAATTTATTTTCGTTTATTTACTAAATTGAAAATTATTTATAAGATATATTTCCTGCAAATTAAAATTAATGCCTCTGAGTTCGTAATATTATGTGCAATATTCTCTTAAAATTGCATTCATTCCCAGACAACTAATAATTAAATTAATTATCTCCAGAACTTACTTCGTTTCCAGCAATTGTTCGTTATATTAATTTTCTTGACGTCCATTTTTGTTGTGCACAATTCTGATTGGCCGAGACCGTCAAACATCGAATAAGTTTTAGAACGGGTCTGATTTGATGGAAACTGAAGCTATACAACTTTCTCAGGCAAAAATTGTGGCGTTTATGACGTTTCGACGACGTCATAACTGTCCAACTTTATTTGACCAAACTTTCTGGAAGCAGTGTGACGGATAAATTTGACAGCGTGACAGGGGCAGCCTTCAAGCTGATCACCGGCCACCGCCCCGTCAGCAACGGCGGTCGGCGACGTGCCATGACAGGGTCTTCCGGACTGGAGCGAGAGCGAGACGTCAGGCCTGAAAGCGACACTGACCGGCACGGCGGCGGAGACGTAACCCGCACGGTCGCCGCGACGAGGACGACGACTTGTTTACAGTTACGCTTCCAGTCTGTCGCCGGCGTCCCCGCCAGAGGGGTTTGGTTCGCATCCCGCACGTGCTTGCCAGACTTCCCTCCGACGACTCTTCGAGTGCCTTTTCCTTTTTATCTTTGTTCCGTCTCTCTATCCCCTCGACGCGGCCGATGCGTTCGCGGAAGTGGAATCTCTTTCTGTCGGTGCGGCGGGCGGACCGTTGGCTTGCCCTCGGAGACTTTCCTCCCTTCCGGCAGCCGAAATGATCTACACCCGGCCTGCGCGAAGCCGTGACCGTAAGGACGCAGGTCAACCGCGGCTGTTATAAGCCTTTTCCCTTATAGCGATTATCTTTAAATTGTTAGCTAAAGGCTGTTCCCGATAAAGTGAGCACTTTTTGAAATCAACCTTAGAAAAAGGTCACTGCTTCTACCTGCGTATATTTTAACTGGCGCACTGAGTGACATGCGCACAGTAAAGTTGGTAACGATAAAGTGAAATTAGTTCCATATCTTAACGTCGGGAATGAAAAGTGTTAGGTAACCATTTGTGATAACTTAATTTATTACTGACGCTTTTTGGTTTTTTTTTTTTTTATGCATCGAAGTGTAAAAATGAGATTGGTAAAATATTTACTTTTCTAATAATTTCACAGTTTCACTTGACCGACACATGAATAAAGTGATGAGGCCCATGGCAATGTTAATTTCACATAAGGAGGAAGACTACAAAACGTGCATACAACTAGATCTGAAGAAGGGCTTTTAAAAGTGCTCATTTTACCGTGAACAGCCCATATAGTCCATTCATGATAACTTTGAACTTTTCTGAAGCCCTGCTAAAGTGATATTTCAAGGGTGTTCCTCCGCCTTATGTAAACAAAGCTTAACCGAGTCTAGAAAATGACACCAAAGAGATAGTGCACCATATTTGTGTGCAATCAGTGTAATAATATTTTGCAAGAGAAGTATTTGTTACTGGGCATTAGCAACACACCAATTTTTTCACTGTTTATATTCTTATTAATTATAAATAAAATATTAGAATTATTATGATAAATATAAATAAAATTTCCAATTAACCAAAAAACAGTTGTTCCATATCAACGCAAGGTTAAAACGTTTGTAATTCGTGAAAAATTAAAAAGACAACCAAACACGTTTATACGTGGTGTCAGGAAACCGCGAGTAGACTATAATACTATTGAGTATTGTTAAAACAAATACCTATAGGAGTCATACTATAAGTTTGAAACATTTGAAGATGAATATACAACCAATGTTAATTTTTGTCTTCCAGTTGTCAAAATTTTTTATAGCAAACTGAAGATATATAGTTTCTATTTCTTTCCTTTGAGCCCCTGTACAACAAAACTTAAAAGCTTACCTAATCACATCGGGTTTCATTCATTTTAGTTTCCGCTTGTAACGACAGGGGGTAATCAACGCGTATAAACGCAACTGCGACGTCGCGCTATCGTGAAATCGACGGACGATAGGTAGTGTGCGACGGTCGCAAGGTGTCCAAACTGTCGCACGATTGTAAAAAGGCCTTAAAGAAAACTAATTCTTGCCTAAGATACCCGAATTCAAGGACCCGCGGTCTTTCTACTTAGATATTCGATTAAAGTTGTTTGATATTTAAACAGGATATATATTTACTTCGTGCACATAGCAAAAATATTGCTACGCGTCGACTCCCGCACTGCACGCGGGCATCCGTATGACCTGGTTAAAGTCCATTCACTATTACTTCCAACTTTGCTGAAGCCCTGCTAAAGTTCTACTTCCAGGATATTTTAGAACATTATAAAATATTTTACTAAAATATATATTTTTAAGTAAAGAAATAATCTATTAAATTGTTTGTTTTTTTTTTTTTTTTTAACCAAATGTAAGCATATTTCCATTCTGGATGCTTCAAAAAACAGAATTTACAAGAAATCTTCTTCAAGAAAAATCCGCATTATATTTTCTGTGATTATGTGTAAGAAAATTTTAATAATAATGCAGGGAATCATTTTTGTAATTGATTTTATCTGAGTTCAATTGTCACAAACATTTATGACTGAACCTGACGTAAGTAGATTTAACTATAAAATTGATATGATACATTTTATTACTATTATATTCTTACACACAATCTCAGTAAATATTATGACCATCTTTCTTGAAGAATATTCTCTTATAAATTCTGATTTCTGAAGCATCCGGAATGGCAATATGCTGTAATTTAGTTAAAAACACAGACTATTTTAATAGTTTTTTTCATTTAAAAGTATATTTTAGTGAAATATTTTATATTTTCGCAAAATATATACGTTCTTCTTTCATATACACGATAAATCGCACTTTTCTGACCATTTTCATGGTGTCTGTAGGACTACTACTTTTTTATGAGTTATTCACAATGTACAGTCAGGTACAGTGCTCCATAGGCATTTGCTTTACTTCAACCTTAAGGTGCCTGCCTAGTAAGATTTTTCAGCGTCTCAAGGTCAGTTTCGTCCGTAAGAAGCATTACGACGCCGTTGGAGAGTAGCGTAAACAAGTTTGGCGCGCGTCATATTCTTCAGAATTTAAAGCGGAGGCTATAGTGTTTTAATACAGCAATCTGTTCACAAAAGGTACTGCATTGCCGCTGTAGCTTAAAATGCGGCTTTACAGAAGAATAAATATCACAAACAGAGGGCTCCGTATAGCGAATTTTGTTGACTTCCAAACTTTTCAACGACCACATTGTGAATTGGCGACAAAATTTCCGCTGTCATTTCAGCCCTTTAAAAAGATTTATTCCACGGTTTTTTTATTATAATAGACACAAATGTTTACAAGGACACCCATATGACAACTAGGCAGGCCCATTAAGGCTTTCTTTTCAAAGCTTCAAGATGCCAGTGAGCGAAAGCACTCAACCTTTATTACAAAGACAGTACAGCCTTGCTCCACTACCTCAAAGATGCAAAATCGTTCCGTGTAGTTGTAGAAAATTAAGGCGCCCGTCTACCTGGCGCTTGAAGTGGGTTACAGAGTGTTCTAAATACACTTTTTGCTACGAAACTATTGAACAAGCGTCCAGTGTACTGACCTACGAAAAGAACACGCGTTTTAGACGAGGGCTGTGTAGTATTTTCAGGACCTCACGTTAATTAGAAACACAATTTCGGAGCACGCCAAAATGGTTAAAAATGGCTTTTTCAAAGCGCTGTATCTAAAAATGTACGTTTCAGATCCATACAAAACTAGTCAAGGGACATGCATTGAACCTTCCTACACGCTTTCCACCAATAAAATAATAAGGTCGCCGCTGAAAGTCCCATAGGACGCAGCACGACGAGAACACTGCACACCAGTTCAGAGCCTTGCGCTTAGAGGCGATGTGGGACTTGATGCACGTGGCAGTGTCGCCTTTAACGCTCCCTTGCCTCTCGGCTTCAAAAGCCAAAAAAAAGCTCTAGGTAGACGGGCGTCTTAAAGCTAAACGTCCTTCAGAGAAAACTTCTTCATTTAGTTTTTAGTTTTATGTTTTACATTGGATGTAACTTTCGATTTCAAGCTGTCTGAAGCAGAAAGCTTATTTATATATGAATACTAAATGGTGAGACTCAATACTTGCTGGTGTTTGTGGTCTGCGAGTCCGAGACCTCGAGAACGATTTCTTTGCTCAACTGCAAGGGGTCGCTCGTGGTCAGTTGACACGAGAGTCTGGCGGAAGACAGGCGTGTTGTATGGCAGCATGTGGCTACTCGCTAATAATAAAGCACTGAACACATGTGCAAATCCAGCGATTTAATCGAGCCTATAAATCAGAAAACAGTTCATGTGATTATCAGATGCAGCAGTTAAACCACTAAGTATTTAAAATATGTGTATGATTCACAGTTGCACGACAAACACGTGTCATGCATCGTACACAAATTTAAAAAGCTAAGGCGGAAAAACCAATAACGGAAATATAATTTACCAATATATATTACCATTAAGAACAATTTTAATAAGTGTGAACCATTACGATGCTGTTACATTCGGTGCCATAGTTTATCTAAAGCTGAAGATTACACAGATTTTTTTAACAAATCATTTATTCCGGCACAAACCGTTAAGTATATACAACAAAGTTCTTCAGAATCGCTAGTAGCTGTAATTTCCTACAATTCTTTAATCCGCAGCGACAGACTTGCATCAACATTGCGGACTGCATTAAATCATGCTCCGTAAAGAAGGTGATGATCCTGAGGAGGAATCAGTGAAGTTATAGGCTGTTCACGTTAAAATGAGCACTTTTGAAAGCCCTGCTTAAGATCTACTTGTATGCACGTTGTGTATTATTCCACCTTGTGAAAAATTAACATTACTAAGGGCCTCATCCCTTTATTCATGCGCTAGTCAAATTAAACTGTGAAATTATTAAGAAGGTAAATACTTTACATATCTACTCATTTTTATACATTTCGATGCATTAAAAAACGCAAACCGAAATAATTAATTTTAAGTTATCACAAATGGTTACCTAATACCTTTTTACTCGACGTTCAGATACGGAACTACTTGCATGCATGGTTACCAACTTTACTGGGCGAATGTCAAACAGTGCGCCCATTAAAGTATATGCAGGCAGGGACAGGGGCTTTTTTTCTATGGTTCAATTCTAAAGTGCTCACTTTATCGAGAACAGCCTCTACCCACAATGACCCGTTCACGTCTGGGAATTCACAGTACACCTGCCTCCCTCGCGTTCAACATTCAGAGCAGGAGCTGCGGGTAATTGAGAGAAGTCGTTTTATTGCTCTGTGCAGGGAGGAGTCGGCTGGTCTGGGCTGGTTAATGCCGTGGAGGCCTGTCCCGGCACCTGCAAAGAGAAGCACTACAGCGAACATATTACTTCTTTTTTATCTTGTTCATTTTTTCCTCGCACGCATGTATCAAGTGGGAGAATAGGGACATCTTCGTGCGTGTGTGTTCGTGCCAATTCAAACACGATTCCCAACATCTGTGGTCACTTTGCACCGCCAGTTTCCAGTTTCCAGTTGAGGGTGAAATAAGGTCAGAATGAGAGGGCGGGGGGGAACGAGATATCCCCGAGAAAACCCGCGGACCCGCAGCATCGTCCGGCACGATTCCCACTTGCGAAAACCCAGAGTGACCCACCCGGGGATTGAACCCGGTTCCCCTTGGAGGGAGGCGAGCAGTCTAACCGCTCAGCCACCCTGGGCCCCTCCAGTTTCGAAATTTGAGGATAGTGCCGTCCTTGATGTAAGTTTGGGTTAGTTTTTCGTGTAAGCCTCCCCCTCCTTAAAATAATGGACGTTAATGAGCCTTACTGAAAAGCAATTAACTAATGTAAGAAAAGCAAGGGATATCTTTGCTGTTGAAATTAACGTGCACATCAAACATAAACTGCATTGCACAGCTATTTTGTAATATGCGTTTTTATACGATGCTCTTATATACGTTTACCTACGAAAATAACAAACATAACTTTATAACTAAATAATTGTACTATAACCATTTTATATTAGTAAAATTATTTCGGAACATTCCAATACAGAAAAAAAAATTCCAGCCAGACTGCAATATTTGAAAATACACTTACCACGGAAATTAAAGCTAGAAAAGTGATCTATTCAAACACAAAAGGGTTTATTTATGCCTTATATACGATATATTTGCCTGCTGAAATTTTGCAGAACATTTTACGAGGTTATACAGTTATAAAATGCTGGTTTTAAGAGATAATGTCCAATCAAACTCATTAATTGGCTCCTAATTTCAAAACAAACAGTTCCCTCATGACGTTACTAAATGACAGTCAGTCACAAGCATTGTTTTATTCTTATCCTGGGTTTACACTGAGATCAGGAGATATACGATCGGAACTCGGCCAGTCGCGTTTGTGCAATAGTTGTACATTGGAAATCAGATCGAACTATGTTTGAACCAAAATCTTAGGACACTTATTGTGGCAACTGGTCATTAGACGTCCATAACAATAAGGTTTCATTCTCCGTGGTTTCCTAGGCAAGCATTCTGTATAGTGATACTCTATGACATCACAGGTAAAGGCTGTTCACGGTAAAGTGAGCACTCCTGAATCAACCTTTGAAAAATGTCACTGTTCCTACCTGCGCATTGTTTAACAGGCACACTGGTTGGTCTACACACAGTAAGTTGGTAACGACGGTAGGTAAGTAGTATCATGTCTTGGGACAGGTGTTTTTCGCGAAAATATTTCAAGAACACTTGTACTCCAAAACACTTTTGTTCACATTCACTTTTGTGGTTGGATGATTTTTAATGTCATGTACCTCAAGAGTCTGTCCGCGAATCATTGACGTTCGATATCGAAGTACAGTACTTCATTGTGATTGGCCCAGTCAAATAATAACACGTCTTTTCACGTAGACATGCGGCCAATAGTCAAAGGAAGTTGTGGTCATGGACGTAGGATATTGAAGTCTAGCATGGCCATAAATATTTTCGCGAAATACAACTGTCTCTAACCATGTCTAAACGTTAAATTAAAAGTGTTAAGTAAACATTTACGAACATTGAATTTATTTATCTTGCTTTCTGAGATTTGTTGTGTTTAAGTGTATGAATTAACAAAATCGTAAAATAATTACGTTTCTAATAATTTCACAGTTTGACTTGGACGACACACGAATAAAGTGATCAGGCCCATAACCATGTTAAATTTACATATGGTGGGAGAATACACAATGCACATACAAGTAGATCTTAAGCAGGGCTTTAAAGAGTGCACACTTTACCGTGAACAGCCTATACCTGGCATTTAAAATGAATCATATGGTTTAATTTGCCTCCAGTCCGCGAATTCAGACAACCATACTTAGGCCACGGGAGTAAATAAGAATACAGAGATGAGATTTCGTGGCTCTTCTTTTTATGTGGGTGAACTTCTCCTCTAATTGGCTACGGCATGCTACGAAAGGCTTCTTATAGCGTGGGAGGCCGGCTGGTGAGTAGGATACCAGATGCTGATTGGTGAAAGGCGTTGTACCATTTCGCTGGCCAGTGGCGTCATTTTCCTAGCGTGTACGGCCTGAGTTCGTATCGTATAAGCGGCAGTTCCACCCCTTTATTCTCGAGCACTCTGTGCGTATAGGCCGTGCGATTATTCTCATTCTCGACACTGAAGCGTGTATTCCACGATGGAAGATTTCTTGAAAGATTCTAAGCAAACCTGCATAGCCGCTTGTCATGGTTTTATAGAAGATTTGTCCGACTGTTCGGCGTTCTCATGGGCGTTTTCATAATTGGTCGTGTGCAATGTTCGATGGAAAGTTTCCTACAACGTTGAAATTTTAGGCAACCGAGAGAGGGTGGTTGAGTAATTTTGTTTATTTTATTTTGAGAAAGATCGCAAAACTATGAAACACGAATAAGTAGTGCCGGCCTCCCGTAGCGCAGTCGGTTGGTGCGCCATCGATCTGGGGTGCGGGAAGCTCTGGGTTCGAATCCCGGGTAAGGCATGGGTGCTAATTTAAGGTAGGTTATAAGTTAGTATGTAAGCCATCCCCTACTAAACTTTCAAGTATAAAACTGAGGGACGTTAAGAAGCCCTTTACAATACAATACAATACGAATAAATATTAAATAAAAAAAACATCGAAATGTCTACTTACTCTATTGTGTTAAAATTAAGGTATAAACATACGTGTTTATTTAACATAAAAGTAGCAGTTATAAAGGCAGTTCACGATAAACTGAGCACTTTTGAAATAACCTTAGAAAAAAGTAATTGCTCCTGCTCGCATATGTTTTAACGGGCGCACTGAATGACATGCGTCCAGTAAAGTTGGTAATGACGAATGGAGGGTAGTTACAATTCTTAACGTCTAATAAAATTTGTTGTGTAACCATTTGTGATAATTTTAATTAATTTATTTCGTTTTCTGTTTTTTTTTTACATCGTAGTGTAAAAATGACCAAAATTTTAACAAACGTACTTTTTTAATAATTGCGCATTTCACCTGTCCGACCCATGAAGACAGTGATGAGGCCCATGGTAATGATAATTTTCCATGAGGCGGAAGGATACACAACTTGCATACAAGTAGCTCTTGAGCAGGGCTTTCAAGAGTGCTCATTTTATCGTGTACAGCCTACAACAACAAAATTCTGTGCATCGAGATATAATGCTAAAAGTCGTGAGCGAAATTGTTCCTGGACCACAGTTACAGGAAAAAATCATAAAAAAAAGCATTCGCCTTTACTTGTGCTGCAACATGTATCGTTGGACAGGTTATTCCAAAGAACCCTCCATAACTGCTCGCATGCTGGCTCGCGTAGCAGGTCTCGTTGAAGCTTGTACGCGAGACTGTATGGAAAATTTTTATCGCGGCATGCGGGCTTAACTCTCAGATTCTGACATACACCATGCGAATTGAGACGTACGGCCTCTGTGAGCCTTCGACGTAATTTCACTGACAGGAAAGGTAAGAAATAATTTTTTAATAACCATACATTGATTGCGTATCTTTTCGTGTGCTCAGAAACTTCACTACTGTGTGAAAAACTGGGAATTGAATAATACTTGCTCCCCTAACCTAGACGATATTTAAACATAATCACATCGTATTTTGCACGTTCTATACCCTAAGGAATTGCGATAGTATCACGCACTCTGCAATCGTAGTAATTATATTAAATTGATAAATTATTTCTAGTACTGATGAATACACAAGAAATATGCATCTGAAAATTTGAGGCCAGACTTAAAAACGACGCAGAAAGGGTCATTATGACGTCAGAAATTGGCAATAGAATAGGTATACGATCTCGACAAATTATAACCCGGTCTTTGTTTCTTCACTATAAGCAATGTGTATCTTTACGCCAAATTAGGAAATAAACAATATTTTGGACCCAATTACTAGCATCCATGCATCAATTGACACCGTCAAACTATCAGAAACATAAATACGTTACACTTGCGATTATTATTACTCCTAAATACTACATAAAATTTAAAATTTTCAGTACCCACGACTGTAAACATTCCACATTTAATAAGCTATTATATTTCCTTTTACCATTCCCATAACTTCTCTAGTCAGTATTGAAGGCAAGAGAAGGTCTATTTGCAATTAAAAGCGAGGAGCAGGTATTTAAAAAAAAAGTGATTTCAAAGCTTTTGGTAGCTGTGAACAAACTGTAGCGAAAGATCTATAGTGATTCTGGTCTTCAGAACCGATGCATGAAACTAAGTTTCCCTGCTCGACGATAAGCGTGAAGTCGAACGTTACTCAATGCGAAGAATTCCAAGCAGAGGTGTAAAATTGTAACCGCAATTGGAAGTTCTTCTCAACGGAATTTATTCGTCGCTCGATACCCGGTTTCTGGCCGCCAATAAAAAAAAGTTTGTCTCGTGAAGCAGATGAGTGGATTAAAATTAAAATTTAGAAAATCTGAACGCTGACTGTGCAAGAACCAGGCAAAATGTGGCTATCGATTTAATTTAACTTAACCACCTTGATATCGACTAGAATATGACTTACATAGTAACTCAACCTAATTTGCATTTAAAATTCCGAACGACCATATTCACGTCCAAAGTAGGACCTCCCGGTTGGTAAACAGGTTTCCATTATTCTGCGAAAAAATTAAATAGCTGATAAGTAAAAAATAAATGTAGCCTGGCGAAGTGAGCGAAACTTCCCTTTCACCATACTGCAGAGAAAAGAACTTCATGATGTAAAAAAAACGTTCAAGACTACGTACTTGAGTTTCCGTGTTAAACGCCTGGGGGATGTTAGGATACCGTGTTATTACGTTCATGTACGAAGTAGGCTAGGCGTAATCTCGAAACCGGTTACGTGTTTTTTTTAATTTGTTCCCAGGTTTTCTTCCCTCCTTAAACGAGCACCGTAAAGAGAGACGAACTCTCTCCGTGTAGAATCCTTTGACTGTGAGCAGCCGAGTGCTCTGCCATAAAGACTTAGTGATGGGATATTCGCTTGTGAAATAATCGATTATTCGATTATTTAATTGTATTCGATTCATCGATTATTTAAGAAATAATTCGATTATTCACGATTTTCAGCTGTTTATAATTAAAAACAAAACTAAGCATTGTAGATACGTAATTGTTTCGTAGTTATTAAAAACACAATATATAATTTTGAAACAACAAATTTTCAAAACCTCAGAAATTATTTAAAATAAACCGAAAATTTTTGGTGAGAATAGTTTTAAACAAATTTATAGAAGATACAGTATTTATGGTCAATTTTTATTTATGGATTAGAACAAGACATTCGATTATTTTTACCAATTATTTACTGGATTAAAAAAAATTATCGTAACCGATTAATTCGAATCACAAACTTATGCGAATATCCCATCACTTGCTTGCTTCGTCATATCACAGAAAAGATAAGTACTCAGAGGTGCAATGACGTGGCAGACCTTGGAACGGTCCTTGTATTTGATTGGCTACTGCGTACAGTGGAATATCCCCTGTTAGGCGGTCACCAACACCGAGATCACTGACAGTCCGTCAGCACATAACAGGCAAGTTCAGATATTTGGAATGAGAGCAGCAACTGACCCGGACCACAGACATTCCTGGGAGCTTAGGATACCATTACGAAGTAGAAAGGCACTGAAGCTTCACGAATATACCCGAAATGGTATTCACTTTATGTTCAACTGGCGTAGGCTGACTTAACGCCCCCACTAAACTCACTTGTAATGAAATTACTTGCCTTAAATTCGATTGACCTAACATTTTCACTTAAGTCACTTTGGCCCAATACATTTTTTAGATTAAGGCCACGATCCTTCATTTCTACAGCTTTTGCGAAAATTAATTCCCCGCCCCCCCCCTCCACCAACGGGAGCCACTATTGTAAAATCCTCTTACAATTTTGTTACAAATTGTTTTTATTATGTAGTCTAATTTTTTCACCGCAAAAACCTGTATTATATAAACTAATTTTTAAATAAACAAAATTTTTGTTAATTAATTAATTTGATACAAGTATACACTCTTAATGTTGGAAAAATTAGACTATAATAAAAACAATTTGTAGCAAATTTGGAAGAGGATTTTACAATATCGGCTCCCGTTTGGGTACTAAAAAATTAATTCTTGCAAAAGCTGTAGAAATGAAGGATCGTGGCACCTGACCTAAAGTTATTTGGACTTAACTCACTTGGCATTAAATTATTTGCCCTAAAGTCACCTGACCTAAAAAAAAAGTGCCCTAAAGTCACTTTATCTAACATATTTTGCATATTTTAGGCCGAATATTTTTAAGCCGTTAATTTGTGGGTGACCGAGGAAGCTAGCGACACCGCGCTACGCAGGATGCATGATAAAATTATAATCGCGTTTGTTAATTATTTTAGGTGCCTGGAATACGCTGCACTGTTACTACATGCAACAACAGTTTGAAAAAAAGATCAGAATTAAAGGAGATTCAGTAACATTTCATAATTTCTCTTCAGATCCTGTACGTCGAAAGCAATAGACACACTGCTGTCGACCAGATGGAAATTGTAACGCCAGCTTTTGCCATGTTTGCTCGCAACATTTCGTAGAAGACGACTACGAACATGACCTACAAATTGAACTTCCACCAATGTGAAAACTTAAACTGTTAGCTGTGCGGCATCTTAATTCAGGCAAAAACCTGGATCAAGCTGCAGTTAGTGACAGACGAATACTCAACACTAAGCGTGAACAAAAACCAACCAGTTCTGAACTTTCAATCGAGCAAGGAAATCTTGTTCATAGAGATGGCAACGAAAGTGTTTGTTAAAAGCGTTTTCTTTAAATACTCGCCTTGGTCCATGGCCATCCCTGGCGCTCTCACAGTTGCGAACTGCCGGTACAAAATACAACACTAGGACTAGTGGCGTTCCGAAACATTTAGTTAGCAGGCCTCAACTCTATGGGGAAGTGAAACAATAGCTAGCCGCCACCACTTGAACGCGACGGCTCATGTGCGACAATGTCTGTATTGAGAAGAGAACAAAGCCTGGCTCAACAAATACCTTGCGGTAAACAAAGGCACACCTATTTAACTTTCCGCTGAATGACTATTTTACTAGTTGTTAATACGTAGTTTCTGTCATAGATTGTTCTATTATCCTTTTTAGCCAGAAACGCAGGGCCTGTACTCTGAACGCATGCTCTCTTAAGAGAAGAAATTATTTAGCACAGACATAAGAATACAACGTTAGTCCACTCATGGTTGCTTCCAGTTTTTCTGAAGCCCAGGTTAAGTTCTTTAGGCTATTCCACCCCCTCATGCAAATAAATCTTACGCAAGTTTACATAAAAAATTAAACCAAAGGGACAACGTACCGCGGAGCCACGGTGGCTGCGCGGTTAGCCCGCTCGCCTCTCATCCGGGTTCAATCCCCGGCCGGGCCACTTCGGATTTTCGCATGTGGGAATCGTACCGGACGATGCCGTTGGTCGGCGGGTTTTCTCGGGGATCTCCCGTTTCCGCCGCCCTCAATCACCCTCATCGGCTCTCAAGACCTCGATGATAAGAGCCGTCCAAATCTCTTCACTCACAACCACATCTGTGAGCATTTTCCATTAGAACTATTTATTATTATAGGTATTACCAACGCATCTATTTTCTCTCTCTTCTTGTTCAAATTAATTATAAATGAAATATTATAATTTGTAGATAAAACGTAAGTAAAAGTTCAATTTGACAAAAAAAAAAAACAAGATAATTTTATGTTAACAGTAGTATAAAACGCCTGTGATATGTGACACATCCCATTCAGACCCAGGGTACACAATCGTGTAAATTACGCAGGTGTAGGTTATTTTTGGTCTGTACTGTACACTGCGAAGCTCTGAGACCAATGATCTTACTTGAAGGTAAATTATTCGCAAACCTTCTTACTGGTCTATGCCATAGTTGGCTCAAATAACTGTAGTCGAACATATAGCCTCAGTTCATTGGATGGAACAACGAAACAAGTCTTGTGTTGACTTAAGTACAGCACGCATCATATTTTTGTGTACTTGTATGACAAGGATATAAAAAAAAAACCCAAACACGTCATACATGGGGTGAGTTTTTAAATGTACGATTCATAAAGTGTGAAGTAACTATCAATAGAGTATAAATAAATTTACATCTTTATGGATATTGATATTATATTTTTTAGATGCCTGAAAAACTTGCAACTTCAATTACCCATAGACTACACTCTACAGTGTTATGTACAATGTAGATATTAACTATTACTTGGTTACTCGCTGCCACAATGGAAGGCGATGATTGCGCCTGAATTTTGTCTGAGCGTTTATTATTGGCTCAGTTTATCTCCAGCAAGTGTCGATAAAGTGTGTGATTAGTATGATAAAGTTCCTTCTGGGATAGGTATCACGCGTCGAATTTTCGGATTACTTGCCTGCGATGACATCCCAGGCTGCCGGCGGCCTGGAGCGGTCATGTTTTGATGACACCCCATTGCCATATTGGATTTCGGTGACCTTGAACTTAACCCTGTGCTCGTGACCTTAAATGACCTTGAATCCAAAGAAATTTAAAAATCGAAAAAAAAACCTTAAAATATTTTCTAAAAATCGAGGAACATAAAATCTCAACCTTGCACTCATCCCATCTCCCTCCACGTCTCCATCCCTCCCAATCATAATCAAATAGATAAAAATTGCAACAAAAAATCTTTTAAAAAATCTAAAAAAATCGAAGAACATATAATGTTAACCCCTTGCTCATCCCACCACCCTCGCCTCAACCCCCTCTCTACCCCTTACACTATCCATTCTTTAAAAATTCGACAAAAGTCACAAAAAATCTTAAAAATCTAGTAACATATAATATTATGCCCTCTTCCCTTACTCAATACTTTACCACAAACCCCTCAACCACCCCTTAACAAAAATTAATCATTGACTTTACATAACAATAATTATCCTTCCATCCATATCTACCAATCAATCATATCTGCACATTTCCCACTACATTACGACTTTTACAAGTATTTTTCCAGAATTGGACACTATAGTGTTTGCTAGTTATTTCTTTTTTTATATATATATCTACCACCAGAAGCTCCCATATGTCGTCCATTTCGCAACATTTTTTTACCTGGAGTACTACTCTTTTAAGTCAATCTAAAAAAAAAAACACGGAATATTTCTTTAAAAATTTATTTTAAATGATTTGAGAAAACACATACGAACATCGAAAATTTATCTTTTACGCTTTGTTTTGTGCATTGCAAGGCACTGTACCCCAGTGAGTCCTGATTTCCATGGGTAATCGGTATAATGCTTAAAACACAATTAGCAGGCATGAGCTTTGTACCCATGGGAAGTAATCTGTGGGTTAACCAGTCTTGAAAAGTTTTCATATAGCAATAATGTGAAGCATTCTTAGCTTCGTTCTTCACCATCAGAAGCTCGGTATTTTCATGTTTATCGTTCTTAGTCACATGTGTTGGCACCACTTTTCCCTTAGCATTCAGTGAGTACACATTTACAGACACACCAGAGTTATTGTTCTCAAAGACCATTATTTGCTGTAGAGGAGTCCGCTAAAATCAAACATCTCTTCCATCTGAGCATATGTCTTGTCCGCATGCTGTGGTTACGATGATTTAACAAATCCGGCCAAATCCTGACCACTTGAAACATTTTTTATCACAGTTGTGAGGATTGATTATGGCATGTTTCTGTTTGATAAAGTCGGGAAGGTCAACATATGTCGATAACTGTGAAGGTTCATTCTGTATGTTACGTGGAGGAAACCCCTTGCATATATGCATGTGTGCGTTTAGACCATCCATTTATGAAATCGACACCTCACATTTCGAACACAGGTACTTTATTTTGGTGAGGCTCTTTGTACAACCCTGCTTCCCATGTCGTCGGGCATTGCTGCTGGAAGCGAAGGTCTTTCATAAAAGCAACACTTATAACTTTGGAATTGTTCAGCAGAGGTGGTTGGCCATACAGTTGTTCCTGGAACAGATGTCGATGGCCCAGTTGTCAACGCAGCTGCCTCAGCTGAAGAAATGGACGACACTTCTGCAATCCCCATGCCAAACATACTGGAAGATCCTGGAAATTTCGGCAGATACATTCGCCTCAGCCAAAGATACAGATGAATTAACTGATGAGGAAGAAGAAGATTGCACCGCTGGTATCACACATGAAGAGGTTGATGACTTCGCTTGTACTATGTCCGAAGAAGTCCATGGCGATGCTGCTGTGAGTAGTTTACTCGATGACTCTGGAATATTGGAAGTCATTGCAGAAGCAAAATATGATGTCGACTGTAAAAGCTAGATGAGACGATCCAAACTGTCCTTCGACAGATTAGAGATACGCCACAAAGTGCCATTATTTATACCTATTGCAGCCCCTTCTCCCTTATTTTATGGTTTTATATGCACACAATGTATTATACGGATAAATACATAAGTAGCATAACACAACAACAAGAATTCAGTCTCAGATTTTTTTTTTTATGTTCTTCGGAACCAACATCAGGGTGACTTCTTGTCTAGTCGTAACTCATCGATTGACGGTCCATCGACAAGGCATACCACTTCCGCAGCAGCTGTGTGTTCCTCCACGCGCATGTCCACTCAGATTCTGACCTGTCGCAGACGTGTCACTGCTGGTCGTCGTAAAGTTTCGTCAGCTTACGCAGTGAAGAGCAACTGTACTCAAACTGCACATCAATAAGTTCAACTTCGTTTTTGCACGAATCACTGAGCCATTTTTTCTGTTTGGGCCCCGCCATGTAAATTGGCCCTTGCAGGTGCATGCATCAGCAAGTCGCGCAGCATGTTTCCCACTTAATGGTACGGAATCTTACCTTCGTCCCACTCCAGTCCGTGGTGGCACTTTGTCAGCCAGTCGTTCGCCTTCTTCTTTTTATCATCCAACAGTTTCCACGAATAAGGGGGTCGGAAGGAGCACGTGCGCATTTTGCCATCTTCATCCTAGGACACAGCGATCTCCTTGAGCACATAGCCGCTCTGGCTCTGGAAGCCATACAGAGTACAGGACATCCTGTTGCTGTCTATGCTCGAAAATGACTAAACATATATTACTTACGGCCCATCTTATATATCCTTTGCAGCATTCACGAAAGTATCTCGACAATTGTACGATGCGAGTCGGTCGTGAAGTATCAAGCAGGAAGTGTAGGCCTATGTCTGTGGAGGAATATTTCCATGTGTTATGAAATCGATTGTGCAGTCGACGCATTCGAACTTATACGTTCGTCCTGTTTACTCACATCGAACACTATGAGCGGGACCAAACTCCTGAAGGTATTCGGGCTTAGTATCGGGGATTGGGTGCGTCCATAATATGCATTTTGGAATTGAGTAAACATTTGATATGCCAACAGATTTTGAGCATATTCGAAGTTCATGTTCATGTCTATGTATGGATAGCTTTCACTATTCAAATATATTTTCATATCTTCTATTTTAAGTGTGTCAAAATGGAGGCTTATTTAGCTACTGACATGAATCGCAGATTGTCAAGGTTAGAACAGTCAGCTGTCCTGACGGCCGTGCGGAACATGTTAGTCAGATGCATGGTGGATACAAGACTGTGTTTCCGCACTTAAGATTCCATGGCAGGATGCTTATCGCCCAGAGCAAATTGCTCGCTGACTACGACCTTGAGGGAAAATATAATTTTGAAGAGCTACAGTAATTACTAATTTACTATCAGCAGTACCTTATTTAGGAACAGATTTAGTACAATGAGTATGAGGGGGATTCGCAGTTGACAATGCAACTTTAACTCGATTTTTCACCATCCATTTCCTAATACCATTTGTAATTTTAGGATAATATTCCATTGATGAGGTATGAACCAATTAGCTTATTTTAGCTTATATTTCTATATTTTGTTGTATGATGCATTGAAGTTTTTGATACTTTAGGTAATAGTTTAATTCTATTAAATATAATGGAAGTAATATATTATTACATTTTTATTACTTTAGGTAATAGTTTAATTCTATTAAATATAATGGAAGTAATATATTATTACATTTTTTATTACATCAAAATAATCTTTTAATCAAGCATTCCATTAAGTTGTATTTTGTAAGTGTTGAAATTAAAGCTCCTATTGATGAAATAATATTTCAAGATGTGAATATATCAGGGTAGTCTGAATATCGTCGAGGTTTTCCAGCTAACATATTTTTATAAGTTCTACCTGTGTAAGTTAATAACACATTTTTATAAGTTCTACCTGTGATACCGAGTGCTTTTGGAGTAAAGGTCTAATGTTTGATCCCAACAATGCCTATAGAAATTCTATCATAACCTATGGTAGGAGAAAGTTTATTACACGAAATCCTTCATGAGGTATAGTGTAGTAAGGTATTAGGTCTTGAACTACCCGACTTGACTTTATCTGGTTTAAAGTCCAGGCCCTAGATCTGAGGAACCGATGAAGGCAACTGGGACTGGGAAGCCTTAACTTTCAGTGAGTTGGTATGTTGAGTTCCTTACGAGGATCAGGTATAGGATGTATGTGTTGATGCTGATGGAGGTCATACTGAGTCTGGATCCGGATCACAAAGAGGCCCAGGTATGCCCAGTTTGGCGTTACAGCTGCTGTGCCTTAGGAAACTCTCCCCTCCTGTCACGAATTTTGACCAAGATCAGGATTAAGGAATGCTGGAGTATAAAAATACAATATGAAGAGAACTTGGTGAGTGTGGTCGACTGGGTCGTGGTTTGGAATCGTTCGAGACCCAGCTGTACTTTGCGCTTCAGCTGTGCAGCCTTGGGAAACTCTTCCTCGCCCGACCGGACATATTCTGACTCTCCGCTGGTATCAAATCAATTTCTTGCCGGACCCATAGAGAGTTGCGTGGAATGGTCTTGCCTTTATCTCTGCTGCATGGGCAAGAGCTCTGTCACTGAACCTGCTCCAAGACTGAGATCCGTATATTGGAGATACTGGGGCTGCTTGTTGCTAATGGAGATACTGTCATGATTGAAAAATGGGAAGGAAGAATTGGCATGAGCGCGACAAAGCGTTAATATAATAATTAGTAGAAATTTGTAGTATTTTCGGCCAGCAGGACAGTTGCAAATTTTGCAATGTTCCTGGTGATACCTCAACAACTTGGGCCGACTTTAGCATTTGTTTTGTGGAACTAAAGTAAGGTAGGAAAGTAGTGCTCCTGGGATACCCAACTTAGGTTTGGCTCCCATAAAGGGTGGATGGAGTTGGAGAACCCGGTCTGGGAATATTGCCAACTACATCATGGAGGTGGTCATTTCTTATTCTAAAGTGCATAAACTGGCTTCAGTAACCCAAAAGTACGTTGCCAGGAAGATGTTTAGACGCGGACATAGAATAAGTATGTAAGTACAAAGAGGGGACATGGCGAAGTGGTTGTTTTATGTGAGCGTACCCATTCGCTGACTGGATGAGCGAGTCTATGGGAATGGACCTTCTGTCTGATGGAATACCGAGTCCTGCGAAAGATTCCCTACTAAACGGGCTACCGGTTGGCAAGAAAGTTACCATGTGCTGATTGGTAAATAGCGCTCGGCTATATTACTGCTGTCCATTAGCGCCATTTTGCTGGCGTGTGCAGCTGGAGTTTGCATTATAAGTAGCTGTTTCACTTTTGTATTTTCAAGTACTCTGGGGGGGGAGGGTGGAACTGTAGTTTCTTATCCACTGCCAACATTACAGTAAGTCCCCCAACTAGTATTTAAAGTAAATTAGTTGGACATATGGATAGGCAATTTAAAATACATGTTTTAAAGAGTAAAGTAGCAATGAAAATTTCAGTGCTACTTGAAGGCTAAGAGTCATTTAAGAAATGGCCAGTAGCCTTAAAAATACAGCCACTGAAAATGTTTTTTACAGCTCATGCCTATGGAGGCTACTGTAGGATACTGTGAAGGACTGCCGATGTCGCCTATTTCAAATTTAGCCAAACTCGCAAAACATTTTCTGCAAATCGACTCATGCAGTTAGGAGCTACTTCGTCACTGGCAGTGTCCGAACTACACTGAAAAACAATCTGGGCACGTTAGTAAATTTCCTATAAATTTTATAAGGCACTACAATTCCGCGTACCTTCCGTTTCACTGGGAGCGACTTCAGGTTATTATCGTCTAAGCTCAGATTTTTCTGGGATTATAAGTACAGGAACCGCACGTGAAGACTTCGATGGCAGAAACAGCTGGCATACATACTTGAAGGTATACAAGACAAAAGAAAATAGTCATGGCTTTTCAACGCTTTCAAATCTGCGAGGTCTTAGTCTACCATCGTTTTGCGACCAGGCCATTTAATTGATATTTGCTGCTTATACAAATTTTTATCATCCAAATTAAATATGTTACTATGGGTTCTAGACTTCGTAATTTTTATATCAGATACGAAGAGTAAAGGTGAGTTTATTCATTTTCCACCCGAATTTCTTTCTTATCCATAACATTAACGTGATCCTTCAGTTAGGAGTACTCACGTACACCGATTGTGTTGCCTTGATCTGCTGCCATAATTTAATTGCCGGTAGTAAGGAATCTGAAGCGGAAGTTACTAATGTGACACAAGCAGAATTTTTATAAACATAGCATCTCACTAAGCCACCCGTAGTTTCTTTCGTTACAGCACCATTTCATTAAAAAATTATTCGTCTAGAACGTCACCGTAAGTTAATTGTGTGAATTGCCACTGAGACTTTAAATATTGACAGTAATGGCCTGCTCTTAACACGCTATCAGCAAATTCCTCACTCACATCTATTCGAAACATGGAAGAACATGAGTCCCTATTTTTAGAGCTGCTGGCTAAGAAATTACTGATTCGTTTCACAGCCATCTCAGATTGGCCACGATTTGTACACCAACGCTCTGGAATCGTAAATTGGGTGTAGCTTTTCGTCACGGTAGAAGGGTCTTCGGCGCTCTGTCTACGAGTTCCAATTCAGCCCCCACACCGCACCCTGCAATAGCTTTGCCTCTTCGCTTCAAGATGGGCAGCTAACTGCTTAACATTCATTCCGCGTCGACTCAGAAGACGAGAGGTGACTTATATTCTATTTATTAAATTAAAATAATAAAATTAGAATTATGTGCATACTGTTTATTATTCCACCATACGTAGAAATAACATTGACATAGGCCTGATAACATGCATCGATCAAATTAAAAAGTGCAATTATTTTAAAAGTGAACACTTTACAAATTTGCTAGTGCTTACACTTAAATATACATTTTAAAAACTTAAATGAAATAATTCATGTCAGACTTTACAAATGTTGACCTAATAGTTTTAATTCGATGTTATGGTATGGAACTATTTTCATTCCGTCATCACCAACTTTGTTGGACGCATGCTTATCAGCGTACATTTTAATATACATGCATGATGGGGCAGTGACAGTTTCCAATGGTTGATTTCAAAAGTGCTCAACTTACCGTGAACAACATAGGCCCTATATTTGTGATGTTAACAGGTATTTACTGAGTTAGCAACTGGGCACAGAATACGCTACAAAATATGTGTTAAAGTGAGGCGGTCCTTATGATTCTTAATAGGAGGTGATGGGGAAGGACTTAGCTTTCCGGCAAAAATCTGAAAAGGTGACATCCCGTCCCGTGACCCGTGACCCCAATGTCCTGTCGACTACAACATGTCACTGGTTCGGAGACTTGTTCACCTTTCTCACTCCACCAGTGTTGGAGTTCCGATAGTTCGATTACCATTGGCTCCATTGCGATCTGGACGCAGAGTGAGTGAAGAGATTTGAACGGCTCCTAACATAGAGGTCTTGAGAGCCGATGAGGGTGATTGAGGTGAATATGTAGCAGCGCCGAAATGCAAGGGTGGAGGAAACGGGAGATCCCCGAGAAAACCCGCCGACCAGCGGCATTGTCCGGCGCGATTCCCACGTACGAAAATCCGGGAGTGACTCGGTCGGGAATCGAAAAACGGTGGGAGGAGAGCAGTCTAACCACTACGCCCCCACGATCCCTTCTGGCCGCAGAGTTCCAACGCAAAATTCTGAGTCACATTTGACACTCATAAACATCAGTCAGACGCACATATTTGACTCTCCATAATTCAGCAAGTTGTAACATTATTTGCTATTGCTTCAGCAGCTGAAATGTTTTAGCACAGACTTTATAAACTACCGGTATCATCCCTGTCAGCAGTTTGATACATCCAGCTTTGCATCGAAGAATACAAAGGTATAGGTCATTCACGGTAAAATTAGCACTTTTGAAAGCCCTCTATTTCGGAATAATAGTCAATAAATATATTTCATTTTAGCCTTAGACATAAACTCCCGAGTGCGGTGGAATATATACACTGTGTTTATTACTTGCATGGCAATATTTATGTAAAAATGTGGTTTAAGGATTAAAAAATCGCTGAAATAAAGAAGTTACTAGGGCATCAGAAGCGCTAACTTTATTGTGAACAGCCTATATAGTCTGTTGGCTGTTTCTTCACAGTTCTTTATTCGAACCTTTGAAAAATCACCCCATGTATGACGTGTTTAGTTATTTCCTAAATATGCCATATATCAGAAGCGTTTTATACTTCTGTAAACATAAACGTATATTATTTCTTGTTAAATTGAAGTTTTGCTACATATATTATTTATAAATTATAATATTTCATTTATAACAGATATGAATAAAAGAAGTGAGAAAACATGTGTGTTGGTAGCACCTAGTAAGAAATAGTTCTCATGCAAAATATTATTACAAATGAGTGCGCACGAATTCAGTGCGATGTCCTTTGGTGTAACTTTCTAGACTAGGTTAATCTTCGGTTGCATGAGGCGGAGGGATATCCTGGAAGGACAACTTAAGCAGGGCTTCAGAAAAGTGTGAAGTAACCGTGAATGGATTATACATAGTAGAAGTGTAATGACGCGGCAGTTCATTCGATGTGTGTGTACCCATTCACTGATTGCGAGGGTCTGGAACGGGCCTTGTGTCTGACTGACTGCTTCGTGCTGGGGAAGGTTCCCTGTTGTTTGAGCTGCCGGCTCGCGAGCAGCATATCCTGAGCTAACCGGCGAACGGCGCTCCGACTATATGCTTTCTAGAACCGCTGTTTTGCTGGAATGTGCGGCTGGAGTTCGCGGCTTCCACACGTTTCAGGCTGAGAAGTGCGGGAGCGATAAGGGCGACGCTGCAAAACGCATCAAGTGTGCGATCACCTCTAAATCCCTCGTCACACTGTCAAACTTTTTTGTCAAATTGCTCCCAATAAGTTTGGTCAAATAAAGTTGGACAGATATTACGTAATCGAAACGTCACAAACGCCGTCATATTTGTATGAGAAAATTGGATGGCCTCAATTTCCATCAGACATTTAAAAATTTGATCAGTTCTACAATTTCTTTGATGTTTGATGGTCTCAGCCAATCACAATCGTGCACGACAAAAATGGACGTCAAGAAACTTTAAACTAACGAACAATTTCTGGAAAGAAGATAATTATTTATGTAGAAGCTGTCTGGGCCTGATTGTTATAAGTGAATATTAAACATAATATTACGAACTCAGAAGCATTAAATTTAATTGTGCAGAAAACATTTCTGATAAATAAAATTCGAATTTAGTAAAGATGCTAAAATAAACTACAACATTGCTGACATTTCTTCCTGTAATGGACTGCATGGAAAAACAAAAGCAATGTCTCACTATAGAAATAATTTTTAAATTATAATTCAAATTAGATTCTCCCAATAAAAAAAATTGACAGTACGACACATTTTCAAACACATTCAAGCTTATAACATTTGTTGAAAGGAAAATTTTTATGGTCGTATCTTGTCTTCGAATTTTATAGTCAAATATAGTTGGAGGCGAAAATTTGACAGAGTGGCTGGGGCTCAAGCGCTAGCCTCTGCACTGGCGTGCAGTGTTCTAGTCGCACTCCGTGAACCTATGGGTCTTTCAGAGGTGACATTATTTTATTGGTGGAAAGTCTGTAGGAAAGTTCAATGCAGGACCCTGAGTAGTTTTTTTACAATATCTGACACGTATATTTTGATACACCGTTTTTAGCCATTTTGGAGTGCTCTGAAATTGTATTTCTAATGTGCGTGACGTCTTGGAAGTACTCAATAGCCCTCGTCTGGTACGTGCGTTCTTTTCGTGTACCAGCACAATGGGCGCACGTGTAATAGTTAGGGACATGAACATTTCGCGAGCTCATTTCCGGACAAGATAGACCTCGAACACGTGTACACTGAAGTTAACTTTGCAATTGGATCGCAGTTTATGAGACGTGCCCTGGACAACTCTGAGCTAATAGCAGACTTGCAAGGAAACAAGTATCGAGCGCCATACTGCCAGGTGCGAAGTAACACTGGCTACTCTATGGGGCAGCAGCCAATGAACAAACACGTGAGGCTCGAGTGTACACTTGACTGTGGAATTTAGCTTACAGGTAATTGAACTCGCGAATTTTTCCTATCCCTAGTAATAGTTTCGTAGATAAACGTCTATTTCCAACAAACTTGATTGTTCTGTGCCTTGCGTTCATCGTGGTGCGGAGGCCCAGCAGGTGAAGGTCTGAGACCTGCTCACATCCTCCCCCCCCCCCTTTTCCCCTAAGATCAGAATTTACGAGCACCAAGCTTGAAACCAGTATGTAGTTCGCAACGAGCTATAATCATGGTGCACCCGCCTAGCCTGAGGCATTTCAGCTCATGACAGCCCAACGCAAAGTCATAAAATTGAAAGTCTAGCTTTCTCTGGTAAACTGTACAAAAACTGCTACTTAATTTGAGCTTCGCGCTGGGTATTCGTTTAAAAACCATTACTCTTATGGTGGATTTACAATGTCACGACGAGGTCGTCCCGATAGTCAGACACGACGTTATAGCTCGACTATTTCCGTCACTAAAATTAGTTCAATGTTGACAATACCCCGACTGTTTCCTTCCGACAAGTGTTGCGTGACTTTTTTTTCTACTGCCAAGCGAGGCGACCGGTCCGACGCCCTACGAAAGTAGAAATAGAATCTACTTTTGTCGGGGCTGCGTTTGTCGGGGTGACCTTTCTCCTGATTGACTGATGAAAAATTTTCGTCTATGTCAGGGCTGTTTTGTCGTACTCTTGGGTTATTGTAAATCCAGCTTTACTTCTATAACCCGAAGTAACCTGAAATCATAATTTTTGTGTGCAATTGTGTCAATTTAGTTCCCCACTGAGCAAACAGTTACTCGCCTGTGTTTTGTAATTTTACTTTATATATATATATATATTAAGGGCACCATGCGGCCAAGACAGTACACACGCTGATTCGTATAGGTTCTAATTTAAAAATTGTTCAATACTTTTGGATGGAGTCTACAAACAAATGGCATTTAATAAATTTTTCATGTCCAAAAAATTGTTTTTCTATTTCAGTCTCTAATGTGTATATTTTAAGTGAGACAGTATTCATACGAGTTTTCAAAGTCATTTGTAAGTAAGAATCTTTGGTACTTGCTGCTTAACATAGCATAGGAACTTGCAGCAAGCTTTTATCTTTATTATCATACGCAAGGCAACAGCTACAGGCCTTTTTAAAGGAGACCACATGGTAGATAATTGGATGGGTGTACATGCTGGAACTGCAGCGGCATCCGCCTGTAGAGGGTATGGGGAAACCATTGGGAAAAAAACCACCCCCAGTGCAGTCGACCGGGATCGAAACCATGACCTCTCTAATGCGAGTCCGACATGCTACAACTTGACCAAACACACTCTCGGTCCCTCAAATACATCCCATTTATAAACAGATGGGGTTACCACTGAAAATGCTACGAGACGAGTCGACGAAAGAAAGACGAGATGCCCGTTCATAGCCCTGCGTGTAAAGGCGACCAGATATTTGAAGCGCGTACCTAGGTAGACCTAAGCACATCCACGCTTTTAGGCTTTAGACATGAAAAATACTTCAAGTCAGAAGTCACTTTCAAGATTTTACGAACAGATGCATCACCGTAAGTGTTTTGCAAAGCATATAAACTATACGCTAGATGTTTATCTTATGCAATCGACAGCCCTTTCACTTTCGTCACAAATTTGCAGTATTTAGTACTAAGGCAATAATACCTATAGGTAGACCCCCGAGTATTTCTCAGATCGAGTTGGCAGCAAGCTAGACTGGACAGTATCGTTTGCTTATTGGTTGCTGTGATCAAGTGAGACCTCTGAACAGGATTGTTAAACACTCACTCAAACTATTGCTTCCTGCTTGTCACTGACTCACAGCTAAACGGGACGTGTCTAAAGGACTGTCGTCCAATCACAACAGTATGAAGAAAGAACAAGTGTTTGGAGTCTACATCGCCTCCGAATGAGAATGAATTCGCGAATTACTCGTGGCTCTGCCTATAGGTGCCCCGAAGAAGAGCGGAGTGACCAAGGAGGAGTTCAGTTAGTGGCAGATGGGACGAGTTGTGACTTGCGATGCGACACCGCAACGAATTCAGGTGTGACGTCGTTGCGTACCCGCGGGCCTCCACGTCAGGCAGCGCCTGGCTCCGACGTGACGCGGGTCAGTAACGACCAGAGACTACTGTATATAAGAGAAGGGCCTGTAAGTCAAGGTTAGGAAGCCGCCCAATAGCGCCACTTCCCCCGCCCGAGAGGTGTGCAAGCACCTCTCTCGTTATAAACCAGTGTCTCCCTCCAATTGCCAAGGCGAAAGGAAATATAGTTCCCATCCATCTCTACTAGCTTTTTCATCTCTACTAACACGAGCATGTTACACACACACACACACACACACACACACACACACACACACACACTGTCTCCCGTAGCATTTCTGATCAATGCATGAATATTTTGAATTCTATCCTGTCGACTGGGTTTTTACGGTGCCTATGCCGGTTTTTCCCAGTCACTTCTACTATTAGCTTAGCTATAAGGACACTTAGGGAGGCAGTCATGGCCCCAATCGCAAGCCATAGCAGCCCAATCCCTCTCTGCCGTGATGCATGTCTCCTTGCATGAATTCCTATCCTTGTAGGCGTAAGGGGTCTAGCCCTGAGATGCAATAAATTCCCGCCCTACCCACCGGGCTTTCTCTTAAAACTTAGTTATAAGGTAGTAAAATAAAACGTCAAGGCTAGCATTTGGTGGCAAAGTTCCAACGCTAATGTGCTGCTATCTCTGTACATTCCACAGGAAGCTTTCATGAATAATCGATTATTTTGGTAATAATCGTAATTGACATATTGCAAGAATCTGTACGTCTTATCTCATCCGATTGTTTGTTTTAAAATCCCTTTGCCATGGTGGCTGAGCGGTTAGCCTGCTCGCCTCCCACCAAGGCGATCCGGGCTCAACCCCGGCCGGGTCACTCCGGATTTTCGCACGTGGGAATCGTTCGGGATTCTACCGTTTTCCCCGCCCTTTCATTCTGGCGCTACTCCATACTCGCCTCATTTACCCTCATCGGCTCTCAAGACCTCGATGTCAAGAGCCGTCCAAATCTCTTCACTCACTCCTTTCCCTCTAAAGGATTGTGAAAGTAACTTCGTTACGGAATTATTCAGATGCCTTTCTGTATTTTGCACGTTTATTTAAAAATTCCAAAGATAAACTGCACAGATAATGCTAAGTAAATTGCCAACTAAATTACCAACCCGAATTCGTAGCTGTCGTATACACTGCAACTAAGTTACAATGAAACGCACTTTACAAATTATAATATAGTACAGACGAAATCTGAAACATTACTGTGTAGCTTACCAGTGAAAGTTTTGCAAACAAAATACAGTTGACTTCATTGAATCCGACCGTTAGCTACAGAAATTAATGCAGATTCTCCGAAACACTACAAGTGTTACAGGGAACGAATGGCGTTGGCAACACGGAAGTTAGGTTTCCTTTAACATACATAGTTATAAATACTTGAAATATATACAAATAAAGCTTGATACCATTTTTCTCGTAAAAATTATCACTTCAAATTAAATTATATGTTTATGAGTTATTTACTTTTACAATAAATATATAAACTCCGGCAGTGGGTGTGTTGGTAATGTTTAGTAAGAAATAGTTCTCGTGCAAAATTGTATTACACTATGTTTGCACGAATGCGGCACGTTGTCCCTTTGATGTAATTCCCTAGACTTAGTTAAGCTTTGTTTATATGAGGCGGAGGAATATCCTGGAAGTAGAACTTTATGCAGGGCTTCGGAAAAGTGTGAAGCGACGGTGAACGAATTATATATCTGTCTCTAACGACCTCGCTGTCGACGAGATGTTAAGCCTTACCCACCTACTACTGTTGACAGTGAGATTTTCACCGTGCTGCTGAGGACGCGCGGGTCGGTGTTGGGGAAATGAGTCATACTCAGTCCGTGATAATCCTAACTGCTGTTGAGGTCCGATAACTTTAGTTTGTCGTAGCCGACTGGACTACAGAAATGGATTTTAAAAAAATACGTTTGAAAATGATTTGAAATGAACAACAAACGCGTCTGCGCCACCCCGGTTTCAAACCCAATATCTCCCCGTTAGTCCTTCGACTGGGAGTGACCTTGGCCACGCAGGAAGGTATGGCGAATAGGAACGTGGCCAAGAAACCAGTGCGCGACTTGTTTGGCAATGGTGTTGCCAAGGGAAGAAACAAGTCGGGGGGGGGGGGGGGAATGTAAAATGAAAGATTAATGCGAAGCAGAAACCGACTAGCTAGGAAACACAATACCCAAACCAGAGTGGGCTCACGTCGAGTGCACTGGAATCTCCTTAAGTACGAATTTGCGGCAACTGAACTACGAAAAAAAAAAAAAAAAAAAAAAACTACATACGTATTTGTGTAGTCCGTGGTTTTTTAACAAATTTCTTCCAATACTCTTGTTGAATTCTGCATTCAGTTTATTCAGTCTTTAAGTGCTTAAATTCGTTTCGTTCGTGGTTTGTCAGTTTATTTCCGTGAAGTAGGTTTCCGTCTTTTCCGTTGATACATTCTGATTTAGACGTTTACGTTGTTATTAGATTTTTCTGCTAACCTAAATTTGTGATATACGCTGTTTACTGTAAAGCGAGCACTTTCGGAATTTGTATCCAGTGAGTTTGATGTTTGCTTTATTCGCGTTATAGTAAGAATTTGCATAAACTTAATACATTTACATGCCTAAAATTCTACAATTTCGTTTGGATGGCGCATGAATAAAATGAGAAGACTCATGGCAATGTAAAATTATTTGTAGTTGAAGGATACAATGTAATCAGAGAAGTGTATTCCAAGTAAGGCTTCCAAAGCACTCAGTTCACCGCGAACAGAACAGTCTATAATGTAAGTTACAAGGTGTGTCGCGCCATTGTATGTTTATTATACCTGAACTAAGTTACACTTGTCTCCACTCCGTTGTAATTTTCTATAGGATTCAGTAAATTTTCATTGTCATTATTGTTAATTATATACTGTATATATATATACACAGTAAATATACATATAAAAAAAAAGTATTTCAAGCTTTTTCGTCCTTTTTTTCTGGCCCCCTCCCCCGCCCTATTTTCTTTTTGTTTTTCGCCTACATTCACCATACTGTACCACAGTTTCGACGAGCAAATTGAACGTTACATTTGATTATAAGAATGCCATTTTAAGTTTAAATATCAGTAATACTTCCTTTTTAATATGTAAATTTGTATATATGTGTGTGAACGAGTTTATGTGTTTTAAATTATTTAGCATGCATATATTACTAGGAAAAAAAAATTAATGTTGTAGAAAGCAAGTGAGTATTATAATAATGAAGTCGGTGTATAATTTGTGCCATTTGAGAGCAACTATTACAGCCAAAGTAAAAGCAGGCTATCTACCTATAGGAAAAAATTTTATAATAGTACTGGCACTACAATGAATGTGACTTAATCAATGTCTTGATTAAAACAATAACGGTCTCCCCGATATACTACATTTATTATATATATATACGTTTTGTACAATATTACTTTAACATGGTAAAACTTTTCAGTAATTAAAATCAATTAAATCACATATCTTTAATACAATTTTTTTTTTAGATTTATTATTTGGTAAATTAGTAGTCTTTTCTGTAGTCGAATACGTATTCACTAGTGTGCCCTACTCATTAAACGAAACACTTATTATTCTATTGCTGGCTTATTAACGTATTGCTATGATGTCTATCGTTTATTTTTGAGCTTTTTTTTTTTGCAGAAATCATTTTTCGCGGTATACTGTTCTGTTCTGTTACATCAGCTGACGAACTAGGTCCTTGGATATGGTGCGGATAGCACGCCGGCCCTTCAGCACGACAATCCGCGGGTTTTCAATTCTCGGAGGACGCGGTGCAAATACTCGCATGTAATAATCGTGACGGACGTTGCCAACTGCCAGTGTTTTAGCATCCTCCGCCCTTATCATGCAGTCTATACGTCGTTTCTCTATTACAGGTCCTATGTGCATATCACCCTTATAATAGAGACAACGTGGCACGTGATACCGTCATTCAAGTGAGTATGAGATTGCTTATTTCGCTGTTTAAGAGTGGGATGGAACCCCGCGTTTTTTTTTTTTTTTTGTGAAATAGTTGTTTTTGCGTGAATACCCGTATCTCGGTAAATACATGTTCTGCGAATACGACCTTTGTCAGGAAAGATGAAAAACAATTATCCATGCATCTATTTTTTTTTACTTTTGTCATATTACGTGTATTCTTGGAGAAAAAATCGTGAAAATGGTTAAATATCGCATTTTTAAAGCTTGCCAATGCAGTTTCCTTAAGCGGCAAGATAAAAGTACAAAGATGCGGGCGTAGTTTAATCTGTGGGCTTTCATCGCGTGTAATAAAAAGCCTTCATTACAGACACAGTCTGCACAGTACAGCGCACCGAGGGAAGCACTACACGCCTTGCATGTAGGAGTGATAAGGCGTAAGGCGTGCGTGTTATTGTCACCCATACTGTTATCTAGCTTCTGGGCCCTGAAGGCGCAAAACCGCTCCAGGTAACATAGGAGCCTTAATGACACAAAATCGTCTTTTTCTGTCGCTACTTTTCTCTCTGTCTCATGCGCAAACACAAATATATATATATATATATATATATATATATATATATATATATATATATATATATATATATATATATATATATATATATATATATGTAATACGCAGGCAAACACACGACTGATATGAGTAGTATGTTCCGTAATTGTAGGCAAGCGGATTAAGCAAGGCCCTTCCAGTGACCAAGATAATTCTCTCCCGCCTGCAAACCCCTTTCGACCTTCGACACCTCCACATGATGGTAGCGAAAATTTTTGCCTACCGCCTGTGACGAGTTAGGTCCTGTGACAACAAGCAAATTATACAGTACGTTATAACAAGCCGATATAGGCTGTTCACGAGAAAATGAGCACTTTTGAAAGCCCTGCTTAAAATCTACTTGTATGCACGTTGTTTGTTCTCCCGCCTTATGTAAGATTAACATTCTCATGGGCCTCACCACTCTATCCATGCCTCGATCAAGAGAAACTGTGAAACAATTAGAAAAGTACGAATGTGTGAGCATGTTAGGTGTATCGCTCGGGAAGTGTACCGTATAAATCCACCCCGATTGGCCTCCTCGTATCAAAGTCTAATTAAATATAAATAAAATTATGGCTAGGAGCAGGTCTGTAGTTTTTTCTTGCATATCCAATGTTTTTAAAGTGTTAACTTAAAGCGAAATCACAGAATTCAAATTAACCGGGCATCGAACGTTGTCAATTGACGTACAAGAATACGTATAATTTTTCTTACTTACATTATAAGTCCCCTAATTAAGGTTCCTGAAAACGACTGTTCTAAATTGAAGTAATTGCCATTTCGTAAGTCTGCCAAGTATTTCAGGCTTACCTTGAAACGGAATGAAAAACATCTCGATAAATATCATGAAGTCGCGTTACCTTCGCTATGATCAATTTTTGCAGGCGACTTGCGAATCCGCCATAAGTATTTTCTTAAAACTTATTATGTCTGGTAACATTGCCGATAATAATGCAAATGTGTTATTTTCGTTGGCGTCATGCTGCGGGTAAAACATTCTTCTACTTGTTTGTTCAGACGAGATGTTCAACTTACTTAAAGCAATGTACTATCGCAAAACCAGTCGCTGAACTTTGAGCAAATTAAGTGTTTACTGAGACGATTGAGAACGCGTTTATCCAGGTTTCTTAATAAATCTAGATGGGGGTTCTACTGGTATGGTAAGGCCTACCACCGGTATTGTAGTTGCAGCCTCTCATTTTCCAACAGCATATGTATCATGCTGATAATTGCAAGTTATCCATCTTGGGGAAGGAATAAAATTCGAGGCTGAACAAGTTGTCACGGAAATAAATAATGGAAATACTTTAGTCCGGAATCTCACTTTGCACAGTTTGTCCAAGGTCGCCCAGAAATTTGCATATGTTCCAATTTCAATTTTATATGCGGAAAAAAAATTCAAAATTAATTTTCTTTAAACACTAGATAAATTATTTTATCGTCACTAAACGTTAAAGGTTACAGAAATCGTGTTAGTAAGTTTATTCACATAACAGAAAAAGTAAGTAAAAAAATATATAAAATGGTTGAAGAGTGAACGAAGTACAATGGTGTTACAAGGAAATTACAAGTATTTAAACAAAACTGAGCACGAGAAAAATATTTTCACCCTATAGCTGAACCATCAAAATCAAATTTTATTAAAATGAGTTCTATGGAGGCTGTGTTATTAGGAAGTGGGAAGGGGTAAGGCAAACACAAGAAAGTAAATATTCATTCCCAAATTATGAAAACAAAAAAACGCTAAGACGATCCCGCTATTAATGAAATTTCTTTGTGATAATTAATACGTGAAAAACATGCTTGTATGGTGGAATTTAAGTAATCCTCGTACACATACATTCGCCAAGCATGTGTTCGAAACCACACAAATATGAGGTCCGCTCGACTTATACATGCACATAACGTGATGTGTGTATTAATACGTACACAAATTCTACTTAGGGTTTTAATCCACGTTTTATATTTTATTAGAAAAAGAGAGTTAACTTTAATATTTAGATTTATTTACAGCACTTTTATACAAAAACCGAATGTCATTAACACAGTCATTCACTCGTAGAGCTAGTGATTTTCGCGTAAAAATATGAGTACGTGGTAGACTTCAATACTATAAGCATCCATCAGCAGTTGGTCTATTGCCTTTGGTTGCTGTCTGCCTGAGAAGGCGTTTTCATATTTGACAGGGCCACACAGAATTCGGCAACATCGGCACGGTTCCTACGTGATTCGCGTGCAGTCGGTTAACACGTGTCAAAAATAATTCAGACAATCAAGATAGGTGTTTTGACATGTAACTTGTCTTGAGATTTTTTCGCGAAATTTCACTACCTATATTCACTCGCCAACTGCATCACATCACTTAGTTAAAAATGAACTGGGTTTCAGAAACTCAGTCAGGTGGTAATTTGTACTACCTAATCAGTAAGACAAGAAGTCCTGAAACAACTCGCAGTCTTATTTCCTCGCTAACGTATGTAGGTATTATCATAGCAGTTTCTATACAAACCAAGAAGTACTACTACAGCGCTATATTTTGTGGCTGCGATATCCTTTAGTACCCAAATTAAAATACTGTGTACACCAAAATTGACTCCGCCACCCCCTACTCCCTCAAAACGACCCGAAACCCGTGTACAACTATTCACAACTTCTATCACCTCCCGACTCCAAAAGCAATGATCCGTTGCATCCTCTAGGCCGATGTAAAATCGGCACTCTTCTTGTTTCTTTCTCAGCTCGTTACATATTCTGGAATATTTAGTGATTTTGAAGTTAGAAATTCGTCGTGTGCTTTTTATTCGTTGCGGAATTTCATAATTTAATACCTTTGTGTATACTTATAGATATTCAGTTAGGCCTACTTTTGCAAAATACTAATTACTTACGATACTTTGAATACGCCATAGGTAGAGACCTGACAAATTCGTGGGTTCAATTATCTGCAGTCTAGACTCTGCAGTTATATGTACAAATATGCCAATATTACCTGCACATTGGTTGCCTGCTGTCACAATGGAAAGCGACGATTGGGCCTGCGTCCCCCAGGAGTCAAACATCGTGTGGACCAGTGGCTAAAGTTATATAAATACAAGTGTTTTGAATTCCAGCTTGTCCCAAAATGAATCCGCGAATTCTTCAGGTCTCTAACCATAGGGATGATGGGAAACCGCGATAGTGGTTTGAGCCAACATATCTTCGATAACACTACAGCTTGTCTATCCTTTTATGATTGGATGACCGAGGTTTTGACTCGGCTAAGTTCTTTGCAGGCCATTCACAATTTCACCATACATAAACTACTTACAAACTTTGATGTAGACCTATTTGTTCTCATTTGTACCAACAAAAGCTCAATTAACGTAATTATGCATACGGAACCCAGTATCAATTGCAAAAATTGTACCAGGGCAACGCCTGGTAGTTTAGCTACTAATACAAGGTGATTGATTTTCGTTTAAATAGCTGACATCAACTTAAATGTGTGTTCTAATTGTCAGCCACTTTAATGAAAACACGATATTTTATGGAATGAACATCCGATGCAATGAATATAATATTAATATCGTACAACCTTCATTGTGTTGTTCTTCGGTGTTGTGTTAAGCCAGTATTAGGATCATTGCTGATTACAGTGATTTATTACGAAATATATGAACATTTAGTTATTTAAATATGCCTCGTAGCAGTTCGTTTGATTAGCAGTCGTCATTGGCGTTATTTCTGAATCTGCCTGAGAGGAAGAAAAAAAAAATCTTCAACTGTAGCTCTCGACATAGATAGCACCGCATAAAAGGTGCTAACTAAGCGTGCGCACAATTTATGTAGCTAGTAATTTCTTTTCATTGGTCCAAATTTTTGCAAAAATATTAACATTCTAATTCTTTTGGAATTACTACATTACAATATATTTCCTTTCATGTACACTGTAAAAATGAAATGTAAATTTCTACATACAAACTTTTGGTAATCTTTAATGATTGTTCTGTAATCTGTAAAAACAGTTACGGTATTTGTAATTTTAGACAAATGTTGTTATAGAATCGAGAGAGTACTACACCATTTTTTGGTGAAAATACGTGGATGTATGGCTTGAAAAATATATTATTTTTATTTGATGTATTTTGAAGTATGTGTAAAACGATACCCACTTCCTGTATTAAAATGTTAAATTGTGTATTTTTCCTGCTACATGGTTGTTGTATAAACACTCAATGTCAGTGAAGTTGTACATATCCTATTGTGTAATTTTAGAATGACCGTGTATGTGTAGACTTGCATTACATTCCGGAGTATCTGAGAGCTTGAGCGTACTATTACAAATACAAATGTTAGATAATTCCTACATGTTATGTGTAACTTGTAACTATAATTTTACACAAACGATCCTACGAATTTAAAGTACTTGTTTAAAACAAGCAATCTAGCGGTAGAGAGTAGAAATACTTTGGGTTCCATGTGTGAGTTCAAAATAAATAAAAGCTTAACTCTCGCCGATGGGATATGTTGTTGTTTGCATATAGCTATGTATTATATATCCGAAGTCAAATTTCACCACCCACTAATAAAGAGTATGGTTTCCCACCTATATGTCTCCTATAGCATTTTGCGTGCAAAAATTTTGAATCAATTCCTGTCGAAAGGGTTTTTACGGTGTCTATACAATTGTTTTCCTTTCTCTTCTTCGATATAGGTTAACTATAGGTAGAGTACCGAGTATTTCGCGGATTGATTTGGCAGCAAGCTAGGTTAGACAGCCCTCTATACACTCGAAACATTCTCGTTTGCTTATTGGTTGCTGTGATCAAGTAAGGCCCTTGTACAGGACTGTTAAACACTCACACTACAGCTTCCTGCTTATTACTGGCTCACAGTTAAACGGGGCGTGTCTAAAGAAGTGTCGTCCAATCACACCAGTAGGAGAAAAAGAACAAGTGATTGGAGTCTACCTCGCCTCCGAATGAATTCACGAAAAACTCGTGGCTATAGGTACACTCAGGAAGATACTCACGGCTCCAATTGCGGCCATTGCTACCCAATCCCTTTCTCCCGCGATGCATGTCTTCTTGACTGACGGGGCCACGGTGGCTGAGTGGTTAGTCTGCTTGCCTCCCACCATGGCGATACGGGTTCAAGCCCCGGCCGGGTCACTCCGGCTTTTCGTATGTGGGAATCGTGCCGGACGATGCAGTTGTTCGGGGGTTTTCTCGGTGATCTACCGTTTCCCTCAAATCTCTTCACTCACCCCTTCCATGACTTTCCCTCCTTGTAGGCATATGGGACTCAGAAGGCTCACTTAACTCAACTCGTCCCTACCTCGGACGCACACTTAACACTTAGGGTAGATTAAGAAAAAATACCTAAAGCAACTGTTATCAATGTTTTAAAGATATTTATATTTACTCTGTTTAAATACCAAATTACAGAACTGAATACACTAACATAAAAATTGTAAAACTACACATACATAGTATGTGAATTAATATGACGCAATTGTAAAAGAGCTGTTACTAACGCTAAAATTACTTGGCAAGACAGTGAAAAATGTACAGAAATAGAATATTTACAATTACAACGAGTCTGTGATTTTACTTTTATGTAAGTGAAGATGACATATAACTGTAGTGAAATTACGATGTCTGTATAGATTTACTCGCCCTGAAGAAAAAATACATTTTCTTCTGTATATTAGTTGTAATTTTACACTATTCCATGTAATATAAGTAGCACACTGTATGTGCTACTTTACTGATGTTTAGGGTAAATTTACTTGTACGCAGAGTAAAGAACATTAACACATGTAGGTGTAGAAATATGCCAACAGCGAAATCGGCGGAGACAATGCTGCCACAAATATTTGTGTAAAATTACACAATTTTTTTTTTACAATGTATACAAGTATGTCTAGTAAGTATGCTTCACTCGTTCGTATCTATGTGTGTTTTCGGTGGCGAGTGTTATCGCAGGATGACACAATTTTAAACAACCAGTGGCTGTTGACATCACAGTGACAGTTTGCTGAGCGATTGGTGTAAACACGAACATCAAACACGAACATGTGTTCTCTAGTGAGTGGCCTATCAGCATCGCACACCACTTTCCATGGACACTGACAACTGTGACGTCCACAGCTACACTGTTTTTCAAAACTTGTTTATTTTCGGCCACACCCACGGTTACCTAAATACGATATTGAGCAGAAAATAATTAAGAAATCCCCCAAGTAATGTTTTACGACATTATGTTGGCTTAGTTAAGGAAATATGAATTGAGGATATGTATTAAATACACGTGAATTTCTTACCGAAGAGCCAAGTGCCAGGAAACCCAATGTGTCAAACATATACTGAGATCGCTGAATAAGTAATTGCCTCTGTAATAAGCCTTCTACGTAACGATTAAGTAAATTCGATGACAATGAATTAATTATTCACGTCGGAGTCTGCAGAAGCAATTTTCATGAAGGTGGTTGGGAAGTCAGTAGAAAAAAAAAAAAAAAAAGCGATTCCAAGACAACTCAGTTCCCATCCAGCCATTGGTTTTTTTCTTACAAATACGAGTATTTAAAAATACACTCATAGAGAGATGCAAAATTCGCGTTATTATTCGGCATCAGGCTGAACTTCACAGTACTGTCTGTACTGGAGACGACGTCGTCTCTTCATTGGCTGCTGTGTAGATGCGAAGCCACGCCCTAGCTGACTGAATTACGCATGATTGGGGAACACAAATGTGAAGTGTTCATTTATTGGCGCAGGGTTACCCAGGACGTGTCAGATAAGTAATGTTCCAATGAAAAACGTATAGCAAAGGTACACGTATCACCAAATAATAACGCGAATTTTGCACGTCTCTACCCATTAGTAACACAGATTTTTAAAATAATAACTACCAGGAAAAAATTTTAATAAATCTCGAAGTCGAGTCAGGCCTCCCTGGTGCTCGGACACAAAATTTTGCCCCTACCCCACCCCTTCCTCCAGACACCCTACACCCCACCACAGCTACCTCCTCGATGGGTTTGGATGTGCGGCAATGCTGATCCATACATATGGCGGAAGGGTACATAATTGACTGTAATAATAAACTAGTCACGTCTTTCGAAAGCGCTCAATGGACCGTGGGAGCATCTACGCCCGCAAGTCGGCCAGACCGCAACCACAAGTGTACTTGCAGGGTCTGCCCGCTTCGCCATGTTCCCACACGGTATTACCGCCGCCACTATGGAGGAAAAAAAGAATATAAATGAGCCAATGGCAATGGCACACGCACCTCCCCCTCCCGCCCCTCTCCAGGCACCTGGAAATAAGGGTTTTGCGCCGGAATCGTAATTGGGGGTTGGCTAGGAACGCCGTCATTACCCCTTTACAAGTCCGCCGACGAAACAAAGATGCTTTGCTGGCGGGGCGTGTATGACGGCGGGCGAGGGAAAGTACGTGAGATAAGGAAGGCACTCCTGTTTTTAACCCCTCCTCCCCTCTCGCTCAACCCCGCAGCGTGGTTGCGTGCGACGTAATCAGCGCAGACATCTGTCGCCAAGGGCTCCTTTTCTGGCTGTAACTAGATGTTCATAGTTAGTTAGCTGCTGCCGTCTGTCGCCCGGCCTTCGCAACACAGCTGCGACTTCGCTTGCAGCCTAGCCTTCCAGGGACACTGACGCTACGTTAGATTTGACAATT
The DNA here is from genome assembly GCA_029891345.1 of Dryococelus australis. Taxonomy (NCBI): domain Eukaryota; kingdom Metazoa; phylum Arthropoda; class Insecta; order Phasmatodea; family Phasmatidae; genus Dryococelus; species Dryococelus australis. The sequence continues at coordinate 291,181,575 of CM056993.1, read as the reverse complement.
TACTATTATATTAGCATTTTAGAATTTATAGGCTCTTCACGGTAAAATGAGCACTTTTAAAAGCCGTGCTGAAGAGCTACTTGCATGCACTTTGTGTTCTTGCGTTTATGTAAAATTAACGTTGTCATGGGCCTCATCACTTCATTCGTCCGTCGGTCAAATGAAACTGTGAAATTATTAGAAAAGTAAACATTTTACAAAACTGCTCATTTTTACACTTCGGTGCATTTAAAAAAAAGGTGAAAGAAATGATTTAAGTAATCGTAAATGGTAGCCAAACACTTTCCATCCATCGTTACCAACTTTACCGGGCTTATGTCACTCAGTGCACTCCATTAAAATATATGCAGGCAGGGGCAGTGTCTTTTTCTATGGTTGATTTAAAATGTGCTCACTTTATCGTGAACAGCCTTTAGTAGCATTCATTTCAGATGCTATCGGTGGTTATTTTTCCAGCGATGGTTGCGATTTGGTAATTTAATAGCTTTCGTGATACACTAAAATATAAATATAAAAATACCAAATACGTCATCATTTTAGCCGACTAATTCTGGTGGCTTCAACTTTAAGTAAAATAAAAGTGAAATTCGCACACGGTTTGAGTTAGGCCGTGTTCCGATTGGTATAGACTATCCAGGCTGTTTAGCACTTTTGATAGCTCTGCTTATGATCTCCTTTTCTACTTATCTTGTATCCTTTCTCCTTAAGTAAAATTCTTGCGTCATCCAAGTAAAAACTTGTAATTATTAGGTTCCTAAATGTGTTACTAACATGTAATTTCGCACGCTGATGCGTATAAAGCAAACCAAATTGATTTACCATTACACTTGCAGTAGGACAAGACTTGGAATTATTTTTCCTGATTCGCTGCCAGCTCAAATGGGGCTCTGCATGTAAATGTGTACGTTAGCATACGTGCATTTAATGGGTAGTGACTATAAATAGTCTTAACCGATATTTTCAAGTATCTGTTACAACTGTTACTGTGACACACAAATATCTGTGACTTGTATCTGCGATTTTAACACAGTAACGAAAAGAAAGGCACAAATGTAACCGTGGTGAGGATTACATCACCAGTGTTAATTTGAAAACATCTGTATTCACGCTAAAGTTATAATAAAGATTCCTTTTGTTAGGATTTGTCATTTTCGGGGGTAAATTTTACGTTACTGAAAAATTTTGCAAAAGTCTACAAATTAATGAACGCTAATAAAAAAAAAAAATAAAGGAAGTGGGCCGGACCAGGCACCTGACGACGTTTACAACTGAGTCATGTCAATATTTTATTAGCCAAAAATTGCATAAAAGTGTATGTAAAAAATATTGTCTTGTATTTATTAGCATCCAATGATTTGTAAACTAACTATAAAAATACAGTAGGTTGGAGCAAAGATAATAAAAGTGAAACTATAGGAATTCATGTGCATTAATGTATTACCGTTTTAAACAGAAGCTATGGCTATTCTTTCAACAGTTTGTTTAAAAGCAGTCAGCCGCCATTTTTTGGTAAACATGCGAGGCTGCCTGTGACACTGGGACGTCACAGGCAGCTGAAATAAACTGAGACAAAAAACGCTGCTTCATTTGTCACAGGAAGTTTTAGAAGTTGCGAACCTGTCAATCTGTCATCATGCGATATCGCAGGTATTTCAATGACTGCGGCGCAGATATTTCTGTGGCAACAAAATATCTGCGACAAAGCAGCAGGCTGCAATTCATCGGCCAACTCTAGTAGTGACTGCCTGCCTCAGCATTTCCGTACAAAATTCCTTATAAGCAAAAAAAACCTCCATCTGAAAAGGCCTTCACATTCGATAATCTGTACGCTCTTCGTAATGCTGGATTTACAATGCCACGACGAGTTCGTCCTGACAGTCAGACACGACGTTACAGCCCGACCATATCCGCCACCAGAAGTAGTTCAATGTTTACAATACCCCGACAGTTTCCTTCCGACAAGTGTTGCGTGGCTCTCGGAAAATCCTAGAATGGCCAGTAACATGCTATGGAGTGTGAAGAAATCACAGATCATTGTACACTATTTTGTTTTGATAACTTTGTAAACGAAGTATTTCTGGATTTTAGAGCAGTAATTTTTCCACGAATATTTATTTTCGTCAATTCATTAGCTTTCTGTTATAAGATAACCAGGATGTACACGTATAAACCGTATGTTTAATGTAGAATTTACCCCAGTAGTGAAATCCGCACGTCATTTTGTTTTGTAAGGTTGTGTTTCTGTTTTTTTTTCTACTGCCGAGCTAGGCCGACAGGTCCGACGCCCGACGAAAGTAGAAATAGAATCTACTTTGGTAGCGGCTGCGTTTGTCGGGGTGGCCTTGCTCCTCATTGGCTGATGAAAAGTTTTCGTCGGTGTCGGGGCTATTTCGTCGGACTGTCTGGTTATTGTAAATCCAGCATAATACTCGCCAAGCAGACTTTTAGTCCGTCTAAAGACAGGAGCAGATGTCAGCTCCCGAAACGTCGTGGCAACCTCGTCTAAGAAAACCTATTGTGTTATGTATCATCATCGCTGTGTCTTCGTCTTATGCGAAATTTTGTCTTCGTCTCTATGCTCGTCTGTGCTGTCTAGATTTGGGTTAAACCTTGGTTTTTTAGTTGTTTTATAATTCGTTGTGTAATTTAGCGGTTGGTTTTAAAATTTATTATTTTTCTGACAAAATTCCTTGAGGGCTTTATTATACGTGTAATTTATATATTTCGACTACAGCTACCCTCGGCTCGTTTTTTTGTGTTCGTTCTTTGTGTCTCAGACTTGGTTTTCTGTTACGACATAGTGAAGCAATGGTTAGGGATAGGAACATTTTACGAATTCATTTCAGGACAAGATAGACGTCAAATATGTGCACGCTGAAGTTGACTTTGTAATTGGATTACAGTTTATTAGACACGCCCTGAACGGCCCTGAGCCAATAGCAGACCTGCAGTGAAACGAGTAGCGAGTACCATACTGTCTGGTGTGAGGTAACACTGGCTACTCTCTGGAGAAGCAACTAATGAATATACATCTGGGTATCGAGTATACACTGGACTGTGGAGCCTAGCCTACATGTAATTTATTACTCGCGAAATTTTCCTACCCCTAGCAATGGTGCATGATTGAAATATTTCGCTTAATATTTCACAGCTATTACAAGAATCTTTCAAACAATTACCCAAATGTGGAATCTTAATTTCCCTGTACACACATCTCGTTGACTTGCGTGGACTTCGAGTGAAGCATTCCCTAACCTGTTCCACGGCATCTTCAGGAATACGTGACCTGCCAGTTTTCAGGACGTGGTGAACAAAGCATCCCGTATCAACCAAATTCCTGTGCCACGAGTAAGTTGTAGGCGTGCTGCGTGGTTCTTTGTGATACAGGGTGCGAAATTCCTTTCCAACTTGTGAAGCAGACTGTTTCTTCGAACCAAAACCCACAACGAGCTCGCTCCGCACCTATGAATGTATAGGCTGCTCACGATAAAGTGAGCACTTTTTAAGGTCCTGATAAATGTTTCCTTTCAGCTAATTTCCATCTTTCTGCCACTTTTATTATAAACATTGCTATGTGTATAATAAACAAAGTGTATACATATCATCGCCCTTAAATGTTAACGTGTGAGGCTGCAATAAAATATATTTATTAGAGGTTATCGGCTGTTGGGTGGGCCTAAAAAGCGCTCACTTTACCGTGAATATTCTATAGCTATTTTGATTACAATGCCTAGAGACCTGAAAAATTCTCGAGTTCAATGACCTACGGACTAGACTCTGCAGTCTTATGTACAAATATACCGATATCAAGTGCACGTTGGTTGTCTGCTGTCACAGTGGAAGGCGACGATTGGGCCAGCGTTCTCCAGGAAGTGTCAAACACCGTGTGGACCAATGGCTAAAGTTGTACAACCATACGTGTTTTGAATTCTAACTTGTCTCAAAATGAATCCGTGAATTTTTCAGGCCCCTAACAATGGCCGAGAACGCTCGTGGTGGGACTTTTAGGTATTGCGGTTTCTATACAGAATACTAAAAGTTTTTGGCTTCATTTGTGCACTGAAGAAATATCATAAGTCTACTCACGTTAAAAGTTGCAAATTTACTTTATAATCTCTGTATATTTTTTTACGAATTCACATAAGTGAATAAATCTCTACTTAAGTAAATATTTTTATACCTGCGTTTTAATTACAATGACACGTTGTGATGGAATGTGATACAATTGACAACCACAGCATAATGCCTGCATAGACTTTATTCATATAAATTTATGTACTTTTTGTGTTAACGTATTTTATGGAACTGAGAGTTTATTAATAAATACGCGCCCATCGGTTTATTTCCGACAGCATGATATGCTGACTTCAAATTTTCCCGATTATTAGTAGAAAGAACGCTAAGTATTCTACTATCAACAGCGTTCCAAACAGACGATACTATATTAATAATTGCAAAATTGTCAATCAGGCACGTATCAGTAACTTATTTTGAAATATAAAATTATTGTTTCGTTTTGAATATTGGTATTTCAAACGATTAGGACATTTGTAACTTTTTTTGTAGTTACCGTAAAATATTATTGATGGTATAGTAACTGTCTAATAAAGTAACATTCAGGTTATTGCATACAATAAGTACGTTTACTTTAACTATTACACATTATTCAGCTAAAATGTGTAAGTGCTGTTACGATTTCTGAACAAGTGACTGCCGACAGCATTGGAATAGAAACCTACCAAATGGAAAATTACTAAAATATAATGAAGTGACCAATTCGAACACGACCTTAGGCAGTCCATTTTGTTGGGGAAATAAATGATCGCTAAGTGGACGATTTAATTTTTGCTATTTTTTCAAGATAGCAGCGTTGTTTACTTTTTATTTTTTCTTCTGAAGTGTTACCGTATCCGCTTTTCTACCAGATAGCTGGTTGTAAACGGCCCCACGCAGTAGTTATGTATCAAAACGGGACACATGGCCATGAATTACATGGAATTCGAATCCGGGACCCTACGAACCTAAGGTAGTGTGTGTGTATGCGATCTCTCCCACGGAGCTCGCCAACCCATCTGTACGATTGTTAGCAGCCGTTTTGGCAACAGTTAGTTACTGATTTGATTATTCCTGTGTAGGGAAAAGAAACTTTTGCGAATTTTCTTGTTGGCTGTTGACACAGCAAGCAGAAAATTTTACCCCAGACTAGGCAGCACGCGATTCGGTTCTGGTTTTCTTGCTGATTAGGCCACCGAACGGTGTGCAGAGCTCCAGCCGAAAGCGTTTTATTAAAAAACCGTCCAACTTATCTGAGTGAGATTTGCTTTCGAATAGCATTTAAGAAACGTTACGCGTCTGTTTATGTTTTACAGTTCCTCCATTTCTCTCTAAAGAATTTTTTGTGACAGCGAAAATGGCTTAAAAGGGTGTTTTCACGGTCATTTTTTTTGGTTTGATCATTCCCGTACAAAACATTAATAGGGACGTGCATCAAACCATTACTTTTATTATTACGTCATAAATTTGTGGGCTCTTCGCTGAAAACTTCATAGAGGCGCGTTATAGACGGCAAGACTGCACGCCAGTTCAGTCCTTCGCGCGCAGAGGCGATGAGAGAGTTGACGCACATGTCTCGGTCGCCCCTAGCGATCCCAAGCTCATCAGGGTTTGTGGAGAACAGACTTTCGTGTAGTTCCGTACGTGGGTGTAGAGGAGAAGCGAATTTGAACCCTCTCCGTGAATAGGAGGTACGCAGGTTACATGACCATCAATCAGGCCAGGGGCGTATTCAGAATTTTTTTCGGCGGAAGGGGGGGGGGGGGACTGAATTCCCCCCCCCCCCCCCGGGTTTATCCAGAAAACTAAGTTTTAATGTATAAAATGTAATCATATGTGTGGTTAATACAAATAAATAAATATAATGATTGCCATTTTAATATAGGATGTAACCAATTAATAAATATAATTATTGACATTGTGATAATAAGGTTTTAAAAAATGTGTGACATTTCGGGGGAGGGGGCTGCAAACCCTCAGCTTCCCCCCCCCCCCCAGATACCACCTGAACTAGGCAGTCATCTCAACCGCGAACAGCCTGTATCAAAATAGTGTGGTAAAAGGATAAGTTCAGGTGCATTTTAACTCAACAAAAAATTATACACAAGTAATTCGTTTTTTAGATCTCCTAAGAATTATTTTCAGGGTGGAAAATATTCACTAGTTCTGGTTTGTGCGGTCACCACTATGCCTCATTTATATTTACGTCCCTTCACAGCCGAGGTTGCTCGCGTGTTACCATTGGATCAAAAAGTTTTGGGTCAAACAAGTTGTAAGATATGACTAAGGTGTACCTACAATGCACTTACCCTTCCAGTCAGCTTTAATACAAGAAAATAAAATAAATAATTAATACATCTACAATTAGGTTTTCATAAACGCTAATTTTTAGGGGCCTGCGAGATTCGCGTCATCTTTTGGCAGCACGCTATAATTCATCATCCTATACATATTCGAATCGGTGCCATTTGTTTATTGGCTTCTGCAGGAATACGAACCACTTTTTGCCTTTTAACTTACTAGCACGTGACTGGACCAGCTTTTTGTTAGTTGCTTGCTATTGGTTCAGAGCTGTCCAGGATGTGCCCAAACAAATTGTTGTCCAATGGCAAACACAATACACAGGCACAAGTGATTGGAAACCAGTCTGTCCTGAAATAATAACGCGAATTTTGCATGTCCCTACCAACATCCAACCAAGTTTATAGACATCAGGAACCACCCGTGTCATTATTATGAGAAATCCGAAAAATCCGTGCCCTTGAGTGGAAGTTATAAATGCACGTTTTCGCGGCCTGTTTAGAATGCAGTACCACCAACCCACCACTGCACCGCCGAGCGGGACGAATTCTTCTCGAGCTGGAACGGTTTTGACTGTGTGGTCCGCCCAACCATGTTTAAACAGGTTTATTTTCTGCTCACTCTGTCCCACTGACAGTCGTTTCAATCTTTCAGCGAATGGCGACAGTAAAACCACATCAGATAATAAATAATCAGCAGAAAAGCCGCAGGAAATTCTTTCATCTCCTTGCAATGTACGACGTTTAAACATACTAAGAGACCGTCGTTAATCTTAGACCGAATAAAAAAGTGTTAAGGCCGACCACAAATGTATGTTCAAGGCGAAACATAAGTAATTCGCACGTAATAAATTGTGGATAACATGTACGAACAAGACCAGTGTGATTCAAAGACTATGGTATCTTTATATCGGAATGTACAGGTGTGGAAATTGTCCCAAAGACCCCCATGCATTGTATGCTTGATAGAATATTTTCGTTATATAACAACAAGAATGCTCACGTGGCAACCGTTTGTCCACTTATCTCGGGGGCAGTAGCGGAAATCACCATCCCAAATTGTTAGTACACGCTATTCGCAGTAAAGTGAACACTTTTGAAAGCCTCCTCATTAGAAACAATAGATAAAAAATATATTTTATTTTAGCTTAGGGCGTTAACTTAAGAGTGCGGTGGACTATACATACCGGGTTTATTACTTACATGACAATATTTATTTAAGAAAGGAGGTTAAAGGATACAAAATGGCCGAAAGGAAAAAGTTATTAGGGCCTCAAAAGTGCTCACTTTAACTTGAACAGCATATAACACATTACGTCAAGGATGCACTTGCTTTCTATCGCGTCTGTCTGAGGTTTGATTAGCAACGCCACCACGAGTCACTTCTTTATCTATCGATGGATCATTGCTTGTTGAATTCAACTCTCTGTAACTGTTGTGCATTTTAATGTAAATACTTAATGGAATGTACACAGAAGTGTAAGCACACTGAAATTAAAATATCAACTAAGTAACAACCGAACAGTTCTGTAAACGGGCTTCGGTTAGCAGCAACCAAACTTTCCCATCAGTAATAGAATGTTTTGACAGTTTAATACAGTCCTGTTTGTCACCGGAAGAATTCACGCATTGTTGAAGTTGTTCTGTTGAAGGAACTATCTGTTTTGTAGGAGGAACATAATTTTCCATTGCAGGAACTGCGTTCATAATTGCAAGATATAATCGTAGAGTGAGTGAGTAAAGAGATTTAGGCAGCTCTCAACAACAAGGTCTTGAGAGTCGATGAGGGTGATTGAGGTGATTATGGAGCAGCGCTGGAATGAAAGGACGGGGTAAATGGGAGATCCCGAGAGAACCCGCCGACCAGCGGCATCGTCTGGCATGATTCCCGCATGTGATAATCCGGGAGTGGCTCGGCCGGGGATTGATGTGAGGCGAGCAGACTAACCGCTCAGCCACCGGGGCCTATACAATCATTTGACTATTGGCCGCTTGTCTTGTGCGAAGACAGTCTGTTACATGAGTGAACAAATCAGAATTAAGTTTCTCTGATACTGACCGTCCGTGATTCGCGGGCAGACATATAAGACGGGTAACAATTTAAATGTTCCAATCACGAAAGTAGTTCTGAACTGAAATGCGTTGGAACACAACTTGTCCTGAAATCTTTTCGCGAAAAACATGCGCCCCTATGTATAGGTTCAAAACTTCCATTACAGTTTAGGAAGTTTACCGGAAAGTTTTTTATAGTGTACGCCAGTATGAAAGTAACGCCCCCCCACTTGGTTTCTGTGTATTTATTTACTGTGTGCCAAAGCTGTTCGATTCCAGAGCAGGCGCATACACGCATTAACACTGAAATAACTTTACTGTAGGCCATTCGTACAATCTTCATAATTTCTAAATCAACCCTTTGAAAAATCTCTTCATGTCCCTACTGCATGTTTGGTTGCTTCCTAAATATGGTAGGCCCTACGTATCACGAGCGTCTTACACTTCTATTAACATAAAAGCAGTTTGTTTTTGGATAAATTAAGCTTATACTTTATCTTTTATCTATACATTATATTGCATTTATAATTAATACAAATTTAAAAAAGGAAGAAGATACGTGTGTTGGTAATGCCTAGTAAGAAACCGTTCTCATACAAACTATTATTAAATTGAATGTGTGCGAATACAGTGCATTGCCCCATTCTTGTCATTTTATAGACTTTGTTAGCATGAGGCGGAGGAAGAGCCGGAAAATTTGGAAGAAACCGTGTACGGACTATATATATATATTTTTTTTTTTTTAACGCAATAATAATTTTTTCTGTCACCTCATACGTGGAATCAGTGGAATTCCTGCAGATTAAACAAGCAGTCAAAACTGTAATTTAAGATACAGCTATTGTTAGCACTAAACAAAGAGTAAAAAAAAAAATACATTTAAGGCCCGGTCATTTCAAATTGTTACTTATATTCTACTCATTACCGACGGTTTCAATGCCCCTTTACCCATTTCAAAATAATGTTATTGTATTTAGTTGAAATATAAAAATAAATGGCAACCTTGCAGTGTGCTTTCATTGTTTTATTGCAAAATTGTTGCTGTAATTATTGTAGTATTTTTTTAATAGATTAACAGTAGTACTGGGACAACTGGTGGTGTGAGGTGCCAGGTGCCGCCCGCTCTTTTGGATTGCATCATGGCGGCCATATTGGATTACATCATCATATGGAGTCACCACTCCTGTAACGACATAGTTTTTTTTCTAGACTACCTTATTCTAAGTGCTATGTGAAGTTAAGGCCCGAAGTTAGGACGGGATTTTATTGCGTCTCAGGGCTAACCCCTTACGCCTACTAGGAAGGAATCATGCAAGGAGACATGCATTGTGGCAAAGAGGGATTGGGCAGCCACGGCCTGCACTTTGGGGCCATGACTACCTCCCTAAGTGTACTTAGAGCTAGTCTTAACTATGAAGAGCAAGGGAAAAACTGTCAAGAAAGACGTAAAAACTCTTGCGACAGAGAAGTAAAAATTAAAAAAATTTTATATGCATTCAATTTGATTAAATAGATTGCTACAGGAGACAAAGTGCTTGGAAAACATGCTCTTGGTTAATAGGGTTGGAAATACTAGTAGAGAGAGGGCGGGAGCTTTGTTTATTTTGAAGTTGATGCCGGCAGTAACCAGAGAGGTTTTTGGGCGCCTCTCTGCTAGGAGAAGTGACGCTATTGAGCCTCTTCCCCCCGATCTTTTATATGAACCTGTAAACTAAAGGAGAGAAAGTGAGCTGCCAGTAAGTGTCAACAGGGTTGGCTCTTACTGGTTTTTACTAGAACATTAAAAGACATATTAATGATATCACCCCCTTCTATGAAGTCACCGCCCCTATGATGTCGCCGCCCCTATGACATCACCACCCCTTATGGTGCCACCACACCTATGGTGTCACCAACCCTATGATGTCACCCCTTGATGCCATACCTGATGTCACCCCTCTATTAATACCTATAAATCTCCACTTCATGCTCTGTCATTCCATCTTGCTACTCATACTCTGTCATTCCACCTTTAATGTTCTATCATTCATTCTTGTCCCTCTCTCTCCCACGTCTCTCTCACTTCACCCCATCGCCTGCTGTAGGAAGCCATCTTTAATTCCTGCTCCCATCGCCAGAGTGCGAATCTGTCGTCCACCATCTTGGTTATCTGACATCCATCTCGTTTCGTTTGCTGCTTACTTTCCTGTCTACTAGAGCTTACATCTGTCGTCCACCATCTTGGTAGTAATTTGCTGATGTCGTCGCCCACTAGCGACGCACAGATGCAATTAATCGAATGCGATATTGATTCTGGCATTGGCCACCATTATCGCTGCAACCGTTATTTAATTTTCGGAACTCAAAAAATCCTTTGAAGAAGTGTGGGATCGAACCATCGGACCTTGAGTCGTCGTACAGACAACTCAGACCGCTCAGCTATCGGAGAAGCATGGCTAATAGGGTTTGTAATATACTAAACACATTACAACACCAGCAGTGCCTCTTCTATCACCATTCAGAATATTTTTTTCTTCTTTTGAAATTTTTTTACAAGTATTATTATTTTACTAACCACCATTTTCGCTTAAGTCGATTAACGATATGCTTGACATATTGATTATGTTTATTTAATATTTAATACATTAAAAATATTTTTAAAGGTATGTATGAGGAGGAAATACAGTTAGGTCTGTATAAGATTATTAGTATCAAATAGCTTCCAACTCAATTATTTGGTGCATGTAAATAAGTATTTTGCATGTGCATACCCTCACATAAATCATAAAAGATATACAAGTGCATAATGAAAAACACAAAGCATATGGGTATTTACAAACATGAACCAGTCAATTTAAATCATTTCCATTATATTTGAAATATTTTCATATGTCTTTTGCAATATAAGAAAAAATATGTGTAATGTCAATATAGGTTTTAAGCATCAAATAATATTTGTATTACTAATTAAAAGTGTAGGAAAGTAACATTACGAGGTAATACATTTAGTTTCATGCACTCCCAGTTTTTGTCACATCTAAATATGAATTTGCATGTGCATACCCCCACATAGGTATACAAGTGCAAAATGAAAACATAAGCACAGAAAAGTAATTACACACATTAACCAAGCAAAATCTTATGAGTAAAATATTGGTCGACATTTTTTTACTCATGGTTTATCGAAGTGAAGACAATGAAATAACGTCTCTCAAACACACTAATTTAAATATTAAAAAAAAATTGTTTATTTACATATTTACAGGTAATATAACACACAAACTATCACTCCTCAGTTGGGATAATAACATCGGAGACACCACACACTTGTGCATAGGCTTCGCACAGTCTCCAGAAGGAGATCATAATTGCTGTCACACAGCTGGTGTCTTGTATATGTTGCTGCTGCTTCCTCCCAGCAGAGTCGAACCTCGGTGTGCAGGTAATGCAGAGTCACCTACTCTTCCTCTTCATCCACCTTGTCCAGGTCGTTGAGATGTCCTAACGATGTCAATGTTGAGCCTGGTGTATACCCACTTCAAGGCACTAGAGTAAGTACACATTCATTGCTCTTAGTCGATAGTGTGGAAGAGGAAGTGGTAGATGCACATTTCTGATAAGTGAGCAGTCTAAGGTGTCTGCACGACAACCCAAGGTCCGGCAGTTCGATCTGCACATCTTGACAGGGTTATTTTAACCTCAAAAATAATAATAATTGCAGCCCTCCTGGGTGTCGCTCGATGACTTAAACTCCAGAACCAATATGGCATTTGATTAATTGCATTTGCGCATCTCTAGTGGGCAACATCAGCAAACAAGAACCAAAATGGCAGACGATATATGCGCACTCTAGCAGACAGGAAGGTAAGCAGCAGACGAAACAAGATGACTGTCGTTCGACAACCAAGATGGTGGATGACAGATGCGCACTGTGGTGATGAGCACAAGAATTAAAGATGGCTTCTTATAGCAGACGATAGGTAGAGTGAGAGAGGTGGGATAGAGAGGCAAGAAGGAGTGATAGAGCATGAAAAGTAGAATGACAGAGCATGAAGTAGCAAGGTGGAATGACAGAGAATGTGGAATAATCTAGAAGTTAATAGATGGTGACATCATCAGGGGGTGATGTCATAGGAGGGTGACATCATAGGTGATGGTGGCGTCATAGGGAGTGGTGACGTCATAGGGGCGGTGATGTCATAGGATCAGGGGCGCCATATGGTGACATCATCCAATATGGCCGCCGTGACGCAATCTAAGATGGCAGCAGGCACCTGGCACCTCAGACCACCACCTGTTGTCCCAGTACTCTTTTTTTTCCTATTACTGTTAGCCCCTTATATCGAAGTTTGGTGTTCCTTTGTCGTTTCTGCAAACTATTGATTAACGCTGCATTTGAGTTTTTTTTACGTGTAGTATCATTAATGGTTAACGATGGGCTTGATCATGGGTTACATGCACATGTATTTAAAGTAGCGAGAATAATACTTCAAGGCCTGGCAGTTCGATCCCAACCCACTCCACAGCTTTTTATACTTCATTAAACCATAACACTTCTGCATATAGCATGAAAAGCTATGCCTGTATTGGCCAAAATAAGTACTGCTTATACAATAATTACTTCATGAAGTATAGTTTATTTGCCAAATAAGCCTCCAACTACGAATTCCAACCTTAGATTTTCGTTTTTTTATTTTTTTTTATTTCCACGTCGATATATTCGAAGTGTAAATACGTCTCAGCATCACCCAACGCCACACATGTTTGTGCGGAAAATACCCACAAGGGTGAAAATCTCAAGGGAAAATATACTTTAAAATTACAAAAATTACATTCCTGTTGCATAATTTGGTTGTTTGGAATTATGAACCTGTTTGTGCATCGGAACATTTGTAAATAATCTATGTGTTTTAAAAGCTGAATCATTTTTTCCTCGACAGATATGGATATATAAGTAACAGTTCTATAGTATATTGTTTGGTTATATTTGTTATTTTGCTATCCATCACTCTTACAGATTTATAAATCCAGTAAGTTAATCTGTACTCACTCTGGTATGGAAAAGTTTTCTTGATAATAACCATAATAGGTAGTTAGTTACTCGTCAGTGGGGGTTTTATTGACTGGCGCATATTTTTGAACACGTCCCATATGTGCCGATGACGATATGGTATGTTTTCTGCGAACAGTGTGAATAGTGTCACAAATTTTCACTGCCTTGTAGAGGTTCGTTATTCGTGGATGAAACAATTCTGATTCATACTTACCTCTCATGACTAAGTTCATTTTGCAGTCCACTATATCGCCTGCGCCCACTCAACACGGCACCAGCACAGAATAGGTTAAGTACGCAGAAATGAAATAGCGTGGCGACAGTTCTTTGGGTGTTAGCGTACCCATTCGATGATTGGCTGCGCGAGTCTCAGAAAACGAGATATACCTATGTATAATTGGCTACTGCGTGCTGTAAAATATTTAGTTTCCATGCGCTAGTTGATGAATGGCGTTGCGACATGCTGATGTTCAGTGACGCCATTTTGCTAGCACGTACGGCTGGAGTTCGTGGTACAAGCGGGTGTTTCAATCCACCTCTGTGTACTTTCCTACTCTGTAACACCAGTGGCATGAAGAAAGTTGTGCGTGTTGTCCATCTGTCAGGTGTTGCAAGATTTGGTTTCTAACTCAAAGAATAATTCCCATAGTCATTTCTTCGTTTATATGGGATGATGATTATTAATACAATATATTAAGGAACGTTATACTTTCGTGTCAGGTAAATGGACGGCAACCTCCTCAGTAAGTTCCATTGAGTTAGTGCGAAGAAAACAGGTTTTTGTATGGTCCCAAATCTCACAGCTTATTTTTGGTCGGTTTTAATTTATTCAGTGCTCAATATAGCATCCCATCTTTTGAAATGTGATAAATAGATTGTTTGTTTAGCTACGCCCTCAAAGGCAGAGATTACCCCTAGGCGTCACTACTTGTCCTAGGTCGTGAGAATATGCTACAACTAATATTTCTACATCAAACCTACAGACGCATTTTGCAATTATAATCCGAACTTATCCTGTATGACAAGGGTAAAAATGTAACGACTTCATGTTAGACAGCATTGCAAAGTACAACACATACAATAACGAACGGAAAAATTTGAAAGGTACTGAACGATCGTATGTCTCGTATATCGCAAGACAAGTTAGGGATAATTACATCAAAGTAAAGAGATTACAGGGAGTTATAGTGGCCTGACAGACTGGAAGCCTTGAAATCAAGATGTAGAATAATTCACATACCACAATACCATGAAATTACTATTTTAGACAACTTAATGAACAGATAAGTAACTGTAGCCAGGTTACTAAATACATTCATAAGAAAATGTACTGACATCTGTGTGTTTACCTGCTCAGAGAATGAGCGCCATATACAACATTCCTGTTTTGTACTCAAGCAATAACTTCGTCACAGAATACTTGAGGATACAAAAGTGAACCAGACGTCCAAACCACGAAACTCTAGCCTCTCATAGGGAGCCACGTGTTCTGAGCGGTTAGCCTGCTCGCCTCCCACCAAGGCGATCCGGGTTCAATCCCCGGCCGGGTCACTCCGGGTTTTCGCTTTTGGGAATTGTGCCGGACGATGCCGTTGGTTGGCGGGTTTTCTCGAGGATCTCCCATTTCCCCCGCACTTTCATTCCGACTCTGCTCCATACTCACCTCTGTCACCCTCATCGGCTCTCAAGATCTCGATGTTAAGAGCCGTCCAAATCTCGTCACTCGCTCTTGCCGGACACCTCATCAAGATGGCGTCACTGCCCAGCAGCATGACGATATGCCAAATATGCCGTTCGCCAATAGGAGATTGGCACTTACTCGCCAGCCTGCAGCCCAACCAATAAGGACTCTTTCGCAGTACGCAGAAGCCAGTCAGACACAAGACCCGTCACAGAGCTTCGTACTGTCAATCAGCGAAAGGGTACGCCCATATCAAAGGAGCTGTTACGCAGTTTCACTTCTGTATACATCTCTATTATATGTCTTCCGTGATAAAATTCTCTGCTGCGATTGATCTGTTCCGAACCGGTTTTGCGAGGCTTGTGCGTACCCCATGCAACAAGGGCGTGGCCTATCTGTCACCCCGTAACTTCCAGGGCGTGGTTGAGCGACATGTGGGGGAGTGCACGCGAAACCCTAAGCAACCGTTGACAAGATCCTCCGCTAATTAAACTCTGCAACTGCAACGAAACAGTACGGTATTTGACACAAAACAATTTCCACGGTACTTATACTTTTATAATGCTTGCATATATTCAAGTCTATTGCAGAGCATATATTTGTTTTCTGTTAGCTATTAAATGTTGTAGACCTCTACGAATCACAGGCTACTAGGCAATGCAGATACCCCTGGTTTTAAAAACTTATAACTCATTACATTTTAAAATTGCCTCTTTGTGCAGAGGAAATAATTGTATGGTGGCTAGTAAAGTAAGTTAACCAGAACATCAACGTATTACCCGGATTCGAGCCCGAAAATACGTGTTACGATGTCGTCTTTGCGACCTTGAAAACAGAGGTCGCCTTTTATGCGAAAAGAGTAATCAAATCGTTCGGTATTTTAGTACAGTGTTGCTGGTACGTATTAAAAGCAATCATCGGCACCTTTTCCCCCCTCTACTGCCTTGATTAATTTGCACAATACGACAGCAGCAATCCCAAATCATTCAGTTTTGCTTCTGTTAATGCCCTTAATCGTTTGTTTCGCATTAAATAAGCACAAACACTTCGTTGGAATTGAAATTCATAACAAAAATTTTGAACATTATAAAGAAGAAAAATCTGCAACAGTATCGGTAGCTAGGGGGGAAGCGCCAACCAATATTTTTGTCGTGTGTGTTTACGCCTACAGATATCAGACATACTCCAGCAAGGAGGCATACAAATAACGGGCTTCCTGTGTTGTGATCATTCGATCTCTTGATATCACGAAGTTTTTATAAAAGTAAATATTTCGCAGTTCGGCTAGTTGTTACGATGACACGCATAAAATAAACAAACAGTTTTCAGTAGCGATCAATCCATATATTCGAGGCAGTTTTAAAACAAGCCCCGTAACTTATTCGCGTAATGTATAGCCAATAATATTTAGGTGTGTACCAACAAATGTCTGTGTCACAGTATAATACGTATAGACTGTTCGCGATAAAATGAGCACTTTTGAAAGCCCCGCTTAGTATATAGTTGTATACACGTTGTGTGTTCTTCCGCCTTATGTAAAATTAACATTGCCATGGGCCTCATCACTTTATTCAATCGTCCGTCAAGTGGAACTGTGAGAATATTATAAAGGTAGATATTATACCAATCTGCTCATTTTTACACTTTAATGCATTAAAAAATACAGAAAGGGAAAGAAATAATTTAAGCTATCGCAAATGGTTACCTAACACTTTTTTTCGACGTTAATATATGGAACTACTTTCCCCTCCATCGTTAACAACTCTTCTGGGAAAATGTCACTCATTGCGCCCGTTAAAGTAGATGGCAGTAGGGGCAGAAACATTTTGCTAAGGTTGATTTTAAAAGTGCTCACTTAATTGTGAACAGCCGTTAGGTTGCAATTAATTGCATTAGACTACCAGTTTTTCATAAAATCAAGGTGTATCGGATTACGTGCAGTTAGCCTGTTACCTTGACCACCCGCCCTGCCATGGCGACTCGGGCTCGATCCCCGACACGTTCAAGTCCAGACTTTCGTGAAATGGTGGACATTGCCGATGGCTTGTACGTTTCTTACGGGTTCTCCAACTTTCCCCACCAAAATATTCCGCCATCGTTCCATCCTATGGTCCCATTCAAGGCCACACTTCAGGAACGACGACACACTGAGAAGAATATTAAGTCCAGCCCTAAAGGTGAAGCAGTAATACCACGTCGCAGCATGTTTCTCCCTTAAATCTATATGCAACATTTTTAATACGTATGAAACTCAAGTTCTCCCAAAAGTTGTGGTAGAGGTAACACCATTACACGCCATGGTATTGCCGCCATACCCTTACACTAGTGTAAGGGTATTGATCAATACTGGTGTTCTAACAAAGAGTTGTGTGTTATTTATTGTAAAAAAAAATATTATTGGTTTGTGAAGTCTAAATTGGCTCAGAATTACCGTACATTCTTGTGAATATAGTACTATCCTGTACTGCTGTGTTTCGTAGTTGTTGTGTGTCCTATATGTAATCCGACAGGGCATGTGAAATAAGTACGTGTTTAACTGCTATCAGAATATTTCAATAATGTAGAAATGCACTGCACTATGCACCTAAAAGTACGTTGATAGGAAAGCAGTGACATATATATGTATATATGTGTATATATATATATATATATATATATATATATATATATATATATATATATATATATATATATATATATATATATATATAACTAAGAGATGCAGCAAAAAATGTTGCACTAGGATAAAACAGTGATGATAATATTTAAATCCTTAGCAATATTTTAAAATAACGCTTTCCAGAACAAGATACACAGTTGCTGCTTAATCATCTGTAACATACTGTTACAATTTCTCTCTCAAAAGTCAGTGGGCTGAAACAGGTTCGTCAAGGGATGGAGGTCTTAATTAAATAAAAGCGTTATTATAATTTCCTAATTTTATTTGCAACAACTACAGACGAAATCCTCTCAACTCAACATCTCACAATAAATTAATATCATTTACTGTTTACAATTAATGACGTCAATAAATACAATATATAATTACCTCAAAGAAACCATTGACATTAAATAATTAAAAATCAGTCCCAATAAACAGTGTATCAAAACTTATTCAATTATTTTATAAATTATGTGTCTTTTATTGGCAGTTCCAATATTTACAATAAAATCCGCATTACATATCCATTCAGTCCCATCTCAGTTTAGTCCATGCCCCACCAGTCCATAATGGTCTAGAGTTCTCCGTGCGCCCTCGCGCACAGGAGGCTTCACTCGTCGGGTTTCTCGCCCTCTCGTCCATTCACACCAAGAACACCTCTTCCGCCGTCGTCTCGCACTTGACTTAGCACTCAGCCAAAAGGCTTCTACCAAAACTGTTGGTCGTTGGACCGCTACAGTATTCATAGGGTTGTAGGCCATCACCAAGAAACTTCGCTAAGTCCTAATTCCGAGAATATTCTTGAGTCTACTCTACATTTGACGGCTTCTCCAACAGGGGAAGAAGGAGGGGCTGTGACGCCAGCCAGGTCTCACCGGTGTCAATCATTCTTCTCTAAGAGCCTTTCAAGATTATTAAAAGAAGTGGCGGATTAAAATTAATGTAGGGAAAAGCGGGACGATTGTTTTCACACGGTTGGGCACTACTCCAAGCTGCCAATCGCCCGCAGACCACACTATTCAGTGAACCTATACCCCATAAAGATGTTGTTAAATATCTAGGCGTACATATGGACCAAGAACTCACCTGGAAAATACATATAACCGCCCAATGCGTAAGTGCAAATGCCAGGCTTTCCGCCCTTTATCGTATACTTAATAGACGAAGTGCTATAACGCAAAATACAGTTGTATTGCATTATACAATGCATATACGGCCTGTTATTACTTATGCTACGCCCACATAGGTACATGCAGCTAAATCACATATCAAGAGACAGCAGATTATACAAAATAAATGCTTGCGAATTGCGGCAGATGCCCCTAGATACTGCCCTATTACAGATCTGCATAACTAACTAAAAATTTAAAAATTAAATGAGCACTTCGTTGAAATGGCGGATAAATTTTACAATGACTGTGCCACAAATGGTAACTCAAAAATATCTAGTCTCTGCGATTATGACTCCGACGAGACTCGGAAATATAAGCTGCCAAAGAACATTTTTCACAGACCGCCTTAAATTACTAAAACTCCGAATGCAGACCCTCAACTATGCACGCGAATGAAAACAACCCCGGAAACTCCGTATTACTGCACTAAATTAAATTACATGCTACACTCACTAACAAAATAATTAACAAATAATTAGCGAAGCACTAAGTGAACACAGAACAAGGCGAAGCAGGCTCTGTACAGCCTCTGGCTCGGAGATGGCCCTGTGATTTGCATTCCAACACACTGATATACACACACATACGCATGTGCTGCAACACTTCTCCCATCCGACAGCTGTATGGATGTATGGTCCTTCGCCACTGCCTATTCAAAGGCCCGGCACGCATAGCATTATGACCGTATAAAGGCAGTTAATCAGCAATAACTGCAGAGATTGGCCCGCTGGGAGGTGGCTTGTGGCGGCTGGTGGGCGCTGTGGAGTGGCACAACTACATTAACATTCACACATAAACACACACCTACACTAACATTCACACATAAACATACACGTCACTACACTCAGCTGCACGCGAGGTCGCAGGCAAGGTGATATAGGCTGATCACGGTGAAGTGCGCACTTTTGAGGCCCTGGTTACTTTTTTATTTCATCCATATTTTATCCTTTAACACCTTTTAAAAAAATTATTACCATGTAAGTACTAAAAAAAACAGTATGTAGATTCCACCGTACTCTGAAGTTAACGTTTAAAGCTAAAACAAACTATATTTATGGGCTATTATTCCAAATGAGAGGGCATTCAAAAGTGCTCACTTTACCGTGAACAGCCTATAGCAATATTATCCCTAGCTATAAGTTTCTTCCTTCTTATGCCTGTAACATTCTAATACTCTTTCCTGTGTTACAGAGATATGGCAGACAGCTATCGGGTGGGTGGCTTAGTTCTATCCCCCACCACCAGGGCCGCACAGCGCAACCCAGGTTACAAATCTGACTCGCTCTCATTTCATATCACACATCACCAAACACACAAAGTCAATCTTCGCTATGTAACAACTTGCCATACTTTCTCCAGCCCCAATACAGTCAGAGGAAATTAATTTTATCCTCCGCGACTGTCGCATATATTTCTCACGGCCTTTTCGGTTTTGCCTGGTTTGCTATGCTCTTCCATCTAGAAACTTCTTCTTTCGGGATGTGTCGATGGCCACAATCGCGGCCATGGCACCAGACAACCCTGCTATAGCCGCGATGCATGAGTCCATTTTATCTTAATAAACCCGACGTAAAGCTTAAAGGCCTTGCCCTGAGACACATCTCGTTTTCCAACCGTCTTAGCTACTAAAAGATGTTCACGGTCAAATGAGCACTTTTGAAAGCCCTGCTTAAGATCTACTTGTATAATGTTGTGTATTATCCCGCCTTAAGTAAAATTAACACTGTCATGGGCCTCATCACGTTATCCGTGCGTCGGTCAAGTGAAACTTTGAAATAATTAGAAAAGTAAATATTTAACAAATATGCTCTTTTTTTACACGTCGATACATTAAAAAAAAAAAACAAAGCAAAGGAAATATTTTAAGTTATTGCAGATGGTTACCTAACACTTTTAACCAGACGTAAAGATATGGAACTATTTACCATCCATCGTTACCACTTTTACTAGGCGAGTGTCACACAGTGCGCCCGTTAAACTATGTGCAGGCAGGGGCAATTACTTTTTTCTAAGGTTGAGTTCAAAAGTGCTCACTTTATCGTGAACAGCCTTTAACATGAATGCCGGAAGGCTCACAAAACTGTGAAGGTACTCACTCTAACGTAGCGGGATTCGGGGTCTCGCCAGAAAAAAAAAAACGGGAGCTCGCGGCGAGTGCGAGCTACGGCGTGTAACAATACGTAAAATAACATTAAGTGTTTATATAAACGTGTAACAGCATTATATATGTGTAAAACATACTGAGTTCACCAGACGGACGTACTCGCCACCTTGTCACCGCCCGTCCTCACCCCCCCCCCCCCCCACTGGGGTAGCCCAGGAATGATTGACAGCAGCGTTACCTGGCCGGCGTCACAGCCCTTCCTCCTCCCTCTGCTGGAGAAGCCGACGAATGTAGAGTAGGCGCAAGAATATTCCGGGAATTCCAGTTAAAACACATTGCAGTTTCTTATTTCCAGCCAGTCGTATGTAAATCTTATACATGCAGCGTGCCACATCCAGATGGTTTTTAATTTGCTCTGTAGGGCGTCACTGTCCTTCGCTCGGTCATGTGCCACGTATTCTTGGTAGCAACATGGCTGACGAAAAATTCATTGTTCTGTTGGATAAATTAAGACTGGAAACACTGGTAGACCACCTTAAAGAAGTTAAGCTAGCCGTGTTGGTTTCGATATGTACTTTGGTCTTGTTGTGTAGGATGTGTGTTTTAAAACCCGTCATTTTAACGTCGCCTCATGACTCGTAAAGAGCGCGAACACAGAAAACTCTTTGTTTAAAAAGGAAATTTTTAACATAGCCAGAGTGGTTGTTTCATTTAAAATTTAATAATATTTAAGTCACAGTCATGGTTTTAATATGAGGACGTTTGACTAGTTACACTTAGCTAATTATCGTGTCCAAGATAGTAGTTTTCTTTTCGTTCAGATATATTACGATTATGTGGCAGTTTGTAGAGCATGAAATTAATTTAAAGAATCAGGATATTTAAATTAAGTATTTATTTAACCAAGCTAGTTCAGACTAGATGGGCTATTTTTATGCCATATGGGTCCAGTGAGTTTAACAAATTATGTTAGTAACGTGTTTATTTCGTAAATATGATGACTTACTCGTATAAACGAACTATGGTGCCAGTTCAATTCTACATTATATTTGACAAAAACAAACGTGCTTAATGTAATATTTATGAAATGGATGAAGAAATTTCGTTGGCTAACTTCACAGTAGTTTTTGTTTGGTTTTGGAGTAGAAATAGTTTTGGTATTTTTAAGTTTACTTTGTAAGCCATATAGTAAAATGCATATATTTCCGTGGCTGCAAAAGAAAAAAATGGATATTTTTTTATATGCTGAACTGAATACATCTGCATGAGATGTGTGTTTATATCATGCCTGTGCAGGTACCTGTTATGTGAGTTTTTTTTTTTTTGTTGCAGTGAGAAAACATTGGAAACTGCATTGTTCTACTTTCAAAATCCACAGTGACTACACGAAGAATAAAATAAGGATGTGACATTTTTAATTAACTGTTTTCCTTAATTAAACGATGGGGAAATTATAATAAAGTTCTAATCGTAGGTATCGCAATGCTCGGCAGTGTAAAACGAATATGGTGCAACGTTAACTAAACTAACAAGTTTTGGTCCAGTTTTAGTCCACATGGGGGATTTCGTGATGCTTAGTTTGGAAACTTGCCAAATACGGGGTTGAATATTGAATTTTATACAAGATGTATCTAAATGTCTAAACTGTTGTAGTAACTAATTTCGGGAGGTGATTATTAGTATCAAAACAAGCACAAACGTTCATCTGAATGTATGTCCTAACACGCGTTGTTATGGAGTTATGTGACCTATATTGGCCATCTGCGTACGGAAACTAATTTCGCCCCTGATGTACAATTTAATACACTACGTAAACTGTTGTGTGTTAATGCATGCGTGGGTTGGTACATTCGTCCCCAAACCAAACATAACACAGTAAATGGCGGTGGTGATACACATTACCATAATGCAAAACCTCTGTAACTTAGTAACAAAGCTATGTTGGAGATATGTTCTTAGGACCATTTCTGCTTGTTTTGATCCCAGGAATCATCTTCCGAAATTTTTTACAATAATTGATATACATCATGTATATTTTAGTTACTATACTTGCCTAACACGATATGTTGTCAAAATGTATTTATGAATAAAAGTAAAATCCTACGAAGTACAGGCCACATGCCGATTATTATTTAACACAAATGGATTGCAGTATATCCGAACGCAGTGTAATCCTCGCGCTCTCTCTGCGCTTATGAAGTGAAACATCGCGATTTTCGTCGCGATTATTCCATGAACTATGATTTTCCTGTTCGTCCACTTATTCCTCATTCCAGTGAGTGTTCTTGTATTTATATCTCCTTTAGTGTATTATAAATATCACTGAATGGGAAAGTTGCCTTGGATGTCTCAACTTTAAATTAATTTAACTCAAGAGCAAGAAACAATGGCGTTCATTGTTTTTTCCCCTGTACCGTACAAATGGTGCATGAGGAATTTTTGACAGTAATATTATTGTATTATAATATTAAATAATTTTAGTCTTAATAAATAACCTAGCTTATAAACACACAGTGAGAATACATTTACTTAACCAGAGTTATACGAAACTTAAAATATCGTACAATAAAAACGATTCCAGTAGAAATTAATTCTCCTGATACACTGGTTTTCACATTTTTGTACCCGTATACATGGATTGTGAATATAATAAGTTTGATCAATTATATTTCATCGCAATTTTTATATTGTACAAAAATGCTTCAAAATTCCTGTAATATAATAATAATCGTGTGCCTTGCACTTCAGTTAAGTTATAGGATGAAGGAATATTCCTGTAATGTAATAATGATAATGTATTCTGGTTGTATTATACACGTATAGGCAGCCGCATATAATACAACTCACCTGCTCATAAACGAACAACCAACTAATGAATAAAACTGTGAAATTATCTTTTTTTTATAAGTTCACCAAGAAATAACGATAATTTGTAAGTTTATATATGTATATACATAGTAATTTTATAATGAAGCGAAGGTTACGCGGCTGCCTATACGTGCACTTGAACCGGAATACATTCTTATTGTTATATTACTCTAATGGTGCTTCGTACAGCAACTTACTAAATTGCATGGTTGATCACCTACCAAAGACATATCGCACAAACTTAAATGCAGTCACCAAACTTACTGAATTGCATGGTGGTACACCTACCAAGAACGTATTAAACAAACGTACAAGCAGTCACCTAATCACTTATTTGCATGGCGGAACAGCTGTAAAGAATTTATCATACGAACATGCAGCAGTGCTCATCAAACTGCCCTGCAGCAAGTAGGAAACACAGGTACTGCCTGTAGAGACAGTCTAGGCCTGCAGTGTGTAACACACTGTTGTGTAACGTCACCAGCTGGGACGTCACTAACGTCTTGCATGCCTAGGCGCCTGTTAAACCATTATGCATTTGACATTACCGAGCATGGTGATACCTACGGTTGGAATCTTGTCCCCGTTTCCCCATTGTTTGGAAAACACTTATTTAAAGAAGTCACATACTTTTTTTTTTCTTAGTGTAGCTTCTGACTCCATATCGGATGGCAACTATCCCCACCCACTTATAAACGCGTATATAGATACCTGAAAAATTCTTGTTCCAGTATTTTTTTGGGAACGAGGCAGAATTCTGGTAATTCTGTGTTCCTAATGTCCTCGCAATTTGTCCACGACTTGACACCACACGAAGAAGTCTGTGTCTGTAACAGATATGCAACAAAACTGAGCCCCTATAATGATCGCCCACTGTGATGCCAGGCAGCCAATGAAGAGAAGACATCTGCTTCAATATTGTTTTTCGCGAAATGATTTCAGGACTACTGCCAAAGGACATTGGAGCCTAACCTTCGCGGAAATCTTTTCCCGAAAAACAGGTGGCCCTACTCATTAGACGTGGGCGCCATTTTACCTGGTCATGCGATGTCTCGGCTCTATGGGGAGTGATCAACGTCGTTCCCCCCCCCCCCCCAGACAGACTCGGCCACTGCACCGTCACCAGCCGGCAACGGAATGGTTGAAAGCCGACCTGACTGGTGTCACAGCACCTCCTTCCCATGCCGGATGAGTCGACGACTTGAGCGGTTGAGCTAGAATTTTCTGGTAATCATTTCCCTCGTCGCAACGCGGAGTGCGAAGAAGTTTCTGGACCAGAACCGGCAGTCAATAATTACCACCGCAGCCTGAGAGAGATTTGGGCAGCTCTTAACAGCGATGCCATGAGAGCCGATGAGGGTGATTGAGGTGACTATGGAACGGCGCTGGAATGAAGGGGAGGGGGAAACGGGAGATCCCCGAGAAAACCCGCTGACCAACGGCATTGTCCGGCACGATTCCCACTTGCGAAAATCCGGTGACCTGGCTGGAGAATGAACCCGGTTCGCCTTGGTGGGAGTATAGCGTGCTAATCACTCAGCCACCGCAGCCGCAACGCAGTCTGAGGATAAGCAGTTTTTGCGGTAGCTATCTGGCTGAAGTGCGGCAATCTGGAAGTGTTGTAAAAACTGTTCACGATGAAATGAGCACTTTTTAAATCAACCGTAGAAACAAGTCACTGCCCCTGTCTACATATATATTTACCGGGCGAACAGAGTGGTATGCATCAAGTAAAGTTGGTAACAATAACTGAAAAGTAGTTCCATATCTTAACGACGAAAATAAAGTGTCAAGTAACCGTTTTTATAACTTAAATTATTTCTTTCGCTGTCTGTCTTTTTTAATGCAACGAAGTGTAAAAAGAGCAGATTTGCAAAATATTTATTTTCGTAATTATTTCACGGTTTTACTTGACAGGCGCACGAATAAAGTGATGACGCCCATGACAATGTTAATTTCTACAAAAGGGAGAAGAAGACACAACGTGCATACTAGTGGATTTTAAGCAGGGCTTTCAAAAGTGCTCGTTTTACCGTGAACGACCTATACAGCGATGGGCATCAGGCTACGATGCGAGGCTACGGCGGACGAGTGTTTGTGCGTGGTGTGGATGGACGAGAGGGCGTGCTATCCGACGAGTAGAGGGCTACTGTGCACGGGGCACTCGAAACACTCCAGAACATTCCGTACTGGCGGACTCTAGACTGAATTAAAGTGTGACTGTATGAACATGTGATACGGGCCTTTATTGTAAATATTAGAACTGAACAATTTTGACATATAATTTATAAATGGGGACCTGCAAAATTCGCGTTATTATTTGGTATCAGGGTAAACTTTACAGTACTGTGCATACTCGAGCCGACGTCGTTTCTCCATTGGTTGCCGCCTAGATGTGAAGTCACTCCCTTTCTGATTGAACTGATCGTGATTGGGGCACACGATTGTGAAGTGTTCATTTATTGGCGCAGGGTAACCTGGGGCGTGTCAAATAAAGTATGGCCCAATCACAAACATATTGCAATGGTACGAGTGTTTTTCAGTTTAATGTGTCCTGAAATAATAACGCGAATTTCGCAGGTATCTATTTATAAAATATCCTAATACATGTTAAATTGGACTGTTAAATTGGACTGGGGAAACAATGGAAAAGGAAGTCAAATGCATGTGTGTTTGAAGTCTAACTTGTCCTCAAATGAAGACGTGGAATTTCCGGGTCTCTAGTAATCACATATCACTAGAGCCACGAGTATTTCGCGAATTCATTCGAAGGCGAGGTAGACTCCAAATACTTGTTCTTTCCTCCTAACGTTGTGATTGGACGACAGTTCTTCAGACACGACCCGTTTAACTATGAGCCAGTAATAAGCAGGAAGCAGTGGTGTGAGTGTTTAACAGTCCTGTACAGAGGCCTCACTTGTCCGCAGCAACCGATAGCCTAAGCAAACGATAATATCTCTAGTGGATAGAAGTCTGTCCAGCCTAGCTTGCTGCCAACTCAATCCGCGAAATACTCGGGGCTCTACTTATCAGGCATTAAGCTGTTGAACTAACAGTTGCTTCGCAGTGTGGGGGAATGTGAGAGTACCCAATGCTCATTTGCTATTTGGCGGGGGGGGGGGGGTACACGCTACACAGGAATAACACGGCGAGGACACGAGCCACCCACATTGACCCGGGGCGACTACACGGAGCACGGTCCTGACTCAGCGGGGATGTGTGTCAGTGCTGCGAATTAGCGGAAGCCCTCGCCGTCAGAAGGCGTCCTCCTCGGCAGCGGCGGCCTCGCCCACGTCGCGAATACCCGGCTGACCCCTGGCCGAGTGAGTCACTCTCCGCGGATACCACGCGACTGTGCCACCTCGCCGCGCTAAACCGCCTATCTGTACCATAGACTAAAAATGAGGTAGACCGATCTCGCTGGCTAAGCACAACCAATCTCCATGTCCCAGCTTTGAACTGCTTTTCTGCCTACACGTCTAGCGAAAATGGCGCGGATTGGGTTTGAGGTTAGAACACTGTTTAGTAAACAAGTGCTTTTGAAATGTTATTATACTTCCTCTAATACATTTGTAATGCTTTTTTATTACATTCAAACTGGTAAAAGTATTTTATTCTTATAACAGTGCTTGTCATTTAAAAATTAAGATGTAAACAAACACGTTCATCAGTGTTGACCATGTGACTTTGACATTTGTCTAAGATTGGGGTAGGCCAATGTTAGGTACATGCGCAGAAGACGAATAAGCGGTCTACCTCATCTTTAGTCTATGATCTATAAATGGCTCGCCGCGGTTCATTCACCCCTTCCCGAGAGACCTGCTACTTGTAGTTTGCGCGCCACGTCTAAGTAGATGGACTCCATAAAGATAAAATTACAGAAAGAATTATCAAACGAATAAAAACTGAAGAAAAATAAACCAAGGACAGCCCAATTAAGACAGCACAGGTGAGCACAGAGACTAAGAAGAACACTTTTTTCGCACAAAATACAATATGAAAAAGTTCTTGGTTTCGTCTCTGTGCTCGCTTGTGCTGTCTTAATTTAAGTTCGTCTTTCTTTTTTATTTTTCATTTAATAATTTGTTTTGTAATTTTTTTTTTTTTGTTCTTGTTTGTTATTTATCTGACAACATTCCTTGTGGGATTCGTTATACGTTTTACATAAATATTTTGATTACAGCTACTCTCGGCTAGTTTTTCGTGTTTATTTCATGTCTCAGGTGTGGTTTTCTGTGACGACGTAGTGTAGCAATGGCGTAAGTCCGAAATATTTCACATAATCATTCACTCCCACTACAAGAATTTTTCGAACAACTCAAAAGTTGAGTACAATTCGTAGAAGACATAAATCAGTCTACGTCGTCCTCACTAAATGCAGAATATCTGTCGTCGCTGAAATCACTGAGCAGTGAAACCTAGTGGTGGGAGTAATATATGTTGGTAATAGACTAATCGATTATAATTAAGTAGTTGTAAGTAATCAATGTTACTTTTAATAATCGAAACTATAATCGATTACAAAAAATAACAGTTTCTGTAGGCCTAAAAATAATTTTTGAAATATAATATTGGAATGAAGCTGGTTACATTTTGAGTTCTGATATTTCTTGTGCATTTAAAACAGTAACTTAATTTATTTTTTACATATATATGTTTTATTCACTTCTTTGTAAAAATATTTTTCTTATTGTTTTTGACATTATCATTTGAGAAGAAAAGTGTCATGGCGCTGTTCTAGCGTATGTAAAAATTTGTTATTAAGATGTAGCTTATGTTTTTAGTTTGTCATGATGATTATTTATAATTTTTGCATAACAGTGAATAGATGTGTGAATGTGCAAACTGCGTGCTCGTTCGTGTTAAACTTCGTATTCAAAAAATCTACTAAATGTAATATACTGAATAATTTCGTCGAATAATCATTCCATATTTGATTATTATTAGGTTAATCGATTAAGGTAAGTATGAATAATCGATTAATCGGTAATACGAAATAATCGGTTTGCCCCAACACTAGTGAAACCTGCGGGAGTGTCGGGAGGACGGCGCAGAAAGACACGCCCTGGTCTGCGCATGCCCGCGATGACGTCTGCTGGAAGCGCGCCAAGCAGTCGCAGACGCGCTGCGCTGGAGAACTTCTCCGGGGATCGCGATGTCGTCACGAGCCACGAATAACACCGAGGGGTTAGTAGGAGCAGGCATAACGGTCTCCCCTCACAGTCCACGTCCTCCCACAACACCTTCTACCTCACACGCACATGAGCTGTCCTCTCCTTCTTACTCCCCTCCACCGACACAAACGATGCCAGGAGCTTCTTGACAACAGAAAGTGGCGCCTGCCGTACCGCGCTGCGTAGTGTGGGTGGGCAGAAGGTCGACCTTCCAATGTCACACTCCTTAGATTTCTCAACGCTCTTAACTCTTCCCGGCGTAGTGGCCACTTATTTATTGATCTTTGCACAGTGTTACGTTTTATTTCAAATGAACTGTTTTACTTTATACGTGACACTCTCTACATCGACGTACAAATTGGGTTATGCATAGTTCAGATGATGAACACTATATATAAGTTGGATCGTCACTGTATTAAATTAATATCAATTACACCTCGCTTACTCGGAGGAGATGAAAATAGAATAACTGGTTACATTTGTATAATTATTAGTAAATAGTTCATAATTCAATTCAAGCCACGCCACTTTAAATAGTCAGAAGTCTGATGTCTAGACGTATCTCGGCGGACGGCACACCCCCATCTCTGGACGTCTTCCTGGTGCAGTGTCTCGACGACAAAGGCCTCGTTCGCCGTATTTCCATCCGTAATATTGGCCAGTGTTCAATAACAACCGGCCCTGCCTTTGTCTCGTTGGAGGGCAGTTTCTTTTACTCGCTCAAGGCTTCGTCGCCGTTCCTCGTGATAGGGTTGTACTCAATCGGACTAGCAAGCCCGTGTTGCTGCACATAACAATATTAAATGGATTTAAAGATCTACACTAGACACGACAGAAAACGGCGTCCAATAAGGGTGGTCTCTCGCCTAATGGGAGACATAATTCCTTGTTGAGACTGCAGTCTATTCGCGACTTTTTTGAATCCAACGTTTGAAAAATCACCCCATGTATGGCGTGTTTGCTTGTTCCCTAGATATGTCGTGCATCACAACCATTTTATACTTGTGCTGCCACAAAAGTACCTTATGTTTGGGTACACTGAACTTTTACTTATATCTATACATTGTAATATATGCATTATGAATAAGAACAGGGAGAAAATATGTTTTGGTAATGCGGTGCTTTGTCCCTTTGGTGTAAATTTCTAGACCTGGTTTAGCTTTGCTGCATGCACAGAGCAGAACTTTAGCAGAGCTTCAGAAAAGTTAAAAGTAACTGTGGATTGGCTATATATTCCGCACTCTCGTGAACAGCTGATGTCAATAACACCAAACACGAACACTAGAATACACTTCTTTACTCTGGATCAACTAAAGCTAGCGCTGGAAGTTAAAGGCTGTTCACGATAAAGTGAAAACTTTTGAAATAAACCTTAGGAAAAAGACACTGCTTCCACTTGCATAACATTATAACAGGCACACTGAGGTACATGCTCCCAGTTAAGCTGGTAACGATGGATGGAAAGTAGTTCCATATCTTAAAGTCGAATAAAAATATTTGGGTAAACATTTGTGATAACTTCAATTATTTATTTCGCTATTTGGTTTTTTTTTTATGCATCAAAGTGTAAAAATGACAAGATTTGTAAATTATTTACTTTTCTTATAATTTCACAATTTTACTTCGCCGACGCTTGAATAAAGTGATAAGGCCCTTGGCAATATTAATTTCAAGATGGAAGAATACACAACGTGCGTATAAGTAGATCTTAAACAGAACTTTCAAAAGTGTTAATTTTACCGTAAACAGACTATATCAGAAATAGGAAGGCTACTGGGGCTTATAATATTAGCTCTGTAATATTTAAGTATGGTGGACTACATGTATTTACAATATGTTTTCAAGAATGGGTTATAAAGCTGAAGATTGGAAAAATAGCAATAGTCAATTTGATATTTAAAAAAAAAGTGATGGAAATGAATGGTACAATGACATAGAAATAAGCTTACTGTTAGCAACACATAAAATATATCTTGAATTATTTCTGCCATATTTGAACGCGTTATATATGCAATATTTTACTCCCTTTATTATAAGTTAACTAAATTTTGACAGTTCTAGAAATGTAGTGCGGTAACCATGTATCCTTCCGCCACAGCTGTTCTGTCTATGAAGAAAACAAAGTGTGTAAACAAATGATATGATCAATGTAGGTTACCTTTTTTTCTTATGGCAAAGTTATGCTGCTGGAACTCTGTTTATTTTAATGCGAGTGGATGGGGTTGGGCGAGACTTTGGTCTAACGTATTTCATGAGACGGCATTGTTTTGCAGCACTTCTTAGGAGAAGTGCTAATTTTTAATTATATGCGTATTGTTTTGATGGACTGGCAAAAATTTTTTGTTCATATGGAAGTAACACTCAAATCATTATAACCTGTAAAGTTTTAACATTGCCGAAAGAAGAAAACGTGATAAATATTGTGTTGTTCGCACCGATGCGAATAATAAACACATTCCATGTGTACGTTAATATTTTTGACGAAGTTAAACTCACACTTGAATTTTCCATATGATAAAAGTGATATTTTTACACTACAAAACAGCGTTGAAATACTGATTTTCTAAGTCACGTACATTTCAAACATTGTAATAACCGTTTCGATATACATTATTTACAAAACATTTTGACTTACTGTTCGTAATTCCTATTTGCAACTCCTCCTGAACACAAGTTGTTCTGTGGCAATCCTTGGACACGTTTGTCTGCCACTGATACTATGTACTTTGCAGAATCAATCAGCAAATACAACACTTCACCTGTTTCCCGAAAATTAAAAAATAAACGGGGCGAAAATGTACCGATTGACGCTTCATAATAAGAGACCCAGAAATTTCGCGAATTCATTTGATGACAAGCTAGACTTCAAACACGCGTACACTTGAATTTCTTTTCCAATTGGATCGCAGCTTGTAAGCCACGCCCTGGACGGATCTGAGCCAATAACTAACCTGCAAGAAAATAACGACCGAATCTTGTGCTACATGGTCTGGGGTAAAACTAGATCATTAGTCAATGTACAACTGGCTGATGTTCGTGTCTACTGAGGACGGTGGAGTCTAACTTGTTGCCACTTGAATAAGCGAAATTCCCGGGTCTCTATTCATAACACATAACGGTACCGAAAATGGCGGATCAAGTCATACACGTGTCGATAATATTACGTAGGTACCTTTCACGAAAGAAAACTCACTACTAAGGCACCCCTACAACCAACTATGCTTAATTAAATTAAGTACAAAATCATTAACTACCGATAAAATATTCCGATAACACCAGTAAGGTACTCGCATAGACGTTGAGGAAAAAGATCACATATACAATGGCGTTCACCGAGCTGAAAACGTTTCTCTGACCGTAAATGTCCATATGCTGCGCCATAATTGTTAAATATATATTTCTAATCAATTCGATAATAGGAAAAAAACACATTTCTTAAAAAAAAAAAAAAAAACGTAATTTAAACCACGAACGTTGTAAGTATAATATAAGTTTTTAATTACAACCTTCAGTTCTAAGTACTATTTTCTTCCATGATGATCATTGATGTCGCCAACATAATAACATACATCGCGCAACAAATTATCCACTGATAGAATGCATTGCAAACGAGAGCATTTACTGTTTACAAAGTCTGTAGGTTAATCATATTGTCGGTCAAATTTTAGAGTACTTACATATGTATTCTTATGGGGCTGCGGGGACATAGCATCTTGCATGAGGCGGTAGAAATTGTCTGCCATGACGTCACAAGCGTGGCAGGCAGCCATATTGGTCGGTGCAATCCACCATCTTGGTAGGCGTCACAGCCATGAAGGCCATGTTAGTCGTTGCAGACCGCCATCTTTGTTGGCGTCGATATCATGTTAGATCCCCCACCCCCCCGACATTCCAAGAAATTAGTTTAATAAATATTATTTTGATAAAAAATATTATTTCGATAAAAATTATAAAAAACATTAACACCTACAACCGCATACCCCATCAACCGCCACACACAGCTCACCCCTCCTAACCCCTTCAACAACCCAGTGACCCATAACCTTGACCCATGACTCTCTACCCTGACTTCAACCCTGACCAATGGCCTTCGCCTTAACCCCTGTGACCTTGAAATTAAAAATCGTGAGAAATGTAAAATAATTCTTAAAAATTGAAGAACATGTGTTACCCCCCCCCCCCCACACACACACACAGCCCTAGCCAACACCCCCATCCCCACCCCTCTTTTTCCAAATTAATTATTGACCTCATGTAACAGAAAGTATCGCTGCCTACTAAATATATGGGAATACAGCACAAATTTGTTAACTTTCGATATATTTATTCTGCCGTTGTTTATTTGCAGTTAACGACAAGAAAGATAGTCTTTCCTCAAAGCTGCGCTGTTATACATTATAATGTTCCATTTTTGTCTAAAAGAATGTCAGGAAGTGAATGATAGCTACGGTACTGCAATAATTCGGTGTCCGAAAATAAATAGCAATTGTTTTCAGTTTTGTAATTTCTTCGTGAATTGGAGATAACTTTTAACTTACAAAACTACTTGAAAATATTTATTTATCTTTGAAATGATAACAGATTCTAAGTAGAAAGAAAATAATGTAAAAATAATGGCTATACAGCTGATGGAGTATCTTTCTATTTCTTATTTCTGTCAGTTTCCAAGGTTTACAACAACTACGGAATACAAATTAGGACTAAAAATCATTAAGAACTTAATATGTCACCTTTTCAAACACAAATATCACCACTTCATATAAACACAAGTGCCGCAACACCAGTCAAATACGGCATCAATTTACCCGCTTCAAGAGAATGATTTCGAATTGTTAACTTGTAGCAGTATTAACATAATTTCCACTTGATAAAGATGCAAACGGAGAAGTAAACCGAATATTTGGGATCAGAATGATTAAAGGCTGTTCCCCACTAAGTGAGCACTTTTGAACTCAACCTTAGAAAAATGCCACTGCCCCTGTCTGCGTATATATTAATGGGCACACCGAGGGACATGCGCCCAGTAAAGTTGGTAACGATGGATGGAGAGTAGTTCCATATCTCAAAATCGAATTTAAGGTGTTAGGTAACGATTTTTGATAACTAAACTATTTCTTTCGCTTTCTGGTTTTTTTAATGCATCAAGTGTACAAATGAGCATATTTGCGCAGGGCTCTAAAAAGTGCTAATTTTACTGTGAACAGCCTATAATTCGATTTCGTGTACCGGTTAGACAACCCGCCTCCCACATAGGCGAACCCCGTCTGAATCCTGGCAGGGTAGGTCCTGGATTTCCGCCTGTAGGAATCATGCCGTACGAAGCGCTGGTCGGCAGGTGTTCTCGGAGATCTCCCGTTTCCCCGATCCCTTTCTGCTCCATACGCATCACCTCGCTTCACCCTCATCAGCTCTCAAGACCTCGATGTTAAGAGTGGGATGGACGTCCGCGTTTTTTGTGAAATAGTTATATGCGTATCTCAGTAAATAAATGTTCTGCAAATACAACTTTTTGTCAGAAAATATTAAAAAAACATTACCGATGCCCCCCCCCCTTTTTTTTTTTTTTTACTTTTATCGTATTAAGTGTATTCTTGGAGAAAAAAACTCATGAAAATGGTCAAATATCGAATTTTTTAAAGATTGCCTATGAAGTTTTCTTTAAGCGACAAGAGGAAAGTACTAGCATTCGGGCGTAGTTTAATATGTGGGCTTTCATGGCGTGTAATAAGAGTCCCACTGTTAAAGATCCAATTCACTCAGTATAGCATCACGACGGAAACACTGCACGCCTTGCGCAAAGTAGCGATGAGAAACTGGAACTGCGTGTTAGTGTCGCCCGTATCGCCCCCTCTTCAATCACCTCATTCGATTTCAAAAGAGACAATTAATTTCGATAAAAAAATCGATTTTGAGGACAGTTCGATTTTGGCCCATCACCGAGGCGGCCGCCAGTCGCAGCTGACCGGCCTCATTGTTATTGTTTTGGAGGTGCGGACGCGAGAGACAGTAGAGCGACGGCTGCGGCGGGGTGTCGCATGCGCACGCGCGTGGACGGAGGCAGTCTCCCTGGTAACGGTTCCGCCCGCCCGCGGCTCCCCAGCGACACGTCACCAGCCACGCGGGCGGGGCAGGAATGTAAATCCCGGCGTAGCGCCGCCACACTCTTGCCCGCATCACACGGACACATCGTGTATAGTACATCCACGGTTAAAGAGGATTTACAGCAGCCGATCCCGTCTGTCGAAAGTTCATTGCTGCAAACTAATAAAAACAAAACTGTTTACAAATAGGAAGAAATTCTCCACAAAAAGTGAAAATATTTTGCAGAATTGTGTTTCTAAGAACCAAAAACAACCACACACGTACGTAACGGAAATAAATCGATGTAAACAAATTTTCCATACCATATAAAGCATAATTGTATTATTTTTACCATTAAAAAAATCGGCTCGTGTTTCCGAACTTAATTATCAATTATTCTCCAGGAAAAATTTAAGTTAATTTTATTTTACAGTTACATAAAACAAACATGTGAAAACAAAGGACAGCAAAAACAAAAACACTCCACACACTACACAACCTTGTAAAGAACTCGGGATGAACGAGTAACAAAAGTGCAAGTTTAGTAGGCCGTAATTTCATCCGTTCGTCCGTCGAAAGTTAAAGCTTGCCAAGGTTTTGACGGGCGGACGGATAGAATTAATGGCAATCTCTGATTGGCTGTTGGTAACGTGATTGGCGGACGGACGTGACGGGTCGTTGTAAATCCTGCCTTACTGTGCTCAAAAGTGCTCACCATGAACAGCCATAAACAATATTTTGAAAATGTACTATTTCTTACTAGGCATTTCCAAAACACCCATTTTGTCTCTGTTTTAAATCGTATTAAATGTAAACGAAGTATTATAATTTATAGATAAGATACAACAAAGGTAAAGTTAATCAAAACTAAGATACTTGAAAGTTAACACAAGTGTAAAATGCTTGTTGATAGAAAAGATATTTAGGAATCGAGTACACTCATTATACATAGAGAATTTTTAAAGGTTTGATTTAAAAAGTGTGAAGAAACCACGTATAGACTATAAAATACTTAGTAGTTTTATTTATGCGGATTTCTAACAGCTATAAAACTTTCATACATTCAGACCCAGTGACCAGTGTACACAATTGTGTACATAACGCACAGGAAGATTAGTTTCTGCGAGTAGGTACTCTGCAGTGCAAAGCCTCAATGCTCCCTATGGGTAATTGATTTGTAAAGTCCGTTCACGGTGAAACAAGCACTTTTTAAAGCCCTGCTGAAGATCTACTTATAAGCACGTTCCGTATCCTTCCGCCATATGTAACATTAACATTACCGTGGGCCAGGTCACTTTATTCATGCATCGGTCAAGTAAAACTGAAATTATTAGAAAATTGAATAATTTGCCATTTTTCTAATTCATACACTTATATGCATAAAAACTACAGAAAGTAGAACCAAAAATTCCAGTATTCTCAAATGTTTCCCTAACACTTTAAATTCAGTTTCAAGACATGGAAGCACTTTCGCTTCGTCGTTACCAACATTAGAGGGCGCATGACAGTGCGCCCGTTAAAATACATGCAGACATGAACAGTGACATTTTTCAAAGGTTAATTTAAAAAGTGCTCACTTTATTGTCAACAAACTTTAAACAGTCTAACGGCCGGTTTCACCAACGCATCTTAAAATTTAAGTGCCACTTAAACACTGAATAAACTGTCATTACCCCTTGTACCGTTTCACCAACTTTAAGCTCTTCTTAAAATTCTTTAAGCAGCTCTTAATTTAAGCAGTCGAAATCGGATGCCCAACTCCTTGAGCTCTGCTTAAATCATTGTAAACAAATTAAAAGGAAAATGGCTGCTACTGAGACAATTGGGGTCCAAGGCCTGGACTTCAAGGCCTGGACTTCAATGTGTGTAGAAGTCCAAAGGCATGGAATAGACTGTGGCCGATGCAGTCCCCTCGTACTGGGTCTTTCCGAGTGGATGGATGAGGTGACGACTGCCCGGAGGCAGTGATGAAAACAGGAGAGAGATAAGAGCTCGGTGGTTGGAGGGTAGGTGGGGAACCGGCCTCTAACTGGTGTGTAAGGCGCATGCCCGGTAGGACTTGTCCTCAACCACAAGATTGGGAAGGGGCTCTCCAAGCTTGCCTATCTTTTGGCCCCGAGTGAGGATAATACTCTCCGAATCAGAGCGAGGGCTGCTCTTCCCGGTGTACTGCGACACCGGACAGCTCGTTGCTTCCGATGGGTTGGGCACCGGGAGAGTATGCCGCTCTGGGATAGTCGTAATCGCCTCCTGTCCCCAAGGTGGTCTGGAGCCGGAAAGGCGGGCGACCGGGCCCTTAATTGAGTGTAAAGCTTATGCCCGATGAGGAATTCTCAACCACTTCGGTGGAAGGGAGTGTCTCTGCTCGCTAGACTTGCTACCGGCGGGACGATTGGTCATCGATAACCCACTAATGCCATGGAAATTAAGTGGTAGAACGGGACGATCGGTTGGCTCCACTGGAGGTTCTCTCTGGTGACCGATCATTGTGGTTGCACTCGTGCTGGTAGTGGTTAACTCCATATGCTGGAGAAGGTCTGGAGAGATTCCCACTCTCGTTGACAGGCCGGGCGGTGAGCGGCGACCTGCTCCGGCTGTGCCCTGGAAAGGCTGTAGGGGTATGGATAGAACCCCGGCCAGACCACACGCTTGGTTTCTGAGTCCGAGGGTCTCAGAACCTCTCTGGTAGAGGGGGCGAGGATGTGCGGACGTGCCAGGTTTGGTCTTAGGATCTGGCCAATGGTCGCATTAATCCTGGTCGCCTTGCGGTGAGTGTAAGTGTTTCCTCTTCCCAGCCTATTGGGAGGCCGAAGCACGATCAGGCCTTATGGCTAAGAGCGCTGCGACAAAATAGAGACGTGCAATGACCGAGAGGTCTTACTGTATGTATGTCTACACGGATTCACGGACAAGGAAGAGTTGGGAAATGCCGAGCTTTCT
This sequence comes from Dryococelus australis, assembly GCA_029891345.1. Classification (NCBI taxonomy): domain Eukaryota; kingdom Metazoa; phylum Arthropoda; class Insecta; order Phasmatodea; family Phasmatidae; genus Dryococelus; species Dryococelus australis. Next base: position 291,143,456 of record CM056993.1, on the reverse strand, counting down.
TACGTGTATCCGTACATTATCCGCGTCTCTTTGTAGGTTGAACACGGAGTGTGTTACATGTCCGCTTCCATGATCCTTATCAGTGTGCGTGTAATTGTAGAACTCGCCTTGTAGAGCAGACATCATAAAAGGCCTTATTTGTAAGTTTAAGTTTTACAATCACGTAAGTTTTTGGTAAGCGCTGTACTTGTGTTCAGCAGTTGTCTTGCAAACCGTAAACAACGTGCTGAATGTTTGATGATATAGACATTAACTATAGCCTATTCGCGGTTTCTTCGCACTTTTTGAATCAAACATTCGAGAAATCACTCCATGTATTGCGTGTTTAGGTATTTTATAGATATGCCATGTATCACAAACGTTTTATACCTCTGTTGGCATAAAAGTATATTAGTTTTAGTTAAATTAAAGTTTCACATATATTTTATTTATAAATTATAATATTTAATTCATAACAAATATAAATTAAAACAGTAAGAATGCATGTGTGTTAGAAGCGACTAGTTATAAATGGTTCTCATACAAAATATTATTATAACTGAGTGCGCACGAATTAGGTACGTAGTCCTTTGGTGTAATTTTCTAGACTTAGTTAAGCTTAGTTTGCACGAGGTGGAGTAACATCATGGAAGTAGAACTTTAGCAGGGCTTCAGAAAAGTGTGAAGTAACCCTGAATGGATAATATTCATGTTAAATAGGTGGAAAATTCCACAAAATCACAAGCAAAACTGAACACTGGTATTTTGCTGTGTACAGTAGTGGACATAAATCCCATGCATGTATAACATGTTCACAGTTTTAGACTTTTGAGACAGTACGCGTTTGACCGAGTCTAAAAGAGTTGACCAATATTTTTTATCGACAAAACCTTAATGACGCGCACTTTACGATTTTTCACGCAGTACCGACGATAATTGTTAAATTTGATAGAAAAATAGAAAGATACCTAAAGTCCATCGACAAGGCTATTAAATCAATGAGTCAAGCGTTATAAACTTAGCACATTCCCGGCCTGTGGTTTTCCTTCATGACCTACTCACTAATTACTTCGGAATGGAATGTTTTCTTTGTCTTCGAGGAAGCGTTTCGTCAATAAAGCACCTTACCTGCTATTTTGGGACTATAAAATTCCAACAAAATTTTCTTCATGGTTCAATTATACTTTTCCCGTGCTGTGCAAGAACACATATTATTCAGATCTGGAACTAGGAAAAACGCGCTCTAAAGCCGACAATAGACTGCTAGTTGCGCTACGCAAGACCAAATTCTATTCAAGCTTCTTCACCACTGCCGCGTCTAAAGCCTGCCAATTGAACACAGAACTATTGGAAGCTTCAGTCAAATAAGTTCTATCCTAGTCACCCCAGTCGACGAAGGGATGAAATTGACATTTCGCAAAGTTGTGTTTATTGATGTGCGCATGTGGCTTAGTGTGTAAGTGAATGAGAGAGAGAGAGAGAGAGAGAGAGAGAGAGAGAGAGAGAGAGAGAGAGAGAGAGAGAGAGAGAGAGAGTAATTTAATTGTATCTTCGGTAAGTTTTCATCTGTAATATCTATGTATGAATTTCTAGAAAGTTAAAGTGAATCTGTAATGGGTTCAGTGTAAGGAGAGGAGACCATGCCTTAACTGCGCCTTCAAGCCGCTAATAAATAGAGAATTAATAAATTTACAGTAATCATCGATACAACGCGGACCAAGCTGGCAAGAATTGAGAAACTAATGAGACTTTCACATTCAAGAAAGTAGGGCTGACAATTTGCAACTTGTCACTCTTATTTGATCCACGCTTTCAATTAACTGATTAAATAGTAGCAATAGAAGTAGGATTTTGGGGAAGTTCTATTTTTTCCCTAGACATCGACCGTTTTTCTCTTAAAAATCTCCTTTTCTTAAAATGTCGCTTTTTTTCTTAAAATTTCCTATCTTTCCCTCAAAAGGCACTGATCCCATTTGTAAAGAACGATCCCCTTATTTCAATAACTATCCATTGGGAGGATTTAGGGGGATCTTTATTACCTTTGACCTTGACCTTCGACCTTCACCGTATATGACATTGATGCCGAAAATTTAAAATAAAAAAATCTAATCGAAAAAATTATTTAGGAAATATTTACACTGACGTAACACGACTGTCATCTAGGATCTATGTGACCTTGACCTTGACCCATGATCATAACCTTGGATGACCATGAACCCAAAAATTCGCAAGATTGTTTAAAAAAATCAAAAAAAAAATTATAAAACTGTTAAAAAAATTATTTAAAAAAAATACAATTATTTTATTTGAAAAAGTATTTAAAAATTCTATAAAAAATTAAAATTTCTAATGTTGTGGCTTAGAGGGGATGGGGGAATGGAACTGATAAGCCACCATTTTATGTCACCCAATCACCATATTGAAACCAAGTGACCTTGACCCACGACCTCTACCTTGACCCTATCACAGTGACCTTGAATGATTTTGAAGCCAAAAAGTTACAAAAAAAGATAGACAAATATTAACAAAAAAAATATAAAATTAGGAAAAAGTACATTGATAACTCCGATCAACATGTTGGATGCCAGTAACCTTGACCCCAACGACCCTGAAAACACAAAATTGGGGGGAAATTGTTAAAATCGAATAAATTCGTAGAAGTCGACTAGCATATTACGTTAGTGACTACGGCCACCTTGAAGTATGTCGGTGACCTTGACCGTTACCTTTGACCTTGATCCTGTTGACATTTGATCATAACCCAAAAAATTCCAAAAATTCTAGAAAATAATATGAAAAATTAAAATATTAAAAAAAATTATACAACAAGAAGATTCTGATATAAATATTAAGCCTACTTTCCTCAACTTGGGTGCAATTAATTTTTAATTAAGTTCTTAAAAGGTGAGTTGGTAGGTAGGACTCAACTTATCTTTGAAATCAATTACATTACAAATAAAACCTTAAAAGTATGAAGCATTAGTGAGACAATTGAAATACACTCGTGTCTTACCCGGGACTTGAACCCCGAAAACCCCGTATAATAAGCTAGCATGCAACGCACTATATTACGGACGTCGGAATGGCAGCATCAACTTTGGATTTAGTCAGTTGAATGTTTCAAAAATTCCAGGGTTCACTAACGTAAAATATTTAGCGGGCCATCATTTAGAAAATAAGGGACTCAGCCACTTAAACCATGCAAGTTTACAAGGCCTACCGTAGCGCTACTTGTGTGAAGGATTTTGTGTAAAACGGTTGTTTTGTCTCTGACGTATGCTATCAAACACTATTTCCTTATTTGATGCTATCGTACAAATTTCGGGGGAAAAAAAGGCACTATATACGATGCTTCTAATATTTCATGTATATGTACACAGTTTGGTTTAATTTGGTTAAATTGCTTAATGTATGTGACAAACATACCTAAATTATTTATGATGCAGCCATTTTGAACACCATTGTCTGACCCATTTAAGTCATGCAAGTTTACATGAACTTCTGTAGCATTTATAGTGTGCACGATTTGGTGCTAATTATTTGACATTTTTCAGTGTAATATTTGGTGGGAATCAGTTGATTGGTCCTCGGGATATAGCAAAAAACCACCGTAATTTTCATATGTTGATCTTCATAAATGGAGAAGAACAATGTAATGTTGTAGCTCACGATGATTGTATACTGCCAACATACAAAGTTAACATAAAATAGATTACATAACTTCGTAGGTATAGCACACAAAACTAAAATGATTTTATAGCCGCTATTCTGAAAATAAGTGTTTCATACTTTAGAAAATTAATTTATTAATATTCCTTACCACAGTAGATCTTCGCCAAATTGTGTAAGAATGGGTTGATTGTTTCCCGAGACTTGAGATAAAAACTTTCATTTATTGGTATGGCTATCATACAAAATGGCAGAAAAATTAGGTTCTGCATAAACGTATTTCATGGTTCTAATAGGCACTGCCAGCATACAAACTTAAGTTGAAATTTATTTCGTTGATAAAATCTACTGACCTTAAATATTTATATAGTCACCATTTTGAAAATAAGTACCTGACCTACTTAAAACGTCCCAGTTTACACTGCCTGCTACAGTACTAATTGTTTGCCAAATTAAATAGGAATCTTTTCATTATTTTCCGAGATATGACATAAAAAGTATGATTATTCGAGTGTCGCTATCTTACAAAATGGAGAACAAAATATGCTTCGTGTAGATACAATTGATAGTTGTAATATCTACTGGCAACTTACAAAGTTAAGTTAGAATGGGTTACATGGTTTTAACGATATAGCATTCTAAGCTAAAATGAGTATGTATATAAATGTAATATAAATGTCTGACATTCTTAAAACATGCGACATAACCTCATCCGCCTCAATACTACTTGTTTGCCAAATTAGTTATGAATCGGTCGATTGCTTCCTGAGATGTGACGAACAGTTTTATTTATTCGCATGATGCTATCTTACAAAATGGTGGACAAAATATGCTCGGTACAGATACAGTCCAAAGTTGTAATATCTACTACCAGCATATAATGATACGTTGGAAATTATTATATGGTTTCCACGATATACCATTTAAAACTAAAATAACTAAATGTCCGCCATTTTGAAAATATAAGTCTGACGTACTTAAATCATGAAATTTTACATGATTTGCTACAGTAGACCTGACTACTTGTTTGCCAAATTTGGTAGGAATTGGTCAAATTTTTACCGAGATATGATTCAATAACTTTATTTATTCATATGGTGCTATCTTCCAAAATGGCCTACAAAAGCGATTATTTGTTTTATATATAATGCTCCTGGCAGGTAATTTCAGTGTACAAAATTTGGTCGAAATTGTTTAAATGGTACGGCAGATATACCAAATAAACCTGAAATAATTTGTATGGCCACCATTTCGAAAGTAAGTGCCTAATAACACCCAATAATTTACGTTTACTTGGCCTAAGATAGTATTACTTACCTGCTAAATTGGGTAAAAATTGGTGTAATATTTATCGAGAAATAATGAAGAATCTGTATTTTTTTATTTTGTGTTAATTTCCAAAATAGCAGACTAACAGTATCCATCCCAAACTTTAATGCTTACACAATGCACAGCCATAATACAGAATTTGGGTTAAATCGGTAGAATAGTTCTCGAGATATGACATATCACCCCACATATTTTAATAGTCGCCATTTTGAAAGTGAGAGCTATAAAAATCACATGTCCTTACTAAGTACTATATGTGTACCGAGATTGGTGAAATTCGGTTAACGCGTTCAAAAACTGAAAGAGGGAGACACCATGCAGAGACAGTAATACAGACAAGAAAGTGACCTCACGAGCAGCTTTTTCCTTCGTAAAGTAGGCTAAAAATTCATAAGATATTTATTTCAAAACTATAAAAAATTAAAAATTAGAATGTTTGGTCACAGAATGGCCGGGAGACTGAAGCTATCCAGCCACCATCTTACGATGATACCCAACAACCATATTGAATCCAAGACAACCATATTGAATCCAAGTGACCTTGAACTTGACATTTGACATCAAACCCAAGAAATAAAAATAAATTCTAAAAATTCCTTTAATAATCTAAAAAAAAATAATGTTTATTTTGTCTTAAACATTACAAATATATAAAAACTTATAAAATACTGAAAATATATTTTAAGATTTTTCAAATCGTGTGTTTAATAAATTTTCATTTCAGGAGGTCCCTCAGCACTACATCCAGTAGACGACTGACAATTATCAATGTTTCTCATTGGTTAATTAGTCAGTTCACCCCCCCCCCCTCCGACAACAATATTTCTCATTGGTTGACTACTTGTGTTCGCTTCACCCCCCGTGTATTTATTGGTTGATTACTCATACTCGTTCGAACCACCACCAATGTACAGCCCCCTCTCCAGCCTGCTTAAGTTAACTCATTCGGTCGAATGAACTCCAACCATCATATTAGTTTTTTTCGTTTGTCATTTGTTTACTTTTTTCAAGTTGGTAGACACCTGCGGTAGCAGACGACAAGGATGGCGGTGGGCGATTGACAAGTGTGTGTAGGCCGCTGCATCTGTGTGTGCTATTTCAGACTCTGCACTCCCACATGCAACAGTAATGTTGCGACAAACTTGTATGCGTATGTACTATTATTTTTTCTTTGCATGCATGAACAGTTGTTACATGTTCACGAAATTCAAATGTTTGGGAATGCTGACCAACTATGTTTACAACAGGGTCTAAGGTCTAGTTGTCCTTATCTCCTTGATTGCAGTCGGAAATGATGTCTGTGATGTAATTTTGGTGCTCATAGTTTCGGTGGGTGGGAAATGTCGGGCAACTATGTTTATAGGAGGGCTTAAATCATACTTATAGACGATGCCTATGATATGAATTTGGTGACTGTAGCTTCTGTGAGTGGGAAATGGCAACTAACTATGCTTGTACGAGTGCCTAAGGTGTAATTAATCCTGCAGTCCTTTTCGTCTTCGAAAATGATGTCTATGTAATGCATTTGGTGACTATAGCTTCTGTGGGTGGGAAATGGGCAACTATGCATATAAGTGGGCTTAGGGGTTGCTTGACCCTGCGGCCCAGTTCATCGTCGAAAGCGATGACTATATTATGAATTTAGTGACTATATCTTAAACCTTTTAGAAATTGCAACCAACAATAATTATACGTGGTCTTAAGGCTTAGTTGACGCTACCATCATATTCTTCATCAGAGGTGATGTTTATGATATGAATTTGGTGACTATACCTTCGGTTGGTTGGAAATAGTGGGCGACTATGCTTATAAGATGGCTTAGAATATGCTTGGCCTACCACCTTGTTCGCCCAGCGTAGGTGCTGTCAATGATATGAGTTTGGTGACTATAGCCTCGATAGATGAGACATGGTAGGCAACAATGCTTATAATTGGGTTTAGGGCATGCTTGACCCTGTGGCCCTGTTTGGCGCTCTGGTTGACGTCTATTTTAGGAATTTGGTGGATGTATCTTAAGCTGTTCGAAAATGGCAGCCAACTATGCTTATAAGAGGGCTTAAGACATATTTACCCTGCGGTCCTTTTCGACATCAGAGGTGATGCCTATGTTATGAATTTGGTGGCTGTATCTTAAACAGTTCGGAAATTACAACCAACTATGCTTATAAGTTGGCTTACGTCATGCTAGTCCCTCCAGTCCTTTTCGTCGTCGGGGTTGATGTATATGTTATGAATTTGGTGGTTGTACCTTAATCGGCTCGGAGATTACAGCCAACTAATCTTATAAGTGGGCTTAAGGCATACTTGACACATGCTCATGGTGCGACTCTAGGCTAACGTGCATGGGCCAGATTCGCTCCGTGCTGCGCTGAATGCACGGACAAGTTGGCGATACAGAAATGCGCACTCTCGAATGCAGCGGACAAGTTGGAGATACAAAAGTGCACATACGCTTGCCCGTGATGCCGTTCATGTACCTTGCAACGCAAATCCGTGTGTATATATGGATGTATGTTACAACAAACTTTGCTTATACTATGGCTTAAGGCGTAATTGACTCTACCGCTCTGTTCGACATCAAAAATGAAGCCTATGTTATGAATTTTATGACTATATATTAAAAAGATCCGAAATTACAGCCAACTATGCTTAAAGGCCTAAAGCGTGCTTGACGCACTCGTGGTGCGACTCTAGGCTAGCATGCATAGGCCGGTTTCGCTCCATACCGTGCTGAATGCATGGACAAGTTGCAGATATAGAAGTATTCACGGACAAGATGGAGTTACAGAAGTGCGCGTGCACTCGCCCATAATCGCCGCGCTTGTCGGTCGCAGCGCTATTGCGAGTGTGTTTGTATGAATGTTTAATACAGCCAACTATGCTTATACAATAGCTTAAGAAGTAATTGACTGTAAATCAATATTCGACAACAAAAAAGATGTCTTTGTTATGAATTTTACGACTATATATTAAACAGATCGGAAATTACAGCCAACTAACTTTATCCATTCTAAGGTGGCAGAAGATATAAACATTGTCAGCGGCATAATCAAAGCCATCAGCTGGCTTGTCGGATCCCAATATCCCTGGTAGCACATACGAGAGCCCAAAGATTGGTACAGGGATACTGTGAACCGACAAGCCAGCTGCTGGGTTTGATTGTGCCGCTGGCAATGTTTATACCTGCTGCCAAGTGCCACTTTGGAATAGATGAAGTGCATGCTTATAAGTGGGCCTAAGTCTTACCTGATGTGCGCGTGGTGCAACTCTAAGTTAGCGTGCATGGATTGGCTTCGCTCTATGCCATGCTGAATGCAAGGACAAATTGCAGATATAGAAGTGTGCGCACTCGAATGCACGGACAAGTTGGAGACACAGAAGTGCGCACGTTCTCACACGTGATAGTCGTGCATGTGTGTCGCAGCGCAATTGTGTGTGTGTGTGTGGATGCATGTTACATACAAATGTAGTTTTAATTAGTTGCCAGCGCTCATCCAGACCGGAATAGACATAGTACAAAGGTTATAAATTTTTGTATATAACTTTTACAAATATTATAAAGTATATTATGTATGGATGCATGTTACATGCAAATGTTTTAATTAGTTGCCAGTAATCATGTGGACCAGAATAGGGATAGTACAAGTGCTACTCTTTTATATACATAACTTTTACACATATATGTAAAGTTATTTCTTCTCCTAACCATGCAATGACGATTTTTATATTTTAAGTCGGGGCCTGTCCAAATGTCCAGGACGGTAATAACTATATACATATTCGACATTACACATCCTGCTTTTCTAGATGTTGCAGTGGTCTTGTGGTCAAGATGCTCGACTGGTGACTCAAGGGGCGCTCTGAACGATCCCGCACGCCTCTTGGGTTTTTTGGGTTCCCTAACAACTACCAACTAAAAAAAAATAATTCCCAGCCCTCCTTGCGATCTCCACTTGAACCCCACTCCTAGTGCTCTGCAGGCGATGTGATTAGCAACACACACAAAATGGCCGCGTCGATACCAGTGCTCCTCTCTGCGAACAGTAGAACCTCTCACTTTGGTTGTGGGTGCGGGAATTAAAGATGGCCGTCTACAGCAGCCGACTGACGACAGTTGCGGGAATTAAAGATGGAGAACATAAAGTGCAGGAACTTAGCCCACTCTGGTGGCAGGCATGGGAATTAAATATGCCCACCTACAACAGACGACGGTAATGAGGGGACATACAAGTTGGAGGATGCCAAAAGCAAGAGAGAGAAAATAAAGGAGACCAGAAAAAATATGAGAAAATCCCCAAGGGATAGAACTAAAGAGAGAGAGAGAAAGAGCGAAAGGAAGGAATGCTAGAGCATGAGAAAAATTAATCGTAATGCAAGATTATGAAGAGTCGGGAAGGAATTATGGAGCAGGAGAGAATTTACAAGGAAGAAAAAGGAAATTCCTAAGGAAAAGAGTGGAATCCAATGTGGCTGCTGCTGACGAGGAATGACAGAGCAGGAGGTTTCGGTGTGAGGTTATCCAAGATGGCCGCCGTGGCACCGCGGCACCACCTCCCCATCGTCCTGCCCCAGATCTGTCTATTTCATTCTACTGACAATTTAAGGGAAAAGAGACATTTTGAGAGAAAAAAAAGGAAGAGAGGGAAATTCAAGATGGCGACGGTTAGCACCTGGCTCCTACACCGGATCCCGTTATTCCAGACTTCCCTTAAATCTCTTCACTCACCAATAGTTACAGATTTAGTGACATTGTTGCTAATCGAAAGGTTCCGCTTTTTACTGGAATATAAATCGGGGGTGGGGTAAGGGGAGATGAAGACATACATACTAAAGACGAAGTAACTTACATCTAAAAACAACACATACACATACACACATTTATAAATTACCTGGGATTCAAATCCAAAACTCCTTGTATAGAATGCATCTTAGTGATCCTGGCCACGGATGTAGCCAATTGATTTATTAATAAATTAATTGAGCCAAGAGTGGCCGTGCGATTGCTGGAAAACTAGAAATAGCCATGGCAAGCGAGTTTGAACCCCAACGGGCTGGAGCCCGAATTTTCTCCTGTGAGTAAAATGGCAGAAGTTACGGATTGCCACTGAATTTCCTCGGGATACACCTAGTTTCTCCCATTAATGCACTGCAAAGCTGGTTGCGTTCCAAGGTCTCATTTCTCGTCAGACCGGTATCTACGAGTCCCATTTATGAGGATTGCACATAGTTGATGATGCCCTTGCGTTAAGGTTAAACTTCCTCTACATTTTTCTTTGCAGTCTTATACTTTACAAATCTATTTCATATGCGAATAATTTGCCTAATGTACTGCTGGAATGCTTTATGTTGAAATTACGCCAAGAAATGGAAGGGGGGAAGAAGGGTGATCGCCCCTCCACTTTTTAACCTGCAGGGGTGTCGCCCTCTTGAGTTGATAAACAATTGTTGGTCTCTACTTCAGTTTGTAATAAGTATTTACGGCTTATTGTAGACCACTTGCCTCATACTTTTCAAAAAATATATTGTTTGTAGGTCTTTAGATAATCAAAATTAATTTAAATATTCAAAACCTTGGCCTTCATGTGAGACCCTTGCCTCGTCCTACGCTGTAGGGCGACGCAAGGTCCCTTTTCCAAAAGAACAACGACCAAACTGTCGTTCATCAAAAATACATTAAATTTGAAGCAGCATTGGTTAAGTTGTACAAGTCTACAAAACACCCACACACAAAGTTCTTTGAAATATTGCATTATATTTGATGCTCAAAACTACAAGCGTTATGGCTCACGCAAGATAAAAATGAAATACTTAAATGCATCGAGCAATACAACAATCCACACCAAACATTAATGCCGTAATCCTGAATTCACATAAACCAGGTATATAATTGATAGAAATATTAATATAATATCTTCCCCTAAAGGACAAATTATGATTCGCAATTACCTTTAAAAATGTATAAAATGACAATCTTTACATTTTCTAACATTTCGCTTAAAAGGCTGGCATTTTTAAAATTTGCGATTCTGAGCAAACAGCCTTAAAATGTGACATTCGAAAAATTATCATTGCCACTACACATTTTATAATGAAATTTCTTAATGACATTTTAACGAGAATTTATCTTGGCAGTTTGAGACACATTAAAATTTGTGATAACTTTATTCGTTGGCGTTTACATAGCTATAGGTCATTCACCGTAAAGTGAGCACCTTTTGAAGCTGTTTCATCAGACATAATAACCAATAAATTCGTTTCATTGGGGCCTCGGACTTTTGTTTTTGGGTATGGTGAATGTATAGATTGTGTATATTACTCGCATGGCAGCGTTTCCATCAACAAGTGGGGGAAGGATATAAATTGGTTGAAAGAAAATAGTAACTAGGGCTTCAAAAGTGCTCACTTTATCGTGAACGGCCTATAGATATGTAAACGCCAACAAATAAAGTTATAGACAGGCTGGTTAAAACCGCCGTAACTGCATTATTGATCGCCGGATAAAGTTATGTTCAAGAGTGCCTACACGCCTCCTGGGCACACAGCCACTCATATGAATAATAGTGCTTAGAGATCATCGTCTATTAAACACATATAGCTAAAAAGTATGGGAAGAGGGGAAACCTTAAGTTTTCCCCTCCCTTTTCCCTCCATAGTCGGCGCCTATGTTTGGGAAGTAGTTTCTTAGTTACTAGAGCCCCGAGTATTTCCGGGATTGAGTTGGCAGCAAGCTGGTCTGGACGGCCTTCTATACACTCCAGACATTATCGTTTGCTTATTGGTTGTGTTGATCAAGTGAGGCCTTTGTACACCACTGTTAAACACTCACTCACGCAACTACTTCCTGCTTATCAAGGCTCACATTTAAATGGGGCGCGTCTAAAGTACTGTCGTCCAATCAAAACAGTAGGAGAAAAGAACAAGTGATTGGAGTCTACCTCGCCTCCGAATGAATTCGCGAAAAACTCGTGGCTCTATAATGTCATATTTCCACGGCGCGGGAATGAACTAACAGATGGTATGTTGAGAAATGTCGACAATCGCTGATAGTAAAGAGTGAATAAGTTTCTGAATGAAACGGAGAGTACTTAATACCACTTGATACTTCTATCTCTGATTGGAAACGTTCTACAAAGATAGGTTTACGCTTCGGATATAGAACCGGTTGGAATGAATGCCTTTTCTCCTTCGGGAGGTGTAAAGGTAGTGACTTCCGTAGCTCCCGTTACGTCATGTCTGTTACACGAAGACTGCATAAGAAACGTGTTGAAATCTTCTGGCGCGATTTTGAAACAGCGCGGAATACGACGTAAATAATACTGGAAATATCACTACGAAATTTACTACTCTTGGAGGCTATCAGAACAATTTCGATTCTTGCAGCACAACTCTATAGCGTTCCGCTCGTTTCTAAAGATCTTCACGGCTCAATTTTCTTTGACTTACTGAAATGGGCGGGCTGGAATTTTTTTCCTTGGCTGCTTACGTGCGGTTCCGTGGAAGAAGACATAACTCCAGCCACCACAAGGATTTTCGCGGCGATTGCGCGAAATTAAACCTCAATCTTCCATAACTAGACCGAATTTCTGAACGGCTGCAGTTGAGTTAGGTCGACCTTAATGGAAGACGACAGGCATCTGTGTCCACACGCTTGCCTTACAAGGCGAGATGTCGAGGTGAACTGGAAAATGTTTCTTCCTAAATAAATGGCATCTGCGTGCAGGTGAGCAGCTCTGCTGTTTTCCAATTACCGGCCACACATTCGTACCTTTCCTGCAGTTGCTAACGGCTTACACTCGACACTTGCTATATACACTCCTCGAAGGTATTCAGTATCTATTTATTTTTCCCATTTTTCATAAAACATTTGTACATTTAACATTGCCTAATATATAGGCAGTGCGAAAAGATTTTCGCAAAGGCTAGGCTCCAATGTCCTATGGCATACGTGCAGTTTTCCTTTCGTTATTTGCCACGTGTCTTTGTCGAGAGACAGTTCCTTACTTGACTGGTGCAATCATAATTAGGAAACTCCGACAGTGAGTGTCCGTGATTGGCGGGTATAGAAGTGCAGTGCGTGACAGTTTAAATAATCCAATAACGAAAGTGGATCTGACCTCTAGTGTTTTGGACTACAAGTAGTCCTGAAATCTTTTCGCGAAAAATAGGTGGCCTTACTAATACAAAAAATAAAAAAACTAGGACCGAATACGGTTCTACGTGGTCTGCGATAAAACCGGGGCATCAGCCAATGAGCGACTAACTGAGGCTCTAGTGCACAAAGGATTGTGGAGTCTAGCTTGTTGCCAAATGAATCCACGAAATTTCAGGGTTTCTAGTAATAAGAAATAATGTTTGCCGCAGCCTGAGACCAAGAAATTTCGAAACGTCAATTCACAGTTTTACCCGAGCTACGAATAATACGTTATTAATTTGCTTGGGCCTGAGGAATTCGCGGATATATTTTGAGACAAGCTGGAATTCAAAACACCTGTGTTTATATAACTTTAGCCGTAGGTCCACGCGATATTTGACTCCCCCTGGGGGACGCAGGCTCAATGATCGCTTTCCACTGTAACAGCAGGCAACCAATGCGCAGTTGGTATTGGCATATTTGTACATAGGACTGTAGAGTCTAGCCCGCAGGTCATTGAACTCGCGAATTCTTCAGGTCTCTATTCATTAGGTCGCTGGTGACGTAATTGTTACATGTGTTGGAATTATGTAGTGCATTTATGGTTACTTCTAACGTTTCTCGAGTCCTGCTAAAGTTCTACTATCAGTAGGGATAGGAAAAATTCGCGAGTTCAATGACATGTAGACTAGACTCCGCAGGCATGTGTATACTGAAGTCTCAGATGTTTGTTCATTGGCTCCTGCCCCATAGAGTAGCCAGTGTTACTCCACACCTGGCAGTATGGCACTCGCTACTTGTTTTCTTGCAAGTCTGCTATTGGATCAGAGTCGTGCAGGGCGTGTCTAATAAACTGCTATCCAATTACAAAGTAAACTTCAGTGTACACGCGTGTTTGACGTCTACCTTGTCCTGAAATGAACTAGCGAAATGTTCCTATCCCTAACTATCAGCCTATTCTCCGCCTTACGTCAGCAAAGCTTAGGAAATTACACTAAGGGACAATGTACCACATTACTTCGCCCTCAGTTTAATAACATTTTGCATGAAGACAGCTTTATTTCTAGGCATTACCAACATGCTTGGCTTATCTATGTTTTTATTCGTATTAAATATAAATGAAATATTATAATTAAAGACCCCGAAATTTCGTCGATTCATTCGGAAACAAGCTAGTTTCCCCCAATCCTTTGGGCATTCAAGCATCAGTTAGTAGTTATTGCCTGTTGCTCCATGGTAGCACGGGATTTGGTTCTTATTTTCCTTGCAGGTTCGTTATTGGTTGAGAGTCGTTCGGGGCGTGTCTAACAAACTATGGGCCAATGGAAGCACAAACACATATGTACACGTGGATGCAGTTTAACTTGTCCTCAGATGAATCCGCGAAATTTTCCGGGTGTCTAATTATAATGTATAGAGACCTGAAGAATCCGCGGATTAATTTTGAGACAAAGCAAGAATTCAAAACACGTGTGTTTATGTAACTTTTGCTGTTGGCTCACACGATGTTTGACACCTCCTAGAGAACGTTGGCCCAATAGTTACATTTCACTGTGACAGCAGACAGCCAGTGTGCTGTTAATATCGGTATATTTGTACATAAGTCTGTAGAGTTTAGCCTGCAGGTCATTGAACTCGCAAATTTTTTACGTCCCTAATAATGTATCCATAAAATATAAGTAAAAGTTCAGTTTTAAAAAATAATATAACTTTAGATTAACAGAAGTGCGATACATGGCATATTCCGGAAACAGCCGTAAATGCCGTACAGGGGGAGATTTTCTCAAAGGTTTTATTCAAAAAATGTGGAGATGCAGCGATAACGCTGTATATGCGACGGTGTGACAGAAGGAAGTAAGTAGTTAGAGCTTTCGAAACTGCTGAAATAACTGCGAAAGAATCTGTACAGAATATGTCTCAGGAATAGTTTAGTATAGTATGGTTAGGGATAGGAACATTTAGCGAGTTCATTTCAGGACAAGATAGACGTCGAACACGTGTAAACTGAAGTTGACTTTGTAACTGGATCGCAGTTTATGAGACATGCCCTGGACAACTCTGAGCCAACAGCAGACTTGTAAGGAAACAAGTAAGAGTGCCATACTGCCAGGTGTGAAGTAACACTGGCTACTCCATAGGGCAGCAGCCAATGAACAGGCATCTGAGGCTCGAGTGTACACATGACTGTGGAGTCTAGCCTACAGGTCACTGAACTCGTGAATTCTTCCTATCCTTACGTATGGTATTCTAGGGACTGGGGAGTGCAATATTCATACAGTATGGTCTGTTCGTCTGTTCTCAAATTATATTCATTTCTCCACAAAAAGTAATTACCACGCACTACTTACAGACGACTACTTCCAGACACAAACTATAGTCTCCAAAATACCCACAAAATTATGACAGCTTCATTATTTGCAATGTCTAATATATTCCGGTGAACTAATATTTAGTGCGTCCTGAACAAAATATTTACCTTGCTACAAAAATAAGTAATACATCAATAATTAATTTTTTGTCAAACACTTAACATTTAAACTTGTAGGCGCTGAAAATACTACAATCTTTTGCAAATAATTATTTTTTGTTGCCAGTTGTAGGTGTTTTTGTAGTCAAATTACGTATTAGAACCATATTATACAAATTTTGGGCAACATAAAGACATTTTAAATTCTTGGATATCTGCAGGCTTACGCAGTAAATGTCCAAATAAATGACATAAAAAATTTCAAAATAATTTCTATGTTATCTAAGCTTGTTATTTTTGTACATTTAAAAAATCAGTTTTTGAGAAAAACGTGCTGTTGAATAAATACACCCCCTTATATTTTTATATTTTAAAGTAAAGACAGAACTAACAAAAGTAGTTATGATTATTAATTTTGATTAAAAATGCAATATTTAAAGCAGCTGCTACCAAAATCTGGTTTCGTAAGTGTTATCAGTTTTAAACTCGTGAGTTTACTAATAACTACATGCGGTGAATAAAACACAAAGGACTGGAAAGTAGATTGAACAGGGCATCCAAAAGTGTTGATTTCGAGGTGAACCAACCATTACAATTTAATTTCAGCAGAGCATCCATTACATGCAGGCAAATCTATAATGCAGTCGGTTGTAATTCGGAAAATTACCCAGACAGTAATTCACTATTGAACGTGGATCACTTCTGAGTGAACAAAATAGGATATAAAATTCTAATAAAAAATCCTAATATTTCACATTGCTGAAATATTAATCGATAAATGTATGCGAACTGCATTGAAAAGGCCATTTTAACCATTTTGACATGGTTTTATAGATAAATACTGTGCACAAACCTTAATTATCTAATAATCAGGTTTACAGTTACTTATTAACCAAAAAAAAAACTTTTTCGCCTTGTTTCCCGTCGTCACCGCGAAATATTCCTATCCCTAACCATACGATACTAAACTATTCCTGAGATATATTCTGTACAGATTCTTTCGCGGTTATTTCAGCAGTTTCGAAAGCTGTAGCTACTTACTTCCTTCTGTCACACCGTCGCATATACAGTATTATTGCGAAATATTATTACAGTAAGTGTACACGAATGCGGTGCGTTGTCCCTTTGTTGTGATATTGTAAACTAGGCGAAGATTGGTTTGCATGAGGCGGAGGAATACCCTGGAAGTAGAACATCAGCAGGGCTTCAGAAAAGTTGGAAGTAGCCCATGAATGTACTATACCCAGGAAGAGCATATGCGCGGGTGTGAAACGAATGCGTGTCTGACATTTGGCTGGCAACGAGAAAAAAAAATTCTCCCGTTCAGTCAGTGTGTCCACTATCGTGCACATGTTGTAATTGCTGTAAACGGTGAGAACTCGGTACCCAATGTCTTCGGAGTCTTCCCGGCATGTAATCTTATTGGTGAACGTTGCCACACTTCTCGTTTATGAATGGCTGGGAGTAACTTCTTTGAGTTCATGGCTAGAGCTCCGAGTATTTCTCGTATTGAGTTGGCAGCAAGCTAGGCTGAACAGTCCTCTATACACTCGAGACATTATTGTTGTCTTATTGGCTGCTGTGATCAAGTGAGACCTCTGTACAGGATTGTCAAACACTCACTCACACTACTGCTTCCTGCTTATTACAGACTCGCAGTTAAACGGGGCGTGTCTAAAGTACTGTAGTCCAATCAGAACAGTAGAGGAAAATAACAAATGATTGGAATCTACCTCGCCTCCGAATGAATTCGCGAAATACTCGTGGCTCTACTCATGGCACATGGTTCACTGGTTGTGAAACCTTACACCAGAAAGAAGTACATTTCACACCAAGATATTTCTCAATTGCAACACTTCGGCTCGCAAATTAATGCGTGACCGAACGGGTTAACGTTAGTTGCTTGTGACAGGCGAGGACGGGGAGGTAGGCAAGCTGCTCCGACGACGCTGAGGAGTGGTTGATGCCGGGATTACATCGCCACGATGCGCACGACACGACGGCCAACAGCCAATGAAATACAAGATATATCGTCGTAAGCCCGACCGATTCTGTCGCACGACCAGCAATTTTGGATTAGAAATTATTTCTATTCTTTGTCGTGTCGTGCGGCACGACGCACAGAATGTACAACATTTCAAAACGAAATTGTATTGCAAGCTTTCCCTACAAATAGTAAATACGCAGCTTAAAAAAATATATAATTGGAAATAATTGTATCTAACGCTTAAATATAATAATTTTACGTTTGTATGCATCAGCGATACCAATTTGTCACCATTATGTATTACAGATTTCCCTCTTGTTCACCGCCTATGAAATTAACGTATCCTATCAGCGCCTTCTAAATAGTTAGGCTAAATGCCGAGAAAAAGGTGTCGGTCGCGCTGTAAATACAAGTAGTCACATTGAAATGTGTCGTGGTTGCGTTTTTAGTTGTGTCGTGCGGTGTTGGTCGGGGCTTTGTGATCCCGGCATGACTCAGCGCGGCGCGGGTGGGTGGGTAGGTCAGGTGTTCGAGTGAGTTCGCCGGCGGCTGTGGTGACCCAGACCGTCGCGTCGTCGCCGACAAGGCCGGCCGAGGACGTCGGGAGATTCTCGAGAAAACCCGCCCACCAACGGCATCGCCCGGCCCGATTCCCACATGCAGTGGCCCCGTCGGGGATTGAACCCGTTTCGCCTTGGTGGGAGGCGAGTAATCTAAGCACCACACCACTATGGCCCCTCCAAAATGTGCATTCACATAAACGATTTTCAAATTTTTACCAGTAAATTCAAACGTTTGAAAACTAAAAGTGATCTAGTGCAGTGTTTTACTCATGTGCTAAATAATTTCAGTTAATATTTTTGAACGACTATATTTTACCACAAACACACTGATTACAATTTAGGTCTATACAACATAGATAACCTTAATTTTTTCATTCAAATTAAATTTTTTCTGTCACAGACTGATTGCAATGAGAGTGAGAGTGTATTACTTAAGTCCATATTTAATTTAATGAGGCAATTTTGCGGGATTCACACACATAAACTATACACACACACACACACACACACACACACACACACACATATATATATATATATATATATATATATATATATATATATATATATATATATATATATATATATATATATATATATATGTGTGTGTGTGTGTGTGTGTGTGTGTGTGTGTGTGTGTGTATAGTTTATGTGTGTGAATCCCGCAAAATTGCCTCATTAAATTAAATATGGACATAAGTAATACACTCTCATATAAATATATATATATATATATATACGTTCCAGCCCGTCAACAGCAGACAAGCCAAGCTGGTGGTAACTAAACGCTTGAAAGAGCTATTTAAAAAAATAATGAAGAAAAAAAATTGTTATGTGTGTGTATAGCCTGGCCTATATACACACACATAAGATACAAGCCTATACCTGAATTTGACCTACAAACTTCGGCTGCAGATTAATCATGGAAAAACAAATTGAGAACTTATAAGTATACGAACTATGGGCTGGTTTATTGCAAATATTGGAGAAAATATTTCAGATGGAGCATTGAGTGTCTAGGTAACTGAACGAAAATCTGCAAACATCACAGCACGAGTCGCTGTCGTCAAAATACTTCACGGACATAATAGTGGTTATTACCTTTATTTAGAACTAATCTCACGGCGTGGTAGCACATTAGCTATTTAAATTATGGATTTATAATCCTTAAATCACAATCCTGTGGCCCCGAATTTATATTTCCAAATGACTATTACACAATCTTCTCTGAGGAATGACTCTTAACGATCAATCAACATTACCCAATATACCATAACATTATGGAATAATTAATACTGTAATAATTATGGGCTGGCCATTATTGGGTGTTACAAGTCGTAACCTTCTTATATAGCTAAATTAATGTTTATTGGTATACAGCATGAAGCAATGTTCAATGCAGGATCTTTCGTATGTATGATATACGTATATTTTTATATACAGCGCTCTGAAATAAATGCCGTTTTCAGCTACGTTGGAGTTCTCTGAAATGAGGTTTCAAATGTGGGTGACGTCACTCAACAGGACTCTTCTGAAGTATGTATGTTCTTTTCGTAGATCACCACACTGGACACACGTGTAACAATTTGGTTGGGGAAAATATATATATTTTAAACACTCTGCAGCAATGGCGTAGGCAGAAATTATTTTAGGGTAGGTTCTCTTCATTGATAAAGCTGCGCCTACAAAAATGTTTACGCTGAAGAACTACAGTATATGCAGACACTTCTATTCTTTAGTTTACTTGCTGACTCTAGCATTTTATTTAAGAAATTTTTCATTTTACTGTTAAATGCATTTTTTTTTCTTATGTGCCTATAATTTGGAGAGGGTTTGACCCATAATGGAGAGGGTTTGACCCGGACCTCCACCCTCCCCTTCCCAAGTGACTGAACTGGCATGCAGGGTTCTGATCGCATTGCGTCCCACTGGAAAAAAAAATTTCCTGGTTAACTTCCTAAACTTTATCGGAAGTTTTTAACCTACACATTGTATGTAAATAATACCACATACCTGACTGCAAATATAGGAATGTTTAGCGTCGTTACTATACAAGGTTGGAGACTTCCCTACGTATTAGACTGTTTCGTGAGCGAATGTAGGGACGTTACCTTGGATGTATAGAAAAATATACTACCATTCGCACTTTTTCACTATTCGTATACATTGGTATGATAATTTTACGAATAATTTCTTGGAGTATACCTATGGGACCTTCATCAGTGACTCTAATAATTTTATTGGTGGAAAGTCTGCAGGAAGGTTCAGTGAAGAGCCCTCGAGTAGTTTTGTAGGTATCTGATGCGTAGGTGTATTTTGAGATATAGTGCTTTGAAAAAGTCGTTTTCTTTAACTCTGAAATGGTGTTTCTAATGTGCATGCCATTTTGAAAGTACTCAACAGCTGTCGTAGATTAGCGCATCTTTGTAGGGCTAGTGTTTAACATGACCTCACAGGAACACCTCGACGCAGTGACAATGCTCCTAACAGTAGAATTTATTTTTATACAGCCACTCAAAGGGACATGATTGGTTGTAAATCCTTTTATACGATAAAAGACATTTGATTGGGTCTATATCAACTCAGCTATCCATTGTTTGATGACCGGCCAATAATGAATGTTGTTAGTACTGGGTAGTCACCGGTGTGGTATGGACCTATAGGGCGATGATGAGTTCTAACACATCCACCAACAGAACCGGTGTTCTTGCAGTAGTGGATGTAGGTGACTCACTTCTAAATTGTCGTAAATGGCAGTAAATGTGTGCAGAACCCAATGTGTTAAACACGCTGCAACGTAGTTCAAGTCCGGACATATTGTCTGCACATTCGTTGTTTGCGCGTATCTCACCAAATAAAAGTCCTGGAAATAGAAATTTTTTGCCAGGAAAGACAAAAACAAATATCTATGCCCTTACACTTTTGTTTTTATAATGTTAAGTATATTCTAAGAGAAAAAAATCGTGAAAATGGTAAAAAAAAAAAAAAAACAATCTCACTTTTAAAGCTTCCTGCACAGTTTCCTTAGGATGTAGCTAGGGCCACATGTTTTTCGCGGAAAAAAAAATTACATGCATGTTGAATTTCAATGCCCTATGTGTTTGCAGCTATCCTTTCATTATTGGCCAGGTCTCTTCGGAACGAGACATTTTCTTAACTGACTGGGCCAATCAGATTTAAATTACTCCTATACTGAACGTCCACAATTCGTGGCCAGACAGTTCAGGTGCGTAACAACTTATATCATCCAATTAGTAAAAACTGACCTGAAATAAAGTGCTTTAGAGTACAACTAGTCGTGGAATAATTTCGCGAAAAACAGGCGCCCGTAGAGATAGGAGAAAAATAAAATGATACAGTCGTAGTTTAATCCATGGGATTTTGTCGCGTGTAATAAGATACCACTGTTAGCGATCTCATTTGCACAGGAAACGTAACAGCGGAAGTACTGCGTGTAGGTTCAGCGCATACGCGTAGGAGCGACGGGGCGCTGGAAGCGTGTGTTATTGTCGCCCGTATCGCTGAGCCTCGGGAAAAAAATATATCAGGACCATGTACTAAGGGGGATCAGTCCCTGTCATCTTGTATTTATAGAATTAAAAATAAAAGACAGCATTATCGATTTTGCGTTGAATTTTACGAAAATACAGGACGTAGAACAATCCTTTGTACAATTTATGAAGTTGACATTGCGTGACTATGTAGGCTAGTTTAATAGATGTAGTCTCCCCCCCCCCCCCCCAATAATTTACTTTTCCCCTGCTGTTACTATAGGCTGTTCACGGTAAAATTAGTACTTTTGAAACCCCTGCCTAAGATTTACTTGCATGCACATTGTGTCTTCTTCCGCCCTATGTAAAATTAACATTACCATGGGCCTTATCACTTTATTCATGCATCGGTCAAGTGAAATTGCGAAATTATTACAAACGTAAACATTTTGCAAATCTGCTCATTTTTACACTTCGATGCATTTAAATCAAAAAAATTGAAAGGAATAATTTAAGTTATTACAAATGGTTACGTGGCACTTTTTATTCGATGTTAAGATATGGATCTATTTTACATTATTTTTTACCAACTTTACTGGGTGCATGTCACTCAGTTCGCCCGTTAAAATGTATCCAGGCAGGGACAGTGACTTTTTTCTAAGGTTAATTTCCAGGGTTTACCATGCATGAGCGTATAGGGAATCGAAGGCTAAATTCCGACAAAGTTCTCACAGTCATATTTTGTGATAGTATTTTCGACTAAGGTTTTTTTTAATTTAAGATTGAACGCATTTACATTTGTAAACCCTTCGAATTTTAATTTTAAAATGTTTAATGCACTTTTAAATTATTTATTAATTTCACAATTTTATAAATAATGAAAACATACGTTTGAAATTTAAAAAATTTAAATTTGGAAGGTTTACAAATCTAGATGAGTTCAGTCTCTAACAAAAAAAAATCTTTATTTGAAAATACTAGCACAAAAAAAGGACTAAGAGATCTTTGTCCTAATTTAGCCTTTGATTCCCTATACGCCCATGCATGGTGAAGCCTGGCCTTAAGGCCCTTACACAATTAAAAATTTTAACATTTGACTTTACGATTTAACTTTACGTTTACTTTACGACATATTGTTTCTTATGGAGCTTGACACGATGGAACTGTCAAAGGTAAAGTCAAGCACTCTAGATTTTACGATTTCGAAAAGTTGAAATTTTAAGTCAAAGTCAAGCAGCCATTTTGCCGAGAATCTAATAGAGGTTATGTGGAATGTGCGGTATTTTATTGTGTGGCAGTTTTAGTCTCGGCTCGTCTTAAATTAAATAAATGGCAAACAAATATGATGCGAAGAGGAAATATATGAACTGACATATTTTAATAAAGTAAACAAATGAGTTTTTTTGTTCTGAAATGAACTTTTAACAAAAATTTTAAGCTTATTTTTAACAAAAGGTACGTAAAATGCATTCCTGGATATGATAATGATTAACATAACAGAATACGCATTTTTACGAAGCTCGCAAAACCGATGTTTAATTATTTTCAACTTTGACTTTACAATTGTATTGTGTATTGTTGGTTTCGTCAAAGTAAAGGAAATGTAAAGTGAAATGTTAAGTTTTCTATTGTGTAAGAAGCTTTAAGCTTAATGTGGCCGGCGTCCAGCGAGCCGGGTTTCCAGGGCGAGGTAGGAAGTACTCCGCCTGTGGGTCGCCGCCGCCTCTCATGTAAGTTACGACCGCGCGCGAGGGTTCAGTGACCCTCCGTGGCCGAGGCCGCAGAGCCTGCCTGCCGCGGCCTTACCTCCTCATCGCGAGGTCCCAGCTTCGACTGCCAGTGTAGCAGGCGAACTGTACCCAGGCGGATCTTACCCCCCCCCCCCCCTCGCCTGATTGCCTGAATGGCGGCACGTGTCAAAGAAGCTTGGCTGTCCGCTGACAACCGCGACAACAGTCTAACATTGTTTACGACCCTCGGCTGACCACAATACATTAGGTTGACGCTAATCCCCGAGAGCGTTACCCTCGTCATTTTCAGGCCAAAACGTCTCCCTTGGTAGAATAACAATTTAAGGAACAAGCAGCATTGCTCCCTCGCAAATGAAATTACTGTTCAAGCGTAGCCAGAAAATTACGCAACGAGTCAGAGTCCCAACGCCAGCAGGGGAGTTAATGCACCAAAACATTGATTCAAGGCACGCCGGCTGTTTTTTGTAGGTGGTGACTGCGAAGCGGTCACGCATCAGCGAAGCTTGGAGTTTCCCCAAAAATGATTTTCAAGCGTAGTAATTACGTGTTCTGTGTAATTAGTACGGTGGAATTGTACCACTTTCGGAGAAAAAAAAAATTTCTTCCGAAAAGCCTCTATTCTCAACACCTTTTTCTTTCTGTATGGCACCCCACTGTGCCGACATCTCACCGATTATATAATGATGCACTTAGTAAGTTCTTTTCCTGTCTCGATCGCGAGTGTGTCCATCCTTTCCTACCTGAGGGTAAAATCTGCCTGAGGGGTAAAATTCGCTGGTTACAACGGCCACGCCAGCAGCGAGACAAAGGTCTGCGGCCAGAGGTGGGACACACTCTCGCAGGATCACCAGATCTTAGACTAAAGATGAGGTAAGCTTCTTACACAATAGATAACTTTAGCATTTCACTTTACCTTTCCTTTTCTCCAACGAAACCACCAATTAACAATACAAATGTAAAGTTTACAGTTCAGACAATTGTACCACGGTTCTGCAAGCTTCGTAAAAATGAGTATCTTGTTATGTAAATAATTATGATATTATCCAGGAATGCATTTTACGTACATTTCAAAAAATAGGCTTAGAGTTTATATTAAAAGTTTATTTCAAAACAAAAAACTATTTTTTTCAAATTTTTATTAACATATGCCGACTTATTTATTTCCTCTGCACGTTATATTTCTTAGCCATTTATTTAATTTAAGACAAGCTTTGTTTGATATACCGAGATTAAAATCGTCGTACAATAAAATAACGTGCTTTCCACATAACCTCTGTTAGATTCTCGGCGAAATGGCTGCTTGACTTTGACATTAAATTTCAACTTTTCGAAATCGTTAAGTCAAGAGTGTTTGACTTTACCTTTGACAGTTCCATTGTGCCAAGCTCCATAAGAAACAACATGTCGGAAAGTAAAAGTAAAGTCAAATCGTAAAGTCAAATGTTAAAGTTTTCAATTGTGTAAGGACCTGTAGGCCGCTTATTAGTCTTCTGCGCATGTACCCAACATTGACCTACCCCAGTCCTACACAACTGTCAAAGTCACATGGTCAACAGGGATGAAAGTGTTTGTTTAAATTTTAATATTTAAATGACAAGCACTATTATATTAATATAATACTTTTGTTAATTTGAATCTACTCAAACTACATTACAAATTGATTAGAGGAAGAATACAAACTTCTCTAAAGCACTTGTTTACTAAACAGTGTTCTAACCTCAAACCCAATCCACGCCATTTTTGCTAGACGTGTAGGCAGAAAAGCAGTTCAATGTTGGGACACGAAGATTGGTTGTGCGCAGCCAGCGAGAAGCGAGATCGAGCTACCTCATCTTTAGTCTGTGCGTCAGATATTCCGAAAGGAAAAACCAGATTCGTTTTGGAGACCAACCCCTAGACGCTGGATAGGAGTAAACAAAACGCTTAATTTATTTACGATTCGATTTTGTTTAAATTGCCCAGTGTAATACCGGCAATATAAAAGCGGGAAATTATTTGAATTTATTGATATAATGTAAATAAACTGCCTATCGTTTTATGAATATTTTTAAACGCAATTGAAAATAAAAATTTAGTTATACTGTTTCAATTGTAGACTGAAGTACAATGATCTATATAAACCCACATTTCTTTTTACGATGTTGGTGGCGATGTGAGCGTCATGTCGCGTGGCCGTGCATTGTCGATGATGTGAGCTAGTTAAGTGTTTTAGCAACGACTTGGCGTTGTTTACCAACACTCGGCAGCTTACAGTGGCCGTTTATTTTTGGATGTAATTCTAGCTATTTTAAATACGAATATTGAAAACAATTTTATTAAAATGGGTGGAACTAAACGATTCAAATGTTACACAGAAAACTGTTCATGTGTAGTAGTGCCAACCCGTGTACACATTTTTTTTTTTTTTTGACATTGGCACATTTTCACTGGGAAATAAAATAAGCGTTCTACTGTTTTGCATTGAGTGAGGTCTCTGGAACTTATATGCTCGTTGTTGGCGACATTGCGTTTTCAACCCGCCCTAAGGTAATGAAGGCCCTATACATGCATAGAGACACATATTATATGAACCATTCCTAGAACTAAAACATGTACTGAATAGAGCCAAAACATTAGAGTTGAGTTGAGAGATTTGGGCGGTTCCGAACAACGAGTCGATGAGGGTGATATGAGGTTAAAATGGAGCAGCGTCAGAATGAAAGGGTTGGGGAAACGGGACATCCCCGAAAAACCCCGCCGACCACCGGAACGATTCCCACTTGCGAAAATACGGCAGTGGCCCGGCTGGGGATTGGACCCCGTTCGCCTTGGTGGCAGGCGGGCAGTCCATAGACCATTCACGGTTTCATCAGGTGTTTTGAAACGAACGTTTGAAAAATCACCCTAGGAAAAAAAATGTCAACCTGTTTTTTTTTTATAATTTGTGTAATACAAATGTATAACACAGTGATTAACTTTAAAGTATTGTATTTTTGAATAAATTAAACTTTCACTTAGTATCTTCCATAGCATGTAATATTTATTTCGTATTCAATACCAATTAAAAACAGTGAAAGCAGCGATGTGTTGGCAGTGGCTAGTAAGAAATAGGTCACGGTTAAAATGTAATTTTATCAAATTTTTTTTTGGTATACTATTTGTAAATTAAACGTTGCGTATTGCAATATTTAAATTTATAGTTAGCAGTGATGGAAACAATATTTCATTCATACATTAAAAAATATCAGCGCTAATCACGGTGCATAGGCCCTAATGACATGGTGTTTTTTTCCCCTTCCAAGGAAAAAACTTGAATAAGCGGAGCGGAACTTGTCGCTCTCTCTCTCTTTCTCTCTCTCTATCTTTCTCTCTTTCTTTCTCTCTCCCTCCCTCGGAAAGTTTCGCACCGCTAATAGTAACAGGAAAATTATACACGTTTTCAATTTTAGCTTATTTCATTCTTATTACAGCAAAAATAATCATTTTTGAATTTGTAATTTACAACTGAAACGAGATTTTAATGTTTGAATACTTATAACATATGTATATGCCATGGCGGGACGGTTACAAATCCGAAGTTTGCAGAAGTGCGGCGACATGACAATGACATGGCGTGATGCGCTTGGCTGAACAAAATGTTGATTTCTCTTGAGAAAAATACTTAAAATTACCACACCAAGTTTGTACACGTTGTGTTTTTTAAACCTATCTAGGCAAGTTGCGATGTTGCGATAAATCTGGAATAAATATACTGTACCGTGTGTCGTGACCATTGTGTGTGAAAGAGTTTTGTTGGTCTCCTGTGTGTGTGTGTGTGTGTGTGTGTGTGTGTGTGTGTGTGTGTGTGTGTGTGTGTGTGTGTGTGTGTGTGTGTGTGTGTGTGTGTGTGTGTGTGTGTGTGTGTGTGTGTGTGTGATTGCAAATATTGGACGTGCGAAATTCATTCGTTTTAACAGTGAACTGTCTTCATAACGAAACAAATTATTTGAAAGTCACGTTTGTTTATTTATCACAACTATGTAACTTCGCCCTAGGTGTTTGAAATACAACTGTGTAACGTATTTGCGTTTCTGTGATTTTAATGTTTGCCACGATCCCAACAAATTTTTTAAACCAGCCAGAAAGTTTTAAATATATAAATCTAGTAAAGCTAAGTTCATGTACAAAGAAATATAGTAGGCATAATTTTGTACATATTTACCACTATTTTCTAAGTCGTCGCTGCCACGTACAAAAAAAAAAGCGATATGAGTTGCATGCTAGAATTTACTGTCTATTTCGTTGGACTGGTTGCTCCTTCGTTTTGATATTTATTCCAACTGAGGCCGTAATTTTTACTAAAATAACCAACACATGTCATTATCAAGAGTTTAAATACTACAGTTCTTTCCCCCCACAATTGTAGCAAGGTTAAACAAAGTCGCGGCAAATTATTAACGTGCATTATGTACAATGTTCTATATTGTGTATACTCAGAATCTGTTAACAATATGTAAAATAATTACTGTAAGAGCTATCACCAATTCATACATTGTTAAAAAGTCATAAAGCTGATCTAAACATTGTTATAGGCCTAAATTGTGAAACTTCGTTCGTAATTGTTTTTGAAATATGACAGAATTCTTTGAACAGCTGAAAACAGTAAACAAAAGAAAGTGTTTGACAGTTAAAATGTATAAGTCCCAGGGCAATGTTGATGTTTAAATGTAGTGGAAGGATACGTAATCGGTAACCAAAAGTAGAAATTTAGCAGGGCTACAGAAAAGTGCGAAGTAAACATGAATGGGCGATAACCGCTCAACCACCGCAACCCCGCCAAAATATTATACTAACATTTCTACACACTTGTTTAGACATGCCGTAGTGATCACTTGTTTTTTCTGCAAGTATCGTTATACACTTTATATTTGTTGGATTATGCAGTTAATAGCAAACGAAATATTTAGGTTACTGTAGTATATGAAAATAGTACAAGTAATAAAATGTTGAAAAACATAAATGTTCCTGGTAAAACAGTAAATCTGGAAACCGTACAAGATAGGGCTAGCAGTGTTCTTATGGGTGCACTAACGATTGTGTGTACACCAACATTGGAGTAACATACACATTAACTTGGGATTTAATATATTAATTTAATTAAATTTCTGGCAAAATATTCTTATATATAATAATTATTATTATTATTATTTTAATGACTTCACTTACGCATGTCAATACGACCGAAGTAGAGGGATTTGGGGAAGTCTGGGACAAGAGGCTGCGGGCTCGGAGCGCCGGAGCTGATCGCGTTTTATCATTTCGAGCCTCCGCGTGCCATTTTTCCCTCAAAATTTGCCTTTTCCCTCAAAATCGACTACATTTTCCTCAAACATTCCTTTTTACCTTAAAATTTCCTTTTTCCCCTCAAAATTTCCCTTTCTTCTTAAAACATTCCTGTTTTTCCCTCAAAAATCACCGTCTTCCAGCTGCAAAAACGAGCCGCAGAAAGGCAATTTTCAGTCAATTCTTGTGATTTTGGGAGCTTCACTTATCGAGTGCAGGACAATGGCGGCCATATTGGTTTTATAGCCATAGCGTTTGTCAAATCGAAACAAGGAGTACAAGGCCCGGAGTCTCACCTAACCGTCAGACATCTTGGTTCTGTCAGCCATATTAGTCGCCATATTGGATGAAGGTGGTCTTGACCCTGTGACCTTGAATGACCTTAAAAAAAAAAAAATTCAAAATATTCCAAACATATATATATATTTCAAAAGATTAACAATTCTAAAAAAAAATCTTCAAATATTCATAAAAATTATTTAAAAATTAAATTTAAAAAATATATATAATTAAAATCTTAAATGTTTGGGCTTAGAGGTGACGAGGTACTGGAACAGACCAGCCACCATGTTATGACGTACCCAAGCCGCCATCTTGGACATAAGTTATCAATGTCCTTGATCCTATAACCATCGCCTTGCATGACCTTGAAAACTAAAACTCCAGAAATAATTGTAAAAATTGAATAAATCCATAAAAATCAGCAAGCAAATTACATTACTGACCCCTCCCGCCATCTTGTATTCAGGTGACCTTGACGTTTGACCTTGATTCCGTAACCTTGTATGACCTTGGTCCCAAAACTTTGAAAAATTCCCAAAAGATTCTAGAAAATCGCAAAAAAAAATTTGCAGCATTTATGAAAATTCTATAATAATTTATTGAAAAATAATTTTTTAATTTATTGTTCAATTATTTTTTTATTTTACGTATCCTCCCCCCCCCCCCTCAATCACCATGTCCAGCATACGACTTACCTCCAATCAACCACATTGTCATAACTTTCCCTTCCCCTTCTAATATTTCTTATTGGTTAATTAGTTGGAATGCCTCCACTCCGTTTACTAGTACTCATTCTATAGTATGCAGTCATCTTGGTTAGTTCGTTATCTTTTGTTTACTTTCTTATCATCTAAGTAGAACTAATGTATTAATTTACCCACCAGGTAAGCTGTCGATTTAACCACCAGGTGACAGCCATATTTGTTTACATTTATTTAAAATATAGGTGGTGCTGTCTGCGCCAAACATATTGGATTCTATTTCCATCACCTAAGTGGTGCTAATTTCTCGATTTAGCGACCAGGCGAACTAACGAAAAAAGAATTCTCTCGTGCTCTGTCATACCATGTCTCCATCTCTGATTTCATTTTTTTCTTAGTTACATTCCTTTCATTCTCTGTCATTTCTTCTTAATTTTGTCACCACGATTAAGTCACCCGTGCTCCACCCAATGTCTTACATTGTATTCATGCTCTGCCATTCCACTTTGATTTAGTAGCCTGCTGATTACTCGGTCCCCTCGAACTGCTATCTTCGGTTACATCACTTAGGCAATATTTGATTATACCATATAACATTTGCTAGGAAAATAACTGCGGCGTATTAGAGTAACACCAGTCGTGCAGAAATTTATATAGGACCTCTCTCCGCCAAGTACCACACTGAAGCAGGTCTGGCCAGGCCTGACACAACCTTCACCCTCCCCTACAAGTCTCAGGGTCAAATTTCTACCACTTCAGCGGTATGTTTTCATGTCTGTTGCATCCAACCTGTTTAAAAAATATTATTATGGCATTCCATTATTAGTTTTTGTAGAGTTAATTTCAATATTATACCTTAATTATAAAGACCTGCAGAATTTGCGTTATTATTTGGGGACATGTTAAACTTCATACACGTGCACCTTTCCAATATGTTTGTCATTGGACAATACTTTATTAGACATGCCCTCGGTAACTCTGGGCGAATAAATGAACACTTCACAATTGTAAGTGCCAATCACATGCAGTTCAGTCAGAAAAAGAATGAACTCACCTCTATGCAGTAGCCAATGGTGAAACGACTTCGGCTCTAGTGCATACAGTAATGTGAAGTTCAATCTGATAACAAATAATAACGCGAATTTTGCATGTCCCTACTTAATTATCATAGCCTTGATTGTGCCTACAAGGCAAATATTGAAGAACTAACTATCAAATCATTATAATTTGAGAAGTATTTTCAATTATTTTTTTTATCATGCCCACTTACAGTACCATCATGTAGTGACAGATCTGAAAACGAAGGCTATCATATTCTCTATATCAGGGAAGTAGGCATGCAGGGCAAGTTACAACAACGCCATCGAGAAATAAAGGATTTTTTCACTGAATGTTATACATATATATATATATATATATATATATATATATATATATATATATATACACACACACATGCATACACACACACACACGTACTTCAGACAACAATAATAAAAAACAGAATCTCTCTAGTTTCCAAGCAGTCATATAATGTATTTACAGCAGCGTGCTCACTGGTAGTGAATATAATCTGCTTATACGCAGCTCAAGACAGTCTACGCTAGCAAGCTTCCAACCAGAACCCTTGGCAATACATTATTCTTCTACGCAACAAAGTTTTTCTTTCAAGAGCTCTGCAGCCTCTGGAATACTAAAGGCAGTTCACGATAAAGTGAGCACTTTTGAAATGAATTTTAGAAAAAATTCATTGCCCCTGAACGCATATATTTTAATGGGTGCTCTGAGTGACATTTGCCCAGTAAAGTTGGTAACGATGGATACAAAATAGTTCCATATCTTAAAGTCAAATAAAACGTGTTTGTGATAACTTTAATTATTTCTTTCACTTTCTATTTTCTTAATTAATCGAAGTGTGGAAATGAGTAGATTTGTATAGTATTTACTTTACTACAAATCTCACAGTTTTACTTGACCGACGCATGAATAAAGTGATGAAGTCCATGGCAATGTTAATTTTACATAAGGCAGAAGAATACACAATGTTAATACAAGTATATCTTAAGCAGGGCTTTCAAAAGTGCTAATTTTACCGTGATCAGTCTATATCAACATTGCACAGTGCTATATTCGCAGTCTTAAATGCCCGCCGACTAACGGCTTAATCTGAAGGTTGTGGCATTACGTAGGTACACTCCAGCCAAATATTATATTATATGGGACTTCCTTCAACTTACTCTGCTAATTGATTCATTATCCTTTGCTTAATGTGGTACAGTTACGTACATATGTTTTTGTACCAACAAAGTTATTCCCAGTCACAAAACCTTTTAAAGATCCCTTGAAAGCTGATTGTTTGAGACAGAATCCATTGGCTGTGGTTTCGTCAGCAGCTAGTACAGATAATTTCTTAGTTTCAGAAACTCTACCTTTTCAGTTATTCTTATGCCTCTGATATCGCCGCTTTTGAACAGATGCCTGCACTTGTCATATCGTCGCATAGAACAGGCCATTACGAAATGATAGGCTGCCTTTTGAATTTAATATTGGGTATAGTTGAGCTAGTCTCGCTTGGGCGGCTGCTAGCTTAGCTGTTATATGTTTATACCAGGTTAATTTAGCATCTAGTTTTACTCCTAAGTATTTCACGCAGTCTCTGTAATTAATTGTGGAGCCGAATAGTTTTATTTCAGTGAGGTTGACTGAGGTTTTTCGCCTGGTAAATCTGACTGCTTCTGATTTGCCAACATTTACTGCTGTGCGCCATTTTGTGAACCAGTCCTGTAGTTGGTTAAGTGATAACTGAATTTTCTTTATACATAGCTGTGGTTTCCTTGAGCTCGTGTATACCATAGTGTCGTCCGCACAGCAAGCCATGTTTGTTTGCGGATGTGCTGGCAGGTCGTGTACATAGATGTTGCAGAGAATGGGTTCACCCACATCAAAGGAACCGCCAGCAGTGGCGTGTGGTGAATTGTTACGAGGTAATCTGGCGTTAGCTGTGTGCTGTACCCTGTTGCTTGCTAGTTTGTTCTTCCGCCACTGAAACGTAGCTCGACCAGCTGACGCCACAGGACGCGTGTAATGGATCTTCCGTTGCTCGCTCTCGGGAGTGGTCGGAATGCATTCAGCTTCCCTAGGGCTGCACGGTAGTTATTGGTCCCTGCTGCATGCACCGAGAATGTGCAACAGTCAGCAAGCACCAGCTTACCTTGCAACAGTTCACCACACGCCACTGACTGCCGGTGTGCGAAAGAAGGAAGAAGTCTTCCTCGCGTCGCTGAGTGCCTCTAACTGAAAGTGCTATTTTCATAGCGTGCTTTGGCCGTGACGGGTTCCGAACTAAAACGCGTTAACGTCAACCAGCAGTTCACGTTTTTTTTTTTTTTTTTTTTTTTTTTTTTTTTTTTTTTTTTTTTTTTTTTTTTTTTTTTTTTCCACGTCTGAGGGAGTTCATGAGCGCTTCACCGTCCGTGAACTCCGTTGCGCGAGCAGAGATAAAAAAAACCACGTCCCCTCATTACTGCTGGCGTAGCTATCAATGCCATCATTTTTCTTTTGTTGTCACGTCATTTTTCGAGGAGTAGAAATATTGCTTCGTGTTGTTCCTTTGTCTTGCAGTTTTCTGCCTCTGTTGTTTACGAGCTTCATGAATTTCATGGTAACTATCTTCACGATAGTAAGCTGATAATGGTTGCATAATTTTGCCACGCCGAAGATAAAATTGTCTGCTGCAGAATTTCGGTAAACAGATATGTTCAAAATATTACACAGATTTTTTTGCAACGTTTATTCAAATGTGTTCATTTGAACAGGTTCTTGTAGAGCTTGCATGTTTTCTTAACACTAAGCTTTACACACGAAAATCATATTTTCATGTTTTTTATTTAAACAGTCATTCTTTTTTCTTTTTTATTCGTATTTTAATTATATACGCAATTATACAAAAAAGGACCAAAGATGAAACATTTTTGGGATAATTCTTAATTTATTCTACTGTTAAGTACATGAATGATTGTGTATTTTATTGGCATCATTCAGGAAGGCCACGGTAAAGTGAGCACTTTTGACGCCCTAGTTACTTTTTCCCTTCAGCCATTTTTTATCATGTGACCACCTTCTAAAATAAATTTTTCCGTGTAAGTAATAAACGCAGTGTTTATATTCCACCACACTGGGAAGTCTACGTCTAAGGCTAAAATAAAATACGTTAATTTACTATTATTCCAAATGAGAGGGTTTTCAAAAGTGCTCACTTTCCCATGAACAGCCTATATGTGTTAAGTGAGCGGCATATGATGCAAGTGAGCGGCATACAAGAATGAGTAACTAGCATTTACGTCGCCCCGGAATACAAATTAACTTTAGAAGCGTTTTACTACGGGGTAATATTTATGTATTAAGTATTTATGAGCCCATTGCAGTGACTTCGTAAGAGGCTACTGAGGTCGATTTAAAAAAAATTAATGTATAATTACTGGATGAAAGGGTGCAGATGCGATAACAGAACAAATTTTATCATAGTTATTTAAATAAATATTTTCACACAATCTCCGAGCGTCGTCAGTTTCGTGATAGTATGTGGTCATGTTTTTAATCAAATAAAACCAGTTAGTATAGTTTCGAATGTATTTACAAGAAAAGGTGGTTCAATAAAATATTTAACACTTCTGTTGAAATAAAATAACAATAACGAAATAAGTTCCATTACTGAAAATTACACAGTAACTGTTCGATACTCCGTGTTAAACCGAATTGAAATATATCAGTCCACTCGCTGAACTCTTTGCGCTTTGTGCCCGAAGGGTGCATCGCAGGCGCGAGTGTTCGCCTGGGAGAACCACGTATATTCCAACAGCCGCGTCTCGTTCACAGGCGATTATACCTCGCATATATTCTCTCAGTTCAAAATGTCTCAGTATTCGGCGCCTACGTATCAAAGTCGCCGGTCTCGAACACAGCTGCCATTCCTCGACTTGTTTACTCACTATCTGATAACATACGCTGTATTCTAAGGCCGTGTCTCAAATTAAAGAATGCCTACTCTCTCGAGAGAGCACTCTTTTGCTATCTCTCGTGCTCTCGCTCTGGGAGTTGAGACAACAACACTCTCTTTTCTCTCTGTCAGGCAAACAGCTGATGCCAACAGGAGGGAAATTATGTTAAGCTAAACTCGCGATCATAGCTATTGTAAGTAATTTATGCGTGTTCAAAATAATTCACAAATAATTATAGCACTACCAGAATAATCAGTAGCGCATAAAATACTATTATTTTTGTTATATATTTTACCGTCATGTTACAGCAAAGTGACAAAAAAAACGAGACTTAGTCAGAAATCCGTATTTGTATTTTTATAAATAAATGTTGCGTATGTCATCTCGCTGTTTAAAACAGTTGAAATTATTCGCTTACAGTTAAACTGCAACGTGGTTTTGGCCCACAAGACTACTAACCTTATTCAAACACGGAAATAATGTAAACAAATATGGCGCCTGAGAGAGAGCGCCAGCGAGTATAATCATTCGTGCTCTCTGTGTGCGCTCTCGCTCTTTCGCGCGCTCTCCGACGAATTGAGACGACCAGAAAGCGTTCTCTCTGACGTCATTATGACATCCTCGCGAGATCGAGATCACGAGAGAGCGCTCTCTGGGTCAATTGAGACACGGTCTAATTTACTGCCACATACACACGTTCACTTGCCTTTGATGCCTTCAATACCCACAATTCCCTTGATCCCATCGTAACGAAGTAGGTAGGTTCGAACATACACCTTTGTTTCGCTATTATTACAAAGCATACGAGGAAAAATTATCAATTAATAGAGCCCCGAGTATTTCGCGGATCGAGTTGGCAGCAAACTACGCTGGACAGCCCTCTATACACTCGAGACACTATCGTTTGCTTATTGGTTGCTGTGATCAAGTGAGGCCTCTTACAGGACTGTTACACTCACTCACACTGCTGGTTCCTGCTTATTACTAGCTCACAGTTAAACGGGGCGTGTCTAAAGAACTGTCGTTCAATCACAACAGTAGGAGAAAAGAACAAGCTGTAAAACTGTTATAAAGAAATGAGAAACTAAACTTATAGTGTAGGACATGTGAAGGCACATCGTTCGTACCCTTAGCCGAAGGGACATTCGAGGACGCATCTGTGCTCATACAGCGAATTCTGACAGCAATAATGTGACGTCACAGTCCTGAGGAACCTTCTACGGTACGGAGTCAGGTAACAGCCTTCGACGTTGTGCAGTGTGATACATTTTATTGTATGCGTAACTAAATAATATTGTCTGCATGTGTTTATTTTATAAATGTATATCTTCTGGGTTTAACATATGTTATGAAACTTCCAGAGTACTTTGTTATGAAGACTACAACTTTGCTGTACAGACATTGGCGATATGGGTAAACAAGTGACTATCAATGGATGGAGTTCCAGTTGAGCCACACAAAATTACTAATTACCAAATGACTAAATTATTAATAGTAACACGGCCTAAGACACCAGAACAGAAGGCAGTAGGGCCCCACGGGTGACCCCGCGTCCATAAAACATTGCCCTATCTTTTACAGTATATTCATGGTTGATTACAACTTTTATGAAGTCATTTTAAAGTTCTACTTTTGAGCTAATCACCATGTAACATTCCGCCACACGTAAATAAAACGTATTCAGATCTAGTAAAACACAGCAAGGGGGAAAAACAACGCACCGTATTTGTGCAGTGGGTATCAAAAATAAATATTTTTATACCAAAAAATAGCACATGTATCATAGTTTTGCCATAAAAGGTAAATATTTCGGTAATAAAAGTCTACTTTAAAAATAACCAACCAAAACCCAAGTTAATAATATGTTGCATAAGAACTATTTCTTGCTAGCCATTGCCAACCTACCTCCTTTGTCTCAATTTTAATGCAAATTTATAAGCAAGATATAACATGTTCGTGATATATATTATTCATTTAAGAAACGATTTGGTATATTAAAAATGGTGCGATTTTTTAAAGGTTTGATTTTTAAAATGTGAGCATAGTGAACGTACTACCGTATTCCCGCCCAGAGCAAATTCATTAGACTCCTTTTAACGGATGAACCATAGCCATTTTAGTCGCTGGAAGTATTGTATCAATGCTAGATATCCTTCTTTGAGTGCTCCTCCAGCAACTCTTTCATTAAGCCGCGTTTTCCTTATGGCGCTGATTAGAAACAATCAATGTTCCATTTTTGCTAGTTTTCGCCTGCCCTGTCCCTACACGAATGCATAAATACAATATTTAGCCCGTATGTTGTTTGTCTTCCCCGCCTGCATATGAACTGCACAGACTCTCTGGCCTATGTATCCCGATCCTTTACATAACTACTAATCATTTTCCTTCTCTTCGTGAAACTCAACGTTTCGGCTGGTTTTCACTGAATTTCGGGCCAAATTATTTGTATTGCTGCTTATAAGTTTTTCTTCTAGCGCTGTGAGTAGGTGGAGCGACTGTGTTCTGGCCCACTGGGGAGCACGAGTGGCACAAGGGATATTAGAATAACTTGTAAATGGGCGTCGAAGATAGAGAGAGATATCACAAGTTGATGCTGTGCTTCCAAGGTTGTTTCAAACCACCCCTCCCCCTCTCACCCGTCTCTCCACTGAGTGGTGTACTGTGATTGCCTGAAGGGTTTTCCTTCCACCTTGGGAAGTGTGTTGTGAATGGCAGTTGTCCTAGGGAGTAGCCATCAGCCAGTCACAGCACGCCTCTCAGGGGAGGGACGGGTGAGATTGTCTGAAAGAACCTTGGAAGTTTAGCACCAACTTGCGATCCCTCTCTCCGACGCCCATTTACAGGTTATTCAAACTTCCCTTGTGTCACTCTTGCTCCTCAATGGGCCAGAACACAGTCGCTCCCCCTACTGCTGTCTTAGATGTATCAGAGTCACTCCCCCCCCCCCCGGGAGTATTTAGAGTACATACTTCTTAAAGTCGTAATGTATTCGAGTTTTTTCCAAGTTCCATGCTGTACAGTTACATCTCACGCCATACGCCGCCGTCTGCGCACAAATCAGTTCCTCCAAACATTCGGCACTTGGGTAGGAAAATAAGCACTCTCGAAATATACTGCACTCAGTTTGATCTCGCTCATTCACTAGACGGGAATGGCCACAACTCAACTCCCGGATGGGGCCGCGGAGGTGTAGTGGTTAGACTACTCGCCTCCCACCTAGGGGAATCATACCGGACGATGCCGCTGATCGGCTGATTTTATCGGGAATCTCACGTCATTCTGGCGCTGCTCCATACTCACCTAACCTCACCCTCATCGGCTCTCAAGACCCCGATGTTAAGAGCCGCCCAAATCTCACCACTCACTCACTCAACTCCCAGGATGAGTGTGGAGCTGGATGTTCACACCTCCGCAATTCTTGTTTACATTATTCGACGCCTCGTTTGTCGATCGTCGAGCGGCGATTTCGAAAAATTTCCTCGGGAATGAAACGTATCCTTCCCCTTTTCCAGCCACATAGTTGCGTCATCTGTACTTCATGACGCCGAGAACTTGCCTCTCGAGTATTCACACTTTCGGTCATTCCTCCCTCTGCTGTGCCTAGTTCGCCCGACAATTTGGCGAGAGCGGGTCGCCTGCTTGGAAGAAAAGAGAAAGAGCCACGCAAGTCATTTTTTTAAATATTCGATACGTCGTAGTCCTGAAGTCGCAGACTTTCATTGCCTTCAGTTGCTCAGTTTTCCACGAATGGGTCTAATTCTTCCAGATACAAATTAAATATTTAATATGAACATATTGAATAAAACGGTTTCAAAATCTCCAGCAAATGAATTAATAAAGCCTATTTATTAAAATTATCGACTTAAATTAAATTATTATAGAGTGAGAGGATTTTTACTTAGTAACACACACAGGGCACATAACGTATTTATTTCTCGAAGGAAAAAATGCCATATATACCAGTTGACGAAGAGTTAATTTTTAATTACTACAAGGAAAATGCCGCCTATTATATATTGTTAAAATGTTGACCTGCTGCATTATTTCAACAAGCGATAACGAAATAAATTATCAGTCGTAATCAAATTTAGCCTCCTATTTCGGCGCATTTCTTTCAAGTAGGCAGTAAACACCAACGTTCTTTGAAAACATGCAAAACAAAAATACAACAAAAAATACACAAGGCCGTTAGCAACCGTCGAAAGCGATGTATTATACCATGCCGGCAATGTTTTATTTTATTTTTCACTGAATACGTCGTTTTCTTCATAAAAAGTATGAACTGCTGTCTCTTGCGGTAAAAATTCGCTTTGTAACCGAGTGCGAGCTATAATCCATTCATGGTAACTTCTACTCTATCTGAAGCCCTGCTATAGCCCTGATATAGTCCATTCACGGTTACTTTCGCCTTTTCTGAAGCCCTGCTAAAGTTCTACTTCCAGGATATTCCTCCTCCTCGTGCAAACTAAGCTTAACTAAGCCTGGAGAATCACACCAGAGGGACGATGCACCACATTCGTGCGCGCTCAGTGTAACAGTATTTTGTATAAGGACTATTTCTCACTAGGCGCTACCAACATACCTATTTTCTCCCTGATTTTTATTCAGATTATTTATAAATGAAGCATTTTAATTTATAGATGAAATATGAATAAATTTCAATTTAATAGGAAAAAAGTAACTTTTATGAACACAAGTATAAAACGCTTGTGATACAGGGCGTATTTAGGAAATAACTAAACACGTCATACATGGGGAGATTTTTCAAAGGTTTGATTCAAAAAGGCCGAAGAAACCGTGAATGGACTATATCTGGCTATTCCTCCGGCTCGTGCAAACAAAGTTTAAGGCCGTGTCTCAACACGAACGTGTGCTCACTCTCACTCGCCACTCTCACTCTGGCACACTCTGGCTCATTAGTGAATTGAGACTTGTGCCCTCTGTAAGCCTTCGACATTATTTCTCTGACAGAAAAGGTAATAAATAGAGAAAAATCAAATATTGCTGACCTTTCAATTGCCTCGAATAAATGTACAGTGTTTTATGAAATAGTAGCTAATTTGTTACATCTTTCAATGTTCAAAAACATAATAGTTAAGTGCAAAGCACAGTATTTAATAATATGCACACAATTTAGCACTCGTTAAGAGTGAGCGAGAGAGTACTCTCTCGGCGAATTGGGACACAGCCTAAGTTGGTATACAAAATTATACCAAAGGGACAACGCACCTCATTCGTGCGAACTCAGGCTAATCATATTTTGCATGAGAGCTATTTCTTACTGGGCATTGCCATATATAACGCTTGTGACAGTATAAAACGCTTGTGACAGACGAGATATTTAGCGAACACCCAAACACGTCGTAATACATGGGGTGTTTTTTCAAAGGTTTAGTTCGAAATGTGTGAAGATAGTACTGACAAGACTACAGCGGAGTTGCGAGCAACTTTGTGTGCGAGGGTGGCAGCGGGCAAGGCCGGCGGCAGGCGGCGCGGAAAAGGAAGGTATACGCTGTTCACGGTAAAGTGAGCACTTTTTAAGGCTCTTATAAGTTTTTCCTTTCATCCAATTTCCAACTTCCTACTGCTTTTTAATATAAACATTGCAATGTGACCAATCAACATAGTGTATACTATTCAACACCATCAAAATTTAATGCCTAAGGATGCAATTAGATATATTTATTAGCGGTTAAAGCCGGTTGGGAGGGCCTTAAAAAGTGCTCACTTTATCGTGAACAGCCTATAGCAAGCATGTACGTGCGGCTGATAAGGCAAGTTTTGGTGGACGCGTGCGAGGACAGGGCAGGAGATAGCCGGAGCGACTTGCGAGGAATTACCGCTGGCGAGGACGACAACCTCGGTGATAGCGCGTATCGCCCCGCCGAGCGCCGCCTAGCGAAGGTAGGGTCGAGGAGAGGAGGGCCTGCCAGCTGCGCCAAGGCGAAGACCTCTCCCAAGGGCAACGTACCAGTTTCGCCATGGGCGCCCGAGTATAATCCATTCACGGTTACTTCACGCTTTTCTGAAACCCTGCTCAAAGTTCTACTTCTAGGATATTCCTCCGTCCAAGTCCAGGGAATTACCCCAAAGGGACAACGGACCGCATTCGTGCGCACTCGGTTATAATATATTTTGCACGAGAACTATTTTTTACTAGGCGCTGCCAACACACATGATTTCTCACAGTTTTAATTCATATTTATTATAAATGATATATTATAATTTATAAAAATTATGTAGGTGAAACTTCAATTTAACGAAAAATAATATACTTGTATGTTAACAGAAGTATAAAACGGTTGTGATACATGGCGTATTTAGGAAATAACTAAACATGCCATCCACGAGGTTATTTTTCAAAGGTTTGATTCAAAAAGTGCGAAGAAACCACGAATATACTTTATATGCTACTTACAACCGTGTTCCTAATTCCAATCTCGAAAATCCACCGAATGTTCACATAAAATCCGCTAAATTTTCGCCATATATTTTTAAAAATTTCAAAAGTCAAACAAAAATTATTTAAAATTACGATTTAAAATAGAAACGCGTTAAGAATTACTAAATTGAAAATAATGAAATAGTTTTACCATAATAATAATGCATTTTATATGTTTTTACTCAATTTTAGTAACAACATTTCCAACAGATTTTTCAGCTCTCAAGACCCCGATCAACAGCCGCGCAAATCTCTTCACTCACATTTTTTGAACTTCGACATGTAAAGATCCGATTTCTGACACCATATTATACTCCGCTAAAAAAAAAAATAGGCTTCCCGCTGAGAAGAATATTTCTCTACTAAAAGTTTCCAATTTCCGACAAATTTAGCGGAAAGTCCGCTAAGTTGACAGCACTGCATGCAATCGCAGAAATTTTTACCCACAACTTGGCGTGGGTAGTGATAAACTTCCACAACGCATTCTGTGCAATATTTCTGCCACAGAGCGTTTGAAAATACTCACTTTGCTTGGTAGCAGAAACAACACTTTCTTTTCGCTTTGTGGCCACCACAAATTACCTACAACGTGAAGTGAGTATTCCGGTCGTACACCATACGTGTTTATCCACGTGTCGGTTAGGTTCGCCTACACTAGTTTAAAAACTCACTTCGTTTAGGAAACTATAGACAACATAACGCGCTGTTGTTAAAACCAGAATACTCACACCGCGTTGTGGGCAATTTGTAGTGGCAACAAAGCGAAAAGTAATATTGTTTCTGCTAGTGAGCAAAGCGAAATTGCCACGACGCGTAGTAGTGAGTATATTCAAATGCTCAGTGGCCGAAATAATTGCACAGAACAAGTTGTAGAAGATTGTCATTACCTACGACACGTTCTGGGTAGAAATTTCGGGTATTGGGCGAATTTGGAGATTGCGAATAACTAGAGGAGCGAGTATTTCGCGTATTGAATTCGCATCAGGCTAGACTTCACAGTCCCCTATACGGTCAAGACACTATCGTTTGCCTATCGGTTGCGACGATGAAGTGAGACCTTTGTACAGCACTGTTCTATGCCAACTCACCCTACTACTTCCTGCTTACTACTGGCTCACAGTTAAACGGGGCGTGTCTAAACAACTGCAGTCCAATTACAATGGAAGGAGGAGGGAACAAGTGATTGAAGTCTATCTCGCCACAGAATGAATTCGCGAAATACTCGGGGCTCTACGAATAACACATATACTTGTTAAAGCGCTCACACAGCGAAAAACTCGCTGTTCTGAACAAAGTATCTAAAGAGGAAATTATTTTTTTCAGGTACGAAAATTTAGGCATCCTAGAGGGTTGGCTAAATCGATTATCAATATTTTGGGTTTTATTTAGACAGGTTGTAGGGGATGTGAAGCCCTCGTATTTCCATATTTTGAATACCTTGCTTCAGGTGGCCGTCTGGTTGAAGGAATTCTGCACGTGAGGCCTAAAAGCGTGGGAGCGCTAGGTACGACCGAGACATGCGCATCAACTCTCTCATCGCCTCTACGCGCAAATCACTGAACTGGCGTGCAGTCTTGCCGTAGATAACGCGCCTCTTTAAGACTTTCAGCGGAGACCCTACCATTTTATGTCGTAATAATAATAATAAAAATAAAGGTTTAATCCACTTCCCTATTCATTTTTTTAATGTTATGTCCTAGAATGTTCATACCTAAAAATGACCGTGAAAACCTGTTTGAGTCATATTCACTATCACAAAAACATGCTTTAGAGAAAAATGGAGAAACTGAAAAACGTATACAGACGCGTAACGTTTCTTAGACGCTATTCGTAAGCTGACCTCACTCAGACACGCTGGAAGATTGTTTAGTAAAACGTTTTCGGCTGGAGATCTGCACATCATCTGGCGGCCTCTCCAGACCGAAAACTAGACAGATAAACTTTGTTTGTAACGGGAACCGGGGAAAGACTCTCGAGCTAGAGTTAGAGAGAGAGAGAGCTCATGTATTCCGACCTCATTTGGCGACAGTAGTTCGTCTGATGTGCCTCGTTCTAATTGGTGGGCGTTAAAATCTTTCTAAAACAAGATGAAAGACGGCCATCTTTATGCCAGGCAACGTCAAATGACGCCGGTTATGCCACGTTACAAGCTGGCTGTAGGCGCTGATATTTAAAACTCCGGTATTCAATTCTTTGTGCGGCGCATTATGTTTACGCCACATAGATAGTGGACTGACCTTTGCTGTTATGATAATACTTACATGCGTAAAACAAAGAGAAACTTAATTAGAACAATTCAGTGCTCACAAAATTTAAGCGTTGCACTTTTAACACGGCCT
The DNA here is from genome assembly GCA_029891345.1 of Dryococelus australis. Taxonomy (NCBI): domain Eukaryota; kingdom Metazoa; phylum Arthropoda; class Insecta; order Phasmatodea; family Phasmatidae; genus Dryococelus; species Dryococelus australis. Next base: position 291,100,027 of record CM056993.1, on the reverse strand, counting down.
TAGGGCATCGTTGTTAACTCTAACTGGGAGTAATTTCAGTCAGTGCGCCCGTTGAAAGATGTGTATTTATTTTTCAAATGTTTATTTTAAAGTTGTTGAGTCAACCACAAGACAGTTATACGATATTTTGAAAATAAAATTTATTTCTCATATCACCGTAAATCCCTATTTCTTTGCACATAGGTAACCATTCGATATGTTTATTTTGAGGTATTTTGAAGAAATAACGGCGAACTTTATGTTGGTTTTTTTAATTTAAGTTTTAAACTTTACTACAGTTAACTTTTCCTTGCCCAAATGGCACCAAAACAAACATTTCGAGTGATACAATTTACCTCTGTAGAGTGCAGTTTCAAAGTAACCCCGGTTCGCGGTAAAATAACGATATATGGGGTTTGCGTCACACGGTTATGAACACAAGGCCTCCTAATTATCATTGTGGACTCCGAATCACTAGTTTTATCCGGTACTCATAGATGGAACCACGTTGAAAACAGTGCGAATCATTAAGGCCTCGCGGGCAAAATTGACGTAAGCATTTCACAGGCGTAACACAGAAATACAGCTTGTAAATCAATCCACAAAGCTACAATCTCGTGTAGTTATAAGCACTTTCCTAATCATAGAGTAAGTAAAAAAGTATTCAACTTAAACGTTTACATTTTACTATTGCTGTCTGTCGATGTTTAGCCCTGAGAGCAGTACTGCGTTATCAAGTGAGAAACAGTTCTACGAAATATTAAAGAGTACGTATTAAATTCATTCTCAATTCAACGAAGTTTATTTTTCTGGATCATTACAATCACGGGAGTTTCGGAATGTTTTGAAGTGAAGTTTATTACCAAAATTGAAACGATAGCAATTCAGTATTTTATTAAAGTCTCAGGAACAATCATACCAGCATTAATTTCTCCAGCGTTAAATAGGACACAATAGACAGACGAACAATGCCAGTGTTACCTCATGGCCACCGTAAGACCTACTCAGTTGTGTATAATATGCGCTTGCTGTATCTTGTGTAAAGTACGTGCTCGTCGCTGTAACTCCCAGGCCTTCACCTGTCGTGCTTTCTTACGCATGGGCGATGACGTAGGAGCGCATGTTATTCGCGAAACGATTTCCGGACAAGTTGTGTTCCAACGCACTATAGCTCAGAACTGTTTTCGTGATTGGACCATTTGAATTGTTGCGCGACTTATCTGTCTACCCGCGGATCACGGACGGTAAGTATCGTAGAAACTTAGTTCCGATTTGCTCACTCCTGTAACACGACTGTCTTAACACAAGACAAGCGGCCAATAATCAAATGAGGACGGTAAGTGTGCACATAGGATATATGGATGTCTATCCTCGGCGTAAATCTTTTCGCGTAAAACAGGTGGCCCCAGCGATGACATTTTTTCTGTGTACGTGAATTTTGTTGATGTGCGCGTCTATATTTTCTGTTTGTAACCTACCGATTCTTCATTAAACTTATCCCGGCACCCCGGAATTTTTCCGAAGTTCGGCGAGGAGTTGGATGGGTGGGAGAAAGAGTTATCAAAGCTTGTTTCACATTTTCTCGTAGAGATCACGTTTCTAAGAAATGCTTACATTTTCCCTCGACGTACTATCAGCCAGTGGCTGCATCGCGGAGCGATCGAAACCGAGAGTCGCCGTGCAGGGAACGTTACGGTGCAGGATCAATAATTGGTTCCAGGAAGTGGCCGCTAAGATGGTTAGCACTCGCATGATAACGAGCAAGCGAGGTCGGTAGTGGCGGGGGTATCCACGAGCGCTGCGAGCGGCCATCACTGGAGCCACAGACCTGCCATACCACGGAGCTGAAGTTCGCTAATGCCCGGTTGCACCAACATCTTCCCCGATACGAGATCAAATTATCACTAGTTCCGATCCAGGATCCAGTTTGATCTTGTCTCCAATGTAAAAGTATTGCACCAACGAAATTTCATGATTCTGGATCTCCGACTCGTCGATAGTGGTTCCAAAGTAAGAGATCGATATTAAGGATGGAGACAAATTTTGCTATTGGTTCGTAATATATGTGCGATCTTTCATATCTGTTTTAAGTGAATTACTGTTGTACGAATTTTACTGAATAATATTCAAGTACGTATAATGTTTTAATTTCCCAAGAAAACAATCGAACGTAATTCTATCTGTTGGTGTATTTTGAAACTACATTTGTCGACGATGGCTGCTGATCTCGGATCGAGATTTAGAACCGCCAATTTCTGCGGTTTGAAATGAACTTAATCTCGATCTCCAGGCTAGCTCTGAACTCGAATGGTGCAACAGTTTTCTGTGTTGATCTTAGATACGATCTCAGATAGAGTTTCGAACAACGATGGTGAAACCGGGCCTTAGTGTTTTCATCACAGATAGAGCCCCAAGTGATTCGCGTATTGAGTAGGCAGCAAGCTAGGCTGGACAGCCTTGTATACACTCGAGAGATTATTGTTGTCTTATTGGCTGCTGTGATCAAGTGAGACCTCTGTACAGGACTGCCAAACACTCACTCACACTACTGTTTCCTGCATATTACTAGCTCACAGTTAAACGGGGCGTGTCTAAATAACTGTCGTCCAATCACAACAGTAGGAGAAAAGAACAAGTGATTGGAGTCTACCTCGCCTCCAAATGAATTCGCGAAAAACTCGTGGCTCTAATCATAGACTACAAATGAGGAAGACCGCTTATTCGTCTTCTGCGCATGTGCCCAACATTGACCTACCCTAATAATACACAACTGTCAAAGTCACATGGTCAACAGTGATGAACGTGTTTGTTTATATCTTCATTTTTAAATAACATGCACTATTATATTAACGAAATACTTTTACCAATTTGAATTCATTCAACCTTCATTACAAACTGGTTAAAGGGAGTGTAAGTACATCTCTAAGCACTTGTTTACAAATCAGTATTCTAACCGAAAGTCCAAACCATGTCGTTTTCGCTAGACGTGTTGGCAGAAAAGCAGTTCAGTGTTGGGACACGGAGATTCGTGGTACGCAGCCAGAGAGATCGGTCTACTTGATATTTAGTCTATGCCTACAACGTATCAGCAGTGATAACGAAACATGTTCTTCGACAGTTTTAGTACAGCGCGTATCGAAAAATGTCTCGTTTGCGACATCAGGAATCATACATTAATGTGAAAACGAAAGGGTTAAGAAATGGGGAACGAGCCACAATCGAAATTTTCAGCAGAGCTTAATATATCATCTGCTCTTTTGGAATTACCTGAATCATTTCGGGAGGAAGGAGGCAATGATAACACGGCAAGCTTTTGCGGGAGTCTAGTATTTACAATTTAGGTGGCCAGCTCTCATAGGGCAAATCAAATTGGAATTCGTTGTATAGCTTCCCTGAAATTGGACTCTACTTGAGTGGTTCATCAAGCAGTGTGTGAGTAAACATATTTTAGTAATATCGACTATCCAGTTTTTCAAACGACTTCTTCATTAGGATTATGTTGAACGTCTTTTTATTGGGCTTAAGAACTGCATTGCTTATTAGTTGACTGTTTTTGATGATATGATTGGGTACATAGGACATAAGAACGGTGATTGCAGCGCATGGGTAATTTTTTATTTTTTTTGCTAGTTTTAGGTCAAACTGAGAAGTATACATAGATGGTTCACAGTAAACAGAGCACTTTTTTAATCAACCTATAAAAAAAATCACTGTCCCTAACAGCAAGTAGCAAGTAGACCTATTTTAACAGACCCGCTGACTAGCATGTTCCGAGTTAGGGTGGCACCGAAATACGAAAAGTATGTAGTCCCGCATTTTAAAGTCGAATTTAAAGTGTAACTTTTACATTTGTGACCACAGGCTTTATTCGAAATATTTTCTGTTTGTTATACGCATATTGACATATTGTTAACATATTTGCATTCTTAACCATGTTTCACATTTCACAGTTACACTTTATTGACGCATGAATAAAGCGAGAGGACTAGTGGCAGTACTGATTTTACGTATGTATGATGTATGGATTCTAAATGTCAGAGGAGTATATACTAATTCAGGCTTGCATTAGTTCTCAGTTAGCCGGAGGAGCCTATAACAGAATATCGTCTCTTGGAACATAGTGTTCTCGGGGTCTGTGCTCTTGTATTCCTTTAATCCAGCATTGTCTAGCGGACCGGTTGAATCCAGTAAGCTGGAGAAAATGATCGAGGTAATTGCCCTGAAACCGACAGGTCTGGACTGCCTTCAGCACTGAGTCGACAACCTAATGTATTGTTTGTTCATGGTAAGGCAAACACTCTTCAAGACCATGATTAAAAGTTAATTTCAGCTTATTTGAATCCTTTCGCAAATTGTTAATATATACATTATCATGTCAAAAATATACACAGTGCATAATATACTTTGTAGCTCTCAAAAGTTATATCTGCGGCCACAATAAAATATCATTTTTGGGGTGTAGGATATGGGACAACAATGCACTAACTACCAATAATGGAATCCTCTTTCTCAAGTAAAAATGACAATTTAGATGGCGTACTGGTCCGATAACAATCTTCTCGTATAAGTAATGCCTAAAGACGTAGGTGGCTGGAGAATCTGGTTGTCCAACAATAATTAGTCACGAATTATGATGTCTTAATTATATTATATTATATTACACGTGTTTATAAAAAAAAACAGTTTGCGCAATTTAAAAATAATACGAAATAAAATAAATCGCCGTAGAACTAACCTTATCACTTAAAAATCGAAAAAGGCAATTTAATATACATTTTAATAACCGGTATCATAAAACAGAAACAGCCCAACGTAAACTCAAAACAAAACTCGACCACATGCAGCTTTGCTTGTTGTAAGTGGTGCCTCTTATCCGTGGCTTGTCAATGTCTGCACATGCCGCTGAACAATAACCTAAACACGTAGTTGTAGTTCGGTGTTCTTTGTGTTATGCAGTATATGCAGCTCAAACGTTCGCTCGACGATAACGTAGCCCAACTAATTCAGAACTGTTTAAGGCGTTCCCTTTCTTATGGCAACACCGCATATTTGGCAGACAGCAGCAAGGGAGCATTAAAGCTCAGTTCTCGTCCTAGTTCGTGAACGGGAGTTATGTCTTACTTCTGCATACCTTGAATACACGTTTTTACATCATCTATTAAAGGTACTAGCCCACTATCACACACTTACCAACACAGTGCAAGAGTATCCATCGTCGTTCTTAAAGGCTTTTCACGATAAAGTGAGCACTTTCGAACTCAACCTTACAAAGAAGTCACTGCCCTGCCTGCATATATTTTAACTGGCGCACTGAGTGACATTTGCCCAGTAAAATTAGTAACGATGGCTGGAAAATAGTTCCATTTCTTGACGTCAGATTAAAAGTGTTAGGTAACCGTTTGTAATAACTTAAAATATTTCTTTCGCTTTGTACTTTTTTTTAATGTATCGATGTGTAAAAAACAGCATATTCGTGAAATATTTATTTTTCTAATGATTCCAAAGTTTTACTTGACCGACGCACGAATAAAGTGATGAGGCCCATGACAATGTTAATCTTACATAAGGCAGAAGAACACACAACGTGCATACAAGTAAATCTTAAGCAGGGCTTTCAAAAGTGCTCATTTTACAGTGACTAGTCTATGATTGCAAGCACTCAAAATAAGTTACAAATGAAGGGGTAAAATGAAGAGGTTCTTCTCGATACACGTCGAGTTACGATCACAGACTCTATAACCACCATACATTAAATCTCGAATTTATTATTATTTATATTAACATTTATTCCAATATGACCACTTATTCAGCACTTGTAAAACCGCCAAGAGAACCTCTACCACTGTGCGTTGTACTCGGAACGTTTTAAACGTGAGGGTGTAATTTTGTAGGAAAATGAATGAGTTTATACAAAATGTTCACAAAAAAAAAAAACCACCAACAAACTCCGTCAAGTGATTCCTCACATAAATGTAGACGAAAAGTATATACTGCACATGACATTTAGCCTCACTGGCTTCCTAAGGATGGTACACGCCCGCAACGGTGGAGATAAACGACAAGTTTATTGCGAATAACACGAAACCAAATTTACTTAGATCTCTCAAAGTATATGCTGTTCACTATCAAATGAGCACTTTCAAAAGCCCTACTTAAGACCTACTTGTATACACATTGTGTCTTCTTCCGCCTTATTATAATTAACATTGCCACGGGCCTCGGTACTTTATTCATGAATCGGTGAAATGAAACTGTAAACTTATTAGGAAAGTAAATATTTTAAAAATATACTAATTTTGACACTTCCATGTGTTAGAAAAGCTGAAAGGAAAGAACTAATTAGAATTATTGCAAACGGTTGCCTAACACTTTTTATTCGACGTTAAGTATGGAACTATTTTCCACCCTGCGTTACCAACTTTAGTGGGCGCATGCCATTCAGTGAGCCTGTTAAAAATATATGCAGGCAGGGCAGTGACTTTTTTCTAAGGTTGATTTCAAAAGTGCTCACTTTATCGTGAGCAGGCTTTATGTATAGGTACCAGTAAATGAACATACATATCTACAGAAAATACTGTATAATTGTGGTTGCCACCCAGGTGTATGGAGTCGCACTGGAGGCGAGCGCGACACCTCCTTATGATGTGTGTGCGTGTGTATGCGTGTTGGCGAGTATGTGTTTGTGTCTGTGCACGCGTGTGTGGTACCGAATTTACTCATACACTACACGTACTTTCAGAATTGAGTTGAATTGAAAGATTTGGGCGGCTCTTAACAACGAGATTTTGAGAGCCGAGTACCACCTTTCAGAGGTCTAAGGAAATTTGGTTCTGTGCTATTTGCAATAAATCTGTTGTTCATCTGCGCCTTTACGTGCTTGTATTATCCTTAGGGAGCGAGTTAGCATATAAAATAATATAATTTACCATACACAGGGTTTTCGGCTCTCAAGACCGCCCAAATCTCTTCACTCTCCACTCTCACTCTTGACAGAGTTTGTCGTTGATTTTTGTAAGCATTCTTTATGTTCGTTCTGTCATTAATTTCAGGGTTTTTTACCCGCTGTGAGAACAAATGAATTAAAGCCTTTCTTACCAGTATTTACTTTCTTGTTGATGGTCTATGCTTTTTTTCCTGACCCAGCAGTACATTCTAGCTCTTAAATTGTGTTTCCGATCTCAAGACCCTGATGTTAAGAGCCGCCCAAATCTCTCAACTGCACTTAAATTTGTGTTTGTGTGTATACACACACACACACACACACTTTTTTACTATGGCGAAGTTAAGGCTTTTCGCCTTTTCTTACACTTGACTATATCTCTTGGCACATGAAAATTACTGAGCTATGCTCTAAATTATTTAATAAATCGTAAGGTATCAAAGCAAATTACAATAAATTGAACAATATAAAGTTATGGGAAAACGGCAGACGGTAATTAAAATGCCATCAAATACAATAGGAAAAGTTAACGAATCTATGAATAACCAACCAAATAGTGATAAAGTTTCAGATAAACCAAAATACAGTGACTGTAGTAACGTATTATATTTGCAAGTGTGTATAAGATCATTAATTATGTGTTATGTGTTTTGTTGCATTTTGGAACCATGGGCGACGTTTAACATCGTGTTTTATATCCTCCCCGTGAACGCCGAACTCCTAAGCTCTGGAGGTAACCTATTCCGATTTCGGGATGCGGATACAACGGATGAGTTTGAATAGGATGTGTTTAATGGGTTGGAATATCAGTAGAAGATCAGATTTTGAGCATCTATTAAATTTGCGGTTATTGCTCAGTGGTATAGGTTGCTCACGGTAAAGTGAGCACTTTTGAAAGCCCTGCTTAAGATCTATTTGTATATACGTTGTGTATTACTCAAGCATAGGAAAAATCAGCATTGCCATGGGCCTCATCACTTCATTCGTGCGTTGGTCAAGAAAAACTATGAAATTATTAGAAACGTAAATATTTTACAAATATGCTCATTTTTACATTTTAATGCATTAAAAAAAACAGAAAGTGAAAGAAACAATTTAAGTTACCACAAATGGTTTCCTAACACTTTTTATTCGACGTTAATATATGGAACTACTTTTCACCCATCGTTACCAACTTGAATGGGCGCATGTCACTCAGTGAGCCCGTCAAAATGTACGCAGGATGGGATAGTGACATTTTTCTAAAGTTGATTTCAATGATGTGAAACTTCGTAATAGCTGTTGTAGTCAACTTATTCATGTAGAAATTCTTGCGATGGAAAAATTATTTCCTATTCGTCTGCTCTTTCTTATTGATCAGAGCAAGTTTTTTTTGTCTTTCTCGTTAACGCCGATTGTAGACAGACGGTTTCGCTTGTTATGCTTTGTAAGTAATGTTGTCGATTGTGGAAGGTGCCTAAGCGGTAACTATTGGGGTTTTAATACAGCAATCTGTTCATAAAAGATACAGTATTGTTGCCATAGTTTAAAACACTCTTACATAAAAATAAATGTAAACAAAGGGCTACCGATAGCGATTTTTGCCGACCCTATTTATGTTTCAGTAACTACCTACAGGCTGCTCACGGTAACATGAGCATTTTTGAAAGCCCTGCCTAAGATCCACTTGTATACACGTTGCGTGTTCTTCCGCCTTATGTAAAATTAACATTGCCATAGGCCTCATCACTTTGTTAATGCGTCGGTCAAGTGAGACACTTAAATGATTAGAAAAGTAATTATTGTACAAATATGCTCATTTTTACACTTCGATGCATTAAAAAATACAGAAAGCGAGAGGAAAAAATTTAAAAGTTATCACAAATGGTTACCTAACACTTTTTGTTCAACGTTAATTCATGGAACTACTATACCTCCATCGTTGCCAACTTTCCTGGACATATGTCACTCATTGCGCCCGTTGAAATATATTCACGTAGGTCTGGTGACTTTTTCCTACGGTTGACTTCAAAAGTCCTCACTTTATCGCGAACAACGTTTATTTATATGAATTAGTGACAAAGTATCGACTTTCATTTACCTGCCCTAAAAAATGACTTACATTGAAATATTTCAATTTTTTTAAAGTTAGAAATTACACAACTACCCTCGTATAATATAGACTGTTCACGGTAAAGTGGGCACTTTTGAGGCCCTAGTTACTCTTTCCTTTCAGCTATCTTTTTAAATAATTTAACCACCTTTTTAAAATAAATATTACAATTTAAGTAATAAAAAGGAAATCTCATGAACTCTATCAACATTCTGAGAAAATTTCAGACATACTCAGAAAAAGACGACATGAATTCTACGGTCACATAATCAGAATGAATAACAACAGACTGATCATGAGAATTCTCAACCTTGCCATCTCAATGAAAGTGAAGAACAATTGGCTGCTTGAAATCGAAAGAGACCTCCAGGCAATTGGAATTACAGGATACATCATACAGGACAAATCCAGATTCGGAACTCTGGTCAACAGCCATCAATTTGCCAACAAACCGAATATTAGAAGAAAAAACACCTGGACAGAGGAGCGTAGGAAGGAGCTCAGTGAGAGGATGAAGAGATTTTCGGAAAAGAAGAAAGCAAACACATCTGCTAAATAAGTTCAATCACGCTCCTCAGTTGGGCTTAACGATAGAAGAAGAAGAATTGTAAGTAATAAACACAGTGAGTATATTACACTGCGTCCGAAAGTTGCAAATTATAGTTAGTGACTATTATTCCAAATTAGAGGGTTTTGAAAGTGCTAACTTTACCGTGAATAGCTTGTAGTAAAGTGAATTGGATAGGTATACGAGCCAAAGATTCGTTCCGAAGGACGGGAATAGAATGCACTACAATCCAAGAGCCCAATGTACCGTTCAGTGGTGAGCGTAGTAAGCTAAGGGTTTCTGCAGCTTCTGAAACCATAACTGTTCATGTCACTTGTGCTTTGTTTGACATGTAATTCTGGAAACGTAACGGTATTCTGAAACGAAGATACTATATAAAGCGGCCTGTTTACAGTTCCGTACTATCAATATTGTCATCTGTCTGATTCTCTGCGTGTTTACAGTGCTATTTCGTGGTCAGGCCTTTCGTCTTCACATGTTGTTAGAGTTCGTTCGGCTTACATTTGTTCTATGTGAGTTAGACAGTGAACCTTGCAAGAACGTAACACTGTAACATACAACAGCCGCAAGAGAATCACTGCCGGTTAAAAACATTCAACGTTGCAGCAGTTTACCTAACGTACAACTTCGCTTTTTTTTTTTTTTTTTGTTCTGATAGTTTTGTGAGTAGGGATAGGAAAATTTCGCGAGTTCAATTACTTGTAGGCTAGACTCCACAGTCCTGTGTATACTAGAGTTTCGGGTGTGTGTTTATTGGATGCGACTTCCGAAAGTAACCAGCGTTAACACCACAGCTAGCAGTATGGGTTTCGTTACGTGTTTCCTTGCAAGTCTGCCATTGGCTCAGATGCGTCCAGGGCGTGTTTAATAAACTGTGATCCAACTGCAAAGGTGACTTCGCTGTATACGTATTTGATGTCTATCTTGTCTCGAAATGAATTCGGAAAATTTTACTATCCCTTATTTATGAGTGATTGGGGTGGGCCTGGAGCAGCGCCGGAACGAAGGGCAAGGGAGATGGGGGATCCCCGAGAAAAACCCCGTCGACCAGCGGCATCGTCCGGCACGATTCCCGCATACGAGGATTGAACCCGGTTCGTCTGGGTGGGAGGGGAGCTGGCTAACCGCTCAGTCACCGTGGTCCCTGATAGCTTTATGTTTCGAACTTAAATGAGCTAGTGAATTAGTAATTTCAAATGTCCTACTAGAGAATAACGATCCACTTTCGTAAGCCATAATAATATTTTATGTAGGTAAGTTAATTGCCCAAGAAAAGGAAACACGTAAAAGCATGACAAAAATAAGAAATCCAGATCTTTTTTTAAATATCGCCTAAGAGTGTAAAATGTTTTCAGAACGCACTGCTATAAATCAAGAAGGCGGAGACGCCAAAAGTGGAAAGAAGGGTTTTTCGTTTCATTCTTCTTCTTGCGTATGTTATTAACTTGTACATTTGGCTGCCTGCCTCCGGCATTTTGCGTCTTGCGTTTTGGTTCTTCAGTTGATTGGGTAGTTGGTCGTACATATTGACAGTGAGGACGGAGAAGTAGGGGGGATGCAGGGAGATATTGTCCCTCCCCTATAAGAGTGGGGAGGGACAATATAGGCACTTGTCCCCACCCTAAGTTTGACACCTAAATTGAATAATAACGTAGTTAATTTTCTATCATACCACCTCATGTATGGCTTCAGAATCATGCCAAAGCGCATGACTCTTAAGGTTAAAAAATCTATCATAGTAAAAATTTACAAAAAAATAAAATCGTGAAATCGCAACAGATATAGATAATATTATTTATTTTATTCCATTCAATTGATTAAAACAATGAACACCATTACTGGGCAAGACATAAATGCTGGTGTGTCCTGTGTGCCATAACGCACTTTGAAAAAAAAAACTAAGTTATGATCATTACAAGGCAACTAATAAAGTTTTCCTCCCCTTGCGAAAAAACCTTCCGCCACACCTGCATATTGATATGGTATGAACGAGGATGACATAAAAAAAGACCCTCTCTACTAGTATTTCCAACCCTATTAACAAAGAGCATGTTTTCGATACACTCTGTCTCCTGTAGCATCCTATTTAATTTAATTTAATTTAATGCATGCAACAATTTTTGTAATTTTTACTTCTCTGTCACAAGGGTTTTTACGTCTTTCTTGACGGTTTTTTCCTTGCTCTTCATAGTTAAGACCAGTTCTAAGTACACTTTGGGAGGTATTCATGGCCCCAAAGTACAGGTCATGGCTGCCGAGTCCCTCTTTGCAGCGATGCATGTCTCCTTGCATGACTTTTCCTAGTAGGCGTAAGGTGTTAGCCCTGAGACGCAATAAAATCCCGTCCTACCTTCGGACCTTAACTTCACATAACACTTAGAATAAGGTAGTTTAAAAAAAAATATATTACTGAAGAATATTTCTAAACAATGTCTTTCGCCGATGAGTATATTATATCTCTTATTGGGTTTACTATTGATTTTATTTTCGAAGTAATTTGCAGGGCTTGCGAAATATTCTTAAAAGATTACATTTGAAACATTTTTTATTTACTTACAGGAACTTTCCATCTCACGTTTGTGCAATTTGGCTGACCAGGAAAAGGCTTGAATATTATAAAATACTAGCTGATCCCGGCTAACGTTATTCCGCCTCTTTTTCTTTATTTAAAATCCATAATTAATATGTATATAACGTCATCTATTGTATTTAAATTGTAAATGCCAAGTGTTAATGTCATGTGCATTGTGTGTCATAGTAATTTAGGCACAAATGTCATAAGTATTGTGGTTCGTAAAGATAATTGTTTTTACATATAAACGTATTATATTTTACATGTTATAATTACATTGAATTGACGCGATAAATCTGTAATTAAACATTCAACATCGCTTGTTAAATGATTTTTCATACGGTTTTGTTGCACAAGACAAAACTCATGTGTTTCAGTTTCAGCACCTGTTGTTGGATTTATTTGTTTACAATTGAAATTATATCCGTTCCTCTCCTTCCCAGAATATAAGTGTATATTGTAAAGCGTCGTATGGTCGATGTGTGTTTTATATGGTTTGAACTGTGTTGTTTCCGAGGAAAATTGTCTATTAGAATCTGTTTGGAGTGCACGTGCTTCTCAATTTTGTGTTCGTGTTTCTTCACTTTGTGCAGCGCGTGTTCACTTTCTATTTTACCTTCTCATGCGTCCTCTCTATTACGTCGTGTACGTCAACCGACGTTTGTCCGTGGTATTGCTGGCATTTTTCTCTTTTAGATCAACAAACATTTCCTGTAAGTATAAGCAAAATCGGCCCATAAATATAGAAGTTAGACTCCAGCGCCACCTCTCGGAACCTAACCTACCGAATGCAAAGCACAATAAAACAATTTCTTTTATATCAACAAACATTTCCTGCAATTATGAGCAAAATCGGACCATAAATATAGAAGTTAGACTCCAGCGCAACCTATCGGAATGAAACATAACTAAAAAACCTTACTCGCCATCTCAATAACATATGGTGTGACTACGGTCTCAATTGGTCCAGCGGTTTGTCAGTGATAATGCGGTTTAGTCAGGCACAATGTATTAAATATATTAAGATATTTAGATTAAAGTTAATTTAAAAAATAATAAACGTGTGCCCTTGATTTACCCAGTATTCGAATCGAGAAAAAGGCTAGTCGAAGCTGACGTCCTAGAAACCTAATCCGCGGCGGAAGAGATATAATGATGGTCAGCTTCGTATGTGTTTCGAGATGCGCTAATTTGAGTTTTCTCTATAAACACCAGCGAAAAAAAGTAATTTAGCTACGAGGGTCGGCCTATCTGAGCTACGAACACTGCAGTTTCATAGGCTGAGGCCGTCAGTAATATCTGCTGCTTATCAAAGTAAGGCAATGAACGGTTTACAAAGCAACAGTGGCAACTGTCCAAGCTTGCTGGGCCAGTTCAAATACAGAAATCGCAATGAAAAAAAATAGCCTTTTTAGCTAAAGGATGTTCACGGTAAACTGAGCACTTTCGAAAGCTCTACTTAAAATGTAGTTGTATGCACACGGTGTATTCTTGCACCATACGTAAAACTGACAATGCAATGAGCCTGATCCCTTTATTCATGCGTCGGTCAAGTGAAACTGCAAAACTACTAGTCAAGTAAATATTTTACAGATTTAGTCATTCTTAAATTTTATGCACACTACAAAACAACAGAAAGCAATTTAAATTATTTTAGTGTTCACAATGTTTACATAACACTTTTAATTAAATGTGAATACTTGGAACTGCTTTTACTCCACGTCGTTGCCAACTTTATTGGGCGCATGCGGGGCAGTAACATTTTTCAAAGGTTGATTTCGAAAGTACTAAACTAACCGTGAACACGTAATCATCCCAGCTTACTATGAGAGTTCCCATTTACAGAATTAGTTTTAGAATTGAGGATGGAGTGTATCGTGCACACCGACGATAAACACGGGAGGGTCATGGACGCGACCTCTCATATATGTTTATCAAAGTTTACTTCGAAAACTTGTCGTCCTGTTTAATTAGTTCGTCCACTTCTTAGTGGTTTTTAGAGGTCACAATAATACACTGCTTCGCAAAGTGTGCTGTTGTGCCTTCTTGTAGCTAACAGACGGAGGCCGGTTCGACAAGTCTTCATGTTGAACTCTCACTTTGTTTCCGTGTTCTTTTCCTATTGAAAACTTTATCAGGCTGCGTCGTACTAAAAGTCATTTTAACGGAATTGTGTTGTATGTTTATTTGAGCTGGTCAGCAGAAGAGAGCTTAATACCCGTTATGTATTGAAAATCAAAGGCTATAAAATTGCTAAATCCTGAAAATATTATTTAGTCTATTTAGCATATTTATATAAATTTGGAAGTGATCCGCTGAAGTATTTCTAACACTTGAACATCTCAATTAAGCTTGCAATTTACCTGTTTAAGTGTTGTTTGCAACTACAGGTAGGTTCGTGATATGCCCAACTTTTATACGATACATACTATGTATAATATGTTCACTGTTTTTAATTTGTTTTTTAATACAACTCTATGCCCGGAAGGTGAGTCGCACTCTAATACACAAAACATTATAAGCTGTTCACGGTAAAATAAGCACTTTTGAAAGCTTTGCTTAAGATCTACTTGTATACATGTTGTGTATTCTTCCGCCTTATGTAAAATTAATAGTACCATGGGCCTCATCACTTCATTTATGCGTCGGTCAAATGAAATGTGAAATTATTAAGAAAGTAAATACGTAACTAATTTCCTTAATTTAACACTTCGAAACCTTAAAAATTAGAACAGAAAGCGAAAGAAATAATTTTAAATTATCACAAATGGTTACCTAACACTACTTATTCGACATTAGGATATGGAACGACTTTCCATCCATCGTTACCAACTTTACTGGACGAATGTCACTCAGTGCGCCCATTAAAATATATACATGCAGAGGCAGTGACTTTTTTCTAAGGTTCATTTCTAAAGTGTTCACTTTACTGTGAACAACCTGTACAAATTAAAATACCACTGACACATGTGTCCACAGCGGGACTCCAGCCGGCAACATTTTGCAGGCACCGTGGCATCTGTAACACTGGAAGATGTCTGGAGTAAAGCTCCGAGCAAAAAGTTTTGAAACCTGCCTTTTACTATACAAACTCAGTTATACCAAAGGTTGATTTATTGAAGTTAACATGGTGCTCGTTACTTTCACTTTGTTTGACTCATATCGAAATAACAGAGCAATGAACACTTCGCACTTTGTACACATTTACTAGCATTTAAGACTATATATTCTAGTTATGGTTACTTCACACTTTTTGAATAAAACTTTTGAAAAATCACCCCATGTATGATATGTTTGGTTGGTTCCTAAATATATCACGTATCAGAATCGCTTTATACTACTGTCAACATACAAGTATCTTATTTTTGCTTTAAATTTAACTTTTACTTATATTTTATCCATTAATTATATCTCATTTGTGATTGATATGAATATAATCAGGGAGAAAATAGATGTGTTGGTCATGCCTAGTAAGAAATAATTCTATTGCAAAATTTATTACATGAGTGCGCAAGAATGTGGTGTGTTGTCCCTTTGGTATAATTTTCTAGACTTTGTTAAGAGTAGTTTGCATTAGGCGGAGGAATGGCATGAAAGTAGAACTTAAGCAGGGAACGTTGGCAGTAACCATGAACGGACTATATATATATATATATATATATATATATATATATATATATATATATATATATATATATATATATATATATATATATATATATATATATATATATATATATATATATATATATATATATATATATATATATATGATTTTAGTAGGTATTGTTAGTTGCCCAACTTATTGGTTCATTAATATAGCCCACTGACTGTATCAAAATAGTAAATAATAACTGATCGTAGGGACTGATGTCTTTGTAAACAATCAAATTACAATATAATACATACACTCGCAATTAGGCTACCGCCCAGTGGCGAGCTCTCTCACCTCTCCCTTACCCGACCAAACTCCTCTTCCACTCCCTTCCTGAACTTTCCAACCCCCCTCACAGATACAAATTTCTCCCTCAACACATTCCACTCCCTTACAGACCTCACAAGCATGGACTTTCTACCCCACTCCGTTCTCCACCACACACTCTAAAGCTTCACTCTGTTGTTTCCTCTCCCTCTAAATACCCCCTTACTTAGTTTGCAGTGTAGCACTCCCCATCCCCCCTCTTCATTTACCACTTTGTAGATCCTGACTAGCCGTTCAACATTCCTCCTGTCCTCCAATGAGCTCCACACCATTTCTTTCATCATCACTGATGGCCTATAGTTCCCTTATTCCTCATCATCCTGTTCTTGCCTTCTCCACCTACCCTTCACCCATTTTGCTGCCCTTCTCTGCGCCTTTTCAAGTTCTCGCACCTCCATCTCCACACACAGGTCCCATACTGCTGCAGCATATTCTAACATTGGCCGTACCATTGTGCCATGTGCCTTCTTCTTCACCTCACAGCTGATTCCCTTCAGCGCCCTTCCCAACATACCCAAAGCCCTTATCCCTTTGCAACCATCATCTCTACATGTTATTTCCATATGAGGTCTCCCTGCAGTATAATCCCTAGATACTTATATTCTGCTGCTTCTTGTATCTCTTGTTCCTCCTATCTGTACATGTCCCTGCTTATCACTTATCACCGTCTTCCTTGTAAACTTCACTGTCTTATTTTTTCTTAAAAGTATCTTTATTTTGTTTTCCCTGGTCCAAAATTTCCGCCTGGAAGTTACCCCCTCCCCCTTTACATTTCTGCATTCACATCACAATCATCTGCAAGCAATATTATTTTTCCCTTAATCCCCAAACCCATGTCATTTACCATTATGGTAAACAACAAAGGACCCAGCACGCTACCCTGTAGCACCCTTGACGTGACCACCCCTTCCCCGATATTGCCTCTTCCACTTTCACCCTCTGCTGTCGCCCCTGGGGAAGTCCCCTATCCATTCCACTACCCTGTTGTCCGGTATCAGCTCCTCCACTTTCCTCATCAAAGTCCAATGGTCCACCTTATCAAATGCTTTCTCAAATCTATGAAGCAGGCAACTAACTGCTTTCCCTCATCGACTACCTGCACCAGATCCTCTAATAACCCAGCTAGCTGAGTCTCATGTGAGTATCCCTTCCTGAAACCATGTTGTGACCCCTTCAACCAATTCTTCTTGTTCATAACTCTCACCACATACTGGACTGCCAGCCTCTCCATTACTTTTCCTGTACTTGATCTGAGACTCACTGGTCTCTAGCTACCAGGCCTCCCTCTATCCTCTCCCTGCTTGTGTATAGGTACCACGATCGCAGCCTTCCAACCTTGTGGTAACTTACCCTCTCCTAAGGGCTTGTTAAACAGCACCTCCAAATATTTTACCAACTCTCTCCCACCAAACTTTAGTGCTGCATTTCCTATCCCATCTGGCCTCCCTGCCTTAATGCTCTTCAAACCCCTAATTAACTTTTTTATCTCCCACTCCCTCATCTTAAACTTACTAAATAGACCCAAATCACTATTTGCCCCCTATTCCAATCCTCCTTTGCCTCAAACACTGACAAGTACCGGCCTTGCAGCATCGCCGATTTTTCTTAGTCATTTCTCGCACAACTACCATCCCTTCCTTTTAGCAGAGGGATCCCTTCCTTTCATTCCCTTAACTTTCTTACATAACTAAACAATTTCTCCCATTCATTGCCTTTTCCTTCTTCCACCATGATTCCTAAAAATGAATATAATGCATTCTTCTCTACAGTATGCCTTCACTACCGACACAGGTCAGCCACATAACGACAAAATATTCACAAGCGAAACGTCTGTGTCTATCCGAAGCTGTTGGTGCCGCGGTGGCTGAGAGGTTAGCCTGCTGCCCCCCCCCCCCCCGCCACCCTCCAGGCGAACCAGTGGGTTTTTCTCGGAATCTCCCGTTTCCCGCACCCCTTTATTCCGGCACTGCTTCTTACTACCTCATCAGCTCTCAAGACCTCGCTGTTAAGAGCCGCCCAAATATCTTCACTCACCCGAAGCTGATAATGCACGTGCCAGTAAAATAGACGCAACTTTCCAGCATCAACATGGAACATCATTTGCCTGTCACAATCGGGGCACAAACTTGCCAGGGATTAGCCGTAGGGAGGACTGGCCAATCAGACTTAAGACCCATTTATAGAGCCTCGCGCAGCCATTCGGTAGCTGAGGACTTTTCAAGAATAGCCAAGTACACAGAAGTGAAGGTGGCTTTGCCATTCCTCTGATGTGGGCGTTGCCAATCGCTGAATGCGCGAGGCTCTGTAACGGGTCTCGTGTCTGATTTGATCCGTGCTACAAAAGATCCCCTATTGGCTGGGCTACCGGGTGGAAAATAAGTTACCAGGCGCTGATTGGCGTACGGCGTTTGCTCGTTTTGCTGGCAACAAGCGCCATTTTGCTGACGTGTGCGGCTGAGATCGCGGTCCAAGCGACTATATCACCTCTTTATTCGTAAGTAAAAGCTGTTCACTATAAAGTGAGAACTTAGAAATCAACTTTAGAATAGTCTCTACCCCTACCCTCATATACTTTCAACGGGCGCACTGAGGGACATCCACCTGGTGAAGTTGGTAACGATGGATTGGAAATAGTTCCATATCTTAACGTCAAATAAAATGAGGTAGGTAACCATCTGTGTTCATTTATTGGCACAGGGTTACTCAGGACGTGTCAGATAAATTATGTTTCAATGACAAACGTGTAGCAAAGGTACACGTGTTTAAAGTTTAACGTGTCACCAAATAATACTGCGAATTTTGCACGTCTCTACTTATTTTCTACGACGGCATATCATCAAATACATTACGTGTTTATCTGAAACGATAATTTACAAAATTGGTCTGTGTGCAGACTGAAGTAAATATTTAAAATGTTTATTTCACGGTTTTAACTAAATGTGGAGAGGCCCCATGGCATCGAGCTAGGTAGACTCTGCAGTCATTTACATACTCTAGCAGAGGACACTTGTTCACTGGCTGCCGCTGCAGACAGAACTCATTCTACTGTTCCAACCGACTACACGGAATCGAACCACCAGAGTGCTAAATATGTACTATTGGTTGTGAGTCCCGTAGAGAGTGTCGAATGATCGGAAGTCCAGTGACACTAAGTCGAATTATTTTGAATGTCGCTTACCTTGATTCTGAATTTTAACGCGAAATGCTGGGATCTTTGCTAATGGGTAAGATTATGGGAGAGTACATATTAATGAATGGCGCCACTCCGGGACCTACGACCTCCCAAATTCATGTCAAGTTTGCTATTGCATAACAAAACACGCTTGATGAAGCGAAAACTTGGCAGGAGGTTCTTAGAGTAGCGGCTCGTCAAGATCCAAACTTGCAACTGTTTGATGTTGAAATGGACCTGGAAAAGATTTATAATTGGGGCCACCTGTTTTTCGCAAAGAGTTTTGCACGAAGGCTAGAATCCAATGTCCTATGGCATACATGCTGTTCTCTTTTGGTTTCTGGCTACGTGTCTTTATCGGGAGTCAGTTCTTACCTGACTGTGCCAATCAGAACTAGGTAATTCCGACAGTGAGTGTCCGTCATTCACGGGAAGACACCTGCAATGCGTGAAACTTAAGTTCGTCCAATCACGAAAGTGGAGCTACCTCCATTGTTTTGGAGTGCAAGTCGTCCTGGAATTATTTCGCGAAAAAAAGGTGACTATTGATACATATGGTGAGAAAAAAACTTCTTTTTTTTAAGAGCTTCCGTTTTAGCAATACAAGAAGAGAGAAAAGCACCTACTGTTTGCTGGAACTGCCACAGTTTTCCTCAGCCGCCCATTTTGGTGAGCTTCCTGATAAAGTGAGCAGACGTATACCACAGGTGACTATGACCAATTGGAATGTGGGCGCTACATGTCCATTTGGCATTCAGAGCATTTGTCTTCCTCTTCTGACTTGCGTGGCTTTGTACTTTAGACCGACTGCAAGGTCATGCACTACACACGCACATGGTTGGACGCTGACCGAACGCGCATTGGAAGCGTTGCCACAGAATATTCGGTAATACAGAGGTGAAACAGCAGGTTATACGCGAATTCCAACGATTAGTAGCTTAACTTGCCAATCGGCAGCCCAGCTAACGGATAAACCTTCCACAGCTTGCAGTATCTAGGACCACTGTTTTTTCGCGAATAAATCGGAGCACACAGTAGACTTCAATACTATACATAATCCTCGACTGTAATCATACTTCCATTGGCTGCTGGTGTCATGCCCGCATTTGACCGAACCACTCAGGATTCCGTAACTCCAACACTCTACCTTCGTGATTCGTGGGCAAACAATTATCACGGACCAGAACATGCTTCAGTTAATAACAAAAAGCTAGACGACCACACAGTGCTTTGAACTGTATCTTGTCACGAAATAATTTCGCGAAATATCACTGCCCCTAGCAGTATCTAATCAGAGTGAATGATGAGTGAGTGAGAGATTTGGGTGGCTCTTAACAGCGAGATCTTGAGAGCCGATGAAGGTGATTGAGGTATGGAGCAGCGCCGGAATGAAAGGACGGGGACAAACGAGAGGTCTCTGAGAAAACCTGCTGACTAAAGGCATCGTCCGGTACGATTCTCACATGCGAAAATCCGGGAGTGACCCGGCCATGAATTGAACCCATTTCGATAGTTTTTTTTTTTTTTATGTATTGAGTTCCTTCCCGTCTGTCAGGCGACTGAGGACTAATAAGACACGTCTGCTTCGACCGCCGTCTGGCAGGCGTCAGAGGTTATCGCGTATTTAATAAAATTATTAGTAAATATATAATGAATTAAACAAAAAGAGACGTCAGTACGATTTCCTGTACGCTGGAAATATAATATATATGAAGGACTCATCGATTCGCAAATAGAAATTTCAAACGAATTACAGAAGTCAGCTATCCTGGTGTCATAAATAAATCAAGTAACGAGTTATAGCTACAATTTACCTATCGATATATAATTTAAGACAATAAATTAAACGCCAATATTCCTAAACACATTAACAAGGAAATTGAAAACAAGTACCTTACGACGTTAAAAGATTTTAATATACGTCCGTTTTATCGGGAGGTTGCTGTAGGAACAACTCCAGTATAGGTTTGCGGTGACTTATAAGCTGTGTGTCGGGAGGGATGTTGATCGTAGGCGACTGAGTTCTAGATACGTGAAAATTGTAGTGGCGGCTGGTGACTTTTGAAAGTGGGAGGGCTGTAGTGATCCTAACTCATATAATTACAAATATCATTTTTTAAATAGGCACAGTGATAAATATATTGCGTACGACTGGCTTAAGTAAGTGTAGCTTATGTAGCTAAATACAAAAAATAAATGTGGTTGTTTGAAGAGAAATGTATCATCGTCCGATTTGTAATGGTCAACATACTGTGGCCGCTGGTTCAGATCTAATCATTACTAATGGTATGTATTTGTTTTAAGTTTGTTTAGGTTATATGCCTTCCAACCAGTACCTACATGGTGTGGTACATTACACGAGACGACGAAAGATATCATAATAATACCAATTCTACCATGCTAATGAAGATAATAACTTAAATATACCAAAACAAATATTTTTAAAACCAAATACTAATTTGCATAGCCTACAGTACATACAAAATTCATGTCTAATTTAAATTAGAGGATGAAAGCGGCATTTCTTAATTAATATATTTGTAAAAAAAAATCAATTCGTCAACCTGTACGTGCTATCTAACTGGCAATATATATTCACTTTACCAAGTAATGAAAATTTTATGGCATTATTTATATTTTGGGGACATGATTTATGTCATTTAACTTTGTCTCCCAAATGTTTAAAACATTTTACCCCCATTTATAGTCCACGCAAGATCATTAGGTTTCATTAGCAAAAAAAAATTAAACAAAACAACACATTTCCAACTTCACACCCGTATAGGAAGTCCCCGAAATTGTAAGTACTTATGTGGAATTTTCTCGTATACAAACCATTTACTACTTTGGCTTTGTTGTTGAATTATATTTAACTGTGGCCTTGCTGGTCCCAGATCCTGTAGCTCTAGTTTATTATCGTAATTGAAAATCATTGTCGTAATAAGGTTTAAAATGTTAATCGCCTAATTAACAATTATTTACAAGTTTACAAAACACGACATTAACAACAATTCAACCCTGCTTCTGACCGATGCTCATAGCTCATCATTAATTAACAACATACTTATTCAGAGTATTACACACTATATTTGAAGCTCACGCGAGTTTGAACGATATCTATAAATAGAAAATATTCGAAATAAATACAAGCATTGTTAAGAAATATGTTTAACTGCAAAAGGATGGAGCGCGAAAGTGTGCTTGCAAAACATGTTGTTTTGGTGACTTTGTCAAGTTCCAGGAAACCATTTTTTCGTTTGAGTAGGGGAGCGCCTAGCTCTCTCCGATTTACAGCATGCGATTGGCTGAAAAGGGCCGGGGCCCTGAAGTCTCCCCTCCCTCCCATAGCAACCCTAGTCATATGTTACGGTTATCTCTCTCTCTACTAGCTCTACCCACTTAGGGGCAAAGAATCTGCCGCCCCACCACTCGACATTTCCAAAAACATTTCTCTCGTGACAAAAGTCCCATCCATCTCAACAACATTGGCTGCGAAATAACCTCCGTATTTGTAGGCAGTATTATTTACTGAGCAGCAGATAAGTAGAGGTATGCGTTCTGAGATTTTATTAGTAGGATTGCGTCTCGCAGCCCTACCTCAGCAGCCGCCACCGGAAAAGTGGGAAACATTTCGGCGAAATTAAAAGGCTTATTTCCACTTCAAAATCCTGATGTAATATCCTAACTTAATGACCAAGATCTAAGTACAAGTTCAAAATACGCAAACTTACTAACGAAGTGATACAAAGTAATTAACAAAGCTAGGTGTTATAAATTTAAGCACCTCATCAGCTCTCAGCACCGAAATGCACAGGCAACTATAGTCCATTCCCGATTGGAAGCGGATTATGAAAATCAACCTTTGAAAAAACACTCCAGGCATAACATGTCAACCTGTTTTTTCAATAACATGTATTCCAGAAATATATAACACCGTGGTTAACTTTAGAGTACTGTATTATTGAATAAATGAAACTTTACCTTAATATCTTCTATAACTTGTAATATTTATTTCCGTTTAAATATGAAGTAACAACAGTGAAAGCAGCGACGTGTTGGCAACGGGCGGTAAGAAATAGTTCACAGTTAAAATATTTTTTTAACCTGGTTTATAGTATACTATTTTTAAAGTAAACGGTGCCTATAAAAATATTTAAATATTTAGGTAACCCCGATGGCAACATACCTCAATTTTATAGTTTAAAATAACAGCGGAAAATATCGTGAGTAGGCCGTAATGGTAAGGTGTTGTTTTATCGAACCATAGCAACTTTGAAGAAACTGTCTGCTGAGATAGGCTTGACGCGCGCTCTCTCTCTCCCTCTCTCTCTCTCTCTCTCTATCTCTCTCTCTCTCTCTCTCTCTCTCTCTCTCACACACACTCTCACTCTCTCTCTCTTTCACACTCGGGAAGTTTCACTTCGCTAATACGCGGCCAAATTGTACATTTTTTTCATTTGTAGCATATTTCATACTTATTACCGCGAAACAATGATTTCTGAATTTGTAATTTACAACTGAAAAGAGATTTTAATGTTTGAATACTTATCTTAATATATTTAGATACGATGGCGGGGCAGAGACAAAGTGAAGTTGGCAGACGTGGCGAGCCGTGACATGGCGCGTTGCTGTTTTACCAAACGAAGAGTAAATTATGCTTACTCTGAAAAATACTTCAAAATACCACATCACGTTTGTAGACGTGTTTATTAAACATACCTAGGCAAGTTACGGTGTTGTGATAAATCTGTGTTTCCACGGCAGTAATAAATATACTGTAACGTGTGATTCGTTAATCATTGCGTCTGTGAAATGGCGTACCTTTGTGCATCGTAGTCGATACGCTGGCCCTGTGTGTGCGCGATTTCAAATATTTGATATTAACTATTTATACATTGTAAATGTGAAATCTTTTTTATGATGAAGTTATTTATTTACATCCACGTCTGTTTATTTATCATAACGTTATACGTTTGCCCTGGTGCGTGTTTGAAACACAGTTGTGTAACGTGATTTACCACAAATCAACAAAATAACCAAGCCCAGCCCCAATAGATTTCAATAAACCTAATACACAGTAAGTAGCAATAGATATAAATGAGCAGAATAAAAGTTACAGTAGGCTTATTTGTGTGCTTTTTCCCCGCTATATTTTAAGTTTCTATAGCAAAAAATAAGCGACACGAGTTGCGTGTTTGATTTTAATGTCGCTTTTTCATTGGGCTGGCTATTCCTTCGTTATTCGAACTGAGGCCGTCCTAAATAACCCAAGACATATCAATAACAAAAAGTTAAATACTACAGTTCATTACCACGCAGTTGTAACAGTGTTTAACACAGTCGCGGCAAAATATTAACGTGCATTACGTGTAGTGTGCTATGTAGTGGTAAACAAATATGTTACTGTAACGTAACCGTATGAACTATCGTTAATTTAGGCATATTTAAAACGTCATAAAGCTGACCTAAATAATGTTATAGGCCTAAACTGTGAATATTTGTACGAAATTGTTCTTGAATATACCTAGGACAGAATTCTTTGAAAAGCTGTAAACAGTAAACAACACATTTAACATGTATAAAAGTAGAAGTCACATTCCAATGTTTATTTTTAGGTGTAGCGAAAGTATACGAACACATATACACACAATGTCATGTAAATATTGATTTTGACAGATGCTACATGGCAGTCACATGGCAATGTTTGTTTACATTGGGCGGAAGGATACTAAACGGGCCTGCAAGTAGATATTTAGCAGGGCTCCAAGAAAGTTGCTTCCAATGGGGAATTGACTATAGTTGACTAGTACAAAAATTTACTTATTGAAATATTTTACAAATCAATAAAAAATGTCCTGTTAACGAATTCACCAGTTTATATAAGGCCTAACGAAATATTTCACTAGAAATTTTAAAAAAAGTACAAATAAGGATTTCCAAACTCCCATTTTGAATTATACCTAAAACGAAGTCAAAAACATATCCTATTTCCCTGTGAAGTTATGAGTTATAAAATAATTAAATTTTAACCAAACACAATAGGGTGCTAGACATACATGTAGGCCTATGTCTCTCTCTGAGTTCTAAACATACCTTCCAACGTTAAATGATTTTAAAACACATCCGTTCAGTCTGGAGGCTCTTGTAGGAATCAGTCCAGCGTAGCACTTATGTCGGCTTATAAGCTGTATCTTGGAAACAAACAGAGGCATTGTCTGATTGTAGACTAATGTTTTGACGGAACTCCTCGACATTAAAATAACTAAAAAAATTACATGACAAATCAATAAAAATGTCCTGTTTACGAATTCACTGGTTTATATTTCCAATAGCGTACTAGACACACGTACCTCTCCCTCAACCTAAAATGTTTGAAAATAAATTTTTAAAATCGGAAGCAAGTAGTGAATGGCAGGGAAAACACTTACGGTTTTCCAAGAATAAAATAATTTTAACACAAGCTCCATCGAAAACTTATCGCAATAAAAGTTTAGCGAATCCCATAGTTAACACTCGTAGAGGAATTCACATGTTTTTTTTTTTTTTTTTTTTTTAAAGGTAAAATTTTTACACTGTATTTTACGAATATTAGGAGCGAGGTTTAAATCCTGTCCAGATAATTGAAGAAAGGGCTTAACGAGAATCGCGACTAGCAGTCAGGCGTACGGTAGGTCTAGGTTAGCCGACACCGAAGTCCGGATACCCTCCATCATCTATATATTTTCCAGAAAAAATACTTTGTGGGCGAGGCTGCAAAGTTTTTCCAAACTGTTTACATGACAAATGACAAAGGACAGGGGTTATTCCTCTTTTGGTAGCTTTGGCTTAAGGGTTGTAGAGAGATGAACCGAGAACGAGTCAGATAGGACAAAAGCTGTCTGGCTGCTCGGTGCGTGTTTTCTCTAACAGTATTTCCGGCCTGTTGTTCTTGACCACACAGGAGGTTGGGTGTACTACACAGGCAGAGGACAGGGTTCCAGAGATGGAACGTAGTTGTAATTTCATATCCTTCATAACATGAAATACGGTAGGAGTTAAAATCTTTTTCCAAGTCTTAATAAAGAAAGATATATATTTATTTATAATTGTCGATTAACGTGTGAATTCCTGTATGATTGTTAACTAAGGGATTCGCTAAATTTTTATTGCGATAAGTTTTCGATGGAGCTTGTGTTAAAATTATTTTATTCTTGGAAAACCGTAAGTGTTTTCCCTGCCATTCACTACTTGCTTCCGATTTTAAAAATTTCTTTTCCAACATTTTAGGTTGAGGGAGAGGTACGTGTGTCTAGTATGCTATTGGAAATATAAACCAGTGAATTCGTAAACAGGACATTTTTATTGATTTGTCATGTAATTTTTTCAGTTACTTTAATGTCGAGGAATTCTGCCAAAACATTAGTCTACAATCAGACAATGCCTCTGTTTGTTTCCAAGATACAGCTTATAAGCCGACATAAGTGCTACGCTGGACTGATTCCTACAAGAGCCTCCAGACTGAACGGATGTGTTTTAAAACCATTTAACGTTGGAAGGTATGTTTAGAACTCAGAGGGAGACATAGGCCTACATGTATGTCTAGCACTCTATTGTGTTTGGTTAAAATTTAATTATTTTATAACTCATAACTTCACAGGGAAATAGGATATGTTTTTGACTTCGTTTTAGGTATAATTCAAAATGTGAGCTTGGAAATCATAATTAGCGCGTTGTTTAAAATTTCTAGTGAAATATTTCGTTAGGTTTTTTATAAACCGGTGAATTCGTAAACAGGACATTTTTTATTGATTTGCAAAATATTTCAATAAGTAAATTTTTGTGCTAGTTAACTAGTTGCCAGTGTGTTTCGGTGTTGAGAGGTGATGAGGTGCGTAAGTTTATAACACCTAGCTTTGTTAATTACTTTGTATCACTTCGTTAGTAAGTTTGTGTATTTTGAATGTGTGCTTCCATCTTGGACACTAAGTTATTTTATTACCTCAGGATTTTGACGTGGAATTAGGCCATTTTATTTCGCCGAAATGTTTCCCACTTTTCATGTATCTAGAACTCAGTCGCTTACGAACAACATCCCCCCCGACACACAGCTTATAAGCCACCACAAACCTTTACTGGAGATATTCCTACAGCAACCTTCCGATCGAACGGACGTATATTAAAATCATTTAACGTCGTAAGGAAAGTGTTTTCAAATCCCTTGTTAATGTGTTTGGGAATGTTGCCGTTTAATTTATTCTGTCTTAAATTATATTGTGATAGGTAAATTGTAGCTATGACTCCTTACTTGATTTATTTATGACACCAGGATATCTGGGGTCTGTAATTCATTTGAAATTTGTATTTGCGATTCGATGAGTCCTTAATATATATTGTATTACTAGCATACGTGAAATCGTATTCACGTCTCTTTTTGTTTAATTCATTACATATTTACTAATAATATCATTAAATACGCCATAACCTCTGTCGCCTGCCAGACGGCGGTCGAAGCAGATGTGTCTTAACGGCCCTACAGACGATCTGACTGTATCGGCATGACAGTTAACCTGACTAGATCAGGTGTTGAATCCAGATGATCTGATGATCTCGTGATGTGGTCAGTTGACTTTGGTTCTTGAATGGGAGTGCACGTACCATGCCTCCTGTTTTATCCGAACAACAAACGGTTAGGATTGCGCTTGCAGCGACATTATCTATTCCGAGGAAGAAAAGAAAAATGTGGGCAAAGAAATAGTTAGTGGAACAGAACAAATATTGTCAAATGATGTTACTACAAGAACTTTATTCGGAAGACTTCCCTAATTATTTGAGAATACACCACGAAAATTTCAGTACATTGTTCTACTTAATGCGTCCACTGATAATGAAACAAGACACCATCATGCGAGAAGCTGTGCCTACTGGTTTCAACTTTATGGTATTTGGCAACAGGGAGAGATTATGCAGATCTCAAATAGAGCACTGCAATTTCACACCAGTTATCATCTCAAATCATTCCAGATACATGTGAAGCTATCTACAAGGTAAGCCGGAACTACATACAGGTAAGAAAAAACATGACCGTAAAATATAAATTCTTTACGACTTTTAATATAATACATCAACAATCAGATTTTATTAAATTTGTTTCAAATGTTCACATTTCACAAATTCTTGAATACCATCATATCAGCTAGGGTGCATTAACTTGACTGACAGTGAGTAGTTGGTTGTTGGTACATACTTAGGCCCTCATCAGTTGGTACAGTTTTGTTTGCTGGAGAAATAGCGGTACTGGGTATTGCACCATGTGGAAATTGTGAATTACTCTGTGAATGGACAGAATAGGTATGGGATGTGGCAGATGAACAAGGTAATGGCGAAGGTACAGGATGGTTGTTTACTGCGATTGTTGACTGCATATTCAGCTGACCCAATTTTCCATAAAATATTACTTCTGAAATCAATTTTTCTGCAATACAACGCTGCATGTCAGCCATCTCCTTCAACTGCAGTCCTACTGTCCGTCCATAGGACTCAGCTGGGGTTTCTACTCTGCTACGTAAACTGTTAGCACTTTCTATAAAAGCCTCCTGTTTCTTCAGTATATTTGTAGCATGCCGTTTGGTCGATGTTGCCTGTTGTGTTTATGTCTCAGATTCCTGCAACAGGAAAAAATTGGTTAGAAACATCACATCAGTTCGAGTCAATGTGGCAATTTACAAATTGTGTTGGCTGTATGGACGGAAAGCATGTGTTAGTGAACAAACCACCAGGAAGTGGATCACTATTTTATAACTATAAAGGGACATTCAGCGTTGTTTTGTTTGCAGTCGTCAATGCTAATTACGAATTTATGTATGTCCATTCGGGTGTAAATGGAAGCGTGTCTGATAGCGGAGTTCTGAAACACACTATTTACGACAATTTAATGTCTGGGAAATTGAATTTACCCCTTCCATCATTTTTGCCTGGTACAGATATATTAGCTCCTTACGTTTTCTTGGGTGATGGGCGTTTGCAATCAGTGAATATAATTTGAAACCATTTCCCCGGAAAAATATGACACACGGAAAGAGGATTTTTAACTATCAGTTATCACTGCAAAAAGAGTTGTGGAGAATGTATTTGGTATACTGTCAACCTATTTTGTTGGACATTGACAATGCAGATAATGTGTTAACTTGCTGTGTTCTGCATAATTATTTGAGGAGAAATTTCAGAAGCTATATTGCAAATAGTTGTGTTGACAACGAAGACATCGAGAATGGATCATGCCGAGAAGGTAATTGGTGGCGGGGAAATGCATGGATAAATCTCGACCGGAACAATGTAACACCACAATCACAGATTGGGAACAATGTTCGCAATATACTTACAGACTATTTATATGGTACGGGGAGTGTACCTTTCCAGAAAAGGATGATCAATGTGTTGGGTAGCATGCATTAAGTTCTTTAAGAACGTTGAAACATGTACTTACTTCGTTTTCATCTTCATCGTCCACGCGGGTGCTTACAATGTCCAGTCCTTTTCTGTGTACCGAGTCTTTTTCATCCATAAAGGTCAAATATTCATAGTACCATAATGTAATAATGTGTAAATATATATATATATATATATATATATATGTGTGTGTGTGTGTGTGTGTGTGTGTGTGTGTGTGTGTGTGTTTTTTTACTTACTTTCTTCCTTTCCCTTTTGTATACAGCTCTCATATTTTCTATTTTCTTTTTAATGGTCGCAATTGTTGCATTACCTTCAATAACTTTTAATTTTTCCAAGAGGATCTCACCAGCCTGATTTCTAGCATCCTTGTTGCTATACTGCTTGCTGGACATATCCCATAAACAACCGAATTCCTTATTAAACTCCAAAAACTCCACAATGACTTCCTGCTCAGTTGTCACAGCTGCCATGTCTGCTCGCTACGATGCTCACTGCTTGATTGACCACTCCACCCGCCTGATAACGCTACAGACAGTCTGATACGGTCGGGCGGTCAGATGGGTGTGACCACCTGACTTCACCCGACCACCCGACAAGATTTCCGTCAGACGACACAACTACACACTACCTGATATTACGACTGATCTGATCAAATCCATCTGACCGTATGATCAAATCCGTCCATCTGTAGGCCCCTTTTGCCCTCAGCCGCCTGACAGACGGGAAGGAACTCAATAACTTAAAAATAAATAAATAATACACGATACCTATATAAACCCATTTCCCAACACATCACACCTCAATGCAACAGACGTCCGAGAGTGAGGACGTCTCCCCAAGCTCCCAAAAAAAAAGTCCCTTGTCACACTATTGCACCAAACTATACACTTTATCAATATACACTAAATTCCAAAAAATCCCATCAATGAAATTTGATCAAAGTTTTCCCTTCTAACCTCTTTTATCACATTTTATCGGATTAAGATTAGCGGATTAACGAACAATTAATAAAGGCGGCTTCCCTTTGTATATAGGACCGGCATGCGTCCACTACTACTACTCGCAGTTAAAGCATAATTTGCCTTCTCTACCACTGAACCCATTGTACACATAAATACATGCTATACATAAAAGCCAAAATTAAAGTAAAAATAAAATTACATAAATCAATATATTTAGCTGTCATGTCTAACTGGTAATGTGATGTACACTACACTAATATAACAATCTATGATACTAATCTAAATGTATTATATATTATATTTCAACAATTGCATGTAATTATTTAATGGTATGACTGCACAATATTAAAAATGGTATGGTGGTATTCACAAATCGAGATATT
Source organism: Dryococelus australis (assembly GCA_029891345.1). Lineage (NCBI taxonomy): Eukaryota > Metazoa > Arthropoda > Insecta > Phasmatodea > Phasmatidae > Dryococelus > Dryococelus australis. Next base: position 291,068,949 of record CM056993.1, on the reverse strand, counting down.
ATGAACATGTCACCCTAAAGGCACACCAATAATAATAATAATAAATCAGTTAATCTATTCCTTAAAGAAATAAATAGAAAAATTCTAATGCTCTACATATAAAACTTTGCACATTCAGTTAATAAATTCCGCATAAAACATAACATCAGGTAATACATAAAATAAATATAAGGACTGTTCTCAGAGCTTCGTGCATTCAATCAGAGAATATGAACCGCCAGGCCATTTCGTCTCCGTATACTTATCTACTATGGGGGACTAAGAGACATTTTTCTACCTTATTGCAATTGTAATTAAGATAAGTATCTACTGGAATGTAAATTGTAGTAGCAGAATCTCTTGTGCTATATCGTAGCTATATTTAAAAGATATACCGTATAGTGAGTGATTCATCGAGATATCGCGGAGGTCTCTGCAAGGTACCGTTTCCGTGTCGCAGCGTCCTTGGTGCGGGCGACCCGAGGATATCGGCCTTCTGGTCAGTGGCTCCTCCTGCTTGTTGACAGGACTCGTTGAGAAGGGAACGCAAACAAGCAGGAGTGTGTGTATGTACGCGTGCAGCTCCGGTCATGCGCGAAACCCCTCCACTCTTCGGTCCAACGACGTTGTGGTAATTGGCACGCTGATTCACATGGGGCAGCGACATCGGGGAAAGAAAAAAAGATATATACGACGGGGGCGTAGATGAGACGAGAACCACAGAGTACTTGGGAATACAGAGGTCAAATAATCGCCAATTCCAGCGGCACAGTCAGCAAAATGGCGTCAACTGGCCAGCAAAATGTTGTGACTCCGTTCGTCAATCAGTGCCTATAAACCTACTCGCCAGCCGATAGCCCAGCTAATAGGTAGGGACCTGCAAAATTCCCGTTATTATTTGGCATTAGGCTAAACTTCACAGTACTGTGCATACTCGAGCCGGCGTCGTTTCTCCATTGGTTGCCGCCTAGATGTGAATTCACTCCCTTTCTGATTGAACTGCATGTGATTGGGGCACACAATTGTGAAGTGTTCATTTATTGGGGCAGGATAACCTGGGGCGTGTCAAATAAAGCACGGCCCAATCACAAACGTATTTCAAAGGTAGGCAATCTTTCGCAGCATGCAGTAGCCAATCAGTCGCAAGGCCCGTCCCCAGAGCATCGCGTGGCCAATCAGCGAATAGGGAACTCACACATCAATGGAATCACGACGCCATTTCGCCTCTGTGCTCCTATTTACTGTGTGCTATTCAATCAAAGGGCGATAGTGTAAAAAGTAATAAAAAACCAAGGTTAAATACGTGACCCGAGAGAGTCAAAGGAAGGAAACTTATAAGGTAGAAAACACGATGATATGTTAAAGGAAATACGAAGTTTGTATACCCTTACATTACACAGAAAGGGCATAGTAGCGCGGGGGCGAAAAGAAGAAGATTACGTGTCTGACTTTTGACAGGCCACGATGTACAGGCTGTATCTACATTCGACCGAAAAACTTCGGCTGCAGGTTAATCACGAAAAAGTACGTTGAAAACAAATCTACTACCTACGGTCTAAAGTGGATACTAAAGGTGGGACACATCTCTGAAGTTAGACCTGGAACACTTGTTTATTGCAAATATTGGAGATGATATTTAATATGGAACATCGATTGTCTGGATAATGGTTAACTGAACAAAGATCTTCAAACACCACAACACTTGTCGCTGTCATCAAATTATTTCATGTAAATAATCACTGTTACTACCCCTATTTCTAACTAGCATCCATGTTGCGGTATGATATGCAGGATTTAAAGGATGGATTAGTAATCCCCATGTCCCAGTGAACAAAAAAAGTCTCCTTGTGTAAATACCCTAAATCTCGCCGTTTTCGAACAACTCGTGTTTTACTTTGAAAATAATATTTTCTAATACCTGGCAGGTGGGACACGCACTACACCCAAGGAGGGGAAGATTCCAGAGAGAGGAACATTACAGTAGTACTGTAATATAACATTTTCTTCTACTACAGCTTCATAAATGTGTACCTCTCATTTCAAACCATATATCGTATATTTGTTTTCAACCTCTTTTTGGTGATTAACCCACACCCGACGTTTGTCGGTCGAATTTAGATACATCCATCAGTCTCAAAAGTTAACATCCGAGGCTACCATAAAACACATTTTTAGTGGTTAATGCCTATTGGAAGGGCCTTAAAAAGTGCCCACTTTACCATGAATAGCCTATGGCAAATCAGGGATCGCAGTTGCGCCTCCTAACGTCTTAATAATAATGGAGTTTTGAAATTGACGATATTGTTGTGTACACCGACATCAACGAATCATCCTGAACTGGCGTATCGCACAAGTACGGCTTCATATCTGTAGTTGATATAATTTTAAATCTTTAAAGGTGCTTTTAAACGATAGTAGGAAAGCTGGATATTTGCTGATATTTGTTTATCCCAGTATATATATATATATAGAAGTATATATATCGTAATGTTCATACCCAAACCTACGCCTTTGTTTTGCTGTAACGCAACGCTCTACCTGATGTTTGAAAATTCGTCAGCCGGTGTACACCGGTGCGTTCAGTCCTGGTGGAGTCATCGGAGTATTTTGGATTTTGCGGATGGAAACTAAGGTCAGTAGTTCCATGTTTGTTTGTTTTATTGCGGCTGTAAGATGTTTTTTCAATACATAGCGGTACAAAGATATTGGACAATTCAAATTACAGTATACAAAATTCATACACTAGACATAGTAAACACACACGCGCACACTTTATATATATATATAATATGCACATATACATATATATCAGATTGCACGTGCACACATATCTTTCTTCATAATGTGACTAATCTTCTTCCAATATGCTATGGGGACGTCATCGTTTTACTGAAACAGATGAAAGGGAAACGAGAGAAACCGGAACAAGAAACGAGTAGTAAGCAACTGTCAGTGCTTATTTTTCACGTGTAGCGGGAGGGCACAACCGAATCAACCAGCCGCATCAATTCCGCTCGCCAAACGCGCCTCATCATAAGGAAATCTCGTCGGTTGACTCCGTGTGTCGCAACGCGAATTTGCCCCCCCCCCCCCCTCCTTCGAGGTGTTAACCGTACACAAGCGGGCCAGCTCCTAAGTGGACGCGTCGTGACGTCAGCCGACGCCGGGCGAATGCTGCGTCACTTTGATGTGGAAAAGGGGGGGGGGGGGGAGGCTGGTGCGGGAAAAACACGACTCGCTTTACCTGCCGCGTTACCAGCTCACGGAAATTCGACAAAGCCGGCACCGTTATCTTCCTCCGCGAACACCAGTAAGCGTCGGGCAACCCCACCCCTTCCCAAAATACTCTTCACAGACGTTCATTTCATTTAGATATAGGCTGTTTATTTATTTATTTCTACTTTATTTATGCTGACGAAGTTAAGGCATCAATGCCTTCTCTTACACTTAACCAGGTATAAAATAGTGTGCACGTACGTAAACATAAAGAACAAGAAAAAATACTTACATTAACAAGAGGCGAAACAGAAGTATGATAGCTCAAATAGTATTAAATCTGAAAATGATCGGTGATTTCCTATTATGTACTGTACATATCTTGAGCAGGACTAGAAACCAGGCAATGTTTAAATAAATAAAAATTAAAATAGTAGGATAATATTTATCTACAATAACACAAAATTTTTTCATAATAATCCGGTTCACTGTAAAGTGAGCACTTTTGAGGCTCTAGTTACTTTTTACTTTCCGCCATTTTTTTCCCTTTAACCACGTTTTTAAATAAATATTGCCATGTAATTAATAAACACAATGTGTATATTCCACCGCACTCGGAAGCTAATGTATAAGAATATATATATATATATATATATATATACTGTTATTCCAAATGAGGAGGCTTTCAGAAGTGTTCACTTTGCAGTTAAGTAGCCTATACGTAGGACTTAACGTCTCGTCGACAGTGAGGTCATTACAGACGTTTGTCGTAATCGTGGCGTAACATAACATACAGTCCAGACGGAAGTTGGTTGAAATAAGGTTACTTCTGCTGCTGGTTGGGAAGATCAGATTTTCTCTATTTTCTACGCTGAAAAACAAGATATATCAATAATCATAAATCAAATATAAAAGAACTTCGTAAGTAAGTAAAATCTCTCTCTTTTACTATTCACGTAACTTAAAATTTAATTAAAAGTTACTTTTTGGAATATTGCGCACCTAGTGGAGGAAATTTTCGCTGTTACAAACTCTCCCTATAAGAAATATCATTTCCCCCCCCCCCCTGACCTGAGTACAATAAACCTTAGAAGGAATTATAGATGGGTTGTTACCATAGACTAAAAATGTGGTAGATCGATCTCGTTGGCTGCGCACAACCAATCTCCGTGTCCCAACATTGAACTGCTTTTCTGCCAACGCGTTTAGCGAAAATGGCGTGGTTTGGACATTAGGTTAGAAAACTGATTTGTAAACGAATACTTTAAAATGAATGCATACTTCCTCTAAACTATTTGTAATGCAGGTTGATTAAATTAAAACTGGTAAAAGTATTTTATTTATATAATAGTGCTTGTCATTTAAAAATTAAGATATAAACAAACACGTTCATCACTTTTGACCATGTGACTTTGGCAGTCGTGTAGGAATGGGGTAGGTCAATGTTGGGTACATGCGCAGAAGACGACGTCATCTTTAGTCTATGGTTGTTACAGCTATTTTCTGTACCTGTTCCAAACCGATACAGCTACAAGGACTCCCGGGCACGTCCCTACTTCGCCAGTCTCTCGTTTAGTCTTGTCCATGCATGTTGTTAGGTACACGGTATCAGGTACGCGTGTTACCTAGTACGCGCGTTATCAAGTACGTATTTTGGGTTGTTATACTGTGTGGTAACTGTTACCTTTAAATAAAGTATGGATAGTAACGAGAGCAGAAGAAAAGACTTCATTCGTACGAAAAAAATTTTGAGGAGATAATGAAGTTGCTATATGTAAATTGTTTAAACAAATACTAGGTTATAAACTATAGCTTGTTAAAATAAAGAAAAAAAACTCTTAACTGCGCAGTTGTCAAATCTAAGACAAGAATTTGAATTTTAACCTAACAGCACATTTCAAATATGATTGGAATTTTATCAGTGTTAAGTGGAACAGCAAAACTACACACTGGCGAATGTTAAGCTGATACTAACTGTATCCTATAGTTGGGCAGTGTACTCGTTTACAGTACATGTTACAAGTGGGGTGAGTGAAGAGATTTCGGCGGCTCTTAAAATCGAGGTCTTGAGAGTCAATAAGAGCAGCACCGGAATGAAAAGGCGGGGGAAACAAGAGATCCCAGAGAAAACACCGCCGACCAGTGGTATCGTCCGGCACGATTTCCACTTGCGAAAATCCCGGAGTGAACTGTCCGGGGATTTTACCCGGTTCGCCTTAGCAGGAGGTGAGTCTAACCGCTCAGCGCCCGTGTACAACTGGGTATCAGATATTAAGTAACAGATTGATACTCTGTGACCCAACTTTAAATTGAATATCCTCTACAGAAAACAAAAGAAAGAACCCCCCCCCCCCCTTGAATTGCCTGACACTATAGGCTATTCAAGCTAAAATGTATGAGCACTTTTGAAAGCCCTGGTTAAGATCTACTTGTATGCACGTTGTGTGTTCTTACGCCTTCTTTAAAATTAACATTGCCACGGACCTTATCATTTTATTCATGCTTCGGTCAAATTAAGCTCTGAAATTATCAAGAAAGTAAATACTTTACAAAAAAATCTGCTCATTTTTGCACATCTATGTATTAAAAAAACAGAACGCGAAAGAAATAATTTTAAGTTATCACAAATGGTTACCTAATACTTTTTTCTTCGACGTTAAGTTATAGAACTCTTTTCCATCCATCGTTACCAACTTTACTGGGCGAATGTCACTCATTGCGCCCATTAAATATATGCAAGCAGGGGCAGTGAAGTGTTAAATTAACTGGTTTCTAGCTTAAGTCAGTTATTTAGGGACATTTATTTTAAAACTGTAAATAAACTTCACTGGCAATATACATTAGCCTATAGAACAAACATAAATTCTTAACTTTCGTCGAGTAATTTTGACGTAATTACTGTAATGCTGCATCATTTAAAAATTACATCAGTAGATTCTTGCCGTTTCACAATTGCCAAATAATGCGTGGATAAATTTTTGGCGACTATATTTGAAAGCATTTGTAACATGTAAACGCGCTATAATAAAAAAATATGTACTTATTTTATTGAAGACATGGCACATAGTAAAAAATTCGACTGTAATTAACGAGTTAATGAGTATATTGTAATGAAAAGTTCTACTCTGATATTTAACTTGGTATACATTTTTCCAAATAAGTTTATATATATAAAATATGTACCTTTATGTAACAACTGGCAATTTCCAGCATATATGTTGTGTAAAGTGGAAGCTTAGTAAATGAAACGTGGCAGATGAGAGCGAGGCTTGAACCACTAGCATGTTTCTTGGCTGGCTGGGTGTGATGGCAAGGCTGGAACCCTTTCCCTTTAGCTGTCCCCTGACCAAATCTCCAGAAACAAGGCACGGTGTCACAACACCGTCCCCTGGAATGTCCAGCTGTGGGCCGAGGGGAGGAGACTCGTACAAAGAGCACGGGCGCTCTGTCTGGACACTTCTTCACACATTTCAACTGGCCGGTTCGCCGCGATGACCTACTTGCTGGTCGTTGCACCCACGGGAGGCATTCCAGGTACGGAGCCCCGCGGTCCATGAGGATGCAAAAGGGAGGGAAAATCCTTCGGGAGCTCTTTCCAGGAAGAACGCCCCGCTATTGAGGTCGAAGGAAGAGTGTTTATGAGAGAGCACGTTCTGGAACTGTGACTACACGCCAATCATTACTCGCTTCTAAAATTATTGGCAGGGCCCTTTCAATAGTGATATAAACTAGCTGGAGTCAGTTTATTAAATGAATTAAATAAAAATCGGAGTATGTTATTGTAGGTCAGTATTATTGTGCTATTTTAATTTTAGCTTCTTTAAACATTGCCTTGTCTCTAGTCCTGCTCAAGATATGTAAAACCACTGATCTTTTTCACATTTACTACTTTTTGAGCTATCATATCTCTGTATCGCCTCTTGTTAATGTAAGTTAAATGTAAGAGAAGGCATTGAAGCCCTAACTTCGTCAGTATAAATAAGGTTGAAATAAATAAATAAATTAATAAATTGACCCGTTCGATCACTCATTAATTTCGTAGTTCATGTGTTGCAATAACGTTATATTTTTAAGAATACTGCAGTAGTATAAATAGGGTGAAAAATAAACCGTTTTTGTCTTGTAAAAAGCTTACTTATAAAACTTCTAATAATCTTTTATTAATAATTGTATTTTTAAAATTTTAATATTTAAATTGAAATGTTTTGGCATAGACTTACTTTGAATTAATCGAAGGGGTTGGATGCCATATTTCAAGGTTTAAATATATTTTCTAAACAGTAATTTCACAATCAGAAGTAACAAAATTTTTCATTAATTTTTTTAAATTTTAAAAACATAACTATTAAAAAAATTGTTTCTATTTGAAGTTCTATAATTAAGAGTGGGATGGGCCCCGACCCCTTCCCTAATCACCGGTCCAAGGTCAAGAAGTGTCGTAACGCTGTACTGTGCAAATGAGATCTATAACATAGGAGTTTTATTACACGCGATGAAAGCCCACAGATTAAACTACGCCCGTATCTTAAGGAAACTGCATAGGCAAGCTTTAAAAATGCGATATTTGACCATTTTCAGGAATTTGTTCTCCAAGAATACACGTAATATGACGAAAGTAACAAAAAATAGGGCCATGTATAATTGATTTTTATCTTTCCTGAAAAAAAAAAATTGTCTTATTTCCAGAAATTTTATTTACCGAGATACGCGTTTACGTGCAAACAACGATTTCACAGGAAACGTTTCAGCACATAGGACTCTTAACGTATGAGACTAAAAAGAATATATATTTACTGACAATTATTCTAAGTGAGAGGGCTTCCAAAAGTGCTCACCTTACCGTGAACAGTCTGTATCTACCCTACTGATGTATTACGGTGTACAGTACGGGTCATAAATATCATTGATGTGCACAGTGCCAACGATCGTGCACGCGGTCACTGAACGGGTAAACGAATTCAATAAAATTCGGAGTAATCATTTAGAAAGCATTCCGCTTTATAGGGACTGCGGTGATGGAGTGGTCAGACAAACCGCCTTTCTGGCTGAGTCGCTCCCAGATTCTCGCACGGGAGAATCGTGCAGGAAGTTGCCGCCGGTCGGCGAGTTTTCGAGTTTTCTCGGGATCCCCCCCCCCCCCCTCCACATTCAGCCTATCTCACTCCTCACTTCACCCTCGCCGGTTCAAATTAATTTTTTTTTAAACCAAAAATACAAATAACTGCACACGAGAATAATTAGTCACACAAACAGTGTAACTTTCTTTCCAATACTGTATGTTCACTTCTTATATAAATGTGTATATTTCGCTTTTAAATTCAACGAATCTTCAACTGTAGCTGCGTCATGCTTTTGGAACGAGTAATTAATTATTTTCTCGTTATAACGTAGTATAAGTAGGTTCTACTAAAATTGTAAGTTATATTGTAATATATTCATTTTATATTCTACACTTTATTTTGCTGGTTTTGTTACTTCGCTATTTAGTTATTCGCGTATTTAAGGGCCTAATATTTTTGCTAACATATCTCTCCGGTACGTAGGTATATTCTTGCTGTGGATCATTTTATTGCCTTAAATAAAATGTGCTAATATTAACTAAACATTATGTATCGCGTATCTAAGTTCCGTAGTACAGTGTAATAAAAACCACATCACCTTAGCTGCGTCATTAATAAAGACGTATTAATCTCACTCTTATACTTTTACTGTAAGCATTGAGACAGGTCGCGATCCTAAAAGCGAGAGTGTAGTGTGTTAAACATGTTAAATAATGTTGATATAGGCTGTTCACGGTAAAGTGAGTATTTCTGAGGCCCAGGTATTTCTTATCACTTTTTAAAATAAATTTTGCCACGTAAGTAAGAATCATAGCGAGTAAATTCCACAGCACTCTGAAGTTAACGTCTAAGGCTAAATTAAAATACATTAATTGATAATTATTCCAAAGGAGATGGCTTTGAAAAGTGCTCACTTTACCTCGAATAGCCTATAATGACCTGTTGAATTTCCTAGCCTGAGTATAATTTCGCTGAATTACGTTCAAGTATTTCCCCACAAACGGTAACGTAGGGTCTGATTGTTCCTAATTTTATCCATACATTTTGACGCTTCTTGTGCAATTCTAGCGTCGATTAATGTAAGAACCAAGTATTAATAGGTACTATGGCAAAACCTTCATGAGGTTGCTGTGGTTTCGCTTTGAAAAACATAGATTTCTGAAAGAAAATGTATCTTGGAACTAGAATGAGAAATTCCTGATGGAACATGGCAAATGCACCACGCAAAGTCGAAGATGTAGCAACATATTAACTTCACTCACAGATTCGAGCTTCCATTAACGCTAAGCGGTGTTGAAATGATAAGCAATTAGAGTAATTTTTAGGCGTGTATCCGCTATAAAAGCTATACGCCTCATAAAACTTAACGAAACTCTAATCGAATCCTGCCAGAGATGCTAGAAATGTATATTTCATTTTTATACTAATATTTATGAGCACTTATAGGCGATTAGATTTATCAGAATGAACATACCAGGTGCCATTCCCTCCCTCCATCTACTATTAAAAAGAATAGATTAAAATAAGGAAATACAATCGACATTTTAAAACCAAAACCGGCCTTCCTTCAAGCAAAATGCTACATCCAAGTTACAGAAAAATTATAAATTTCATTAACTACATTTTAAACGATTAGAATGTTAATGAACTTTCTCTTTTACTACGGATTGGTTATCTTTTTAATTTTTTTTGTAAGATGTTAAATAGCAAAGAAAACCGCTCAAGCGTAATACCTGTGAAAATAATATATTTCCGGTGCAGTTTCAAATATCCCGTGGTTTTTTGTTTTCACTGAACTTCTTTCATTCATTTTCTTAAGGTGTGTTTGAAATCCCGCTCCTTAGTGTCCACAATGTGGTCGCTGAACAGTGACACAGTATTACCTTCGGATTAAATAGGGAAATTTCGTTTTTATGCTATCTCCCAAATATAACGAGAATAATCATTGAAGTTAATCGATTCCTTCAAAAAAAAATCTAAATCTCGACATAAGAAACTTTGCACATTCTGTTAATAAACTTCGCAAATAACATAACAACATGAGGTGATATATAATATAAATATTGGCACTAAATAACTACGTAACATACAAAGTAGGACAAATTGATAGATCACAATACGTCAGGATAATAGTAAAATTTATAGACCTACCTTGCCGTGCTTCAGCATAAAACCTGAGGCCGTGTTCCAACTAGCACTTTTTGTTAACAAAATGATTACATGGCGTGTTTTCTATTACGTATTTTTGTAATTTGCGTTTTGTCAACTTCCAAGTTGACAAATTACGAAATACAAATTACCAAATCGCGCCATATTAGTTTCGCCTACTTGAAACGTTTAAATACACATATAGACGAGGTTAATGGAATAAACAAATGTGTACTGTACTCTCAATAATTATTCCACAAAGCAAGTGCTGAAAAATTCATGAAAAGGGAATTTTCTCATTAAACAATTTTTTATAATAACACTTACGCGTCATATTTGTTTTATAATGTTTATTTTAAATTTTAAACGTCGCACTGACAACTTTCGGGAATAAATAATATTTATTTTAAGACTTCGTGGTCTTTTAATTTTTGAATACTGATAACACGAAAATAATAGTAGTACGGCATGCTACACGGTTGAAAGTAGTGGTGTTCCTAATAAACCGTACAAAATTCTAAATACAAATTACCAAAAACCAAACTCGAAACGAATTGGAACACGGCCTGAATTTTTTGTTATAGGCTGTTCGTGGTAAAATGAGCACTTTTGAAAACCCTGCTTAAGATCTACTTGTATGCACGTTGTGTATTCTTCTGTATTATTTTTAATTAACTTTGTAATGGGCCTCATTACTTTATTTATGCGCCGGTCAGGTGAAACTGTGTAATTTTAAGAAAGGAGAATATGTTTCAAATCTGGTCAGTTTTACACTTCCATGCAATAAAAAGAACAGAAAGCGAAAGAAATAATTTATCACTAGGGACATGCAAAAATCTCGTTATTATTTGGCATCAGACTAAACTTCACAGTACTGTATGCACTACAGCCGGCGTCGTTTCTCCATTGGCTGCTGCACAGATGTTAAGACACTCGCTCTCTGACTGAACTACACGTAATTGGGGCACACAATTATAAAGTGTTTCTTTATTGGTGCAAAGTCGCCCAGGGTGTGTCACATAAAGTCTGGTCCAATGGCCAACGTATTGCAAAGGTACGTATGTTTCAGGTTTAACATGTCCCCAAATAATAACGCAGATTTTGCAGGTCTCTATTTATCACAAATGGTCACCTAACACTTTTTATTTGACCTTTAAGTTATGGAACTAATTTCCATCTGTCATTACCAACTTTACTGGGCGCATGTTACTCAGTACGCCTGTTAAAATATATGCAGGTAGGGGCAGTGACTTTTTTCTAAGGTTGATTTCAAAAGTGCTCACTTTATCGTGAACAGCCTTTAGCATTCTGTGTTCCATTGTATCCCTTCCATTCGCCGTCTATGGAACTAGTTTATTTCAGCATGATGGCTGCCACAGAGTAATTTTGTTTATCTTTAGATACCATGAGACAACTTTATGGGGAAGTCTGTGATTTTAGCTTAAGCTAGGACCCAGCAAATTAAAAGACAGCAGTTTAATGTTTTTCAATGTACCATTATTTGTATTTTTAAAGCTAAAAACGCTCATGATGTAGGTGTGAATTTTTGTAACTGTTTCAACCGGAGGAGACAGTTTAACTACGTGTTCTTTTACCAAAAAAGTAATTTTTGTAAATACAGTGTGAATATTCAGTATGTAATATTTTCATATTAACGTAGTTTAAGTTGCTGGATTGAGAAACTGATAATTTGACAAAAATAAGTGCTAACTATCAAATAATAGCAGCTAATTCTGTGGAAAATAGGCGGTAATATTTCCAGCCCCTATCATTAGCCAATCAGCCCCAAGGCCCGTTAAAAAAACTTCGAATATCCAATGAGGGGCCGCCACGCCATTTCGCTCCGTATAAGTAGCCATTCTGTATCGCATGCTGCTTCCTGACGACATGGATGTAACCGTGAATGGACCATAGACAGGTGACCTTAAACATGAGCAGACTGCTGGAACTTGCCGCAGTACCAGCGAAATAGTCAGGTACGATTCCCATATCCGGTACGCCTGTATGCTGTTCGTGGTAAAATGAGCACTTTTGAAAGCCCTGCTAAAGATCTACTTGAATGCTCTTTATGCATTCTTCCGCCTCACGTAAAATTAACATTGCCATCGGCCTCATAACTTTATTCATGCGTCGGTCAAGTAAAACTTTAAATGATTAGGAAAGTAAATATACAAATCTGCTCATTTTTACACTTCAATGCATTTAAAAAACAGAGAACGAAAGTAATAATTTAATTGATCACAAATGGTTACCTAACACTTTTTATTCCATTTTAAGATAATGAACTATTTTTATTTTCCATCCATCGTTATCAACTTTACTGAGTAAATGTCACAGTGCGCTTAATAAAATATATGCAATCAGGGGCAGAGACATTTTTCTAAGGTTCATTTCTACAGTGCTCACTTTATCGTGAACAGCTTTTGGGTGTGAGGCGAGTAGTCTAACCACTACACCGTCACTGCCCCAGAAATGTTTCAAGCAACTCGCCTTAGTGTTAAAATAAACGTAGAGCGAGGACTTTTTTTTTTCTTGCAGAGGTGTGCTCTCGCAGCAAGGATGGTCCCACGCGAGGCGACGCAGGAGGTAAAGGTAACGGTGCAAGCTCACCAACAGGACGGAAAAATCCGCGAGGCACAGCTGGCGGGGGCCCGGAAGTGCGGCAGCGCGGCGAGCTCGCGCCGCGTGACGTCATGCGTGGCTAGAGCGCGTCATTGCCCCCTTTACACCCCCCCATGCTTCACTCTTACGCTCCTTCCACTCGCCTCCTTCTCCGAGGCAGTTTCCGTGCGCCGTCCTAGATATATGCCGTTCTCGGTAAAGTGAGCACTTTCTAAGGCCCTTGCAAATTTTTCCTTTCTTCAGATTTCCATCTTCCTGATGCTTTTTAATGTAAAAATTGCAATGTGACCAATAAACACAGTATATACATTTCACCACCATCAAAATTTAATACCTGTTGGGAGGGCCTTAAAAAGTGCTCACTTTATTGTGAACAGCCTATAGGGTTTATTCCATTCAAGTGGGGAAGCTCAATGCTTCTAGTTGTGGCAACTAAAATTTTTCGCTTCTAGGTAGAGCCCCTGTCACACTGTCAACTTTTCGCCTTCAACTATATTTGACGATAAAATCTGAAGACGAAATACGGCCATCAAATGTTTCCTTCCAACAGATTATATCAAATAATCTTAAATTTGTTTGATGTGTCACACATTCAAGTTTTTTTAATTATTAAACAGTTATTTTCGTAGTGAGATACTACTTTTGTTTGTCAATGCAATCCATTACATGATGAAATTTAAGGAATGTAATTTATTTTCGCCTCTTTACTTAATTCAAATTTTGTTTATCAGAGATGTTTCTTGCATAATGAAATTTAATACCTCTGTGTTCGTAATATTATGTGCAATATTCGCTTAAAATAGCATTCATGTCCAGACAGCTTCTACATAAAATAATTATCATCATAGCCTACTTCGTTTCCAGCAATTGTTCGTTAATTTAAAGTTTCTAGGCGTCCATTTTTGTCGTACGCGATTCTGATTGGTTGAGACCGTCAAAAATCAAATTAATTTTAGAACCGGTCCAATCTTCAAATATTTTATGGAAACTGAAGCCATCCATCTTTCTCAGACAAATATTTCGGCGTTTATGACGTCTTGATTATGTCATAGCTGTCCAGCTTTATTTGACCGAACATATTGGAAGCAGTTTGACGGAAAAATTTGACAGTGTGACAGGGAGTTAAGCGCCAGTGTAGCATGTGTACCAGATCTTCTCTATTTTCTACGTTAAAAAGTAAAATAATTGCAATAGTAATAACTCAAATAAAAAATAACTACGTAACTAAGTGAAATAATTCTCTTTTATTATTCACATAGCTTAAAATTTTAACTATAGCTGCCCTTTTTGGAACACTGCGCACCTAGCGGCGGAAATTTCCGCTGTGTGAAACTCTAGCATAAGAAAACTCTTTTTTATTTCTAGCTTAAGTAGAAGTTACCTTACCCTGGGGTTAGCGTGCACAGAGAAGTGGAACCAACTATACTGTATTCGCAGTAACTTTACTTTATTAATCAAACCTTTTTTAAAAAAATCACCCTATGTAGGAGGTGTATGGTTGTTTACTAAATATGCCACAAACGTTCTATTCTTCCGTTAACATGAAAGTATCTAATTTCTTTTAAAATTAAAATTTTACTTATATTTTATCTATAAATTGTAATATTTCGTTTGTAATTAAAGTGAGTAAAAACAGAGAGAAAATAGGTTTTTTGGTAATGCCTAGCAAGAAGTCGTTCTCATCCCAAATGTTATTAAACTGAGTGCGCACGAATGCGTTGCGTTGTCTCTTGGGAGTAATTTTATAGACTTGGTTAAGCTTAGCGTGCATGAAGCGGAGTGACAGCCTGACATAGGCTCTTCACGGTAAAATGAGCACTTTTGACAGCCCTGCTTTAGAGCTACTTGTAGGCACTTGTGTAGCCTTACACTATATGTAAAATTAACATTGGCATGGGCCTCATCACTTTATCCATGCATCGGTCCAGTGAAATTATGAAATTAATATAAGAGTAAATATTTTTCTAATCTGTTCATTTTTACACTTTGATTAATTAAATAAACGACAGAAAGTGAAATTAATAATTTAAGTCGTCATAAATGGTTATCAAACCATTTTTATTCGGCGTAGTTTCGTGGAATTACTTTCCCACCACCGTGATCAACTTTACTGGACGCATGCCACTCAGTGCGCCTATTAAAATATATGAAGGTAGGAGCAGTGACTTTTCCATAAGGTTGATTTCAAAAGTGCTCACTTTATCGCGTGCAGCTTTTAGTAGCCTGAAAGTATAACTTTAGCAGGGCTTCAGAAAAGTGGGAAGTGTCCATTATCAGGCCACAGACGTTCGTAGATTACGAGAACTTCTAACGCGTGCCTGCTGACACACGCCTCGTCTGACAAGTTGCGGTTCTTACTGACGAGTGGTAGATGGAAGAGTGCGCCTATTGAGAAACCTCCATGGAACTCTCACTTCCACAAGTGGCTGTTCGGCCGGCGAAACTTTAGCTTCTGGCTGTGCTGCTGGATGGCAAGTACAGCTGGACTCACTACCATCCGTCGAACCCGTTATTCTGCTATCCGCCTGTGTTTTCATCCGTCAGTTGAAAGCGACTCAAGACAATCCGGCATCCGTCGATCCTTCTGTATGGCAACTTTTCAGTGAGACAATATATCATCGTGAATTTTTTTTTTGTTGGAAATACATTTTCAAGAGAGAAATATTTTGGGGAAATAATGTTTTACGCGATCAAAATTTATACTGAATTATTGTTTACATTTTAAATTCCTGAATTTACCACCTGTGATTGGTAGAAGATCACGTGACTGACTGACGGACGGGCGACTGACGAGTTGCTGAGCATTGCCGCCATGTTAAAGGCTGTCCACACGATATTATGAGCACTTTTGAAATCAACCTTAGAAAAAAGTCACTGCCCCTATGTGCATGTATTGTTTACAGACACACTGAGTGACATACGCCCAGTAAAGTTGGTAGCGATGGATGGGAAATAGTTTCGTATCTTAACGTCGAATAAAAAGTGTTAGGTAACCACTTCTGATAATTTAAATTATTTCTTTCGTTATCTGTTTTTTTTTTTTCCGCATCAGTGGTGAAAATTAGCAGATCTATAAAATGTTTACTTTTCCAATAATTTTACAGTTTCACTTGACCGACACTTGAATAAAGTGAAGAGGCCCATGTCATGTGATGAGGCCCAACGTGCATACAAGTAGATCTTAAGCAGGGATTTCAAAAGTGCCTATTTTACCGTGAACAGCCTATACCGGCGTGAGCTGCTCAACTTCATGGTACAAGCAGCTGTGTTCACCCCTGTCTTTAGGTATTCTGTAGTACCTTGCAACAATAACAACCGTCAACCAGCATTTAAAATGTTACAAGCTCTAATGTGTCCGTTCTCGCTGCTCTGTCTAGGTTCTACAACTGGACACGCCACTAATAGCTGGGTACAGGCAAAGTTCGTGTTCATTGGCTCTGCTCCACGGTGAAGCAAGTTTATCTAAGACCAATTTTATCTTGGTACTTGATTACTTGCAGTTCTGTTATTGGCGCAGAGTTCACCTGGACGTGTCTAAAAAATCATTAATATGTCAAACAGTCTATCTGTTAGCTTCACTAATAATACGATCTATTGTTAAAATTTGTATTTTATACTGTTTTGTCTGTAAAATTGCCAGCTGATTTCACTCATGTTCTAATACTGTGTATGTAAATAGCGTCTCTATCTTATATATGTACGTATATATGTGTGTAAATATATATACATGTATATATATATATGCGTGTGTGTGTGTAATAGAGCTTGTAAACGTAATTTTGTATTAGATAGAGGGGTTAATAGTGCAAATACTATTTTGTGTAACTTAGTATTTGTCAACTTAATGCGCGAATGTGATCTAGCAATTTGTCTTACTTTGTATGTTACGTAGTTAATTTAGTACCTATATTTATTATTATTATTAGTCTACCTTTAGGGCGACATGTTCTTGATACATACTTGATTCCTGAATACTACCATACCATTCTTAATATTGTACAGTCATACCAGTTAATTAATTACATAGAATTGTTGGAATATGTATAGTTAGATTAGTATTATGGATTGTTATATTAGTGTAGTACATCACATTACCAGTTAGTTGTAACAGCTTTATATATTATATATATATATATAAGCAATAATCAAAGTAAAAATAAAATTACATAAACCAATATATGAAGCTGTTATTATTAACTGGTAATGTGATGTACTAAGCTAATGTAATATATATATAATATAATATATATTATATTTATTATATATATGTATATATACATATATACGTACATATATAAAATAGAGACGCTATTTAAATACACGATATTAGAACATGAGTGAAATCAGCTGGCAATTTTACAGACAAAACAGTATAAAATATAAATTTTAACAATAGATCGTATTATTAGTGAAGCTAACAGATAGACTGTTTGACATATTAATGATTTTTTAGACACGTCCAGGTGAACTCTGAGCCAATAACAGAACTGCAAGTAATCAAGTACCAAGATAAAATTGGTCTTAGATAAACTTGCTTCACCGTGGAGCAGAGCCAATGAACACGAACTTTACCTGCTATTAGTGATGTGTATGTGTATGTGTGTGTGTATATATATGCATGTGTGTGTGTGTGATGTATGTATGAGCACAATGGGTGCAGTGGTAGAGAAGGAAAATTATGCCTTTACTGCACCCAAAAAAAGAAAGGCGAAATAAATAAATAAATAATTAAAATATGATCCAATTGCAAACAAAATTAATACACGTGCGTTTGAAGTCTAGCTTGCCCTAAAATGAATTCGTGTAATTTCCCAGTCGCTACTAATAGCAAAGTAGTGTTTCATAAATTTGCGTTTCTGACGTCGCACCCCAGCTCTAAAGGAAGAGAGTTCTCTGGAAACAGCGCAGCTAAGACGAAGACGCTTGTGTAGGCGTGTACACTGTTGTCAATCTTCCAACGTCCCTGACTCATGCCTGTGTCGTGTTTTTGATAAGCACCCATTTGAATTGCATTTTGTGTCAACAGTTAAAGAGAGGCTGCGGGCTTACATCTTGTCGGACTGGCAATGTTTGCGACGGCGGGAGCATAGACTTTGTAGTCGCCTCGCGCTTCCCAAGCAAACATGCGCAGCCTGGAGGCAGGATGTGCTGCTGATAAAACCACGGTCCGAGGGGCGCCAATAGCAGTGACTCACGCAAGTGGCGCAGCAGCCTACCGTAGTGACGCCCACTGTCAGCTTAGCCTGCCCGTCATTAACTTAATATCAACGTACTTTTGATTTCGTAGCGTAACACTTCCTTGATAAAATGAAATCAGCACAATCCTGCGATCTATAGCCGACAATAGACTGCTAATACCGCTACACAAGACCAAATTCAATTCGAGCTCCTTCACCACTGCCACGTCGAAGGCATGGAACAGCCTGCCGACTGAACACATAAGTACTGAAAGTATCAGTAAATTTAAGAATGCAGTAAATAAGTACTTCCTTAGTCACCCCAGTGGATGAGGGGATGAAACTGACATTTCGTGAAGTTGTGTTCTGCATGTACGCATATGTGAAGAATAATGAATGTGTAAGTGAATGAGTGAAGAAGTAATTAAATTGTATCTTTGGTTTGTTTAGTATTAAGTTACATACTTATAAGTATTAATATATAATTTTAATATTTCAATTTCTAGCAAGTGTAAGTGTATTACGTTATAGGTCCAGTGATATATAAAGTGATAAATAAATAAATAAATAAATAATCAATTTATAGTTTTCGTCAGCGCAGATTTTATTGTTCATGGCCCCGTAGTATAGAACAACTCCATAGTATCAAACAGGTGGAGACGACAAAGATGGGTGATCTACCCTCATCGTTCAACTAAGATTACTTAATTGTCCACTGACCTCCTTCTTATCTTCCATCGTCATGATTATTAGAGAGTGACGTTTATACCTGAAACTATACCTGTTTTTTTTTTACATTGATTTTAAGTTGCAGAGTACTAAAATGTATGGTCTGAGTGCGACCTTGTATGCATGCGTGTGTGTGTGTGTGTGGACATGCATACTGGAGTGGTCGTTTCCAGGGGATTAACGGTACTATAGAGAGCACAGTTAGAAATCATGGCCTCCCATTCTCTGAGAAGCCAGCTGTGCGCTTGTCAACCCATCGCATAGACTTCCAGACTGCACAACGTCTGATTTATTTCGACGAGCTTGCCACATAGCCGCAGACAGACTCCGTTTGCATTATTTCGCTATCTCCCAGTTAGTTTGCCTACAGATAACCAGCCTCACTCTTAGGGTGGGTTGACGATTTAAAAACTATACGTCGACGTACTTGATAAAAAGAGAACTTAGCAGGTCGTGTACGTGATTAGGAATTTAGGAATTTCTTGAGCGTTAAAAGAAGTAGCATTATTTTATATTTTAAGTAAAATTTCAACGGCAGTCGCCAGTCGGAGCATAACAGTAGTTATTGTTGGCGAGAAAATGGCATTTATGGTAATAAGTAAGCATTGAAAATGTTAAAAGGGCAACTGCACGATCATATTTGTAAGTATACCTAATAGTGAATTCAATTTATAAGAAGAATTTTGCAATAAATCATCAGCTTAGAATTATGACCTGAGTAAATAATAGTTGCGATATGTGAGGTTGGGAGGTTAGTTATCATCAAAATGTAAGTAGGACAGCCAAATCGCGTGTGTTCACTGACTGGAATTAAAAACGAACTTGTGAATTGTAAATACAGAAGACTCGTTCCATGCGCGCGATTAGTGTATTCTATATTATTTTTTACTATTGCAGTTTTTTTTTCCTAAACCCATCCTTACGTGCAGTCACGTAACATAGGGATACCAAGATATAACTTATGTTATATAGGACTACAGAATGGAAGAATTATTTTTTAAATTTATATTACACTAGCAAAACTACCCGGCGTTGCCCAAGAATAACAAGGTAGTAAAAGATATACGACCTCATTTGGGGGGTTGGTTTCGGACCCTATTAGGGTCCGGAGATTCACGAACCAGTTTTAGGAGTTTCCAGACCAAAAGGCGGCCGGATCCTATTCCCGCATACACAGTATTTTAAGCTGGGAACTGAAGGGCATCCCTGCAAAATTTGGTCCAGATCCATAGAACGGTATAGAACTGAACTGAACAACTCCGTTTTAGGTATTTTCAGAGACTTCGGGACAAACGAGGTCCGGAGCCCATTTTAGTCTACACAATATTTTAAGTTGGGTAGTGAAGGTTTTATACCTACCACATTTTGTTCAGATCTGTCGAACGATATATGATTGTATAACGAACATACATACATACATGCATACCTACATTAAATAATTATTATGTAAGTATGACACAATTATCACATTTACTTACGAGTAAGCTATAATTAGTAGCCCTTACCCCGCTCACAGAGTCCACTTTAACAACTGAAATTCTACTAAAGCGACGTTTGGGTCTTAAGAGGCAGTGTCATAAATTCAATCCCATATCTGTTCTGATGTTATTTTTACGATGGTTTTTTTTTCTTTCGAAAACCATAAACGGTAAAGATATGAAACTCTACATAGTGAAAGTTTATAGTAAACTTATTACCTCTACTTACTTAAAATTGATTTATCGTTCAGTATTTCCTTTCTACGATTAAAATTATTTCAGCAATTGTTGGATACGATCACATAAGTTAAAATTAAACTAAGTATTTATAAAAATGTACACAAAAACCAAAAGGGGAAGTAATGTTCTATATATTACCTGCCACTCAATACTATTATGAACAAGCTGGGTGAATTACAGTGTGTATTATTAAAACACAAATGATCACATGACAACTTTCGCGACTGTTGTTGTGGAGATAGGCGTTTCTCATCCTGTGTCCCTACGAAGTGGTGGTAGCATCCCGACTCGAGAGACAACCCTTCCTCACTACTTAGTCACACCCCAGGCGTACCTGACCATCCCAGCATCTCATAAACCTGTTCCCCTATCTTTTGCATGTTAATTTTCAAATTGAATTTTCTCGAAAATTATACGAGGCAATGTTATGAAATTATATACAATGAAAGTTTATAATATGCATCACGCTTTTCAAATTTATTTATCATTCGGTATCTTCTTAGTATAGCAAAAATTATGTAAATAATTTCAGGGTCATTGGCATAGATTAAAAATTACCCAAGAATTTATTTTTAAAAATATGTGAATATTAAAACAGGAGGAAATTGTTATGACGGCTACCTTCCAGTAATTATAGCTATAAAATGGTTGGGTTGATCTTTACGTATGTCATCAGTGATAAACCAATTTACACTGCAACTTCAGCGACTTCTATTACGGAGATAAAGAGTTTCTTATCTTCTGGCGTCAGCTGTCCGGCCGGCCTGGCCGTCCATGCTCACTGGGTCACCCCAGGGGTTCTCTACCTTCTCAGGCTTTCTAACGCCCACTCTAGTCTTCGGTGCTATGCGAAGTGAGTTCGCTTCTTGCCAAGAGTGTCGCAGCTACTGCAGTGAACCTGAATTCGGATCCTAGGTTAGCCATCGACATGTAGCTACATGGTTGCATAAAAATAATTAAATTCCCTGACTTTTCCGAGTTTTTCTTTGTCTCCACATTTTTCTCCCCTGCCTTACATCCATGCGATTATCACTTAATTATTGTAAAGAGTTTAATAAATGAAATACGTGTACTTTAATACACAATAACATTGTTTTTCTAGCAAAATTTATAAATATTTATTATATCGTATAGGTTAAAGTAATTGTAACGAGAGTTGGCATAATATGTGCTTTTATTGTAAAAAATATATATTTTTATTCATTTCTAAAAAAAAAATATTAAATCTTCTTTGAGTATGTGCTTTAAATACACACATACATACTCGTGATTCAGAAAGGTGTGTACGAAGGTTATTCCTCACGAAAAACTTAATAGTTAGATATAGAACAGCCATGGTCGATTTCAAATGTAAAGGACCATAGGACCCATGAAAAGTAAAGAACGAAAAGTATAATATGTGGGTTATTATGAAAAGTGCATGAGTTAGAACAACGAAATCTTAAATCACGATATCTTCGATAAAACGAAGTGCCCAACTTATTATTGTAAGAAATAGGACTTGGCAACCTTGATGGTGTAAGTAAATGCGCCAAACGAAGCATTATCAGTGTCTAATAGCAGAATATGAAACACAGTATACAAATGAACAAAAAAGATTGGCGTAACTCCCTTAACTCTTGCAGTTTTCGGGAGCTACAACTTTTGTAACTGGATGTATGAAACATGTGTGTTACAGTTACTGCGGCCTGCACACACGGATTAATATTTAAATTATATGCTGTAAATAATATTACTATACGTGAGCTCTAACAATATGTGAAGAGAATTTTAGATTAATTTTAAAAATTATTTATACTCAGAGCGGGCACATGAAATATATACGAAAGAAAGTGACATAATGCAGCGTTTCCCAAATGGTGGGTCACGATCCGATACCGGGCCACGAAAAAAATTTGCCGGGTCGCATCGCCTTCGCCTCAGAATATCATAAGTCGTAAAGCGATGCAGGGTGGCGCGGGAGAAATAGGCAATAAATTTTTAGTGGATCATGAAAAAGAATCCTAAAAATAACCGGGCCACAAGAAAATAAAAGTTTGGGAAACGCTGTAACTTAAGGCAAAATTCCCAATTATTTGGAGCAAGTACGCACCGAGTAACTTGGTAAGAAATCATTAAATTAATTTAAGTAGATGCCGCTTTAAAAGAAATAAGAAAAACAAGAGTTGTCTCAATAGTTTTTCACCTTCAAAAAAAGGCTATATTTTAGAGTCTGGTAAGTTCTAATGGAATTTTCTGACATTTCTGTGTTTTGCCTGACAATTTTCAATTAAAATCTCATATAGGCAATTAGTTACATATTTAAGCCCCACTATTTCTGTCTTCTCTTCAGCATGCCAACCAAAACAGGAACTATGAAAAACATTTCATTAAAAAAATTCAGATATATTTTGATTTCAGAGGCAGTAAATGTTACAGATAGCAGTATTTTGTAACATCTGAACATGGCATGTTTTAAAAAGACTTTGTAGTTGTTCTTAAATTTTAACTGCATTTGCAACAAAAAATTTGACATGTTTTTATTTTTAATTAACTTTGCAATTAATATCTCTGTTTCTGGAGAAAATAAATTAAATACTTTTAGAATACCAGAGAGAGGCGACACCGATACTCCCTTCGTTGATCTGTCGAAGACTGCGCCAGAAAATTGTCGGTTGATAACTGTATTTCGAGTGGAGCTCCAGCAACACCGTATTCACAGATAACTTGGATAGGACTATACCGTGTTCCTTTGGTGAGCATCAACATTAACAGCATACTAACAGATATCTTAACAATGTGGATAGCGTGCCTGTGTGTGAAGTGTTTGAAAGAATGACAAGTGATGAGAATTAGTTCCTAAATAGACTAAAAATGTTGTGTGATCATGGACCATAGGGATGTGGCATACGAAATTTAACAATCAGAAGTGAAGCAAGTAGATGTCTCAAGTCAATTTTCAGTGTGCAGTGTAACATCCAGGATACTTTACACACAAGTGACCCAAAAAGTGTGGATATGGAAATCAATACAGCTGCTTGACAGGAGCAGTTTGCACTGGGATCGGATACAGGCAGTTAGAAGAACTAGCTGCTGCTATGAACGTACCAACAGAGTCCACAAAAACATATTCTAAATATTATGATAGAGTGGGTGATGGCTGGGAAGAAACCGTAGTAAAGGAGATGACAATCGCAGGCAAACATGAAGCACATTTACATCTGGAACGAGGCGATATAGACGAAAATGGAATCATATTGTGACAGTGTTACAAATGGACAGTGATCCAGAAGGTCTTATAAGAATTGTAATTTCAGCTCACTGTCAGGAGTTTCAGCGATCGTCGGATTTCCCACCCGAATAGATATTGTACAATGTGCGAACGAGCAGATACTATGGGAAATGATGTCAAAGATCACAAATACTACAAAAATTGGTCCGGAAGCCCCAGCAGTACGGAAGCAGATATTGTAATGGAGGGTTTTTAATAAAGCATGCAAATGCACGGAATAAAATATGGTACATTCACTGCAGATGGCGATAGCAATATGTACACTGTAATTTTTTTTTAAATTTTACTGAGAAATCGTTCGTAATTTTACAAATGTTTGTAACAGTACAAACATTTATCTTGTAAAATTACTCGTTTTTAAAGCTACAAGCGCTGTATTTGTAATAGATCTAGTGAAACGTTTCTACTGTACTGGCCCGTATCTACGAGCTCAAGCAAAATGGCGGACACTCAACAACGTAAAACCGTATACAGCTGTTTGTGTAAAAAATGAGGGCCGCGTAAAGTATAGATGTGTGCAAAAAGAAATGTATTGCAAGTTTGAATAACGTAGAACACTTAAAATAACTCAAATAATAATAATAAAACGACTACAATTTTAAAAACACGTGACCTTATTACTCATTAACTGTTAATGTTAATGTTTTATTTCTACACAGAACTATTAGAATTCAATAAATGTGTTCTTTTTAACCCAATAACTTCACTTATATTTTTGTCGGTATGTACTGCTACGTTGAGTACAAAAATAATTGTGAAGCTTGTAAGTCAGTTTAGTCTTTTGGTTTAGTATGTGGAATAGTAATGCAAGGGAAGTGATTTCTAGTCCCTGTGCTGGCAAAGCGTGAATTTAAAAAAAAAAATTTTTTTAATTTTTTCCCCCTATTTTCTGTTAATTCAGCACAATTGTTTACTAGAAGATAAAATATTATTTTATGTCCACCTCAAAATAATGTAAGTTGTAATACAAACATATTATTTGTAATATTACAAGTGTATTGTATGTTTTACAGACTTTACAATAAAACTGTTAGTAGTTCTACAAAGAATTTTCTTGGCAACTGGGTTTTCAGGCATTTTTCCTTGTACAAGCACAAAAAAATATTTTACTGTGTGTAATACCTTACAAAAATATCACAGTCAACAAAACTGAGTGTCACAACCCTATTTTAAGAAATCACTGCAAAAAAATGAGAGACATCACAACCAAGAGTTCTCTGCAAAATGGTACTCTGAGGAACGCCTTGGGTGCGAATAATCATATATCTGGCAAGAATTCTAAGTGTTTCGAATATTTTTGTAATGGGACCAGGAATAATGAAGTGAATTTATTTCCAATTGGAAGAAATCGCACTTTCTAGTTAGACAGATTATGTACCAGCTCTCTAAATACCCCGAAATAATGCAAAAAGGAGATGAACTATGCACCGGTATCGTCTCTGGAAAAGAAACACTATACAGACCATATTCACAGCCAGGAGCTTGATTTGTCCACTAACAAGCACGAAGAAGCAAATAAAGAGTTCGTAAAAAAAAACTACCTTTAATTACAGGGCGACGAGAAGAATGCTGTGTGAGTAATTCGTCTGCAAACGTATCCGAAATTAAAAGATGGATGGTAAGCAGATCAGACAGGATTTCTCTCCCATTTCGCCGCTCCCTTTATTAATGCCAGTGTGTCATTTTAACAGCTAAATACCAAAAAGCAGCAGCTGAGAACCCATTTGCTCGGAATTTCATGTGCAGCTGAGGTGTAATGAAAACAATCAGTCACATTTGTTGAAATCAGCGTTTTTACTTGGAAATGATTTTGACATTTCTTCGAACCATGCTTAATTATTTCTATAGTGATTCAAAGTTTTCAGGAGCGTACAATATATTAATTTAAATTTTATTATTTATGGCCAACATACACTTTTTTTAATTTTGTCACATCACTTACATGGTAAATTGTATGGACGATGGCAATATCGTGCAATTTAGTTTCGTTATAAATTAATCGAATGTTCAAGAATTTGTTTAGTCATAACAATGATTTAACTGTACACGTCATAAAGGAAAGTGTTGTTGGAATAAGAGCAAGCGGTGTCAAAATTATTCATTTTATTTACTTTGTAAACAAAGTTACAATATATGGAAAATAAAGCTTTATTTACGAATTTTGTCGTAAAAAAAACCAACTAGTGTGTTCAAAAAAAGACGAATTAGCTTGCCAGTTTTACTTACACAATCCAAGTACTGCAGCAGAAGAAAATACTACAAGTGCTTTCTTAAAAAAACCTGGAACAGGATGTGAAAAGAATCATAGTGTGTAAAGGCATGCCTTATTTAACCATAACACGCACTTTGGTTCTGCAACTTCTGCGTAAATTTAATCATCCCCGTTCATTCTACCTGCCCTAGAAATACGAAATCGTTCCCCTGAGCAGTATTGCAGAATCACTTATTATATATATATATATATATTCAAGTTGCTGATTCAAAATGCCTGGCGTGACAGTTCCTGTGTTTATAGGTTATTCACGTTAAAGTGAGAACTTTTGAAAACCCTCTCAGTTGGAATAATAGTCAATAAAAGTATTTTATTTTAGCCTTAGACGTTAACTTCAAAGTGAGGTGAAATATACAAACTGTTTTTATTACTTACTTGGCAATAATAATCGAAAAAAAGTTATTAGAGGATGAAAAATCGCTGAAAGGAAAAAGTAACTAGGGCCTCAGAAGTGCTCACTTTACCGTAAACAGCCTATAGCAGTAGTGAGGTGCTCCATAACAGATGACAATCGCGAGCAGTTTCGTGGTCGATTTCATTTATTTTTCCTTTGGTCCTGAAACTGTGCTGTCAACACAGCCAGCCAGCAAAATCGATGCGAGTGAGTACCCTTCCCATTTTGCGAACTTGTAACCCCCTGGTGAGAGGGATTAGCCAGCTACATGCCTGCAGGTCCCTCCTTGCTCTTTCAAATGAACAAGCCACTATATCTCACTGCCAGAAAGAGGGCCCGCGCCGTAGAATATTTCAAAACAAGTTTTAGTGAAACGGCCTCTTAAATGAAGTTATGTACCGCCACAGCACGGAACATTCTGTGTAAAGAAAATCGATTTTGTGGCAGAAATGAACGTAATTACAAAATTTCTCTACATTTCTTCTTCACAAGGTAGCCACACTTACACAACGGAAATGCTGAATACCTGCCTTATTACAGCGCCACTTTTACGTCACAACAGAGTTTATCAAATATGGCATTCTAATATTTGCGACTGTGGGCAATGAGGCGGAAGAAATGTTTTGACTGATCATACATTTTTTTAACAATTACGGACAGGGGCCGAAATCAACTTGGGATTTCACAGTGCAATCATATTTAGACTTCGACGTATTGGTAGAACACTAACGCTCGGGGTGGGGTTTCACAATGCACTCAAATTTAGACTTCAACGAGCTGGTAGAACACTAACCCTCAGGCGAAAAGAAGCGACATAGCTGTATTAAAAAAAAATTTGCAAAAGGCATTTTTAAAATAAAAAAGTAAAAAAAATTAAACATTAATCTGGTAGTTTGCCTTTGAAAAATTTACTAAAATATTACTTGTCTGTGAACATCATAATGCACCGTTTACTTTCCTACGGGCCTGACAAGAGTACGAGACATACTTTTATCGGTCAAAGTTACTATAGGCTGTTCACGGTAAAATGAACACTTTTGAAAGACCTGATCAAGATCTATTTGTATGCACGTCGTGTGTTTTTCCGCCTTATGTTAAATTATCATTGCCATGGGCCTCATCACTTTATTCATGCGTCGGTTAAGTATCACTGTGAAATTATTTGAAAAGTAAATATTGTACAAATGTGCTCATTTTTACACTTCGGTGCATTAAAAAAAATGTCGAAAGACATAATTTAAGTTATAAGTGGTTACCTGACGTTTTTATTTGACGTTAAGATGTGGAACTACTTTCCATTCATCGTTACCAACGTTACTGGTGCATGTTACTCAGTGCAACCGTTAAAATAAATGCAGGCAGGCGCAGTGACTTGTTTCTAAGGTTCATTTCAAAAGTGCTCACTTTATCGTGAACAGTCTTTATCAGTAAAGCCTATCTTGTAACCACTAGATTTTCATATCAATATAAAACGCTTGTATGTTCCGTTTGCGACTGAAAGTTTATAGCTTACGGCCCGAGAAAATCAATTTCTATCGGTGTCAAGAGTGATGCATGTCATACATGAAGCAGTTCATCACGAATTAAGAAACGACAGGCCATCATCAGAACAGAGGTACTACGCGCGACATTGTGGCAGAATATTTCTCGAATTGTGCTGCTTATGGTAGCTGTTACGATAAAGCTAGATTCACGTCTAAGCCGATCACGCCAAACAGAAAAAAACGGACAGAACTTGTGGTTGTTCACATTTAAGAAGATTGTCCTGCATTACCATTTTGCTGTTCTGGTTGCTGGCTGTTTACGACCACGGTGTTTCGTTCGCCATTATTAATATCCAAATTCCACAATAAGTGACGTGCAACAAACTATACTATGCAAAATTTCTACTCTATTTTATTAATTCAATTGTATTAACAATTTATACTAAGTTATTTTCAAGAGATTGTTGTTTTGTTTTATATTTCCAAAAATACGTCACCATTTAGTGCTGCCTGTCGGTTCATTTGCAGGTTATATTAATTTAATTCAGTTAACGTTTATGTTGACCTATTTCATTATAAATACATACATTTAACTATTCTGAACTATCACACCAATACACGTTGGTTATACAAGAAATTTATCGTTTAAAAAGTATGGGAACCAACTGACTTCTGAGAAATACTAGCAAGACAGCTCTATTCGCGAGCAGAAATTTCGGCGTTAGCTCAAAATCAAGGTGGTTTGTGCGGGAAATGAGGACGGTTTCTGATTGGTTGATCTAGTTTTCCGCTCTGCGAACCAGGCGTAAGACTTTTTCTTCCCACAGAACGATGGATGATTCGTTTGAGGTATGATACGTGTTTATTGCGATGTCTGTGGAAAGACTGACAACAGAATGACAAATTTTCTGGCATTTCGGCGACAGTGGTAATAGCAGTGTACGGTGACGCCTAGCACAGATAGCGGCAATGCAGTGGCCGGTGGCTGAACTACTGTACTCTGGCGACACCAACACTTACTACATATATATATATAATATATATATATATATATATATATATATATATATATATATATATATATTATATATATATATATATATATATATATATATATATATATATATATATATATATAGAAACCAGAGGTAACAAACTAGAGAGGCGCTTGTCAACCATAAACTAAAGATGAGGTAGACCGATCTCGTTGGCTGCGCACAACCAAGTCCCAACGTTGAATTCCTTTCCTGCCAACACGTCTAGTGAAAACGGCGTGATTTGGATTTTAGGTTATAAAACAGATATGTAAACAAATGCTTTGAGATAAATGTATAATTCCCCTAACCAATTTGTAATGCAGTTTGATTAAATTCATATTGGTAGAAGTATTTTAGCTTGTCAATTAAAACTTAAGACATAAACAAACACTATCATTACTGTTGACCATGCGACTTTGACAGTTGTGTTCCTTTGGGGTAGGTCAATGTTAGGCACATGCGCAGAAGACAAATAAGCGGTTTACCCCATCTTTAGTCTACGTTGTCAACGCGCGGCAGCCAGATAATGTTGACAGCATGTTATTACTTCGGTGACACATAAATAATCCATAATTGGGTGCGCGTACTTCGAGACGTAATATCCACGAGTCCGTTAAAGAACCTTTTGAGAAAGAGTTGGGGATAGAATGAGATAGCCACCATAAACCGTGTACATTAAGTAACGTAAGCTGTAAAAGCTGTATGCTTGTAGTAGTTGCGCGCATGATGTACGTAGTATATCGGTTTTTCCATTCTCACTGGGCAACAAAACAATAACAATTTTTTCAACTATTTTTTTTTCGATTTGGAAATCATTGAGAGGTGTTATGTATTGGCAAGCATAAACGTAACCATCCTCGCAGCGGCTAACTTATCTGTAAAGTCCTATGAATAAGCCCCTGACTATATCTCCGTTTATTGAACACAATGTTGACAGTTGCTGATATAAAGTTGCAAAGTACTTATCTAAAATGGCATTCATTTATGGACGTAGAGGTAAAAAAAAAAAAATTTCCTGCGGTCGGAAGAAGTTGTGCCCGTTGTGTTTGACCGTTATGATCGTGCAAGAAGATAGGAAGACGTTCTTTATCTAGCGAGTAGTTCGCATGGAGGGAAAACAGAGGGTATTAAGTCCCGTTCTATGCTGTTTAACAGAACTGACTCAGTTATCACTGCTCAATATTTGTTTTTATTTCATTCAAAGTATTAACCGATTTTAATTCACAATGCGGAACGATAACAAACATTTCTTCTTCTTTAGTATAAGTAGACTCCGATCTCTCTTCATATATTCTCAGACGATGGTACAAGCCAGCCTTGTTTCCGTCTTTTCTGGCGTGTTTATACCCGTTGAGACCTGTAAGAAACATTTCAGCAAAGTGAAATATCTTATGCAAAAAAGCAAACAGTTTTCTTTCTCTCAGGTAGCTGATATACAAAAAAATCATTCCAAGCAGTCTTGGAAGTACATAAATTAATTTCATGTGATTAAGCGACTTCTGAGAACAGTACCAGGAAACTTGCTTATTGCTGATAAAATATGTAATTATCTCATGTCATACATTGAGAGTATCACAACTTTCACTTGTGTTGATGATAAAAACTGAATGTGATGCCAATAAATCTATGGAATGAAAGAGATGAAAGGATAATATAATAAATTATTAATGTCATACAGTCGAATATAACAAGAGTTGACAATTTAATCATAAACATGATAAAAATTAAATACACTATATTGATTGCGATATATTCATAACTAACCTGAAAATAAGAAAAATCAGTTGTTGCTTAGAAATAGTCAAAAATAATATATCTGTCGAAGACAAAAAAAACAGCGAAAATAAAACGCATCCAGCCGATAAGCATTTTGTTAACAATGTCTCAAATTTCAGAACAATATGTCTGCCTATAATTATCATCTCATCTTTAAAATAAACATTATCTCTATTCTTGGCGGTCGGAGTTTCGTCATCATAGCACGTTCACTGCACTGCAGGAAATAGCAGACATTCCGCAAGGATCTATGGATGAGGGCCAAAATCACATTTATAATTTTCTTGGACTTTTCAAAAGCCTTCGACGCGGTTTACCATCCCACATTACTGTCCGTACACGCCGAAGCTAAGTTACCATAAACGTCGTGCGAAATTGTTTCCAAATTATCTATTGACAGAACTGTTTTGTAAAAGTGAACACAAAATAGCAAACAAGCTTCCAATTTGTATAAAGTTTCTCGAAGAGTTTCACAGAGACTAATACTGGGGCCGATCCTGTTTCCGATGTAAACACGCTTGAGAACTGTCTGAGGCTTGTCACCTGCCACGCGTATGCTAATGAGACACAAGTCAATCTCATGTTCTCATGATTTGTCACAAAATACAGAGGCTAACATAAAATACAATATAATTAGCATCGTAAACTGAAGCAATACAGACAAACTCAAATCGAATCCTTCAACATATTTATAACTGATCATATGTACGCCAAAAAAAAAAAAAGAAACAAAAAAAACTACCAGCGTCATCACATACAATACTAAAAAACTGTATAAGAATCTCCCTATGTTAGTAATTTTAAATTTAGTTGTAACGCTGGATGCTAGTCTTGATTTGTCACAGCACATTAAAGACAATATACAATTAGTATTTATTGTTTTAGAATAATATATAAGTCTAATAAGTGAATATTACCTAGTCCCTGCAGATCTGAAGATAGGGGCCTTTGCTATATATTAGCGCTGTCAACATTCAATTATTGTAGTGTACTTTTCATTAACTTGAACAAGACATTACAAAATGCACTCCTTTCCGTTTTCCCTCACTCGAAATAGTACGATCACTATAGTTAAAAACTTGGAAGAGCAGAACTGTTCAGAATTCACTATGAATTACTGTAATAAAGACGATACTGTTGATGGGTCATATTTACGGGGAAAAAAACAAACTCACTATACCAAACACGGGGTAAAAATACATTTACAATACCACATCATACAACCTCGAGTTAAAACGATTCCTTCAGTTACTGTTTCTCTACCTTGATGAATATCCTAAAAGAGGATCAAAAACGTCTTTAAGGTGACTGCCTGGTTAGGTCGCCGAACGGTGTGCAGAGCTCCAGCAGAAAACGTAATATAAAAAAAACTGACCAATGTGTCTGCTGAGTGATGTCTGCTTACGAATAACATTTAAGAAACATTACGCGTTTGTATACGATTTTCAGTTCCCACATTTTTCTCTAAAGCATGATTTTATGATAGTGAAAATGACTCGCCCGAGCGTTTTCGCGGTCATTTTTAGGTATAAACATTCAGGTACAAAACATTACAAAAGAATAGGGACGCGCATCAATCATTTAATTTTATTATTACGCCATACGATTGTACGGTCTCCGTTGAAAGTCTCATAGAGGCGCGTTATCGACGTCAAGACTGCACGCCAGTTCAGTGATTTGCGCGTAAAGGCTACTAGAGAGTTGATGCGCATGTCTCGGTCGCCCCTAGCGCTCCCATACTTTTAGGCCTCAAGACGTGCAAAATTCCTTCGACTAGGCGGCCTCCTTAAGGGCACGAAGACTTACAGCAGATTACAATACACATTAGCAAGTGCTCAGATACAGCCCCAATTTTGGAAACATTCAACATGGCCGCCGCGGGCCGGATTGATAGAGATGAACAACTTACTATTCTTGCTCCTAGCTCTCACTACATGACGCCGCGCACCACAAAGCAGTTCTGCTTTCTAGTAGTCGTGCGTATTATATGTCGTGTGGGGAATTACCAGCCACACCACAATTTTTGCTTCGATTAAATAGAAATTTACAGCGTTTCACGACCACAGGTATAGGTTATTCACGGTAAAATGAGCACTTTTGGAAGCCCTGCTTAAGATGTACTTATAAACACGCTGTGTGTTCTTCCTCCTTATGTAAAATTAACATTGCCATGTGTCTCATCACTTTATTCATGCGTCGGCCAAGCTGAACTGCGAAATTATTAGAAAAATAAATATTGTACAAATCTTCTCATTTTTACACTGCAATGCATTACAAAAAACAAAAAGTGGGACAAATAATTTAAGTTAACACAAATGGTTACCTAATACGTTTTTTTCGACGTACGCAAATATGACTACTTTCCCCTCCATCGTTGCCAACTTTACTGGGCGCATGTCATTCAATGCGCTTGTTAAAATATATGTGAGTAGAGGCAGTAACTTCTTTCTAAGGTTGATTTCAAAAGTGCTCACTTTATCGTGAACAGCCTTTACACACAAACTCAAACAAGAAGTCATCGATACAACACATGAGTCTACTTTCTCATGCATGGATGGAAATCATTTTAATGAAGTTCTTTAATGTTAAGATGGTAGGTGGGTCAAAAAGTCTCGTTGACAGCGAACAAGGTCTGTATAGTCATATTTCGTTATTTTAATAGATACTGTCAGCATACAAAGTTTGGTTCAACTCTGTCAAATTATTCCATAGGTATGACAAACTTATATAAATAATTTGTATTGCAGCCATTTTGAAAAAAGTCTGACCCGTTTCAATTATGTAAGTCTACATGGCCTACTGCAGTACTACTCATGTGAAAAATTTGGTGGGAATTAGTTGATTGTTTCCAGGAGATACCACCAAACTTTATTTATGTGGCACTATCTTAAAAAATGGCTGAAAAATAGATACTGCCAGCACACGAAGTTAAGTTGGAATTGGTTTCTTTATTTCGTAGATATATCATATTAAAGAACAAGATTTAAATGACCGCCATTTCGAAAATAAGTGTCAGACCCACTTGAAATATGTCCGATTACATGATACATTTTAGCATTACTTGTTTGATAAATCTGGTAGATATAGGTTTATTGTTTCCCGAGATATGGCAAAACTTTTTCATGCAGCGTTATCTTTTAATATGGCACACAAAAAGGATTTGTGTAGACACATTTGATTATTAGAAATGATACTGTCAGCATACAAAGTTAAGTTGCAATTGGTTACAGGGTTTAGTATGTATATAGACTAATATTCTAAAATGTTTACACTGTCGTCATTTTGAAAATTAGGGTTTGGCCTACTTCAAGCATTATTTGGCGGGAATTTGTTGATTGTTCCCGAAGACATTGTAAAAATGTATTAATTCAAGTCGAACTATTTTACAGAATGGTGGACAAAAAAGATCCCGTGCAGACACATTTGATTATTATACTAGCTACTGCCAGCACAATAAGTTCAGTTGAAATTCGTTTCATTGTTTCGTAGGTATAGCATAGTAAAGTAATATAATTAAACAATCGCCATTTTGAAAATAAGCGTCTAGCTTACTAAAACATGTCAGTTTGCATGACCTACCAGTTTTACCTGACTGCAAAATTTTGCAGGAATCGGTTGATTGCTTCGCGTGATATGACATAAAAGATTTGTCTTTCATCTAGCGCTATCTTACAAAGTGACTAACAAAAGAGTTTACGTGTTGACACGTTTTGTGCTTGTAATAGATACTTTTATCACACAAGTTTGGTCGAAATTGGTCAAATAGTATAGTAGATATGGGGCCTAACAAATAAAACTATAATATTCACATGGCCGCCATTTTGAAAATAAGCACCTTATCTAATTTAATATATTAACTTGCCTACAATAGTATTAATTGTATGCCAAATTTTGCAGGAATCGGTAGTTAGTTGACAAGATATAACATAAAAGCTTAATTTTTTATTTTGCAATAGCTTTCAAAATATCGGCGGGCCGATTTCATTATGGATTTCTAAATCAAATATTTAAATCATGTACTGTCAAA
This sequence comes from Dryococelus australis, assembly GCA_029891345.1. Taxonomy (NCBI): domain Eukaryota; kingdom Metazoa; phylum Arthropoda; class Insecta; order Phasmatodea; family Phasmatidae; genus Dryococelus; species Dryococelus australis. The sequence goes on along the minus strand of CM056993.1, from coordinate 291,034,039 downwards.
ATATCACATTTTATTTAAATTGCTTAAATGGTTTCCGAGATATGACATAGTGCCCAAAATTTTAAAAATTGCCGCAAATTTTAAAGTTAGTATCCGGCGTGATTGAAGACAACATAAATCGAATGTACATACTACTAAATACTAGCGTGGGCGAATATTTGATGAAATTCGATTAAAGGGTTTAAAAAGTTATTTGTGGGGGTGGATGACGGGAGGGAGGGGAATGTCATACTCAGACATTTGGGTGATTGCCTAAGCCTATATTTTCTTCGGAAAGCATGATAGCAAAAAGGTTTAACTGAAATGCTCAGTATTCGTAGCAACCATCTTGGCGCGTCAGATTTTGCATTTCTCTTTCTAGGTACAACAGTCCCGAGGATGAGTGTCGGGACAGTAGACTTGCAACAGGTTCAACTACACAGCTAACTCAGCTGCAACGTCATTTAAAGTCGTTTAATCTGATGTTATATAATTAATTTCACCTAACAGTGACTTCAGCGAATTACATTTATTCAACAGTCATCTCGCTCATTGTAGTTTGATCTAAAAAGCTTTTTTTAAGTTTTATCACTCCCGGATTTTCGCATGTGGGAATCGTGCCGGACGATGCCATTGGTCGGCCGGCGGGTTTTCTCGGGAATCTCCCGTTTCCCCCGCTCTTTCATTCCGGCCCTGTTCCATACTCACCTCAATCACCCTCATCGTCTCTCAAGACCTCGATATTAACAGACGTTCATATCTCTTCACGTCACATCCCATTTTTTAGTTTTATTCGAGAAAGTATCTTGGTCCCAGCAAAAGGCAGTAGGCTTTAGGACAGTAGACCTAAAATCGTTTTACCTAAGCTATATAGGGCCGCGGTGGCTGAGTGGTTAGGATGCTCGCCTCCCACACACAGGCGAACCAGGTTCAATCACTGGTCGGATCATTCCCGGATTGTTAACAAGTGGGAATCGTGCCGGACGATACCGCTGGTCAGCGGATTTTCTCGGGATCTCCCGTTTCTCTCACCCTTGCATTCCAGCGCTGCTCTATTTTCACCTAATTTCACCCTCATCGGCTCTCAAGGCCCCGTTGTCAACAGCCGTCCAATTCCCTCAGCTGAACTCAACTACATGTAGTTGTTTTTCTACAGTTCGTGGAAACGAGTGTAGGTCTACTGACTGCTGCCCAGAGGGCATCCATGACTTTTTTATAGGCCACGAATTTTTTCATAATACAGTTTTCTTTTCGGATATCTACACGTGTTCAGGTCGTCTCGCGCATGTGTCGCACAGAGCCGACAGACGAACAGAATGGAATCTCCGATCGGAAATCAAACTCGTTGTCAGGATGACGACGCAGGAAGCAAAGACGCGCAGGTATGAACGCACTCGCGTCTCTGAATGGGGTAAAAAAAAGTTTAACGTTTCAAGTTGAAGGTCGCCGGCAATGCAACCGCGCGGCGGTAAAACAACATTGACAGATGTAGAGGTCATTACGGACATCCACGGAATGGGCGTGCCACTGTGTTGCCACACTTCAGGCACAGCTCGTCCGCTATCCACCACACCAACTGCTTGACAGGCAGCTGCTGATTTACTGCTGGAGAGAATCGGCGCGCTTTCAGTCGCTTCCTGCACTGCAAGGACACTTTTACGCCACTGAAACACAATATACATAGGCATGCTGAACTGAAACACTAGCAAATTGGCATGGGGTCGCGGTGGCTGAGCGGTTAGCCTGCTCGCCTCACACCAAGACAAACTGGGTTCAATCCCCGGCCGGGTGGGAATGTGCCGGACGATGCCGCTGGTCGGCGGGTTTTCTCGAGGATCTCCTGTTTCCCCCGACCGTTCATTCCGGCACTATACTCACCTCAATCACCCTCATCGGCGCTCAAGGCGGCCTCGCTGTTAAGAGTAGCCCTGATCTCTTCACTCACCCACCAGCAAATTGGCGTCACCAGGCCAATCTCATGTAGAGATGCCGTTTGCCAATCAGCACTTGGTATCTTCGTTGCCAGCCAGCAGCCCAGCCAATAGAGATTCTTCCGTAGCACACAGTAGCCAATTAGACGCAAGACCCACTTTCAGAGCCTCGCGCAGCCAGTCAGCGAAAGGGTGCGCCCACATCAAAGGAACCGCCAAGCCATTTCACTTCTGTGTACTTATCTATTCTGTGACTAAATGTAGATATAGGCTGTTCACGGTAAAATGAGGACTTTTGACAGGCCTGCTTAGGATCTACGTGTTTGAACGTTGTGTAATCTTCCGCCTTATGTAAAATTAACATTTTCATGGGCCTCACCACTTTAGTCATGTGTCGGTCAAGTGAAACTGCGAAATTATTAGAAAAGTATATATTTTACATATCTGCTCATTTTTTTTACACTTTCATGCATTAGAAAAACGGAAAGCGAAAGAAATCATTTAAGATATCACACATGTTTACCTAACATTTTTAATTCGACGTTAAGATGTGGAACTACTTTCCATCCATCGTTACCAACTTTTCTGGGCGCATGACAGTGAGCTCGTTAAAATATATGCAGGCAGGAACAGCAACATTTTGCTAAGGTTGATTTCAAAAGTGCTCACTTTATCGTGAACAGCCTTCAGTTAAATGTTGCAAATAATATTTGCGTGTATTTTATAGCATAATAAATTACTTAAAAAATTTAATTTGTTTTATTTTTATCGATACCTCCATCCCGCACGATCTCGGATACGCTTTTTGCGACTGGTTTTAATATTATATAAGAAGGGAAGCAACATGAAAATTTCCCCCATGTTTTTTGGGGCTGGTTTGGCTGGAGTCGCAATAACATATCTCATCCTTCCGCTGTCAGTCTTCTTTCCGACCGGCGGTCACGTGATGTTCAGCCGATGGCAGGGCAACTTCGCTCTGTACCTCCGTCAAATGTTTACTTAACTCCAACTTTTGACGGATGGACGAATAAAGCACCCTCCATGAAAAAAAAATGGCAATTTGAGTTGCACCACTGAAGATTTACAGTACAAAAGGATGGAGTGACTACCGACTGTTGTGGAATAAGCGGTACACAAATTATAAGTTGGACATAATTTTAGAGGGAAATTTGGATGCAACCTGTTATTAATATGTACTTAGTATTAAATATCATGCTGTAAACATTTTTTACTCTTGGGAACATGCAATTAGGTAATTAAACATTTTTAGTAATGAACATACAATGTAAATATGTTCAGTAGATATATGATGCAATCTCTCTGTAGTACAAAGAAATTCCAAGCCTATTTATGCATATATCTCTCCCCCTCTTCCTCTTAAAAAAGATTAACTGTCGTACATGCCAGTTCATTCAAGTCATGGCAGCCTTATAGGTATGATAATCGTGTTTCTTAAAATTTCCGTGTTACTTGATCGATGCCTGCGGCTAGAAGTCATTAAGTCATGTCCACAGTAGTGCTAATTCTAGTTTGTGGCAAAGTGATACAAAACAGCACGAAAAGAAGGTACGAAACAGCGCTTTCAGAAGTGTTGATAATATAACCGTGAATCACTAAGTATAAGTAATATGTCAGAAGAATATTGGTAGTACTTCTCACTTTTAAGAATTAAAAAAAAAAAAAAAAAACTAACGTAGGTCGCCGATTTTTTACTTATAGCAATTCATAGCAAAGACATTTTAAACGGTTTTGTTAATATTTTAAGTTCGTCATAATTAAATTGGCAACCAACTATAGACATATTTCGAGAAGAAAATTACTTTTCTCTCTTAAAATGTCTAATAAGCTAATATGTAAAGGTTATATTATACCCATAAAATATTCTTATTAAATATTAGTAGATGTAAAAGGCCGATTCTGGCTAACCTCATAATTTCATCCAAAAATGAAGCTTTTTACCTAAAAATTCAAGCAACTTTCCCTTTATCAAGCTACTTTTTCATGTTTCTAGAAGCTCCATTTCTCATCAATTTTCTATTTTAAAAAACAATCCATTTTCATCAAAAACAAGCAAATTTACCACAAAATCAAGCAACTTCACCTCAAAATCAAGATTTTTTCCGTCGAATTTCAGCCCCCAAAAAAATTCTGCACGAATAGTGAGCGCAAAATTTTTAACCAAATTCCATGATTTTCACTCGAATTTCAAGTTTTTTTTCCCTCCAAAATCAAGCTTTTTTGTCGAATTTCAGCCCCCAAAAATTTCTGTATGAATAGTGAACGCTTCAAATCAATCAAATTTAGACCAAAAATGCAAGAAATCAAGCACAAAATCAAGTAAACCTTATCCAAAATATGCTAGATAAGCTAAAATCAAATTTTTTATTTTTCTTAATAAATCAATTTTCTTATAAATAAAATGCATGCAATGCTCGAAATGGAAAACAATAACATATTTAAACAATGGAAAAAGTGTGACGAAGTATTTAACATTGCATGTTTTTCGCCACATAAACACACAAAAGATAAACATATTAACACCTGTAAAAAATGTATCCTTGCTTTATAATTATGTAAATTTTTAAAATTTCTCCTTCGTTTAATATTGTTTGATTATAAGACTGAAATGTAAAGCGTTCTACTTGATTATTTTCTTGTTTGCGACAGTTGGTAAACGTTTTAATGTTAGTTTTTTGTCCCCTAAATTTTCTAAGATTATTGTGTATTATTACAAATAACTTATTTTTTTACTGAAGTTAAACATTTATTTGACTCTACTAAATTAAATGAATTTACACTGTTATATGTTTATATCCTATCTTGAAAAGTTTTATTGAATAATTAATTTTCATTGGTTCTTCTATTTCTTTTGCTAACAAACACATTAGTAGAATAAAGAAATATTTCTTTTAATTCGTTTTTTTCTTGTTTATATAATTCATTGATATTGGAATCAGCCAAAATTAAATTTGTAAAATTATTCTTTGTTATATATACTGTTACTCGTTTACTTGTATTTCTAGGTTGTATGAAAACATTAGTAGAAAATGGGAAAATTTATTTTAATTGTTTTTTTTTCTTCCTTTTCTGTATTTTATAGTGTAATTTGAAAAGGGTAAATTTTTAAAGTTTCTTTTTCTTTGTTGATTTATAAATGGTGTTGTAAATTAAATTAGATCAGCTTTCCGTAGACTGTACCAATATTTATTTTTTAAATCTCTACCTATAATTCTCAACTCTATCAATCTCTTCTCACCCAGCTCAACTGCGATATTGCGCGATATCATTTTTATTGTATATTTATAAGAAAACAAATTTATGATGACTGCAAAAATGGGGGTAGAAAATATAAGTGTGTAACATCGAAATAAGATTATTGATAATAATGAAATCGTTTTTAACTATGTAACTTCTTCTTATGAGGATATTTCTCATTATAGCATTTTTTTTACATATTGTTGTATGTTTGTCCTTAGTAGTTTTATGATGAGAAAATGAATTTATAGATTTATTCTCTTTACATACTGTACATGTTTTTGTTGAATAATTAGCATGTTGAATTTTATTTAGAATATCTACTATTGCATTGTGTAATTTATTATTCTTATGCTTTTCGAGACAGTCATTACAAACATATTTTCCATATTTGCATAGTATTTTCTCATTTTTAACTTATAGCGACTTCTAACATATTCACTAAAGCATTTTTTGCATTTTGTTGTATGTTTGTGGAGATAAAATGAATTGATAGATTTATTCCCACTGCATACTACACGCGTCCTAGTTGAATAATCGGCATGTTGAATTTCATTTGCATTGTGTAGTTTAGTATTTTTTTGCTTTTTGAGATATAGATTACTAACATATGTTCCACATACGCATAGTATTTTCTCATTTTTTAACCCATATTGATTTGTGTCATATTCAGCACAAATTTTTTTACAAGTGTTAATATGCTTGTCTTTTGGGTATTTCTGCGTGTGAAAACTTTCTATATTTAATACTTCGCCACATTTTTTACAATGTTTTTCTTGATTTTCTATTTTTTTTAAATTTAATAAGAAAAATAATTATTGAGAGAATGAAAAAATGTTTTTCTTTAATCATTTGTTTATTTGTAAATAACACAAAAAAAAGAGTCTCTTCTCAACAAGTTGAACAATTCGCTTGAATTCACCAAACTACAAGATCTAGAAACAAATAAATGGTTTACTGCTACAGATTTTGAAATTTATGTATCTAATTTTGGTAAAAAAAAAATTAGTTTTATTCTAGATGGTAAACTTAAAATTTCATTGCCAGAGCACTACGTCAAGATACTTGATAAAAATTCTTTGAAACTAATAAATGAGAAGGGTTTTTTTTAATATAATGTATAAAGGCTTAAAAGAAATGACAAATTGAAAATCTATCCATTATCTAGAATTCTCATAAAAAAATACACAAATAGTATAAATATTATTTTTTCATATTTTCATTTTATTTTTGCTTATTTTGCTTTATTTAGATTGCTCGTTTGCAAAATTTCTATTTCTAAAAAACTTGAAAAATTGCTTGAAAATCGAGAAATTTGCTTGATTTTGGGGTAAAATAGTTTGTTTTTAAAGAGTCACAAATCCTGCTCTATAATTTTTGAAAAAGTGGTAATTTTACTTGATTTTGGGGTAAAAATGCTTGATTTGGAGTAAAAATTTTAGTTTTGAGAGATCCTTTTTTTTTTTTTTTTTTTTTTTTTTTTTTTTTTTTTTTTTTTTTTTTTTTTTTTTTTTTTAGAGCTTAAAATTTTGCCTCAAAATCTTTATTTTGAAGGGGAAAAAAAAACCAACAAAAAATCACCATTCTTCGATGAAAATTGAGTTGCGTTAGAATCGGCCTTTCACATCTATTGAAAGAATTATTGAATATTTATAAAATTTTAATATTATTATTAAGTAGAATCAACAAATTATTCCGATAGTTTCAAACAATTTTTTGAGCTTATAGTTGAGTGGTTACGTTTAAAACTTTTACGAATTTTTAGCAAAAATACAGATTAATTATTTGATCAAATAAGAAATTATTTCCCTAATTCTATATAAGTTTTATTTTCCTCTTAATAAATTAATTTTCTTTATAAATAAAATAAAAATGCCTGTGTTACCTTTAAGTTTGACAAACATTTTAAAATGTGATAGTGGGTAAAAAATTCCTTCCTATAGATTAGATAATGCAACTGAAAATCGTAAAAATATAGTTCGCAATTTCATTCAAATTTACAAAGCTTACAATTATCACTCTTAGAAATCATTGACGATAAATATGAGCGTCAAGATACTGGTGAAAATCTAGAGCAAATAGAAGAAGTTTTTAAAAATTTAGTAGAACTTCGATAATGATGAATTCATTGAATTTATAAAAATTTATTTCGTTTCTCAATCAGATTCATCATCTGTATTGTAACCCATTTCATCTGAATTTTCTAAATCAGTTTAAAAAACTTCTGAGGATTAAAAATGGTTCTAAAATTTTCAAAAACATCTGAATCTGAATTTTTTAAATCGTCTAAAACATCTGAATCTGAATTTTCTAAATTGTCTAAAAGAGGTTAATCATAACCAGATTCTTCATAATTGAGGACAAATGGAAATCCCTCGTAATCAGGATCAGAATAGTAATCTACATCAAATCCCTCGCTAAAATCAGATTCGTTATCAGAATCACTATCTGCAATTGGCAATCCATTCATTTTGAATTTTTTTAGTATGATTATTTATAAGATGTAAATTTTATAAAGAAAAAAAAAATTTTATATTTCTATAAAACGTGAAAATTTACTTGATTTTTGCATAATTTTGCATGTTTTTACCTTGTGCCAAATTCTGCACGCTCATTTTTGTGAACTTGAAAAATTTGCTTCTTTTTGCATTATTTTGGCTTAATTTACTTGCTTTTTGTGACTCTAAAATTGCTGCTTCTAGATACCTAGAACATTGCTTGATTTTGGCTTAAATTGGATTGCTTTTGGGTGAAAACTGTTTGATTTTCAATGAAAAACATGGGTGGTCCAGGATCCCCATTATACATATACTAACATTGTACTGTATGTACCATATATATATATGAGCTGAACAAACAAAAACTAATAATTTTTTATAGATAACAGTGAAATATTTTTTTCTCCCAGTTTTGTCTGATGACGTAAATATGTCAGTAAGAAACGTTTGTTTTGAAAATAAAACACCAAAATGACTTTTAATGGTAGTTTACGTAAATACTGTTTCTTTTTGACTATCAACAACGTACCGCATTTATCTTTGTATTTAATTTATACTGAATACGAATAAATATTATATTTAATAGACAGAATGTAAGTGATAGTGTGAAGTTCTCGTGAGGCAACTCTACTCAACTGAGCAATGAACTGGAAATATTCACAGTAAGGAATTACAGCAGCATTTTGCTGGAGTGGGGATGGAAAATTACTGTGTGCCTCCCAAGCCCTACTTCTCCATCTTCACCTACATATTGCAGTCGGCAGGGGTCGAACCTGCGACTATCTCAGAATTTGCAAGTTTGCCTTTGAGGTATTTAGGAATCTTCGCTTCTTCCCAGGAATGTTTAAATGTGCAGTAAATTATATGTCTTCATACATTTTATCCAAGATTACAGCAGCGTATCACAATTACTTCTAACCATTGTATGACATATTCAAAGTAAACAAAAACATTTAAAGAGTCTCTTAAATAAACACATGGTAGTAAAAATTTGTTCCTGTTATTTTAAGTTGTTATATTTTAAATGCATGTTTTAACAAAATGCATGGTATTTAAATTCGTATTCAATTTAGTAAAGTAAGTAGATATTCGTGATATTTAAATGTAAAGAAACTTGACGATATACTCAGAAGTACATATGTTTTATAATTACGTAGTTTACAGGATCGATGCCCTACCGATACTACGATAAATCTGAGTGTAGTCACTTTCTCCTAAAATGACCAAATACGGGTAAGTAGGGAACATAAGGGTCTGTCTACATTTGTCTACATATCCCAACCTCTTTCTTAGGACAAGGACGCACTGATTGGCGCACGTGACCCTCTGACGTCATGACGCTGTCCCAAGCTGCCGTGTCCCATGTCAACATGTATCCCAAGAGTTGAAGCAATCGGAAAAACTGAAATTTTGTCCGAAGTGTCTTCGTTCGGTCTAAACAATTTTATTTGAAGCCTAAACCTTTTAAAATGAAAGTTTAAAAATCAAATTTTGATGCCAATTGGCGAACTTATTTAAAATAAAACCTTTAAGGCGTTTACTATAGATAAATATTCAAATCAGCCATTTCATAAACTGTAAATAACAACAATACAGCAAATTTAAACATCAGTATTCAACTACATATAATATACCGAATTTAGTGCGATCTAGTGTCAGATTCTGAAAGCTGACTTCGGACAACGCATTCGTGGACCATATTCGGACGGCGTCAATGTGTCATCACTTGACGCTGAGTTTCTGACACGTCCACGTCCACAGGAACGGCTGAATGTAGACACGGCCTAAGAAGGAAGACCGCGCGGGTTCAGTCCAGTACGAAAGCAGATAGTGAAGTTACGTCATTAATTATGGCTTCCCTCCCTCTTACATTTCGTTTTTATGCTATTTCATCCTCTTTCTCTCCTGTAATGTTATCTTTACTGTAACGTTTTCAAAGTGCTTTTCTTCCACGTCTTCTTTGTGCTATTCTATTTCGTCCGTATTGCCGTCTAGTCCAATTCTTCAACATGCATTTCTTCCTTAGTAGTCTTGAAATTTATTTTCACTCTTATTTTATCTGATTTATTTGCTACTTCCGGGGCTTTTTTTTTTTTTACCGTACCCGTTTCATTAAAATCATATTACAGTCAGGCTACGCTAACAGGGACAAATCTCTGGGTATTAGAAGAAAAAGGATTAATCATATTTTACGCTTTACGTGTGTTTTTTTTTTTTTTTTAAGTCATCAGACATGGACAATCACACACGGTAACACAAGTTAGACTGAGTTTACAAGCAACTTAAAAAAAAATTTGTTGACGTTAATATAAGAAATTAGCGCTAGCTGTCCAATACAAAAAAAAATTCTACGGTAGAACTTAGGTTCCTTAACATCTGAGTTTTTCTTTCTTTATTTATTAAAAGCACGGAGAAAGCAGCCAGTACATAAGAATGTGACAATTTTGAAGAATGTTGTGACTAAATGCTAGTTGGGCTGGGTGAAGTCACGTTAAACACTTAGCTTTTGGGAGCCGAAAGTGTGTTGACAACGGCAGCGAAAACCTGCGATCCATTGTGGGGTTCGGTTATGTTTAGTTATTAATAGAGACCTGCGAAATTCACGTTATTATTTAGGGACATGTTACACTTGAAACATGTACCTTTGCAATATGTTTGTCATTGGATCATACTTTATGTGACACACCATGGGTGACTCTGCACCAATACATGAACACTTCACAATTGTGTGCCCCAGTCACGTGTCGTTCAGTCAGAGAGGGAGTGTCTTCACAGCTATGCAGCAGCCAATGGGGAAACGACGCCATATGTAGTGCATACAGTACTGCAAAGTTCAGATTTATGCCGAATAATAACGCGAATATTGCATGTCCCTAGTTATAAACAGATAATAAAGATCGCCGGTTTGCCGCAAGTTGCTATTCCGGCAGGCCCAATCTGTGATTTCTATTCTGCATAAGGGACCGCGGTGGCTGAACGATTAGCACGCTCGCCTCCCACCAAGGCTAACCGTGTTTAATCACTGGCCGGGTAGCCGGATGTTTGCGAGTGGGAATTGTGTCGGACGATGCCGTTGGTCGGTGGGTTTTCTCGGAGTTTACCCCGCCCCTTCAGTCCGGCGCTGCTCCATATTCACTTCAATCACCCTCATCGGCTCTCAAGACTTCGATGTTAAGAGCCGCCCAAATTTCTTCACTCACTCACTCATTCATTCTTCTGCTATGAATGTTAGTTTACATGTTTTCAGTTGTAAACAAGCCCCAACGGCCGGACATGCGCGCTTCTCGTCCGGAGGAGACGTGCGACGTTTTGTGAGCGCGACTTTCATTTCCTTGCACATCTTGCAGACCTTGACATTGAACTATCATTCCTGGTCGTCGAGAGAGGGGGGCCTGCGCTGGGGTTGCTGGGCAACGTGTCGCAATGCAAGGCAGGGGCTACCACATCGAGGGATCCCATCCTACCTTCCCGGCGGACTCCCAGGGTCCTCGACGAGTCGTCAACGCGTCACGCGCACGTCGCGAAAAACTCCGGACTTCTGCGATGGTCCGCGTCCGACTTCCGACACGGAAATATTTACCAGACCCTGCCTGATTCATTCGCACGGCGAAAGTGTGTTTGTTTGTTTGTTTTAGAGAGTCCGTAAGATCGTTTTCAATACATAGCTGTACAAAGATACTGGACAAGTCAAATTAGAGTATATAAAGTTTTTACACCGGGTGTAGTAAACACACACACATATATGTCAGATATCACGTACACACATCACATCTTTCTTCATAATGTAACTAGACTTTTTCCAACATGTAAGGCGTCATCGTTTTACTGAAACAGAAGAAAAAAGGAACGAGAAAAACCGTAGCAAATTTATTGAAGGTTTTGCGGTAATTTATTGAAATGTTGGCTACCAAAATGAGACGGCCCTTTCTGGACTAATTTTAAGTGAACTGAACCCATGTGTGTTTTTTTTTTTTTTTATTCTAGTGCCATGCTTATGAATGAACTCATTTTTCTACAGTAAATTACTGTTTTTGGAAACGAATATAAGTAGTGAAAACATGTACTCACATGCAAATATTAATATCTCCGAGCTCTTGAAAAGAGATCTACATGAGTCCGACTTTCTTTTGCCATTGATTATTCTTACAGCTCCAAGACTAATGAGAAATATTATATTTCCTCACAAATAGTCTAGAATACATTTAAGGAATATATTTTATAATCCGCTAGTGATAGTCTGGCTTCAACATAAGCAACGGATTCGGTCACGGGTCAGTGCTGCTATCTCGTGATGCTCAGAATGAACTAGTACCACCTGAAATCTTGTATCCATAAAAAATAAGTAAATTTATTTTAAAAGTATTATTCTAAAATGTGTTAAGAAATAAGTCTCACTTATAGTTAAATATTCACTACAAAAACACAATTAGTGTCAATGCATTCTGTAATAACGGAAAAAAATATATAATTCAACAAGCAGATCGTTGATTTCAGAACACAGCCCGCTGCGTTGCCAAAACGTACATCTTTGCACAAAGATATCAATAAAGATACGGCTTATAGAATACCACATAAAAACACTCACGAGTAACATCTTTATTGGCCATCTCTATGATAAGGACGATCACGTTGACTGTCTTGTTCAAGTTCCCAAGTTAGAGAATACGACCCCAGACCGTCGTATTTCAAATGCTGGGCGTAGCAACCACATGACAATTAGTATTTGCGTAAGGCAGAATTTACAATAGACTGTTGCATCCGTTCGTCATCCGCCCGCCCGTCATACATTCGTTCGTTTCCCAATCAAACGATTTACAACCTAACTTCGTACGTCCGTCGTAAGTACATTGCTGCAAACTAGTAAAAACAAAACTGTTTACAAATAGAACAAATTCTCCATTAAAATAAAAGTGAAAATATTTGGCGGTATTGTGTTTTTAAGTACCCAAAACGCACGTAGGCTAGACGTACGGAAATTAATCAATGTAAAAAAAAAATCTAAATATCATATAAACCATGACTTTATTGCTTTTACTATTGCACAAAGGAGCTCGTACTTCCGAACGTATTTATCAATTAACCTTCAGGAAATGTAACTTAATTTAATTTTACAGTTGCATAAACAAACATACGAAACAAAAGACAGGCAAAACAAAACACTGCACACTTGTAAAGAACTCTGGATGAACGAGTAACAAAACGTGCAAGTTTAGAAGGCTGTAATTTCATCCGTTCGTCCGTCAAAAGTTAAAACTTTCCAAGGTTGTGACGGACGGGCGGATAGAATTAATGACAACCTCTGATTGGCTGCCGGTCACGTGATTGACGGACGGATGACGGACGGACGCGACGGATTGTTGTAAATCCTGCCTAACGATGATGATCGGAACAACCCCATTACAAATTCGTACACTCAGCCAAGCGATCGAGAATGTGCAACACACTGGGTTTATCTAGCGTTGTTGGTAGTTGATTTGTGAATAGTGATGTAAATGTATTATGTATACCGCGCGTTACACTTGCGGCGAGTATTTGTATACAGTCGGTGTATGAAGCTGCTGCAAAAAATGGACGAGAAGCTATGAAAACTCTTGTCATATTGGCGACTGCTTGCTTCAAAAGAATTAAACGCAAGAGTAATCTGCTACAGGTGAATAAACATGGCATGGGCCATCAACGTACTGTGAATATAGCAGATTGAGAAGGAAATCCTAGCACATGTGGATCAACAACCATGCAGCGTTACGTTAACAAAGGGCAAGTTTCGGTATCGGAAGATTTCACTTAAAAAGTGAAATTCACAGTACGGCATCTCCAGCAGTACACAATGCAAACAAAGTTCCATAGTAAAATTATCTTCAGTAACAAAATATTTTTTAATTGAGCTTGACTTTTTTTCTTATAATAGCCGCACATATGGAGAACAACCCAGACGCAACATCCATTGAAGAATATCAGCAGGAGTTTGGTGTAAACACGCGGGAAGATATAATTTGTGTATGTTTCACTGGCCCGTACCATGGCGATAATAGATGATGGAGTGGCAACAGCCTATCTTCTCCACGTTTATCAAATGAAGCCGATGCCTTGTCTGACTTCTTTCAACTGCGCATGCGCAGACCGATTGTTTACGTCAGCCGCCATATTGTGAGTGGCAAAAGTTACATTAGTAACCAATGTAAAACATGCGCCTTTTTGCCACTACTAGCCCTGTCCTTGTCTTTCATTTTCGGCTTCACTTTCGTGTCTCGGCTTCCACTCCATAGACTAATACCTCCATGGTCCGTACATTCTGCCATTTCACGAGGACCGATCAGCAATGCCAGCTTGGTCTGGACAACGTTAGAGTCCCGAATGAAAACAACCCAGCACAGAATGCAGTTCTTCCTACGTCTTGTTGACCCTCGGGTACGATACCGCTCACTCCAACCACTTGCTTTTTTTTTTTTTGGTGTCTTCCGGTGGTGTGACAGGCGTGCTGTGGTTTATGGGGGTTGTAAATCAACAACGCTCGACCCATGAGCCAAGGAAGAGTACGTGCGGCGAGCGTTACACATGGGTTGAGGGAACCGCCCGCCCGCAATGATCGTGGACGCAACTGCTCTTTGTGTTAAGGTTGAAGTATAGCAATTGTCTATGGAGCACTGCACCTGCCTGTACGATGCGAATAACTCATAAAAAAAACTAGTACATACACCATAAAAAACAGTCCAAAACGTGTGATTTATGCTGTATATGAAAGAAGAATATATATATTTTGCAACATTATAGAATGTTTTACTGAAATATACTTTCTAAATGTAAAAAGTTAATCGTTCGATAGAGTCTACATTTTTAACAAAATTTAAGGGCATTTCCGTTTTGGATGTTTCGGAAAGCAGAATTTACCAGAAAAACTTCTTCAAGAAAGGTCTTCATAATATTTACTGTGATCATGTGTAATAAAATCATAGTAATAATGTATCATATAAATTTTATAATTAACTTCAGTTACGTCAGTTTCAGGCATAAATGTTTGTGACAAATGGACGCACATAAAATCAATTATAAAAATTATTTCCTACATTATTTTTACAATTTTCTTGCATACAATCATAGTAAACATTACAACGATATTCTATGACGAAAATTTCCTTACTAATTCTGCTTTCTGAAGCATCCAGAATGGAAATATGCTTAAATTTGGTTAAAAATACATACTATTTTAATCGATTATTTATTTTACAATTAAAAAGTACATTTTAGTAAAATATTTTATTATGTTGCAAAATATATACTTTCTTCTTTCATATACGCATAAATCACACTTTCCCGACAATTTTCACAAAGGCTACAATGACACGCGCGTCAAATGTTCCATCGCCGCTACGCGCAAGGCTTTCAATTGGCGCGCAATGTTTTCGTCGTGCTGCGTGTACATACAGGCAGGACTTAAGCAGTTATCTGACCCTCAGAGGCGTGTGGTAAACTTTTGCAAGGTAGGCTGTGTTTTTGTTATCTGTGTTGTACCTAATCGTTTGCTAGTTATCACACCGACCACTTAACGTCAAAACTTCAGTGAATTTGACGTCACAGCACGTGTGTAATGGGTGCCTCGCCGCTCTCTCGTGAGTGTCCGCAGTACATTCAGTTTCTTCCGGCTCCACTCTGGTTACTGGTTCCTGCTAAGTGCGTCGAGTGTGTATAGCACTGAGCAAGCACAATCTTACCTTGCAACACCATCACACACCACTGCTGACCCTATCAACTTATTGGGGGAAAGTCTGTAGCTTATTTCAGTACAGGATCCTATCGTAGTTTTCTTGCGCCCGACTAGTTTCTTTATCAAGGATGCAGCAGTTTTTTCACAAAAACATTTTTTAACTATGTCGGAAGGCTCATATATATATATGTCTTGAAAGTACTGCTCTCTTATCGTCCGGAGTACGTTTTATTTCCATACGTAAACACACTAGAGACATTGTTCATAGTTCCGTCGAAAGCCCCGTATTTCAAAGATGCTTTAACACAGTTGATGCGCAGGGAAGTAGTTTCTAGAGCGCATTCCCAACTTCTGTAGGAACACTACCATCCCATCGACATAGCTCTCACAATCAGTGACCGCTTTTATTGTAGATAAGTCAGGTTATTTTACATTTGTCATGAAGAACTAATTTTCCTGTCACTAAAAAAAAAAAAACGCACTGAATAAAAACAATGCAATCCACATAGAAAATGTTACGGTCACGAAACAGCTGAACTGGTATAATAAAATAATTTACCTTTATGGGTAGATTTAACATTTTAACAAAGTTTTGCAAAGTAATATACGTTAAAATTTTTTACTAATTACACTAATTTTTTACATGCTGTATACCTATTTCCAACAATGTATAATATACTCAGCAGAAAAATATTATCGGCCATTTAATAAGAACCGATCAATATCAACGTAATCCCCATAGTAAGAATTCATACACTAAAAAGGTTCGTAATTTCATTCATATCTTTTATATAATAACCGCCAATAATATTTTTGTAAATACTGTACTACAAAAGCTTTAAAGGAAATTTTACTATATTTTGTAATGCAAATATATAATGGTTCTGTGTATATTGACAAGCAATTACTGTAAGATTTAAATTTGTTAAAAACATAAAAATATATAATTTTCAATTTTCCATATATCTGTGCACTAAACACACTATTTTTCCTTTACAGAGTAACAAAAAAATGAGATACTAGTTTCAAAATTAATTGTTTCTCAAATTTACTGAGCACTTTTGAAAGCGCTGCTTAAGATCTACTAGTATGCACATTAAGTATTCTTCAGCCTTATGTAAAATTAACATTGCCATGGGCCTCATCACTTTATTTATGCGTCGGTCAAGTAAAACTGTAAAATTATTATAAAAGTAAATATTTTACAAATCTGCTCAGTTTTACACTTTGGTGAATAAAAAAAAAAAAGAAATAACTTAAGTCATCGCAAATGGTTACCGAACACTTTTTATTCGACGTTAACATATGCGCTACTTTCCATCCATCATTACCAACTTTACTGGACGCAGTTCACTCAGTGAGCCCGTTTAAATATACGCCAGAGGGAGCAGAGACATTTTTCTAAGGTTGATTTCAAAAGTGCTCACTTTACCGTGAACAGCCTTTGCCCTTTGGTATTGATGGCTTTTGAAATCGATGTTTGAAAATTGTCACTGCTCCTGTAACATTCGTATGTTTCAACGGGCACGCTGACCTGTGTGACCCAGTCAAGTTGGCTACAACGGAAGGGACGTTGTCATGTGTCTTAAATTTGAATCATAATTATTAGGTAAACATTTGTGAAAATGAAATTATTTCTTATACCTCAGATTTTTTTTAAAATTAAATATAATTACACAGTTTCACATTAGTCTTGACCGGACGCACGAATAAAATGGCCAGGCCCATGGACACATTAAGTTTGCACAAGGTGTAAGAATACGCAGTGAACATTTAAGAGGTTTGTTCCGGCGACCTGAGCTTTTTACTCTCGAGAGCAAGTTGAGAATTTCTGAGAGCAAGAAAAGAACAGAAAAGAACAAAAAGTGCACTGCTCTTTTCTGCTACCAACCGAACGCCAAAAGCCACGGAACTGTTTGCTACTAATCAGCTGATCACAACATCGTCAATCTGTAATTTTAAACTTGATTGAGTATGGCATTGTAGGGCGACGGACAGTTTCGAGGCGGCAAAAAAGGGCATGTCCGGTTAAAAGAGGATGCCTGGTAACGCTACTAGCATCAAATACTGTCGTAATTTCTACACAACCCTAACCTTGCAACGCCTGATAAAACAAAAACTAAGTTATTGCCATTGATATTGGTTATTAGGGGCAATTCAGGTTCTTTTATTGCTCAGCATGTTAGATAAAGTGGCCTGTGATTGGTTATGACAAGTATTTAATAATCACTGCGACTATCATAATACTTGCCTTCAAGGATGAACATAATATTTTCATCATTAGCTACAATTACATTTACACGCCGTTCTCAGAGGATGACCAAACATATTCGCAAATAAATAAACGTGACAGAAAAGATTTTGAAGCAAAACTAGCACTATCTCGTAGTCCAGACTATAAACACACAAATTTGGCGCCATTTTTTCTTGCTCTCGATCTCACTGCTCCTCTGCTCTTCCTCGACAGCAAGAGCAGAAAGTGCCTGCTCTTTGTGAGAAAAAGAGCAGTGCTCTTGACGCCGGAACAGCCATAAAAAAAAAAAAAAACACTTCCGGCCAAACGAACGCTCAAAATGAAAAGGAGCAAGAAAAGAGCAGAAGTAGTAGAAAGCTCAGGTCGCCCAAACAAACCTAAGGGCTTTCAAAATTGCTGTGTTTACCGTGAACAGACTTTATTTTTCTAGAGGATGGCTCGAAGCTGCCACCTGCAGTAAGCCGTCAAGCACTGACGTCACCAGTCCGTGGTCTGGTTCTCCTCTCTAGGAGGTGCTGCACTGACGCACACTTAGTCACTGTGTGGAATTTCAGGCAGTGTCAACGCTAATATAGCCAACATGGAATGAGCAACTCACACTCCGTATCTGGTTCTCACAAATACTCGAACACGTTGGAAATAGTCTTTGAGAAGAATATTCCTGCTAGCACAGCATGTGCACATTTTAACCTTTTTCAAAGCCATTTTAGTTGTAAGTTCCGGGTGTTTCAAATTAGAAAAAAATTTAATGCGTTCTGTACTATAGTCTATTCGCGATTTCTTCACACTTCTTGAATCAAACCTTTGATAAATCACTCAATGTATGACAGGTTTGGTCGTTTCCTAAGTATGTCATGTATCAGTATTACAAGCGTTTTATACTTATGTTAACATTAAAAAGTCTCTTTTTTTTGTTTAATTGAAAATTTACTAACATTTCATTTATAAATCAGAATATCTCATTTATAATTTATATGAATAAAAGCCGCAAGGAAACAGGCGTGTTGATAAAGGCTGTCCATGATTAAATGAGCACTTTCGAAATCAACCTTTGAAAAAAGTCACAGCCCCTACCTGCATATATTTTACGGGCCGCCTGAGCGACATGCGTCCAGAAAAGTTGGTAACAACGGATGAGAAGTAGTTCCGTATCTTAACGCCGAATAAAAAGTGCTAGGTAACCATTTCTGATAACTTAAATTATTTCTTTCGCTTTTTTAATATTTTTTTAAATGTATCGAAGTGTGAAAATTAGCAGATTTGTTAAATATTTACTTTAATAACTTCATAATTTCACTTGACCGACAAATGAATAAAGTGATGAGGACCATGGCAATGTTAATCTTACATAAAGCGGAGCAAAATGCACAACGTGCGTACAAGTAGTTATTACGCAGTGCTCATTTTACAGTGAATAGTATATAATGACTTGTAAGAAATCGTTCTTATGCAAGATATTATTACACTGAGTGCATACGAATGCGGTGCTTTGTCTTTCTGGTGTAATTTTATATACTTAGTTGAGATTTATTTGCATGAAACGAAGGAATACCCTGGCAGTATAACTTTAGCAGCGCTTCACAAAAAGTTACAAGTAACTGTGAATTGAATATATCAGCTGACACACAGTACTTACTGGGTTACCAATAAACACTAATTTATTTAACTTACGAAAAAGAAAGTAACGTTTTCCAGTAGAGCTGGCATTCAAGACCAAGATTGCGCGGATGAAATAATTCTTGGAATTTTTATGTCTACCATCAATGTGGGGAAGTTGTTTTGTTTCCTGGGGGATATATATATATATATAATGGTCAGAAACTTTTAAAAATAAATCAATGGGGCCAAATACTGGGGGAAATCAGTAGTTTTCTTGTTTATTACTGATGTTTTGTGTACTAGGTTTGTCGGTAATGTTTTTGTTAGCAATGCAACCCTACAAGAAAGAGGAGTTGTTTACAAAAACAGGATTAGTCCAAATAAATAAATATATATATAAACTATATTGATTTCCCCCAGTATTTGGCCCCATTGATTTATTTTTAAATGTTTCTGACCATTATTTATTTATTTTTTGAAATATGACAATCATCAACGTTACTTAAGCATTTTTCTCGTCTCTCTACAGAAGCTTGTTAATTAGGTGAACAGTTATCGTGTTTAGAGTTGTAATAATTTTGCCACAGAATCCCGTGGTTAAAATTTTAGCATAGTTAAAATATTTAATTACGTAAGGAGCTGGGAATATAATTAAGGTGGTCACGAGCAGATGGGTTTCGCAGGTCAGTGACCTTGTAGAACAGACTCCACAGTCAGTGAATACTCGACCCTCAGCTATTTGTAGATTGGCTACTAATCCACAGAATAACCAGCTTTACCCAACATCAGGTAGCATGAAATTTGGTTCTTTTTTTCTTGTAGATTTGTGAGTGATTCGGAGTTCTGCAGGACGTGTCTTTGTAATTGCGGTCTAGTTGAGAACGTAACTCAACTATGTACTTACATATTTCCCAAGTCTAGCGTGCTCTTAAATGAAGTCACGAAATTTTCCATCTCTATGGCGGCGTTATACAGTGATAGTAGAGCAAGGCATTTAATGAGTTTGCATTTTTCTATGATATAATCATTGCTCGCATATAAGGGAATTCTGTAAAATGAAGTAATTTGTTAAACAAAGGTAATTCGTTAGGATTTTTTTCCGTCGTTTCTTAGGAATATGTCACTTTCGGCAATTTTTAGATCATTTAGAGCGATTTTAGTAGTTTTCTGTAAGGTAATTGCAAAATATTGCGATTAGAAATAAAAAAGTTATTATTTAGTATTTCTGTTCAAATTGCCTGTTTCCAAGAAACAAGTGGAATAGCTTCCACCCATATTTTTCAATGAATGTGCACAATGGACACCCCTATCGAGTTATAGCTTTCAAAACAGTAGCTCCAGAAATTCCAGTGCCTTTTTCACCTGTGCTGACAACACTAGGAACGCGGATCAAGGCTTGCAGTAATTATTGTTAGAACTTCGACTTTGTGAACAAAGTAGGTATAGGCTGTTCACGGTAAAGTGAGCACTTTTTAAGGCCCTTATAAATTTTTCCTTTCATCTAATTTCCATCTTCCTCCTGCTTTTTAATATAAACATTGCAATGTGACCAATAAACACAGTGTATACATTTCACCACCATTTAATTTAATGCCTGAGGCTGCAATAAGATATATTTATAAGCGGTTAATGCCTGTTGCAAGGGCCTTAAAAAGAGCTCACTTTATCGTGAACAGCCTCTGACTCATTCGTTCGATATCGTACCAGTCGAAACCTTTTGGCTTATAAAAAAACTGCAGTTACACACAGTTTTAGTTTCCTTCCCGGTGCCATAACCTCTTAAGAAAAATCTCAAGTGCCACTAGTGGAATAGCTATAGGTTGTGGATAAAGTAGTGAATGATCTGAACTATGCAAGCGATGAAGTGGGTGCCGCAATATATGTGAACATCAAAGTCTTGATGATTGTGTCAGATAAGAACAGCGGATATAAAGCATTGTGTACAGTTAGCAAAAACTTTGTCGGGTGACAATTTTTCTCTCGTTGACTGAATTATATCCAGAAGACATTGCTTGCTTTTACTGCTGCCAGTATGTTCCAATTGTTTCTGCTGAGGTAGGGAGGAGATTTTCCATGTGTATGTCCTTATTAGTAGACAATAGATAGTAATTTTTATTTTTTATTCTACGTCAAGTGATTATTATTCACTCTAATTCAAATATGTTTTGAAAGTAACCTGAGATACGTCTTTTAGAAACCAATCGAAGCTAACATGATCTCTTCTTAACTGTTGTGAAAAATACAATTTTAAAGGCCGATAATACAAATAATATAACTACCTCTTCAATAACCAAATTTAAATATTTTAAAAGTCATTTGTAATTTTTTTGGTATTATGTTTTTTACTATATTTGGGTTATTAATGCACTTTTTATTTGTTACTAACAAGCAAATTACAGTTAGTTATCTGCCTTGCCCTGGGGTTGATATGCTACACAGTGGGTGTAGACAACAAGACTGTAAGTTACTATCATTCGTAGACCCAGACTGAAGCGCATATTCAGGAACGCTATCTGCACATAGTCGACGTAATACGTCTGTGAAGGAACCGGATACCCGTCATTTAGCTGAAAAGTCGTTTGGCAGGTTTTTTTTTTTTTGCCAGAAACCTGATCAGTAGACACTAAGCGAAAAAAAATTTCGAGTTAACTTATCTTCGAAAACACTCTAGCTGCACGATTCACTCATGACTGGATGGACCAGTTTTTGACTCGGTTTAGTTATTTTCTAACTATTCACCATAATATTATCCGTTAACCCAGTAAAACGCGATGGTAACTTTGTAAATGCGCTAAAGCTAATAATCAAATAAATCTGCCTGAAATATGTACAGTACGTTGAAACCTACACTCTAAATCTAAATTAGTGATTTCGATCGGAAAAATTATTTTAATGATTTTACAGTTAATGAGCTGTTATAGGCCGTTAACAGTAAAATGAGCACTTTTGAAAGCCGCGCTTAAGATCTACTTGTATACACGTTGCGTATTCTTCCGCCTCTAATTTTAACACTTAGATGCATTTAAAAACAGAAAGCGAAAGAACTCCTTTAAATTATTCTCAAATGGTTACCTAACACTTTTTATTTGACGTTAAGATATGGAACTACTTTCCATTCATCGTTACCAACTTTACTGGGCGCATGTTACTCAGTGCGCCCGTTAAAGTATATGCAGGCGGGGTAAGTGACATTTTTCTAAGGTTGATTTCAAAAGTGCTCACTTTATCGTGAACAGCCTTTACATGCGGGCGAATCAGTGGAATGCGCTGGGGTTTTACTGCCAGGCCAGTGCAATTCATTGCGAATCAGTACGAATAACTGTTTTATCAGTGACTAACAACAATTGAAATGATCAGTAAAATCTTACTTATTCGAGTGGAGCGATTTCAGCAGATCAGCAATCAAACTCGCTGATCTGTAGCGGTCTCGATTGTTTCGATATTACACTGTAATAGGCAGTCAACTGTTACCGCGATTAAACGTCGTTCCCACTGATCGTCCAAACGCCTGTTCTGCCAAAAACCTGTCTGTGATTTAAGACAGGAATTTTTTGGCCACACGCTTGCTCGACAAAATTACTTTTCGGCCAAATGACGCCCCCCTCTCCCGAACTCCAACCAAGGAACCTCGAACTACCCCAAACGACGAATCCAGCCTCCTACATGCTGTTCAGGGTAAACAGAGTACTTTTAAGAGCCCTTTTTATGATCTACTTGTATGCATGTTGTGTATTCTTCAGCCATCACTTCATTCACGTTGTGGCGGACGCTAGGGAGCCGCACATTACGAGTTAAGGTATCATAGACTATACATTTTGTGCGAGCCTGCTGTTGCCGTAACACATGTCGATTGACCCACTGCCGGCCACTTTAAAGAGTGAGCGCAATTACGAAAGGTGAAAAAAGAAATATTAAAACCGGTATAAAGAGAGTCTAATTGAGGCTAAGTTTATTTCCTGTTGAGAATAGAATTTAGTAGTTCCTGCCTAGTACATAAGAAAGCTAATTATAATTAGACGGCAACAACAACAACAAATTAAGTTAAACTTGATTATTTCAACAACATCTTTACATTAAAATTTAAACCACAGCACCTATAATAATAATTTATGTGTTATATAGGTAGATATTAGATAACATACAATAAAATTTTAATAAAATATAAATAATTACCACCAAAATATACAATTCTTCAAGTAAATATTTATATCAACAAGTAATTAATATAAATACTCCCTTACTTAAATGAAAAAAGTAAGGGATTTGATGTATATAAGAGTTTATACACAATGTTATTTACCTTATAATAAGTTAGTATTATAAGATATTTAAATATTATAATATAAATAATTTATTATCGTATCTTTATTTATTTTTATTTATGTGATAATAAATCATTTATATGATAATATTTAACTTATTAGTTTATAAATTATTAATTAGTTATAATATATATAATTAATAATGTACATATATATTAAATTCTTATATCACTCCCCAGACAGACGTGCGAGACCGAAGAACGGCGTGAAGTTGTCAGAGGGACAGCGAAGACGAGGACATCTCGAATTCTAGGCCTGGAGGAGCTTAGAGCCTTTCTTCAGTATATGGTGAGCATAAGCCCGGCTTGGCAGTTAGGCGTCATCCCAGCTCTCAAAATCCCGTTAACCATTCGAGTAAATAATCATTAATTTCTGGCAAGACTAGGTCTTTAACTTCTACTCATTGCTAGACGTTTGTACTCGCTAATATCACCACTTCGGTAAGAATTATTGAAGCATATTGTTCAGTATAAAATTGATTGTATTGTCCTATATCATTTATTAACTAACGATATAATAAATGTGTTTTGTATAAAGAAATTTTAACATATTAGAGTAACCACTGACAACTACGCACCCCTTAGTGTTTCCCATTCCTACTGTGTTCACGATATTAAGCTCACTAAATAGTAGCCACCATACAGGAGCAACATTTAAGCAGTAGAGGACAGGACAGGAGTAGGGAGGCGCTACAACGTGTCGGTAAAGTGAAACTGTAAAAGTGTAAGAAAATCGATTTCAAAAGTGCTCAATTAACCGTGATAAGCGTATATAGGCTATTCACGGTAAAGTGAGAACTTTTGAAAACCCTCTCGTTTGGAATAATAATCAATAAATATATTTTATTTTATCCTTGGATGTTAACTTCCTAGTCCGGTGGAATAAACACATTGTATTTATTTCTTACATGGCAATTTTTATATAAAAATGTGGTTAGAGGATAAAAAAAATGGCTGAAAGGAAAAATTAACTACAGTATCAAAAGTGCTCACTTTACCGTGAACAGCCTATAGCACTGCGTTCTGCACGAAAGTTGCATACAAACATACCGCTTAGCTTCGCCATTCTACCAGACTACCTTGCTCTAACAATCCCCCCCCCCCTTTTTTTTTCCACCCAGGGGCCCGCTTCAGGTATACGAGTCACGTGACTCAGCTGTGACTTGCATGACTACCTACTCTTAAGCCACGTAAACAGTTACTAACCATATCGCAATACTTTCAGAGTCAATCTGCTTTTCACATCAAGGGTGCCGCCTACCTCGAACTAAATGTTTGGCGCGTTTTTTGTTAATCGAATTTTATTTTTGACAGACCTGCGTAGTGTTCTTGTGAACACGCGTAAGAATAAAAATAACAATAAACAAGGTATAATAACGCAGATGAATTGGTCGAATACTTAAAATTAATCTATGTCTGGTTAAGATATATGGAGAGAAACCTATAGACATGTGATATCCATTGGCAACAAAATTACGTCATAAAACTTACATTTCCAAAAATTGAAAAATCTATTAAGAACTTGCCATCGCAATCAAGATGTACTAACCGGGCGGCGGAGGATGTGGTAGGGTTCGGGGGGGGGGGGAACAAGGCAAGCCGTTATTGGTGTAGTAAATGAAATTAAACCACATACAACGACTGCGCAATGAAGTATAATTAGTTCACCGTTACTACAGCAGTTTTGTTATAGGCTGTTCACGGTCAAATGAGCACTTTTGAAAACTCTGCTTAAGATCAATTTGTGTACACGTTGTGTGTTCTTCCGCCTTATGTAAAATTAACATGCGTCGGTCAAGTGAAACTGTGAAATCATTAAAAAAGCAAATATGGAACAAATATACTCGCTGTTACACTTTGATGTATTAAAGATTTCAGAAAGCGAGAGAAATAATTCAAGTTTTCACAAATGGTTACGTAACACTTTTCGTTCGCTAAAATATATGCAGGTAGGAGCATTGACTTTTTTCTATGGTTGAGTTAAAAATTGCTTACTTTATCGTGAACAGGCTTTATCAACATTTCGTCCAGCAATTACCTACCTCTAACTGCATATATTTCAACGTAAATGACGACTAAAATATTTCGTAAAGTTGGCAGTGAATTATGAAAAGTAGATGTATGACTAGACGTCTCGTTACTGGTGAAATGTTTAATCCATTCAGAAAACACTGTACAAAATTGCGTAATAATGGACGGGTAGGCAATTTTTTGTTAGTACCGTACACCCCGAGGTTAAAAGTCATATTATCTCTTTCTATAGATAAGTTATTAGACTATTCAAACCTTGCCACTGTATAGTTTATGAATAGTTCATATATTTCTACAACCGAATGTAGAGCCTACAACTCCTTAGTAGAGACCTGCAAAATTCGCGTTATTTTGTAGCTGCAGACTAAAATACAAGATGCTGTATGCTTGCCTGTCTTCTTCCATTAGCCGAAAACAACGAATTTGAAGTGGAGAGAACACGCAGGTTAAGGACCCCATACAGTTGGCAGTAGCCAATGAAAATACGATTTGTTCTCATGTAGGAATAGGGCTGTGAAGTCTGACATGCTAAGTACCAAAAAGTAACGCGAATTTTGCAGGTCTCTAGTTATTAGTAGTGACAACGGAAAAAGTGCAGTTTTAGCTTAAGTATGTCTGTAATATTTAAATCGGTGGCAATTGCAATCGGTTACGCCGACTGCTGTGCGAGATTCTGGAACACGTCTTGCATCTGATTGGTTTCTGCGTGATGCGAAAGATTAATTACTGTCTCTCTATTGTGAAGGGAAACTTTTTTCTGAGGTTCAAAAAGTGGCCTACCGTTTATCAGTTTTAGATCCAGTTTTTCAAATGGCACATTTCTTTGTTTCTTTCCCTACAGGAGCTGATTATAATGGCGTTCAAGAACACGGGTCGAAAAAACCTACGATCTTCAAATATCGGTAGCATTAAATCGTATGATATTCAATGCCAAAAGCGTCCAGAGACCATAGACACACTGACAGTAATTACTCGCTGAGCTAACAGTCTACACGACGCTGAGATACACATTTTTGTACAATATACACGTTGCAAAAATCGGTGGTATTCCGTTTCATCAAATTTCTTTTTAAAGCAAAATATTAACGATGTCCAGCGTCCCTCAAAATTAGTCAAGAATAGCGACAGGGTGGCATGTAAACACTAAACACATATAAACTTACTGTAAACGAAGTTATTTATAGAATTCTAGGAATGAGAAACTGGAAATTCCTTCCTTAATAAATAATCTAACTTACACCATCCACGTTAAAATACTTTCTTTACATATTTTTACGGTTCTTTTAACTACTGCAGTCGGCTACTTTTCACAAATACTCATATTAAGAGAATTTTATTGGTTATAGTTCAACACAAAATTTTCCTGTTGAATTTCAAATCGAACAACGTTACTTCGTGACGTAAGTAAGCGCATCGAAAGATCCGCAGTGATTCATCTACAGTATTTGCAGCGTGCGTTCTGAAGGGTGCAATAAAATAGAAGGATAGCGACAGCAACTAACGGCCTTGCTAGGCTTTGTAAACTTTTCTTCCAGGAGGTGTTTTAATAGCACGCGATTTCTTGTTTTCCCTTGCTAGTTTAATGTTTTAAAATTAAAACGACGCTCCAAATCACCGGAAACGTTTGTTTGACCCGGAGGGATCGAGGATGTATAAAAATGTTGCTACGACTGTGACGAGTGAAATTTAGAACAGTTATTCTCCGTTTCGTGTATCTTCAATAAATTTTGGTAGACGTTATGGCCAACATACACAGCATGTAAACAGTAAACTCCCCCATTTGCGAAGTGCCGTGTCAGGTGACGGTTGTTTGCGAGCTTTGCAATACTTATGGAAGAAAATAGTACTTGGCGTTAAAAATTATAGTTTAGAAATTTAAAGATGATAACAACATTTATGGTTTAAATTATACTTTAAGAATAGTGTACAGTTCTTTGAGTTATAGAGTAAAGGATTTAAAAACTTTTATACTGGATTTACAATGCCACGACGAGGTCTTCCCGACAGTCAGACACGACGTTACAGCCCGACTAATTCCGCCACCAAATGTTTACTATACCCGGACAGTTTCCTTCCGAAAACTGTTGCGTGGCTTTCGGCAAAATCCTAGAATGGCCAGTAACTTGTTACGGAGTGTGAAGAAATCACAGATCACTGTACACTATTTTGTTTTGATAACATTGTAAGCGAAGTATTTTTGGATTTTGGAGCAGTTATTTTTCCACGAATATTTATTTTCGTCAATTCATTAGTTTTGTGTTACACGAAAACCAGGATGTACACGTAAAAAAACATATGTTTAATGTGAAATTTACCTCAGTAGTGAAATCCGCATGTCATTTTGTTTTGTAAGGTTATGTTTCCGTTTTTCTTCTACTGCCAATCGAGGCCGACAGGTCCGACGCCCGACGAAAGTAGAAATAGAATCTACTTTCGTTGGGGCTGCGTTTGTCGGGGTGACCTTGCTCCTGATTGGCCGATGAAAAATTTTTTCTGTGTGGGGACTGTTTTGCCGGACTGTCGGGTTATTGTAAATCCAGCTTTAGAAATATTATGCTGAAGAGTACGAACAATGCGGTTGTGTAAAAAAAGTCTCCACCCGCCCAATGAATGCTGTGGAATACCGTCATAATTTAACTATATGCGATAACTCCTTGCTTGTGGTGTCGGAATGTTATAAATGAAGTTAATTATTTTTGTATTTGCGTATTTCATTAATTGTAGTTCGTCGTAGGTGCTTTTTTAGAACAGTCTCCTCAGTGAAATGAAATATCGACGCTGTCTGCCGCTTCGTGTAAAAAGGTTTGTTGTCTGCTGTGGTCCGCCATTTTCCTTTACAATGAAGCGCGAGCGACAAAGTATTTACGTTGTGAAGTTTACATTTGTTGGTTTCAAGAAACAGCCCGCGTGTTTTGTTAATCCCATAAGTCAGCAAATAAACTGTTTCTTATCAGTGCCCGACAAAAGTGATTTTAGTGAAGTAATCATTCAAGGCTCGCCACGTGCTTATGAATACATTGTGCATTTCGAACGTCGGTATTAATAGTGCCTTATTTATCTCGTGTTCTCGTCTGAGGTTTTGAAATGTCTGTGGACTAAATAAACGTAATTTTTGTGTATTTCCTTATTTAAAACAATTAATTTTTATGTGCTTGTTTAACTTCACTAAAAATGTTCAGTATTTCTCGCATCGGTACGAACGACACGTTTTTAGCATTTAATTCTTTCAATGAAGTTACATCTTTGGAGTTATAGTAATTTGAATGTTATTTCCGTATGAACATAATTTTCCATTGCATCATCACAACAATGCAATTTCAAATTGCTACACTCATAACAAGAACCGCAAAAAAAAAAAAAAAAAAAAAAAAAAAAAATCACCTATCACGAAAGACGATAAACTAGAGTTCCCCACATAAACACTAAAATAAACAACCATAACTGGTATATTACGTGATCATAAAAAAAAGACAGATGGGAATGACAACTCGCTATTGTAGTACCCTACTGGACTGAAGTTGTCAGTCTTTTAATGTCTGTCATTGGATTCTTAGTTTGTTTACAAAGGTCGTTTTCTTCACAGATAGAACAGCTGTGGCGGAGGGATACACTGTTACCATACTTCTTTTCGAGAAGTGTCAAACTTTACCGAAGTTTGAATGAAACGGAGAATACAGGATGTGTCAGTCAGAAATATATATTTGTTTTGCTGGAGTACACAGAGAAACTGGTTCTGTAAGATATAATTGTGTGCGAAAATAAATAACGGAGCATTGATAGGTTCATAGCACAACCATACAAAAGGCCGGGCTACAATTGCTGTAAGCACATCACTAACACAACACAGTGATGTACACAAGAATTAAACTGCTTGTTTTCAGTTAGTGGCTACAATCTCGCATAGCGATAAGCACTTACTTAAGCACAGTTATAGTAACAAGGCGAGTTCAATTTTGTTTAACTTTCCTTGTTACTATCGCTATGCGTCAATATTCAACCAATCAGATGCCCCGACACTTATACTACGTTATCAAATGAAAAACCTATTTGCGAATGAAGAAAATTTGTATGTTGACTTCATTCCTAGGGCAGATATTTTCTTTTGTTTATTTCTGGATAGTCGAAACCACGGAAGTTTTGTAACCTTTTTAGGTAACGTTACTAGCAAAAATGGAAAAGAAAATAGCTTATAATTTTAAAAAGTCTCAGATCACTCGAAGTTATTTTTGACAAAAACCACTACCAACCATACAGAACTTAATTTCTTCGGTACAAATGCAGCAACATAAACAAACTAATATTATTATCGTTATATCAATTGTAGCTAGGCCACTGTGCTTGTGTTGTGTTTTGTATGCGCTTAGCGCTATAACTGTAATGTGTTAGGTATAGGTATATCAATTGTAGCCCGGCCTAAAGTAATCAATAAACCAACTGCGCGTGCGTATAGGCTATTCACGGCAAAGTGAGCACTTCTTAAGGCCCTGCTAAATTTTTCCATTCAATTACTTTCTACTCTTCCGCCACTTTTTAGTGTAAACATTGTAATGTTTTTTGGAAGGCCCTAAAAAAGGGCTTCCTTTTACCATGAACATTATATATATATATATATATATATATATATATATATATATATATAGGATGTTCACGCTTAAGCGAGTACTTTTTGAAGCTGTTTCCTCAGACATAATAACCAATAAATACTATTTATTGTGGCTTTTCGTTTTCGGTATGGTGAATGTATACACTGTGTTTATTAATCACATAGCAGGGTTTAAATTAACAAGTGGGGGAAGTATATAAATTTGTTGAAAGAAAAAAGTAACTAGGGCTTCAAAAGTGCTTACTTATCGTGAACGGCTTATACATGAAAACATCGCGTGATATAATCGGATGTAATTAAGGAGGGGGAGGGGAAATATTTAAAAAATTGATGGTAACGGTTCTCCGGTTGCACAAGAGCTCGTGTTTGTGGAGCAATTATCAGCAGAGGCGGAGCACAAGAGGGAAATTCCAAAGAACACGGCCCGCGTTCACATGGAAGTAAACGTCATGTTGCGGCGATGCGAAGAGCGACGAGCCGCCGAAGACACGAAGATGGAAGCAGCCGACAGACAACGACAGCGAGAGAGGAAAGAAGCAGGCGGGCAGGCAGACGCAGCCGAGTGTTGTTCTCAGACAGGGGATTGGTCGACCGCTAACCGTGATCTTGGCAATGGTCGGTCCTCCCTCCACACGCCCTCTCATCCTCCCTCCCGCTACACCAGTCCTCCCCCCTCTCCAGTTCCCCACGGGCACCGCTCGAGCCTCAGGAAGGCCACCAAACAACGGTTTCCGTCAGTCGGTAAGTGAGGTGCAACGGTGACAGACGTGTGCGGACTAGACCTGCTGCGACACACACACACACACAACCACACTGTCACCTCACGTCAACCTGATTATCTATCCTTCCTCCTGACGGCAAACATGGATATGTCGTACGTTTTCAAAGCCAGGAGGTGCTTCGAGTACGAATTTTACTAGATTCTCGAAATAAAACATTTCTACCGGGAATGTGTTCCCTCAAACTGTCAAGTACGCAAACGTGACGTTCGGAATGGTGGCTTCGCACGTCGTGAAGTGAACCTGCAAGCTTGCACGTAACCGGCGACTTCGCAAAACATTCCAGGATACGAAAAAGTGTTTCTTCGACGAGTTATTTTGACGGTCGGCTATAAAAAGTGACGTGTTTATCAAGGGGAGAAAAAGTAAAATCGGCGCGTTCATATTTTTCTCCCGCGTGACTACTTAAATTTTCGGATAAGATGCCGAAAATCTTCCTGATCAAGAACAGGCTGCACTTGCAGCAGCAGCGGTTGCTCGAGGCACAGAAGAGGTCTGAAGATGCCCTCACTCCGCCAGGATCTCCGCTGTCTCAAGGGCAGCCCTTATCCCTCATCGTCAACAAGGGTGAGTGATCTTACTTTCTACTGAAGGGTCTTCGCCTCTGTGTCTTCAGCTGCTGAGTGAGATATCTCCATTCATCCTATACTGCCATTCCCTCCAATGACGCCACGCTCCTCTCTTTATTTAGCTATGCGTTCTCTTTGTTCAAGTCCACTGTTAGTTACGTATAGCACAGCTCCTTTAGTTCACAAACACAACAAAACTTTGGTTCTCTCATAAACTTTGGCCTAAAACTACAGTTTTAATGTAGTGCGATAGAATTTATTTACAATTACTACCGTTTAGGATTTTTGATTTGCTCGACTTTTACTATTCGAACTGAACGTTTAGAAATTTATTCTGAAACGTTGACAATTGTATTTAAATATGGAGCACTCTTCAACCGTGCTTCCATTTCCAACGTCTTCTGTGAATTTACTAAAGCACGTTACGCCAATAAATTGTAGTAAAATAAGCGGATTATTTTCTGCATCTTACTTTATAGTCGTTTATGGACACTTAATTTCGAACTTACGAGATTGAAAGACGGCAGTAGGCCAACGGGGACGAATCGTTTCAACTGCCAAACCAAAGCGCTTCAGAATCTGAGACTAGAAACGCCAACAGTTGTGGCAATTTGCAAGATGTGCTTTGCTAATCCCGTTATTGCAGCTAGTGATTTTTTCCTCTTGACACATTCCTTGTACTATCTTGGTAACACTAACACTAGTTCGACTTTTATGTACTTGCATTATCGGAGTATGTACTGCCCAAAAGTTGATGCTAAACTGTTAGGAATTATAAAATGATTAATTAAGATGCCGCATTCAGATTATACCTTAGATAACTATTTGATTTAAATGGAGATCATAAATGCGATAATTCAGTGAACTGTATTCGAATAATCTTGACAATCGGCTTCCCAAAAGTAGACCCGCGCAGGTTTTTCGAATGGGCTGCATTTTAAAGAATTGGAATGGACTTGTGTGGGTAGTATTAGAACCAACACTAGAGGTAGGGGGGAAGGACCTTAAATTTGTTTGCTATATACTGGAGTTGCAGCAACGACAGTATTTCCTGTCCCCGAGGAAAATGTCACTGTCAGACGTTTATGGTATACTAAATCGTGTTATTTATTAATTTAGTTGAAAAAATGGTACTTAACTGGCATACGTGAAGTTGCGTTTGGTTTTTCTGAAAATTTTCGGGAATGTTTCGCAGTTACTCGTTTACAGTACGCATCCGGGGAACCATTTGCAGAGGGCAAACACACAACGGCACATTTTGTGGGACGTACGCACAGAATGTCCACTTATCAGGAACAGAAACCCTTTTCTCTGAGAAAAGTATCAGAATCCTGAGAGTTGACCATAGGACAGTAGCATCGGGAATCGCGTTCTTGGACCGTGTTAAGATTTCAGTGCATTGTGCCCTTGATTCCTTCCCGCGCCATGAGCGTTTGTACCTTTCATGAAAAATATTAGTTTTGTTAATTTGGACGCCTTTGTTTTGTTTCTACCTCGAGTTTTGTGTGTGTCGATATTCACTCCACAAAAATTTGACTTATCGTGACGTCAGCAAGTTTTTTACGCACCCATGCAGAGTTGCAAACACCAACAAGTGAAATATTTCAAGCAGGTGTGCATTGGAAACCGTTCTAGGGCTCGAGAAAGGCCAAAGGACTCTTGCCCTTGCTGTGAATTATAACAGCTGTAGTTGACAACACGACTGCGAATCACTTTTCCAGGGCCCTTAGATGGCGAAATTGAACACACAGCCATTTGCCGTGTTCGAATTCACATGCTAAGAGCCCTTACCTGTCTTCGTGCCCTTGAAAAGCGCATCCCGGATGTGACGTCACATTGTCGCAGTTCGAATTTACAGCAAGAGCACATTTTGAACCCTTCTATGTCCCCTTCAGCCAAGGGCACGGGCAACCTGCCCTTCTTGTCTAGATAGTTTTCCGATGCGTAACTGTTTTAGTTTTTTTTTTTTTTTTTCGTGTTTGTTTTGTGTTTACAACTCTGCACGGCCGCGGCATACAAAGACGAAATTCGACTGAGTAAAAACTGGAGGTGGAAACGAACAAAGGCGTCCGATTTCACTAACGAATATTTCTGGAAGGGAATAAGGGCTCGTGACATAGGAAGGGATCAAGGGCACGTTGCACTGTCTGTCGGCAGCACACTGCGTTCCCATGGAGCCCAACATCACATCCTGTTGTGGTCTTCGAAAAGTTCGTGAAGCGACCGACCGCCTTGTGGCGGCGGAAACCCCTCCCTCTTGCGTCGGCGTGGCCGTGAGCGCAGCTGCGCGAGGCCACGGAGGGCAAACAAACCTGTCGGGGCCCCCATCCTCTTCTTCCGCCCTTCCTCACCTCTCTGCTGACCCCCCCCCCCGGTGTGCTATCATGGAACCACCTGCCAGAGCTTCCCGCATCGCGGATCATCCGTCAGGCAGTGCCCGAGTCCCGTGTGTCTTGATTCCATACACACCGAGCGTCGCTCAGCCGCATTGTTCGTTAAAGAGTTATTTAAGGGATATTTAGAGGGAGAGGAAACAACAGTGAGAAGCTTCAGAGGGTGTGGAGGAGAACGGAGCGGAGGCAGTCCATACTTGTGAGGGAGTGGAATGTGTTGCGGGAGGAATTGGTATCTGTAAAGGGGGTTGGAAAGTTCAGGAAGGGAGTGGAAGAGGAGTTTGGTCGGGTAAGAGAGAAGTGAGAGAACTCGCCACCGAGCGGTAGCCTAATTGCGAGTGTATTGTTATTCACCCCCCCCCCCCCAGTCTTTGACTTATGGCTCCCGCCTACCTAGCGCACTTATCCGCGTTTTGGCCGAGAGGCGTCGGACGTAATTAGGGCGACACTGCATCGCACATCAAGTACGCCATCGCCACTAAGCGCAAGGCTCTGAACTGACGTGTAGTGTTCTTGTTATACTGCGTGTACCTATGGGACCTCCAGCGATGACTATTATTTTATTGGTGGAAAGTCTGTAGGTAGGTTCAATGAAGGGCCTCTGCGTAGTTTTGTGTGTATCTGGCGCGTATACTTTTAAGATACAACGCTTTGAAACAGCAGTTTTCAACCGTTTTGGAGTACTCTGAAATGGTGTTTCTAACGTGCGCGACATTTCGAAAGCACTCGAGAGCCCGCGTCTGAAGTGTGTGTTCTTTTTGTAGATCAGCACATTGAGCGCACGCTTAGTAGTTTCATGGGGAAACGTGTATTTCATCCAACTGCAGTGCACTGCAATGGACTGCGCTCGGTGTGCAGTGGACGACACGCTTCGTGTTCCAAGTCTACTACACTCGCACCGAGTGCGGCGTTTTTCCATGTCCCAAATGTAAACCGCACTGGAAAAGTGCGAACCGAGTGCAAGTTTTCTTGTACAGTACTATTGCAGTACTCGGGTAACCATGATATACTTGCACTGTCTTAGTTTTCACGGCACACTGATTGCGTAGGTACTTGGTACAGTCAATTGGTGAACGCCATTTATCTTCCATGGGTAAACTACTTCGTGAATTTCATCCATAATATAGTGATTTATGGTGTAAGACATTACCGGAAAAAGTAGTGATAAGTATTCTTCAGTAACACATTTTGAAATTTAATTCGGAGTTCAGACATTTATTTCCACCGGGTGGATGGGGGGCGAAGCCCTCCCGGAGATATTGAATCATCTGTTAGCCCTGTAAAACCTGTAAGAGGCATTACACCAAGTTTTGTCACCACGATCTGGTGAAAGAAAATATAAGCATAATGGACGCACAGCTTAATTGAGCATTATCAGTATGCAGGGAGAGCTGCTTCTACAAGAAAGAGGACATTTTTACTTGTCTTGTTTTGATATTAATCAAACATGGATGACTGCAGCAAAACACAAATCTGATACAATGTCGAGAAACAGAATTTATTTTCTCCATAGCCATTTTTTTTTTTTTTTTATATTTTCAATTTGATATTAAAATAGCTTCAACGAGAAATGACGGATCTCCTTTTTGTCGAATCGGAAAGTTCTTTAATAAGAACGCATTTGCCATGTCTTATTCAAAAGTTATTGAGGTTTATGCTTGGTTGCTCCTCATATTAATGAATCGTTACAATGGGTTCACTCAAGAAGAGTTCAAGCGGTCGATTATTTAGAGTACTCGTGGGTACCCAGACCTTTTGAAAGTAGTGTAGATTGGGATCCGCTGAATCTGCTTCGCTTATTTGGAGCATCAAAGAACTAGTAATGATTTTCGCCTGTGCTGTTGTGTATTTTGAGTATTGTCGCGGACCCGAGTCTCGAGATGGCAGCCATCATACTGCCCCTTCAACGTATCTCGGCGATCGTCACTACTCGATGTTGCAACGATCTCCGCGCAGTTAAAGATCACTGGTTTTGGGACGGACTAGTCGCCTGCGTATACACTCTTTCAGGTTGTTTCGAAACTCGCGTAAAGGCGTGGAAAAAAAAAGTCCAGTGCTGTAGAATGCTCGACGACTGAGGTAAAACCAGTAGTATTTATGTTGGAAGTAGTATTTCAACTTTCTCTCGAGTTATCATCTACCCGACTGGATAGAAGATGAGCTGTTGTGCTGCAACAACCGTAGGATGAGAGAAGAGAAATACAAGTTCGTGCTTGCGTGTACATTCCAAATTCCCGTTTTGTTTGAAAACGGATTGAAGTCATTCACGGATGTTGGTGGTATATCTTCCGAATGACGCGACATGCAGTTTGTGAGGATAGAGTCGAAAACACCAGAGTCAAGCTGACGGTTCATGACGCACACACATACTACTCCTAGCTCTAGCTTTGCGTGCCGCTCTCGAGATGGCAGCACTGAATTGCTGCAACGTTGCTGCCATCTTCCGGGAAGTGGTGAAGGCTGATTTTGAGCTCGCCAATGTTGTATGGAAATTTATTACATGGAAAGCAACCTGTCTTTTTGACGAACGATGGTTCTTCAAATAGTCTGTACCCGGTCTCCATTTTATGGGCCTAGTAAAGCACACACAGGTCTGTGGAAACTTTTATAGGGCATCATTCCGCTGCAGGATGCAAGAATAATATGTCGTAGTCCATCATAATTTATATTCAACTGTCGTACGCTACCCAACTCGTGAGGGCGTATTTCTCCACGCACGTACCTTATATGACAAACTATGACATAGCCTTCGGTTAAGAACAAGCTGCCATTGAGACGAAGGTATTTTTGTATAATAAAAACTGTGTGTGACTAATTGTTGTAGAGCCCTATTGCAATTACCATGTCCCCTGTACTCGGCTGTCCTCGATCCTCTCTGAAGTCGAGAGCACTGATAGACCTAAGTGATCACGTGACCTTATGAGCCATGTCCTGTTCCCGATCCCCTGCAAATTGGTCAATTTTTTAACTATTTTCCCCGGGTTGTCCTCGAGTCTTTCATGAAAGAATAAGAATAATAATTTACCGGCGAAATCCGAGCATAATCAGTAATAGTAAACAAAAACATTTGTAAACATTGGCATCGAGGCAAATTAGTGTGTGCAAGTGCCGAGCGGGACTAATTGTAAATAATAAATATGCGCCTTGCAGTTATGGCCTTAGTTATTCAATAAAAAGCAAGAATTTCAGAAATACAAAATTGAAGAAAAATTTATTCCAATAAAGGAATCTGGGTAAACAACGCAACGGGAGTATAAAGGAAATATGTTCCAATAACCGATGACCGAAATAGATAAACTACTATAATAATTAAAATTGCCTTTAAATCAATACCTCAAATTTATACCAGCCATATACTCTTGAACAAATGTAAAACAAAATGGCGCAAAGTATTTACTGCTACCTGATAGCAGTTTTCTCAACCTGTAGGCTGTTCTCGGTAAAGTGAGCACTTTTTAAGGCCCTCTCAACAGGCATGAACCATTAATAAATATATCTTACTGCAGCCGCCTCACGCATTAAGTTTTGAGGGTGATGAATTGTATACACTGTATTTATTGGTCACATTGTAATGTTTATATTAAAAAGGCAGCATGAGGATGGAAATAGAATGAAAGGGAATTTTAGAAGTGCCTTAAATAGTGCTCACTTTACCGTGAACAGCCTATACTTGTTGGGACAGTTTTGGACATCTGTTGTAGCAGCAAATTGTGTGCTTTATTTATTTACTTGGAAAATGTAGAAACCCGTAGGTATTTTACTGGTGAGTACAATTTTTGTTCCGTGTGGATGTGTGAAGTGAGCTGGATTAGTATGTCACATGCGAACTAATAACTTACTGGTATTTAGACTTAATGTAGAGTTAGTTTCCTCCTATCCTACCCTGTCTTAATCGCCCATTGGAATATTAGATTCAAGACTCCCGAGTGCGATTTTACACTAATGATATGAAAGACTTGTGTTATTCAAAGTTACTTGTAAGTTTTGCCACGACTGCGTAAACGGACATGAAGCAAAGTACCAATATTGCACTGATCGAGTTCATGTACACTTTTGTGATACACAGCTATAACTCTTTGTTTTGTACGTATTATTTTACTTTTATGAAGTGCTAAATCTTACTGATAATGCTTATTTGGTTCTGGATTTTAAATTAGAAAAACTTATTGCTAATGTCTAATTCTTATTCTACAGCCGTTAACGTTCAAGAAAAGTTAAACTTGGTTTAACTCTCCTTGTTACTATCACTGTACGTCAATATTCAGCCAATCAGAAGCACGGAAGTTTGGTGACGATTTAGGCAACGTTAATAGCAAAAATTAAAATGAAAATAATTTCTCATTTTAAAAACGTCTCATATCAATCGTAAATATTTATTTTTGACAAAAAAAAACACTACAAACTACTTAATATTTATTCGGTACAAATGTATAGTCCGTTCACGACTGGAACAGACTTTCTCGGAATCTTTCCTACTCTCATTTTTAAGTAATAGATAAAAAAATGTGTTAAAACATTTAAACAATATTATCTCTCCGTGCTGCAAAACTAACTACCTGCGCCAGTCACTGTTTGCAGTAACGATGCATGCAGTTGACGACTAAGGTGTTGTTCAAAAGTCTGTTCCAGTCGTGAACCGACAATAGCAACATAAACAAATATTATTATCGTTATGTGAATTGTAGCCAGGTCACTGTGCTTGTGTTGTGTTTTGTATGTGCTTATCGCTATAACTGTGAATGTGTTAGGCATATGTCAATTGCAGCCCGGCCCTTAGTTACGCGATGTGCACTGCAGAAATGACGTCATAACTTCACAAACTGTAGTTCAGATGGAGAAATGTTTACTGGAGTGACGTGGCGATTGCGTAATAAAAATTTCTCAATCATCGCAAACTGTTAAAAGCTTTTGCAAAAAAAAAATTAATTGCCTCAGCTCTATAGCTTGTTGCGATACTTAACAGATTATTATTTTCCATGTAAAAATGGATATATTTTGCAGAATACCTGGCTATAGAATTAAAACAACCCGTAACACAAGGGAAATTTCGAGCCAAGAACAATCCACATGGATGCCACAATTAGAGTCACGTCTCAGGTAATTTAAAATCACTTTTTAACTATGTAGATCTAATTTGACAACTTTAGTTTCTGTGACGTTTTCGCACCTTGATTGGTAAGCTTCAGAATATTCCATATGTTGTGTTGGTATGCCTCCTCGCAAGCTTGTTGCTGACTGTGACGTTAAGTAACAGGCCTTGTTCCCATGCTGTAATACATTAGGGCCCTGCTACATTGGGCTGATAGAGTGCAGTGCCGGTGCTTTTCTGAAATGTAAAGCCCTTGTCACACTGTCAAATTTTTGCATCGAACTACTTCCAATAAGTCTGGTCAAATCAAGTTCGATAGTTATGATGTCATCGAAACATCATAAATGCCACCATATTTGTCTGAGAAAGTTGGATAGCTTCAGTTTCCACCAAACATTAGAAGATTGCACCGGTTCTAAAATTTCTTTCATGTTTGATGGTCCAGCCAAGCAGAATCGTTCACGACAAAAATGGACGACAAGAATCTTTAAAATATCGAACAATTGTTGGAAACGAAGTTGGTTATGAAGTTAATTAATCATATTACGAACTTGGAGGCATTAGCATATCTGATAAATAAAATCTGAATTAAATAAAGAAGCAAAAATAAATGACAATTTTACCTTCATTTCTTCCTGTAATGGACTGCATGGAAAAACAATAGCAATATCGCACTATGACAATGATTTCTAAATAATAATTCAAATTAGATTTTCCCAGTAAAAAAAAATTGACAGTGTGACACATATTCAAACACATTCCAGATTATTTGATAAAACTTGTTGGAAGGAAAAATTTTATGGCCGTATTTTGTCTTCAAATTTTATTGTCAAATATAGTTGGAGGCGAAAATTTGACAGTGCGACAGGGACTTGACTGGCTCACGTTACCAGTGCCGATGTGCAGAGCAGTGCAGAGCTGATAAGTTCACCAACTTTTAAACTCGGGATTGGCAGCCGATCAGCAGGGTGTGCGTGATTCGCTATCAATAAATGCGTCATGGAGGACGGGCCAATGAAATGTGATGTCGAACTTAGCAGGCGCAAATAACGACGGGAAGACGTGTATTTTGCTAAATTGCAGAATACTGTAATAATATATGTAGAGACCTGAAAAATTCGCGAGTTCAATGACCTGAAGGCTAGACTCTACAGTCCTATGTACAAATATGCCAATATCAACTGCACATTGGTTGCCTGCTGTCACAGTGTAAGGCGACGATTGGGCCTGCGTCCCCCAGGAGGAGTCAAACGTCGTTTGGACCAATGGCTAAAGTCATGTAAACACACGTGTTTTGAATACCAGCTTGTCCCAAAATGAATCCGCAAGTTCTTCAGGTCTCTAGATATATGTAATAAAAATAATGTGTGGTTTACTTGGGCATAAACGTCATTCCCAGATTAAGTAAGCACGGAAGAAAAACGTGCCAACGTAAATAAAGCGATCGCCGTACCACCTATACTCGTTTCATATAAAACTTCGTCAGCAGGGGATCAGCATTCATTGTAGCACACAGAGAGCAACGATCGACTCTGCAGTCTGCATTAGCAGGGTATAGGTTGTTCACGATAAAGTCAGCACTTTTGAGGTTCTAGTTACTTTTTTCTTTCAGCCTTTTTTATCATTTAAAGCCCTTGTAAATAAATTTTATAATAAGTAATTAACAGTTTATATATTTCACCGCACTAAAATTTATATAAATTTATTTTGTATTATTGTAAATGAGAGGTCTTTCAAAAGTGCTCACTTTACCATGAATATTCTATATCATCAGTTACCATCAGCTCATTGTAGCTTGACAATGTGACGTTAAATAACAGGAGCTGTTCCCATGCTGTAATGTATTACGCGAACGCCGTGTGAAATGTAGATCGGAGCTCTCGCGGAGCAGTCACGTTCACAAGTAAACAGCGACTGAAAGTTGGCGGCGGGCGGCGCGTAAGCCTGGAGCAGTCGCGGCACCCGCTATTCGAGGGCGCGTTCCGTAATCGCCCCACTTCCCAGAGTCAAGGTTTCAGTTTCGACCGGAAGAACAACCTGTCCGCCGCTTTCCTTCGTCGCTTTACTACCTGTTGCAGAATGAGTGTGCGTGTGTGCGTTCCGACAGCACGGCAGATGGACCGTAGCTTCCGGAGCGAACAATACGGCTCCCTTAATTTCTTTTTACGCGTGGCACAAGCAGACATTGATATCAGTCTGATGCGTAAAATACCCAGGTTGGAAACGGTGTTTAAAGTTTCGCAACTAAAAATTTTCGGCACTAAGTAAGCACTAGTGTCGACAATGTGCGAAATTTTCTCTATTTTCTACGTTTTAAAACAGGAAAATAGTAATAATCATTAGTGAAATATAACCTAACTTCGTAACTAAGTAAAATATTTCTCTTTTAGTTATCATTTGGAACACTTTCACAGCTACTAGCGTCGGAAATTTTCCTTATGCACTCTCCCGTAAGAGATCACGTTTAGTTCCTAGCCTGAGTAGAATAAACCGTACCCCTG
This sequence comes from Dryococelus australis, assembly GCA_029891345.1. Taxonomy (NCBI): domain Eukaryota; kingdom Metazoa; phylum Arthropoda; class Insecta; order Phasmatodea; family Phasmatidae; genus Dryococelus; species Dryococelus australis. The sequence continues at coordinate 290,992,535 of CM056993.1, read as the reverse complement.
TCACGCTGTCAACATTTTTGCCCAACTGCTTTCATTGGGTCAAATACAGTTAGGTTGTGACGTCACCGAAACGCCACAAAAACTTCCATAGTTGTCATACAAAGCTGGATGGCTCCAGTTTCTATAAGATGTCTCATACATAGGACGTGTTCTAAAATTTCGTGGATGTTTGACCGGCTCAGCTAGTCAGAATCTTGCCCATATATAAGCTATTCACGGTAAATTGGACAGTTTTGAGAGTCCTCTCATTTGTAATAATAGTCGATAAATATATTTCATTTTAGCTTTCGACGTCAACTCCCGAGTTCTGTGGAATGAACACATCGTGTTACTTGCGTAGCAATAATTATTAAAAAGGTAATTAAAGGATTATATATAACTGAAAGGAAAAAAATTATTATGGCCTCAATAGTGCTCACCTTACCGTGAACAGCCTATACAAATAAATATTTCCGACCCCAATAAATAATAAAATGGTGACCAGTAACTAGGCGATAATAGAGGACGTGAATATTGTTGAAAGTGGACATTGAACCAAATAAGTTAAATTTCGAAGGTAGTTGTTTTCATCTCGCAACAATGTGCACGGTATTTACGTCATAATATTTAATCACTGGAGGGATTTTCCAAATGTTTAGTTGTAAAGTCTTTAATTAACATTTAGATGTTGACACGCTTTTACTAGCGCTAAATACAAGCTAGAAACAATCGACTATATTCACAACTGCAGGGAAGCACTGTTCCGTTTTTCTTCTCAATTCTCGTTGACTGCCGTATTAGTCAATAACGCATCAAGCTTTCATTATTCATCGGCTGACAGCCAATGGAATGCCGAGTTGGCTCCGATGGATGTTCTTTTGAACGTAACAGGATGTTCAGTCCATTGTGTTAATTTCATTAGTTATATAAAATGTAAAATTTAGTGTTTTTTTATCTGCGAAAAATTGTTTTTAATCTTACGTTGTTTCTTTGTATAAATTCCGACAAAACTGCGGAACAACGTAAGCTACACGCAGGTCAGTTTTATTTTTAGGAACAGAGAAATATTAAGACAAGTTTTTCCCTAGATACAATGCCTTCAAGTGTTAACTGAGATCCAGCAATATGTATTTTGCGAATTGCCACGCAGTGTGCTCAGGAGAGATGCGGTCAGCGGCAGCCTACTAAGGAGGTTGGGCCAGCACGAGCAGCACTGCGAAAGCATAATCTATCGGCAAAAGGACCTGCAAGTTGAATTGTATTAATTAGGTCTGGCTGATATCGAAGGATGGCCATCGGCTGACATTAACTCCGCCCACGCCAAGCTATCGGCGAATAGGAATGAGTTGCAACATACTAACCGAAGGGGGGGGGGGGGGAGTAGAATGGTCTGGGAATCCGAAACAGGAGAGGGGTTCTTCGTGGGGTGTCAGCGACGCGATGCGGACACAAGACGGCAGAGCTCCAATCTCCTGATCTTCAGGGTTGAGTTGTTCTGGGGAAAGGAGCAATTCCTACCCAGACATCCCCTAACCCGATCTCAAGGACTTGTTATAGTTTTAATTAGCTATTAAAACGTTTTGGTAGCCCTAATAATTATTTTAATCGCCGTTTCCCTCATGCCTTCTTTTTAAGTCGGGGTGTCGCATTAAGTGGCATCCACAATAAGTGCGAGAGGTACCGGGATCGATACCCGGTGCCTCCACCACTTACCCGCCCGGCCGCTCAGCTGGTATTTGCCTTGAGACTTCCTGTATATGTTATATCCATCTAATGTACATTTAATCCCAAATACATGTATACATAAAGTACCATTCTGTGCAACATTATTGAAGGATTATAAACAAATTCTACAAAACGTAATATTTTTATATTTCCTGTAATACCTGTTAGTTTTCTGTACAAATTAATCTGATCAACATTGAATTTAATTTTCTTTCGTGAATACATAACTGGATTCCAAATGTACTTATCACACCTGTATTACTTGACACACCTTCATTAACTGGAAAGGTTTTCCAACAAATAATGTCTCATGGAGCCTATTTCAAAAGCGTTACAATAATAAACACCTAATTGTTTCCCACCACGTTGACGCTTTGGCCAGTGCTCCACAGGTTTTTTTTGCCGATAGATTATGCTTACACAGTGCGGCTCGCGCTGACCCATTCTCCTTAGAAGGCTAGCTCTAACTGCATTGCTCCTGAGCGCACTGATGCAATTGTAACAAAATGTGTACTACGGAGGGCGAATGGCGACCGTGTATGAAGCAGGTGCGATAAACGATTTTTTTTTAAGCAGAGGTAAATTTTTACGAGGCTCTACGCGAAATGAGTTTTACAACATCCCTTTCCCACCTTTCCAAGTGCCTATGCAAATTCCAAGCTTCATCCTTGAACGCGACAGGGCAGCGTTTTTTCCTGCAATTATTTATCGCAGACGTCTTTGTTGTCTGGGAGCTGCCCGGGACACAACTCGCCGTCCGCTGCAGTTTGGTCTTGCTGCAGCCGCCACGGCGACTGGAAAATTAGTTTTGTCTGTCTGCAATACAATGGGAGCGCCCACCCGTTTGAAAATTTATCGGCATTAGTTCTCCCTCTGCAATTAATTCTCGCGAACTTGTTTCTTTGGACGAAATGATGCCGTGTCTTCAATTTTCCTTCGTTAATCCCAACCAGCAGGTGTTAACACAGGGAGAAAGATAACTAAACAATTTAAATCAGGAACATATTTTAGGGGTTGCAAAGAACAAATTTGTTTGTTTGGAACTGTACTGGTATCACTGGGGCTCTATCACAGAATATATTAATATACAGAAGCGAAAAAGTGGCGATTACATTGATGCAGGCGAATTCGATCACTCATGGAAACGACCTAGTGTGCGATTGGCTTTTTCATGTAAATGACTTCTCTAATTGTCGGGTTGCCGCCTGGCAAGTTAAGAAGCTGTATCACGTCTTATACAGAAATTGTTATTTTTTGTGTCAAACAGAAGAGTCTGGGTCATTTTTGTTTGTTGCAGCGCCTAAAATTATATACTAATTTTTACTGAAAGGATTAATCTCACACTCCGAAACATTGTTTGTGAGCATTCATCTCACTTTTTTTTTCAAATGCCCTGCAATTAAAGAAAATTACACATCAATGTCCCTGCATTGGAGACCTTTCCGTTCATCTGGATAAGAAAGTCGCTCAAGGTATTCCAAAATTTAAAAAAAAGAAGCTAGCCAGCTCGCTCTCAGTCTGTGTTAGATGTATAGGCTTAAGATCGACTTGTATGCACGTTGTGTATTCTTCCACCTTATGCAAAATTAACATCGGCTTGGTCCTCATCACTTTATTCATACGTCGGTAACGTAAAACTCTGAAATTATTAGAAAAATAAATATTTTACAAATCTGCTCATTTTTTTCCACATCGATGTGAAATAAAAATAAGTAATTTAAGTTGTCATAAATTGTTACCTAACACTTTTTATTCGACGTTAAGATTAGGAACTACTTTCCAGCGATCGTTACCAACTTTACTGGACGCATCTCACTCAGTACACCCGTTAAAATATATGCAGGAAGGGGCAGTGACTATTTTCTAAGGTTTATTTCAAAAGTGCTCACTTGATCGCGAACAGCCTTTAACGAGTCAATCACAAGCTTGAGTTGGCGCGAGCTGTTGTACGGGGAGCGAGTTGTCATAACGCGCGGCCAGAAGCTCCGAGCGGGCGAGGCTCCCCGGGGGCCATTTTGGGGCGAACGCGTGCCTCCGCGCCTCACGCTATTAACACGTGACCGGCATGAGACAGTGCAGCCTGCACCAGGAATTGCGGGGGGGGGGGGGAGGCTGCCCTCCATTCTCAGCGTCGCGACGCTCCAGACGGCTGTACGGCGCCTCATTCCCAGCTCCCGATAGGGATGTGGGCGCCCTCAGCAAAGACAGCAAGGCGACACACACACACACACACACACGTGGCTTTATCACAGGGTATTATAAACCCAGGGGTTTTTCGCGAATTCGTTCGGAGGCGAGGTAGACTCCAATCACGTGTTCTTTTCTCCTATAGGCTATTCATGGTAAAGTGAGCACTTTTGAAAGCTGTCTCATTTGGAATAATGGTCAATAAGTATATTTTATCTTAGTCTTAGATGTTAACTTCCGTGTGCGTTGGAATATACACACTGTGTTTATTACTTATATGGCTGTATTTATCTAAAAAAATGTGGTTAAGGGGTACAAAATGACTGAAAGAAAAAAGTAACTAGGGGCTCAAAAGTGCTCACTTTACCGTGAACAGCATATACTGTTGTGTTGTGACTGGACATTTTCTTTTGTTTCCCGTTCCTCTTTTTTTTTTTTTTGTCTTCACTACTTAGAAATGTAATGATAAGCAAATTCGTAAAATATTTACACAATGTGCCTACAAACATATCTTTGGCAGGGGTTTCAAAAGTGCTTCGTTTATAGTGAACCGCCTATACTTAGAGCCCCGAGTATTCGCGGATTGAGTTCGCAGCATGCTAGGCTGGACAACCTGCTATACACTCGAGACATTGTCATAAGTATTGAAGAAAAAAAGAGAACTGGAAACAAAAGTAAATGTTTTAATTAATCACAAATGTTTACTTTACACTTTAAATTCGACGCCAAGACGTGGAACTACATTCTCTCCATCGTCATCGTTACCAACCTCACTGGTCGCATGCCACTAAGTGCGCTTGTTAGACTATACGCAGGTAGAGGCAGTGACATTTTTCAGAAGTTTATTTCAAAAGTGCTCACTTTATCGTGAACAGCCTCTTTATAAGTACGCAGAGGCGAGATGCCGTGGCTGTTCCTGTGATGTGCGCGTACTCATTTTCCGATTGGCTGCGCGAGGCCCTGGAAACGGGCTTTGTGTCCGGTTGGCTACTGCATACTTGCGAGATTTCCATTATCGGCTGGGCCGCCAGCTGGCAAGTAGCCTAAGTACCAGGCGCTGATTGGCGAACGGCGTTATATATTTATTTCTTTCCTATTTGCATTTTCTCCATTTTTTTCTTTTTTCAAAAACCAAATACAATACAGTATTAAAACATAACATTATTAATTTCTTATGTAACCAAACATATTTTGAATAATTTTTTTTATAAAAATATAACATAGTGAATACCCATTACAAAACAACAACTAAGGGCAACACAAGCATAACATTTGTGTTTTACACACGATTTGTAACTACAAATGAAACGGTTCCTAGATTTAAAACCGAGATGCGAATATAAAACACAAAACATAACACATATTCTTAAACATAGAGTCGAGTCACACAGGTCAATCTGACTATATATCTGTATTTAATGTTTCTATGCATTCATCTATAGTTTTAATGAAATATATGATTGTTCTGTTTTAAGGTTGTTCATCTATTGAAGGTCGGTTTTCACCATATCTAACTAATTTTTGTTGTAATAAATTTCTCTCTTGTGTATATACTTGACAATTAAAGAGGTGGTGTTCTGTTGTCTGTATTTCTCCACATTGACAAATGTCAGTGTCTACTTTATTTATTCGAAATAAATAACTATTTGTTTGTGTGTGTCCTGATAAATATTGGAATACTTTTAAGGTTATACTTATCTTTACATGTATACCAATCTTCAATACTTGAAATACATGTTTTAAAAGTTTGTTCAGTTTCAGATTAATTATATTCTTCTTGCCAGATTTGAAGTTGTTTTGTTTCGTTTTTTCTACAGCGCGCTTTCAGTGCAGCTTGTTTAGTCAAATGTTTAATGCAGTAGGCCTACTCTTGAAATTCGTTTTCTGTTTCTTCTTCTAGTCCGTTTAGTATTTGTGCACCGCGTGTAGAAATCAGCTGTGTCGTCGACCTGGTAAGTGTCGATGCATCGGTCGAATTAAAGCTTCAAAATACTTAGATGCATTTACTTTTTTAGTTTTAATTCTATAGCGTATAAATACATATGTAGCAAAATATTAGTGGCGACCAATTAAAGCAGACGTGTAATGAGACATTAACACAAATTACTACTTTTCTCAGTTCGTTGCCAACATTACTTCATATACAGTTGATGCCGGAGCGAGTTCGGGCTCCAATGTACCGAAGATAACACATGTAGAGACCTGAAAAATTCGCGAGTTCAATGACCTGCGGGCCAGACTCTTACAGTCCTATGTACAAATATGCCAATATCAACTGCGCATTAGTTGCCTGCTGTCACAGTGTAAAGCGACGATTGGGCCCGCGTCCCCCAGGAGTCAAACATCGTGTGGACCAGTGGCTAAAGTTAGGGGTACCGAATAGATGTCCGGAGACTCCTCTCCACCTGATTTCGATACAAAGGAAGTGAATCGAAAATAGAACATCAGTATTTAGTGCCGCTAAATGGAAAGTGTATAAAGTGGAATAGTTCCCTCCCTGGAAGCGTGGGGAACTGGATGGATGGCAGGTTTATCGCGCCACACCACTACTCCAGACGATCTATATGTATATATTAATAGAATAAAATCAACGAAATGGAAAAATTACATTGTCCTAGTAGCAAGTCATTGACCGAAAAAAGAGGAAATTAACACGAAAAGTAAAGGAATACTCTTATAACGCTTCCTACCCCAGGTAGGGCACAAGTTTGGGGGTGGTTCAGCGCGTCCAGTCTTTGACTGGCCACGTAAAATTAAAAAGAGAATAGGTAAAAGCTGTTCACGAAAAAGTGAGCACTTTTGATATCAACCTTAGAAAAAAGTCACTGCTCCTACCTGCACGTATTTTAACAGGCGCCCGGTTAAGTCCGAGAAGGTGGATGGAATGTAGTTACATATTTTAACGTCGAGTAAACAGTGATACGGTAACCATTTGCGATAACTTAAAACGTTTCTTTCGCATTCTGTTTTTAATACATGGGATTGTACAACTCAGCAGATTTATAATATATTTACTTTTACAATAATTACACACTTTCACTTGACCGACGCTTGAATAAAATGATGAGACCCATGTCAATGATAATGTTACATAAGGCCGAAGAATATACAACGTGCTCACAAGTAGATCGCAAGCAGGACTTTCAAAAGTGCTCAGTTTACCGTGAATAGCCGATAGGTATATTTTAGTGAGGGGCTTATTTGAGAAGTGTTGAATGGAACGGCGAGGCAGGCATGCGAGCTTGCTAACGGGAGCAGCTGACGGCCTTGCGGGCGCCCAGCGTGGGTCGGGACGTGTATCCTTGGCCGAGCCGCGAGCACCAGCAAGTAGTCCCCTCGGTACGTCACCTTGCAGCGCTGGAGCCGAGGCCTCCGTCATGGCCCGCGTCAGCGCCCTCCTCTCAACGACTTCTCCAAACCCGGCTACACAGTAGATGAGTGCATTGGCCACTAAAAAAATTCTAGTAGTTCATTCGCCGTTACTTCCAACTTTCTGAAGACCTGATAAAGTTCTACTTCCATGATATTCCTCCGCCTCATGCAAACAAAGCTTAGCTGAATCTAGAAATTACACCAAAAGGACAACGCACCGCATTCGTGCGTGCTCTGTGCAATATTACTTACTAAAGGCTGTTCACGATAAATTGAACACTTTCGAAGTCAACCTTCGAAAAAAGTCACTGCCCCTACCTGCATCTATTTTAACGGGCTCAATGAGTGACATGTGCCAGTAAAGTTGGTAATGGTGGAGGGGAAAGTAGTTCCATATATTAACGTCGAACAAAAAGTGTTAGGTAAACATTTATTGTAACTTAATTATTTCTCTCGTTCACAGCAACCAATAAGCAAACTATAATGTCTAGAGTGTATAGAAGGCTGTCCAGCCTAGCTTACTGCCAACTCAACCCGTGAAATTCTCGTGGCTCTAGTCATAGCACGCTGTTCACCGATTGCAAAATATACACTAGACATTACTAGACATACATTTGCTTATTGGTTGATATGATCAAGTAAGGCCTCTGTACAGGACTGTTAAACACTCACCCACTCTACTGCTTCCTGCTTATTACTGGCTCACAGTTAAATGGGGCGTGTCTAAAGGACTGTCGTCCAATCACAAGAGTAGGAGAAAAGAACAAGTGTTTGTAGTCTACCTCGCCTCCGAATGAATTCGCAAAATACTCGTGGCTCTAATTAGACACAAGTACAGTTCACACCAGGATATTTCAAGATTGTAACACTTCTGCTAGCAGAATAATGCGTGGCCGAACGGGTTAATTAGCCACGCTGTAATACGAAGCCTGCGTTCCAATTTGCACTTTTTGTAAACGAAATGGCGTATGCCAGAACACGAGGGAGCGAGTATACAATTTCGTTTCTGTCGCGCTCTCTCCGACCAATTGAGATGATCAGAGGGTGTTCTCTGTGATTTCATCCGTGAGAGCGAGAGCACAGGAGAGCGCTCTATAAGCCCGTCGAGACATGGGCTGAGATAATAACTTCTATCAGGTTAATTTGATTTTGGTACAATTAGCTGAACACAACCCGGGATTCTGAAACGTGGTATCATTCGCCTGTGCTGCCGAGAGCAACAGGAAAAAGCGTATTCCGCCGACGTGCAGGATCGGACATCCACTTAGTCTAAGACGTAGTTGTTGGTATCACCGACAGGTCGGGACACGTTCCAGCTTACCGAGAGATTTTCTCATTCTCTGCTGTCTGTCGCTCGCGCTGTCACCATCCCATCCATCAGACGCCCTTCCTCGTAGGCACAGTCCCCGCTGGAGGAAGCTGTAGCGCGAGACAACTCGGCGAACCACTCAATCACCTCCCGATTTCTTTGCTGCTCCGACCGTGTTGTGTTGCCGCAGCACCCTCCCAGTTTACGCCTTGGGCGCTGGCGTGAATGATTGGTCGAGCCGCTCCAAAACTCTGCCGCGAGCAAGTCAACTTCTGGGACAGTCGGCGGCTGTCCGGGCGCACAAGAGGTTCATTTTCCGGAAGAATTTACACGTATTCCTTTATCTACTTTTCACGACTACAAGCGTATCAACATATGAAAACTCTAGGTATAGGCTGTTCACGGTAAAGTGAGCACTTTCTAAGGCTCTTTCTACAGGTATTAACACCTAAAGGCTGTTCATGGTAAAGGAGCACTTTTGAAATCAACCTTAGAAAAAAGTCACTGTCCCTACCTGCATATAATTTACCGGCGCAATGGGTGACATGTGCCCAGTAAAGTTGGTAACGATGGAGGGGAAAGTAGTTCCATATATTAAAGAATATAAAAGTAGGTAACCATTTGTGATAACTTAAATTATTTTTTCTCCCTTTCTGTTTTTTTTTAATGCATGGAAGTGTAAAAATGAACAGATTTGTACAATATTTACGTTTATAATAATTGCACAGTTTCACTTGACTGCCGCATGAATAAAGTGATGAGGCCCATGGCAATGTCAATTACATAAGACGGAAGAACATTAAACGTATATATACAAGTAGATCTTAAGCACGGATTTCAAAAGTGCTCATTTTACCGTGAACAGCTATAATAAGTATATTTAATTGCAGCTCCAGCCATTAACTTCTGGGAGTGGTGAAATGTATAAACTGTGTTTATTAGGAAGATATAAATCTGATGAAAAGAAAAGTTAAGCGGGGCCTTAAAAAGTGCTCACTTTACTGTGAATCGCCTTTACCTCCAAATGTTTCGGTGACCTTTTCCATATCGCTAACGGCAATACCTCTAGCTCTATCCGCAGCGGTACTGGAGCAGAGCTTTGTAGAATATTAATGAATGCTGAGCTATTTACAAATTGGGAAAACGACGTCTGCCTATGCCTTAATTTGGTTCGTAATCTGGAAGTAAGTGTACTTTCTGCTCTAAAAATCACAATATCGCTTCGTGAGTGAGCGAGCGAGTGAAGTGGTTCGGGCGGCTATTAACCTCCGAGGTCTTGAGAGCCGGTGAGGGCGAAGCGAGGTGAATATGGAGCAGCGTCGATATGCAAGGGTGAGGGAAATGGGAGATCCTCGAGAAAACCCGCCGACCCGACCAGCGGCATCGTCCGACACGAATGATTCCCACATGCGAAAATCCGGAGGCGACCCCGCCGGGAATTCATCGCTTCGTCGAACAATCATGGAGTGCAAGTTTTCAGATGCGTCTTCGTTCACTATAAATCTGTAAACGTCCTAGACTGGAATAAAATGTCATCATAGGCTATTCACGGTAAAGTGAGCACTTTTGAAAGCCATTTAATTCCAAATAATATTCAATAAATATATTTAATTTTAGTTTTAGACGTTAACGTCATAGTGCGGTTGAATATACATACTGTGTTTATTTCTTACATGACAATATTTATTTTAAAAGGTGATTAGAAGATAAAAAAAATGGTAAAAGTTAAAAAAAAATGGCTGAAATAAAAAAAGTAACTAGGGCCTCAAAAGTGCTCACTTTAACGTTAACAGCCTATAACTTTCACGCAGTATGGGAAATGTACCATACATCAGACTGCAAATATATAAATTCTGTTGTACACAGTTGGAAATTTAACTAACCATTCGACTCTTTCCTGAACACATATAGGAAATCTAACATGAACATGTAGGGATAAAAACAGGTAGGCTGAAATAGCTACTCATATCTTCTCGCGAAACCAGTAAAAAAGGAAATACTTGATGTGTGTTGTTAGGGAATTACAACTGTACATGCGTTCAGATTATTTCAACAAAAAGTCACTAACGCTACATTTTAATTTCAGACTTCGTAAATAACATTTTAGTTATTCAGTAGGAACTGACTGGTGTTTCTTATTTACTCTTTTCGCCTTAGTGTCGGTTACTGCAAAAGGTACAGAATATGCACCTTCCACGCAGAGGTTTTAAATTTAATTTTAATTATGCTATATAAAAAGTGCTCACTTTGCAACAATTCATTTGTGCTGACTAGTTAATGCATATCTTGCACAACATTTATTTGGAGAAAGTTTCGCTTTACGTACTTAGAAAAACTCATTCGTGTATTTGCAGTATTCTCCGAGGAAGATATACTTGCGACAGTACAAGAGTAAAGCTTATTCACCAACACAATTCACAAAACGAAACACGATTAATGATTTATTGCGAGTATTACGACTCACGCGAGAATCACAATTCACGAATCGCATGACGACATGCACAGCTGAGGAATTTCTCGGGAATTTGTTTCACGGTACACGGCGAAGCACTGGAGAAAGTTAAACAATTTTAAAGAGGCGTTAGAAAAGAATCACGGCTCTATTCAGAGACCCGTGATTCACCAAGTAATTCTGCGCTCATTATAAAGAATGTTTCAGTAAAAGGTCCGCACCACGGAACGTTTCGAGATTGGGAACGTGTGATGCCAGCTAAACAAGAAGAAAAGATACGGGCGTAAACATGTGGGCGAACCGCGGCGTGTGTGTGGTTCGCCGATCGTCCGCAAGGTAGCTCTGTCGCGCCCTTACAGTGCCGCAGCGTATCGACTACAGACGCAACATGCACGGGATATTTGAATGGGTGCGACAGAATCTCGTCTCGTACACAGTTGTCATGCTTGCGTCGAAGGTTTGTTGGCATCGCTTTGAGCAACTCTTGCAAGGTACGAGCGGATACGTTTAATACTGGTCCGTCAACAGTGCACGTACGCAATCTCAGTAATACACGCAATCAATACGGACACCTGTATTCGTGTTGGGCGCGTTCTACAATGACACGGACGCTGATACGGATCACGGAAGCGGACATGTAACACAATCTACAATGAGACGCATGCTGACGCGGATAACGTACGGATACACTTAAGAAAGTTGGGCATCCCCCAACACTTGCATGTCCGTGAATCCGTGTAGCCAACAGGAATCGAGCATTTGGTTTGTTGATATTCTTTTTCGTGGCCATTGTGGTATACACGGCAACCAGTTCTTCGATTTACCGTGGCTATTATCATTTTTTGTTTTAATGATTACGTGCATATGGTTTGGCAGTAGTATTTACGCAGTGTTAAACTAGGCGTGTTTACGCCCGCATTTCCTCTCGCTGGCTTCCCGGACCACTCATTCCCAATCACAGTAAGTTCCGTAGTGCGGCCTCTATTGCCAGTTCGTATATGCACGCTTTTACTGAAACATTCTTTAGACAGTGCCCCATATCATAGTGTCCAGATTGATAATGTACCCTCGTCAAACAGCATTAAAGATATGACAGTTTGGCTGCGTAAACACAATTCGCAAAACACGTTGAAACCTCAGCTATAGCAATTAACTCCTCAGCTATACAAATTAACTCTGGTGAACAGACCCATGTCTTCACTTGGCCGTACAGTACTTCCGCTTACCTCCGTACCATCCTGATTGAATTTCGATAGAATCTATGTGGGTCCCTAAACAATGGGTAGCATATAGAAACATGTTCAAGATGTCGAGATAACATTAAATGCGAGGAGACGAGATTCTGCTGTTCTTGTGATGCGATTCATTTGGACATTTTGGTGTATCGATACATCGATCCGATACACACACTCAGTAGCCAACTGCAGATATCTGGCGTGGGCGGAGCGGCAGCACGCACGTGGCTCATGGGTCGGCTGGGATAGCGTGCTCGTAGACCTCTGCGAGTTCGTCTGTCGATGCTATAGTGCGTCTCATTCTTATTTTGCAGAGAAGAGCACAGGGTACGCTGTTTTGCCAGATTGCTATCGATTAAGTCAGGAGGTTACGCTGTGTTCAAAGAATAATTTTTATTTATTTATTATTATCCAGTGGACTGTACAGACAGTACAGTTTTGGATGTCAATTATTAATTACACAGTATAAACATACGTGCAGTACAAAAAACAACAACGTATTGTCATAAAAGCAAATTATCGTACAAGTATACAAGCTCTATACATGTAATATATACATAAATGCATAATACCTTAAGAAAATGAATACTCTACAAATCTGCTCATTTTTACACTCCGATGCATTAAAAGAAACAGAAAGCGAAATAAATAAGTTTAAGCTATCATAAATGGTTACCTAACACTATTTTATTCGACGTTAAGATATGGAACTACTTTCCGCCCATCGTTACCAACTTTATTGGGCGAATGTCACACTGTGCGCCCATTGAAATATATGCATACAGGGGCAGTGACTTTTTCCGAAGTTCATTTCTAAAGTGCTCACTTTATCGTGAACAGAACAGCCTTCACATACAAAAATTGCCACACTGTATGGTAGTGCATGGATATAAAATTGTTTGATTAACTACCCACTGCAATGTAAGAGCGAGACGCACTGCACTGCACTGCACTGCACTGCACTGCAGCTGGTGTGGCTCGTAGCTCGCGTCCCTGAGAATACCGACTTCCTTGTCCGTTCACTCTAAGGCCACGTTCGTTGGATGCTAACCTCTCCCTCCTGTAACCTTTCTCCCACTCCAGACTCGCGAGGCGCCACGGCGGGTGTCCACTGGTATAGGCTATTCACGGTAAAGTGAGCACTTTTGAAACCCCTTTGGGATAACACTCAATAAATATATTTTACTCCAGCTTTAGACGTTAACTTCAGGGTGCTGTGGAATATACAAACTGTGTTTACTACTTAAATGGCAATTTTCATTTTTAAAAAAATTAGTTAAAGGATAACAAATGGCGGGAAGGAAAAAGTAACTAGAGCCTCAAATGTGCTCACTTTACTGTGAACAGCCTATAGGCCGCTTGCCAGAGGCCAAGAGGTCACCGTGATTGAGGCACACCTACGTTCTTCGAGTAGTGACGTGTGGATGATGCTCTGAAAATATTGGATTGTACCATTCTTCCACCTGCACTCCAGAAACAAAGTAGTTAACATTAAAAAAAAAATAAGTTTTAACACCCACTCGATTATTCGAAAGTCCGTGTTTAAAAAGTTTACACAGTCATATAGGCTGTTCACGGTAAAATGAGCACTTTTTAGGCCAATTCTTCCAAAAAAAATTTATCCTTTAACCACCTTTTTAAAATAAACCTTGCCATACACATAATAAACGTAGTGTGTATTTTCCACAGCAGTCGGAAATTCGACGTCTAACGCTAATATAAGTTGTATTTAATGACTAATATTCCAAAGGGGAGGCGCTCACTTTACCGTCAGTAGCCTATACGTTACATTAAAAAAAGTAACGTACCCCCATGTCTAAAACTACTGACATGCATAACCAGTCCTCATGGTTTGTTTCGGCAAGTTATATTTCGCTGGATTCATATTCCAACAAATTTCACGCGCGTAGTGTACCCGGTAACCCTAAAAACTGAATTTTCAGCAAGATTCTAGCGACTGTATACTAAAATGAGAAATATAGATACGATTTTTTGATCTGTTTTATTTATTGTCAGGAGTAATCTATAACAGTTTAAACTAATCCTTCGCATTCTTCCGGTGTTATAATTTTATACAGGTGCATGATAATATTACGTACGTAACAGCGATTTGGCAGCATAAGCTGTCGCCGAAGAACCTACGGAAATTATTCACACACACGCACACATACAACTGTCAAATAAAGGAAAAACAGAAAATCCCTTATGTTCTTAGTCACACTTGCCAGTAAATGTCATTGAGAAACGATTTTTCCCGCCATAAGTTCCCCAGGAAGTTTTACGCGTTATAGCATATGGGTATAAGTTGAAGTTGAGTCCAGCAAGTTTCTTTATCCACGCTAAAAATAGAAAGCCCGGAGACCAAGACGTGTGTGTTTCATAGCGCGATAACACGCCCGCGCGGTCGCTGATCGTTTATCACTGTCGCCTCCGCAAGCTGTACCTACATAACGAAGAGAAGAGGGAGTTATTTGTCGTAGCAGTGGTAAAGAATGCTATTTTATATAAAGTCTTCGAGAAAACACCATTTAGCTAACTGCGCAAACCGTTACATCCTCTTCTTTGTCATTTATTCCGCAGCCACCAGGTCTGTGTTCACACTTAGTCTTCATATGTTAACCAACCATATTCATTATGTTCTACCAGTCTGGCAAGAGTCCTTATCGTCCAAATCATAAGGAGCAGATTCTTTCTTATCAAAAAGATTAATCTGAGTCCACACGCGATGTTTCATAAGCAGAAAATATAATGAACGTGCAAGAAGAATTAAAAAGTCCTGACCTACATATATCGGATCGAGAAATTTCTAACAGACACATTTATTGAAGTCGCTAGTGTTTGACTGCTCAGGCTATCAGCGTATTTTTTTTTTATTTCGGGAAGATCAGAGGAAAAACATCCAGTTACCTCCAGTTGACAGTTAACAGAATTAGCAGCTGTTTTTGTAAACTATAGAGTCATGTAATCTGTCGAGTTGAGCTAAATAGACTGCATTGGTGATGTTCTTCATTGATGGGAAATACCCTGGGTTAATCCTACGGTGTATTTGGAAATAGTGACGTGCAGCACTACTTGGGATCTGATACATCCTGCATATAGACATTGTAAGGAAAGTCAGAAGTAAAAGTTCGATTTGGAAGGGAGGAGGTTAAGTCTTGAAAACCGTGGGGTTGCAGATCCCCTCCGAAACATGGCCAAGAAAGGCGAAAAAAAAAAAAAAACAAGCGCATGAGATTTTCCAGCGAATGCGAGTCTTTATCTTCCAGCGACCAGCAAGCGAACACATAGATAAAGGTCGGACTTCGCACCGATGTCAACAAAGCTGTTTCCACATGCCTGCTTCCTGTCTTGACCGGCTGACCTTCAGATCTACAGTTCTAAGAACTGCTAGCCTTTCCTCGGCCCGCCCCAAGATTGGCAACTGAAGCACTAGCGCATGCTGCGACGTTTAGTAGGGAGGACAGTAGCGTCTTCTCGAAACAACTGTTGAAAACTTAAATCCCTGCTCTGTTTTCCCATTGGCTACACGAATACACGGACACGGAAGGGTTGGGAGATTCCCAGCTTTCTTACGTGTATCCGGACGTTATCCACGTCAGCATGCGTGTTATTGTAGAACGCGCCTTAGTGCTTTTCAGAACGTCGCGCACATTAGAAACACCCATTTCTTAGCACTCCCAGCATAACTGAAATAACTTAAAGCGGCTTTTTCAAAGCGCTCTCTCTCTTGAAATTACGCGTCGGATGCATACAAAAGTACTCGAGGCCTACGCGTTGAACCTTGCCACAGATTCTCCACCAATAAAATTATAGGATCATCAATTAAATTCCTATTGGTACACGCAGCCCGAGGAGAGCACCGCACGCCACTCCAGAGCCGTGCACCTAGAGGCGATGATGCACTTGGCGCGCGTAAGGCCTAGCCACTATAGCTCGTCCGCAGTTGAATGGTCCGCGCACCTACTTTGTCTACGGACGCATGTCCCAACGTGCGTGTCTACAATAACGACCTCCGAAGCTAATCTTTCCAACACTGGCACCGCAGTGCATCAAATTCGACGTCGTCGAAGCTAAGCTTCCAGACACTGAAACTAGTGCGCACCCTAATCGACGCGTCAATAAATTGTATGGGATTACGCGTAAATATTGATTTTTCAAATTTATTTTATTTTGTCTTCTAATTTGAGTTATGCGAATGAGTACGTTTTTATTTTGCTTTAATTTAACTTAATTTGAGTATTTTTTTGCTCTAGTGTGAAATTTTATATTTTTATTTATTAAAGTTTCGTTTTCGCGGTAACGAGATCGATGGTTATTGCTTTGAACAAATAGCATGTTTTAATAATAATTAACGCACCCGCAATTAACTTTTACCGTTTTCGCGCGATAAAATGCTAACAAAAACAATTTGGAACACGTCCGCGGACGAAAGTTGAAGTTGGCGAATGATCTTGGAACATGGGACCTTGGGGCAGCGAGCTATGACGTCAGATGGTCACGTGCACCAATCAGCAGTTAGGCGTCCGCGGACCAGGTATTGTGGGCTAGGCCTAAGAGTGTAACATTTATCGCTCCCACGTTTCTCTGTCTCAAAAGGCGGAAAACAGCTGCAGGTAGGTGGGCCAAGGTAAACAACGACCGGTACATCTGCTGCCATACTTGGACAAAACTACCGTAGTAAAAATAACTTAATGTTTATATTAGTGGACACTGAAATTTTTATAATTTTACGCACATTGGAACAAGCATTGGCGTATCTACTTTTGTTTGTAACATTTCCACATTATCAGTCGACACTCTGGTGATGTTGATTTTTGCATACTGCGAAAGAATACACAATGGTATATGGGCTTTTTAAAAACTGCCCAGTTAACTTTGAACCTACCGTAGCAGATAATCAGTAATGAGGAGTTAATTTTCTAAAAATTCGAAGCGCATGGTATAATATCGTTTTGCCTTTATGTTTAAACTGTATAAATTAACAAGCGAATGTGTGTTGAGTCGCACCGCGCATATACCTAGTATTCAGCTCCTACAAGCTTTCAATCCTCCCATTATGGACGTGCAACGTGGGATAATCATACTTATACGTTAAACGCCTCTTATGTTAATATCACAAGGTAATTAAAATAATAGGTCGTTGTGCAAACTGTGAAAATATCCACTAATAATTCTCACCGAAGACCGATGTATTTGTACAACGTTCTTCTCCTAATTTAAATGTTTAGCATCAGGGGTAGGCACTGCTCAGAATATAAACCCGGAACTATCACTCATATTCATCATCTTACTAAAAGCTGCGGAGAATTTACTGTGTGTTCTTCACCACTTGTCACTATTTATGGGAGTAAGTTTGCTGCTTCCATTGGCCCGAAAGGCAGGACGTTTAGACGTGATAGGAAAGTGTATTCCAAATTTCAAATGCATTATCTTTATTATTATGGTTATTGATACTGTCTGTAATATAAATAATAATGACAATAATATATAGCATTCATCTATGTCCACAACTCGTACAGTCCTCTCAGTATCATCTTTGCTAACGTCCTTTTCGATGGCATGTATATTCTGAAACACCTTCTTTGGAAAGTATGAACTTCCCCCTCTACGAAACCTGTTAACGTACATCTTGGCCAGAAAAGACAAAATTGTCAAATTCTCTGAAAACACGAAACATACTAAATTAAAACCACAATACACCGCAAGGGTGTATTGTCCCTAAAATCCCCGTAGAGGGGGATAGATGTTCACTGCCAACAGTTACAGTAAGTATTCAGTAAGTATTTTTGGATGAATCAATGTAATAAGGAATAAGTATTTTTGCGTGCGCCACATGGCTACGTTGGGACTCACTATACCTTGGTTTACTTAATGCATACTTACTACAGCAAGCCCTTCATGGGGTACACTGTGTTCCGGTACTATTCCTTCTTTCCGGCCGGCATCCTAAATCAAGCTCACGCCATTCCGATTATGACCAGACAGTTTACCCCTTGAGGGAAACCATCCTGAGGGAGGGATATCGAAAAGGGGTCCACAGGCATCCCTCCCGGCTGCACCTGACCAAACGACTGGATGAACAAGAAAGGGGGGGAGTTACACCACACAATAATTCATATCCCCCTCCCTCCCAAACTCCCTCACTCACCGATCAAGATGAAACACATCCCTGGCTAGGACTTGAGTCTCACCCAGGGATAAACCGATGATGACCCAGGCAGATGGCACCGGAATGCGATTAAGAATAGCGAACCATGGAGTAAAAGACCGGACTTCCACGAGGTCAACAGAAGATTGAATGTGTGTGTGGGAGTGTGTGTGTAAGAGTACCGTATCGATAGTCTGCAATGTGGAATGACTAAGCCCTTTGTGCTCGTTGGCGAGGTGGTGGGGAATGTTTCTGGTTCCTGGGCATTCCCCAAAACTAAGCCATTGTACACTCGAGTGCACTGGGCCGCGTAAGTTGTCAATGGGGATACCGTCATGCTTAAATTTATAGTGAAAGGACAGAGCGTGGACGCGGTAGATAGTGGTGTGTGTGAGTAGTTTAGTTTAATTTTTCGGACAGCATGCGGTTTCAGATAAGTTCCCGATGGACCCTGAAGATCTAAGAACTGATTTAGCTTTTGCTTTTGCGGGGGTTAAATGTAACGATTCTACCGGAAACTTTGTCGGTGGATAATTCTACGTCTTCTGCATCATGGTACAATCGAGATACTTCAGGGATAATTGCAAAGCTTGGTCGTTTGTGTAGGGTAACATCTTAATATATATAATGTTACAATTTCTCTCATAGAGGGCAGAGCCAGGTTCGTTACGGGATGGTGGTCTTAATCAAACAAACGAGTTCATTATAATTTCATAATTTTATTTACAATAACTACAAACAAAATTCTCTCGACTCAACATCTCACAATAAATTTATATCGCTTGCTGTTTACAATTAATGACTTCAGTCAATACTCTGAAATTATCAGAAAAGTCAATATTTCACATATCTGCTAGACGCAGTAATGAAAAAACAGAAAGTAAAGAAACAATTACAGTATTCACAAAATGTTTACCTAGCACTTCTAATTCAACGTTAAGACATGGAACTACTTTCCCACCGTCGTTACCAACTTCACTGGGCGCACGCCACTCAGCGTGTCTGTTACACTATATGCAGATAGGAGTAGTGACATTTTTCAAAGGCTGAATTCAAAAGTTCTCTCTTAATCGTGTACAGCCTTTAGCGGCTAATATTTCACTAACATGTCGTTTCGATTGAAGAATCTGGAACTTTTGAATTTCGTAGAAACAGAAGATGGAAGGTGGTGGCTGAAAACACTAAAACATCCCGGCACCGTTTGTGGTATTAACGGGAAACAAAAAAAATGTATGTTAGGAAGCGAGTCCATTCGAGCCTGGCCTCGAACAGGTGATGAACGGCTTCTACGGGCCGCACTTACCGTCACGGTACGTTGCAAGACAATAGCTCAACGCCCATCCCGCGTGGCGTGTGATATATTCCTCTCACAGTTGTTTCCTCTCGAGGTTGGCCCACCTGTGTGAAGGTCACACATGCCGCTGGTGACGTGACGCAACTTCGGAGATGTTCCAAGTCGTCTTTCCCCTCTCCCCTCGTACCGCGCTCATTCCCAGTCGTTCTCCTGGAGACCACGGTCGACGTCACACACACCTTGTCCCGTTGCGATCGCCCTGGCGTGGGGAGGAGCAATTATCATTATGCCCCCCTCGCGAGCGGTGCCCTTGTTCGGAAACCGCGCTGTATCTTATCGACTGGTTTGTCAGTTCCTCAGTCCTGCTGCCCCGAGAAGAAAACAAGTTCCAGACTACAGTCCATCCAAAATATTTTTACCCGCTGGTGACATTCCCCGTCGTTCATTTTAAATAGATAACTGTTGTGCACAATGAAGTGAAGAGACTTGGGCGGTTTTTAATATCAGAGGTCTTGGGAGCTGATGAGGGCGAAGCGAAGTGAGTATGCAGCAGCAGCACCGGAATGAAAGGGCGGGGGAAACAGGAGATCCACTTGCAGCCTTCCGTTGGTTATTGGCCTCTTGTTTTTGTGTGTAGCGAGTCCGTTACACGAGTGTACAGAGTTTGTCCGATACTGACCCTCCGTGATTCGCGGGCACACAGATAAAACGCGCAGCAATTCAAATGGTCCAATCACGAACGTGGTTATGACCTAAAGTGTTTTGGAACGTAATTTGTCCTGAAACCGTTTCGCGAAAAAGCAGTTGTCCCCACCGATACTGTAAAGGCCGATGCACATTGAAGTAGCATGGAGCTCGTTGTTGCGTTAACTTCGCGTCGTCGCTGTGTTCAGGCATTCACATTGAATCAAGACAGAGGCAAAGTTAAACTTTCCATGCGAGAATTTGACGCAGCTTAAACCAATCTGATTCTTTTCTTTTGTTTTCCGTTTTCAGTTTCAATACTACCAGTTTCCGCCTGGACAGTATATTGCGTTACGCCACGATTTCTACATACGAAGATAAACCTTGTTAAACTTTCGTATGTGTGTATCTGGATGCAAACAAATTAATGAATTGAAAAAAAAAAAAAAACAGAATTAAATAAACTCTATAGTTGCAAATCGGAGACAGTTGGAAGTGAAAGATGAGGCAATTACTGGTGCATTGAGGCAGACCCGTGTTTCAAAATATGCGCATTATATACATACAAAACTATTCAAGGGGCCTGCATTGACTCTTCCTACAGACCTACCACCAATAAAATAATAGGGTCACCACTGATAGTCCTATAGGCAGGGCCACCTGTTTTTTCGCGAAAATATTTATGTGGAGGCTATATCCTATGTGCACACTTAAAGCTATCATTTGGCTACTGGCCGCTTGTCTTTGTGTGAACACTGACTGCTACATGAGTGAGTCAATCAGGATTAAGTTTCTCCGACATTGAACGTCCGTGATTTGGGGCCAGACAGATATGATGCGTGACAATTCAAATGATCCAACCAGGTAGGTTATGAGATAAAATGTTTTGGAACACAACTTGTCCTGAAATCTTTTCGCGAAAAATAGATGCCCCTACCTATAGGTACACGCAGTGCGACTATAGGTTGTTCACGGTAAAGTGAGCACTTTTGATGCCCTAGTTACATTTTTATTTGTCGTTTTTTTATCATCAAACCACCTTTTTAAATAAATGTTGACATGCAAATAATAAACACAGTTTGAAGATTCCACCGTACTCGCAAGTTAACGTCTAAGGCCGAAATAAAATATATTTGAAGACTGTTATTCTAAATGAGAAGGTTTTCAAAAGTTCTCACTTTACCACGAACAGCGTATAGAACCGTGCACGCCAGTTGAGAGCCCTGCACTTAGCGGCGATGGCGCACTTGATTTGCGCGGCAGTGTCGTCCTTATCGCCGGCTCTTATCGGCCTCAAACGCCGCAAAAAGTTCCAGGCAGTGCGTGTGCTGTGCTGCAGTTCCTGTTCGAGTGTGCTTGTGGCCTGTTCTCGGTAGTAGCTCCGCCCAGTCTGCGAACTTGTCGGCGTGCATGCCTGATGTGACTGCCCTTGTCTTAGCCGGCCTGCGCTGCTCGCCTTGCAGTTCTTTAAAGGTCGCCTTCGACTCCCGCGAAAGCTTTCCATCTCGCTGTGATGTAACAATACGCCTCGCCTCGCAAGTATCCTATCGACGGCCGCCGACGGAACGAATCAGCCAGACTGGGGAATGTTCAGCGTTCGTCAGGCGTGTTAGTTAAACTGCGTGGAATTCCACACGTATGTAATTTCCGTTAATGTGTAGGCTTTCCCCGTGGAATACAAGACCGGTTGGATTTTGTGCGCGCTATCCACCTTCGACTAAAATCTTAACAAAAAGTATCGAAAGAAAAATGTCGATTTTCGGTTATCGAAAGAAAAATGTCGATTTTCGGTACATTGGCTGTTCACGATAGTGACCACTTTTGAAAGCAACCTTAAAAACAAGGCACTGCTCCTACCTACATACATTTTAACGGGCGCACTGGGTGACATGCGCTGTCATGTTGGTAACGATGGAGGGGAAAGTATTTCTATATAACAACGACAAAGTTTTAGGTAACCATTTGTGATAACTTAAATTATTTATCTTACTTTCTGTATTTTTAATGCATCACAGTGATGGGGTCCACGAAAATGTTAGTTATACATAAGGCGGAAGAATACACACCGTGCAAACAAGTAGAGCTTTTAAAAATACTCACTTTACCGTGAACAGCCTATAACATAAACGACATGAGCCCTTGCAGAAACATATGGTGGCCTGTTTTGGCATGTATGTTGCCAATGTAAACATAGCATTACTTTAATTCAATCTGTGTATTCAAAACAGAGCTTATTAAAAGAGCATTACAAAAATTATTTTCGAGGCCTGGAAAAGATATTGAAATGTATCCACGATTAATATCGATATATCCTTTCAATATATCGATGTTAGTTCAACATCCCTGGTTGTAGGAGTATGAGAGGTTAGCGGAAGGGGATATGGAAAAAAAGGGGGAGGGAGGCATGCCAGAGGAACAGCCAGCCACTTGCTGCTGGGTAACTGTTCCTGTATGTAAACGAGCTGGGCTGTGTGTGATGTGAAGGTTAGAATTGGGGGGGGGGGGGGGAGCCACCTGCCCCGCTTGGAGGCCACCCGGCTGTCGAGGCAGGCTCACGGCCACCGCTCCACGCTACACGACGCGGGGCCCCGGCCGAGCCAGGCCCGTGGCACACGGTTCGGAGAGAGGAGAGGACAGGGACCGGGGCGGCATTCCTGCGGGACTGGTTTTCGAGGTGCTTTCTTTTGCGGCCGGGGGCGAGTCACGACCCTGCCCAGGCGCAGCGGTGCCTCGCGGTGATGGCCCGCCCTGGCGGGAATGACACCCCCGGGATCAACGAGCATACAAGTACCAGATACGTCACTCAAGGCAAAGCAGTAGAACGCTTATTTTTCTTTTGCCCTGTGCAAATGTACCAATGTCAAAACAAAAAAAAATTGTGTTCACGGGTTGGTGCTACTACACATGAACAGTTGGCTGCTGTATAACACTTCAATCGTCTAATTCCACGAAATTAAATAAAAATGTGTTTAATATTCACATTTAAAATATGTAGAGTTACATCCAAAAATAAACGGCCACTGTGAGCTGTCAAGTGCCGGTACACAACGCTAAATCGTTGCTAAAACACTTAACTAGCTCACACCATCGACAATGCACGGCCATACATGACGCTCACATTGCCAACAACATCGTAAAAATAAATGTGGGTTTGTATAAATTATTGATCTTCAGTCTGTGCAATTAAATTATTATAACTAAATTTCTATCTTCGATTGCGTTGAAAAGTATTTATAAAACGATAAGCAGTTTATCGACATGATATCAATAAATCCAAATAATTTTCGGCTGTTATATTGCCGATATTGCATTGGGCAATTAAACAAAATCGAATCGGAAACAAAAGCGTTCTGTTTACTCCTATCCAGTGTCTAGTGGTTGCCCGGGACGGATGCTGCACTGCGATACCGCTCGAACGTTTTTCAACGTCGAAACTTCCCTTCCTTGGCCCAGATATGTGTAAACGACGTGCGGTATATCCACAGTGGAGTGGAGAGATTTGGGCGGCTTTTTAGGCTGTTGTCTGTTGGTACAGGCTATTCGCGGTAAAGTGAGCACTTAAAAGTCCTCTCATTTGGAATTAATAGTCAATAAATATATTTTATTTTATCCTTACACGTTAACTTCCGAGTGCAGTTGAATATATATGATGTGTTTATTACTTACATTGCAATATTTATTTAAAAAGAAGGTTAAAGCCAGGTTAACAACCGCTTAAATAAAAAAGTAGCTAGGGCCTCAAAAGTGCTCACTTTACCTTGGACAGCCTATATAAGGAAATACATGTTAACGAAATTCGGGTTTTTGAAGCCAATTTTGACGATATAAACTTTAAACAAAAACCAAAGAGTGAGCACTATATTCCGAGCTCTGCACAGAGACAAATATAATTTGCTTTTCAGTAATTTTCGCTTATTTATTAAGGTTTCAGATCTTTCCAAGAAACAGGCTATATATTAATGTTATAAAAGGCTTCGATAGCAAAGAAGTGTAGGCTACCAAATACTTAACCAGGCGACAGCCCTAACATCGTTATCTTGAGAGCCGACGAGGATGAAAGTGACGTTAGCCTGGAGCTGCACCGGAATGAAGGGGGCGAGAGAAACGGGAGATACCCGAGAAAACCCGCCGACCAGCGGCATCATCCGTTACAATTCCCACATGCGAAATCCGGGAACGACCTCCACCGGGAATCGATGTATCCCTACGGCGACTTCAAGATTAATGTTTCATTTGGTGGCACTGAAGTTTTTTTTTTCCCCACTGGTTTCCTTATTTGTTAAACTCGTTAAGGTAAGAAAAGGCGAAACAGCAACAAAATGCGTAGTTGATTGTGAGATACCACTAGCCTACTATGTAGGGATTAGAGAAATTCCACAGTTCAGTGACCTGAAGATTTAACTGCACTAGTTCTTCTATACTGAAGTATGAGCGCGCGCGCACACACATAATGCATAGCCAAGTCCACTGGTTACTTGTTAAATGATGTTCACGATAGAGTGAGCAATTTTGAAATCAACCTTAGAAAAAGCTACTGCCCCTGCCTGCATATATTTTAACGGGCGCAGTGAGTGACATGCGCCAAGTGGAGTTGGTAGTGATAGGTGGAAAATAGTTACATAACTTAAAATCGAATAAAATGTGTTAGGTAACCATTTGTGATAACTTAAATTATTTACTTTGCTTTCTGTTTTTTTTTAATGGATCGAAATGTAAAAATGACTCGATTTGTAACATATTTTCTTTTCTTATAATTCCACAGTTTCACCTTATCGACGCATGAATAAAGTGATGAGACCCATGGCAATGTTAATTATATATGAGGCGGAGAAATACACAACGTGCATACAAGTAGATCATAAGCAGAGCTTGACCGTGAACAACCTATACCTCAGTGTGAAGCCATGATTTGGCTTGCACTTAGAATGAATCCAACAATTTTTTAAGTCTCTGCATGGGAAGGTTTTTCTTTGTTCTGTTTTGTAGACAGTCGCACGATGGCTTATTCTTAACGGTTTCAAAGAAATATTTCTTAACTCGTGTAGATTAAGTAGATATCAACTATTTTTATTAGCCAATCGGCGGGGGCTCATCAAATGCCCTAAGTATCAAGCGATATTTCCGTAGACTATACGGAGGTAAGTAAAAAAGTTCCAATATGAAATTTAGCTTTGTAGCAAGCCCGTAACCAATTGCTGTAATTATTCACCTGTGTTAATTACCCCAGCTTGGTGTTGGCAAACCCTTAAAATGTGTGCGTGCATAATTGTCTCTTTTCGGTTGTAGCTCTTTCGTTAAACGAAATGACCGATAAAACTTCGGTGACTTCAATGCGCCGATAAGACAGAATCGCGCCTTATCGAAATGATAACAGCATAGATAATATTTATTTCCTGTTGTGCAACTAGGCTAACCATGAATATTAACCACAAAGGGTGAGAAGGTTTGTGTTGAGCAAGTGCGCTGTCATTCACACAAAACGGAGACCGAAAAACGGATCACGAAATTCAATATTTGGTTGGGTTTATTAACGTTAACCCAACCAACATAAATTTAACGTTAAAAACAATACACACTCAACACACACGGCTTATTCGGGATTCGAAACAGAAGGCATGCAAGCCAGAACACTCCTTCGCGATATTAAATTATTGGTTTTTCAAGCCTGTTTATAATTTAAATGGGGCGTGGCTATGTTGGGGACACGGCCGTTTGTTTTGCGTGACTACGTTGACGCGCTCAGACGCCTTGATGTTATTTTTACGTTTCCGGCACCGCTTCACTCGATCATATGGGGTTTTATGGGTATCACTGGATTGCTTTTGAGATGCTCTTTCCAACCGTGTATGATTTCTGTATTTCGACTTGGCTTTTTGACTGGTATAGGCCGACATTGTTATGATTTCTTAGTTTTTTACATTAAACTCAGACAATTTCTCCATAACCACGCCACGTAAATGTTTTTATACACGCAATAGATTGATCTTGACGAGATCTGTTGATTGAAACTCAAACAGGCGTCGTAGCTTCACCTAATCACCTACGCGGCAAAACGCACTAAAAATCCCCCCCCCCCCTTTCGCCCGGCTACGCGTGATACTTCGCAGCCCTCACTCAACGTAACATATTCTTTGATCCTTTGGCAATCGAGTTGTGTAAATAAATGTTTAATGTAGACGATAAATTCGGAGCTGCAATGCCATACTGTACCCCCCGATTTTGTTACCATCGGATTTTCTGGATTGCCTCCCGCTATGGCTGCAAATTTAAAGACGTATTCACGTCAAACGAAAACTCCTAAAGTGCCCATATATCCAACTAGCTACTGGCCTTACAGAGAGGTAGAGACGTAATGTCGCGAACTACGAACTCGTATGTACGCAATATCATTGATTTGGTCAAATCTTGGCAGAATTAATATTGAGACGTATTCAAGAGGTTTGTTCTCGCCAGAGTGACATATTTAAATTGCGTTTAACAGCTGAGGTATCATTGGACGTCGGTGAGCGGTGAGGCGTGTTAGAATAATTTTTCTCGGCTATTGCCATGCCGATTTCCGAACGCCCTCTCCGCTTTGCGTTGGTTTGCTGTGCATCTAGATCCTTCCTCTTTCGAAATGAGTACATGGCTACGATTGCGGTCTTGGCACCAGACAACTCTGCTCAAGGCGAAATCCATACAAACATTTTTAACATACAGTTCATTCACGGTTACTTCCATTTTTTTCTGAAGTCCTGCTCAAGTTCTACTTCCAGTATATTCCTCCGCTTCATGTAAACAACGCTTAACCGATTCTAGGTAATTACACCAAAAGGACAATGCACCGCATTCGTGCGCACTCAGTGGATAATATTTCGCATAAGAACACACCGGTTAATTTAACGATTAGTTTAACCAAAGTCAAGGCACTAAAGTGTGAACAAACAGCGAATAGACTATAAAAAAATTCGATCTAAGGCGTATAGAGCTTGGCCTGAGACGCACCCTATGCTTATATAGGCTGTTCACGGTAAAATGAGCACTTTTGAAAGCCCTGTTTGAGATGTAGTTGTATGCACGTTGTGTATTCTTCCGCCTTATGTAAAATTAATGTTGCCTTGGGCCTTATCACTTTATTCACGTGTCGATGCCTTTGAAATATTTACGTTACCTCCAATTGTGACCAACGGATTAAATATTTCTAATCTTTTAGTAAATAATTAAATCAGCACCTGATATATATATATATATATATATATATATATATATATATATATATTATATATATATATATATATATATATATATATATATATATATATATATATATATATGGTTAAATCGGTATGTTTGAGACACAAAACACGCATAGTTTTGACTCAAAACCGATTTGTTCCATAAAATCATTAATTATAGTGGTAAAATGTCTATGTTGGTGTTTCCACATGCGATTGTAATCCCTATCTACAGTTGTGTATGTTGATCGTCGACGAACTATCGACTGTGTGAGGAGACAATGCGAAGTTACGTCTTGTGCGTTTGTCCGGAGCGCCGTGGATTGGCGCGGGGCCCAAGGCTCCGATGTCGATCTGTCCCGATAAGCGGGAGATGTGTGTGTGTGTGTGCGCATTTTGACTCTGCGATGCTGCTCCCCCCCCCTCCCCTTCATCAATACATCTCCGTCACGGTCCGTTTTGTCGGTCCAACACCTGACCTTGCTCGGCTGGTCGGGCACCACATGCAAATTGCCAACTTCCTCGGAATACTGACGATGTTACACGAGCGTAGTTCTCCCGGCTTCTCCAGTCGCTTGTCCGGTATGGCTTTTGTTTTCTTCGCCGAACTAATTACACCCAATTACTGTAATATTTGTTTTATGGGCTGTCTGTTGAAGAATTCTACCATGTGTGCCTGTTCATGTACTGTGATAAAAAAAATTTTATGCGTGTACGCACCTTGCCATGTGTGTATTTACTTGCACGTTAGACGAAATTTGTATTATAGTTCTTACATATGCATTTAAACATATTTACAGCTGTAGTAATTATACTAGGGATTTGAACCTAAGTCACTAAGAATAACTTTCTCACTGAAATTATTTTTACTTGCAGAACTGTGGATACTGAAATTGCACTTTTATTACAAATTCTTTCGTTTAAAAAGTATTTATAAAAATAATAATAATATAGTAGATATAAATTAATATTCTTACTATAAGAGTTCCTTGTGAAATGAGAAGATTTTGGTAATCAATAATGTTATTGTATACCATAATTTTGTGCGCACCATAAGAAATATTACAGTACAAATTGCTACAGAAGTTCTTGTATCTCCATTGTGGAATCTGGACCTCGCTACCAAAGAATTCATTTGCATTCCATCTGCGAATGAAAAATTAACTATTGGAATCATGCGATGACGTTATTTCAATGGAATCGAATTTTTATGGCAACTTCTGAAATAGTGCGCAACTTATAGGCATTTTCAGACAGGGCTTACACCGAAAAGTCGGAAGATTTTGGGCTACCTTAATTAAAAAGGAAAACATTTTTTTGGGGCGAATTTCGCTTTACTAAGCGTGGATTTATATTAGACAATAAACTAGGTTTTATTGATTAATTTTTGGGCGTGCGAAAAAACTTGCTCGGTAGGTGTAATGATAGTTCGCGCTATAGCTCCGACATAAGTTAAGAGAGCATCGAGTTCGGAGCCCGCTAGCCAGGATGTCGCGCTGTCGTCTTTCATCACACTGTCCCAAAATTCGAACCCAAGTTGCTCAGGAAATATACATACATGCAGGGAATACTTCAGAGTGCAAATTCATGTTGCACGTTTCGTTGATGGGGGAACTGTATCATCTTCACCTTGCCTTTTAGATCATATATCAAGGTTTATATGTGAATACATATTTTGTAGTGAAACACAAATCTATGTTGTGGCTATAAGTAACCACAGATGGTTAAACCAAGCATTGCAGTGTCTAGATTTATTAAACTCTGTTAAAACGTTTCACATGAAATACGAAAAAAAATATCTTGTTGCTTTCAGGTAATTCATTCGGAAGAGTCGCCTATTGCAAATTAAGCAACAGATGCAAAGAAACACACACGTGGTATTTAAATATCAGCGAGAGAACTCACACTGCCACGATATTGTGGAATAAAACAATTTATATTAAAATGGACATTAAAGTTTTTTTTTTTTATATAAATTCATGCATAACTACAAAGCGTAAAATTGCTAGACTCCGCCAGACTTCCCCACACCAACTGATTAACTTCTTGATATCACAACAAAGCCAGTGGCGTGTGCACTGTTTCCGTATATTTACGGAATGTTTTACGGAAATGTACAGTTATATACGGAAAGTCAATCCATAATGACGAAAAACGGAATTAAGTCCGTAAATACAAAATACGGAAAGTCTCCGTATTCCCTTTAGCTTCGAGTTACGGGGACGAACAATGCTTTCTTCGTCACTGTATCAAGAAAATTATAGTTTCTGCGGCAGATAAGGTTATCCACGCAACTATGACCTATTCTCTCAAACATTAGAAAATAGCATCAGGCGTCTGTAACATTTGGTAACACTAAAAATACACTAAATTTAATAGGAACTGAATTTTTGCTTTTGTCTTTCGAATACAAATAAAAATGTTATACCACAACCATCGAGTGAGAGTTGCAGGTGAATGGTTAAGAGTCGTGGACTAGTAATTTTTTGAGTCGGGTTCAAACCTCCCTTGAGTACAAAATATTTTAACTTTTTTTAATATCATTTTTTTATAGACGGTAGAACACTCACATAACGAAAATGAAAGACATTTTCATTATCTTTTTTTTATTTTAAACGGAAAGTACAGAAAATTAACTTGGAAATTAACGGAGAGGTTCCGTGAAATTTACAGAAAGTCCGTTTCTGAAAATCAATGTGTCCGTAATTTTACGGAGAGTTTACGGGCACTTCTGGAAAAAATTTTACGAGCACTTTTCCGTAAAATGAATTGAATTTTTTTTGTTTAACAGTGTGGCGAACTGTCGCCAGGTAAGCTGGTGCTTGCTCACTGCTGTACATTCTCGGTGCACGCAGCAAGAGCCAGTAACAACCGGGCAGCCTGGGGAAACTGAGTGTATTCCGACCACTCAAAAGCGAGCAGCAAGGGACCCAATACACGCGTCCTGTGGCGTCATCTGCCGAACTAACTTTTAGTGGTGGAAGTGTGAACTAGCATGCAACAAGGTACAGCACACAACTAACGCCCTCTTACCTCGCAACAGTTCACCACACGCCACTGAACAAAGTATAGAAAACCATAGTTAAAGGACACCACTTGCGACTTCTCGAATTTACAGCCCGACAGTTTACTGACGCGACATGAGTAGAATTTTTCGGATCCATTTAGAAGGCGCTGATTAACTACGCTAGTTTCAAAGGCAGTGGGCAGACGGGAAATTTGGAATACATAATGGTGACAAAGTTTTATAGCTAAAGCATACGAAG
The DNA here is from genome assembly GCA_029891345.1 of Dryococelus australis. NCBI lineage: Eukaryota > Metazoa > Arthropoda > Insecta > Phasmatodea > Phasmatidae > Dryococelus > Dryococelus australis. Next base: position 290,961,670 of record CM056993.1, on the reverse strand, counting down.
GTAAAATTATTATTTGTAAGAGATAAATACAATCATTTTCATAAATTGCTTGCTTTTAAGCTACGTATTTCCCATCGTGCCGCACGACACGACGAAGAATAGAAATAATTTCGTATCCAAAACTGCTGGTCGTACTACAGAATTGTTAGGCTTACGTCAGATCTATCTAGTATTTCATTGGGTTAAGTGTCTTGTGTCGTGCTTGCGGTGTCTTGCTCTTCGGAGCTATGTGATTCCGGCATTACTCGAGCGATGATCTCCTAGGCGTAACAGATGCGCGGCCGCTGGAGTTACGTGATCCGCCACCGTCGCCTGTCGGGCTAACGGGATCTGCAGCAATGGCAACGACCACAAACCACGACTGGATCACCCGGCGACGATGCATAATGCATCGCTTTCCAGAAAGCCATCCTCCCCATTACGTCAACGAGCGAGTCAACATCCCGTGTAGTCTATTCGCGGCTTCTTCACACTTTTACCGAGCGAGGTGGCGAAGTGGTAACTCGCTGGACTCGCATCCGGGAGGACCCGGGTTCGACTCCCGGTCCGGCCACCCTGATTTCGGCTTTCCATGGTTTTTCCAAAATCATTCTAGGCGAATGCTGGGGCGTGTCCCTAGCAACGGCCATGGCAGATTCCTTCCCCAATTCCTCTTCCCTGTGCAACTTGCACCGTCTCTTATGACCTCACTGTCGACGAGACGTTACGCCCAACTACCTACCTACCTTCACACTGTATGCTTTTGTTAATGAGGGACCGCGGTGTCTGAGCGGTTAGACTTCTTTCCTCTCACCAAGGCGAACCTTGTTCAATCCCCGGCCGGCTAACTCCGGTTTTTTCCTGTGTGGGAATCGTGCCCCGGGCGATGCCGCTGGTCGGCGGGTTTTCTCGGGGTCTCCCGTTTCCCCCCGCCCTTGTATTCCGGCGCTGCTCCATTCTCACCTAGTTTCCCCCTCATCGGTTCGCAAGATCTCGTCAAGAGCAGCCCAAATCTCTCAGCTCAACTTTTGTTGACATCGAATTGCCTTATTTTTATTAAATCTAACTTTTACTTGTATTTTACCTATAAATTATATTTCATTTATAAGTAATATGAATAAAAAGACACAGAAAAAAATGTGTGGCGGTAATTCCCAGTAAGAAATAGTTCTGCATTTTCACACGAGTGCGCACGAACGCACTGGTGTAATTTTCAATGCATTGTTTGCATTAAGTGGAGGAATATATTGGAAGTAGAACTTTACCAGGGCTTTAGAAAAATGGAAGTAACGGTGAATGGACTATAGACTGGAATTGTCCTTCGCCGGCTGGCCGGAGCGATGACCAGGCGACGCAGAGGTCATCTTTCTGCGTGCGGAATTCCCGATCAAAGGCCCCGATTGACGCGCAGCAGGAGAAAGGATATCACAAGGGCGGCTTCGGTCATCGCGCGTGTCGTAATGTTTCGTTCGCCCCTCGCTCCGCTTAGCATTCGCGCAAGTAACTGACGCAACAGGCAAATGTACGTTGCCAAGGTGTATATTTTATTTATTCTTTCGTGGTCGATGGCGTAAACACGTTAGGCTCTGTCTCATCCCTCATGTTGGATTTTCTGTTCAAGTACAACAACTTCGTTTTCGATTAAATAATGGGCCTATTTATTAGTATGGCATACGTAAATGTTTACTTTTGCCTTGAAATATAGTAGCCAAATTTAATGTACGCGTTGTGTGTGTGGTAGTTGTGAAACGACGATGATCTGCTAATTTAAAAATGATGCCGTACTAATACGTTATAATTACTTGAAAAAAGTTCAGAATTAATGGTTTTTTTCCGTAGCGTAATGTATGCTGCTAGTGAGTTATAGTCGTAGTTTCAAAATTAGTGCCCCTAAACAACTGGAATAAGCTATAAACCAGTAGTTCAACATTATCCAGGTTCTTAATCGGACCGCAGAGCTCTAGTCGCATAAAGGCTGTTCACGATAAAGTGAGCACTTTAGAAATGAACCTTAGAAAAAAATTCACTGCCCCTCCTAGTAAAGTTGGTAACGATGGATGGAAAGTAGTTCCACATCTTAACGTCAAATAAAAAGTGTTATGTTACCATCTGTGACAACTTAAATTTTTTTTTCAGTTTTTTTTAATGCATCAAAGTGTAAAAATTAGCAGATTTCTAAGTATTTACATTCTTAATAATAATTTCACAGTTTAATTTGACCGATGCATGAATAAAGCGATGACGTCCATGGCAATGTTAATTTCACACAAGGCGGAAGAATACACAAAGTGTATACAAGATCTTAAGTAGGGCTTTTAAAGTGATCATTTTACCGTGAACAGCCCATAGTTGTCATTTAACAACTTGTTCAATGTTTATGAGCGGCGTCCGCGTACGAAAATCATTAAAGAATTTCCCACGCCCGAGTGGTAGTTTCTGTTCACCATTTCCGTCTCTAATGCCTATTTCTTACAAGCGAAAGAAAAAAAGCTAATACGAGCGTTTCACAATTAAATTTTAAGAACGAAACTTCAGGTGTAAACTATTTAACGTACCCAGAAGACATGCAGCCCCACCCTTATCTTTATTATTACACCACAAAGTGATAGTGCCACAACTGAAAAGTTTTACGAGGCGAGTCAACGAGACGAAGACTCGCGCCAATTTAAGGTTAGGTTTCACCCATTTTGCAGAAATTCTCCGTTTACGCGCCATGATTCCGGATTCATAGATAGTAATTCGTGGCAATTTATAGAAAAATTTACATTTTACAAGTAGTTTAATATTTTTGTGCGTAATTTTAATTGCATGATATCTGCTTGCTGTAAAAAGTCGAGAGCTTATTGATTAAAATAAGAATATGTTGTCGACTTTTCACAACAAGCAGATAACGCACAATTAACCCCTTCAGTTTATGTCTAAGGCCACGATCTTTCGTTTCTACAGCTTTTGCGAGAGTTAATTTTTATACCCAAACGGGAGCCGATATCGTAAAATCCTCTTACAATTTTGTTACAAATTATTTTTATGTAGTGTAATTTTTATAACCAAAAAGTGAATACTTTCATCCAATTAATGAATTACATAATAAAAACAATTTGTAACAAAGTTGTAAGAGAATTTTACAATATCGGTTCCCGTTTAGGAACAAAAATTAATGCTCGTAAAAGCTGTAGAAACGAAGGATTGTGGCCTTAATGCGAAGAAGTTTAAAGCTTTGTTTTTGTTGTTTATAGTTTAATTTATATACCTACGTAGCGATTTCGCGGTTACATTTTACTCGCGCGTGGGTAAAGTGATGTCGCCCATGACAATTGTAATTTTATATTTGGCGGAATTATACAAAATGGGGAACAAAACTATAGATCCTAAGCAGGTTTGTTTTTCAAAAGCGGCCACTTGACCGCGAACAAGCTTTAGTTGGCAACACAGCTTGCAGGTCGGGGTGGCAGATGGAGGAGTTGTCGGAAGGCAGGCAGACCCGGGGCTTAGCTGGCTTCCCAGATGGCCGACGACAAGGTGTAGATTAGATTACCGCGAGCGGCCGTCGCTGGGTCGCGGCGCAATAGCGAGTCAGGCCGGGGGAGCGCTTTTCCCACCGTTCGGCGGGGGCATTGACCTCTGCCCAACCGTGAACTTCAACCGCGACAACCGGCTTCAGACAGATCTAGTCTACCTCATCTTTAGGTACCACATATAGGCTGTTCACGGTAGTGTAAACTTTTGAAAGCCCTCTCATTTGGAATAATATGTAGTCAATAAAAGGTATTTATTTTAGCCTTAGACGTTAAGTTCAGAGTACGGTTGAATGTAAACACTGTGTTTATTACTTACACGGCAGAATTTATTTTAAAAGGTGGTTACATGATAAAGAATGACTGAATGGAAGAAGTAACCAGGGCGTCAGCCTTTTTGAATCAAACCTTTGAAAAATCTCCCCATGTATGACGTGCTTGGTTGCTTCCTAAATACGCTTTGTATCACAATAATTTTATATTTGTCTTCATTAAAGTTATTTTTTTCTGGTAAATTGAAACGCTATTAATATTTTATCTAAAAATTATAATGATTCATTTATAAATAATTTGAATAAAAACAGTGAGAAAACACGTGTATTGATAACGCCTAGTAAGAAATAGTTCTTGTACAAAATACTGTTACAACAGAGTGCGTACGAATCCGGTGCGTTGTCCCTCTGGTATAATCTTCCAGACTTGTTAAGCTTAGTTTGCACGAGGCGGAGGAATATCCTGGAAGTAGAACATTAGCAGGACTTCAGAAAAGGCTGAAGATACCGTGAATCAACAATGTGAGTTTGCGTGAAGCACGTCGCAGCGTCGTGCCGCTTGTGTTGTCCTCGGCGACCAAACTCTGCGCGGTGTTGACAGAGCGATAGCTTCCTGCCCACTGACCCTGTTCAACGCTATCTCCATAGTCCGCCCGCGCTGCTCGATTGTTCTGCGGTCATGGCAGCAGGAACATTTCGCACATTCTCTCAGCGATCAAAACTGTAACTAGTTATTTACACTCCAGCCACTAGACTAAAGATGAGTTAGACCGCTTATTGGTCTTCTGCGCGTGTACCCAACATTCAGCTACCTCAATCCTACACAACTGTCAAAGTCACATGGTCAACACTGATGGACGTGTTTGTTTACGTCTTAATCTTTAAATGACAAGGACTGTTATATTAATAAAATACCATTACCAGTTTGAATTTAATTAAAAAGCATTACAAATTGTTTAAAGGAATTATAAGAACATCTCAAAAGCACTTGTTTAAAAAACAGTGTTCTAACCTCAAACCTAATTCACGCCATTTTTGCTACACGTGTAGTCAGAAAAGTAGTTCAATGTTGGGACACGGCGATTGGTTGTCCGCAGCCAGCGAGATCCATATACCTAATCTTTAGTCTATGCCACTAAAGCCCGGCTACAGAACAGAACATATTAAAACTGTATGTATTGCGGCCACTCACGAGAGAGCAGCGAGGCACCCATTACACACGTGCTGTGACGTCAACTGCACTACTTCGTTTAAATGACCGATGTGTAAACTAACAAACGATTAGGTATAGCACAGAACAGCATAACCTATTAGAATGGCACCAGTACCCAGCTGAAGGCCATAACTGGTTTTACGTGCTTGAATTAAAAATAAATTAGGAAAATAGTTGAAACACAAAATTTGTCGCGTTATAAAAATTAAAAACAAGTGAAATTTTAAAATTACAGAGGCTTAAAATTATATTTTGTTATAATTTAAAATAAAAAGGTTATGTTATAATTTAAAAATGTCAAAAGTTAAAATTCCTCTGCCTCCACCCTTCAACCCTCACTCCGCCATCCTCTCCGCAGACAGAGGGGCCGACGGTAGTTGTCGTTTTCGTTAGGTGTCCGTCATGTGTTTGATGCTTGTGTCTGCGTTGCGATGGTGTCAGTGTGGTGTTTGTGTAGGATGTTGTTTCTTTAGTTTGGAATAGTGATTGTGGTGATTATGGAGCAGCGCCGGAATGCTAGGGAAACGCCGAAATCCCCAAGTAAAAACCCGCCGACCAGCGGCATTGTCCGGCACAGGGTTACCAGATTGGGCGATTTGTCACCGTTTGGGCTACTTTAAGGCAAAATTTGCGATCAAAAATTACGAAAATGCGACTATCGCAATTTTGGCGATTTTTTGTATACAATTTGCGATATTTGGGTTACTTGGAATTATTTACTTAGTATTGGTATATTTTTTTAATTGTGAACAAGATAATTAATTCTCGGAAGTAAGATTAGCTTTTTTAAACGGCAACCACTGTGGATAAAATTGAAGAACGTCTTGAGCAGTCTCTTATTACTCGCAGTAGACAATGTTGAATTGAATATCACGCCATTGTTTTTGCAATTCACAAATTATTTTAAATTTTGTGCAGCTCTATATCATTTTTTAATTTTAAAACAATTCATGTTTCACGCATGTAAAATATCACAGGAGTAATATTTTATATAATATTAATATAAAGTGTAATCAAATTGGGCGACATTTGGGCGACAAAAGATTGGCCATTTAGGCGACTTCAACGAAAATAATCTGGCAGCCCTGCCGGCACGATTCCCACTTGCGGGAAGTCCGCGAGCGGCCCCGCCGGGAATCGGGCCCGAGCCGCCTTGGTGGGAGGCGAGTAGTCTGACCACTATACCACCACGGCCCCCGCCACGTCGTTACACTTTCGTATACTTAGCTATCTTGTGACACGGTAGAGCCGAAACGAATGGAACCAACATTAGAAGCTGTTGTGACTGTGTCGATCAAAACAACTTGGTTCGCATTCTGATTGTAATGTGCACTATCATTTGAACATGCTACTTTCATGTTTAATTGCGAAGTTTTTTCTTTTGGTTGATTGTTGAAGACAGTGTTTTCGTCAAAATGCAAACTCTTCGTTTCTTCAACCTAGCCGCCCCTTTATATATATATATTTAATGGTTAAATATTTTGTATATTTTTAGTGGGCTTTTCCATGGTTTTCTCATTGCCAGCTAACCAACGAATTTTCGGTTATTAAACATACCTAAACAACTAGTAGTCCCTGGAGGAACGTGAAACTAGAGTAATACCGGCGTGATTTCTGTTCGCAAGCGGTTGGTCGCGGCAGAGACAGCACCGCACGACGACTGGTGTTTTGCTACGGACGAACCTCGCGCCAAAGCAATCCCGGCCGATGACGAGTCAGCACTCGGGGGTCAGCTCCGCAGTCGGATTTGGGGCGTCGACGCCGTCGGAATCGGCCGCCCACGCCGACGATCCAACTTCTTTCTTTCTTTTTTTTTTGGTAGCGGCGGTGGGCGCTGCGCGTGAGCCGAAGGCGAGACCCGGCGCGCGCGAGATAGCAACGTCCCCGTCGAAGGTCACGCCGCTTCTTCTCCTAACACTCCCGCTGTCCCGGGGAACAACGAGGAACGATATGTTATAACAAGGTTTACATCTAAGTATTATAAAATTTTGCAGACCTTGTGTGTATTTTGCAGCCCTGCTCGCACTCATATAGTCCACACATGGAAATTTCCAACTTTCTGAAGCCCTGCTAAAGTTCTACTTTTAGGATATTCCTCCGCCTCACGCAAACAAAGCTTAACCAGGTCTAGGAAATTGCACGGAAGGGACGACGCACCGCATTCGTGCGCAGTCAGTGTAATAGTATTTCGCACGAGAACTATTTCTTACTTGGCATTACCAACTCTTCTGTTTTATCTCTGCTCTGTTTTTATTCATATTTATTATAAATGAAGTATAATTTATGGATAAAATATAACTAACAGTTTCAGTTCAACCACAAGTATAAAACCCTTGCGATACGTGATTTGCTTAGCAAACAACCAAACAAGTCATACATGGGGTGGTTTTTCGAAAGTTTGGTTAAAAATAATATATAGGCCGTTCACGGTAAAGTGAGCACTTTTTGAAGCGGTTTCAGTACACATTATAACCAATAAATACGCTACATTTCATTGTGGCCTTGGACGTGTGGCTTTCGGTATGATGAATGTATACACTGTGTTTATTACTCACATGGCAGGGTTTTCGTTAATAAGTGTTGGAAGGATATAAATTGGCTGAAAGCACGAAGTAACCAGGGCTTCAAAAGTACTCACTTTACCGAGAACGGCCTATAGTAATGGCTGCGGCCGTCTGCGATGCTCGGTCGCCGTGTAATGGGCGTGACGGACGCGGGCGCAAGCGCGACGCCGAGCCGAGAGACGCGGGGAAGCTGCGTCGTTATTGGACCCGCGGCCCCAGGGGCGGGGCCACCCGCGCATCACATCCGAGGGCGTGTCCCCGTCGTGCCTTACCATCCTTGCAAGGCGTTCTCCCGGGGTACCCATAGCTCGGCGCTCGCTCGCCGAGTGCGCGCCAGCGATGGCACGATCGATTCGTATCGCGGATTCGATTCATTTGACTCGATTCGGTTTCGATACTCGGGATAGTCGAGTCGCTGACATGCTAGTGGAGCGAGGAATAATCTGACTAGTTCTGAAAGCTCTGCTTAAGATCTACTTGTATACACGTTGTGTACCTATTCTTCCGCCTTATATAAAATTAACGCTTTCATAGGCCTCGTCACTTTATTCATACGTCTGTTAAGTGAAACTGTGAAATTATTACAAAAGTAAATATTTAACAAATCTGCTCATTTTTACACTTCGATGCATTAAAAAAAAAACCAGGAAGCGAAAGAAATAAATTATCACAAATGTTTACCTAACATTTTTCATTTGACGTTAAGATACGGAACGACTCTACCTCCATCGTTACCAACTTTACTGGGCGCACGTCACTCAGTGCGCCCGTTAAAATATATGCAGGTAGGAGTAGTGACGTTTTTCTAAGGTTGATTTCAAAAGTGCTCACTCTGTTGTGAACAGCATTTAGCAACAGGTAAGAAGGTTAGGTTAATTTGTATGCGGTTGCACACAAGTCCAGCCTACAAGTCATCGAACTCGCGAATTCTCCAGGTCTCCACTAATAACACGAGAGATGAGGCGGGGACAGTTTATAAGCAGGGCGCCCCCAAGCCATCTCTTCTTAGTTATAGTCTTAACCATAGGTACACTCAGGGAGGTAGTCATGGCCCCAAATCGCTGGCCATGGCTGCTCAACCCCTCGTTAGCCCCGAGACGCATTAAGATCCCGCCCTACCCACCGGGCTTCCACTTAACACTTAGTAATAGGGTAGATAGAAAATAAAATGGCCGTGACCCTGGCGCGGCAGGGTTTTGAAGGGAAATAAGGGGGGGGGGGGTCAAGGGCCGCGCAGCCGCGAAAGGTCCGCGGAAGTACGTGGGGCCGGGCGTGCTGCGACCTCGCCGTGGCTGGTGGGCGTGGTCCGGGCGCCGGAAGAGGTCCCCACATGGACCTCCCCGCGACACCGACACCAACCGCGAATGGTCGCCCCGATCCATGGCACGCTACGCCCCGCTCATTCACTACCAGCTGCAGTCGTGCTGTTTTGGATCCCAGCATTTTCTGTGAAACAGTTGTTTGTGCGAATACGCGTATCTCGGCAAATATAATGTTCTTCAAATACGACTTTTTGTCAGAAAAAAAATATATTTTTTTACTTTTGTCATATTAAGTGTATTCTTGGAGAAAAAAAATATCGTGGACATAGTCAAATATAGCAATTTTAAAGTCGGCCAATGCAGTTTCCTTACGCGGCAAGATAAAAGTACAAAAATACGGACATAGTTTAATCTGCTGTTGCAGATCTAATTTGCACAGTGCAGCGTCACAACGAAAACACTGCACGCTTTGCGCGTAGGGGCGATGAGGCGCTACAAGTGTGTGTTAGTGTCGTCCATGACGCTATATCCCATGTACCCCAAGCGTTTTATACTTCTGTTAACATAACAGTACCTTAGTTTTGGTTAAATTCAACTTTTACGTATATTTTATCTATAAATTATAACATTTCATGCAAATAATATGAACAAAAACAGTGCGAATATAGGTGTTTGGTAATGTCTAGCAAGTTATTATTACACCTGGTGTAATTTTCTAGACTCGCGCCTAGTTACGCTTTGTTTGCATGGTGCGCAGAAATAAATGGCCTGAAAGAGGAACTTAAGCAAGGCTTCAGAAAAGCTGCTTGGAAGTAACCATGAATGGATTATATCGTTGTCTTTCTGACGCAGGCCGTGCCTGCGAGAAGAAATATCTCCCACGGGTAATATTATGAGAAAACAAGTAAATGCTTGGACGTTCGCCTTGCCACAGAATGAGTAAAGAATCCTAATGGCTTCATCAGTCACACGTTCCGTCAAAAATTACTTAGAACGGCTTATGAGCGAGGTTTTGATGGTAAAATGAGTTGAAGATGGAGCAGCAGTTGAATGCAAGGGCTGGGGAAAACAAGTCGAAACCGGTTCACTTAGGGGGAAGCGATTAGATCGACTATTGCACCACAGTTGCCCCCTGTTCCGGCTGATTATAAGAACTGTGCCTGTAAACTACCGAGTTTACATGATGATTCGCAACTAGACCGACAAACTTCGGGAGGTGATTCTTCATGAAAAAAGTAAAAGGAAAACATATATGACACTCTATAGCTAAACCGAATATTAAGAGAGGCGCGAGCCCTTAAAAAACGAGTTTTTTAAACCGTATTTGTGCAAAATATCGATAACGAAGTAAAATACGACAGCTCTCCGAACATTATTGTATGTTATCGGGATCTTCAACGTAAGTACCGATATTTAGCACGAATATGGCTTAAAATTTCGTTTTTTAAGGGCATATACCTCCCTTAATATTCGGTTTAGGTATAAAGTGTCACATATGTTTTCCTTTTACTTTTTCATTAAGAATCGGCTCCCTAAGTTTGTCGATCTAATTGAGAATCATCCTGTATAGGCTTTTCACGGTAAACTGAGCTTTTTTTAGGCTCTAGTTACCTTATCAGTTATTTGTTATCCTTCCACCATTTTTTAAAATAAATGTTGCCACAAAAGTAATAAACACAGGGTATACATTTCACCAAACTCGAAAGTTAGCATCTATGGTTACAATAAAGTAGGTATATTTATTGAATATTATTCCAAATGAGAGGGATTAAAAAAGTGCTCACTTTACCGTGAATAGCCTACATCTAACTACATCCACATTGTAATAAAACACTTGTACTTCTGCCATAGCCAAACTTGAACTTGGCTTGGGAAAAGTATAACAGAGTCGATACCGGCGTTATAATTCGCAACCCTTTACAACACATAGCTGGCCAAATTTTGAAATAAAAATAAAGTGTTTGCTGTTCTGTTTTCATTTGTCAGCGTGTGTCAAACCCACTTTCATATTACAAACTGAAATCGTGCTCCAAAAGCGAACGTGCCTAGCATAATAAAATTCGCTTGTTACAGAATTTAAAGTTTCAATACCACATCTAATAAGGCGCGATGACGCATTTGAAGGCCTTGCGCAGCGATGCGATGCGTTGCGTAAACGCACGCACGCACGCACACATCACGCACTAACAGTGTTTTTTTTTTTTTGGAAGGCTGAGATAATAATCTGCGTGGAAAGACGCGCCGTTTAACTATTTGAACTGCCCCCCAAGGTCCAAGAAGAGAGATGTCAAGACACGTATCTAGGTCGCTAGTGTGGGTTTGTCGAGACCTGGGAGCCACGAGGCTGTCCAATTTTCAGGGCCGCTTTGTAAATCTACTGGCCGTGCCGCGACTTGATTGATGAAGCGGCCCTGTTTTCGTTTAAGACAGTTTGTTACCAACCCGAATGCGCGTTTGCTCGTCGCCAGTTACAAAAGATTTGGTAGTGCGCGCAAGGCCGCATTTAATTGGCAGACATGATTTAAAGGGAACCACATCCTTTCGCAAAGTATCATGCCGAATGAAAATAATAATAATTCACGCCAACCGCAATCTTCATAGTGCCGTCTGGAGGCATTGTAGAAGAACGGTAGCGCTAGCCTATAAAGGCTGTTCACGATAAAGTGAGCACTTTTGAAATCAACCTATATATATATATTTAGGGGCGCAATGAGTGACATATGTCTAGTAAAGTTGGTAACGATGGAGGGGAAAGTAAGTTCCATACATTAACGACGAACAAAAAGTGTTAGGTAACCATATGTGATAACTTAAATTATTTCTCCCGCTTTCCGCATTTTTTTTTAACGCATCGAAGAGTAAATTGAACACATATGCACAATATTTACTTTTTAAATAATTTTCACAGTTTCACTTGACCGATGGACGAATAAAGTGATGATGCCCATGGCAATGTTAATTTTACCTGAGGCAGAAGAACACACAACTTGTATAGGCCTACAAGTAGATCTTAAGCAGGGCTTTAAAAAGTTCTCATTTTACCACGAACAGCCTATAGCTGTGGCGTGCGTTCAGGATGGAAGCTCGCTTTGCACATCAACATGAACAGCACAGTAATGACCTGCAGTTTTCATAAACCAGCTTCTGCGAGAACTCAATCAGTAAGCTAATCTTTACAATTTTATGGCGGTGGTCTATACAGCAATAATTTGCACTGGAACAAAAGTGAAAATGACAAATTCCTATTTTAACAACTTTGACTGTAAAAACAATACGCATTAAAACTTGAAAGAATGGAGCTAGCATTCGTAACTGAACAATTTCTATGATCGTATTCGGCAGCAGACATGACTAGGAAATATCGGACAGTTACTTCATTGAAGTTGTTCAAAATGCTTATGGCGGCCTGTCAGACGGCGACCGTAGCAGAAGAATGTTTTCTAGATCTCAATTTTGTTTTCGGCGAAAAGTATTAATAATGATCTCTATTTTTACGCACAAACTAGTAATAACACGTCACGTATGTTGTTACCGCGTGGCCAAAACACGTTCTGTTACCCATTAACAGAATGCAGATAGTAATATATTTGAAACGCAACAAAATTTACGTTAAACACATCTGAACCTCTTTATTATAGTGAGCTCCAAACTACTTTGTAAACCTATTAGGTTCTCAGAAAATATCCGTGTTAATGCGGGGGAAAATGGGGAGTGGGAGGTCAAGCTCAAGCCATCACCAACCCTATTTCATCGATACACGCAACTTCGTGTGGCTGCGGCCGTTCACAAACGCACTGCACATGGAAACCTCGCTCTCCGAACACCCTCGCGGGGACGTAGATGCAAAGTTCTGTTCCGGGGTAGCAGCTCAAATTCAGCGTAAAAGTAGGGGAACGAGTGAGTGAAGAGATTTGGGCGGCTCTTAAACATCGAGGTCTTCAGAGCCGATGGGGGTGATTGAAGTGAATATGGAGCGGTGCCGGAATGAAGGGGGCGGGGGAAACGGGAGATCCCCGAGAAAATCCGCCGACCAACGACATCGTCCGGCACGATTCCCACTTGCAAAAATTCTGTGACCCGGCCGGCGATTGAACCCGGCTCGCCTTGGTAGGAGGCGAGCGTTCTAATCGGTCAGTCACCGCGGCCCCCGTACTGTTCGAGGACGACCGCTCAGATGAAGCATAGTGTTTCGGTAAAATGCAGCATATTGTTTCTGTCAAATGCGGTGTGTTTTAGCGGTACAACCGCTCCAACGTAGCATAACATTGTACGGGGATGGCAGCTCGGATACGCGGGCCGATTGTGGACGTTATGTGGCACGAGGACGTGCCGCAGCGCAGCGCCCTCGCGCGTGACCTGACTGCCAGCTCTCACAACATGTCGTATTTCGTCCGGAGATGGCCTCTGACTCACAGTCGCCCGGGCTAGCGCCATGGTTTGCCCGAACGTTCTATACTAGTTTCTTTGGCTAGGCGTCTATGGTGAGTGCGTTAATGGAAGCAATCACGGAGAAAGATAATATGGTTGTAGGAACCATCTAGACTGATAAAATGTTGACAGCTGCCGGACGGGTTGTAATTACAACCTAAATATTGTTAACATAACAAACAGAACTGCCTGTTGTCTGTGATTGTATCTACAACTATATATATGGTTGTCACATAACAACAAAACAGACAGAACATCTAGCAAAAAAACTTAAATAACAATAATCAGTATTGTCATAAACAAACAGAATGTTCTGTAGCTAATACTGAACAGTTTTGTAATCGGACTTGAGGGTAGCAGCAACAGAATAATATTCTGTTAGGTTATTTCAATACTGATTGTTGCGGGAACGATCCAAATATTCTTAAAGTAATTATGTTGGATGTACTCTCTGCTTTGTAGTACGAACACAGTGCTCTGCTGTAGCAACCATATGTATAGTAGGAGATACAATCAGCTGTCAATAATAGTTAGATGGCAACTACAACCAATCGGATATCTGTCCCTATTTTAACGGTCTAGATGATTCATTAAACCGTATATTTATTTTCAGTATACTTTGCGATGGGTTGTATTCCGCCAAAATTGACCCCGGACGTCGTGGCAGGTTCATTGGCTGCTCCTGATAACGTTACACACGGACGAAGTGTATGTACATCTGAAATCAAATACTACTGCCTGTTTATGTCGACTTCTCGCAGTTGCAGAGGAGGTACATGCAGCATGTAACCTACACATTGGCGACCAGGCTCTTACGAATATTAGATCCGCGTCTTAACTGCACGTTGAAGAAGTACGGTTCTGCTTGGTCGTTTTCTCAGTCATCTCGAGGAACAACTCGACGTCGGAGGAGTTGAGCCAGTCTGCCGGGACGCGGCTGCTGACCGCGACCTTTGGCCCCACGCCTCCGGGCGACCTCTCCATGCGCACGGGAGCCGGCTCAGGGCCTCCAAGTGTCCTTTCTGGTCGTGAAGCAGCGCCACATGACTTGATTCTGCAGGTCGCGGGGTCGAGCCTCGCACGTTATGTTTCTTTCTCGTGTTTACACACGCCGTGAATGCTCGATCGTAGTGTTTACCTGATGAAAATTTCATAGTAGGTCGCGTGCATTTGATATTTTTATAAGGTGTTGTTCTCACACGAATTGGCATGTATAAGAAGCCTGCTTTTGTGCCGGACAAATAAGTGATGGATAGCCTTATATAAAAAAAAACGCAGACTGTTACAGTTTCGAATGAAGTGAAAAGTTGCCCGCAATACGGTGTACTATAAAAATAAAATATAAATATTATCTACAGTATAAAATCAGAGCAGATAAACCGAAATCCCTCGCAGTAACATTACATGTGATTTGAATCAGATTTGCTCCTCGGCATCGCGTAACCCATGTCGGTGGACCAGTTACGTAACGCAACAAGTACGAGTTTTTGAAACGCGGGAAGTGATGTCACGTAGTTTCTACGTTACTGACGAGGCCTGAATTTAACAAGAGATACGTGCGAGTTGATCTTAACACTATGAAACTAGTAATCTTTCAAGAATTGGCTTTCTACCATTACATCTCCCGCAGCTTTCGTTAAGTTCACTGCAATGTTGGTAGTACTATGCGGCATTCAAATTGTAAATTAATCAGATGTACGCGACGGGCTGTATGTTGTGTTACATAAAAAAAAGAGCCTCTTTTAAAATAGGTTATATATATATATAGACTGACAGCCGGCTAGTAATGAACGTTCTACTGTACAGTACAGCAAGAGTGCTTAATGTATTTTGCGGTTCAATATGTCGGTCGTATAGGTGAACTATCGAGACCACAGAACTATAGTCAAATAGCGGTTTTTCACCCTTTTTGAATCCAAGATTGGAAAAATCACCCCATTATGTCATAGGTTTTTTTAATACTAAATATGCCATGTCACAAGCGTCTCATATTTCTGTTAATATAAAAGTAACATTTTTTAAAAATATAACTTATTTCAATAAAAATTAACACAAACAAATAGTGAAAAGACAGGTGTATTGGTAATGCCTAGTAAGAAAGAGCTCTTATGCAAACTATTATTACACTGATTGCACACTGATGCGGTGCGTTCTACCTTTTGTGTGATTTTCTAGATTCGGTTAAGCTTTGTTTGCAAAAGAGCGGAGGAATATTCTGGAAATATAACTTTTGCAGGGCTTCAGAAAAGTGGGAAATATAACTGTGAATGGACTGTATATAGTGATCATGTAATGGTAGATATATACTAGCCATTTCCTGCATGTGCGAGTTTATATTTGTGAACTTAGATCGCGATGATAAGCGTCTTTGCCGGAAAAAAAGTCTCTCTCGAGTGATCTGCTTAAATGTGCTTGTTTTATATAAGGTAGCGTCATGAACAGTAATCAAACAAAAGTAAAGAGGCAGACTTTTCGCAAGGTTTCACTGGCGGAACTGAAGGCTCCAGCCTACCTGCGAGCTTTACCTGCGTAGAACCGATAAGGACGACGCTGCCACGTGCATCAAGTGCGCCATCACCTCTAAGCGCCAGGCTCGGAACTTGCGTGAAGTGTTCTTGTCGCACTGCGTCGGTGACCCTATTGGTTTATTGGAGGGAATTCTGAAGGAAAGTTAAGTGCAGGGCCTTTACATAATTCCATATGTATCTGATGCGTATATTTTGAGATAGAACGCTTTAAAAAAACCCAAGTATTGGAGTACTGTGATGGTGTTTCTAATGAGCGTGACATCTTGGAAGTACTCGACAGCCCTCGCCTGAAGTGTGTTATTTTCGTAAAACAGCACATTGGACGCACGTTTAATAGTTTCGTGAAAAAGAAAAAGTATTTCAAACGCGAATTTTAAATCCAGAGGATGTGGTTCCGTGTACGGGAACGGCATAATTCGTAATTTACCAATCGTAAACCCACTCTTGGAGAGTATTACGGGCGAGGAAGCGGAACTGCGAAGGCGTGCAGACAACCCTCGCTGCAGCCGTGCGGGTGTGGTAGTCCTGCCAGGGATTACGTCCCCTGAGAGGGGGAGAAGTAATTCCACTTCCCCTCTCGGAACCACAACGCCCTAACTCAACGCCAGTCTGGTCAGGGCAGGACTCATTCCGGTAACATCCGGCCCGTCTCGGCCAGCCAAGAGATGGCCAATCCAGTATTTCTCTGGAACACCTCGTACCTGTTACCTTTCCTACCCAATACCTGTTACCACTATATGTTATCGTAGTACCCGTTACACATGAACAATTGTAGATCGCTACCTCTGTGTAGTTCATGCCCGCCTGTTATGTGAATCGCTGCTACCAGTATTTTACAAAAATAATTTTTCTAACTATTGCTTTTTTTTTGTTCTAACTACAAACACATTTCAGATTATAATTTACGTTAAAAATTTCTTAACACAGGTGTATACAATTTAATATAGAATTTTAAAATTGGATTACAACATCAATAACTTACTTGCTTGTCTGTAAATGATTTTCACTTATCTTTCCCACAAGACTGCCTACTGCCACTCACTTTAAAAACAAATGATTATTTTGTAAGTTTCCATTCAGTCTTCACACTGGCTAATATTGTCTAATTCTCTCTTCCATATGCAGAGCCGTTAACTGAAAAGGGGGTAGAGGATGTGTGCGGGGGGGGGGGGGGGGTTGTTTCAGAGAAACATCACTTATTGAGAAAGACTTTAAACAAAAAATTTCCATTGCTAAAAAGAGTGTAGAAACATGTGTAAAAACGCAATACTTGTATATACGAAGCAGGTATGCGATATTAACATTCATAAATATCATTACGAAGTAATAAATACGATTATTCTGTGTCGACACTAGATATTGGAAAGTAGGAACACATACGAAATTATATTGTACGGTACGAGTATCGTGTAACTGATGTGATTGTCCGTTTAGTTAATTCTTATTTATATGTTCATTCGCTTGGACGAACGAAGTGAGTACCGATAATTTTTACAAGTTTTTTTCACTGTATGAAAATATTTCCACTCATAAGCAGCAGGACTAATTATTTGTATTAACTTTGTGTCTTATAGGTTGCTGTTATCTTAGGAGTAAGTAATGGATGAGCATACCTATTCCCTTGCTGTTGTTAATTAATAGCTATATACTTTTTTAGGATTTATTTTACTCTGCGCTCGTAGATGCTTTGCTACGCAAGCTACGTCAGTTCTGCACAAGTTAATTTTTATTCTAACCTGACATCTGCAAGGCGAAGTTGTTTGTAACCAGATGCCAGTGTAATTTAGTTACGGGAGAGCTACAGAACTGTTCCAAGCGCACTATTGTTCCTTTTTTAATTACATTGTGATGACCTGCAAAAAATAAAAGATTTGTATGCTGGGTTCAGAAAGAAACTGTGATATTTGACGTATAGACCGTTTACGGTAAACTGACTACTTTTGGCAGCCCTGCTTAAGATCTCCTTGTATGCATTTTGCGTATTCTTCCACCATATGGGGGCCGTGGTGGTGTAATGGTTAGACTACTCGCCTCCCACCAAGGCGAACCGGGCTCGATTTCCGGTGGGGTCGTCCTCGGAATTTTTGCATGTGGCAATCATGCCAGACGATGCTGCTAGTCGGCGGGCTTTCTCGGGAATCTCCCGTTTACCTCGCCTCTCCATTCCCATGCTGCTCCACACTCATCCTTTCAACGTCTCTCAAGAGCTCAACATTAAGAGCCGTCCGCATCTCTTAACTCACTAATTACACTACATGTAAAATTAAAACTTCCATTGACCTTGTCACCATTCGTGCGCAGGACAAGTGAACGAGCGCTAATTTCTACACAATTTGCATAAAAAAAAACACAGAAATTATTTTGGTACTCACAAATGTTTACTTACACTTAACTCAGCGTTAATGCATTGAACGACTTTCTCCGTCGTTACAGGCTGTTCATGATAAAGTGAGCACGTTTGAAATCAACTTTAGGAAAATGTCACTGCTCCTACCTGCATATATTTGAACGGGCGCACTG
This sequence comes from Dryococelus australis, assembly GCA_029891345.1. Taxonomy (NCBI): domain Eukaryota; kingdom Metazoa; phylum Arthropoda; class Insecta; order Phasmatodea; family Phasmatidae; genus Dryococelus; species Dryococelus australis. The sequence continues at coordinate 290,943,389 of CM056993.1, read as the reverse complement.
AAAGGTATGCGCCCAGTAAAGTTGGTTATGATGGATGGGAAGTAGTTCCGTATATTAACGTCGAATACAAAGTGTCAGGTTATCATTTCTGATAATGTAAATTATTTCTTTCGCTTTCTGTTTATTTTTTCAATGCATCGAAGTGTAAAAATGAGCAGACTGGTTAAATATTTACTTTTCAAATAATTTCACAGTTCTACTTGACCAACGCATGAATAAATAGATGAGGCCCAGGGCAATGTGAATCTTGCACAAGGCGGAAGAATCCACAATGTGGATACAAGTAGATTTTAAGGAGGGCTTTCAAAAGTGCTAATTTTACCATAAGTAGCCAATACCAACTGTACTGGGTGTTTGTCAGCGGGTTGCTGAAATGTATGCAGGTAGCGGCAGACATTTTCTTAATTAATAATTTCGAAATTGTTTGGTTATCGGCGAGACCATATGTACTCATGCTTACGGGAAATATGCTACGCAGGCTGATCTAACTCATTTGGAATGACGATGGAAAATCCGAACCCGTCACCTCTATAACACAATTGTTAAGCGTTAAAATCATGTGTGTTCGAGGCAAAAAGACGTTGCTCGATTTGATTCTGAATCCCGGAGGCACACTCAACTGCCCCTTTGTCAAAGGAAAATTACTCTATTTTTAGCATGTCTCACAATCGTATTTAACTTGAAGACGGATTGATAAGTATCTTGTTTGTGTACGATTTATACTTAGTATCATGGATATTACTTGAGTGGAGAAAAATTTATTCTTACTGTAACAAAAGTCTTATTTATCACGAATTCGCTGGAACTGCCTAATATAATATTCTTGACGTAACACGGCGGAAATTACGGCCACAAGTTGATATCAATGGAATGTGAACCCCACATGAAAAAAAAAACCATTCATGTTGAGTAGCCAATATGGTTTAACGTGGAACGTTTAACACTCCAAAAGAGTTACGATGATGCTGAAACAATGTATCAAAGACCAATAAAATGTTTTTTTTTTTTGCCTTGCGGAACAGATTTCGTGAAGAGAAAAAGTAAATAATATGTGCTCTGCCACCGAGATTCAATTGAACTTGGTCAGCTTAAGTGAACTGTACCAGCGCATTCCAAGGTCAAGAAGCGAGGGAGCGATACGGGCGACACTAACACGCACGCCTAGCGCCTCATCGCTCCTACGCGCATTGCGTGCAGTGTTTCCGTCGTGACGCTGTACTGTGTGAGTTAGATCTGCAACAGTGAGGTTTTATTACACGCGATGAAAGACCACTATAGGCTGTTCACGGTAAAGTGAGCAATTTTGAAAACCCGCTCACTTGGAATAATAGTCAATAAATATATTTTATTTTAGCCATAGACGTTGACTTTCGAGTGCGGTGGAATATACACACTGCGTTTGTTAATTACATGGTAATATTTATTTACAAATGTGGTTAAGTATAAAACATAGCTGAAAGGAAAAAGTAACTAGGGCCTCAAAGTGCTCACTTTACCGTAACGGCCTATACGCCCGTATCTTTGTACTTTTCTCTTGGCACTTAAGAAGGAAACTGCACAGGCAAGCTTTACAATTGCGATATTTGACCACTTTGGCGAATTTTTTCTCTCCATTAATATTCTTAATTTGATATAAGTAAAAATATAGGGATATAGGCAATAGTTGTTTTTTAATCCTTTCTGGCGAAAAGTCGTATTTCCAGAACTTTTATTTGCCGAGATAAGCGCGTCCGCGCAAACATTTAAGTACATATAGGCTGTTCATGGTAAAGTGAGTACTTTTTAAGGCCCTTTCAACAGGAATTAACGACTAATAAATATATTTTATTGCAGCCCCAGACGTTGACTTTGAGGAGTGGTAAAATGTATACACTATGTTTATTACTCACATGGCAATGTTTACACTAAAAAAAAAAAACAGGAAGATAGAAATCTGATGAAAAGAAAAATTGAGCAGGGCCTTAAATAGTGCTCACTTTACCATGAATCGCCTATAGTCATCTTAACTGACTGTCAGAGGATCTAGCGAGCCGGGAGTAACGGATTGTTGTAGTTAGTTGCGCAGGGCTCCGCGGGAGGCGCTGGCAGCCGGCCTGATGCAACAGCGCACATAACGCCTTCTCGCCCGCGCCGCTCCTCGCGGTCAGTCCAACAGTTCCGCTCTGATGGCGCAGACAGGACTGTACGTAAACTCTTCGTCTTCGTCCCTGCCTCGCCCTATTCTCCCAACCTTTCCATCCTTCCTCTCGCCCCACCAAAGACGCCGAGGAATTTGTTTCTGGCGGAGCGCAAGAAAGCGCTCGCCGCCCGCCATCTTCGGAAGAGATTTTTTTTTCAAGGTGACCCTTTCCTCGCGTCTCTTTTTCCCCGTCCCGACCGATGCCCGACGGCGAAATGAGCTAAGTCTTACCGCGGCGAACCGGTCCCTCGCCGTGCATGTTGTTTCCAGCCACTTGCATCCCCCGTTCGTCTTCTTCTCTCTCTGCTACGTCACGACGTGAACCAGTGTTACAATACGGTGGAGCGCAGTCCCCGCTCGTCTTACGGGACTGCCGGCCAGCCCAACCGCTAGACACTGGATGTGGATAGGAGTAACCAGAACAATTAATTTTTTTCCGATTCGATTTTGTTTAATTGCCCAGTGCAATATCGGCAATATAAAAGCGGAAAATATTTGAACGTATTGATATAATGTAAATAAACTGCTTATCTTTTTATAAATATTTTTCAACTGAATTGAAAATATAAATATAGTTATATTGATTCAACTGTAGAAGCTGAAGTACGATGATTTATATAAATCAAAATTTCTTTTTACGATGTTGGTCGTGATGTAACCGTTACTCTTACGGCCGTGCATTGTCGATTATGTGAGCTTGTTAAGTGTTTTAGCATCGTTTTGGCGTTGTGTACCGACACTTGACAGTTCTCAGTGGTCGTTTATTTTTGGATGCAATTCTACATATTGTAAATGGGAATATTGAACACATTTGCATGAAAGTGGGTGGAATTAGACTATTGAAATGTTATACAGAAAACTGGCCACGTGTAGTAGTGCCAACCCGTGAAAACATATTTTTTTTTGTTTACACATTGGCACAATTGCACTGGGCAAAAAAATTAGAGTTCCACTGCTTTGCCTTGAGGGACGACTTTGGTACTTATATGTTCATTGGGCCAGCCAATGGAAGGCGGGGTCGCGGCGTGTGTGCCCGAATATGACTTTTGGCGTGACGTATGACGACGTGGTCGCGTCTGCACGAGAAGTCTTCCGTCATTACCGATTATGTACTATATATACATATACTCCTGTACAGACCCGAAGTTGCAACGTCCAGCTAGGACAATACTTCGAAACCGCGATGAACTCATTTAATTTTTACTACGGAATGTAGTACCGAACTTTCAAGATTCTGCTTAAGGCTCCCTCTTACCTGTAGCTATTTACTACCCGTTGGTGCCGATAAGGGCGACAATGCCACTTGCGCAAGTACGCCATCGCCGCTAAGGCCCGTTCTACAATGCACGGATACATAAGAAAACGGACGCGGAAACGCAAGCGGAACAAGCCGACTTTTCCGGATGAATTTTAACCATTCTACAATATGAATAAACGTACAGTCTTGCAACTTACGAAATCTAAAACACTCAACTGTTGCAAATTATTGGTACAGGTTTCGAAATATACACACTTCATTTAGTATATTTTTACAGTATTTTGAGCATTATTCCAAACGAGAGAGAGCTTTCAAAAGTGCTCACTTTACCGTGAATAGCCTATACATATAGGACTTTCAGCGGTGACCCTGTTATTTTATTGGTGTAAAGTCTGCAGAAAGGTTCAGTGTAGGGACCTTGAGGAGTTCTGTATGTATCTGATGGGGTATATTTGCAGACACTTTAGTAGAACAACACACTGGAGGCACGCGTAATAGTTCCGTGGGAAAACTGCAAGTCACTAACGACAGAAGAAACGTACTAGCAGCACAGCAGCTGTACTCAGCGTCGAACCCTATGGGCTTTCTCCCAGCAGTTCGCTCAGTACTGCGAAGTGTTTCCGTCGAATCTCTGGCGCCGCGGCGGGTTGATTGGAATCTGATACAGGTTAGTTTTTTTTTTTTTCAGGCAGGCAACCGGAGGAGCAAAAACCGTCACCTTGCACTACTTTCTCGAAGTGTCGGGCGAAGGATAAAAATAATTATCGCAGCTGACTTGCGACGCTTTCGGTCAAGCCAGTGTCTGGAGGTGTGAACGCATTCACAACGACCGCGAGGGTCCTGGAGGACGGACATTTATTGTTAATCCTCGCTTTCTGACGTTTCTTCATTGGAAAGAGAAGGTTGGAAGATTGGCTTGAGTTAACCGAAATTTATTCTGAAAAAGGTGCGTAGCACTTCCTGAAGTCCGGACTACTCTCTCTTGGTGTGAAGTTGCAACCTAAAGAGCTTGTAGTACGGACATATTTTCTGTACATGCGTTTACGCGTATCTCGGCTAATAAATATCCTGAGAATACGACTCTTTGCCAGAAAAGACAAAGAACAGTTATCTAAGCCCGCGCAGTTTTGATTTTATTAGGGAAAAGTCGTGAAAATGGTTAAAAATCGTATTTTTTTCCGATTTCGTATGCGCTTTTTACTTAATAAGGCAGGAGAAAAGTTAAACGGCACACTCGTAGTTTAATCTAAGGGCTTCCAATGAGTGCAATATAATCCCACTGTTACAGATCTCATTTGCACAGGAAAGCGTAACAGCGGGAGCACTGCACTGCACGTAGGTTCAGCGCCTTGTTCGTGGGAGCGGCGGGGCGCTGGCCGCGCGTGTTATTGTCGTCCGTATAGCTGTGGCTCGAACACGGAAAAATAAAATATCTCGGGACCATTTACTCTTGATCACGGAAGTTCGCCCAACGGGATATCAACAGCATTGTGTAAATGTTTTCGCTCGATTTCCAGTGCGAATGTTCCAATAGCCCGAAATTAAATCCCGAGGAAATAATAGTTTTGACGACTGGACAAGTCCGATGGGGTTGTTCACCACGCCGCCGTTCGGATTCGCTGGGTAAGTATAGGCTGTTCACAATAAAGTGAGCACTTTTGAAAGCCCTGCTTGGTGTCCACTTGTATGCACATTATGTATTCTTCCGCTTTACGTAAAATTAACGTTGCCATGGGCCTTATCACTTAATGCATGCGTCGGTCAGGTGAAACTGTAAAATTAGTAAAAAATCTTCAAAAAATGTGCGTATATTTAAACTTTGATGCATTAGAAAAACAAAGCGAAAGAAATATTTAAAGTTACTATAAATGTTTACCTAACATCTTACTAGGCGTTAAGATCTGGAACTTGCCTCTATCGTTACCAACTTTAGTGGGCACATGTCACTCAGTGAGCCTGTTAAAATATATGCAAGCAGAGGCAGTGACTTTTTTCTAAGGTTCATTTGTAAAGTGCTCATGTTATCGTGAACAGCCTTTAATATGTAGTATCTGCATGATGAGAAACTTCGTGGGCGTAAAGTAGCATCGCGGGGTATATCCTCATGAGAGGCTACTATACCTCTGAGGAAGACGTTTTTAGTTGTAGCAAGGAGCGATAATCGATTGGGTATTTAACGAACCCATCAAGCGCGCATGGCTTGAAACTTCACTCACTGTTAATCACTCAGAGTACTTGTTTATATTTCTAAATAATTATTCGCCTGGTGGGATAGCCAGCAAAATCCTTCCGATGCTCGCTTCATTTCGTTGGTTCGATTCCTAGAGTTATATAAAGAATGTTTCAGATCAAACTCACCACGTACCAAAGTTGCCGAGGTAGATGATCACTGGGCAATTAGAATGTCGGTTTGAACACTAAAGTTGCAAGGCTCTACAGCCTTCTGTTGTTTTACAAGCGGTAACGTTGTTAAAGGCCGTTCACGATAAAGTGAGCACTTTTGAAATCAACCTTAGAAAAAAGTCACCAACCCTACCTGCATATATTTTAACGGGCGAACTGAGTGACACACGCACCCAGTAAAGTTGGCAACGAGGAATGGAAAGTAGTTCTATATCTTAATGTCAAATAATAAGTGTCAGGTAAACATTTGTGATAATTCAAATTATTTCTTTCGCTTTGTGTTTGCTTAATGCATCTAAGTGTAAAAATGAATAGATTTGCAAAATATTTTATTTTTTAATAATCTCACAGTTGCACTAGAACGACGTGTGAATAAAGTAACGAGGTTCATGCCAATGTTAATTTTGGATAAGGCGGAAAAAGACACAATCTTCATACAAGTAGATCTTAGCAGGGCTTTCAAAAGTGCTCATTTTACCGTCAACAGCCTATAACAACAAATGTTCACAAATACTGTATCTCCAAGGAACTAGACAATATCCGCTTGAGGACGTTTATTCCGATGTTTTGACATCATTATCTCTCGCCTCCAGGAAGTTTGCAAACGATAAGGACGATAATTCCAGTTGTGGTGTAAACATAAGCATACCGGGGGCAGTGAGTCACTGCAGGCATATTTTTTTTATTCGGAGTCAGTCTCTCCTCACCGCTACATTTATATTTCTGCACTCTTTCGTAGTTTATTTTGCTCGCAGGTCCAGATTGGAATTGCCCATTGTAGTCGAGGTGGAATATAAAATTATGGCCTTGGCGGGAAAGACATTGTGGGAGGGGACATTGCTTTTTTTTTCTTAGAGTAAACCCTATCTCATTTCTTCCCTCCAACTCTTTTCTCCTTCAGCTATAGGCTGTTCACGGTAAAGTGAGAACTTTTTAAGGCCCTGCAAAAATTTTCTTTTCAACAATTTTATATCTTCGATATAAACATTGCTATATGACTAATAAATACAGTGTAAAAACTTCATCATTCTCAAAGGTTAACGTGTGAAGCTGCAATGAAATATATTTATTAGTGGTTAATGGCAGTTGAAGGACCTTAAAAAGTGCTCACTTTACCATGCATAGCTTATACAGGACGTACTTCGCCAAATGGACGTGAACAGGAGGGATCCTCAGCGATTGCCCCCACCCCCCCCCCCCGGGTTACACGACCAGGGACACTTATTCTAAGTTTCTGGGAAAATCTATCGCGGCAGGTCTCGATGTCGATATCGACAGTCGGCGTTCCTGCCGGTCGGGAGAAGCCGTTTGAAACGATCGGGAACAAAATATGCCCAAATAGTTATTCTAAACGTTCTATTGTTTCGAGACCTCTCACCTCACGTTGTCCTCGGGTTTTACCCCACCACAACTCGCTTCAACTCCCTCATGTGTGTTCAGGCAGGCAACGTGACGAATGCAAACACACGCTGTGCCTGTATTCTTACAAACTGTGTGTTTTAAGTGGTTAGTTAATGCATAAAAGTGCACATACCTATTATTCAACCATACACACTCTATTAAAGCGTAACGCGGGGTATTTAGAGTGAAATTCCTGGACATGGCTATGATCTCATCGTATGGTTAGACGCTTGGCTGAGGAAAATTGTAACACGGTGAATGGTTAATGTGTTGTATACACAGGTTGGCTGTTGAAAATATTACTCGTTAAAAATGAACATACTCTTTCACGTATAAAAACGACTGTTTAGATAATTCCTTCTAACAGTCCTTTTAAATAACGTTCACTGTGATGTACGTAAAGAAATGTGATGTTTAGCTTCGTACACAAAAACTGTGTAGCCTATATTGTTATTCATAAAATGATAGAAGCTGCCCATTTAATCGGTTTTATTACCGAACGGACAGCGTATTTTAAAGACCGAGTTAAAAAAACAAGATTTCGTTTACCGTGAACAGCGTATAACTCAGTCATGTGACCTTGAATGGAGATTAAATATCATTAGGAAAGGAAGGAAAATATACATTAAACACAGAAATCGAATATCATATTAGGCGCAAACACTGTAACTCCTTTACAGTTAAATAAAGCATTTTGTTAAATGTACCGTGGCGAAAAAGCAGCCCGCGTGAGGGCTATCCACATCTTTAACGTCTGCGTAAACGTGGAAGGTTTATGTAAGCGGCAGCTGGAATAGATTTTCTTTTTCTTTGGATACGATACACATAAGTGATTTTGTATAACGCTGGCATGGAGTTAACGTTGATGTGAACCAGTCTTAAAACGTGACGTCGCTGTGGGACGAACGACGAACTTGTCAACGACCGACCTGTACGCCTCGCGACAAGAGGTAGCTGCGGGAGAAACTAAGGGTGGGTGGTGGTGTATCGCCGGCCGATCTCCTCCGCGCTGCAGCACAACTCGTGTCGCCCAGCTTCTTCACGGAGCGCCGAGAAAGGACCCCAACCCGCGAGACGTCGACCATATCCTTGGCCCAGATACCTCAACTGGCGGGGACCCGTTCCGAATTTTTTTTTGCTCGTTGCCTGACGGATTTTATATATATATATATATATATATATATATATATATATATATATATATATATTACTGGCCCTGTTAAGGGGGTAGTATCCACCCAATTCCGAATTTTCGTACAAATCTTCGCAATGAAAATGTACGACCAGGAAAAAAAAATCAAAGCCAGACACGACATGGAGGACTATTAAACTATTTTCTTTTAATTTGTAGGGTTTCAAATATACCTGTATTTTCCCACGTGGGACTGAAATTATTAAATAATTAGATGTTTGATTATGGTTACAGATGTGACACTAACCATGTACGAAAAATAAGTGGGATTTAGAAATAACTGTTAAAATGTTCCTTATGTCATAACTAGCTTGGTTTTTAAATATTGACTCCGAAAATTAAGTTAATGAGGAAAATACGTAAATCCAAGATAGCAAGGACCCAAAAACCACCCCCGATTTTATGTCGGCAGCCAGTTGGAGACACAAGCGCGCGCACAACAGTGGCTTACCGGGAATTCCTGAACATAAAGAATCGCTAGTTCATAGCTTAGAATCCTGTCAAAGCCTCGTCAACATAAAGCATGAGCTGTGTTCGAACTCGGTGGCACACATTTTCGTTCATGTGCCCTTAATTAATCCCTTCACTACCCACAACTCCCCACGTTCCTTTGACCCCTTCGTGACGAAGCGGATACAATTTCGAACGCCCGCCTCAATTTCGCAACTGCTACTCTAATGGTACTGTATTTTTTTATTTTTTATTTTTACAGAATTATTGAAGTTTTGCAGTTTCTCTAACGCGTTGGAAAAAAAAAATGACAGGCGCGGTAGTAAGTGGATTATTTTGAATTTGATAGGCGCATAAATGCATTTTGAGAGGTACAGTGTTGTTGGCTCACTGGTAGGTCCCCATAGGCCAACTAAATACCATAAATTCTCTCCCTGTTCATTTGACAACAGCAGGGCACCTATCTTAAATAACTATTTATTTTAGTTTTGTAAGCATGTGTTTAGGGTGAACCATCACCCTCACTAATAATAAGAGAGAATAGGAGGCAATTCTGCGTACTGTTTAAACGGCCGATATGATCTCGCCGCTCCAAATGTGGTCCTCACTGTGGTAGACTAAGTGCATCATTAGCGAGTTGCATGTCTTTGTCTGGAGCTTCTATTTTTGTCGTGGAATGGCCTTTGTATTGAGGGACAGTTACCACGGAAAATCATCTCTCCAGTGTTGCCACTTGTCTCCTGTGGTCAGACGAAGGCCCGTGGAAGTTTAGGGGGAAAAATCAGTTACAGTGAAAAAGTAAAGTACGAAAGAGAACAACAGACAAAAAAAAACCACTGTAAGGTCTTCCATACATCGCACAATTGCAGTTCTTTCTAACTATCTTACCATTTAACTTTCCGACTTTCGAAAATTCTGAGGTCATTGTGAACCGCAGGTATAGGCTGCAGACGTGCGGTGCCAGTGAAACAAGATATTTGCGGGCAATTTTCAAGTTCTTTGTTCTCCGAGACATTTGCAGATACGCAGATTGAAGCATGATTAATTACAAAATAGTCCTGGCCGATAGAAGTAACAAAGAAAACTCAAAATAGAATTTGTTACAACAAAATATACGTTATTTAGATAAACAAGAAGTATGTTTTTCTTATGCGCAAGTACTTTACATAAAAAGAGAAATGAAATTTGAAATTTGATAATTTAATCAGTTTTTTTTTAAATTTCAGTGATTTCAGTGCTTGTTACCAGTAGCTGAATGTGGCTTAAATAAAGGCCATTAGTAGTTAAACAAAGTTTGTTATTATTTTGTATTCTCCAACTTATAACTTTAAAATCATTTTCTGTTTATAACTTAGGATTAAGTTCGTAGGTTAAAGCATATTAAATTTTCATGTTTTCTTTTGCTTAAAATTTGCCTTAAATTTGCCATAAAAAGACAATGACAAATAAATAGTTTCGTTAGACTTGCCAATTTGACAAACCCCCGGAGGACAGCGACGTTCCTTCAGACTGTCTTTTGGGTCGTAGTCGTGGCAACACTGTTGTCGGGTCACGCGCTGGAGGAGGGGAAAGTTTCCAGAATCCGTAGCAGATGGCCAAGGTCGCAGGACATTCTTAGGCGGGACTCCTCCCTGTTGCAACCCCATCTTGTTGCTTGGGGGGGGGGGCGGTTGGGGAGGGGAAGGGTTGGACCGCGTCGGGGGTCGTTGAACCCCTCCGGAGGGTCTTCCTGTCCTCATTTGTTGTCTGCGCGGAGTGCCAGGGCCATTGTCTCCGGGAGCAAGGGTCTGTCCGACTGACACCGAGGGAGGTCCCAGCGAAGATAGTTTCGCGCGGGTATGGAGTTGCTGCTGTCTTTCGCCTTCGTCGTCATCCTCAGAGGTAGGACCACAACCGGATGCAGACTTTCGGTTTTGTTGAGACCGGGTGGGGGGCTTTTTTCTCATTGTGCAGGTCTAGTCTATTCGCCATTTCTTCACACTTATTGAATGCTGGAATCACAATAGTGCGACAAACGCGATGCGACAAGAAAAATTCAAATATACGTAAATAGTTTCTTGTCACTAGCTGCTAGTCTCTTGTACGACAGCCATAAATGTTTACATTTGTTGGAAAGAAGGTGTTGTTGGACAACACTTTATTTTCATGCTTACTGATTTTGCATGAAATATAAAAATATGGTCGCATTAACGTGAACTACACATCATAAATACTTATGCTCGATAATAAAACGTTTTAAGGAAATTAACAAACACAACTGTGGTGTTACCAATTCACCAGTACCACCAACGTTCGAGCACCGAATTCTTACATGGTTTTCCAGTTTGTCGCGCCCACGACGCGACGAAATTAGAAATGTTTTCTATTCTGATAACCTGTCGCGTGCGCCATTTTTGTCGCGTTGGCGTCACAGATGTCCCAATGTTAATTGACTTTTATTCGTGTCACGTCTGTCGCGCTATTGTGATTCCATCAGACCTTTGAAAAATCACTATGACGTGTTTAGTTTCTTAATACGCCGTGTATCACATGCGTTTAATAACCGTATTTTTCTGTTATATTAAACTTTTACTTACATTCATCCATAAATTATATTTCATTTATAATTAATATGAATAAAACAGGGAGAAAATAATCGTGTTGGTACTACCTAGTAATAAGTAGTTAGCATGGAAAATATTATCACATCTAGTGCGCACGAATACTGTGCGCTGTCCCTTTGGTGTGAATTTTCTAGACTTGGTTAACGGACCAGCCTACCAAGCCGGCAGCCGCGAATTTCAAATGGGGAATATCGTTAAACGAAATTCCTTCTCATTGCGCCAATTTAAAAGATAACTATTTCAAGCAAGAAAAAACCCGTTGCGATTTTCTCAGAGAAAATTGCTACATAAAATTGTATTTGAAAAGAAACGTTATTTATCCATAGTTATTTTGTTATATGCAAATTTCAATATTCACATTTTATAAAAAAAACATTAAACAAAAAATTGGCAAAATATTTTAACGTAGCATTATTCCTTAAGAAATTTCACGTATAATACTTTTGGTTTGAAATATTTATCCTGAAAATTGGTGCAATGAGAAGGAATTTAGTTAAACATTGATTCCCCATTTGAAGTTCACGGCTGCCGGCTTGGTCGGCAGGCCCGTTAAGCTTTGGCCACGTGAGGCAGAAGAACCTGAAATAACTTTAGAAGGGCTTTCAAAAGTTGGAAGTAACCGCGAATGAACTATACGTTTGATTCGTGTCTTGAAAGTCATAGCTTTTGGAAATAGTATTAATCAAATGCAATCAATATTCTAAACAAATCTGATGTTATTTACTTTCAGTTTTAAAACATCGACAGGGCATTTCCATGTCGAACCGAGAGCTTTTGAGGTGGGGGTGGAAGTCATGTCCCTTGTGGCCTCTCATAGGTAAGGCAGTGAGAGGGCAAACAACCCCCTCCCAAACGCTCTAAGGTCCACGGTCTGGGAACCGCCCGCGTCGCCTATTCTCACGACGTGTATGGAAAAGGGTAGGAACTCTCCTTTTTCCTGCTATTGCTTCCTGTTTTCTTTACTCTCCCTCCCAACTTTGGCCATTTCAAATCGTGAAATTTCCCCCGCGAACATATGGGGTATGCCATCGTGGACAAGCCTTTCTTTTATGCCCGGTTGCACCGACATTTCCCCCGATCCGAGATCGAATGATCTTGGTTCCAATGTAAGTGTTGCGCCAACGGAATTTCACGATTTTGGATCTCCGATACGTCTATTGGTTCCAATGACAGATATATATACATATATATGACAAATCTTGCTATTGGTTCGTAATATATGACGTCATGGAAGTAGGCGTATTTTTCATTATAGATAGAACTAGATGTGCGATGTTTTTTTCGTGAAATATTGTTGAACGAATTTTACTGAATAATAACGTGTGTATAATGTTGTTATAATTTCCCAAGAAAACAATCTAACGTAGTTCTGTTGGCCTATTTTCAAACTACAATTGTCGGCGATGGCTGCTGATCTCTGATCGAGATTTGGAACCACCAATTTCGGCGGTTCGAAATGAACTTCATCTCGATCTCCAGTCCCACTCTGAACTCGAATGGTGCAACAGTTTTCTGTGTCGATCTTAGATCGAGTTTCGAATCACGATGGTGCAACCGGGCATTAGTCGTTCACTTACTACGTGTTCACTGTAGATGCGTTCCGAACAATATGCAAACCTGCCAATTCTTATGGTTTTTTATGTAAGAAAATTACATAGTTCTAGCAGTAATCATAACTAGCAAATTTTTTCCCGCTGTAAACTCTAGTTTTCGTTAAAAAAATATCAGCTTATATCATGCCAAGGGATTTTTTTCTCCCGTTTTGATGACACAGCAGACAATAAGTATTCCACTGTCGTGTAGCCAGTTGATCTATAAAATTTATGGCGCACATTGTACGTCGTACTTGCTGGGGTAGCTTCGTACACTCAAAACGTTTGGTTCTGTGTAGTTGTTGGAGGGATAGTAAACATTACATGGCTAGATAACATAACTACGAAGCAAAAACAAAAAAAAATAGTGATGCAAAGTAACTCCAGTTTACGGGGAGCATTTAGGCCTTCAGTGAATTAAAAACGTGGTTGTTATTGTCGATTCACTAATTTACTCACAAAGATAATGCAGTTTGTGTATTTTTTTTATTTATACATACAGTATGTAATTAATTTCATTAGTACAGATATTTAAAGCTACAAACACGTATGGAAACTTCGTTGCCACTAATTTCTGTAATTTTTATGACAAAAGCAGCCGTTACCCACTTAATGAACTATGCTGTACCTGCCGATATTGTGTAATGATATGCCTGATACAGATTGGGCAGGTGTAGCTGAGCGAATTCTGCATCTGCAACTAGTATAATTGTTTGCCGCATTTATAACGGGAATAGACGCGCGTCGCTGTAGAACGGTGTTAATTCCATAGCGTATAAACGAACCTCAAAACTTGGCTTAATTTCTCAATGGAAAGCACTTAAAATTACGTACCGTAAGGTGTCGCCATTTTTTGGTACATGCCAGGTTTTTTCAACTCCTGTCCAACATGCCGCTCCAGTAAATTGCTACTGGAAAAGCGAGCATCTTTGTATTTGAAGCGTTAAGCCTAGTACACACGGGCCAAGAAATTAAGCAGGTTCTTGTATACCCCGACTTGTATCGTATGAATGGCCGCCGAGTATGCTAGTTATTAGCACACAAGAGCTTGTATACTACCTAGGGCCGTATAGGGACGATGCTATTTTTCACCCATCTTTCTTGTGCAACTCAAATGTAAAAAAAATTTTTTTTGTTGATGCTGGCAACAAGCAGATGTGTTAAATGTTTTTAATACGATAAAACGTTTAATAGTCCCACTATCGTAAATAATTATGTGAATGAAATAAAAAAAAACGAGAGGTTTGTCTTTTTTTCTGCGAGTGATCTTACATTTTCTATATTTGTATATATTTAGTGCTTGAAATAGGGCGTATGTCTGATTGGACTAAATATTTAGTTATTTTTAATGACATATGCTATTGATAATTACGAATTACCCCCACAGCCCCAAAACCTGCTTTCTAACCAAACATAGTTGACTTCAACCATTCACTTTCTTGCTCATCGGCTAGTGTCATGTGTATGGATCACACAATTCTGTGCATACTAGCTAGTAGGCACTTCAGCGTTCAAATTCTTGTTCACCTTTATTTTCACTTTCGTGTACGAGAAAGATGCCCGTGTGTAAAGGCTGTTCACGATAAAGCGAGTACGTTAGAAATGAACCTTAGAAAAAAGTCACTGGTCCTGCATGCATATATTTTAATGGGCGCACTGAGTGACATTTTCTCAGTTAAACTGGTAACGATGGATGGAAAGTAGTTCCATTTCTTAACGTCGAATAAAAAGTGCTAAGTTATCATTTGTGATAACTTAAAATTATTTCTTTTCGCTTGCTGGTTTTTAATTAATGCATCGAAGTGTATAAAAATGAGCAGATTTCTAAAGTATTTTCTTTCTTAATAATTTGAAAGTTTCGTGTGACCGACGCATGAATAAAGTGAGAGGCCCATGGCAATGTTAATTTTAGATAAGGCGGAAGAATGCACAAGGTGCTTAAAAGTAGATTTCGAGTAGGGCGAAACCGGTAGCAGGATGACAATTCCCTTTATTTAGAAATGTGCTTAGGCGCGTGTCAGTGGCACTAGGAGCAGGTAGGCGCCAGCGGGCGAAGTGTTTTCGCATGCCTGGCGTGTGACGTCACCGTCTAGCCACCCGCCGGCTACAGAAAGCCAGTCAAATGCGTATGCTCCCTCTTTTAGTTGCACGCGTATGCTTAAAACGTTTTGCTGAATATTACCGTACGTATTATAAATGATAGACGGTGCTTTTGAAAGCAGTAATTTACGTTGAACTATTGGCTAGCACACAAATTAAACATGCCAACATAGCGTAATATAGGCGTGAATGTATAAACAAACACTAATCAGTATATTAACAGAACGTTACTCTTCATTGCATTACAATATATCCATACATTCTTGCAAGAATAAACTAGAAAAAAGTTAAAATTCAAGACCTTACAAAATATTTACATTTGAAGGATTAGTTTAGATTTAATTTGTCACTAAGCAAATCACGTGCCACAGACAATGAGATTGCGTGAAAATTCTTTCAATTCTAATGGCCCAGTGATTCATTTTCATTTTTAATTCGTTAGCTTCATCTTTGCCTTTCAGTCTCCAAGTCATTGATTGACAAAGAACCTTGGTTTCTTCCGTTGGAAGAATTTTTACGTAGTGTATGTTTTAGAATTTTCCGTGCAAACTTTTTTTTTAAAAAGTGTTCAGCTGTTACAGTACAGTTACAAGAAGTTTTAGTTAGAATTTTAAAAAAAAGCAGTATTTTTTACTCTATAGTTTGCGTGTTTGAAACTGCAACTAAATAAAAAAAATAAGCTTTATCTAATGTAGACTTTTTAATATTCATGTTTAAATATTTTCTTACGTTGTATTTTTAATGTTAAATTGGATCTTTATTTTGCGGTTTCCACCTTCCCTTTATCTAACCCTACCAACGCCTACGATTTAAATAATATCATTTATATGTTATTCCAGCATTTCTACTTTAATTTTTTTTTTCTCGAAGTATCTTTAATGTCCTAGGTTACATTCTCAAACTTTGAACCTTAAATGATAGCTGCAGTGAATTATATGCAGTATAACCACAATATTAATCTAGATAGCAACGTTTTGTTTCCTTGTTTTCACATTGTCTTCTCTCTCTCTCTCTCTCTCTCTCCGAAGAATTTTACTTTACCACAGCTCTGGGAATTCTAGTCGTTGGGGAACGTGGCAATGTTTCCGTTGGTTATCTCAGCCATATACAGCACAGTATGGCATGCTCCTTTCGACAAGTAATAGCCCCTCCCCCCCCCAGCTGCGTATAGTGTACTAGTACCGTGCAGGGTTGCCAAATATCAGTCGAGAAGGCTACCAATCGCCGGCTAATAGTCGTATCCTGAAGTCGCAAGACACTCCGGGTTTTAAATTTAATATAAAAAGGTATGCATATCAACACTAGCCTTAAGCTGTACAATTTCTTTCTCTCCCCCGTGTCACATATTCCGTGGGAGTTTACATACGGGAGATCCCCGAGAAAACCCGCCGACCAGCGGTATCGTCCGGCACGATTCTACTTGCAAAAATCTGGAGTGAAACTGCCGGGGATTTAACCCATTTCGGCTTGGTGGGAATGCGAAACATAAAATATGTAAATAAAAAAATACTTAACAATGCTATCTGTTTACACTGTAAAATAAGCTTTCTTTATTGATGTAACTTACACAATAGATTGTATCGTCACTGATCATACGCAGATACGTATGTATATTGCCGAAATCCATTTCATTACGATGAGGACATTGTTTTTGTGGTTCTTTATTGCTACAAATGTATTGAGAATAAATTCTACGCTTAGAAATGTGAATTTATAACTTTTTAATATCTTAAATAATTTGAAAATAATTACGCAAACAGGTTACGGCCCTACGCCCGATCTTATATCGCACGACACGTTAAAACAGGCGTATGGGTACGACTGTGGTAAAGGCTGTTCGTGGTAAAGTGAGCACTTTTGAAATCGATCTACACTGGCATAAAGGCTTACAGTTAAGTTGCCAACGAATTATTAAAAATCTTGACGCTTCATTGCGAGAGTGTAAATTTTTAAATTTACAGCCACTGGAAGAGTATCTTGTTTCATACAGATTAGAGTATGGTATATATATTAAAAACACATTTACATTCCTACCAATCCCACAACGAAAGTGGTCAGGTCCACGGTGGAAGGATACAGAATGAGGAGAAAAGTAGATCTCAAGCAAGGCTTTCAAGCGTGTTCACTTACCGCGAACAGCCTATACGTATGGCAACACCGGTGCCGTGTTCAGCCGAGAACGCAGTGACTCGACCATGACGTACCAGTCAGCCCCCATCTAACCTGAGCGCGCCATGACTATTGTGTGCCATCGATCAAATCATTCGTACGTTATGAGCATATCCACACCACATAGCATGCTTATTGTTTCCAGATTCAGGAACCCGTGTGAATTTTTTTTATAAACAATTATTACGCGGTGTTTTGTAACAACCGTGGGTTTGCACTGTCCCATTCAGCCGTGACTTAATTGGTGGCTATTCCGTTGCAAATTAAGGTCAGGAATGTACCCCACATTATCCCTTTCTTTATTGAGCTCTTCATGTAGCAGATTTATATCACTATGATAGCCTCCAGCCATTTGCTAGGCGTATATATATTTTTTCAAAGCGTGGCAACATTCCCGGTGGAACCGGCACTGGCCTCATCAAACATCCCCTCCAGGAGGCCAATAACCTTTAAAAAGGTTATACCTGGAGCACTACTTTCTAACTTAACGTTAACCAACCCAAACAAACAAAATCTAAATCGTGGCAAAGTAGTAGTAACATGCGTACGTTTGGGAACAAAAGCAAAGCAGAGAGAGACTTCCACAGCACGCTTGGCCACGGAGAGGCCAAGAGCCGTCTCCGAATTGTGTTTAGGTAGTTTTGGCACGTCACGTTAAATACCCGTTGGTATTCGATGTCGCAACACGGGAAGGATAAACGGGGCAAGAAGACTTCTCCCTACTTGGTTGTTGAGTTTCAAGATAAAGTGAGCAGTTTAGAAGGAAGTGACCCTTGGAAAAGTCACTGCCCCTCCATGCATGCGTATATTTTAATGGGCGCCCTGAGTGACATTCGCTCAGTGAAGTTGGTAACATTGGATGGAAAGTAGTTCCATATCTTAACGTCACATAAAACGTCCAGTAACCATTTGTGATAACTTAAAATTATTTCTTTCGCTTTCTGTGTTTTAATGCATGGAAGTGCAAAAATGAGCAGTTTTGTAAAGTATTTACTTTCTTTATTATTTCACAGTTTCATTTGACCGACGCATGAATAAAGTGATGAGGCCCATGGCAATGTTAACTTTACATAAGGCGGAAGAATACACAAATTGCATACAAGTAGATTTTAAACAGTGCTTTCGAAAGTGCTCATATTACTGTGAACAGCCTATATAAATGCGTCGCTGCGGTGGTTCGTGGGTGAGGTTGCAATGAAATAGTGGTTAATGTCTGTTGATAGGGCCTTAAAAAGGTGCTCAATTTACCGTGAACAGCTTATAAGTGATTTGCAGATGTAGGAGCATTGCTTCACTACAGGAAAAAATGTAACAAAACCACCTGCTCATTCGCGCAGCGGGCTATTTAATCATCAAAAGAAAACTCCGCGAAACGGCAGGTGCTAGCCCCGAACGTCAAATTTACATCTGTTGCCATCGCACACAACCCGAACAGCTACATTCGCTCGCGCTCGCCAATGTGTTCTCTGCCAAGGTCAAATCTGCATTACTGTCGGCTCGCAAAACGCACGCCACGACAGATGCGCCCGCCGACGACGCAGAAACACGACCCTTTTCCCCCTTCCCGCAGCGCTTCCTTCCTTTTCTTGTCCTCGCCACAACCCCCCACTCACCCCCCCCCCCCCAACAAACTTCGCCGAAAACAAAATGAGCGCCAATTTGCGCCGATTTCAAGGCGCGTTTCGCCACTTCCGACCCTCGCGTGCTGGGAGTTTCTGCTGGCGTGAACTCGCGGAACAAAAGCCCACTTCCGCTGCGGACCTTCACCGCGCCATTATTTACTGAAACGCCTCCGCTTTTGTGATGGACCATGTTCACGATGACTAAAGAAACCAGAATCATTTTCGAAAATATAGTAGCCTACATACACACGTTCAACCGGAAATATTCGTGTAGTACATGCCTTCGGCTCACTGTCGATACATGGCGTCTGTAGTTGCGCCATATATATGAGATAAATGTGAAGGCAGTGTGTGATAGGGGAGGGGGGTTGGTTTACCCCCTTGGGCAACAATTGCATATTAAAATAGTCATTTTTACAAAATAGGCTGCACGACTTTTTTTGCTTATACACATTTTGCGATTTTGTAAGTATGCCAAAAAAAGTTTACTTTCTATGCAGCCACAACGAAAACAGTTTTTTTATTATTCGTATAGTTTGTACTCCTCCTTGCTAGGCAACTTTAAGCGTGGAATCTATCTCATTCATCCAGAACTACTGATGTCTGATAAATCGAATTAACGCGAGGTCACATGATCGTGATTGTTGAATCATGGCATAACACTTCTGTGGTTGCCCCTCGCCTGGAAATCCTGAAAAATGGGAAAATTTCAGGGAATTTGAAAACTCTCAAGGGAATCGTTGAAATTTCAGGGAATTTTGAACATGTAGCTAAATGTCAGGGTATTCCGTGATATGCAATTTATATTTGGTAGTTCTATCCTCAGTCGTGCAACATTACCGGAATTGTAACAAATTGTTTTTATTGATGATGATATGTTGAGTCCTTCTTTGCAAGATATGTAGAGAGTAATTTTGTAAGATTGTATAATGTTTTGATGTAGAAGTGTGCTAAAATGCAAAGGCATCTCTTCTATCCTTGCAGAAAAATGTGCAAATCAAAAGTTCAAGGGAAAAATATTAATCTTTTCGAACTTGGCTTGGCTTGTGTCTTGGCTGATGTCTTCCTCATTCTCAATAACATTTTAGAACTTCTGTGATGCAGTTGGATATGTGTTTTAAAATATGGATGTGTTCGTTGTGTGTTTAAAGTTTTTGGTTTATGACCAGAAATAACATCTTTTAGTGTTACCATAAGTTCTGGCTTAAGAAATGTGTGAAACCTATACATATGCACTACATGCTACATCAGGAGCTCTGCGACATTAATGAATTTTAAAACATTTTTCAGCCATCAATTTGTTGTTCCCTATTATTTTGGTTTAATGAATTATTGATATATGTGATACACTAGGCCCTAATACAAGTGATCAGGGTGTTTACTAACATACTAACACTGGAAATCCTGGAAAATGCAAAAAAATATTAGGAAATTAAATTTGTAGCGTGGAAATAGGGTAAACCGTAGAAATACCAGGGATTTTTTTTGCAGTTTGTTACTAAAGTCTAGCAACATCACAATTACTAAGTTTCCATGTTTTCAAAATGATTTCCAAATTTCCCGTACTCAATCACAACAGAATACGATTCCTTATCTATTGTACTATACATAACTGTTACATATGTGATAGAACATCCGGGGGATGTTTTTTGCAAGCAATTTTCGGTCTGCCGATTTTCCCAGTAATTGCTCTAGGCACGAGAGGGATAATAGCACGCAGACATTGCAAGTTGTAAGACAACTTAGAACTAACCCCACCACATTTAAGTGCAGCAGTAGAGTACCAGTCTGTTGTGTAAAGTGTGATCACACGATATGTGTGTTATCAGTTGCTTGGCCACGTCATAATAGCAGAATGTGTTCTGTTTGCAGAGCGACCTGCGAGCAAGGGCCAGGAGGAGGACCGCCAGTTTCCCCGGCCGCCGACTCCAGAGAGTGCCCGCTCCACGTCCCCAGCCAGCCCGGCAAAGCCAGATGCGGGCGCTACCACCCCCAGTACCCCCACTACCCCCGGTGCCAGCCAGCAGCCACGTCGCTTCATCTCGTCCATCCTCGGCGGCGATGTGCCCTACCACCCCGGTACCCGGTCCCTCCAGGTGCCCACGCGAGCCGAGCGCAAGGAGTATCTGCCGGCCATCACACCGCCGCCGCCGCAACCACCCCCGCCACCTCCACTACCCTCGCCGCCTCCCGTGGTTCGTTGTCAGCAAGTGTCTGTCATACAGAGGACTCCACAAGCTCCAGCTACCACTGAAAAACCACCAGCCTCTGATGATGAGGAAGGCTACAACGAAGCTGATGAAGAGCCGATGGTTATTCAAGAACCTGAGCAGGAGGCTCCCATAGACTACCATGTGCCGAAGAAACGGCCCTCGTCTGAAGAAAAACATGACTCGGAGGATGAGAAAGAGAGAGAGAGACGCAGGATTAACAGCCTGAAAATTGTTCAGCGCGAGCCCGGCTTACCATTTCCACTGAGGCAGCTGCTCTGGAGACACATAAATGGAGGTGGTGGAGTTAAGCCGAGGACCGCAGCAGCAGGACACGGCCATGGAAGTCGTGGAGGAGGAGGAAGTGGAGGACCTTCTGGGAGCGGCGGGAGTGGACATGGATCGTCTTCGATGTCGTATGGGGGAGGGGGAGGTGTGTCTAGTGGTGGGGGTGGTGGGTCTGGTGTTGGAGGTGGAGGTGCTGGTGGGGGGTCTATGAACCCTGGAGGAGGGGGACGTGGATCCAACAACTATGGGCCCAACAGCCCACCAACAGGGTCTCTACCACCATTTTACGAGACCCTCAAGAATGGAGGAGTTTTGAGTGGTTTCAACAATGGGTTGCAGCAATTTGCTCACGGTAACAATGGAGGGAATAACTATGGAATGTTGTCCATGGACTGTGACACCGGACAAGATAATTCTGGACTTGGATATGCAGGGGGTGGGGGTGGGGGAAGAACAAATGATTCGAAGTACTCGATGCTTCAGAACATGTGTGCGTCATATGGACTGATAACGGTGAAGGAAGATGTGGACGACCTGGCAGAGTATGCAACATCTCGCGACTCTCTACCACCAATCCACCTTCTGGGCGGTGGGGGAGGTAACAATAACCTTGGTGCTACGGCTGCAGCACTACTGGGTGCTGGTGGCTACCAGTACGATGTCAGCGACTCCATGATGGTGGACCTCGTAGCAGGATCAGTAGTCGATCCTTTACAATTCACTGCAACTTTTACTCTCTCTGGAGCATCTGATCACAATGCCCTTCTAGAGAGTCTTACTGATGATCTGTTTCTACAGAGAATGTCATCTGATGGCGATCTGAGTGATGCGAACAACAACACGGACACAGAGAGTGCAATCCTGAGAGTGACCTCTGAACTCCACGGCAGTATGACGACGACGCCGAGCCCAGGATTACAGCAGAACACCCAGCAGAGCAGCCAGCAAGGGCTTCCACCTCCTGTGGAGCCATCTGTTGACCCCTTTCCCGAGCACTGTCAAAATGTTTCCTCTGTAACTAGAACTTTCGATACGTCACACGGCTATTCTGCTTCCCCCCACTACACCAAAAATTCACTGTTCCTGAGCGGAGGCCAACAGGAGGGAACCACATCGTCATCTTCATACCACAACCTGCCCAAAGATCGTCCGGAACTCGCCCTCCACATTTCGTCACCTTCACAGCCCAGTCCGCCGCCATCTTCCGACCATGAGTCGCACCACATGCAGCAGCTACAGGTGCAGGTGCAAATGCACAACCACCACCACCAACCGTTATTGTCGCCGGGCCTCTCATTTGCGGGCAGTGGGCTGGATCTCGACTCCCCGACGGCCATGTCCCTGCCGTCTCCTGGCGGAGCGAGCTGCAGCCTCGACGGGAATGGCTCTATCTCACCTCCAGCCAGCATCAGCGGCAGGCGTGACTCGGGAGACATCAGCAATATCCCATCGCTGCAGGTCCGAGTTAACATTCTGCAGCAGAGGGTAAGTAGACAAAAATACCAGCATTCACATTTCGAAATGCCAAGTAATTTTAATTAAGTGTTGGGGGATACTCCCATGTAATATGCAGGCTAAAATATCTAAAAACAAGTACATTATAGACAGTCAGTTTAAATTTTACACACCATTTTCAGAAAATAAGCTTTAAATAAAATAGTGGCCATCAAATATAAATTTTAGTTTTATCAGTTGTAAATTATGTTCATAAGAAGCCTGTGAGGTCAGTCCACTCATCCTATCAAGATGAACCAGGTTATATTCCGGTATGTGGGAAACGTGGCAAACATTGCCATTGAGTGGTTAGTTTTCTCAGCATATTTCTCCCTTTCTTCACCATAGCATTGCATCACTGCCCAACTCTACCTCACTTAACCCTCATCTGCACTGGAGGTATCTGAAAGTTCTTCCAGATCCCAGTCACGAATTTTCATAAGAAGCTGTAGTAATTAACTAGTTGTGCATCAGAGATAAATTTTTTTTAAGCCATAATATATTATATTTTAAGAGTTATATGACATGCTGTTTAAACTTTTTTATGGCATTTTGTATATAATTCTTGCAGTTTCCTTTGTCTTCACTACCTGTTCAAATATGTAATTTCAAAATATTAAAATTGAAACACTTTGTTATTTACAAACACAAATAACCTATAAATGCCTGAATTATATATATAAAAAAAATGACTATTTACATTTAAGCTGTATCATGATATTTAATTGGTAGGCAGTCTCATTTTGTTTTGAAAATGTATGCATGCATGCGCATGTGCGCGCACACACACATAATTAATTATATATATAATTAATTAATTATACTGCCTGGCAGACTCTAGTGAAACACTACTAAATTTGTTTAAGTTTACTTCTTTTCATGGCATTTTATTTTATATACCAGAGCAATGTTATCAATAGGGAGGGGAAAGCAAAGTTGGAAGTTGTCCTAGTACAATTTTGATGGGCCTGCCCTTTGCTGCTCTTTCACAAAAGCATGTCTGTATTTGACATAGCCAAGGTGGTCCCTCACATACATAACAGTATTAAGATCTAGTGATTCAGCAGGTGGTGCACTTTTATGGTCTCTGCAGTTTGGCACTCTGGTTATAATTTTCTTGCTTTTTAATAACTTTTGAAGCTAATAATTCATTTTGCCTTAAGCACTGCAAGTGTAAAAATATGAATGTGAGAGTAAAGTGTGGGGTGTTTGCATATCCAGCTGGGACTCCCTGGGGACGTGGCTCTGGAGTTCGTGAATGGTGGCCACGGCATCAAGAACCCACTGGCAAACCACGACATTCCGCCTGCGAGCCAGCGCTCGAACCGCAGCAGCAGTGTCGATGGTGAGAAGCTGCAGCACACTGGCAACCCCGAGGACCCAACGCGCTTTACCTGCCATGTCTGCTCCAAGTCCTTCAGCCTGCAACGGTTGCTCAACAGGCATATGAAGTGTCACAGTGACGTCAAGCGCTACCTCTGCACCTTCTGTGGCAAGGGCTTCAATGACACCTTCGACCTCAAACGGCATACCCGCACGCACACAGGTTTGCACCCACCTTCTGCTTTTATAATTACTTTAATAGCACGTCCCGGAGTAACACTTCAATAAGCATTTGCGGGGTCCCTTAGAGACAAGTTAGCTTATACCTACTGAATTAGATAAATTGCTTATGTGTGTAGATAAAGTGGTAGCTCTACATCCAGCAGGTTATCAAACTGCATGACTTTGGAGGCACAATTCAACCTTAAGTTATACTTACAGAATGGAACCCTTCTTCGGAACCCTGAATTTTACAGACTTTTTGATTCCATGTAGTCCTCGTGCAACAACAGTAAACCTTTTGTGGAACCCCTAATTTTACACTTTTGTCTACTTCACAAAGATTTTTTTTGGTTCCATGTAGTCCTCGTACGAAAAAAAAAAAATGTTTTTCTTGCACTTTACAATGTTTTATTTGGGTCCTTTGAACCATGAAAAAAGAAGGTTTACTGTATTTAATATTCAGAAATAATTTTTCCCCAGAGGTTGATTTTAAGTGTCCATGTAAGAGTAAACTAGCTATAGCCATTTTAATTGATGTAATCTGTGCTCCTGTTCAGTTGGGTTTCATAGACAAAACAAAGTGAAGCAGGTGTGGTGTAACTATTTGAAGATAAAATAATTCACTGGTATCCAAAAGAGAGTTGTATGTAGAAAAGGCTGCTCACAGTAAGCTGAGCACGTTCGAAAGCCCTGCTTAAGATCTGCTTGTATCCATATTACTGTATTTTCCAGCCATATATAAAATCAACATCGCCACAGGCCTCGTCACTTTATTCATGAGTCTGTTCAGTGAAACTGTGAAATTAGGATGAATGTAAATATTTCACAAATGTTATAATTTTTATGTATTTTTTTACCTAATATATCGCCCGTCTCACTCGACATATTTGAGATAAGTAGTAACAAAGTAGACTTACTGGAAGGGTAAACGTTCATGCGTTTACCAACTTTATTGGATGTATGCTAGTCACTGTGCCAATGAAGGTTTATTTCATAAGTGCTCACTTTACCGTGAACAGCTTTAGCTTATACTTAAGTTCAATGAAGCAGAAGTACAAGTAAAATCCTTGGCTCTTGTTTCAAAATTTGTTTGCTTGATATAACTGAAAGATGAGCTGGATTATGAAAATTTCCTGTTTTTATTTCAGGTGTTCGTCCATACAAGTGCAATCTGTGTGAAAAATCATTTACGCAGAGGTGTTCCTTGGAGTCCCACTGCCTTAAGGTTCATGGGGTTCAGCACCAGTATGCATACAAGGAGCGTAGGACAAAGGTATGGATCTCAAAAACACCAAATGCAACCTATTTAATTAGTTATCATAATACGCTTAATTTTAATAACTGCACGAACATTTGGGTTAAGAGTAGGCTGCTGGACGAACAGAAATTTGTGAAAGGACAGCGATTTAAGTACTCGCAGTCTAGTACTTGTCAACAGGCGCGCACACACACAAAGAATGACGACACCTTTTTAACGCGGTTGCACAATCACAAGGTTTTGCTGAGCGTACATCTCTGCGCCTGAGGAAACTGGCCTATGCCAGCAAAATGTCACAATCACGCAACTGGGTGAAAAATGTGTTGCCCTTCTTTGTGTGTGCGCCTGTCGACAAGTACTGAATTGTGACTACTTGAATTTCTGTCGTTTTACATATTTTCAAAAATTACGTGACTTGAGGTAATAGTGGTTTTTTTCTGGTTGGGTAAATAATTAGTATTTGGGGAAGAGGACTGCTCATTTATGATAGTGTGTCCTTTAAATAGGACATACAAGGAAACAGGCAAGGAATATAAAACTAACAAGAGCACATATTCTGGTCAGCAGACTGGCAATACATTGATGCAGAGTATATCTTGGGATGGAGGGAGAGATTGTATTTAAAATTTGGGCTTTATTGAAGGAAATACGCATGTTTATTCTGTGGACATTACAAACAATAAGGTTCCAGAACGCGTACCCCTTGTTGGTATGTAACTATATATTCAGGTTATACTGTGAAGTCTAGTTTTATATACTGTAATTGGTAGAATAGAATTTGGGTTACCATACTACTAAGGAAGAGGCAGTTACTTTAGTAGCTATTAAGTTTTCAGAGCCTTCAATGTGTCTCATTGTAACAGTTCTCATTATTTGCATAAAATCAATTTTGAATTATTTCACTTTGTTAAAATGTTCCTTTTTAACAAATAATATCCCGCTAATTTAGTTATATTTGCCAAAAAGTTTTTGTATCAAAAGTGCTGTGGTAGTAATTTTTCTTAAAATTTTGAGTTAATGTCACAGTGGGCAACTTCATAGCATTTTTCGCTGGGAGCAGTATAGCAATAAATATGGCAATGTTTTTTAAAGACATAACCAGCAGTGTTGCAGTAAGCAACAGTGTGAGACTTCTGTACTCTGGCATTTTCTATGTAACAACAAATAGTGTAAACCTTGGTTTAAATGATGAATTACTTGTATATTTGCTGCATCATTTTAAGGTACCTAATGCCAGGGTGTGTACAGCAAACCAAAGTTTGTCTAATTCTGAACACTCACTACAGTCACTCTCTTCCACTCCAATTTATACTCTTACATAAGTGTTTATCTTCACATTTTGTTTGATACATATATTCTTCTGCAGTACTGAAATTTGGAGTTTTAACCGGTGCTGTCGAAAGCACAAAGAACATTTAATTGTAAAATTAAACCATGCCTTACAATGTGTGTGAATTCATTAAAATAATTCCTTACATCGGACCTTAGTATCATGAAGAACCATAATGTGGTCATTGTAAAAATCAAGTTGAAGGCATTCTCAAATCAGTTTAGAAATATATATTTTTTAAGTGAACTAACAAATTAAAATCTAGGAGGAACTGGAGTTGCATATCAAAATATTGTTTGAAGCTGCATCTGTTCAATGGTTAGTGTCTCTTAAGCACTTTTGTGCATTCAGTGTCAACATCATATATTTGTTTTTCAGATGTACGTGTGTGAAGAGTGTGGGCACACGACCAATGAGCCAGAGGTTCACTACCTTCACTTGAAGGACAACCATCCCTACAGTCCTGCGCTACTAAAGTTCTACGACAAGCGGCACTTTAAGTTTACAAACTCCAACTTTGCAAACATGCTACTCCAGGTCCGCTCGTGAGCACTGTCCCTCCGCTGGAGCTAGTGCTTCCATCAAGGATGCCAACAGACAATGCTTCAAAATGCGAGAGGTGGTGATGCTTCACAAACACAAAATGAGCATATAAAAGTGAACCTTAACAGTCGTGTGATGCATACTGCTTGGATAATTTCGTTTGTTTTAGTAGAAACTGAATTGTTGCTTTTCAGATTACTATGTTCAATAACGGACATATGAATTAAATGCATACATAGCCTTTTCCAGGGTTGGTTCTGTGCACCGTAATCCTCTTTATAAGTTAACAGTAGGTACCTGTGATAAACATTAAACTAAGTACAATTTTTAAGAAATTAAGGGGACTGTAACTACTCTCTTCTGAAATCAATTCACAGATGTAGAGATAGCTTTATATAGTTCTCACTATACATAGTGATGTGAATTGTCCATTTCAGATGATTTTAATAATTTTAAATACGCATTTATAACATTTCCAAATATTTATTTATGGATTCATTTACTTGTTAAAATATTGTAAATATTTTTAGGGGGCAGTTGTTTAATAGAAGTTTATGTAACTGAATCCAGATAGTGAATGAAAAAAATATGCAGTTTAGTGAAAAATTCACTCTGGACTTCATAGTTTATGTACATGATAATTAAAGCTATACTTTTTGTTTCCACAAAAAGTTTGAAGACTTGTAGCAAATATTGTTCATTTGCATGTTATTATGTATCACTAAAGAATAACACAAATTAGTATAGGTGTCGGCAGCTGGCAATTTAGAAATCTAAACATTTCCAGTGGGTTTACAGTGCATTTTGAACGAGTTTTGATACAATGTCTTCAAATATCAGAAAATAAAGTTTTCTTTTTTTTAAATTGTCAAGTATATTTATATAGTTTTTGTAACTTAGTTAAGAGTACAGTTTTAACAATCCAAATACTTTTGGATTAAAGAACAATAAAAGACTGAATATGGGGATGAAGGGTTGATGCCAAGTTTACAATTGTGTAAAGCATAATGTGTTGTTAAAAAAGGACAAAAAGAGTGAAATAAAGATGTGAAATCGGGTCATTTGTGCAATCAATAGCCGAACTTTGGGTTTGGTGTCAATTATAGCTAACTTCGGCGGAGAAGGTGTAATAGCTATTGTAACATACATTTCTGTTTAAAAGTGTACAGTAGAATGTAAAGGATTACGTGAAATATGTAAAAATAAGGGAGACAGTGTTTAAAGTGCAACTATGTGAACAGTCTGTGTGGCAATATATGCGTGGCTTTCTGAGCTTACATGATTATAATGGTGGACTACAGTGGCAACAGATCTTGATCCAAGAATGTCTAAATACTGTAATACCGTAGGTGCTCTAATTGGACAGCATAACAACTAAAAAAAATTCCAAAATTGAGACGATAGGTACTGCAAATTCAGCAAAATAGACATTTTACGAAAATTGTTATGCTTGTATGGATAGAAAGATACAATTTACTAATCATATTTTGTGATAATACTACGTAAATCTAAAAGTCAAAATAAATTACCACTTCGTATAAAATCCATTGAAAAACTTTTCCCAAATAGTTTTTCTAAATACTACAAACTTTAAGTATTAACAAAAAAATAATGTCGAAAAGTATGCGACCTTTACACCTGAAATAGCAAGGGTTTACTAATAAAAATTTTTATTTTTACAATGGCAGTGTGTGACTGAAAGGCTTTTGCCATATCCAGTACCTATGTCCATGATTTAAGAGCACCACATTTTACCACATTTTGCATGCGCTCAGTAGAGCCACTATTGCCACCAGTGCAATATGAACATTAATAAACATACTGTACAGTGGGCATTTAACAAACACTTTTGAGGTTTTGTTTGTCAATTTTAAATTAATACACAGAATTTCCTGTCACTGTCCTCCTAGCTATCTTTTCATTTAGAGAAAGTAGTGTCTTGAAAAATAGCAAATCTAACAAGGTTTGCAGCTGTAATGTTTCCATACACCAATGTTTTTTTTTTTTTTTTTTTTAATGCTTTGTAATGAAGTCACATTTATGCGTGGTAGATTATATGTATTCTCATTTGACACACTCCTTTTGGATGCTACACAATACAGTGGTCATCATTAACATTGTCATATAACAAATAAAATTATGCTCTTTGCTAATTCACATTTAATAAAATGCTTCATACAGTGGAACCCCTGTTAAAAAGTTTCAGAAAAATACCGAAAAATGTGCGCTTATTAAGCAGAAAAACTTCTTAGAGTTTTACTGTATTATGTTAGTTGCTTGCGAGTGATATTCGTTGAATTTTTCATTTACTTTCTAATGTTAATCATTAACCATAGAAGGGTGATCTCGGTCACATATGTATTATGGAAGTTGTACATGAGGACATGGTGTTTTAGTATACACTGACTTTCCATGGTATCAAAAATAAAATAAAATTTCATTAGTAATAAAGAAAGAATAACTTGAATAAATCTGTATTTTCACCTTGATTTGAATTTTTTGAGAATGTTTTGTAAAACATTTGTGTGCCTGGTATGCCGTGAAAATAGTCACTCATTGAAAAGTTCATGGTTTGACAAACAACTGGGTGCTTTGAAGATAGACTGATCTAAAATAAATTATAGATTAAAAATTTTTTTTATATGTAACTATGCTTGTTAAAATTACTATGACATTGTGCATGTAGGAAGCATAAAAAATTTTGAACTTTGAAATGTTATTGCCCTTGTACAAATTTGTTTGCAATATAATGTATATGTTGTTTCAAAGTTATTTAAAACTAAGTATTTATGTAATACTGTATTTACTTTTAAGTATTTCAATCGGATTTGAAAAGGTCTTGTCAGTTAATTTGTTTTAGCGAGCATTTGTTGAAAGGTGTAAATGGAGTCCACAAATTGTAAGTGTAAAAATTAAGAATGGAAATATAGCTATAAAAGAAAAAAAAACACTTGATTTTTACTTTCAGCTATGTAACCTTCATTCTTTTAATTTGTAAAGGTTGCAGAAGGCAATTCCAAGAATTTATCCCTGTAGCTATGTGATGTGATAGTACATATGTACATGTATGCAACTTGGCATCCAGAAATGTATAAAAATGAGTTTTATTGTAGTTACAATTACCAACAAATATCACCTTTTATTTTGCAACAAATGATCAACAACCTTGATATGATTATTACTGTTTAAGAATTAGGCATGTGTGAGCACTTTTTAAATTCGAGTTGTTGCAAAAATAATTTGAGACGAGATCGAGAATTATTAAAACTACATTTTGCTATGACAATATTATTATTATTTTTTCTGCGACACTTTCCTTATTGATCAAATTTACCTTCTTGTATTCTGGCTCAACTGTGGGATGTATGGTACTATTTACAAATGCCACACAAGACCACTGGTTGAACATGCTTTCTTTCTTTTTCTGGAATGTGTTGAACTCGCCTTGAATGCTATTTTTTCCTGCTAAAAAATTTCCAAACAATTGCTGTTCCACTCGCGTCAGTACTAGCATTTTCATCAGAATCACTTTCCGGTACTAGTATTTTCATCAGAATCACTTTCAGACGTTGGTTTTGCTATATTTTACGCTGTTTTAATAATAAAACAGCACATTTAAATTTTGAACAATATATGCACCACGAACTTGTTTAGTAATAAAAAACAGGGCTCCACTGTCGAATGTTCAAATAATCAATAACATCTGCCACCGATTCTATGAAAGTTGTTCCTTGTTATTATCACAGATAGCAGCATCAAGATTCTAAGTACATACCTATAGTCCATTCCTGATTAAAAGAGACTTATGAAAAATCAATCTTTGGGGGGGGGGGGGGGGGGGGGGAACCTTTAGGCATAACATGTCAACCTGGTTTTTCAATAACTTGTATTCCATAAATATATAACACTATGGTTAGGTTTAGAGTACTGTATTATTGAATAAATGAACCGTTACCTTAATATCTACTATATCTTGTAATGAGTTAACAACAGTGAGAGCAACGACGTGTTGGCAATGGCCGGTAAGAAACGGTCAAAATATTATTTTACCCTAGTTTTTTATAATACTATTTGCAAATTAAACGGTGCCCATTTATATTTAGTTAGCTCCGATGGCAAAATGTTTCATTTGTACAGTTTAAAATAACTGGAAAATATTGCGAGTAGGCCGTAATGGTACGGTGTTGTTTTATCGAGCGAGAAAGCAACACTGTTGAAGTGCTGAGCCAGACTTGTTGCTCTCTCTTTGTCTCTTTCACACTTTGGGAAGTTTCACTTCACTTGTAAGTCAAAAGAATTATACAAGTTTTCAATTGTAGCATATTTCATACTCATTACGGCAAAATAATTTTGAATTTGTAATTTACAACTGAAAACAGATTTTAATGTTTGACAATTTATTTTAATATATTTAGATATGGTGGCGTGGCAGAAACAAGGCGAAGTTGGAAGATGTGGCGTGCCATGACATAGCGTGTTGCTGTTTTACCAAACAAGGCATTAGTTATACTTACTCGTGTAACATGATTTACCACCAATCCCAATAAATTTAAATAAACCTAATGCACTGTAAGTAGCAATACATATAAATACGAGTGGAATAAAAGTTATGGTAGGCTTATTTGTGTGGATGTTCACCGCTATATTTTAAGTTTGTATGACAAAAAAAATGAGCGACACGAGTTGCATGCTTGATGTTAATTCGTCTTTTTCGTTGGACTGGTTATTCCTTTGTTATTCGAACTGAGGCCATCCTTTTAAAGAAATAACCCAACACAACAAAAAGTTAAATACTATATTTCATTACCCTGCAGTTGTAACAGTGTTAACAGTCGCGGCAAAATATTACCACGCATTACGTGTAATGTCGTGGAAAACAAATTGTTAATGTAAGAACTATTGTCAAATCAGGCATTTTTAAAACGTCTTGAAGCTGACCTAAATAATGTTTTAGGCGTAAACTGTGAATATTCATAAGAAATGGTTTTTGAAATAGACCAAAGACAGAATTCTTTGAAATCTGTAAACGGTAAACAACACATTTGACAGGTATGAAGGTAGGAGTCACATTTCAATGTTTAGGTGTAGCGAAAGTATACGGAACACATGTACACACACAATGGCATGTAAACATTGATTTTGACAGATGCTACATGGCAATGTTTGTATACATTTAGCAGGATACAAAATGGGCCTGCAAGTAGATATTTAGCAGGGCTCCGAGAAAGTTGCTTCCAGTGGGGAATGTACTATAGTTCCACTATCTGATAAAATTGATTGTGGGTACTTTCAATCCTATTGTTTATTGTAGTTGTTTAAAAACTGTTCAGTATTTTTGGGCGGTATCTGCTTAAAAGTAGCATTTGACAAAATGTTAACATTTAAAATGAAGTTCCCGTTTTTTATTTCAATTTTCTAATACGTGTTAATTTAAAGTGTAAAATGCCAAAACTGGTATTCCACAATTTTTTTCTTCTTTGTTTTTAAGTTTCCAAAACAAGCTACTTAACATATATTAGGGACATGCAGCACATATTGTATCTTTCATTTTCACATGGTACAATGGTAGTGTGATGATCACTAAGGATCTCTTAGAAGCGAGATGACGAGAGAACTGTATGCTAGTTCAGGGCCTTGCACATAGAGGCAATGAATCATGTGATGCGCATACCTTGGTCGCCCGTATCGCATCCATGATTCTATGACATGGAATGCAAAGTACCTCTAGCTAGATGGCACACTTACAACTGGGACATTTACCGTAATAATGGCACAAAATTTAAAATTTTTGTCTAAACTGCATTAAGAGTACTAGGCCTACCAGTAGCACAAGTTTCACAGCGTAACCTCGTTGGTACATGCAGATGCATGTTCTACCTGAGAAGGTATGTGGTTAGGCCACCAACTGCCCTCGATCTTGAGTAGGCCTACCGTGGTGTAAGCGGCTAGTATTATTGGCCCTACGGGTTATGGAGGGCTTAGATTACGCGGGTGGCCGCTTAATGGTAGGGTACCATCAGAAACAAGGGGAGTCAATCCCCAGTGTGAGGCGGAAAGAGATAGTTTCCCGACCAGGGGGTTATATCTTCCTTGCTAAAACGGTTGCCAGCTGTCCGGGAAATATGAGTGGGGTTTCGGTTACGTGATCCAAGGTGGTTGAGGTGGATGACCTGGCTGGGGTTATTAGAATGGGATGAGTTGGTCGATGTACGGGATGTAAACTGAAGGTGGTACCGCACGTGGCCTGAGGATGTAAACTGAAGGTGGTACCACACATGGCCTGGGAACTGCCTTTGGTGGGAGTTGGACCTGTACCGGTTTTTCCTGATGCCAGTTTAAATACTCAGAAATTGGGTAGCTCTACTTCCGACGGGTGTCAAACCTGAATGAGCTTTCTGGATGATAATGGAATTATGCTGGAAGTACTAGGTGGCTGGCTCGGTATGGCGTCGGCAGGAGTAGCACTGGCTATAGGTGTTGACTGTTCTAACTGGGCAAGTTGTTTTCCTTCAGGGTTATACCCGGGCCAACAGTCAGTCATGAGGGCAATCAGTCACACCCAAGGCCCTGATGTATAGACGTGCAGTTAGGTATTGGTACGTCACAGGAGGTGAGTGTGGATTCACCGGAAACCCAGGAGCTCAGCGTGTCGTTTGCAGACTAAGGCTTTCTGCAAGCTCTGGCCCTCGTACAGTTTGGTACACGACACAGCTCCTCTCCAGCGGGATTGCATTACCTGGCACAAATTACTAAACACTGATTGTTAGAATTGTAATGAAAATGGGAACTGCCATAAAATGACTGTAATTGGACAATTAGGTTTGACATAAGTTACATGAAATAAAGAAAAGGGAGAATTCGGGCTAAAAATCAAATACAGTATAATAGCTAACTGGCTTATTGTATAAGCAATTCATGTATTCAAACAGGCAAAGGCGAGCCTGGGAAAATGATTAATTTAAAGCTGCAAAAATCTAAACTGACAAAGTTGATGGTAAATTTACGCTATCCACAGCATAACCAAAGTTAACGGAATTCATCCAAGAGGTAAGGTAGGACGTAGCGACCTGTTACCACTGAGTCACGGATCACGGAAGTTGACTGGGTTACAGGGTGTGTGGAGTAGGACTACCTCTGGCTTGGATTGCTGCCCTCACGGTCAGTGGGTGCAGTAGTGGACGAGCCTTTTGCAAGCTGCTGGGATACTGCAGTCTTCACAGCCTGCGGAGGTACAGTAAGGCCGTCTTGCAGGCTTCAAGGTGATTAGCCATACTGCAGGCTGAGGAGAGGAGTCTTATTCAGACCAAGGAAGGCTCGCTAACCTCTTGGGCTGGTGAGCCCGGCATCTCTGCCGGAGCACTGTGGCGGACTTCCTTATATACCAAAACTCTTTGGTTCACGGCTTCTGCTGGGGTGCGGGGAATAGTGTAGCCTTCCAGCGCAGGGGTATGTTATTTGGGGTGCTGGAGCACCGCTCATTTCTTATCTCCCCGCTTGGAGGCGATGACAAATTAAACCACCACCTCCTGAGGCTGGCAGTTTGCGACATCACAATGTCCGTGGCCAAAGTGAAGGGTAATGAATGGGTAGTAAAAATATTTAATTTATTCGTACGGGCGGTGCTAGCATGCAGGATTCCGGGCGGGCGATGCAATTCGTAACTAAGCAGGTTAATTACCGTTACGTATTTGGCTGTGTAGGCTTGTGGAATCTCCTTTGCCACTGTTATGACTTCCCCCTGAGCTCTGGTTGCTCGTAGATGGGGCGAAGTCGCCCGTAGAGTGCGCTTCTGCACTGCGCAGTATGTTGGCATGCATCAATGCCTACTCATCAATTGATTGAGTTTTACATATTTAAAAGTAATGGACTAATAAATCATGCACTGTAAAAATAATCAACAAAGAGGTAGGGCCATTAACCAGCTACATCAGTTTAAAGATGTGGGCTGGAATTTACAGATTTGATCGGAAAATAGTGCAAGACAGTTACAAATGGATGCATTGGAGCATTTGAATGTACATGCTACAGTTATTGTACACAGCCCTGTACAAATACCTATGTAAGAAAATTTGTTTTTTAGACACATTCAGGTGTCCATGCATACAGTGATGAGAAAGCAAAAATATAATATAACAGGAAATCTTACAAAACGAAAAATATTTATCAGAACAAAGTTATGATAATAGAACAATGGGAATTTAATAATATTTAATTTTGTAAACTGGCTCACAAGTTTTGTTCAGATTAACAGCTTAAGTATGAAATGTTGGAAACATTTTTTGTTCCCGAATTCCTAGACACAATTTTGTACATGACTGATTGCATCTGCCCGTAACATCTCCATTTAGTTGTCCCCCAACCACCCTGATTTTGCCCTCTAACCCTCTCAAAAAATTCTTACAGGTTCTTCTCTTAATATCTCCCTCATATTGTGATTTACATATGTCCTCTTTATGGTCACTCCAAGTCTACTTTCCACCATCTTCATCACACACACACTGTTTCGGGTAGATTAATCCAGAATAGTAGTTATGTACTTTACCATGTTTAATCAGACCACTGTGAACTTGGCAGTCTATTTCAATTTACAGTATTTTTAAGATGATAATGCTGTTCAATAAATAACTTCAACCAGAGATGTCACTAAAAGTAATTTTCATTATAGAAAATGTGTTTTGAAATAAAATACACCAGCATCTTTTACTCTCCGGCTGCAAGCTTATTAGGTAATATACATTATGTAGTGTGTGGAAAGGAAGGTAGGAGCAGGATGGAAGACCATGATATATGTTAATAATTTGATGACGTAGAGGGAAAAAAATTGTTGGGAGAAAGGAAGCAAGTACAGTAAATCCCTGTTAAGAAGCTCCTACTTAAGATTTTCTGCTTAATAAATGTGCATAATTTTGACCTGGTGTACGAACACCTAATTTGACCCTTTTAAGAATTTTTCCTTGTTAATAAGATAAATTAAATTAAGCACTAAAAATAGTGAATAATATTATGACCAGCAAAAGAATGGAGTACATAGTAGAAGCAGATGGTAATGTTGAATTTAAACAGATGAAAATAGTACTTGTATATCTAGGAAATATTTTGTAAACATAAACTGGAAATACAGTAAAGTATTTATGACAGTAGTTATTATAGTTACATAAGGAATTTGTTGTGATGAGAATTGTTACTAAAATCAAAATGTTACCCCAAGTCATTTTTGACTTGTCTTCACAGCCACACAAGTAGGGGATCTGCAAAAAGTATTGAAGTGGACAAGTGTTGAGTTTACAAGTTTATTGGCATTTATGAGGAACGATTACTTAGAAGAAAAATGATGTACGGGAGGAAGAGTATTGTTTGACAAATCCCCGTTCTCTATTTATCCATTTGCAAGATTGTGCAGACACAAGTCTGTGAGCACATGCAAAATTAAGACTTGACTATCTGCTGCTCACATCACTATAGATGTGGCTATGCAACAAAAAAGTTAATATTGTGACCAGTTTATTTATCAGTTCTGTGCATACAGTACCTAAAAAATGTGACATTTCACATTCAAACTCTGAATAACCAAATATAACATACTAATTCATAAAAATAACATGCCAGCTAACTGTAAAGGCAATAGAACTGTGCTTAGTGAAATGTTTTGTAACGAAAGAACACATCACTAAGGGCATGCTAAATTCACATTTGCGATATAACTAATTTTTATGTGAATTTTTATGTTTTAAAATGAATAAACTTGATTTTTAACTATTTGTGATAATACCACAAAAAAGTTGGGAAAAACACTTTTCAGCTGCAAATAGTGTTGTATCAGTTTGATAGCCAGTTTTCATTCCAAAAATTCTCAAGCGTAAGATAAAATTACGTAATTAAATAAAGGAATAAAGAAACTGAGAAATTAGCTTATAACTTCGCTTAGCTGCTAGGAAATCACCCTACTGAGGAATATCCCATGGTATTTCGCTGAGCACAAAAGATACAGGGTTTCCTTATATTTCAAAACATTTGCATTCTATCAACACAGGAACTCTATATAAGTAGACTAAGTTAACGACAAAATCACTTGTTTAACCTCGGATTACGCTCGTAACATAAACATAAAAATCCATAGAGATCATACAGTGCTGCTGTTAGTACCTTTAAAAATTTTCCATGGTTTCAAGTATTGA
Source organism: Dryococelus australis (assembly GCA_029891345.1). Lineage (NCBI taxonomy): Eukaryota > Metazoa > Arthropoda > Insecta > Phasmatodea > Phasmatidae > Dryococelus > Dryococelus australis. The sequence continues at coordinate 290,905,577 of CM056993.1, read as the reverse complement.
TAGTAGCGCTGTGAAAGATCACTGGTGGTCATATTGCAACATTGTGTGCGTGCGACGAACAACAAATAAATCTTTTCGATGTTTTTACAATTGTAGTCGTATTTTGTTAATGCATCTTTAAATTTCGTATTGCCACCTGTTCCGGTTTGGGCTGATATCGCATCTGGGGTGTGGGTGAAGTTAGTTTTGTTTGAATATTTAGACACTTTGTATGATGTTTTTCCTTTTTAAAATGCTGAAACCCACCATAAATGCAAAGCAACATGTTGCAGAAGTTTTAAAACATGGCTTGAATGCAAGTGACGATAAAACTATATTTTGTAAATTTTGCAACGCATCAGTGACTTGGGACAATAGAGCTTGTGCATAAAGCACATTGAATGTGTGTGTGTGTGTGGATTGGGGGGGGAGGGAGGGAAGAAAGAAAGAAAGAAGGAAAAAACTAACAAACAGCTGAAAATTTAAAGTTCCAGTTTATAGTCTTTATATCTCATTTAACAAAGTGTTACTGCTATTTTTCATGTGGTTTTGTTTACACCCAAAGTACATGCCCCCTACACATCACTAATTTAGCTGATTGTGCTACGAAACTAATGATGGAGAGTCTATGGTTCCTTCAGTACCAGGAGTGCGGAGAAGGAATAAAAGGGCCTTGCCCCAGTATTTATACTCTTCCTGGCTCATCCTTGATCTGGTGGAGGGGGTAACAGTATTAAATCCTCTGGGCATGTGACGTCACTGGCCGGCTGAGGCTCCAGGTGCTGCATGTATCGGCGTATCATACCAGTGGTGCCATCCTGCAGTACGCAGAGTAGTAGGTGATCTTTATTCATAGTCTTGGTGGCTTGGCTGGTGAATAGTACAATTTTCCGGGCGTGGAGAGAGTATCTTTTATCATTGGGCAAACAGTACAAGTTATTAACGTCAAGTAGGTTGAACTCTCAACTCTCTTGAAGTGTACGGCTAAGTGGTTCTCACTAATGAGTAGCAGTTAATTTAATAATGTTGAAAAGATGTCATGTGTCAGTTTATGCAAACATGATTAAGGTCAAAGGTGAATTAAATAGCACTTGCTGGAAGTTTGGGTGGTGTTAATGACACAGCCCAATTAATTTTCAAGTCTAAAACAAAATCTGGCACAACTACCAAAAATAATAATTAAAGTTGAAAATTTCATAAAGTAGTGTGAAAGATAGCTCATTAAAATCCACTGGCCAAAACAACTTACCCTTCTGTTCAAGAAAACCATCCACGTGGTCACTGACAATGCAAACTAATGTAGTGTCATGCAGCAGTTTTTTAAGTACGCACAAAGCATACCATAATACCACTGAGCTGTAAAAGTATGGGCAAGGTGAACAAAAATTGACAAAGAAAGAAATACAACGAATGTAAAGAATATTTATTGAAAAGTGAGTTCCGAGCACAGCAGGACGAGACAGAAATGCCCATCTGACAGGCAATAGGCAAGAAAAATGCAGTCCTCATTAGGGGATATGATCACCCGTGACTGCGATGCAGAATGTCACCATCTGCATTCTCAGTAACATATTTTCGATGAGTCTGTTTGGATTAGGTATGGGGACCATGCAGGCCAATCTATGCTGCAAATATTTTCCCTCTCTGAGAGCTCAGGGGAACAAGAACCTCTGTACAATACCTGTCACAAGTGAACGAACCTCCTTGGAAGATGTAGAGCTCTTTAAGACCACTAAGCAATGTGCCTTCCTAAATGAGCTACCTGCAAACTGACCCTACTCTCTCCAGATGTACAGAAATTCAGAATTGCCACTAAGAAGACTAAATCTGTTCTCATATGTACAAAGCAATTGACCCCACTGCTGAGTTCCCCGGTCATTATGTTTACAGTACGACAGAAAACGCTGTTTTCTATGGGTAAGCATCGTTGGCAAACACTGTACTGATTGCTTAGTGAACAAACTCCTGTGTACAGTCTTCTGGCACCACGGCAAAACATAATACTGAGCATCCAATACAGCGTTTCATGTGTCTTGCAATTTTATTTGCAATCTGCCATCAATCTCTCCTTGCCTGCAGGACAGTATACTGGCAACGACATAGCATGGGAGGTGGCCCAGATGGTCCAGGACCCTCCCAAAGAATATTAAATAAATTAAGAATTGAATTACACCCAACAGTGAAATATCATTAATGTGAGAAACTTTCAGAACAGACGAAGGATTCTAACCTCAGTTTAACATTCTTCCCTCCCCAAGACTGATTAATTTTGTCCCTCAAAACAATGTACTCCATTCCCCCAATCCATAACTGAGAGGTCTCAGTGTTGGGTAAACCTCATAAGGTGACCCTAGGAAAATATCAGTACATTTTGTGTACCGATCAAAGTACATTTTGTGTACCGATCAAGTCGCCCATTCTGTTTTTGTTCCAGGAAATGAAGCAACAGCAGAGATTGCAACATTTACCGTATTTTGGCATCTATAGGCTGCACATTTTTACAAAAAAATGACAACAAAAAGTGGGGTGTAGCTTACTTACAAGAAATTGGCATTAAAACACTTTTTACAGCAAAAACATGTTTAGAAATTTGTCAACATACAGTACATTTTAATGTTTTAACTTAGTTTATAAGGAAGAAGAAAAATAATAATAATAACTTTTCACTCCTGCAATTATTTGTTCACTCACGTTCATAAACAAAATAACTTTCATCCCGCACGTGTAAAATGTAAACATGTTGCAGCTCGGCCATAGATGCTGTACATGAAAAAATAATTTCGCTGCTGTACAAGAGAAAGATATCTCACCTAGTTCGCAAGCCTGCTGCAGCAAAAGTGCACATAGATAGATGACATTTTGTGTAACATGTTGCCGTGGTTTTGCTTTCTGAAGTCATGTTACCATCTGTGGGATAGTAATCAGGCAACGTATATTTGTGAACATTGCAACATATTACAAATTTTCTGTCTCAAATGTTTTGTAGGGGAGAAACTAAGTTGGAATTTACTATGTTTGTACACAATCGTGACTTAACAATATTTACAGGAATATAAAAATTCAGTGCAGCCTATACTTTAAATATTAATTATTCCTAATTTTTAATAAAAAACTTTTGGTGCCAAAATATGGTAATTAATTTATTACGAAGCCAAACAACTATTCAATTAATTAGTGATTATGTTTTTTTTTTAATTTCGCTGTATTGAGCTCTCAGTTTCTATGACTGATTTTCCTATTTAAATATCCATATTTGTATGTATTTGTATTTGTATGTATTGATGACAATTCAAAGGATGGATCCCTACCAAACAGAAAACCTGGCTACACTACTCATAAACCAGTACTCCGTCGCCTTGGTTACTCATTGATGACTATACTCGACATTCCTAAAGCTGTTCCTGTCTTTCAAAATGCTGTCCAAGTTCGTGACACAAAGCTTTTTGCAATCCTGCACTCCACCACCACACTAGCCACACTTAGACATTCTTTTAACTTCCCAACGATTCAACTTTGGGTAAAGTCGTCCAGATGTTTTCTGTGGGAGAAAGCAACTTGATGTCATTCAACCTAATGTGCATTGTGCAATAACTTCCACTGCAATACTGAGCATGTACTGCACTCATACTTTATATCCTTGATGCATGATTCCTAACCCAGGACCATCATCACAGCTGTAACACCTCACCTAACCCTGACTTTAACTAGGCACAGAAAGTATATTCAGTATTAAACTTAAATCAGCAGCTAAAGGGTTAAGAGAGTTTTACTGTGAAAGTTATTTATGTATGTACTTGTTCTTTACACTTGTAAAGTGTGATACTGGAAACAGTACTTGGAAAAAACTATTAAGTACTAATTTTCTGAAATGTGTCTATATACAAAATATATTCACCAGTTAACACTAAGTAACACAAATTATTTAATAAATGATGATCACCTTCATGATTGAAAATGCAATTCCCACCTACTGGCCCCACTGCTTTGCAACTCATTCCTTGGACTTCAAAAAGTAAACACAGGTAACTTAAAAAGCCATATTATGTTTAAATGACAAATATTTCACTGTGTTCTGAAAACTTACACATCCAAGGAAATGAGGACATATATAGTAAAATATGCAACACAAAACAAAGCAACATATCTAAAATGGTTTACTTCTGTATACAAATAGAAAACACCAATTACATATAATAATAAACAGGATATGCTGTTTCCTCAACACAATAAAGTATGTTACAATTCACTTAACAAAGGAATGTTCAGAAAAATTTTGCCAGCAAAAATAATCTACTCTTTCAAAAACCATATAAAAAAGTGAAGAATGATGAGTAATAATTATTACTCCTTTAGAATATCCTCACCAAAATACTTTTTCAGGATTGGTATCTTTTTTCCCCTATGAATAATTTTCAAGGAATATTAAAAACCGTTGCAAATACAACACATAATAATTAAACACATTTTGAATGCAATTAATCTTATAAATGCCATCTCTTGTATTCACTTTTGTACGTGATTGGCAAGGCTAACATACCCACACATATTGAACAAAAATGTTTGCATTCACTAGGAAAACAAATAAAAAACAATTCAGTACAGACACATACACTTAGAGGCTGTTCTTGGTAAAGTGAGCACTTTTGATACCTTAGTTACTTTTCTATCAGCCATTTTTTATCCTTCCACCACTTTTGAAAATTAATATTGCAGTGTAAGTAATAAACACAGTGCAAATATTTTACCAGACTTGAAAGTTAACAGATTACAATAAAATATAATTTATTGACTAATATTTCAAATGAGAGGGATTCAAAAACTGCTCACTTAACTGTGAGTAGCCTATACATGAATTTAACTTAACTGCTACACACAGCCTGAGTGAATATGAGTACTTGGCAAGCCAAAGACATGTCTTTGGTGCACAATTACTTTTTACAACAGCAATTCAACATATCCTTGGATGGTGACAAATCAGTCTTAAACTGAATATAACATAACCCTCTAAATAATTAAAAACCAACAAGTGAAGTTCCACAACATGCTGAAAGTACTGTTGCTGAAACTTCTGTTGCATTAGGACTTTTAGCTTATGTATGGAACTAAAATACTCTCTTTGACAAGACAAATGAAACTGCAGAAAAACTTATCTGACTGCAATTTAATTACATATTACATACTGTTAGGGCCAGTTTCACCACTTATTCATTAAAATCTGTTTAACTAAACAAAGGTAAAATTTTAACTCTTCATTTACCGGCATTTAAGGTCGGAGCATTTCACCACGCACATCTAACAGATAATTAAATTTGTGTAGTAAATCATTTGAAAAAAAATGGTGCATCTAAAAGGCGTGGCAAGGATTTTGCTAACTAATCTATGGAATCTGAGTTGTGTTGTCTTTGGAATCGTGGCAGAAAGAATTACGGAAATAAAATGTAAAACAGTGGTGGAAACAGCATGTGGACACTTTTATATTGTAAAATATAACAGTACAAATAATGCCAGTGAATGGGAGATCGCAAAATTGAATAATAATTGCTGCGGATTTTAATTCAGCCTACATATAACATGATTTTTTGTGAATCATAATTTCATTGTTCTCGTGCATCAAATTGTTTGTTATTGCTGCCATGTAGATAAACTAGCATATCACAGCAACAAACAATAGAATTAAACTTCATTGTCAAACACACTGTACTTGGCTCAAAGAGCCTATAAAATACACTATCGACCAAAAAGTAATTCGGTACCCATGAAGATAGGTAGTTCAGTACATCAGTTGACTTGTGTGGCCATCATACGCTGCAGGCTGGTGTAGAACCAGTTGACAAGGAGATGGCACGAGGTACAGAGTTATCGGACTTCAATAAGGGCGTGATTGTGGTCTGCCATCTCAGTGGGCTGTCTAGCCGGGTGATTTCATGGAAGGTAAACAGGCCCAAATCAACGGTCGCATTCGTCCTGCGTAAGTGGAAGGTCGATGGGCATTGTGCCAATGCTGCATGTTCTGGGCGACCTCCAATCTTGACAGACAGAAATAGCAGAACCCTGAAACGTGAAATTGTAAAAAATAGGGCACAACCCATGGCTGCCATCCGACAGGAGTTTCATGCAGCAACAGGAGTATCTGTTTCTATTGGAACATTGTGTACAGAGGCCCACCGACTTGGATATTTCGGAAGAGCAGCTGCACATAAGCCCCATATCACGACAAGCAATAAAACTCGGCAACTCAGGTGGTGTTTGGACCATTGTAACTGGATACGGGAGCAGTGGAAATTGGTTCTGTGAAGTGATGAGTCGAGGTTTACATTATTCTGGTCCGATGGACGTGTATGGGTGTGGCGTCTACCCGAGGAGTGCCTTCTGCCAGAGTGTATAATGCCAACTAGGAAATTCAGTGGTGGTGGAGTGATGGTATGGGGCTGTTTCACGGCCTTCGGCGTAGAACCGCTGGTGTTTGTCCGTGGTAGCATGAACACAGAGGCCTATTGTAACATTCTGGATAATGAAATGCTCCCGACATTGTGGAGTTTTTACGGAATGGACCTGTGTTCCTTCCAGGATGAGAATGCCCGGTGCAATGTTTCAAGGGCTAATAAGCAGTGGTACGTCAACAACAATGTTCGCCGATTGGACTGGCCCGCCCAGGGCCCCGACCTCAACTGTACAAAACATCTTTGGGACAATTTGGATTGCCGGGGGAGGGCTCGTCAAGCACTGCCAAAATCTATTGCTCAACTCATGGAATGGTTGCAAGAGGAATGGCGACGAATCCCTGTGGATGTCCTGCAAACACTCATAGAGAGCATGCCAGATGGCTGCTGTTATAGCAGCAATAGGTGGCCCTACGAGATTCTAACGGGGTGACAACTACCGAGCAAACATTTTGGACAGGTGCCCAATTATTTTTGGTCGATAGCGTAAAAACAAAAATTTAATGTAGGCTAATGGTTTTATATATAACATACATAATATTAGTCATTAATTTAATATAAAAAATGTTTATGACATGTATATTTTGCATAGCCAATCTAACTTACATTTTTGTATGTATTCATATAACAAAATATCAATCAACACTACATCACAGGGACTGCAGTTAATATTGTGATCGCAATGAAGGCACCTGCCGAATTTGTTTATCATAACCTTCAAAGTATCGTAATATGTTTCTGCAGCCATATTTCTTCCATAAGCAGAGTTTAAGAAGTTAAATGGCCGAAAATGGGCGTTTAAACTTAAACTTGGGTAAGTTAAATTTAATCGTGTTTTGACAGTGGTGAAATGCAATAGATCAGTAATCCTAGTTAGTAATTTAAAAAAAAAAAAAAAAAAAAAAAAAAAAAAAAAAAAAAAAAAAAAAAAAAAAAAAACCACACACACACACACACACACCTGAACATTGAGGCAACAACATGCAACATTCGCCAATGTGATTTACCACAGTGATTACATTTTTTGTCAAGGAGTGTACTATTAACTTTAAACATTGTAAAATATTGATAAAGCTTTGCAACACTGATTAAACTCTGGAACATAACACCATTACTATTGGACACATTTACAAAATGAAAATAAAATTTTATTACTTAAACTACTACAACCTCACTGCTGAATTACACAATAAAATAAAATACAGTTATGTAAACTATTCCTTCCTCTCCCTTCTCCCCAGCCTGAAAATAAATTATTCACGAAACTTATCACAGACATGAATCACATTATCATATTGCAAACAAATTTCTCTGCTTTATTGCATACCGCTTTATATTAAAGTTACTGTAAGTAGTAAATTTATGTGCAAATAAAACTGTTTAAAAACTTAAATACAAAGCTTGTATAGTCCTGAATTTTAACATTACCTCAATATCTCAAAGACTATCAAGACACCATGTTACCACATAAACTAAATGGGCATCAACAGGAAATATGTACCTGGCAGTTTAACTGTGTTGCAGTAAGTTTAAAATACAGTAAACATACAAAAAAAATTGAATGTATAGGCAATTTTCTTCCCTAAGAGATGACTTTAAAAAAAACAAATGTAAATACATCTTGTGCACTAACATTACTCTGAAACTCTTCAAATCAGCAAAAAAAAACTTTTTCAGACCATCACAGCTTAAAACAAACCAATTGAATAAAGTAAAAGTTCATTTCTACAACACTTAATAACACACTTCACTGCATGATACATCAACAATGTTAACGCTACTTAGTGCTTACATAAAAAAAAAAGTCAATTTTTTTACTTTATTTTGCATTTTACAAAATGTTTTCTTACTTCTCTGAAAAGTGTGTTGAGATAAAAGGGAAAGCAATGAAGGAAACTACGATTGGAAGTGGGGGGGGGGGGGAAAGTTTAGTAACTAAGAAATTATTTTGAATGTGTGAAGCTGATTTGGATAACTATACTGAAATTTGCTGAAGACTTTCCTGCACCAATGAAATGACAACATACTAATTCAGTGGCTTCTAGTCTTCCATACAGAGCTCATGCATGTTAATGTCACCCTTACACTCTTGCTTGTAGGTTTCAAGAAATGCAAAACAACTAATTGTAGGTGGACACCATCTGTCAAATTTATAAACAAACTTGTCTTTGAAGAAATTAAAATGGTTATCTTTCCTCTGTCTCAGCACTTAACTTTTCAGACACGTCATTAAATGCATGTTCCAGTTTTATAAAATATGCACAAGTGTAGTGTCCATTTTACGCATTAATGTAGAAGCTTGTGAATCTTTGGCACTCACGTATAGCAAATGGTGTTGACGATTCCTGAAACTATCATTGGCATCATCTGACACTACAACGCCTTTGTTAGGTTCAGCTGCAAGAAAGAAACACAATTTGTGCAGTAACATAAATCACTAATACAAGAAATATATTATTAAGAACTATGATACTTGACACACTGGTTAACCCACCTACTCACACGCACATGAGTGCACACACATATCCGCACACAGACACACACAGGCAGTCTAAATTATTGTCATCAAGCAGAAGCATACTTTTGGTTTAGTAAACTCTGTGTTTATAGGTGATGCTACAGACCTGCAAGAAAATTAATGTGCAAGTTAATCTTATTTTTATTTTTAACTCCTTACAGGCTTAGATTGCTTCAATTCATCATAGCAGTACTTTTGAGTAGTTCCTTCATCGTCCCTTATACTCCCAAAAGAACTTGATGCATGACGTCTTTCCAACGGAGTTTCCATAGTTACCATGCATCATGGAATCCAAGATTGTACTGTCTGGACGGCTCAAGAACGGATGTTCCAGTCCGAGATTGTATTGTTCACTGGTAGCCGAGGCTATGCATCCAAGGCACCAAGTACCACAGTACGCCGCTAGGTGGCTCTACTAGTACAATCTGCCGCATATAGATTCTCCAAGCCGGGCGATGACGTCACACTTTGAAGAAGCTATGCCACAGCTACCCCCTATCCAGCTGACTGAAGGGGAAGGATCAGCTAGAGTATAAATAGTGGGACGCTCGCCCACTCAAGATCAGTATTCATTTTCTCCGTCGCAGCCCTTGATGGAGGAACAGACCAGCCTGCTTGCTTCCTAGTTCTACCTACCCTTCCTTCACCACATTTGTGCAGATGGAAATACCACTCCTTGGTCTCCACCGCAACCAGTTTGCCAGAGCCATCCTTCCAACCTGCTTAGTCTTCACCGCATTCATGACGAAGATCAACTCTTGCCAATATCGTCTACACACCTAGACACTGCGGCCCCTTCTGGGCAACACATGCGTAGGACGTAGTACCAGTTTAGGAGGTAGTGCGACACCACACTGTTTACTTCCCATTAAACTGAATAAACAGGAGTTTTACCAACTTGAGGGTATCCTTTCCCGTAGCTGCAATACCTCTCCCAGTGGACCTCACGCCGTTCAGGGGATTGTTGGTGACTGGGAAAATTTTTCATATGAGCCAAACATACCAGCTGAGTACCCACACACATATTGGACGGCCACTCTTTTTCGTGCTCTCCAGAGTACAGGACAGTAGAGCCCTGACACTAGGTACTCAGTCTCTTGAAGCCAGTTTGCCTGGTCAGTAGCATACTCTCTCCACCACATTTAGACGGTGGAGTTAGTGTTATCTGAGTCTAGGGAGACTTTTCTCTTCTGAGACACTCACCCACATGCAGAGACTGTCAACGGCAAGGCCTGACTCTCAGTGCTCACCGCGTTTCGACGCTGAGTGCTGAGACAGGGAGACTGCTTGAGTTGGCAGACTCTGTACGTGTCAGAACACCCAGTAGGACAACATGTCACTTACAGTCACTTCATGCACGTGAGAGTGTTATTCTGTCCAGATGCCCTACTCCCATCAGAGTGGTATCTGAGAGATCAGACCGGTGCTAACTGCCTCTGGGCACTTGCAGAAGTTAACTCCCCTCCTCATTACCACGATTGCGCAGCTCTCTCTCAAAGATCAAGCCCAGGCGTTACGCAGTCTCCAGATTCCAGTCATGCCAGAGATTCCTAAGGACCTCTTCACGGACCCCACCTGTTTGAGCGAGGACACACACCCTTTGCTAGCAGCATACATCAGCGGAAAGGACCAGTCCTTAGGACTCGCCAACACTTACTATTGGGGAATTAAGCCAGTGGAACATAATCAGCTGGCCGACACAACCTTTGAGCGCCTGACCTAGCACACAAACAAAAAACTTCCTCTTGCCATAGTGACGTTCTCTACTGCTTAAAGGGTATCACACGTAAAACTTCTAACTCCTCTTCTTCTTTCATCTAGGCCCCATTTCAGAAGAAATAGAAACAAAATATGAATGGAGCTGTCTTACACTAAAATTTTTTTTATCAAGTTACTGTCAGCTGACCAAAGCAATTATTTTTACATGACTTTGAAGTTGTCTAGAAATAACTTGATTTCATTGAGAAAACCTTTACTTTTCAGAATTACAATGTCAGAAAAATTAAAGGTAGATGTGGTAATGGTTGAAATCACAGGAAAGCTCAGTTTATGGGTGCATTAACACTTGTAAAAATGCAGTGCGGCAATCACATATTTTATGTCAACACTTTTTGAAATTAATTTTACTTATGCTTAATGGTAAACATGGGAACGGTTCACGCCATAAAAATTGTCACTGTTACAAATTGTTATTCTGCTGATGTTAAATGAATGGTAGAGGGTCTCGAAAAGATGTCCCCCACCACTTTGCAGGCCTGCACACATATATATATATATATATATATATATATATATATATATATATATATATATATATATATATATATATATAAGTTAAAACTGAACTCCTTGTGATTCAGGATTCAATTCTTGGTGAGTTCAAATTTTTGGTTTTAACCCCTTATGTTGACCAGCCATAAACATATAAAATGATACCCTTAATATTATGCAATACATAATTGTTGCCCCTTCTCCTCAGTCTCGTATGTTTCAACCTCCATTGCTCACCTCCCCCGATCGTCATGGATTACTTGGTAATAGCAAATACACTAGCATCTCGCTTATCCGTCATAAATGGGCCGGCAGAATGCCGAATAAGCAGGAAAGCCGGATAATAGGTAGGGAGGTGTTAAAAAAAGTCTCTTAAACGTTAAACACTGTTATAAGTTCACACATTATAAGCATAATAACCATGCTTTATAACATAATAAATGAAAAAAATTATAGTTACAGAAAAAAATTACCTTACAGTTAGTGAATTGTCTGAAATTAAATACAGTACAGTACATACGTACTCAAAAAAAGTTTAGTCCTGAGACGGTTTGAAGAAATTTTTGATAGAAGTCTGCTTCGTTGACGAGTTCCGTTTCTTCGCTGCCAAGTCTTGCCATCTTTGCAGCATCATTATATCCACTTCCGTAGCTTCTTCTTGTTGCTCAACATATTTAACTGCAGTTTCTAGAGCCTTAACTCCATCGTTATGTGAAACTCTTAGAGGCTCAACAGCTGGTGCTTGATCTTCAATTTCGTTGTCATCAAAATTGACAAGAATGACAATTTATTCATCAGTTATTTCATATTGATCATCATCCTTCATCCAACTCCCAATTTCTTGTAAAGATGCATCCTCATGTTCAGGGATACGTTGCACTAAAGTTAGAAAGGTTTTTTCAGTTTCATTTGTAATTTGTATTTCCATACTTTCATCATGGCCTAGTAACTTCATCCACAATTTGGAAATTGTTGGAGCCCTGATGTCAGCCCAGGACCTTGCGACCCAATAAGCAACATCCTTTACATTGATGCGTTTCAATTTTTCAATCATGTCATGTCCTTCTTCAATTTATTCTATCATTGTGGACAGTAGCTTCCTGCGATAGTTCCTTTAGAAAGTTTCCAAAACACCCTGACACGTAGGTTACACTGGGGGGGCACAAACATTGCCTTAATGTCATTATCTTGAAGCTCCTCCGAGTCAGTTGGGTGACCTTAGCCCCTCCAGCAGCCAAGGCAGGCACTTCTATCTGCATGGCCAATCAGGGGCCAGCTCAGCCCCCATTGGCCGAGCAAAGATTTTGGCAGCCAGAAAAAACTGGTGCGCTTAGTCAACCAAATTGTGGTGGATGCCAGGGAGCCACACACAACCAGTTAAGGTAGCATGGGATACAGATTTTGTGCGCGCTTCCTGTTGCCAAAACAGACGCCGATTGACCCACTGCCAGGAACTAAAAAGGGTGTGCGTGCGTGCACCCCCACTCCCTCTGTTGGTACACGGCACCGAAGAGGACAAAGTGATTCTGTAAGGGCAACATCGACGACGAAGGCAACCAGATTCCAAGGCTTAGAGGAGCTCTAGGGCCGCATTTCTAACTTCAATTATGTGGTGAGCATAAGTCCGGCTTGGCAGTTAGGCATCATCCCAGCACTTGAGGTCCCGTTATATCGTTGAGTAAAGAAACATAAAATTCTGGCAAGGCTAGGGCTATATCTCACATTTGATATTAACTATCTAACTTGCGTTATTACCATTTCAGTATGAGTTGATAATGATTGTTCAGTGTAAAAGTATTTGTATTGTCTTTGTAACCAATCATTAATGAATGTTTAATAAATGTATTTTATAGAAAGAATCCATAAATTATTAGAGTACCTCTGAAGCTTACACAATCCACGATTCTGGGTATCCTAGAGTGATATCAGAGAATAACATAACTTGTTAGTAGCACTCAGACAGGAGAATAGTGAAAAATATAGAATAAGGATAGGAAGGGAGCACAGTACAAAATGGACACAACCGCAGCACCCGAACAAGATAACCTGCAAAAATTAATACACGAGGCTAAAAGAAGCAAGCTGAATGAGCAATACTTCACTTTCTGTGGAGTGCTGGAGGCACTCTGCAATTTACTAATGGTTCGAACCGACCAAACCAAATCAGCTAAAGAAAAATGACGAGCTCTAACAGGGGCAGCCCTTTCAATTGTGAAAGGACAGCAGTCTGATGACTGCTAATAGGCAGCTGCCAAATGCACTGCCTTTAAGATTTAATTTAGTCAGTAGTTTAATTTACTGGAATGCCAACTGCATTTGCAGTAAAAAACAAGAGCTGATAGATTTAATTTCTCGCCATCAGATCCCTATAATTGCAATAAACGAAACTCATTAAAACCCACAGCATACATTTTCAGTTCCTGACTATAAATGCTTTTGAAAAGATTGTGAAAGACACAGAGGAGGTGTCATTATATTAATTCACAATTCAATATTATGTAATCCTGCAAAATTAATACAACTTCAAAGACTTGAAACTGTGGGAATTACCATTAAACTCGGAAATCAACATGTTGCTATTTCTTCAGTTTACTGCCTGCCAGGTCACACACTTTTGGGCGCAGATTTAGATGAATTAACTAATGCATATCCAGTTTTACTCGCTGTGGGTGATATAAATGCTAAACACCCCGCTTGGGACTGTCTCGTGCGCACAGCCAATGGGAATACTTTGTTTAGACACCAAGAGCACCATAATTATATTATTTACGCCCCTAGCAAACCTACTTTTGACCCTCATCATGTAAATTATAGGCCCAATATACTTGATATTGTGCTAAATAAAGGCTTTAATATGACCTCAGAATTTAATGTGCTATATGAGTTGGCTTTGGACAATTTTCCTGTCCACTTGTCTTTCAATGAACTTGAAGCAGACAATACACCAATTAAAAAAATTAAGGATTATAAGCATGCGAACTGGCCTGGCTTTAGGGACTATCTAGATGAGGAAATTCACAGCTCCTATTAGTACTCCCAATGAACTGAACTCTGCTGTCAAGCACATCACAGAACTAATCCAGGTAGGAGTAAATAAGTATGTCCTGGAAAAGACACAGCGGATTAACGCAGATAAGCTTCCTGATATCAGGGAACTCATTTAGCGTAAAAATAGGCTGCGCAGGCTCTATTCTCGAACTAGATCTACGCAAACCAAAGCCCAGATTAAGAGTCTTACAGAGCATATTGATTCTGAAATCACTGCCTGTCAGTCTAATATCTGGAACAATAAATTATCCCGCCTATGCACTCACGATAAAAGCCTGTGACACATGACCAAAACGTGAAATAAAAAGCGTTCTCAACTCCTGCCTCTTCTAGGCAATGATGGGTATGGCCTACCCCAGTAGAAAGCTGAGGCTATGGCAAATAAATTAGAATTAGCTTCCCAGCCCAATAACTTTCAAGCTGAACCAGCTTTTGTGGCCCGAATTTATAGGGACCTCTAAATGCGTCTGCGACAGCCCACAGTGGCTAAATCAGACCCCATGCACGCTGAGGAGGTCAAGCGTATCATTAAACGTATAGAAACCCCGCAAAACACCTGGGTTTGACTGCCTGCAAGCCATAGTTTTCAAGCAGCTACCTAACAGCACGTTTGAGGTTATAGCAGAGTGCATTAATGCACGTTTTAATCTTGCCCATTTCCCCACTTCCTGGAAAAGTGCCACAATAATTGTGTTTCCCAAGCCGGGTAAAGATCCGACACAACTGAAAAATTACCGCCCTATCAGTTTACTGTCACCGCTCTCCAAGATTCATGAACGAGTACTTTTGCACCGCTTAAATAACCATATTCACGAAAATAATTTATTTTCTAACAAAGCAATTTGGCTTTCGGAAAAAGCACTCAACTGTACATCAACTTGTCCGCCTATCGGAACATATAACAAAATCATTCTACTGTAGCCAATTTTCGGTAGCTGTATTTTTAGACGCGGAGAAGGCATTTGATAGGGTGTTCCATACAGGGCTTCTATACAAGTTATATCAAACAAATTTCCCAGACTGTTATATTATGCTTCTGGCGTCGTATTTGAATTAATGCTCCTTCCCGGTTTCCATTGAAGGAACGCTCACTGCAAAGAAATACATTAGGGCTGGCATCCCTCAGGGCAGTCTCCAGTCCTCTACAATATTTATACCCATGACATACCACCCCACCAAAAATCGACTTATTAGCATGGGTGTTTATGCAGATGACACACTCATCTACACCCACTCCCGTAAAGCCGAACATTGCCATTCAGCGAGTCCAGGCACAACTCAATGAGTTTGAAAATTATTTTCGCCTGTGGGGAATTAAAATAAATGTGGATAAGAGCGAAGCGGCAGTATTCTTCAAGCGCCGATGAAACATTCCCCCCAAATTTGCAGTTAACTCTATTTAGAGAAAATATTCCCTTCAAGGAAGAGGTTAAGTACCTTGGTCTTATCATGGATAGTAAATTGACATGGCGACGCCACATGGAGAGCAAGCGTATTCTCGTTTATGCCTGCCTGTCTGCCTTTTATCCACTATTAAACCGTAGCTCCAGTTTATCACTAAAAAATGGGATACAATTATACCAGTCCTTGATTAGACCCATTATCACATATGCAGCCCCTGCGTGGACTTACTGCGCTCCCACTCATTTAAATTCTTTACAAGTGGTGCAGAACAAATGCCTTAGATTGGCTGCTCATGCACCACGCTACATTCCCATCAGGAACTTGCATGCAGAACTTAAACAAGAACTGCTACAAGATGTAATTCTCAAGCAGGCTCAAACCTTTTACCAAGCTCTTGAGGACTATGCCAATCCTATCATTACTGTCATAGGGGAATATGATATTGATGAGACCCAAAGCTATAAGTGACCCAAGTCGCTTCTAGCTCACAGGCCCCCTTAGCCCTGCGTGTAATACACTGCCGTGCCAATCATATTAGCACCTGCTTAGCCTAAATAGTCTATCGCAGTAACCTAATCTGAGCAGTCCTGAAGGGACTGCTCAGACTAGATTAAATTAATCAATAAAGTAAAATATCTACTTTAATTAGGAACTAATACACCTCTCATTCCCAGCCAGCTGTTAGTAGGTATGGTCCGTTCGCCATTGCTGATTCCAAGGCTGCTTCTTGTCAGATGAAATGCAGCATCTGAGGAGGCTGTGGCGATAGTGTTCTCTCTGCAGTAGCTGGTGAAAGCTCCCACACACACCACATAATTCTTAACTTTAATTTTAAATTGCGATAGACTAATCTGAGCTGTACTAAAGGGGCAGCTAAGCTTAGTTAAGTTTAGCATTTAAAATTGGTGTAGCCTCTCTTCTCAGCCAGCTGTTTGTAGGTATGGCCCTTCGCCACTGCCGATTCCAAGGCAGCCATGAACAGTTATACCCGCAAATAACTGCAGGGCTTGTGGCGACGTGCGGCTCTCTGCTGTTGGTGAGAGTCCTCCCCTATGTCGACAAATCAACCCTCACTTATTCGAAGCTATGTGCACTTGCAGCATTATGGGTGGAAATATAATCCATTACAGCCTACAGCTATGGAAGCATGCTCGCTGCGAGGTATCACAGCATTAATTTAAACATGTCCCAGAGGACATATGCGGTTATAGGATTATTATTATTATAGTTATTATTATTATAGATCACTTAGACTAGTTTGATTAATGAGTTCTTTCCTCCACAGGTCCTTACCATCTTTTAGCGGTCTAGTAAAAACCAGTAAGAGCCAGCCCTGCTGATACTTACGGGCAGCTCACTTTTTTCTTTAATTTTCAGGTTCACAGAAGAGATAGGGGGGAAGAGGCCCAATAGCACCACTTCCCTCAACAGAGTGGCGGGCAAGCACCGCTCTGGTTACTGCCGGCATCATGTTAATGAATTAATAAAGACCCTGCCCCCTCTCTACTAGTATTTTCAACTCTACTAACCAAGAGAATGTTTCCAAACACTCTGTCTCCTGTAGCATTCTATTTAAATAAATTTAATTCCTGCAATAATTTTGAATTTTCTTCTCTGTCACAAGGATTTTTACATCTCTCTTGATGGCTTTTCCCTTGCTCTTCTTAGTTAAGACTAGCTCTAAGTACACTCAGGGAGGTAGTCATTGCCACAATTGCAGGTCATGGCTGCGCAACCCCTCTTTGCCTCGATGCATGTCTCTTTGCATGATTTCCTTCCCTGCAAGTGTAAGGGGTTAGCCCTGAGACGCAAATAAATCCTGTCCTACCTTCGGGCCTTCATTTCACAGAACACTTAGCTAAAGGTAGAGTAGAAAAACAAAAAGTCCATTTTGAGGTTTGCTGTAGCATTGCTGCTTGCTAAAATTGTCAGCCTTTCCTACTACGCTTCTAGCCAGGAGCTGCCGTTTCAGTTCTGGGTACAAGGCTCTAACTGGGATAACATTTTGTAATTAAGGCCTGACTCATCATAGTTAGAGATCTGATCACCCGTTATGCTTTCAGTTTCAATAAATTCCTGACATATTTTCTTGAATGCTCCCATTTCTTCAAAATGTAATGAAAATTTTTCACCACAAACACTCAACTGACGGATATTGTAGCTTTTCTTCCATCGGTCGAGCCAACCAACACTTCCTGTGAAATCTAAGTTCCCTTCATTGAATTCATTACGAAAATGCAATGCCTTTTGCTGTAAAATTGGCCCTGAAATAGGCACACCTTTGTCCCTTAACTGTATGAACCAAACATACAAAGCTTCACTAACTTTTTCATAGTTTGTCTTTCTTTTAATGCACCCTCCGTAACTCTTGATGAATACTATTTTTATATTTCCAATCTTTTCTTCTTCCGATCTCCTGCTGTTGCCCATCCAACACCGAAGTCATCAGCTACTTTCTGCAATGTCTCTCCTTTGTCCAGTCTCTTGATTGTCTCAAGTTTTTGTTTCATCGTTACATCGTTACATCTTCCTTTCTTTTCGTCACCATACTTGTGTAAGTTTTACCTTTTAAATGAAACAACATTTGTCAAACTCACACAAAGAGATACATATGCATGTAACACAGTAATAGATGATAAAGCGACCCTCACACAAAACTACACTGCACTGAGTAGTTTGTTGTGACTGTGGATAGAGGTGGACTGGGAAGATAAAGATTGGGGGAAAGGGGGGGGGGGGGGGGTGAATGTTGAACTCATGAGTCATAGGCTCTAGTAAAGCCAGAAGTACCATTGTACAGTCGGGGTAACTAGTTGCGTAGCTGCAGTACAGTCCAGTGCAACACAAAATAGACTACACTAACGCTTGCAATTTGTAGTCTTTTTGCCAATTGATGCAATTACAATATTTTTTTTTCGGTGGCACGCCAGATAATACAGAATGCCGGATACACGAAGGATGGATAAGCGAGACTCTACTCTGTGTGTGTAAATAAATAAATAAATAAATAAATAAATAAATATATATATATATATATAAATGAGAGGGCAAATTTGACAGTAGGACAGTGCTGTGTTCATAAATAAGTACTGTTCTGTATATAAATTATATTTCCTCCAGCATATATAATTTATGTACAGAACAAAACTTATTTATGAACACAGCAGTCCTACTGTCAAATTTGGCCTCTCATTGATAGTTTGCACTCGCCGGGATTCTAACCGAGGACCACGGGATGAGTGTCAGCAAAATACACATTCATAACAAATAATTTTTTTTTTTCAATTTTGATTTATTTTATACACAATAATTACAAAAGTTAACAAAAGGTCCCTGAAGTAAACAAAACTCACGACAGCGACCGGACATTAGGGATGGTAGGACACAATAATGTTAGTCATTTAAAGAAATTTATTGAAAGTTTTTAGAGCAAAACATGAAAACAAAGATATATTAAAAAAATTTATTGAAATATTATTATTAAAGGTATTTTGAAATAAAAGACTTTACTGTAACTGTAAATGACTGGTGTATAAATTTAACTTACTTTATTTATTTGTTGAACCTTTTTTAAGAACAAGGTCGCAGTGATGTCGACGTCGCCTAAAGGTCAGCCCACTTCACACTGTGATCCCCGTCGTGGACATGGGATCAGAAAAAGGAATAAGCATGGTCTCATCAACATTGCCTCTCTCTGCAACCTTCTGTCCCAAAATCACAATTTTCCTATTACTCACATTAATGATTATATTTTGAGGAGGAATGAGATGTCAGAACCACTATTTCGTACCACAATACAGTAGATAACTTTTATGAAATACGGGAAATTAAATATTCGTACTTTGGAGTATATTTCAGACAACTAACTTGTAAAAAAGCAGTAGGCCTAAACGTTTTATTGATCATTTACAATACGCACCAATCAGTGCATTTAGATTTTTTTATAAAATTTTTTAGTGGTGTGGTCATAACACAATATTTTGCGTTCACATTAAAAAAAATACTATCTTTTTTATTATAAGAAAATAATTTCACGGCTAACCAAATTATTTTTATTAAACTCGTTTTCTTCTTCAGCACGTTCAACAAATTATTAATCAATCTTCTCAAATATAATAAAATTAATCTTCTTTCTTTTCAATTATTAAGACTGAATCTTTAAAAAAACACCTTGCAATTCTCATATATTATTCCTTTTTATATCATTAAAACTTCTTTTCATTCTGTTCGGATGATTTCAAATGACGTATTCTGTTTTAAGGTTAGGATATTAGGTCGTTCACTTTATCTTCCTGGATTACTTCTTAAGTTAGTTGAAGAAAATTTTAGAGACGGTACGGGATGTTTTTTTTTCAACTTTAAGCTGAGATCAGCCTCAGCATTTTAATTAGTAACGGCCGCAGCTGTGCATGTTTTCCTTCGCCACTGCATCGGTAAAGTTGCAGTCATCATTAACATGAACTGTTATGTGTTGCCCTGTGTTGACTGCGGACATTCCAGGAGTTAAACTGACGGCAATGTTTCACTTCAACAGCTGTGCGATTGTAGGTCCCATAAGGGAAAGAGAGGAGGTTTTGTGCTACGACCAGTAGATACTTTGCGTTGCTGTAAACACTGATTTTGTTCGTGGTGTTAATGTAACGAAATAGTGTAAATAGCGGGAAGTGAAAATATTTGTATTGTAATTTCTGTATTATTGTATTTTAGAGTTTAAACCATAGTTTCTTTTTTTATGCAGTACTCTGTCACATCGTGTTAAATGACAACTGTATCAACACAAAATTATTCTTGAGAAATTTGTCCAGCAAGTTAGTGGCAATGGTAAAAGTACTTTAAAAGTTTGCCTCTTTTCAATAAATGAATTTGCTACCTGTCATGCATGCTGCAGATTAATTATTAATAGTGATGGGACGATCCTAGGTTTTTGTCGATTCAGATTCTCAATTCGTTTCCAAAATTTTTGTTTCGATTCTCGACTCTGGACTCTATTCAATTATCAACAAATGATAAATACATTGCAACATTTTATATACAGTTGTACAGTTCTACATTTCACACAACTTACAGCGGGAACTACAATAATGAGCGCGAGAGAAAATAATTTTTCTTAGTTGAATTAGCAAATTTAGCAGCATTAACTATTTCATCCTGTACTACGTGAAAAATTTATAGTTTTGTCATGTAGAAATGGCCCTGCTAGGTAAAACGAATGTGTCAACATTGTGTGAGTTAAAGAATACTGCACACTTCCCAAAACAATATAATTTAGAGGATATACAGTAAACAGTAAAGAAAATCATACATATGTATATTCTTTTTGTAAATTTTTCACTGTGACGTTTATAACTTTTGATGTCATCGCTGCTAGCAGAGTTTTATAATATAGCTGAATGTAAACAAAACAAATTAATCACCATACATTGGAGGTTAAATACACACATTAGCATTGACAAAAGTACAAATGATAAGACATTTTACTGTCTGTTACATTGACTGCAGCATCTTCATAAATTTATGAGACTTGATATTTTAGGAAAACAGTATATTTAATTTATCAATTTAGATATTTGCACTTTCATTTCACGCTACTTAATGTGCAGCTGTCAATGTAAGCAAACATTCAATTTGGCGCTGGGCCATAGATTACTACAAACATTCTAGTTGTGAATGTTCACCTAACACCATTGTTACTAGTATTTGGAGGCAGTTTGTTGTCAAACTACAGCAGCTTATTTCAAAGTACGTTTTTACTGCTTGTGTAATCTTTGGAATGTATTTACATTTTGTTATGCAAGAAAAAACTTAAGGTAATTACGTGATTGTGTTAGACGTAGAACAATGATTTCCCAGGTTTAAAAATTGTCTCAGAACGAAATCAAGAATTTTTTGATTTAGAGTATTTATTGATATTGCACAGATGGGCACGTCTTCAAATTTTTTAAATTTTTATAGTGCTGAAGTAAATTTGTATATATAACATGGGAGAAGAGTTAATTTCTTGTGGAGTAAGCTAATTTCGTGAGATATCACGCATTTGTTTGTATTTAGTGTTATTTTGCATTTTAACTTGTATTTCGGTGTTATCTTGTTTTATCGCGATTTATCACAAAATTGTGCCTCTAATAACGCTTGATTAAATACAACTACAAATACACACACGCTATTCGCATTGCATTTACAAGCACCACCAGGTTTGCAGAATATGCGACTCAGTAAGAAAATTTTACAAAATCGAATCAAACTTCTGAATGCAAAAATTGGACCACATTGATTCTTTGATTCAGGTAAGAAATGGCGGAATTGAGGAATCGATAATCAATCATCCCATCACTAATTCTAATTATATATGTAAAAGCACATGTTACATCATGCAAAAAATAAAATATTATTATAACTACATTTTCACTTTTGGAAGTTGCACAAATGAACATGCATTGATTAGTTTTGGGAAATGTTTTCAAATTACAAAAGATGTGCTCATGCAAGAAACAAGTGAAGACCATCACTAATAATAAATTATACATGTAAAAGCACATGTTAAATCATGCAAAAAATAAAATATTATTATATCTACATTATCAGTTCCGGAAGTTGCACAAATAAACATGCATTGATTAGTTTTGGGAAATGTTCTCAAATTACGAAAGATGTGCTCATGATAGAAACAAGTGAAGACCACTCACAAACAGTAGAATTCCCAGAAGCTGAAAGAAATGTAGACTACTGGCATTACATTTGTGGTTTTTTTCCAGACTACAATCACTCACTATTAAGTACTTTTGCGAGGATTCCAGGAGCAGATTTCCCACTACCTGGTCTAACTCCAGAAGATTGACTAACTTGTCCTTGAGAAACACTGCTTGTTTGGCTACTCGACACCTTCTCTTGGTTTCCCCGATTTGCAGCTGACAGCTGTTGCAGCTGAAAACATTGAAAAATTAAAGTGTTGAAGGGAAAAAAAAATGTGACAAACAACAGGCACTTGATTATATTCAAAATTCAACTGAGCGCTGTACACTGCCTTTGATGACTATAAAATACATCCAAGAGAAAAAAAAAATATCATCCCATCATTTTTAACATATTAATTACAGTTATCATTCTGAAATTCTTAAGTGTGACTCCACAGAAAGAATGATTCAAGATTTGTTAACACATTTAGTTTTTGAAATGGAACATTCCGCATATATTATACTAGTGATACAGTGACTTGAACTGAAGCAACTCGCCTTTATTTATTTGGTATGACAAAGCAAGGTACATTTTAGTCAGAAAAAATAAAAATTTCCATTAAATTGGTTTAACATGAGCTTTGATGTTCTGGCCAGTTTTATCATGTTTAAAAATTCAGTAAGGAATAATGTATTGTGAAATTGCTCTATTTTGCCCTGACATTATCATACTGCCATCTGATGAAAATTTCAGGACCGGACCAAATAAAGAATATAAAAGCAGTCACATCATTTTTTTCCTTTCCCATTGGAAATTAGATATGATTTATTATAATATGCTTATTTTACACTGGCAGAACTAAGTATTAAAACATGCTGTCGCATGACTGCCTTTGGCTGAGAAAGGTCATCATGGCCTGACAAGGTTTTATTGTGCAGGTCAGAGGCACAGGAGAATTTAATAGACTGACCTTACTGTTAACTTATTGGACCTTAGCCGGTGCACAATTTCGGGCTCATGGCCTGGTGGCAAGGTATAAAACCAGCCGGGGAGTTCGACTGTCTGGCAGATGAGCTGGTAAACTGCTACTGGTTCACCTGTCATTGATGGGGCCCGGGGAAGCTCCTTGGTCTGGGGCTCGTGTGGTGGCTGTCGACTGGAGCTAGAGCTGAATTTGGCGTGTGGAGGGCTGCTGGCCTAGCGGCACTGAAATCAGAGGTTGGCGAGTCCCAGCGGCCTTGATAGATGGCTGAAATAAAGGTCGGGATGGAGTTAAGAGGTGAGGCCTCTCCAGCTGGTGGGCAGCTTGAGCTTGCTCCCGTGGGGTTACACTGCAAAGCACAGTTGGAACTGGGTTGCAGCTCCCGTTGGCATTGGTTCGGTTGTAGTAGCTGCCTTTCTGTTGTGTTACCTGGTACAACTTCATTGGGTGTATGGCATAAGCCAAGTACAACAGACATCCTCACAGGAGGAGAGCAGGTGACAAAGTTCCCTGGTTAGGTGTAAGACCAAAGCTGCAGCTGAACAGGCCAGAGTTGTACCCTGTGCTCGCTTAACTGGCAACATGAGGCACGGTGGTTGTAGAGCACTGGCTGTTCTCTGGGTGCCAGACAACAACAGTGGGTGTGGGTCCAAATGTGGGCAGATCTCCAGGCTCAGTTTATCACTCCCTCTGGCGACAGTACAGCATGGTGATGGAGTGGATCAACTTGACTAGTGGTCCGATGACTTAGAATGAGTTTATAGTGGTTGGGGCTCTACCTTACTGTACATCAGGTGTACCGTATGGGTGGCCTTTGACTGTGTATGTTCTTGACTTGCATGCGCTCGGTGAAGGGAGCCAGCAGTACTACACTAATCCTGTAAATTGAGATTCAAGTTCGTGGTCTCCTGCTTTGCTCTGGTGGGTTGTCGTCTACTGAGGAAGGAACAAACACCCTAGGAAATAGTACTCAGAGGTTTAAAAGAAATTCGTATTTATTCCGTGAGGAATAAATACTGCAGCCTTTACTACCTCCTAACTTACCGGTGCTGAATGGAAGTTAGACTACGTGAATCTATGTGAAGGAGACCTGGTCCTAAACTGAACAAGGCGATCTGGTTAGGTGGCTATGAAAATAACTGACTCTCACTGGTAATGGTGGTGTGTCAAGAGCAGACCATCGAGGGCCACTACCAGAGGGAGTAGTGGTGGTGTTAACACTGCCAGAGAGGCAGTGCAGTTTCCTTTACCAAAAGGTTACGTAAGGCAAGAAGTGTTGAAGCCATCTTTGAGGGCTGCTGCAGCAGTGTTGAAGAGCATCTGAAAGATCTTCTGGAAGGTCGCTGGTGAAGTTGCTGAAGAGCTTGAGCACGACACATTCCTGCGCTGGTAAAGAGGGCATTCTAATTAAACGACTTCGCCCCATCTTGAACCAGAATCATCTTATGGGTAAGTATCCTCTCAAACCTAAGAGTACTGGAGGCAGGACATATGGTCTACCAGAGTTGACAGCCTCACTGGAACCTCCTCCCATGTGATTTCAGCTTTCACTGTTCGCCACATCTCTACAAGAAGTCGTCAGTTCAATGCCCCTCCCCAAAAAACTACCATTTCAAATTAGTCGCTCTCGTCGAGACAGTGCACAATTAAAATTTTGTGCCGCTGAAGGGTAGCAGGCTGCCCAACAGAGAGTCATGGTCTCCACAAGCACATGAGGGCAAGATGTGTTGTCACCTCTTGCCAAGCGCAGCAGCAGATAACGATCCAGGAACCCATGTGTGACTCTAGAGCTTCCAACACACTAGGAGTGGGGATGTTTCTCCCTGCACCCTTCTGAGAACAATGAAGCTGAAAAAATGAGTATATGTACTAGGAGTTCCAGTGCTGGTCTCAGGGCAGTCTGCTACACTTTTTGCCACTGCGAAGGCACGAGGGTGTTAGCTAACCGCAGAGTCTCTCACCCATGTCAGTGACCGCAGAAGAACCAGTGGCCATTGACATCTTCAGCCGCTCCGGAGAACCGCCGCCTTCCAAAGGCCTTTAACTTCTTCAGCCACCTCCAGCAGCCCTGGAGGACATTGCCATCCAGAAGGTCTTCCACTTCTTCAGCCTCCAACAGCCGCTCATGAGGGCTATCAACGACTATCAGAGGGTCCTGCCGATGTCGTCCATAAGGTCTTAACCAACCCACCTCTTCATCACTTAGGTGAAGAGCCCCACTTCTTTAATTGAACAGTTAGAGCCCTTCAGGACAATCCTCTTCAATTAATTTATGAATTTTATATTGGCTATTTAAATTAAAATTAATTTACAACTTTCACCACACACACCAAACTACGTCTTTTATGTTTTGCCCACGTAGCCTTCACCTGAATTTAATGTAGAAACTTCTGTTAAATTCAATTTATTTAAATTCTATGATTTTAATTCTGGAGAATGAGGACCCAATGTCGTAATTTTCTAAACATGTATTCAACAACATATCTTACACATGAATTAATTTTCCTGTGTTCTCACTCTTGTAACTTTTGTTACCCCTTGGAACTTAAGGCTTTTATGGTTTTAGAGCTTGCATTGCTCTTACTTTAAGTTGAAGCCAGCTACTGCGTAGAAATTGCCACAAAGGCAGGCACACCACACCATTAAGGCAAACCGAGATCTGTCGGCGAAATGCAGTGTATCGCTCTGACAAATCTTCCGGAGTACCCAAAGCACTAGGTACACCCATTTGTGGAATCAGGTGGTTCTGATAGCATCCTAATCTGCCCCGCTGGAGAACGGCCAGGGCCACTGCGATACCGGACAAGCCAGGCCCCTTAAAACTTCTCCAGACCACCACATAGCCCCGTGAATAGGGTCCCAGCTCCACTGCTCTGGACATAAGAGGGAGGGGGGGGGGGAGGTGCTGATGCCAATATTAGCCTGAGTTAGAGACGGTGAGACATCAAGAGCAACAGGTCAGGTTAAGATGATCAACCAAAACAAGAGGTAAAGAAAAAGAATTTCCCAGCCTTATTACTGCACATTGCCTTAAATAAGCCTTTCTCAAGGCAGAGTGACACTTGAAGACAAAAAAAACTCACAGATGCAATTTAGTCCCATTATGCAGCAAGCATGTGCCATTAACAAGCACTATGCAGCTGCTTTTTTTCCCCTCCCATGTGCTTCCACTTTTATTTTGCATTGTGATGTCATGTGACAATCAGGGCCAAAGTTTACAATATGAATTCCCCTGGCCCTTTGCTAGCTGACTCTTTGTCAGAGCTCACCATTTTCCACCACACCTCTTTTTATAAGTCTACAAAATAATGTCACACATATAGTCTAGGTATAATCTTATTTTTTGTGTGAAGCGGTTTTTTTATGTCATACTGAACACTAGGTATCACGAGACACTGTAAACACTTACTTGGTCATCAATGGCTCTGAACTGCCATGACCACTTGACATTGTAGAGGAAGGGCCGATGATCAAAGCGGTTATCATCTGGACTGTATGACTCAGCATGGCAGCTGGGTGTCAGAACTGTCATCTTGTGCCGGTTAATAGCATAGCAACGGAAAAAATGCTTCACTTTTTCTGCTACCTGCGTAAAGGAAACCAATAAATACATGTCAATGGTTATAAAAGAAAGATTTTATAAATGCACAGTTTTAATATAAAACAGACTATGTATATAGCAATGCTGCCAACTGCCCGAAGGCATAAAATTTAAAGTGTAAATAATACCAAGTCATATATAAAAAATAACTTTTCTCAGTTCCACTTTACATTACTAAGAAACTTTCACACATGCCAAAATTTAGGAACAAAATTATTGCTATCTAAACTGGTACAGTATTGAATACAGGAGGCCGGAATGTGACATTCAAGTGTCAAAAAATGAAAATTACACCTCTTTTGTATGGTGATTTGGAAACAATAATTTAAATTTACATGCATATATTGTTTGATAAGAACATATTACAAAGCTGGAAAACAGTAAGAAATCATGATATCTGATGAAAATATCACTGATGCTTCCAGGATTTCCAGACATTATTCTGAAATGTGGCATTTCATAAAACAGGTTTGTTAGAATATGGAAACAAATAGATAAAGTTATATTTGTTTCCAAGGTGAAATGGCATGCGGAAATATCAGTGTATGGACAGTGACCCTGTTCATACTGGAGCAGTAGCAGTGGTCATTAGTGTACGCACATTGCCAGCACTTCCAGACTTCGAATTGTTAATCAGTAAACTATGGCATGTACATTTTGTGCTTGAGATTATTTTGCCAGGAGAAAATAATGATTACAGGCATTCAGTTTATGTTAACTTCACTGAGAAAATTTATATTTTAGTCTAGGCATATATAATAGAATACCTTTTTCAAAATGGTAAGAAAGTAAAAAAATTACTGTGAAATTCAGTGTGTATAATTATGCTGAGGAAGTAGGCCCTATATAACGGAGTATGTCTTTTCATGCAATAGCATATATAACTCACATTTCATAAGGTTGTTAGTAGGATGGCTTTATTACTCTAGGTGGTTTTCCATGATCATTCCACGCAAATGCTAATTAAGCTGCTGGCCTGTCACTGACTGACTATATTACTGACCAGTATGTAAGGCAATGAAATACACTGCCTGAAAGAGATAATGCCACACCAAGAAGGCATGAATGCAGTATCATGAAACATGCAGATCAGATTTACATATGGTTTGTTATGCTTTTGATTACCATTTCTGGTCAATCATAAGAACCACATGAGTGATATAGGCAGACAACCAGCACCTGAAGCCATCATCGAAGACGACATCACAGTCGTGCAAAGTCAATGTTTCGGCTATTACTGAGTCAGGATAAGAAACAAGGCGTTGTAATGACTTCATGATGCAGTTATAAGCAATTTCAAACTGATGAGTTCATGAGAAGTTTTATCACAGGTCTATGTACCGTTGATTAGCTCTTACAATATGTTGCGGAAGAAACAAAACATGAATGTATTTGTCAACAGTGGTCCCAGAAAGGAAATGTGTACCATCATAGCGGGACCGGAGCTCGGAGTTGGACACCATAGCGCACAGATCCTAGCATCAGACGCCATACCATAGCACTCAGAATCCACAACTGACGACATTTTGCAAAGTGTGCAGGGTGGTTTGGATGCTCCAATAACAACATGGATAGTGTCACACTGAATGACTGAGGCAGGTTTGTTGTCCAGCTGTATGCTGCAAAGGCTACCCTTAACAGCAAGCCATCATCATGATTGCTTTGAATGGTGTTGCACCACAGCTGCATGGGATGCGGAATGGAACAGCTTAATGTTCAGTGACAAACCCGATTAGTGTTTTACCAATGATGATCACTGTTGAGTCTGGTGGGAATGTAGCCATTGGGCAGATTCCTCAGCTGTTGTGGAGTGCCACACAGCCCATCAGTACGGAGTCATGGTTTGGGGTACAATCAGCACCAAATGCATTCTTTCATGATGAGTTATGCCAACCACTTTCAAAACTATTGCTTTTGCAATGATTGCTTCTCACCTGTTCTGGTGTATACTGCCCATGCCATGAGTGGATCAGCTTGCAGAACATAGAGTATGGACCACAGAAAAATTTCTTGCGCAAAGACCCAAACTCGCTGAGCTCCAAGTAAGTCATCCCCATATCCTGCTCATCAGTCTGTATTAGCCGGCCTCCAGACAGGGGCTCAAGCTCTGCGGTGGGAGGTGCAGACACTATCTCCTCCAAGATAGGCAGGTTATACCTGTACATTAACATGGAAGGTGTTACAGCTCCTTCCACTGTCCTGCACAACTGCTCTTGGCAAGTCAGTACCAATTGTGCTAGCAACTGTAAATATCTGGGTCTCCAAAACCCATTAAAGATCAAGTGCAGACTCAAATTCCTATCACATCAATTATGAGTGCAGATGATATCTACTTGCAACACAAACAACAAAAAGTAAGTAAGACACATATCAATAACAACACAGTTACTGTAAAGCACAAAATAAGCACATGAAACAAAGGTAATACCGCTAATGTGAAACATACCTGGTATACAGTGTGGAATCTCAGGCTACAATATTTACTTGGATTTACTATTATATTAACTAGCATTCTGAAAGCTTTCTTGAATTGTAGAGAACCAACAATAATGGTATAATCAACATATAAAATAAAACCATTTGTAAAATCATTAAACCAACAATCTATATAAAATTGTAGTAATTCTGATGGAATATTCAAATATATCTTCTAAATTCCTCACTGGGTGTCCACGGCAAGACTAATGCAAAACCTGGTTACTGGTGTTGGTAGAGCTACTTTCCCTAGGAGAGCTCCATTAACGGGATCACTAGCATTGGGGTATCTTCATCAGGAGCTCTATGACTCGATGTTCAAGCTGAGGAGGTGCAGAGATGGACGCAGGCCAAGGTATGTAGGTGGGAAACTGTGGGGCAAGGGTGAGAACACTCGCTAGACTGGCACAGGAGTGTCAGCAATGTGAGTTGGACTCCCTAATAGCTACAGCATGGTGAACTGCATGGGAAATAATAAGCATGTGACATGCAGTCGAATGGTCTTGTAGATAAATATTGCACACAAGAGCCAGCAGGCAGTCAGCTTAACAGCATGGGACTGGGCAAAAAAGTATTGTACGTTAAGGTGTAGATGCAGGATTCGTGTAGTAGCATACATGGCACAGTGGCGTGTAGTGAGTTTTTTTTACAGGGTAAGCAGTATAATAGCCCCACATATTTGAGTGTTTAAGATAACATTTGCTAGTGCCGGGCTGTGGTTCCATTTTCAATTTCTACTAACAAACCCAACTTCCAACTTTGCTTACCCTCCGCATGTATATACTGTTTTGTAATACCTAACATTAGTTATGAAAACGGAAATGAAGCGAATGTAATAGTAACAATAATTAAACTGAATATTATTTTGCGAGCATATTACAAATTATAAGAAAACTCCCGTTCTCCCGAACACTTTCATCTACTTTCCAAGAAAAAATGAGGACTGGAGGATGCAAAAAATATGAATGCTTACCCTGCCGAAGGAACGGGGCAGGGTAACTCGATTGCAAGTTTGATTCATCGCTAGTCGCTCCCATTTGTGGAAATAAATACTAGATAGCAGCACTATGCGTGTACAGTACGGGAGTTATAAAAACACTGTTTCTCGAAACGTAAACGAGAACCTCAGAATTAAATCTGTTTAAATTTAAAGTTAAGGCAAAACTATAAAAGGTCAAACATTTACAATATGTATAGGGTAAGCGTTGCTTACCTTGTGTCTATAGAATAAACGCCACTGAACAGCAGTGGGTGTATGACCTGGATGGACTGCTGGAGCGTTTATGAGTGGTGAGGGCATGAAGGCCCCACGTAAAAGATGTAGACTAGAAGAGAACTTGGTGACACAGACTGCTGCCAGAGCTATGGTGCAGGTGTGACGCCTGGAAAATAGCCTCGAGCGTACTGAGTAATACCAATTTATACCCATCTGGCTGGGGGCCAGTGGGAAGAGGGGGAAGAGCAAAGTAGGGCCAGGAGCTTGCCACCTCTGCTGTAAATCTGATATGCTGATTAGATACTCCTGACTAGAGAACCGTAGCCATTTGCAGGGAAAATGTTCTTACATTGTCCCCAAGGCAGGCAAGCACTCAGTACAGGTTGAATGGAACCAGGCGGCAGCAGGCCTACTCGCTGGTAGGCATGTCTGTATACGGGTTACAAATGCGACATTGCTGGAGCTGGCAGTGGTGTGGCTTAGCATGACGGAGGACACAGTTCAGACGACGGAGGTTCAAAGGAATAACAGATGTCGCATGTGGTGCATCAAGGTAAAATACTACCTGTGCCCAAACTGAATTTATATATTCTTAATATTATAAAGCACGTGGGTGCACAAGTGAACAGACAGATAGATGGCCGGACATATGGACTGATGAATTTGAAATGTGCCGCTCTCTACAATATTTAATAAATGAATAAGACTCATCATGACATGCATTTTTACGTAACCCAAGGAAGGATCAAACCCAAGTCAGTCTTTCAAAAGTGCGTACAGTATCATTTCTCAGCTCGAGAATGATTACAAACACGTGAATTAAAATCAAGCAACTACATTCACGAGTGCTGTTAGGATCACCCTTGTTGTGGAGGGCAACTCCAAACACGTGAAATGCACATTGCGTAAGCAGTCAAAAACATGCCAGCCTTCCCGACGTGTGGGGAGAGAGCAAGTGATGACAAATCAGAGAAAACTATCACGAAGTGCCCCAGCCAACTGCCACTAGGCACTACACCTGTCATGACGTGCTACCCATCGCCGCTCCAGCGGACTTCACAAGCCCTGGCGTGGGCAGGCTGAGCGCACTATAAAAGGGAGTGTGCGGCCAAAAAAACGCCAGTTATTTTATCCAATAGATTGCCTCAAAACCTCATGTGGTGGGGGGCTCTACTGCTAACCAGCTCGTCTACCAGAACTCCAGAGGCATCAGCATTATTTTCAGGATCTGCCAGAGGCTTCTGCCAGCAGCCCCAGAGGCTGCTACCACCACCAGCTATCTACCAGATGCTATCCAACAGTAAGCTTGAAGACTTCTGCACAACACTCTCCATCAACGATCCTCCTGGTTTAACGACCACCACTACTTTCTGGTAGTGTTAACCACATCCATTGCCCTTCTGGTGATTGGTTCCTTTAAAGTCCCTTCTGGAGACCCAAGTTAGAGTAAGCTAAGATTGCATTGTTCTCATTGACGCGTGTCCGATTAGCTAAGGCTAGATCACGGTCGGTTGTGAGTACGAGTTGGCTTATGCTTATTTACGGCTGGATATAGTGGTTGGGCACGTGGCCTTACGGGTTGGTACGAAGTTCTCGACTTTACGAGTCACGAGTCCCTTTGATTGGTCTGGCTTATAACTCATTTCGGAGCTAGTTGTAATTGACACGATGGGCGGGAGGTGCTACGGGTACGTGCCTTGTTGTTTTGAGGGGGCAAGGGGTAGCTGGATAAAGCTGATTAAGTTGCTCATCTTCGGCTCGGGCGGTAGCGAGGGCACGATGTGACACAAAACAGAACTCACCATTCCAGTCCTCTGATGCCCTGCTTCAGAAGTTACTGTTTGAGATGCCTAGCTGGTTCTCCGTATGATTCAGTAACTCTCTTACCACTGGATGGCAGGTCGGATGCGTACGTAGCGATGCTGATGGGAAAGCAGCTGGATTAATTACAGTCGAAGTCGGTGGTGCCACTAACCAAAGTATGCGGCACAATCTCGTTTGGCTCATCAACTAGCTGTGAGTGGGGAGAGACCAGCCAGCTGCCTGGCCGCAATGCGCGCAACTCTTTGCTCCTCTCTGCTGTCGCCATGCCTCACCTTAAATGGCATAGAGCAGGTTTAACTACTGAGAACCTCGAAAGGAGCACCACGCACCCAGATAGCCCTAGATAGTATTGCCTGGTAACAGTCTTTCCAATGCGAGCTCCGGTGCTTCAGAAAATCTCCCACTGTTGCGGGTTGATCAGAAGCGTTGGAGCCGTGTGGGTTGCCAAGACTATTACTGGGTATGCAATCCCAACCAAGGCCAGCCTGTAGCACCTAAGCAAATACACCTGCCAACACCCAGGTGCTCCGGTAGGGATACAACTCAGATGTACTGTCTCTCCCTGATTGATAACTGTTGCTAGTGGTCGTGGCTCCTCTATTCTACTCTTCCAGTATCTGTATACTTGGTAGGAATAAAATAGATGGCCGTCTAATGGGTGTGTATTCAACTTGGAGCCACCTGAGGGGGAGTCTCCAGTTGTAGCTAATTTTGTAAAAAGAATAATTTCCCGTTTCAGAACAGCGATACTCATCTCCAATTCCTCCCAGTATTTGGTGACAAATTACTCTATGAATGAGACTCGAGGGTAAGAGAAACAAAGCCGTGTTTATTAAAAACTTATTAAACACGGTGATACATGCTCTCCTGCCAGGAAAACTGGTGTTTGGAAGTAATCCTACGGTAGCCAGGTGTAGGTGACCTGGTCCTAAGCTAATTGGGGAAGTGAAATGAAAACTATTGAAAATTACTTAGATACAAATGTAACTCTAAATGGGGTGTCTGTTGGAGACAAAGAAAATTACGTGTGGTATGTAGTGTAGCTGCCGAAAGCTTCTGGTAGCTATTGGCATCACTGGAGCGTCCAGTAGCGGGGCTACAGAGCTCTTACGGCGATGTCAAGGATGGCAGTCTCTTGTGGCTGCTGAAGACTGTTAGGTCATTGGTGACAGCCTCTGGAAGGGCTGTTGAAGATCTAGTAGTAGTCTCGACTCCAGCTCCCAGATGCTTGGAGAAGACTGCAGGAACAACTGGCGAGGTCTGCCGCGCATGGCCTTATATAGCGTGGCAGCACGTGTTGTGGCGGCAGTGGGGGAGGGCGTGTGACGTCCCTCAGGTGCGAGGCCGGAGTGGGGGTAGCACCCTCTGGTCATCTCTCGGCCTTCGTGAATCCTTGGTGGCGCTCATGCATGGCCCGAGGTGGCTGATGGCTTCTAGGCTCTCAGCACGGGGGAAGGGGGTGACACGCAACCCCTCGTATCCACGTGTCTTGTTGCCCTCCAGGATAGTGGCAGACCGTTACTTCCGTGTACGAGATGGCGCGGGTTTTGAATTTTACGTGTGTAGAAGTAGTACACTAGGGTTGCAGTGAGATGAGTTGTAATCGTTTGTAGTTAATTTGTATAAGTGGCCTGCATCATCATAGTCATCGAAGCCATTTTCTACCTTGAGTAGTCTAGGAACAGGTCACATTCACTTGTCTAGCTGTAGTTTAACTTACATTCATGCTTGATTGGTTAGAAAGTAGTTCAAGTCACCATATTTATTTTACAGAATAAATATAGGCTTGTTCCTTAGCTGAAAGTGTTTATTTTTAGAGGTAATCCCTATTGATTGCTAGAAACCATATCTTCGTTCAGAGTAAACAGGAGACTGGGTCATTACTTTGCGAACCATAGAGTATGACTACAGGCGTCCTTCAGGAGGCCTGTACATCGACACATACACCTTTGACAGCCACCCGTTCTACCCACTCCGGTGTGTAGAAAGGTAGAGCCCAGTACTAGGAACTCATCCAAAAGGGAAACGGGCAGTTAACTTCAGATTATACTCCGTCCACTGCAATTACAGTGCCGGAAGGAGTATACGCTGGGATCTGAGGGCCTGACCCCTTTTGCGACCTCACTCAAAAGTAGTTGGAAAGCGACCCACATGATCCATCGCTCTAGGTCTGTGCGCCAGTGGTGCAGGGCTGTAGGAGCACAGGGTCCAGTCGTCAAATACTGTTGGAAGTACAAGCAGCTAGGGTTTTGTCACCTGCTTACCTCATACCAGATATAGTTAAGGATTGACTCTAGTTCTATGCCATTCAACAAGAGTGGTGGAGTGCAAAGAGAGGTGTAAAAGACAGCAGCTATCGCTGCCAAACGAGTGTGCACCTGTTGGCCGCCTGCACTTAGCATAGAAGCCCAACAGGATCGAGCTCAAGCATCCTGCCAACTGGAGGGGCATCACTCCCCAGTCCCCACCCCTTTTTTGTTTGCAGCACCCATCAAACTCTCTGGCAGCCATCACCCCATTGTCAATGCACTACTGGCAGGCAGTGAAACCAGATACGGGATAGCTAACCCTTTGTTCCGGAGCAGCCGACCAGTCAGCCCAACCAGGACAAGCCATAACTCTCACCTCTCCAGCATGGCTGCCTACTCACCACGATTCAGAGCCAGTACCAGTTGACGACCTCCATCACCACATCCGACCAAACAGGTACCTGTAAGTGCTGGTAAATCAGGTAAACCTGAGAAAGTGGGTGTCCCCGTCCAACATATCGCTGTATTATCAATTCCAGATTTTGTACCTAGCCGACAGCCTACATGGCCAGCACTGTACTCCGGTATAGCACAAGTACACCGGCCATATATTTCCGACCTGACCTAGCGCAAATACCCTGACCATGATGTAGTAACTTACTCGAGAGCATCACACATCAAATTAATGGATGGAATGATGAATGGATGGATGGACAAATATACTGATATATCAATGTGCAAATGGATGGATGGTCACATATACCTATACAGTCTATACATTGTTTGTACTAACTGCTCCTTAAAGTCAATTATTTAATCACGTACTTCATTTTTCTTGGTGAAACATTACATAAAACATGTACTCAACTACACTGTCTGTTGTGTGTCAAAAAATGGACACATCGTAGAGCATCATTTTATGAACCGGCAACTTTCAAATGATCTGTGAAAAAGTACATAGTAATTAGTTTCTGCTACCATGACAGATTGACAGGTTTTATTTTTCACCATAGAAGGCAATGCTGCAATATCGTAATGACTTCTCAACATATTGCAATTCAGGGAGCAAACTCTGAGCAAACAAAAATGTTCCATTTGTATTAAGGTTGAAAACTTTGATTTGTATTTTAATATCAGTCAAGATAATTTCTTCACTTTGGATCTCTATAAAGCTTTAGTATATTAATCAGGTGAATTTATACCATTATTGCAAATCATAGTCAGTTTCGTTTTTACTGTTTTTCTTCTTACTTAAATGTAAACACTTAAAGCAAAAATACTGCATGTCATGTAATAATGGATTCACAATCCAGAGGACAAACAATGAAAATAAAAAATGCACAGTTGCTTGTTTATACATACTTTTATTTCATTTTCACGCAAGCATGCATGAATGACAATCTAAACCCGGTCACGGCGGCCTGTTTGCTGTGACTGTTCAGGCTAATGTAAGAACGGAACAAGTCACCACGGCACATTGATTGTCATGCACTTAGTCCACAACCAACATAACTAGAGCTGCTGGTCAGAAGACTCTGCAGATGGAGAGTTGTCCTTGGCAGTGAACATAGGACAGCTCAACAAGTGGATACTGCAACACTCCAGTGGTGATCCACACTGTAGCCACTTGAGGAATGCCATCTACTCCTGGATGAAGATCAGTGATCTGGGCCAACCGCTATGTGAGGGGAGGAGTGTTATCCTCCTTGATCTGCACTAACTTCCCAGTCTTGGGAAAACAGCCTTTTTTTGTCCACTTGCTCCTATTTCCGCCAGCATTTCCAAAAATCTTTCGAAATGTATTGCACAAGCTGTCATTGATATATGTAGTCAATTTAAGGTCAGTGGAGACAGATCAGGTTCTGGAAGTGTAGTAAGCGGCTGACAATTAAACAGTGAGCAAGAGAGATGACATTCAGTTCAAATTGATTTGGACTAGTCTCACACAATGGTTTTGAGTTCAACATGGCATTGAATATAGTCAGAACTGCAACTTGCTCCTTTTAAGACAGTATCTGTTGACCAAAGACACGGTGAAGGTGTCTCTTGACTGATTTTATGGCTGCTTCCCATAACCCACCAAAGAGTGGGGGTGTAGAAGAGATGAAATGCCAAGCAATGTCCTTATGAACCAGTAAATGCATGCGACAGTAGAGCACGCATGCCGACCACACCACCCAAGCTGTGAACGATTTATTCACGACAATCACCGAGACACAACGCACCTTAAATTCATACACACACAAACATAACAAAAAGAAGGCAAGGTGCACTGTTTCAGGGGCCAACTGCGTGGATTCTCGGGCAAGGAGACCTGCCCCAACTCTACTCATAAATCAGGCCTAGTGGCACACACACTGGTCCAGGGAATAGTGATCATACGGGGTAACTGCGTAATAATCACTCTCATCATTGTATATACAACTTAGTATCGAACACTGTGCATACTGGGAAAATAGGTAGTAATAACAATAATCAATAATAAGAATGATGGAAAACCAATTATATTATTAATAAAAATATAAAAACCTAACAAAATAAATAAAAACTATGTAAAATATTAATAAAAAATACAAAACAATACAGAATATTAAATATTAATAAATTTTATGCACACATGTATCCATACTGACAAACCGACTTGATAGTCTATTTCAGGTCATCAGGTCAGGAAGAAGATGAAGCACATAAAATAAGTCCTTTCACAAGCATGACACTAGAATAAAAAAACACACGTGGCTTCAGTTACCGTAAAACTTGTCCAGAAAGGGCCATCCTACCTTAGTAGCCAACTTATCAATAAGTTACAACACCTTCAAGAAATTTGCTTCTCTAAACAAAAACTTTTTAAAAAACAGCTGAAAGAATTTTTTTCTAAACTAACATTTTATAGTGTAGATGAATATCTGAACTACAAAAATTAAGAAATTATTGCATAACATGTCTTTGTACGCATTTCTTGCTCCAGTTTTTCTTCTGTTTCAGCAAAATGACGACGCCCCACAGCATGTTGGAGGAGGATTGGTCAAATCATGAGGAAAAGTAATGTAAATATTTATGTGTGTATCCTATCATACCATTGACTAAGCGCCATCAGTGCATAAATAAATAAATATATATATATAAATAAATAAATATAAATATAAATAAATATTTATATATACACACACTACACATTGAAACTATGAAATGTACCATGTGGGCTGCCCTGGAGACTAGGGTCTCACCGACATAAAAAATGTGAGTTTAATTAGCACACTTGCAAACAACAGATCAACAATATTAAACAGGTATTATGACACTAACATTCACTCCCCCGCAGAATACAACTACACGTAACTTTACTTAAAAATAGGCAACAAATTAAACAACCTTAAAACGTGTTCGGTGCCCAAGAAAACACAGTTACATGGCACCCCGCCGCCTTACACAATGATTTGAGTATGTGTCAGGGTGCAATTGTCTTAACAACCACCCTGTGAGTTATGAGAGTCTAGGCTCCCGGTCTCACAACACACAGGCCATTTGGTGGCATATGAGGGTTCGGCAGTTGGCGGCGGTAGGAACCAGTACATTGGTCATACCAGCTGCAAACTAAAGAGGATTGGATGAAGCAAGACAGCTCTGTTAACTGCTGCTAGCTCCAATGAAACTGTGACTACAATTACAGTACAGATAAAGTGAAGCTAAAATATGTCTGTTGACATATTAGAAACAAATTTGAGATACAGAGCCTTAGTTGCAATGCATACTGACAAATATAGATAGGTCTTTGTGAATTTGAAATTACGAGCTCTATGCAGAGTGACTGGGAAAGGATCACCATAGTCCAAATCAGTATTATCAAATGGCCA
Source organism: Dryococelus australis (assembly GCA_029891345.1). Classification (NCBI taxonomy): domain Eukaryota; kingdom Metazoa; phylum Arthropoda; class Insecta; order Phasmatodea; family Phasmatidae; genus Dryococelus; species Dryococelus australis. The sequence goes on along the minus strand of CM056993.1, from coordinate 290,867,044 downwards.
TAGTTGCTGAAAGAAACATGGTGGTGTAGTGGTTACACATATTCGCCTCCCACCTAGGCGAACCGGGTTCAATTCCAGGCAGGGTTGCTACCACATTTTTGCATGTGGGAATCATGCTGGACGGCGGGTTTTCTTGGGGATCTCCTGTTCCCCCCCCCCTCCCTTTCACACCAGCACTGCTCCATACTCACCTCACTTCATCCTTATCAGCTCTCAAGACCTCACTGTTAAGAGCTGCCCAAATCTCATCACTCCACTGCTTGTTAACATGGGATGCAGGCAGTTCTCCCATTGCAGGACCACTGAGTGTGAGGTTAGTGGAAAAACATGACAGACATTTTTGTAACACCTGCCGTATTACACAGCACGCGGACAGAATTCAGGAATTTTGACAAAGAATAGCTTGGAAGGGCATGAGGGCCAGGATGCAAATATACAATACTAGCTGTTACCCGCGGCTCCACCCGCGTGCAAAATTCAAATCTTAATTATAATGACCAAGTGCTCTAGCATAATTGTTGTTCTTTATTACTCTAATGTTTTGGATTAGCTCATAGGGTATTTTTCATCCTGGAAAATCAAACATTTTCTTAAGGAATATAAAAAACAGACCACCAACCATCGCCTAATCAAATAGTTTATATATATTCCCTAAGAAACTGTTTGTTTTTCTGAGATGAAAAGGCCAAATGAGCTAATCCAGAATACAATCTACTCCTGTAACAAATCCCATCAAAATCCGTTGAGCTGTTATGACGTGATTGAGTAACAAACTTTCACATTTATAATATTATTAGGATGGTAATACTCAATGAGCAACTTAGTGAATGGATGGTTCTTTGGCAGCAGAACAAAATGTTGACTGTGACAGGGATGGTTAGAATGGTGAGCCTGTCGCCCACCCTGAGGATTCCGGGAGAACACTGGATAGGTTCAGCTTGTGAATGGTTTGAGAACGTGGCCGATGGTTTTGAAGACTTTTGTCCTCAGCAAAGGTCTTTTGCACCATTTTGACTTGCATGTCAACAGAGTAGCCTGTAATTCTAGCAGTTAGTACCCTTTTCTTTTGATTTTCTCTTGTTTGGCAATCATATGCAAAGATGAGTCGTTATTTAGTCAGTGATTATTATTTGGACAATAGTGTAAGTTGCAAATCTGTCAAAAAATTAACCAGCTGTTGACAGCATCTGTGGAACCTACATGTTTTGGCACTGGAGCATTGATACTAGTATTTCACAAAGACTTGCCAGCCAAGAAGGTCTGCCCCACCAAAGGGAATAATGAGTGAGCTGGGCTGGCGATAGACCACAGGAAACACAGTCTGCGAGGTTATCTTCTAATTGATCATGCCACCACTATGATGGAAGTGCTAACTCTTGGGACTTTATTTACACTATTTGTTGCAAAGATTTTCCATTTATGGGGTGAAGATATAATCCAGTACAATGCAACAGTGGAGTCTGACCAAGCCCATACCTGGTTTATACAAATATGCTACTGGTACAACGAAAAATGTACTTGAGAAGTTTGGCCATCATCAACGCTGCACACAGCTCCAAAGATAATTGAAAGCTGTGCACCCAACATCTGAATTATGACAAAACCCACCTAGTAGATGATCACTGTGCTTAGTTAGGATGAGAAGGTGTGGCACACTGATATGTGCCAACATCGACAATTCTTGTTTGAATCAACATAACTTCTCCACAATGTCTGTAATAGGTCTGTCATCACATCCTGATCTTGAATGAGATGCTTGGCTAACAATATTACAGCAGTCTACCAGCCCAGTAGATCAAACATCCTTGCTATATCAAACCGAATGGCAAATTTACTGAACAGTTTGCAGTGGATTGGACATTGAACAAAAATGAATCTCACAAGAGTGTCCATGTAAGTCCTTTAGTAGTCTAGGCGCTACACATTGCTCAACAAAGGTTGTTTTGTTATTAAGGACCGAAATAAGTTGTAAAAGCTTGTCCATTTGTGATTTCACAATTGAAGGTGGTGAGACGACCTATGGTAATGTCACACTCAACCTTAATCCCTCATTACTCGACATGGATAGTTCCTTACAGTTTCTTGTTTAGGCATTAACGAATCTAGTTATGCCATAACCTCAAAAAATTTACTTTAAATCTGGTAAGGCACTATACATGTGCCACAGCATCAAACTTATCATTCTTCAATGCAATTTATCAGCTCTCAAGACCTAGCTGTTAAGAGCAACCCAAATCTCTTCACTCATTTCCTTGCAATTTACAAGGCAATGTGGTTGTCCTCAAAGGCATGGAGTAATTGCATCAAATCCTGTACTATAGTCCTAAACAGTACTTGTTTAGAGAGATCTGTTTATCATGCATCCGCTAATCCTACAGCACACTTCTTCAATAGTTCCTCACTTTTTGCAAGTGGCACAGCAACACAAACAAATCTGCCAATCTTAAGATTCTAGGTTACAGCATGGGGGGAGGGGGGGGGGGGGGGAATGTCCACAGATACTTTTCACCAAAATGCACTCTTAAATATCTCCAAGGTCATTATTATCTTCACAGCCAACACACATTACTTCTTGCAATTTACACATGACACACGTAAACACAGGCTGTCGTACTCAATACTATGTTACCGATGCAATTTAATGACACAAAAATCCAAATGATACAGTACAATCTGACCTCGAGGACCAAAATGTGTAATAATGCATTACAATTTTCAGGGCCAACAACGAACAAAAGAAAATGTACAGTTGCTGGTTTACACATACGGTACTTTCATTTAGTGTCCACAGAAGTGCACACAAAAAAAAAATCCTTTCATAGCGGCCATCTTGCTGTGACTGTCCGAACTAGTCTAACATGGCACAAGTCACAGCGGAACATGGTTTGTTTAATATTATAACTATTTATGCTGAAAACCGCAATTTACTTAGAATTTGAAGTATTAAGATATTCGTTAAAATGTTCATTCTGTGAGTTTCACACTGTTTGTCAAATATGAGCATCAAAATATTAAACAAACTCAAGGTTAATACAGTTGTGAAATATCAAAGATAAATGATGGCTAATTAATAATGGTGTTTCAATGCATTGACGCCTACTGGCCCAGAAGAAAATGACTTTGCTTCATCTATGCACATTTCCCTACTTGCACCGGATGGGGTCTGAACAGTATAATTACTACCATAGTGGGAACAGAATATTCCCTGGTTGCGGGGAATATTACAGATGTGACAGAATTATACTTTCCTTCAGCAAGGTCAGTAAGCAATGCCAAGCCAATCCCCCTCACAAAGACAGCAAGTTTGAGTGAACCAGCGGCCGAGTCACCACTGCCAACCCTGAATGACCAGGTATTTGAAGGGTGCACCAAAGGAGAGTGCCACCCATGCTCCAGTACAACAATAGCTGCCAGCAGACAGCCTGTAACTCCGCCCACAGACAAGTGCCTGTCGCAATAGCACTTCAAGCCCCGGCAAAGGCTTAGCCGGGAGGATATGTATCTGTGCACCGGACAGGAAACACAGTTGTTTGTCTGCTTTTCTTAGAGCCTCTTCAGCCCCGGCAGCTCACTCCACTGCCTTGTATGCTGGAGCTCTCTGACCATTTTCTGTCGTCCAACAACCGAGAAGCCCTTCAGCATCTTCGCCGCCAGTATCCAGACCTTCCAGAGGCTCTCCCACAGCAGACTTCTAGAAGACGTCAACAATTGCCCCTGGCAATGGGCTACCCCACGACCCCTCAGGAAGTGGGCTCCCCTAAGTCCTTTCAGGACACAGAAACAGCATAGATAGGGGGAAATTACTTAGCTACCTTAGTCAAAACTGCCACCCTTTACTACAGAACCAGGACCCCTTCACCTGGATAACTGCATAGTCTTTTACTTCGGTAAGCTCAAGGTAGTCATGAGGTAGTATGGGCCACCATGTTCTATTCCTCTTGGAATGAACACATTCCTAACATACTCTGATTTCTCATTTCCTTAGGTGACTTTGAGATTCCTAGTAGACCCCCTCCACCCTCAGAGTGGAGCAGGATATCAGAATTTGAACTCACAATTTTTTGGCTTAGTGTAGGATTGTGGCTCCCCCTCAGGGACTCGTATGTCAGAGTACACACTCATTCGACGGCCACCCATTCGGTGCACCAGAGAGCCACAACCACTAGCCATACCTCCCCTAGGGAGGAGAGACCACCAGACTAGCTTGCACTCTGTCCACTGCACCACGTGAGTTGCCGGAGGGAGTGTTCAGCTAGTTCAGCCTGTCCGCCCTACGACTACACCCATCGTCGTTGGAACGACTCAGAGAAAACCAGCTCTCCATCTACCGCACAGTTTGTGTTGCTGGCTGGAGAAACGGTTAAGCTCAGTGTCGGCCCAGTTGCTGCGGTTGCAGAACACTTTAGCCAGGGAGCTAATTGTCGCCTGCTCCCCTCTGCTGAGCCAAGGTTTAGAACACAGTCATGCCTTATACCAAAAGGAGGGGAAAGACTTGAAGGAAAGGAAGGAAACCACTACCTACAATGCTAGCTGGGGCTGCACCCAGTCTGATATGGCACTCAGCCAGAACAATCCCCGGGAAAGAGCTCAGGCCGACTGTAAGTTGGTGGGGCTTCACCCCCCACCTCCCCCCCCCCTCTGGGCTTCACCCCCCCCCCCCACCACCCTCCCCCTCACTGTTCTTAGCTCCCCAGAAGGTACCAGGGACGCAGCATCCAGAAGTGGCCGCTATATGCTGGGGAGAGAAAGTGCCCTTGGGACTAGCCTGTCCTTGGTTCACAATCCACCGCTACCCCAGCCTGGACCGTGCCACCAACAGCAGCAGTTTCAGCCACAGCAGCCCCTGGGGGCACTCCAGCTCTGACAGTAGCCATTCTTCTACCAGTAAGCCAACACAGCCACTCAGCAGCTCCAGTGTTGGCATAAGCCACTGACCTCAGGTCATACAGCCCAACAGATAGTCAAGCAGAGCATAGATTTTGTACCCAGCAGGCAGGCGGCTCGGCCTACACTTTACACAGGTTGGGCCCCTGCGACCAAGTAATTTTGAACTCACTATGAAAACCTACTTCTACTGTAACGACCCTCATCCTGAGCCGAGAGCATCACACGTCAGCATGGACCAAGATATTTTCATTATAACATATTGAAATACTACTTTTGTATAAACATGACAAAATGCAGTAAAGCCTTTCTGATATAGTTATAACTGCACTACGCAATAAAAAATGGTAATTCATAACGTAAACTGAATATACAGTTGTATATTACCACTAAAATTAAAAACTGAAAAACTAAATTTAACCCAAATTAAAATTAAATACAAGTATAATAAATTTTAAACAACATAACTTAACTACAGTAACTGTAGAACATTATAAACCATACGTTACATACTACTGACTATTTTACATTTTGCAGTCAAGTAAACTCACCGAGTCTTTGCATAGGAAAGAAAATGGCGGAGATCTGTTTTGGATATCCCACCAATGGGATTAATATCTGCACTGGAGCAATCATATTTTGTGAGGTAACCCCGGAGAGCTTCATCCACATTGGAAGATCCAAGAACCAACAAGCCCCAGAGCGGTTGCGAACCCACAACATAAGTTGTGCAAACAGGTATGCGAGAACCATTCTCAGCCTGGCCTGCATAGTAGAGATACAATGTATAACAATTCAGTTATTGGACCTCTGCATAATAAATAACTAAATGCAAGAATTTGTAATGATTTGAACTATAGAGCAATTTAATATTAAAAATTTAAGATTAATTTATTGTTTTTAATATTTTATATGTTCAGCATAATAAAAGTTACATATTTTATGCATAGATTTTACAAATTTATATAAAAACAAACGAGAAAAAAAGAGATTCACCAAAACTTTAAGAACTATATATTATTTGCACAAGAAAGTTTTGTACTTTGCACACAAAGAATAACAAAGTTTTCAGACAACACGTATTTTATAACTGGTCACTATGTCAGAAAAATATTCTGAATAAAAATCCCCAGGATCAATATTCCATGCTTAAAGTTTATTACAGTCCCATTTTCCAGTTTTGCCTACATAATTTTGTTAATGTCTCCTACAGCACTTTAATGTAGCCATTTATATGTAACATACAACACTGATCAAAATAATTCATTTGTTTAAGATGTTATTAATAGGTTTGTGCAAATGTGACTTTCTCACAAAACGAAAATTAAAGATATTTTACGAACTTTCGTGAAACTGAAACGAAAATGAAAAAAATATCAAATAAGGCTCAGTCTTAATGAAAGCTTCATGAATTTCCTAACATTATAGCAGATTATTAATTATAGAAAATCCGTTTGGAAATCAAACCAAAAATATGTAGGATATGGAGTATTTAGTAAAGGGGGTTTTTCATACATTTAAATTTTCATTTTATGTAGTTATTTCAGTTGTAAAATAATGAAAAACAAGCAAGATTATTAACAGGCAAAAATTTTCTTTGCCGATGCAAATGAATACTCATTAAACACCAGAAAATTCATCAAAATCAAGAATTATTGTTTCGTTAAGACTTTCGATAACCAAATTTCTTACCGAAACGAAAATTAAAGCTGTAATTTTTCATTTTCGTTTTGTTATACCGAATATTCGCACAAACCTAGTTATTAACTTAAATATTTTTACTTCTTTCAGTATTTTGGAAAAAAATTGGAGAGTTTGAAGTGAATTAATGAATTATTTTTATTAGAATATTAAAAATATATGAAAAGACTGACGCCTGCTAAAAGCCAGCGGCGCTAGAGCCCATGATGGTGCGCACGTGTCACGTGTACCGCACATGCACAAAGAGGCCGACAATTTTGAACTTTCCAATAAATTTTAATTTCAGGGTAAAATGTGTTATATTGTCTTTACAGTGTTTAATATGTCTTAAAATGTTTTAAAGTGCTGGTATTAATTTTAATTGTTTTATTAAGAATATTCAAAGTGCCTGTGGCGCCGAGATTAAGAACACATAATATTCTGGCATTAACGCCATCACAAAGAGACATTAAAATAATATTGAAATTCATAACAAAATTATAGAAATGTAAAACAATGTCTAATTTAATTTGTGCCATTTTATTTTCACTATAAAATATTTCACTCGGCGTGCATAGCACTTCCGCTTATGTGAACCCCGTAGGCGGCCATGATAGGTCTGTGCAATGCTTGTATCTGGACAGTCTGTCGAGGAGAGCTGGCGAGGTAAGAAAATCATGTGCGCACTACAACTTTTGTTCATTGATGTAGGTTTCCATAGTCCTTGTAGTTTAACGGTTAATCTTTGCTAGTGTACATTTTTGCCAGACATTTTCCCCAGCAATTATGCTCCCGCTTCACTAATTTCTTATGCCCTTGTGGCATTTTTAACTTAATCGAGGAGAAGGAGGAGAAAGATGTCGGAGAGGTCACGCGACCCGCGCATTTTGAATCAGACGCCATCTGCCTATGTTTATGGCATTTCATTGTAACTTCTGCATAATTGCTACAAACAATTTTAAGAGCTTTATTTTTATGTATGTATTTAAGGGTAATTTTCGTGTTTGGATATTTTTTGGCAACCTTACATATAACCACGTGGCAGACTGAAGCCAAGTCTTTGTATACACCATTATTGCATTTTAAGAGCTTATTTATATAACATTGTATGTGCAATAATTTATTTTGGGGTTCTATGTATTTTTCATTTGGGTTTAATGTATTTTTCACGTTAAACTGATGCTTTTTGTACTTGACCACACGGTCACAGTAATGTTTGATTTTACCGCAGGCATGTTACAAACTTGTAACAACGCTAATCGTAAAGAGAACCATTTGCCACACACAAATAATATTTTATCTGAATTTAGTTTGTTGTTTCCATGCAGAAATATTGCAATTTCCCCTGCACTACGTGGTCTGCTACAAACTTCATCCAGCAGCATCCGCACCACCTAAGCTTGTTTTCACACATGTGTGTGTTTATTGTGAATATTCATCTCGTGTCCCATCTTATTTCATGTATCATTCAAGGATCTATGTAATTGTGTAAATAGTGTACAGTGCAATTACTCCCGGCCAAGCCGGTTCTGTGTATAGGCCATCACCACACTAACCACGTGCTGGAGGGTGAGCTCCGATGAGTTTGCGTTAGTGATGCTGAGTAATCACTCGTGTTAATGTGTATTAAGGGTATTCATTTGTAATTCACAGTGTCCTGTCTTCAGGGAAAAACCGTCAGTCCACCCTAGCGGCTGTTGGCCCTCTTCCCTTGCGAAGGCTGTGCTGTCACGCACCTCGGTAAGATCATCCATTTAGGCGTGCACTAGATTAATTTTGGGTTGGGAAGCACCCAAGCGGAATTGGCTAGTCATGACCGAGATAACCATTTCATTGGCACGTTGATATGTATGAACAATATCAATAAAAACAAGTCTATATTGAACTCAATTTTTTATTCAGTAGTGACAGTGTCCTAGCCACATATGATTATCAATTGTTTATTTCAGTGATTTTATTAAGAGTTTAGTATTGCCAACGTGTTTGTAAGTACGCATGGGTGAGACAGATACACAGAACCCACAACATCCCTGAGAACCCTGAGTCTCAATAGTGCAGTGATTGGGAAGTACCGCTGGCGCCCAAATTACCAGAAGTATTTGTGTCATCGTTCGCCTTGTGTCTCACCCGACGGTGTCAATTGGCATTCCCAAGTGGGGTCAAGTGTGTTCATCCGCGTCGTGTCATCTGCGAGAAGATGGTGGACACCACACCTGTATAACCGCGAGAAGCTCTCAAGACATTCGCGTCGGCAACCACAACCACCGCAACACCCGTGAACGCGAGCGTGAGTTACTCGGACATGCCGATCGATCAATGTGTGCATTGTGGGAGACTGAGTGAAATTAACTTGTTTGAGGGAAGTATGTGGGAACAACCATTGTGTCAATGCACGTCCGACAACGTCTCTATGCCGTCAGAGCAACGCCAGTGCACGCGCACCGGATGTGACGGGGCGGGAACCAAGTGGGCACAGTACCAACAGTGTAGGAAAGACTCACTTTTACGATGCATAGGGCCTGCGGAGTGTACCACCTACCGCGATGGTGTTATAAACTGTGACGAGTGCCGTACGACGAACTGTGCCGAGACTGCGCCACCACCAACACCAGATGTGAAACCCACGCCGCCAGTAGTTGTTATTTACATGCCACAGGGCTTAACCGGGCCGGATCGAAATGTATTACTGCCAACTTTTGCAGGATACGACTCAGAAGAGCCGAGTATGTTCCTTGCAGTATGCGAAGAGAAATTGCGTAGGCATCGCATACATAGGGATGACTGGACTGAGTTAACTGCCAACAGGTTAAGGGGAACTGCTGCCACATGGTGGAACTTGGTAAGGGACTATCGAGATATGTGGGAGGAGTTCTGTGAGAGAATGCTAGGTCAATTTGACACTGACGGAGATGTTATACAGGCACAAGCGTGTCTGTACCATGAACAGTAACGTGAACGTGAAGGCTATTGAGGAATTTATACAACGTAAGCTAGGCTTGTTCAAGCACTTGAACCCAGGTCAGCCGACACGCTGCATTTTAGAAATCATTGTGACATTGACAACACTGGACATTAGACCGTATCTGAGACAGACAACAAGGGCAAGTGTAGAACAGTTTAGGTGCGAAGCATGAACAGGACGTGTGAGCGGGACAGGTATACCAATCCCCAAGATCGAACTTTCACACATCAACACCTACAATGCTACCAGATGTTACATGACCGCCGCCAGTGTTTACACCCTTGAGGCAGAACTGCGGACACAGAAACTTCCACCACAACAGGGGAAATGGTTACCAGGGCAACAAGTCGGAAAACTAAGTCGGGAGGTTGGCGAAACTGCACCTGCACCAATCTCGCCACCATGTCGTATCAATCCGCCTAATGAAGGATCAAAAGTATTCCGGGTAACAGACAGTACCATCAAAGCACTGCGAGTATGTGTTGAACTTGAAGGGAAAAATGTCACAGCTGTTATTGACACTGCCACTAGTCACAACTTTGTGCGTGAGGGTTTAGTACAAGCAATAACGACTAGGGTGCCACCGAGATGTCTGCAATTCGCTACCACCCACCACCAGAGAGAAGCGAAAAGTGTGATGCACGTAATGGTAGGAATTAGAGAGCTGCGTACCAAGTGCAATGAATACATTGTGCCGGACTTGCGCGGAAGAAGTGATTTTGGGACTGCCATGGCTCGTAGACAACCACGCCGTGATAGAATCGCACCTGAATCTTCTGCACGTAGGGACACATGGCCGATGGACTGTTTATGCAGTGGGAGCAACACCACACATAACAACAACTGCTGTGCCACTTGCTGACTTCGAGCACGAGGTGCCCGCCACACATCAGCAACGTCTGCATCAGCTGGACCAGCATGCCAATGTGTTCCACACTGAGGGGAAGCTGCAGCGCACCGATGTCACGGAGCATGCGATCGTCACCACGCACGAGGACCCGGTGTACTCCAAGCCACGAGACCCAGGTATTTCCTTTCACTGTGTTATCAACCAACAGGTATGCGAGATGCTCAACGATAATGTTATTGAACCTACACATAGTCTCTATAATTCAGGTATTACCCTTGTTCCAAAAAAAGATGGCGAATGGCGATTCTGTGTCGATTTCAGACCACTTAACAAAATAACTGTAAACATGCCGCCACCAGTCATAAACATGAAATACACTTTATCAACATTAAGACCAGCTTCAGTATTCACGTCACTTGATTTAAAGTCTGGATATTGGCAAGTGCCTATCCGCCCGCAGGACAGAAAGAAAACAGCCTTTACTACCCCAGATGGACGTAGATTTAGTTTGTAGCCATGCCATTTGGTTTTAAGTGTGCCCCTGCAATGTTTCAGAACTTAATGGTCAATGTATTAGATGGATTTATTGGAGACTTTGAGATGGCTTATTTGGATGATGTACTTGTTCGGTCTAACAGCTGGCAAGAACATTTGCACCATTTGAGCCTTGTGTTTGAACGGCTCGAACGTAATAAACTTACGTGCAAAGTGGAAAAGTGTAAGTTGGGTATGAGTAAAATGGAGTTTCTAGGGCATTATGTAACAGAAAACGGACACGAACCAGAACAACAACACATACGGGACATTCAAAACAAACCTACACCCAGATCACGTAAACAACTCAGGAAGTTTTTGGCTTAATTAATTGGTTAAGGGCATTTGTCCCAAACTTTTCCGTAATCACTGCACCATTAACTGCTTTGTAATATAAATTTGTCTGGACACCTCAAGCCGATCGAGCATTTCAAGACATTAAAATTGTATTTCAGAACTGTAATCTGTTGTCTAGATTCAACCCAGAATTATCTATTGTCGTACAAACAGATGCCAGTCAAGAAGGCATTGGGGCCGTGCTGTATCAGGAGGGAAAACACGGGGAAAAACATATCATCAGTTATCACAGTGCAAGGTTCGGAGACGCAAAACGTAAATATCATGTTAATGAACAAGAATGTTTGGTCATTGTACATGCATTACGGAAGTACCGGCCGTGCTTGCTAGGAAGGCAGTTCACAATCAAAACTGACAACCGATGCCTTGTATGGTTAGAGGGAATGTATAACGGGAAAAGTAAACTTGCCCGCTGGGTGCTGTTACTGCAGGAGTACGATTTCAAGGTAGAACATGTGACACGTGAGCGCCGTCATGGGCTCTAGCGCCACTGACTGTCAGCTGGCATCAATATATATGTTACATGTTTTATATATAATATACATGTTACATTTGGCAGTCCTGAAATGTAAACATTGAGTTTATTAACATGTGGCAATCACATGGCAGTCACATGGCAATGTTTGTTTACATATGGTGGAAAGATACATAATGGGCAAAAAAGTAGAATTTTAGCAGAGCTATCAAAAGTGCTCACTTTATTGTGAACTGCCTATAGCCTAGCAGCCTACTTGTAACCATTACTAAAAGCATATATTAGAATATTACTTACAGTATTTAGAGAAAAAAAAAGTGTGATTTGGGTAACTTCAGTCATGTTTTAACTTTATTTTTAGGTTGCACTAACTTGCATTCCTAAATTATTTTGACTTTTAAGCTAATTGGATAGCTAAATAATCTGGACCTACGCATAAGTAAATACAGTAAAGTCTCATTACACAGTATTTCATTTTAAAGTACACATTTCCTGGGGTTCAACCAACCTCGTATCCAATAAAGAGGGGATCCCAAAAGACTAGACAAAGTGCAGTTAAGGCTGCAAGCATGGGCTCCTGCTTTCAGAAGCAGCATGATAAGGTCCATTCTAACCTGTATGCCCAACAAAAGTTGCCCACCCAGTAAGAGGCAAATGCACCATCCTAGAAGTATAAAGATAGCTGTCTATCCACTACACTGGCACCGAAAGATGCTCTCAGTTTATCTTACAAGGGCATATGTCAATATAAGTACATCACTTTGTTGATGCTAAGCTTCCCCAAGCTAGCCCATATTTCACACACCAAAAGTGAACTACAAGAACACTTGCAGGAGCTGTAGCATTTGGCTCAGCAATGGAGGGACCCTAGCTAGTTCCTTTCTATCCTTCTAGCCCAGGGTGGGGGTGAGAAGTGACAGAGCTAAGGGTGACTTCATATTATCCTTATACTGAGCCACTGAATGATCATCTACAAGAGTTGCCCCTGGAAGATGAAGCAGTGTGGCGAAAAGCTCCCTATGCAGATCACCTTATTGAGCCCAATATGTACTTAAGAGTGCCCATGAGGGGAATAATGTACATAGTTACTCAGGACCCATTTCTTATGAACTATTTATTATTATCAAAGACACAGGGTTCCCACCTACTAAAGGAAGTCGAGTTTACAAAACTTATTGGCAAGAGACACAACAACAATAATATATCTGCGTTCCTTTCTCTAAAAAGAACATGCAATAACATTACTTTAAGGTATGAGGAAAGGATATCAGGGTGAAACATTTTGCTATTACTGCTCTAGAAGTCAAACCTTTCAAGGCTTATATTTTGAAAAGTTTAACTGACTAAACAAGCTAACTCTCACTTTTGGAAATTGTATATTTTAAGATTTATTTACACTGAAGTGTAACTGTTGGAAATCAGGTTTTACTAACCAGGTTTGGGAAAAATTTTAGTCAATAGCACGCATGGATGAACGTTAACAAGCCAATCAATGTTGGTTTTACATATCAATTGTCTGTCAATTTTTCTCTCTTCAAATTGTGACAGCCTCCATTTTCATGTAAATAGTTCAATGTAACTCACTTTTCCAGATGTCAACATCCATAACAATTTAAAGTATTTACATCAAGGCACTTAAAGCACACACAAGTACACTATACATCCAAAAGTAAAAATCTAATTGACAGGAGACAACCACGGTTGTTCAAAAGCACAAGTGGATAGCTTATTTCTAAAAATACTAAAGGCTGCATGCTTCCACTATATTTTACATCTTTCTGGGGGAGGGGGCAGGAGAAATGGTGATACAGTGGCAATTTACGAGCAGTTCATGCTGGATTTCCTAATGCAGGGATATGGAGGAAGTCAGCACTGCACGCGGGTTTTCTCAGGGTACTCTCAATTCTTCTATCCTTGCATTTCAAACCTACTCATCTTGACCTATCTTAACTCTCACTGAGGCACAATGAGATAACTTACAGCCCATATGCTGCAGTGTCTTGGCACAACCGACATTACTTCACTCATTGAAAACTTTTAAGGCCGTTTTCACAATGTCTGGTTTTTTTCGATTAAGGTCTGATTAAAATTGTTAGACATTTTTTGTCTCTGAATATATGGTTGAGAATAACGAACGTTTAATTTGCTTCTAACCAATGGTTATCTTAACCACAAGAATAGGTAGGTTATGAATTGACGTGTGCTGCTTATACAACTAATTAACTACAATTACCACTCATCGCCAAGAGTACCTACTTCCACTACTACAGATGTGAGTGACACGTAGCCTACCCTACAGGCAACAGGAACTTATGAGCGAATTTTCTTCACCTGAAGGATATGCAACATGGCAGGCACGCCTACTTTCCAACTGCCACAGCACTATACCAGTGCCTGTGGAGAGGAACAGAGGAGCCACAACCACTAGTAACACCTTCACCCAGGGAGGGGCTACAGTCTCGAGTTATTGCCTTATTCCACAGCACTGCTAGTGCTGGGATATATCGTAGCTTGAGACCTGCTGCCCATTTCTGTGTGGACGCACATCCAGTGGTGGCATTGGTGACCCAAACAGCTCCAAGTTTCTGATCAGCCCGCATAGCGTGGGGGATCAGTGGAGACTTTACAGAGCCTGGTCAGCAAGCCAAAACCACACTGACACTATAAATTGGGTTTGGTTTGTTCATGTCAGGGTGTACCTAGTATACTGTGAGCAGACACTCGATGCCTTACGACCATAGGCACAGCCGAAAACATAGGGAACGAAACGCAGCGTTCCCTGCCGCCAGACAGTTGAGTGAACTCACACCTCCCACAAAGGAAAGGCCGGCGGAACGGGACCGTGCCGCCGAACTCAGTCACCAAGCAGTTGAGCCTGCTTCGGTTGTAATCCCGAACAGCATCTCCAGCACCAACCAGGACGATGGTGTACGTCAATCGCCAACACCCTTCGCCTAATACCATCTATCTAAACTAAAACATCCGCTTCAGATTACTGGACTTATCAGAACATTACAACAAATATGGTGGTCATTCTTAGCTGATGTACGGTTATGATTGTGTATTTAAAGTGTCTAAATCATCATAAGATTTCAATTGGTTATTTAGGATGATGATGACAAAATTATTGATTACGTCAGTCGGCAGCAATTATTAGGCCTAAATTACAGACAAGTAATTTTACCTATTAAATTAATTTTATATATGTAAAGATCTGTTTTAGACGCTAATGAGAGGTACTGGAATGGGTACCTACACACTCATATAAATGGATAAAAACCGGTTAGAAACACTTCTTTGGTGATACTAGTAATCAATAATTGAATAAATGTAATTAATATTACTCGTTTACAAAATTAATACTTTTTTCAGAGGCTCAAACGACATATTAACTTCAGAAAATCAGGCAGTTCCACCAATGTGTTTATTCTATAGCAGATTTGGATGTTTTGGATTTAGTTTTAAGGTATTGGGAAAAGTTAGTTTGTCCGTTTAAAATTATTATAAATGTTTTTCCGAAGGTCCGCACACTCGTAAAATAAAGTATTTTGGACAGTAATTTCATTATGTAATAGGTGATGGATTCTCGAAAGGTGCTAGTATATGATGAATATAACTATGTGTGAGAACATACTGAAATTTGGTTCAATTCCATGCGAGCTTTATCATTAAATTAATAATTATTCGGTGTAGTGCACGTATATTTTAAAATGTGACAGCCATATGAGGGCAGCTCAGCTAACGCATTAAAATTACATCCAATTCTGTTTGGTGTTGAGGCCGTACAAGGCATTTTTTACTGTCACTAGTGAATATCTTGCAAAGTGCCTAGCCATTGCATTTTGGAGAGTGATTCGGCTAGCAAATGGACGACAATATTAATTAAATAAATAGTCTGGCTTCTGGTATGTAAAAGTTTGTTGCTTCCATATTTAATTACAAAGTTTAGATTGAAAATAGGCTGCTAGGCTACTAAAAATACATAAAGGACAGGAATCCAATTACTAAACTGTGAGTACTTGGATTCCTGTTCTTTATATATTTTTAATTACAAAGTTTATCTTTATTTTCTGCATGTTATAAATACTTAAAATTATGTAGCTGTGGTGCTATCTGTGGAAACTTGCTCAAACATCTTGGAGTCTTTGAAAAAGTAAAGATGCAAGAAAGTGTGCTTGGCAAGAAATGTAACTTATGTATGAGCTTATTATTTTTTTAGAACTATTATCTTTTGTAGAGTATTTTCAATAATAATTTGATTGCCAATACACTCAACGTGGAGAACTGAAGGAAGGTGTACAGGCCCAGTATCCCTCTAGAAACCAGGGAAATGGGGTCTCCTTAAAGAGGATTTCAAATGGGCCATATGGGCTAAAGTGATTGCATCCTGGAGGCATCTGGCCCTGGCTCACCAGAGCATGTAGTTGGGCACTGAGAGTTATGCTATGCCTTTTATGGTCTGCCCGGTGATTGGGCATTAAGGAATAGCTGCGAGTACACAGCTATACACTGTCAGTGATGTTATGTTAAGCCCAGAGGATAAAAATAACAGAAGAAAGGGTATTATGCATTAGTGGATTTATTGAGTGTCTGGAAGATGCAGGCACGACAGTAAAATATGGTTTTCAAATTACGTAGTAGCACAGAGGACAGACGCTGGCATGGTCTATCCAGGAAGGAATCTACTCTTCCTGGGGTTGGTGCCTTGGGGTAACCCCTGTTGGAATCCTATCGGTCATTCAGAGCAGAAGCGTGTCCTTCATGAGGGATGGTGTTCGGGCCTATAGCGACTTGGGGAGAGGGCCCCCTGATCCACCTCGGTGAGAAGGTTGGTGAGTGGTGCGACCAGCTAAAGACCTCAACTGCCCCTGACCTCAGCGTTCCCCAAATAGGGACTCTACAGCTCTTAGGTAAGTGGCGTAACCAGCTTGTACCCTGAGAGTCGTAATGTCATAAGTTTACGCGTGACATACCAGGCTGACTGATTGTCCCTGTCCTGGGTGACTTACTTAATGCTAGGCAAGCCGTGTCTCAAGGCGGTTTATTCAGGTTTGGGCATGGTGGGTCGGTGACTCGGTACGAAGTCGGGCTCGACAATCTTTAGTCGGCGTGGTGCAGGTTTCAGTTGTGGTGCAGTAGGATGGCGAGGTGGTTCTGTATGTGGCTATACTGTCATTGTTCTCACTACTGAGATAGCACTGAAATGAGGGGTGATATGTGCGGGTGTGGTTCTTGGCTGCGGTTCTGGTGCGCTGGTGGGCCTTTTGCCAAACAGTGCCTCCTGCACTATAGGGTGGTATCTTTGTGCAACCTTGGTGCGTGATTCAAATAAGTCCACAAGCGTGATGGTGGGTGCTGGTAAAGTGAGGCATCTCAGCAATACAGCTTGCTCACGTGGATTAACCAGTCTGAACCCACTAGGAAGGATACGTAGCCCCTATGGATTTTTGGAGATAGCTCTCGCCTTCTTGGCCCGTCTCTCAACTCCATTCCTATGGGTGTAAGGCTACAGGCACAAAAGTCAGGGCTGCATGAGGTTGGCAGTTGATGTGTATGTGTCAACGTGTAGATGCAAATTACTGCCACCAACACCGCCTCACTCTCGACTCCTACCCCAGGTAGAGAAGGCACTAGCTGTGGGGTGATTGTTGCGGGAACCACATGCTTTGTCCCACGGAGGTACGATTCCCTGCACCAGAATGCAACCCTCTTGGCATCACCAGTGAGCAGTGAGAGTTGAACATCCTGGCTGGCAAGCAGATCCCACTGGCCGGCAAGCCGATCCCACCGGGAGCGTACCAAGTGTCGTGGCTTTACTATTCCTACCCCTTGGTGCAAGGAATGGGTGGCCTTCCAATACTGGTGAGGTAAGTGTCCAATGGTCACTGATCTCCTGGACTCCAAGAAGATCCCCTCCTCTGCACCACAAAGTGAGCAGTGAGGTGGGGGGCAACTTTGAGCCAGCAAGCCAACTTCTAAAGGACGGTATCCTAGTGTCGTGGCTCTACCGTTCACTGCCGGGGTAGAGAATTGGTGGTCTTCCAAGGATGTGCTGGCATGTTTGTGTGTGTAGTTCAGTACAGCAAAACCCGGTCTCCTGCTGAGTCCTCCAGCTCCGATATGACACAAGGAAGGAGCTTGGAGTGAAAGTCAAGAGATCTGGTAAGATTTGTGTTTATTGACCCTAAGGAAATACCGTATTATGGTGTGTATACGCCACATGTGTGTACAGGCCGCACCAGAAATTTTTGATGAAAAAATAGGGATAGTTATTATTTCAAGTGCCACATCAAATTTTTGTATTCCTGTAAATATTGTTAAAGTAAGATTGCACACAAACATAATAAATTTCCACTTAATTTCTCCCCTATAAAACAGTTGAGACAGAAAATTTGTATTCTATTACAATATTTATTATTATTATTATTATTATTATTATTATTATTATTACTATATACATCGTGCAAATACTATTCCACAGATAGTAACGTAACTTGAGAAAGTAAAACCACGGCAACATGTTACACAAAATGGCTTCTATCAATCTGCATTTGTGGCAATGCGGCGGGCATTCTAACTACATAAGATATTATCTTTCTCTTGTACATCAGCAAAATTATTTTCTCATGTACGTCTTGAATATTGTGGTTGATAAAGTGCAGTGAATAGGGTTACCTTAATTTTGCATTGCATTTTTATAACTTTCCTGGAATATTTATTAGAGTTACATTTTTATAGATAATCCCTTTGAAATTTTTATGAAAAAATATTCAAGTGAAAATTTGTGAGTGGTGTTGGCAACGTCGCATCGCAAATCAATATCTCGAAAATATAGCACCTCTGCTTCTAGCTCATCATTATCAACATGGCTGCTGCCGAAAATATTGCAATGTTGTTTGCTAAGCATTAATAAAATTCTACAGTACAATTTAATATACATATGTACTGTATTCCTACATTTTTTCAGTATTTTTTGTTTGTCGTTCGTGCTTTGTAAATACACATTGTGTAGTCAGAGATATCTATTGTTATTATTTATTTGTTTTTGCTACAAAGAACGAGTTCGCGACTAAATCAAAAAGGTTTTTTCGGAAGTGGTAAATTACATAAACAGAACTAAATGCAAAGCAGTGAGCCGCAAGCAAAAATGTGTGTGTTAAAAATGTATTTTACTTGCGTTATCTATTAGTATTACTGGTGCATGTGTACACAATGTACCGTATTCCAACTTTGTATGCATTGGCAAGCATAGTTTGACGCGTGCCGTACTTCTCAGTTCTGACGTGTTAAGGGATGACTACGCTGATTGCCCTCTTTGTCCCGGCGTAGGAGAAGGGAATCAAACCCCAGGGTGAGGCATATGGAAATGAGCTCCCTTCCAGCTTTACTACCCTCACAACCAGGGCTGTCAATAGGTAGAGACACCAGCGGTTCCAAGGGGACTCGTGACCTCTAAGTATTGTTACGGTGGGCCAGTGAATAACACAGTCTGCATGGCAGACAGTACAATCTCATCTTACGTCTGGACAAATGAAAATGCAAACATCCGAGACTCCTACACAAAACTGACATAAGGGTGGTGCAGAAGTCGTCTAATGGCCATTGTTAAAAAAGACGTCATGCGTCAGAACGAATCCGCAAAGCAACACAAGGGCAGATGCACCCTTGCCCAGCTGGAGCCCAGAACTCCAAGGGAGAGCTAGCAGCAGAAGACAAAGCAGAGGTAGAGGGGGAAATGGAGGACGACCCCCCCTACTACCAACGCATGCCGAGCTCGCACCTTCAGCCGCCCGGGATCAAGCAGACTTCCGGTACCCTGAACCACACTTGGACATCTTGGGCATAGAGCAGGGGAGTGCCCAAACAACACCCACGAGAGACGATCAACCATTACCTTGAGGAGCAGTCTCCATCAGGACATTGCCCTCAACCCAACTGACTTCATCCGGAAGATGGCCGTCGAGCATGGCCACATGATCCCCAACCAGTCCTAAATGTGGCGGAGCCCCTCGGACAGGGAGCCCCACCAACAACCCCAGCCACCCAGCTCCATCCACGACAAGAGTGAGCCCAGCCACGCTGATGAGGCAGAGGTGCCCGAAGAGCCTTGCCTCAGACGGCGAAACCGACCACGTCCATCAGTGAGGATGTGAGTACCACCAGAGATTTGATGCCATATGGCAGTGAGGTCTTTGCTGCACCACCTTCCACATGGGAGTCCCTGCCTCAGAAAGGCGACCCGACCTCATCCAGCCCAGTGGACGTGGGTAACACCAAAACCTTGATGCTGGACGGCAGCGATGTCGACGCTGCACCACCTTCCATACAAAAAGTGAGAACGACAGCTACTAACTCCAAGACTAATCAGAGTTGCAACCCCATTGTAACTGCACTTTGCCTAACCCCACGGGAATGAGCCCACCAAGTAAAAAAAAGGAGACAGCGTTATTAAAACCCACTTTGTAGAACCTAGAGTAGGACTGCGCGCTCCCTTAATCGGGTGCATGTACATCTCAAACACATACATTAGAAGGCCACCCATACTGTAGATCAGGTACGACAAGGTACCTGGTGCACACGTACGGTAGAGCCACAACCATTAGAAACTCAATCCATGAGGTGGCTAGTCAGTCAGCCCAGCAAATTCACTCCATCAACCGCACAGTTATTTTCACCGGAAGGAGTGATACAGACTGGTTCTGGAGGTATGACCCCTTTTGGACCACATCCACGCCACTGTTAGACATCCAGGGTAACCCACTGTTCCAACCACTGGGTTGAACTTCACCAGTTGGTGTAAATAGGTGCGACTGGTTGGCTTGGCCATGACTGGCTTTACACCCTGCTAGGGATCTTCAGCAGCTGCTCTTCCTTAGTGTGGCAGACCTTAGTTCCTACCTCTATGCCATACACCCGTAGAAGTGTTGCAAAGCGGAGAGCGAAAAGGATAGCTACTGCCTCTAAGCCTAGCATGAACTGCAACCCAGTGTCAACTGCTCTCTGCAGTCTAATAACCCCATGGGAACGAACTCTTCTCATCCGCCAGCTGCAGAGGTCACATTTGTATCCATAACGTTATCCTTTGGTCTATAATCCTGCTACAGAGGTAGTAAATTATTTTTTACAGTGTAAACATTTTTAAGAGTGACACTTACTTTCTAACGAACTTGTTTTTACACAAATAATTGCACTCTAAATATCTGCATGAATGTGTTTTCAAACAAGACTGCACTGTATGGATTTTATATTTTGTTCTTCACACGTGCTGAAAAAAAAAAAAAAAAAAATGTAAACAAGGGAAACTAGTAATGAATTGCAGTGTAAATGGCATTTACATTGTACACATACGGAAAATGGTGGAACTGGAATTAATTGATGTATTTAAGAGGCTAACATAGATGAGGGTATGTAAAATAGAGGTTCTACTGTATGCGTATTCACCTTGACAGCGATAACAAGGTGTCAGTGCAAAGGAGTTGAAGACAGTTGGTGGTACACAAATGACACATGATCTTTTTTAATTAATTACAGAACTACAAAACTGAAAAATTGACTGAGGAAACCATTAACTACCCATTACATACCTGAATATTTTGCAATGCTAAACTCTCTCGTGCACTCCCACCACGAGAGGCAAATTTTGGGACCAACCCTGACACAGAAGTGAAAATGCCAAGTACTGCACTCACAGCGACATCTATACTGAAACTTGTGTGGTAGCTGAAACAATGGATGGTAACAAAGTAGTCTTTCAAAAATTCACTAGTACATGAACACACTCTTTTGAAGCAAAGATGGTTAATTGAAATGCAAGGCTCTCTGTCTGCATACAAACCTCCAATTCACAAACTATACTTCTGAGGATTTCTGACTATACATTTCACTTTAAAACACTACTTTTAACAGATAATAAATGGCATAAAGGGTTGAAAATGTGTTTTATGATTAACTGTGCTTTAGGCAGAAATATATTTCATAGGGGATGTTCTTGATTTGTGTCAGAAATACAATCAAAAATATTCAAACAGATAAATATATAAATTATTTATAGCCCTAGGATTTAAAGAGTAGTTGGGGAGGTGTTTAAAACCAGAAAATTCATCTTTTTCTCTGCCTCTGCTATGTAGTAAGATTCAGTAGTTAATTTACAATTGCAGAACTTAATTCACATACAGTAGAAGCTCATGGTTGCAACCCCTTTTATTACCACTATCTCTCTATAAAAACCCATTTTTGAGGAAATGTAAAAATTCTGTAAAATAATATTAGAAATTTGGGGGAAATCAGCTGAAAATAAGTAGTTGAACTCTGTGTTTTGTTTGTCAAACAATACTCCACGCAGCGCATATCTACAACTAAATTCAAACCACATTTTGATGTATAGGGGTCGGGGTGGATCAAAATACATCAATTTTCCAAACCCTCTATTGAGACCATACCTCAGTAGCAATCATATTCCTGGAAAGCATGAGCAGTCTTAACAGTGGAGTTCTACTATATGTATCTTCTTTACTTAAGCGTGATGCTCTCGGGCTCAGTTTGAGTTATGTTACGACGAAGTAGATTTTCAATGTGCAGACCCATCACACAGGGGTTAAGGCGACTAATTCACAACATAAATGGCCACAGAGTCTGACCTGCATAAAGTGTAGGCCGAGTCACCTATCTGCTGGGTACAAAGTCTATGTTTGGCTTGGCTATTTTCCGGAAGGTGTGACTTGAGGTTACTGGTTTACTCTCACCGATGCTCAGGCAGCTGAACGGCGCCGTTGGTTTGTTGGTCGAGGGGCGGCTGCTGGCGGAGATGGTAGGTCCCCAGAGACTGCTGTGACTGGAGCTGCTGGTGGTCGCCCGGTCCGGGCTAGAGTAGCGGCGGATGCTGAACCATGGGCAAGCTAGGCCCACCGGAGCCTTCTCGGCGTATGGCGGCCACCGCTGGGTGTGGTGTCCCCAGCGTATTCTGGAGTGCTGCCACCGATTGGGAGAGGGAGCTAGGGAATGAAGCCCCACCAACTTGCGGGCGGCCAGAGCCCATTCCTGGGTGTTATTCTGGGGGAATACATTGACAGACTTGTGCAGCCCCAGGTAACTTTGTAGATAGATGATGCCTTCCTCTCCAGCAAATCTTTGCCACCCCTTTTGGAGTAAGACATGGAGTTGCTAAACCTTGCCACAGCAGAGGGGAGCAGGCGACGATCAGGTACCTGGCTAGTGTTCTGCCGTGGCGGCAGTTGGTCCGATGCAGAGCCGTACGATTACCCCAACTGGCAACATAAACAGTATGGTGGTTAGGGATCAGGTTTGAGTCTTTCCAATCATCACTGCGGGTGTGGGCCCTAAGTCGGACAGGCCAACCAGAATCAATCAAACACTCCCTCCGGCAACTCACGTGTGGTGGATGCACTGCAAACTGGCCTGATGGTCTCTCCTACTAAGGGGTTGTGTAGCTAGTGGTTGGGGTTCGCCCGTTTGGTATACCTGGGTGATTCTAACGGGTGGCTGTCGAACGTGTGTATACTCTGACGTACGAGTCCCTGAAGGGGATCCCGCAGTCCTACACTACGCGGTAAAATAGTGCTTTAATCCCGGTCTCCTGCTCCACTCTGGGGGGTGGGGGATGTAGTGGTGGTGGTGGTGTCTATTACGAATTTCGAAGTCACCTAAGGAATGAAAAACCAGAGTAGGTGAGGAACGTGTTTATTCTGAGAGGAATAGAACATGGTGGCCCGTACTTCCTCCTGACTACCTTAAGCTGACCGGAAATAATAGACTACGCAAGTACATATTCAGGTGAAGGCTAACTGGTTCTAAACTAAAGGTTGGCAGTTTCGACTTCGGTGGCCGAGTACTTTCCATGTCTACACTGTTTTGTGTCCTGAAGGGAAATAAGGGGCCCACTTCCCGAAGGGTCATGGGGTAGCCGTTACCAAGGGCAATCTGCTGGGGAGGATTGACCTCTTCATGAAGGTCTGCTGAGGGAGGGCCTCTGGAAGATCTAGATACTGGCGGCAGAGATGCTGAAGAGCTTCTGGGTTGTCTAGGCAATGAAGAGCGGTAAGAGAGCTCCAGTGCACGAGGTAGTGGAGCCAGCTGCTGGGACTGATGTGGCTCTAAGAAGAGCAGACAAACAACTCTGGGTAGGTAGAGGAGGTGGTAGAGTGAGCTGTTGGAAATGTGTGGCCCTGAAGAGGGCTGACGAACAACTGATGTTTATCAGCCGGTGCACAGGTACATACATATAGTGCCGGATGAGCCCTCACTGAAGCTTGTCGTGGGGGTGCGATAGGCACTTGTCTGTGGGCGGAGTTAAAGGTGGGTTTATGATTAAAGACTGAAGAATTAAAAATTATACTTAATGACTCAATAAGCACACAGAAAATTTCAATAAAAAGCTTTACAGTTTATGACTGAATTAGAAACTGTTAAGTCTAGCCAATCAAAATTGTAGGAGATGTAAGCAACCAAAATAACCTGGAAAAATGGACAATTTAGATATATTTCATTATCTGTGGTTCTTGCTTGTGTATTCGTTTTTAAAAAAACTCGTGAAATCTTATAGAAGGGAAAGCTGATGCCAACATTAGGCATTTACATCAATAAATCTGAAAAGGTTAGTTAAAGCAAATTCAAAAATCTCTTCCATGAAAGAAAACATGACATGAACGATTCTTTAAATTAAGAGGATACTGTCTGTCGATTAAAATAATTACTTTCATATGACTTCGGAATACGATATAACCTAAATACAAGTTGTAAATACAGTTCCCATTCAACAACAGTCGCTGTGATCTGATTGGCTACTTCACCTTGACTTGTACTTAATACATAAAATATAACAATCTCTTAAGTAATGCCAAGAACGCACACGACCTGTCAAGACCCATACACGACAGTCATAAACTAATACCCTTGAATACACAGAATCATATATTAAGCACAAGGCGAACTTATTCTGTTAAGTCAATCATAAACCCACCTTTAGGGTTGTCTACTCAGTCTCCATTGTTGGCTGGAGCGCGGGGGGTGCTATCCCTCGGTGCGCCCTTCAACTACCTGATCACTCGGGGTGGCAGCGGTGGCTCATCCGTTGGCTTACTCAAACTTTCTTCTTGAGGGGGGTTGATTGGCATTGGTTACTGACCGCAGTGATGAAAAACATAATTCTGACACGTCTGTAATATTCCCTGCAACAAGGGAATATTCTGAAGCTGCTCTGGTAGTAATTTTACTTGTTCGGACCCCATCCGGATCGCTTGGGAAAATACGCACAGATGAACTGAAGTCATTTTCATCTGGACCAGCAAGCATCACACGTCATTATAATGAAACACAAATGAAGTAAACTGTCAGCTATACAATATTGCTGTTATTTGTAAGATACAATTTACACAATGCAAATTAAAATATTTTGGCGTGTATAGGCCGCACCTGAAGTTTTTGATGAAAAATTAGGGATAATTAATATTTCAAGTATAGGGCGCACTGAATTATTGTATTCCTGTAAATATAGTTAAAGTCACAATTCCGTACAAGCATAATAATAAATTCCAACTTAATTTCTCCCCTGCAAAACATCTGTAGAAGAAAATTTTAACTGTAAGAATGTTTTTTTTCTTTTTCTTTTTCCCCCCTCGATTCCTTACCTTCCTTCCTTTCAGAGTTAAAATATTAAAATGCACTGAATGGTGGCAAATTTCTAAACATGTTTTGAGATACGAAGAAGAATAATAAGAAGAAAAATGCCAATATCTTGTATACAAGCTGCACCCCACTTTTTGTAGTCATTTTTTTGTAACGATCCTATACATGCCAAAATACATGTGAAATATTTAACTGATACAAAGGCTGAATGGAATTACTGCTACATTGCACCTGCTGCAAGAAAAAACTCCAGAACAACTGCACCAAGTTAGTGTTGTATATAATGGAAATGACACGAAACTATTACACAAGAAAGAAGTCTGACCATAACGTAGTTAACTAAATACGCCACCTGGATATCACCTTCATCCTTTTCGTGTGTCACCTAACTTTTCCATCGTGGCCCAGTTTGTGTGTGCACAGGGAGGGAGGGTTCAATTTCTGTAACTATCCTTTCCATAATTCACCCTATTGAAACATCCTTGTATTTTTTTTCTACAAGCCATTTGTTACCTTCCCACATTGACTAATGTTCTGAGGAGAGTACAGCACTTATTTTTCCCTGATGCAGACTAGCGCATGGATCCGTAGCGATAAATATCAGCCATATGATGTCCACAGAAACAAAGCACATAACTGTTACACGTGGGAAAGGGTAGAGTGGGAGGGTGGCTGTCAGGCTGGTCTGATAACGCAAAGCCGTGGCCGGGCGAGTGGGTAAGAAGTCCAGATTTCAAGTTTTTGTTTGAGCCGTTCATGTTTTTCATAAGAAAGTATTTTTTACACAGTAATCACACCAAATGACAAGTTTGCTATACTTTGATTTATGATGGAGGTGCGACCGGTCATGAGGTACGAGATAAATTACTTTTTATGTTTGCCTATCTTGTCTGGTTGTATGTAGATATATGCACTGTGCTCAGACTATACACACTGAGTTGCAGTTTCTGCTGACTCATGTAGTCGATCTGACATAGTCAGCTAGCAGTATCACTTCACTAGGAGGCAAAACAGCATAAATAGCAAGTATATGCCCACACTACTTCCGAGATGCAAATATGAAAAGTAAATACTGTAGTAGTCCACAAACTTTGATGCTTAATCCATGAAATGTGGTAATTTGTGAATTTCTAGGGCCTGACCATTTTGAATTACATAATGAGGTTCTACTACTTCCCTAACACTGAAAACTCTAATGAGTAAAATGTAAGGGATCTAAAGGAGTATTTCAACTACACTGGGAGCCAGAATGAGAGATTTTGGCAGTGCTGGATTTCAGTGCTAATAGGGATGAAAACAAATGAAGATGGAAGAGTAACAGAATGAAACATTGAGGGAAATGTGAGTGACCCAAGAAAATCTACTGGCCAAAGACAAAATCCATTTCTCCAGTTGTGACTGCTGGGAACTGAACTCCATTCACCATGGTGAGGGGTGAGTGGTCTGGTCACAGATTCCAGAGGCCATCAATCCTAAACATTACAATATCTCAAGGATGTTAAAACATAGGAAAAATTTTCCTTATCTGCTGCCAACAGTACTGTAGGTGTTTACATCAACAGATGTCATGTTGCAAGCAAAGAATTTTTAAAAATTTATTCTAAAAGTGTTTAATTAAAATTAACCAGCTGTTCAACCACTAAAGACAGCCAGTAAAGTATGTACTTAAGTATGGGTTTCCTAACCTTCCGATTTGCTGTGCCAAAGTGCTGGCCCGGGTCTTGGTCTCTGCTGATGAGTTTTCACTGCCCATGTAACACGTGATGAACAATCGGTTACACAGATCACTTGCTTCAGATGGTACATACTCACCATCACATACTATCTTGCGAACATCTGCAAGCACTTGGGCATCTGAAAAATACACAGCACTCCCACTCCTTTACACTTCAAGAAATGCTCATAGCATTAACTTACTATTCAACATGTTTCCACATACTTCATCTGTAGCGCACACATATTTATTTAAAACTTATTGATCTCTCATACATTGCCTATTGAGGTACTGATAATATTAGTTGTGTCCATTTTAAGTCTTGGCTATGATCCTTGGTTGATACATCAATTCAATTGGTCAATGATCTTGTGGGGGAGAGCTCTTCATAAGAACATAAAGCCATGCTAATTCCACTCTAAAAAGTTCCTCACCTGTCTCCACCATCAGAAAGGTATATGGCGATGGGCATACAGACTGCAGCTACAGTTCAAGGTACCATGTGTCTGTCCCTGCCCTGTAGCAGAAGGTCATCAAATGTGTCCTATATGATGCTGCTGCTGCTGCTGCTGCTGCTGCTGCAGAGTGACATTGCATATGTTGATACTGTATTACTGGATCAAGTTACGGTAAGTGGGTTCAGATTCTGGATTCTGGGTCTGGGCAATGACTGGGACTGCCTCGCCAAATACTCCCTACCAGTTCCTGCAAGCCCGAGATATGACAGTAGTAGATGGATTTTTGCTGGGACATTTTACCTAATGGCATCAACCTCCGTTAACCTCGTTGGCGATGATATTGCCCATGAAGTGTTGGCAACAAGGCATGAATGGTGGGGAACAGTCTTATTGTGTTCTGGTATATGTAATTCTCCCTAAGTGAAACCATTCACCTCCACCTTTACTCAAGCTGTTGCTCCCTCACTCTACTCAAGCATACCCAACACACTCTCCTAAGACTACATATTTTCTGATACCAAAATCAGGAAATGGCCAGTTCCAACATGAGACATACTGATGGATACTTCGGCATCCAGTAAGCCTAGGTGCACAAGATTGGTTCCATCATCTAAAGTCTAACTGTTCCTTTTGCTTCTTCTATATGGGTCTCCCACCTTAAACAGAAATCCTCCCTTAAATAGATTTCCCTGACATCACGTTTGTTCCTGGGTACCTCCACACGAGACATGTAGGCAGCTGCAACATTCAGTATTCGAGAATCTGCAGTCTTGACACCTGGTACAATGCATTCTTCACTCCAATAACGTTGTTTCCAGCATGTCTAATTAAGTTAAACCACAACCCTACACCCTCCAAGGTTCCTCACGTGCTCCTGTGCATTTGCATAAACACAGCAACTCTAAACCTATCCTAACCATTTTACACTAAGCCAGGCTTAGCTGTTGTGAAGACTTTACTCTATGTTCAATGTATAATTTACAAACAACCATTATAGCCTCTTTATGGCTACTTTCAACTTTTCTGAAACCCTTCTTAAGTTATACTTCCAGGAGATATTCCTCTGCCTCATGCAAAAGAAGCTTAACACAGTCTAGAAAATTACACCAAAGGGGGACAGCCCCACATTTGTGCACACTCACTGTAACAATAGTTAAGATTGCAAATAGGCCACTAGGCTACTAAAATATATATAAAAGGACAAGAATCCAAGTACTTACAGTCTAGTACTTGTTGATAGGCACAAACACAAAGTAGGAAAACACATTTTTTTCACACTGTTGCAGGATCGCGGCAAAGCGGCTGCTTGGCCTCAACATAAGATAATCACAGCTCCTTAACACACTAATCTGATATATCTGCAATTTTTCAATTTTCCCGCCCCACCCTAATTTGCTACTTGGCCACTAGGATTACTACTAACAGTGCCATTTCACCATACTGCAGTTTCCTACAACTCGCCGTCTGATGAAGCTGGCTTAGCCAGCAAAATGTCGCGATCGCACACCCGTGTGAAAAAAATGTGTATTCAAATTAATGATTAAATTTAAAACCGTACTTAAGGTATACAAAAGTCTAGGAAAGGCACATAGCCTAGATATAGTGTTATATGCGTGAATGCCAATTTAATTTAAATCAAATAGAATGTAAATAAGCAGAGAGCAGAGACATACATACAAAATTACGCATCGCGACCGTTGCCTTTCAGGGAAACAGGTAGAGTTTATATAATTTAATTAGGACTAGTGATTAATATATTTTTCTATGTTACAGTAATTGTAATATCTGTGGGGCAATTGAATTAACATGGGCAGACAGGAGAGCCGTTTGGACGTCTCGAAGGCGGCCTGCCCACTCCGCAACCAGGGTGTGCTGACAACAAGCTGGAGTCAGTACGTGCGTGAGACAGGAGGACGAGTCAGCACGAGGCGTCTGTCATCCATCCTACCTGGCACGACACGGCAGCACCGCACAGGGGGCGGCGACTAGGAATAGAAGCCTTTCCAGCACAGGGCCGCCAACTTCACGTCCCAGCGGTGCGCCGCCAGCAACAGCAAGTAGCTGTTCCCACAGCCAAATGAGGTTGGCAACGCGAACACATGCGCCAGGGCAAGTTACGCCTTGTGCATGAGCCAACCGTCGTCATGGCAACCAGACCAGCCAGCCACACCCACAGAGGGAAGTGAGGAGCTCACCCCCGCCAAAGCATTGCTGCTGTTCACGGTTACGGCAGCCACATGTTTCGGCCCCCAGCTGGACCCACTGTGCCGGCCACGTGCCGCCGGCTGAGCATTATTTTAACTATGATGTTACCTGGCTCTAAATGACTGTATTGGATACAGTTGGTATTATACAAATCGTACTTGGTAATACACCTACACACACATATTGTTCACTGTATTAAGCACAAAGTTTTGATTTTACAGTTAATTAATTTAATACTCAGTTTTGTTTAGTAGTTGCATTGATTCCCAGTTTTACAAGACACAGCAAGACAGCTCAGTGCTGACAAATACTAATGAGCAATATTGAAACAACAAAACTCCTATAAAGATAAAATTAATTCAAAATCTATTGAATTCAAAGGCATAAAATAGATTTTTCTGTCCAATCGTATTCTCTATCTAATGGTGTAGAAGTTAAAATAAGTTACAGATTCACTGGTATTGAGAACCACAGTAGTTGATAGTTTTATTTATACAAACAGCACAAAACAATTTTCATTCCACGCATTTCATAAAAGTATACATTTTATGACATTTTACATTATTTTAGCAAGCAAACACTAATAACAGTAATATCTTCAACCCATATTCACACTTTTATCCACAATATTATTACACCTTTTACATAACACAATTGAAGTGTCAGTGTTAACCTATGCTCATCCATCCCAGATAAACCCCCCCCCCCCCCCTCCCCCATGTTGCAGCAGAAGACTCAGAGAGAGCAGACGACAATAGAGGCCACAGGTGGCCAGGTGATCACGAACAGACATACGTTCCAAACAACCAGAGTTGTATTCATTTTGCTACTTCAATAATAATTTAACAGATTTATACACAACGCTATTGCAGGCTTTAAGATAGCCTACAGGCATTAAGTCGTTAATTTTGATAATTTGTTATGTACAGAAATTATCTCAAAATATTCTACAAAAGTTCAAGTGTTCACCAACAGGTCATTCCAATTAGTTGATGACTAAATTCTTCGCATAGGTCTATATATTCTACTGATCTATACCATTGGCTACAGGTACAGCCATATAAAAAATTTTCTTAGAATTCAAACAGAAAAAATTTTTACTCAGTAATATGCAAAGTATTTGGTGTATGATACAACAGAAACAAAATTTTTTCAGAGGTCTACAGGAAATCAAACCACCTAAATTCATGCTCTTGCAAATCAGTTATGTATGTAGAACTTCCACAGCCATGCAAATAATTGCTACAATAATTACTGATACCGAAAGAGAAAATTTTTTTTTTGCACAACTTCAACCTGTAGAGATATTAATTTACAAGCTATTAAATAGCTAACCATGAAATTATATAGTGTAAAAGCATAATATGTCAAAGTATGGTTTCAGTATATATAACTTTGTGCAAATATGGACACAGTAATAATTTAAATGCCAGATAAACAGTCAGGCAGTACATCCCACAAATTTTAATTATTCTATTCTCAAAGTGTAAGTGCAGAGTCAGTGCAAGTAAGAATTTTCAACTACCAATTAATACGGGTTATACCCTAGCAGAATAATGTGTTAAGATGTAAATATTGTGCTACTACATTAGGTTGTCAGCACTGTATATCGGGTTGCTGTGTTACTATGGTCTCGAGTGTGCGGAGTATGTGATGCGTAATTGGTGGAGGTATCTGTGTATTGGAGAGGGATGAAAATAAAAGTATTAAGATATGTTTCACAGGTTATGAGCCCAGAAAGCGGTACAATGGTTTACAATATATACGGTTGGGAGTCGTGGCCAGTAAAGTTATATTACCGAACAGAGTTGGATCACGAGTGGTAAAGTTTTGGCAAAATGACAACCAGTGCAGTACAGTATCCACAGCTAACAGACACAAACTTTAAGAACTGGAAGTTCTGTGTTTTGTTGTTACTTGATGAAAAAGATATGTGTTAGATTGTAGAGGATGGTGATAAGTAGTTAGAAGACTTGACTGAGAAAGAACTAAAGGCTGCAAAAACAGTGGAGAAGAAGGCAAGAAATATTAAAATTAATTGCGTGACAGATCGTCACATGGATTATGTGAGGAATGCAAGAACCTGGAGGGAAATACTAATTGCTTTGAGTAATGTTTTCGAACGAAGGAGTGCTATTTCAAAGCTGTTGGTGCAAAAGAAGTTGTTAACACTGAAGTGCAAAACACCCATGCAGGAACATTTCAATAAATTTGATAACTTGATATCTAATTTGGAAGGAATGGGATCCAAACTTAACTAGGATGACAGAGTCTGTCATCTGTTGTTAACTCTACCTAATCGCTATGACAATGAGATTACTGTACTTGAAACCATGGATGCAGACCTAACCTTAGACTTTGTAAAGTCAAGACTTCTTGATGCAGAGTTGAAATTGAATCATATAAAAACAGATGTTGGGGACGAGGAGATTTCGTTCATTGCCTCATACAGGCCAGTGAGAAAATGCTTTGGATGTGGTGATCCCGGTCAACTGATTGCTGATTGCCCCAAAGCACAATATAAACACTCAAGACAGGGAGGGATCGCGTGATTGGGGTAGTAGAAGTTACAAAGGTAGAAGCCAAAGAAGTAATTGTGGTGGAGGATTCAAATCAAATTACTGTTGTCCCGGTCAACTGATTGCTGATTGCCCCAAAGCACAATATAAACACTCAAGACAGGGAGGGATCGCGTGATTGGGGTAGTAGAAGTTACAAAGGTAGAAGCCAAAGAAGTATTTGTGGTGGAGGATTCAAAACAAATTACTGTTGTTCTGAAGAAAGTGAGGTTACATTCGTTGCAACCACGGGTGATGAAGCAGTGTTGATCAGTGAGGAAGAAAGTGTGCAGGGCATTCAGTTTGTTCTAGATTCAGGATGTACTGACCACCTTGTTATGCCAGAACCGAAATCAAGCATGACAGATATTGAGGATCTAAAAGAACCTATCAGGATAAAGGTTGCTAATGGCGAGGAACTGACATGAGAACAAAAGGGGACAGTAAGACTCTATGAAGGTAACAATCTCCCGAAAATAAAGCTAGAGGCACTTATTGTTCTAAATCTCAAGCTCAATCTGTTATCTGTGAAAAAGATTGTTAGTTCAGGAAAACTAGTGATTTTCAGAGCTAACAGAGCAGAGATTTTCGATGACAGGGGCCTCAAGATTGTGTGCGGCATGTTGGGAAAGCTTTATGTTGCCTTTTTTTCAGTGGGTATGGACGAGAAATGTTTTTCAGCAGACATAGAGGACCTGTGGCATAAAAGACTTGGTCATCTGAACAGGAAGAGTTTGAGGTTAATGCAACTACCTACCTCAAGTACGGTTTGCGATTCGTGCTGACAAGGGAAAGCAAGCAGACAGCCTTTCCGAAGAAGCACTTCACCTAGGTCTTCCAGAATATGAAAGCTACTTCACACAAATGTTGGGGGTCCTGTCTCTACCCCCACTAACAATGGTGAAAAATATTGTCAGACAATAACTGACGATCACTCACATTTCTGTATAGTATACATGCTTAAATCCAAAGCTGAAGCTGCAGAAAATGTAATGAACTACATCAGGAGCCTAGAATCTCAATTTGGGACAAATTGCACGAATAGGGTGCGATGTGACAATGCAGGGGAATTTTCTTCAGCAAACCTCAAGGCTTTATGTACCGAGAAGGGTGTTACCCTGGAGTATACAGCACAATACTCACTGCAAATGAATGGTGTCAGTGAGAGACTGAATAGAACACGTCCAGATAACGTGAGGACCATGTTTGTGGACACAAACCTACCTAAACACCTATGGGGAGAGGCAATACGTACATCAGTATATCAACTGAACTGCTCCCCTACAGCAGTGCTAAAGGGGGGGGGGGGGGGGGGGGGGGGGGGGGGAATTTCCTGCAGAACTGTACTTGGGCAAAACTAGAGCTCTAAAAATTAAAGATATTTGGAGCTAAAGCATGGGCAGTTAAACTTCCTCAGAGAGACAAGCTAGATACCAGAGTCTCACCAAAAACGATGATGGGTTATGCACCAAATGGGTACAGGGTCTGGGATATGGTGACAGGAAGAGTATAAGTGACGAGTAATGTGATGTTTGATGAAAGGGATGTCACGTTTAAAGAAAAAGAAACTACAGATGCACCAAGAGTTAAATGGGATGAGGAAAGATCAAAAGAAATGGAAGAAAGTAACAGCATGGAGCAAACATCCATCAGTGAGGAAAGTGACTAAGAGTTTTGTGAATTTGACCAATTGTCACGAACAAAGATGAAATTGAAGAAACCAAAATATTTGGATAACTTTGAATTGTATGTGGCCTATTGCCTGGCGAGTGAGTATGACCCACAGACTTACGAAGAAGCAACCAGTGAAAGTGAAGAATGGAGAGATGCCAACCAGAAAGAACTGGATGCACACAAGAAGTTCCAAACCTGGGTTGCAGTGGATCCACCAGACGACGCGAAACCAGTAAAGACAAGATGGGTATTCCAGAGCAAATCAGATGGTACCAAGAAGGTCACGTTTGTGGCAAAATGTTTTCAAAGAGAAACTAATGACCTGGTATATGCACCTGTAGCCAAAATGCCTACAATTAGACTAGCATTGTCATATTCAATTCAAAAAGATTGGAATATAAGACAAATGGATGTGCCCACTGCTTTTTTGAATGGAGTGCTAGAGGTGAAGTGTACATAGTGAAACCTGAAGGAGTGAGGGGGGGGGGGGGGGGAGAGAAGACAATTTTGAAACTACAACGTACACTGTATGGACTTTGAGAGTCTCCACGCTGCTGGAACCTAAGGTTTAACCAACTTCCAATAGAAAACAATCTGAGGAGATCCAGCTTTGATGCTTGTCTTTATATTGGAGACTGTGTGTGGTTGGTGTTATGGGTGGATGACACCCTGCTGTTGGGGCAGAAATCCAAGGTGGAGGAACTGGCGGAACTGCTGAAAGGGGACTTTAATGCCAAAGACATGGGGAACATACACTGCTTTGATGGAACAGAAATAAAACTGGCGGACAACATCATTGAACTGAGTCAGCGTCAGCTCATTGAAAAAATGTTAAAGAGGTTTAACTTACAGGAGTGTAAAACATGTCTTACCTCAATGGAAGATAGGATTGAAGTAAATGATGCTGATGTTGTGATCAATTTCCCATACAGAGAACTGGTACGCAGTTTTACCTATCTCTCCCAAATAAGTAGGCCAGACATCACTTACGTGACATCATACTTGAGCCATTTTCTGGATTGCCCAACGCGCCCCTTGTGGAATGCAGCCAAAACAGTGCTCCGTTACATGAAGGGCACTATTGACAAAAGTCTGGTGTATGAAAAACACCCAGAAGAGTGTGCTCGAGTCGTTGTGTACGCAGATGCTGACTGGGGAGGCGACAAGACCGACAGCAAGAGTGTGAGTGGCATTGTTCCATTGTGGCAACTTGGTATCTTGGAGTTCAAAGAAGCAACAGGCTGTGGCTCTGAGCTCGGCGGAGTACACATCCTGCAGTCTGGCAGCATTGGAACTCCTCTACCTGAAAGGCCTTTTGTCTGATTTTGTGGGGATGAGCTGAAGGTGAAGTGTTGTTTGCTTGTAGAAAATTAAGGAGCTATCCATATGATGAGAAACTACCAGAACACTAGACGCTCAAAGCACATTGATATAAAAATTTCATTTTCTAAAGGATGTCGTTGCAAAGAATGTTATGAGCATTGAGTATGTGGAGTCAGATAAAAACATTGAACATATGTTAACCAAACCCTTGATGTCTACTAAATTTTGTGAGGTTAAGGACATGCTGACGTCATGTCAACTGATGTTAGGTTAATAGTAAAATTGTATTGTATAAGCTTGAAATTGAGAGGGGGTATTAAGATGTAAATATTGTGCTACTAGGTTAGGTTGTCAGCACTCTATATTGGGTTGCTCTGTTGCTATGGTCTCGAGTGTGCGGGGTGTGTGATGCATAATTGGTGGAGGTATCTGTGTATTGGAGTGGGATGAAAATAAAAGAATTACGATATGTATCACATAATGAAATATATCTTAATAAAATTTTAACCAATCAAGGTTTGTGAGTATACCATAAACCAGTTTGCCATTTCAAGTGAACTAGTCAGAATTTAAGCAGTTTCAAAAGTTACAGACATTACTAACCACGTATAGTTAGTGAAGCTATAATACATTTTATTTTCATAACAAGTGACGCCTAGGTCTATAAGGATCAAAGGAGCAGGAGTAATTTATTCAGCATCTTGTAACAGCATGTAACTCCAGTGTAGGATTTCAGGTAAAAGAAGCAGTCATGGGCAATATTTTTAAATTAAGCAAAGTCTCATTTATAAAAGGAGTACAAACTCTCTATAGAATTAATATTTCAACATGCCAAACGGCATACTCTCACCTATCCCTTATTCCTTGTGTGTTGTGGTTGTGTCCATTTATTTACATATTCCTTAGTTATTAAGAATTGATTACCAGATCACAGTTAATAAAAGTGATACTAGGGAATACAGTTCACAGGACATATAATGTTAATTGTTTTTATTAATATCTTGTATGTCATTAATGAAATAAAATTTAAAAAAAATATTGTAGATTAAAACCAGCTGGTAAAAAGTAAGACATGTCTTAGATGTAAGTATTATATGTCATGTATAGTTCAAGTGTAATTTCACTTAATAGTATCATGCACAGTACTGTATGTAAATGATCACACAACGTAATGCCGTCAACAAACCTACGAAGAAACGTGTAAGTGTGATAATATAGACATGGACACCCAGCATAAATGAGTGCCAATTAAAAATACATACGCCACAAAAAACTACATAAATAGTGAATTTTCCACTAATGCACAAAAACTATCTCCAGAAATCAGTGCAATGAAAACTGAATTCAATTGTGTTATGACGGCTTAACGACAGAACAGACAATTCCACCCATGTGGTACTAACGAACAATAAATTTTAATTCTATACTGTGCAAGTAACGTATTATCCTATATTATTGTCAATATGATGTAAATTTTTTTTTTGTAAAAAGTTTTGTTTTACTTTACATAAAAGTTAAAATATTGTATCATGCTAAATCTGTCTAGGTTAACGGTCCCGTGTGGACCCGAGTAAATGCAAACATCACAATTTTGTCATATGTGTAAAATCGGGTCAAACATCTAGTAAGTAGTACTTAGCCTTCTAACACGTAAGTATTCTAAGGTACAGCTACGTAATAAGTTCTCATGAAAATCACAAAAAATTATAATGCTAAAAACCAGCCACTGTATTACGCTGTGTCTAAAAAACTCACACCTTCAAGGTGCATGTTAGCCAACTGTGGCTGCTGATATTTCCTTTCCTATAGGAAACCTAATTTAATTATCGTTTAACATTTTTCACTTGTCAAAATATATTATAATTTTATGACTTCAGCCAGGAGGCAACATTATGGAGTAAATTAGAGTATTCATGTCCTTTAGAAAAGTAATTTCCTAGAACATGATAAGTGAAACCTCACACAAGTGCACAACAATTTTCCCCACTCCTACTTACCCACATCCATTTACCAACTATTTCAGGGGGCTTTTTTAACATTAAATGTGGCGATGAACGTAACTCCCTCCAATCCGTGGGTTCACTACATCACATGCATAGGTATTGGCCAGTAGTTCAAATTCTGTTAAAATAATGTAAATTTAATCTTCTAGTAATGTTCCTTGTCAAAAATAATTTCAAATTTATAAGTTTAACCTCTGTTCAAATTTTCATGCCACAGGTTCTTGAATTGGGAACTCCGCCTTCGATACTGCTGTAATGAATAAAACGCGAATGCCACCACTCGTCTTCAGAACTTCTTAGTCTACTTTGCTACATGTTTGCCGAGCTCCTCGACCCCAACGACCAACCCTAACCTCCAACTGAAGGATGTCTTGCCACTACCTACCTCCCGCAGCCGGGGCGGCTGCTTGTTCGACCTGGGGGATGATGTAGCGAGCATTGTGGTTTTAAGTTAAACGGACTATACATTCCGTTTCGGGCACCCCTGTTTCGACAAGCTCGACCGACCTACTCCAGGAAGAGTATAAAAGCCTTGAGCACGCTCTCCCCCCCCCAAGTGACAGCCAGCTGCGGAAGAGTGTCCACGTTGGTGCAGAAGGG
This sequence comes from Dryococelus australis, assembly GCA_029891345.1. NCBI lineage: Eukaryota > Metazoa > Arthropoda > Insecta > Phasmatodea > Phasmatidae > Dryococelus > Dryococelus australis. The sequence continues at coordinate 290,829,126 of CM056993.1, read as the reverse complement.
AACAGTGATTGTAGATATCAAGGGTCCGGGGAGCTCCGGCCTATCTATGATCATCACAGCTGTTTGGTGAGCATAACCTTGGCAAGAAGTAGGGCGGCAATCCCTTTCTCGAGAATTTGTATAATTTAATAAGCGTGGCAAGGCTAGAGTCTTTGTATAGTCATAATCTTATATTCTTATAATTAACTTACCTTTCCGTTTATGTTAGTATCCTTGCATGTCGGCAGATTCATATCACCTTTTCTTGTATAACAGTAATCATTTATGTTCTCGTAATTAACTTACCTTTCCGTTTATGTTAGTATCCTTGCATGTCGGCAGATTCATATCACCTTTTCTTGTATAACAGTAATCATTTATGTTCTCGTAATTAACTTGTCAGTTCCAGATTGCGTAGAGTAAAGTACTTGTATTGAGATCCGTATTGTATAGAGAATTTTGCATATATATATATATATATATATATATATATATATATATATATATATATATATATATATATATATATATATATATATATATATATATATATATATATATATATATATATATATATATATATATATAGAGAGAGTTCACAAGGTAAAGTGAGCAATTTTTAAGGCCCTTCCAAAAGGTATTAACCTCTTATAAATATACTTCATTGCAGTCTCAGACGTTAACATTTCAGAGTGAAGAAATGTGTTTATTAGTCATATTACAAGGTTTACATTAAAAAGTCAGAAAGGTAGAAATTAATTGAAATGAAAAAATTAGCAGGGCCTTAAAAAGTGCTCACTTTACCGTGAATGGACTATAGTTGACTTCCCTCTTTCACTGAATAGCTATTAGTATTAATTAACCCCTATGTAAGCCCCCTACCTAACTGGAGTATGGTAGACACGAGGTGAGAAGTACAGAGAATAGTTGGTGTATTAGCTGAAGTCAAAGTGTTAGGTAGGCAGGTTGTTACAACACCAATTTTTCTCACTGTTTATATTCATATTCATTACAAATAAAATATTGTAATTTATAAATAAAATGTCAATTTAACCAAAAATAAGTTACTTTTATGTTCCTTTTGTGTTATCAGACATATAAAACACTTGTGGAACATAACAATTAGTAAACAAGCACACATGTCATACATAGGGCGATTTTTTAAAGGTTTGATTAAAAAAACTGTGAAGAATCCATGAACAGGCTATCTGTGCAGGGTCAATAGTACTGTTACAAGCCCAAATGCGTGAAAAATGTGTCGTCCCACTTTATGTGTGCGCCTGTCGACGAATACTACACTGTGAGTACTTGAATTCCCATATTTATATATAATTTTGGTAGCCTAGCGGCCTATGTGCAAAATTTAAGTTTAATATAACCTGAAATTACCTCCTTTCTCCACTGCCTCCACCACAAGACAGCACATGGAGTACACAATGCAGGCGACACTTGAAGAATCGACACCACCACTCAGTGGTAAGAAGAAACCTCCTTGGCCAGATCGCCTTGAACAATACCAATTCTGTATATATTTGACAAATACACCAAAAATACCAACCTATGAAACTCTTTGTACTAACAAAGAGCTGCATGTAACATTTATTCTATAAAAGTAAAAATCTGATTATATTTTTGTTTACTAAGTATGCAAATGATTTACGTAACTTTTAAATCAATTAAAAATATCAAAAACAAACTGGCATACTTCTGCACTTTACAACTCACGGGGAAAGAAATAAAAACTCAAGGAAGGGCAACAAAATTAACAAACAAAAGGGGGAAGCCATTATGGCATGGAACACACAAATATTAAACACAACAAACAAGGTTAGATATGTAAAATGCAAGTAACTTCAAGCATAATGGTTTATGCCTCACGTAATGTATCAGGACAGGAGATAGGGGGGCTTGTATTGGGAAATTGGCCATCAGGCCTAGTTATACTCATACAGTAAATACAGCACAGTGTGTGCAAGCCACCTGTCAGCAAAGGGTGTGCAAGCCACATGTGCAATAATTAATTGGGAAAGATCACATCAAACAGCTGTTTTTGTCATTAGAAACTGGCTAAAGGATACTGCTTAGACTAAGGTCAGCACACTACTTACATAAATGAGTGCTTTCAATATATAAAAAAGACAGACGCTTGAGTACTCACAGTCAAGTACTATTCAACAGGCACACACACAAAGGATGACACATTTTTTACGTGGTTGTGCAATCGCAATGTTTTTTGCTGGCTAGGCCAGCTTCATCGGGTGGCGAGTTGTGTCCTACAACTCGCTGCCCAACGAAGTTGACATAGCCAGAAAAATTTCGCAACTGCACAACCATGTAAAAAATGTGTCATCCTTTGTGTGTCTGCCTGCTAACAAGTACTAGACTGCGAGTACTCGAGCTTCTGTCCTTGTTTATATATTGTTGGTAACTTAGCAGGCTACGTGTCACATTTACTCAAATGAGTGCTTTTGATTTATTGTAGTGGAGTGGAATGAAGTAGATATGTTGGGGGGTAATTTGTAACAAAAAAGAGGTTCTGGAGAGCTAAAGAGAGTGAAACGAGGTGGATGTAAAGCAGCATTGGAATACAAGGGGGCAGGGAAAAACAGGAGATCCCCGTAAAAAAAACCAAGAAACCAGCAGCACTGTCTACATGTGAAAATCCGGGAGTGACCCTACTGGGAATAAAATCCAATTTGCTTTGGTGGAAGGTGAGCACACTAAGCCGCTGTGCCAACTGCAGCCCTTAGTGCTTTAAGATATGAGTGTAATTATCCTGATAAAGTTTTAATGCAACAAGGGCAAAGTAAAATTATGTATAATAATACAAAGGTGAATCAGTAAGTGAAGTTCTCACAAAGGATCAAATACATTTCCTACCGTTAAAGTTCCTCGCAGCATATAGGGTCAATGTTAACTGGTGATTCACAGTTGGAATGGTAATGGTATAAAATTGCTTTGAAATCATAGCTACCAACAAATGGCAAGCATATGAAAGGGTACATCGTTTCTACACCAAAAGACAGCCAGCTGTAACATGACAAATTACGATCTTTTTTGCTATACTAACAACCATATGCAAGTGTGCTGAGCATACATCAAGGAAAGAGTTTGGGCTATGTTTACTACTGAGTATGCGCAACCATATTATGTACTGACGTGTGCAGCTCAACCTACTAATTAACAATGATTACGACTCATCGCCAACTGTTCCTACTTCCATCACTGCAGAAGAAGACAGAGAATCCTCCACATGAATTCTTAGCTGCCTACTATAACAGGCAACAGGAATGTATGAGCAGATTCTCTTTGCCTGAAAGTTACACAACCCAGCAGGCATGCCCCCCCCCCCCAACTCCCTGATGCCGAGAGCCTACAAGCCGCCCGCCACTGGGCAAGGCCAAGTGCCGCCGACGCGGCATGAAGCAGAAACGCTGACAAGTCAGGATGCTCACCCTACCCGCAGCCCACGCTGGCATCCTACAAGCTTCACCTATATAAGACTGGAAGTTGCCGGGCTCTGGCAGTTCATTCTCCACAAACTCTCTTGTGACATCCCAGAGAAATTATTCAGTGCTGGGACCTCCAGAAACTTCAGAAGCTTTGAGTATGCCCCCAGTGGCTACTCACCATGCGTTGATATCCATTGAACACGTATAACATATACTTAACTTCAATTTGTCTCCTCAAGACACCCTTTTCTTGGCCAGTTTAACTTTAAATACTTTACAAACACCTAGAACCAGTTACTCCCCTTTTTATTAGATCCAGGTTGCGTACACCTGGAACCGCAGTTACCTTCAGCTCTCTACGGTCTGATAGGAGGTAGCACCACAAGGTCACGTGTTTATTGAATCTCCAATAAACACCCACTGTTCACTACCCTTATGCTTTTCATTTACAGGGTACTTGTCTGTGTGATGGTCAGGAACAAAATACGATGTGCACCGCCAACAGGAACCCGGAGTACTGACATCCACATTACATGGCTACCTGTTTCTTCCCAGCCCCCGAGCACTGAGTCAGTGCTGGTGGGGAGAAATAGCAATACCCCAACCACTAGAAACAACTTTATGCAGGGAGGGGCTACAAACTCAGGTTATCCCTCACTTTGAACACTACGTTAGTGCTGAAGTGACCTTAGCCTGTGGGTTGCCACCCAACCCGGTACAAACGCACAACCAGTAGAGGCTTTTGTGGCCCACACTGCTCCACATCCCTGATCAACCCACATGCTTGGGGGATCAGTGTGAACTCCTATCGAACTCGTACCGGCAAGTCACTATTGAACTTCACATTAATTAACATTCCTGTTTAAGTGCACTGCATAGGCAATCAGACCAGTGTGCCCTATGCCTTACCTGGTTTACGCTGCTATCAAACTGTGGATAGTATTACCTTTTCCTACGCAGGACAGGCAGGCGGAACGGGACCATGCTACCCAACTTATACGACAAGCAGTAGCGCCTGCTTCGGTAACTGTAATCATCTTCCCACCGTGCATTCACATTCACCCTTTGTGCTACCTGGTGGTAAGACAGTTGCTAAACCAAATAGAGGCCCGATATGGCTGGGCAAACTCCAACTTCTGGAGCAGTGAAGCCTACAACTGGAAACGCAGTTTCGAAGTACACCAAGATAGCCGCCACTGGGTGAAACCCTCGTCAACCACAACACCCAAAATAACAGAATAAGGAAGCATTAGCCAACATCCCTCGCCTCGTATAGTAGAACCAGTGTAAACCCCCCCGTTTTCGTCTAGCAGAAAAATCCTCGACATATGTGTTAGTCAGACTTAACAGGCATGCGTCAGTACATACATTAGTACTTGCTGTGAGAGAATTATGGCATTATTAAATTATCACAAACACATTACAAATAATATAACATAATTGGTCAAAAAATCAAATCTAAAACATTAATTAAAAAATGAGAATGCATAATGAAAATAACAACTCCTGTTGTGTGAATATGGACAGTAATACTATTACTTTTATCAGTTCACTTGCAGCAACTCATACAAGCACCTACCTGAGGTAGTCCCACAACCAACATGCAGGGCCCAAAGCTATCTCCTCCTCTGGTGTGTGGTACACCCACTCTATAGGCTGATATGATGGGAGCCTCATGTCATTGTCCGATGAAAGAGCAAAGTCAACAGTTATGCGTGGGTATGAAGGACTTGACGCTGCTGTCACATTTCTTGACCGGATTGCATTTCGGTAAGTCCTGATGTCCTCCAGGTCTATAGTTGCAACTACTACTTCCTGCAAATAAATCAATGTTGTTATTTGCTATAGCTTTTGGAAAGTTACATTTGTTTATAAAGTTATAAATATTACTAGTTTTAGTGAAAAAAAATTGGAACGCTGACATGCGCTCCTATCTTCAGGATAGTAGGTAAGGCGCTGACTACCTTCCCGAGTTCATAAAGTAGTTCTACCGCAGTGTGTTAGTAATTAATCTAGCCCAGTGGGTCGTGGTAGGTTCTGGATGGGGCCGCTTAGTGGGAGGATACTGTCTGAGGAGGAAGGAGTCAAACTCCAGAGTGAGTCAAACAGTTATTGTTTCCCTTCCTAGGAGATCAATCTTCCTCACTACAAGGGCTGCCAAGATGTGAGACATAAGCTGTCCCGGGAGTGTACGAGTCGTGAGATGAGCTAATCGATGGTGATAGTAGGGGTGGACGATCTTGCCTAAGGGATTGGCGTAATCTGCAGTGGGAGTGTAGGCCGACGCGTGGGGATATTGTTCATGATGGAAGAAACTGCGTGAGACTTTGGGAAGACCTTAGGTAGGAATTGAACCTGGATAATCTTCTGGAAGCCAACTTTATAATGCTAGTATTCTGAATGTCCTTGATGTGGGCTACCTCAGGTGCGGTTACGGCTACTGCAGGCGATGGAGTCTCCAGCTGGAGGGGACGTGTAAGTCCCAGTTCTGATTCCGGCCAACAAGCGCCTAAATATGCATCTACTCAGACGCGTGGTGGGGGGAATGAAAGGAGAGATAGATTTGGGTGTAAATTCAGGTTCAACAGATGGAGTGTGTCCTCATTCGTAACCTCAAAGTTTACATGTGAGCTTATTAATCTTTGCAAGGCTCAGCATTCTTTGCGCAGTGTACGATTCTTAATTCCACCCTTCTTGTTGTGCATTTGACCAGCCTTTTGACCTTTCCACAGATGTGCAGTCCTAGGGGTGTGTCTTATTCAGTCACACCCAAGGCCCTGACGTATAGATATGCAGTCCGGTATTAGGACGCCACTGAGGGTAGGCGAGGGAACACCAGACCCCAGAAGCATATGCGTGTCTTTCCAGACTTAAAGCCTTCTGCAAGCTCCGTCTCCTGTGGAGTTCAACATGCCTCACGACTAGTCCTCAGCACGGTTTTCTACTGCACCTGACAACAAGTTTCACTGATTCAAATAATTAACAAAATAAATAAACAAGGAACTAATAATAAAATAACAGTACTCAATAAATTCAAGTTTTACATAATATTAATTATTACGATTTTTGGAAAGTGGGAAAATCCCGGCTGGATTTTACAAGGTTAGCTAAAGATTAAATATTGTCATATAAATTATTCAGGCAAAGATGAGCAAGGTAAATAAAAAAGATTACATTACGTTGATTACGAAAGTCTATGCTCTTTACAGCATCTCCTCGAGAAAGGGGGTTCGTCCAGAAGGGAAAAACATCGCGACGACCTGCTACCACGGAGTCAAGTACTCTGACTGGGGTAAACGGGTTGCAGGGTATAGGGCGTCAGGTTACCTTTGGAGTCTTCGGGTGCAGGAAGAGCCCTCTTCAAGCTGCTAGAGGTTGAAGCCTTTTCAAGCTGCTGGAGTGGTTGAAGATGTTTCCAGGCTGCAGGAGAGGAGAGAGGTCTTCGTAGACCAAGGAGTGCTCGCTGACCTATGCAGCTGGCGAGCCTGGCATCTCTGGTTAAAGCATGCTTGTACCTCCTTATATAGTGTAAAATCCCTTGATTAGCAATCTTCGGGGGTGTGGGGTAGCATAGCCTTTAATCGAAGGGGTTGGTTTATCAGGGCTGAGGTGCCGCCGCTCATTTCTATATTTCCCTGCGTGGAGACGGCGACAAATTTAGCCACCTTGACCAGAGGCTGGCAGGTGTGACGTCACAGGGCAGCAGAGGTGCAGCGATCCTGCAGTTTCACTTGAACTTCTTCTTCAGATAATTTCAGGGTAGTAGTCCATCTAATAGAATAATACTTACTAAAAGGGGTGGCGCTCACAAGCCGGATTCCGGGTGTGCAGTACCATTCATAATTAAACATACTAATTAGTTCAGTGTCTAAAGCTGTCCAACACGTGGAGTCCTTGGGTATGTGAAAAGTAGTTTGCCACTGTTTTTTACTTGCCCTGAGCTCTTGACTGCTTGTTGATGTGGAAAAGTCGTGCGCAAGTGCGCTGCACAGCAACGTGGCATGCATCAATTGGCCACCCCTTGAAGTAACGGAGACCCATCCCTAATGAGGCCACTTTTGGCCAGGTGTCGGGTGATTGCCCCAGTCGCTGTACTGTGGTTTCATTTCTAGGCATACGCTTCTTCTGTGTCTAGTGCCATCAGTTGTTGGGTTCAGCACACTCTTCTCTGGGTCACGCGATATCTGTTTACTATCAGCAGGTTAATGGCCTCTTCCCCTCTTCTGCTTCGCCCCTCTCTCCCCCTCTTTGTGTGTAGTGGGTCGGGTGTCGGTGTATGGAGTCATTTCATCTCGATTCTGCTGTGCCGCCTTCCCATCGTTTCTTCTCAGCAGGGGAGGAGAGTTTTGGAAGGGAAGTGTATGAGAAGATATTGTTTTTCTTTCGAACCTAGACCTTCCCTGTTTGAGGGCAGCTTACATACCAAGTACTGACTGAAAATTCTTTAAACAGAGGGTTGCGCAATAAGCAGTTTGCACAAGGTATTTTTAAGTTCGTTAAATTTTTATCTTTGTCCTCAAGAATAAAAGAAAGTGAAGTTAACAAATGTTTATAAAATAATCCCACTCACAAAGGATTGGAAATGGGGAAGTTTACCATGGCACCTGCAGGACGAATTTAACTGGTCTGGTTTTCAGCCAGCGGTGTCGCATGGTTAACAGCTTATGTGTTAAAAGGTGTGAGTAATTAAGAAAAAAATTTTACTACACCCTACACTACTCCTGGGTTATTCCCGTAAAGAAAAGAGATAGAACACAATGAGCAACTCTTTTGAAAGGTACACACTAGATATTATTCTTTTGCGCTACTGACAGCGACTTACATTACATTTACATTTCTTACTCTCAAAGCTAATACATTTCTCTCAACTAGCAAATCTGAATCTAATCCTAACAGGGGTTTCCTCTTTAAAGAAAAGTTATGTCTTTCTTTACGCTCTCTGCGTAAACACAATTCATTCAATTTGACAACTACTGTAATTTTAATTCTCACTAGGGTTTCACAGCTGTGAAAAGTATACTTACATTTTCCTATGCTAACAAGGGTTTTCTAGTGACACATTCTCTACACACTATTTGCAATTTGCATTTTTTTTAAAAGTTTACACAGTTACTTTGGGATAGCGTCTCTTTGGCGCTAATTGCACTTTTACACTTTCAATTTTAAGAAGGTTGGGAATTTCTTGGGCAGCTGGTACGGCATGCTCACAGCGAGCTCTCGCCTCATGTTGCTACTCAAGGTTACAGGGTTCTTTAAACAAATTCGCCTAGGAGGGTTACGTTGTTTATGTTCACGGGTCTGCTCATTGGCTTCGATTCACATTCACACTTCCTATCAGTGCTCACGGGATGCTGTGACGTTACATTAATTTCGTCGTGCTAGATTTCCCAAGAACGACCAAACTTTTTCCGTTCCTCTACTATGCTTACGTTACGTGAGAACTATGGGGAATTTTGGGAGTGTGAAAACATTAACTTTCCAGTCTGCTTGTGGGTTTGACTATGTTATTTGTCCTCCGCGGAAACATAACTTTTTTTTTCTCTGAGAAACTAGGAACCAAGTTCTTATAAGACATCATAAACAATTTTGATATTTCTACGTTACTGTGTCCATTGATAGGAGGTAGTCTGCAATTAATTACAGCACTTATTAATGCGTGGGACCTCGGTTCCTACTAATGCAATTCCTGAATTCTTAACATTTAAAAAAAACTTTAACAATTTACAGACGTACATAATTGTTACGAAAATTACTTTTGATACTATTGGGAAGGGGGGGGGGGGGGAGGGTGCAGGTACTTCCATTCCACTGCCTACTCTATCAGGTTAGGATTTTGGTATGGGGTGTCTTTTGTCACCTAAACTTCCATACTAAGCTGACTAATGATCTCTTGTATTCTCGTTACTTAACTTTTGGCATTTCAATCACTATCACTCCCTACCTACTATTTGTTGGTTTAGCTAAAAGTCTCTAGTGAAGGGGAGTGATAGTTCAGATTCTGCGATCTGCCAGGCACTCGCTCAGAAGCTGATGGTGCTGGACGTTGGCGCTTGGTGTTACGTTGCTTCAGCGGGCGTTCTCATTTGCGGGGCACTGCAGTAAGAGCGGCAGGCCAACTTTACGTGGTAGACGCCCTCCATGGCATCTCTCTTTTACGTCCGGGGATGTGGTGCGTGTGTCTTGCACGCAGTGGCATTGCTCGTGACGTCGCAACAGAAATAGGTGATCGTTCAGGTACAGCGGCCTGGATGTGGGTGACATCTGCTTTAGGGACATTTTCTTGGATACTGGTGGCGTCTGCTTCGTGGACAACGGTTGTGGCTTTTGTGGCAGTGGGCCGATGTTTTCTCACGGCAGTTACGTTGGTCATTAGTGCACAGTACTCATGTAAACTGACCGCTCCAGGCGATGGAGGGGCTGCGTGGGCAGACGTAACGCTCACGGGCTTCCGGTAAAACCTGTGCGTCATGTTTCTCCTCCTCTCCAGCCTTTCTCTGTGATTCACTGATGTCGGTCGCCATGTTGACTGACGTATCCATTATGGTTGAGGGCTGTGACAGGCTTTCTTCCTTCACCCATCCACTCTCTCCATTCTTGCCGGGAAAGGGGTAGGATGGGTAAGGCAGCAGGGCGTGAGACATTTCCCTATTCTGGAGGGGATCCTCTGTCTCTGGGGGTGGGGTTGCTGGAACAGATCCTGGCGGGAGCGGGTATGCAGCCACGTCCAGGTCTTCGTCAGGGGTGGGTGCTTCTTCCGCTGCGGGAAAGAAGGCCAGGGAGAAGCGTTCACAGCGTGGGGATGACGTCTCATAAGTTTCCTGGCGATTAACAGCCAGGGGAGAGGTAAGGAGGGGGATGAGGGGTGTTTGTGGCCTATCTGCCGTACTCTCGGGGATGGTTGGAGGTTCACACACCTCCACTAGCGTATTAGTAACAGGTTGACCCACTGATGACGAGATTGATTGGCTGGGGTCATGCCACGATTGCTCTGGGAAGATAAGTGGTGGTGTCCACAGAGGTTTGATGATGAAGAGGTACTCGGACGGGGCATAACTTGGGGTCTCGTAGGGTAACAACCTCCTCTGGAAGTTCTCTGTCAGGTACCAGGGGGTGTGGTAGGTCGGGGGAGGGGGAGTGTCTACCCTTCCCGAATCCAGTGCTGATGAACTACTGGTTCCGGCTTGAGGAGGGTGCTTTGCCCGCCTCGGGGTGTCCAGGATTTAGTTCCCACATAGTAGGATCCCGTCCCTGCTTGGTTCGCGTTCAGGCCATGATGTTGACGGTATTGGGTTTGAGGCTACACATGGATTGAGGTGCACATACATTTGGCGGAGGATGAGTCACCTCCTTTTCATAGCGGTATGATTTGCTTCCCTGTTTCCGTGCCCGCCAAAGGGCACACAGGTGTCAGGCCTGCATGGCTGCGCGTTCACGGGTGGGAAGGATAACTGCGTGTCTCCTGGGGTTGCAGCGTCGGGCAGTCCCAGTTGAAATGCCAGCTCGGGTAATGCTAGCCGCGTGACAAGGGGACGACGGGGTTCAACAAGGTCGAGTATCGCTCTGCGGGTGGTCTGGGGAAGGGGCCTGGGCCGGTGTCCTTAATGGTGCGTGCCATAGGGGTCTTCCCGGGGAGGGGGCGGTAATTAATCTTGAGTTCCCACAACATCTCGGCTAGCTCTCCTACTGTCTGCGGTCTTGGAGTTAATAGGAGGTTCCGGAGCAAGGGCAGGATGGTGGTTATGCGCTTGACTCAATGTCCTTCTGTTTGCTCACTACGACTCATCGTCTGAGTACCTACTTACATTTGCTACAGATGTGAGTGACATGTTGCTTACCCTACAGGCAACACGAACTTATGAACGAATTCTCTTCACCTGAAAGATATGTAATCCGGAAGGCACACCCCCTCCCCCTTCTCCCGCTGAAAGCCAACAAGCTGCCTAGATCTCGGGCAAGGCCGAGTGCTACCGACAAGGCACGAAGCAGAAATGCTGACCAGAGAATTCCCATGCCAACCAGGGCAGAAGGACGTCACGCCTTCCCTGCACCCAGTGCCGGCAGCCTACAAGATTCCACTACATAAGTCAGGACGCTGCCAAGCTCAGGAGTCATTCTTACACATCCTCTCTCGCAATATCCAGCATTGACTCAGTGCTGTGACCTCCGGAGCTACTTACTACGTCTTGACGACCAACAAACACAAACATACGCATTCAACTTCACTTTGTCTCCTCTAGACACCTTTTACTTAGCAGTTTAACGTTAACTAATTTGTATTTGTCTAAAACCAGCTATTCCCCTTTTTAACTTAGAACTAGGTCGCCTACACCTGGATCCGCACGTACCTTCATTCCTCCACCATCTCGTGTTTATTGAACATTCAATACAAACTCATAGTTCTCTACCTTTCTGTTTTTCATCTCCAGGGTATTTGGTTGTATTAATGGTTGGAGACAGAATACGCCATGCACTGCCAACAGGAAACAGGAAGTTTGTTTAAAACAAGTTAGCCTGACTGTGGAACACTTTCAGGTGTCTGCACATCAGAAGACATACATATTAGATGGCTACCTGTTTCTTCCCTGACACACATTAGCAATAAGTCAGTACTCGTGGGGGAGAAACAGCGATGCCACAACTACTAGAATCACCTTCGCATCGAGAGGGCGACAGACTCAGGTTATTTCTCACCATTCGCACTAAGTCAGTGCGTAGCGACCGTAGCCTGAAGTTTTGACGTTCAACCTAGTGTGAACGCACAACCAGCAGAGACTTGGCTGTCTCCATGGCTCCACATCCCTATTCAGCTCGCATAGTGTGAGGGATCAGTGGGGACCCTTATAGAGCTCGTGCCAGGAAGTCACTATTAGGGTTACACTGACAAACCTTCCTGTCTAAGTGCATCACGTAGGCTGTCGAACTATTTGCCCTATGCCTCAGGAGAAGACGAGTGGTAGGAAACGTAGGGAACAATTCCTGGCTCACTCTGCTCTTAAACCGTGGATCATACAACCACGTCCTACACTGGAGAAGCAGGTGGAATGGGACAGCGCCGCCAAACTTACACGTCAGGCAGTCGCGCCTGCTCTGGTTCTGGTAATTGACTTCCTACCTTGTATCTGCATACATCCTAAGTGTCACCCTGTGGTAAAAAAGTTTCTGACCATAAACAAAGTGCGACTAGGCTGGGACGTCAACTTTTAGACCAACGAAGCATGGCTGTGGAATCTCCGGTCCGGCCTAGACTGAATTTGCCGCATCTAGGTGAAAAATACTCCAACAAAATGCCCAAGAAGAAGGAGTGAGTAAGTACTAACCAACACCCCTCGCCTCACGCAGACTATCTAACCGAAACTACCCACCTTTTGGTCTAGTGGACAAAATCCTCGACCATCGTGCTAAGACAGTCTAATTGGGCATGTGTCAAGAGATTTGCTGGTGCCCAACGTGGGGCGTCAATCAATTAGTTGTGTGCAATAAACGGCACAAACTAGACCAACCATACCCTGAGAAATAAGAGTCGAAACAATCGGTCATGCAGACTTCGAGGAGTCCCCAAACATACCCATGCCGCCCTTAACAGATAACATGTCAGACGCTGATGTCAATGCTGAAACCAGCGAAAACATAACGTGCAAGACTCATCCGACATACAGTGTAGCCATGCAGACTGTCCAAGCCATGGCACACTAAGAATAGAAAGTACCTATTGCACGAAACTCTATTATTATGCCTGCATATGCTGGCCTGAAGAAAGCAGAGACACAGACAGATTAGAGTACCACTGAACAGCTTGTCGTCAAGAACCCACGGGTTTCTGCAATGAGATTACGTGTCCCAGTTGAGGCACAAACCGCATCCGATGCACAACATGCAGTGAGCCTTATCACCACCTATGTATAGGGTGGTCAGACAAACATGTCTCTATGCCCGGGATGGCCTACCGGTGCGAGAGATGCAGAAGAAAGCACATCTCTCACTCCCACAGATCTAAGCTATCCTGGATATATATACAACCCGGAATGGCACCTGGCCATTCAGCAACCGGTAAAGACAACAACATTAAGATTATTGACTGCAAGTCGCTCAAACGAAGGCCCAGTAGCAATATTGCAGGAATGCGGAAAAGAATTCAAAGAAACAGACCTGCCACCAAAACAATGGGTCGACAGGCCACAACTACATTTGAAGGGCCTCGCTCTCAAATGGTGGGAAAGATACGGAAAATTCTTCACAGAATGGAAGAAGTTCAGTAATCAGATAGCGGCGGAATTCACTGGCGAGGAGGTGTTGACTAGAGTAACGACACAGTTTTATAGCCAGACCCAGGTACTCAACGAAGAAGCGGAAATATTCATACGAAGGAAGGAACAAATGTTTTGAAGTGTGTTTCCCGGAGAAGACGAAACTACCGCTGTTCGTTCCATCGGTCGAATGTTACTGCAGATTCTCAGGAATGTACTCCTGACGGCTAGACCCACTACCTTGGATGAATTACTTGATCGAGCCCGAGAAGCTGAGCAAAACATTGCAGCATAGAAGAGCCTCGAAAAGCCATTATCAGCCAAGGTCCCTGAGATATGAGCACACCAAACCAAGTTGACAAAATGCAGTCAAATATCCCAACACGACCAGCTGGAAACCTAACTCCCGGAACCAAGCCGGGAAACGCAGACACCAGGGTACGAATGAAGCGGGCGACCATCCAGGGTTTACAAGGGCCCATCCTCCATTGATTAAGTGAGGAAGTACCAATCCCCATATCCCCCCCACATAGAGGTGGAGGTAAATAATGACAGGTACTTGCCTTACTTGACTTGACAGCCACTGGAAATTTTATCAGGAGGAATTTGTTACCAAAAAACCAGCTCGCCGAACTAAGACAGCAAACCAAAAGAGTAAGAATGGCGCAAGCGACTCCACTCTGAACGTAACGAGCCGAAATACCCTGAATATAATAATTCAAAGTATTACTACACAGACTGAATTTATTGTATCACCAACCATGACCAAATCAGTAAAACTAGGGTGCCTGAGGCTCATCTGCCATCAATACATTCTAGATCACGGACAATGAAGAGCCTATCTCAGAGAAACCAACCAGATCACTGTAAACTGGGATCAAAACCCAGATGAAATCCCGCCAATGCCCACTGACCCAATGAGCATTAATGAAGAGCTCGAAGAACCAGAGTTCTATCAACTAAAAGCTGTACTAGATGAGCACAACTGAGCATTCGGACAAGTAGGACTTCTACAACAAACACGTTCCATGCGACATGAAATATGGCCTACACCTGACATTCTAGTCTACAACCATCCCTACCGAGAGTCAGCACGCCGCTATGACCTCATCATGGATCAGGTCGACATGAAGGACCAGGGGATCGTGGAGTAAAAAATTACACATATAACTCACATGTGGTCCTTGTACCTAAGAAAGACAGGAAATAGCGATTTTGCGTAAATTACAAATCGCTAAATGAAGTCACCCACCCGATAGTTCCCCAGCTATAGACTTGTCTAATACACGAGATATTGGCAAAGTCAAAATATTCAGTACTCTCAACATGAAGTCTGGATACTGGCAGATTGCGGTCCACCAGGACAGTTGGAAATATACAGCCTTTATGACACCCGAGGGCGAAACCCTTTGATTTTGAGTGATGCCATTCAACTTGAAAAACCCCCTGCAACATTACAACGGTTAATGTCTGCGGAGTAATTAACAGGTTATATTGGTGAGTTCTGTTTCGCCTATCTCGATGATGTAATAGTTTATTCTAATATCTGGGAGGAACATCTAGGCCATCTGCAACGAGTATTGGAAAGACTCGAATTACACGGAATGACTTGCAAGCTGTCAAAAAGCTTCTTCGGCAATCATCAATAGATTGTCTGGGACACGTCATATCACACGAGGGAAACTTTCCACAACACAGTCCAATACGAGCAATAGAAGAAGCAGAAGAACCTTCAAATAAGCGACAGCTATGACGGTACCTGGGTCTATGTAATTGGCTACGAGACTTTGTTCCAAATATTGCGGAATATACAGCACCGCTACATCCACTCCTCGAGAAAGATACCCGTTGGTGATGTGGCCCGGAACAACAACGAGCGTTTTCCGACTTGAAGAACAGCTTCAAGAATATCCAGCCACTCCATCGACCACAAGGAGACAAGCCCTTAATACTACAAACGGACGTGTGTCTGAATGCCCTAATCACAGTAGTATTATACAGGCAAGACATAGGACAAACTCATGTGATAGTGTATGCATCCACTCGGTTAAACGAGACCGAGCAGCGCTACCACATCAATGAGCTGGAGTGTCTGGCCATTATCTGGGCCGTAAAGAATAACAGGTATTATCTCGAAGGGCAACACTTCATTCTACAGACAGACTCTAAAGCCCTACAATGGCTACACAACTCTCAGAATTCGAAGGCCAAGCTCGGCCGGTGGGACATGTTCCTTACTGAGTTCGACTTTGAGGTCCAGCATTGCCCAGGTAAGATGAACGACCTGCCAGATGCCCTGTATCGTTCTCTGACATTGGAGGAGAAAGCTGAGGAAGAAATGGAGAAAATGTCTCCCCCCTCTCAGGTCGAAAGGTGTTTGGAAGAACAAATTTGACTTCTTCAACTTCAAATAACTCACCAATAAATAACCTTGAACCAGCTGGAGGACCGCGACATCCGACGCCTACTACAGGAACAGGCCCAACAGTTTGTACCATGGGATGACGTCGTGTGGACGAGTAGTGGGCAGCCAATACGCAGTGGAAGGTCTGGGTTCCACCACAACTAAGCGCTCATATATGCGGGCACAATCATGACTATCCCCAAGCTGGTCACCCGCGTACTAGGGAAACCCTGCTGGATATTAAAACCCGTAACAATTGGGACGGGATAAGCCGCAATGTCCGGCCGCACGCCAGAAACTGCATCACGTGCTGCCACGGTAAAACCTACCCGGTTCCTCCTCCCACTGCAAAACCACGGAGACCCAAGACGGCCTGGACCCACATCACCACCCATCTGACGGGCCCGTATCCACGTAGCACAAAAGGAAACCACTACAAACTTGTGGTCACAGATCAATTTTCAAGATGGGTAGACACATTTTCTCTACCCAGCCAAGAAATCATCCCAATCATGTGGAAAATGATGAGATTTTCGCACTATGGGGTTATCCGAAAGCCATACTGACAGATAATGGTACACAGTTTACGAGTCATCAATGGTAAACCGCCTGTCAAGAGTGGGGGGTAGAGACCTGGACTACCCCTCCCTACCATCCCCAAGCCAACCCCACTGAACGGAGGAACCAGATCAAGAAGTGCCTCCGTATCAGTGTGGGAAATGATCATAAGCATTGGGATAAGCACATCCCTACTATCCTGTTTGCCCTTCGATACCGTACCAACGAGGCTGTAGACACCAGTCTGAGCATTCTACTCCTGGGACAGACATTACGCCGACCGGGTGACACAGTGAAAAAGTGAACCTACTGATATGCCTCAACCTGAGGGTACCCGGCTAGAAGCCTTGACCTGTACCACGCATGCCCAGAAAGCCCAGGCTGCCTACATTTCTAAAAAATTCCCCCAACCGGAACAGGGAAAAGAGAGTTTAACTTAGGGGAAGCCGTCCTGCAAAATCACCCTCTCAGCAAATCCAGCAAGCAATTCAGCACTGGCCTTGCTAAAAATGAGATGGACCGTACCGCATCATGGGCAAGCGTGACAAAACCTACTGGGCCGAAGATATACGCGGACGGATCCGGAAGGCCACCCGACGCCAGACATGTCCATACCCATAGGACATGCAGATACTTGGGGATGAAGATGAACCCCCACCCAAAAGGGTAGCACCCGATACAGAGCTAGGCACCTCGACGAGACCCGAGCCAACGCCCTTCATTATTGACAAAGCTCCTATTTACGGTGCGCTATGGAAACCAGAGGTAGAATGACGCCAAGGAGCATTCTCCGTCAAATCAATGCCCTCGATGCAATGCAGCTATGCCGAGAAGATCGCAACCAAAAAAAATCCAGCTGCTCCGAATTATCCTGGTGGAGTCCACGTGACAGAGAACCCCGTTAAACACCACCAGCCGATCAAGCCGCATTAGCGAGCAATAGGAAGCACCTTCCGTAAGAGGGGAAGGAATCACCCCAGCGCCTACCTCTCTACCTAGTACAACAGCGCAGCCAGAAGTCAAGGCCATTCCAATTTCGATGATGTCGACATCTGGCTCCGACGAAGAAGTACAAGACGACACCAGACCACCAGAACGTTGAGCTCCGATAAAAGTGCTCCGCCCCAATCACCTGCCACGGAGGAAGATCTGCCAACCTGGACGTCGAGCTCGGACAAGAGTGCTCTGTCCCAACTGCCTGTCACACAACAAACTTTGCCACCCGGGGTGTCGAGCTGCCAAATTGGAAGTGCTCCACACCGCCATCTTGCTATGCGAGAGGCCGCTTTCATCGAGAACACCGATGCCACCCACTACCTCTCAACAGGCACATCACCTGCAGGGGAGGTCAAGGTGAATCTCCCTTCCACTTCCTCGTCCCAGGACTTAGCTACTGAGACCGTCGATGGTGCCCACGACCTGGTAACACAACAAGCTGTGCTGCCCACAGTCGGGGTCGAGATCTTTCTCTCTCTCAATGCCCCATCAGAGAAACATCCTGCCCTATGGGTAGGAATCCATGCAATCAGGGTGGAGGGCTTGACACTCCCCTGCACTGCCTCAAGGTCCCCTGAACGAGTGCCCTCCCAATTTGTTGTGGCAGAAGCAGACGCCATGATGCCCCAGGCTGCTCCACAATGCCTGATGCCCCCACGTACCGCCAAGGCCGCTCATATGCCTGACTGGTACCAGGAATCGCCATGGAGACCTATAACCAGTTACATGTGGCTGTACCCTCTGTACGCTGCCCCTCTTCCAAGAGGGAGATCCACTTGAGGTGAGTCTGAAGATCGTCAGTAGGTGCGCGAATATTAAAGGCAGTGCAGTAGCCGTAAACCGCTACTACATGCATGTGAAAAAAGGACTCGTAATAGACCGGTCACATGAACCACATTTAATTTAGTCGGAAGCCAAAGATAGTGACGTAAGCATAACAATCAATTTAGGCTAAATTAAAAATTAAAAAACAGTACTAATACAAGTATAAAGAAACTACGAGGTAAAAGCACCCATAATTAGTCACTCGACTATGTGTTAATTAACTTTTTAATGTAGCCATAAACAGCTGTACAACAGTAACTTCTTTATAGACATATTACACATTGAGGTTCCAGTGTTTTTAGAGGCAGACAGCCCACTTAAGTAAGTAGCATTACAAATAGATGCTCACCGTAGTGACAGTAATGGCTACTATATGTGAATCACTTAAAGACGCTCACCACAGTGCTAGTGATTAAGTTGAAGGCAGAGACTTCGATATAACAAAGACATTTTAGCTTTTTTTCTTTTTGAATATTCATCACTTAAATTTGACTTGATGTGTAGGTAAACCTATAAATGTAATAATACGTTTTTGCAGTGTACTTGTGAAGATCGCTTACATGAAGAATGCCTTAGTGTAAGAGTGTATTTTCAGCACTTACTAGCTGTTTGACGTACAATATAAGATGGAATCCTGAAAGGGATAGTTAGGTTAATTTTTCCATGCTTCTCAGCGTTAAATCTGATTTGATGTGTAGGCACACAATTAAATATCTTAATTCGTTTTGAAAGTGTATATGTAAAGATCGCCTACAAGAAAAATGCCATTTTGTAGGAGGTTATTTGTATATTATGCTTGATATGCTTATATTTTGTGAGTGCTTTTGTTTGCAAAATCTTGCGCACCTACTCAGTATAAACCCAAAGACTCTGAGTGTCCAAGATCTCCAAATCTGGTGCAAGATATTTTTAACTTCCATTTTTGAGTGTTTATGTATACTGTATTAAGTGACCAATGTGCGCAAAATTTGCTGTCCAAGGCTCTGAGGTATAGATATGCAGTTGGGTATTAGGACGTCGCAGAGGGTAGGTGAGGGAACACCGGACCCCAGGAGCATCTACGTGTATTTTCAGACTTAAAGCCTTCTGCAAGCTCCGTCTCCTGTGAGTCCTCAGCGCGGTTTTCTATTACACCTGACAACAAGTTTCACTGACACAAATAATTAACAAAATAAATAAACAAGGAACTAATAATAAAATAACAGTACTCAATAAATTCAGGTTTTACGTAATATTTATTATTACGATTTTTGGAAAGTGGGAAAAGCCCAGTTCGATTTTACAAGGTTAGCTAAAGATTAAATATTGTCATATAAATTATTCAGGCGAAGATGAGAATGGTAAATAAAAAAGATTACGTTACCTTAATTACGTAAGTCTACACTATTTAGTCTTTACAGTCTCTCCTCGAGAAAGGGGGTTCGTCCAGAAGGGAAAAATGTTGCGACAACCTGCTTCCATGGAGTTGAGGAATCTGACTGGGGTAAAGGGGTTGCAGGGTATAAGGCATCAGGTTACCTCTAGAGTCTTCGGGTGCAGGAAGAGCCCTCTTCAGGCTGCTGGAAGTTTTCAAGCTGCTGGAGCGGTTGAAGCCATTTCCAGGCTGCAGGAGAAGAGAGAGGTCTTTGCAGGCCAAGGAGTGCTCGCTGACCTATGCGGGCAGTGAGCCTGGCATCTCAGGTTAGGGATGTGCTCGTGCCTCCTTATATAGTGAAAAACTTCTTTATTAGTAATCTCCCGGGGGTGCAGGGTAGCGTAGCCTTTCATTGCAAAGGTTGTTTTATCAGTGGTGCAGCGCAGCCATTCATTTCTTATCTTCCTGCGTGGAGGCAACGACAAATTTATCCACTTCGGCCCAAGGCTGGTGGGTGTGATGTCACAGGGCAGCAGAGGTGCAGCGAACCTGCGGTGTCACTGGAACTTCTTCCTCAGATATTTTCAGGGTAGTGGTCCTTCTAATAAAAATATATTTATTAAAAGGTGTGGTGCTCACATGCTGGATTCTGGGTGGGGAGTATAATTCATAACTAAACGCGGTAATTAGTTCCATGTCTGAAGCTGTCCAACGCATGGAGTCCTTCAGTGGGTATGTGAAAAGTAGTTTGCCACTGTTCTTGACTTGCCCCAAGCTCTTGCCAGCTTGTTGATGGGGCAGTCAATCGTAGAGTGCGCAAGTGCGCTGCACAGCAATGTGGCATGCGTCAACCTTGCTTGTACAACTATGTTGTGTTTGCCTAAAGGAATATGCCATTTAACATTTATGACATACTGAGATTGAATAAATAGGTACTGAAGTTAAGGTGGCCGCCTGGTTGAAGGAATTTTGCAGTCTTGCCGTCAATAACGCACCTCTACGAGACTTTCAGATGTTAACTTCTCCCCAACCTGAAATTGAAATTTCCTGAAATTTGTTATCAGATGTAATGAAAGTGCTTGAAAATGAGTTCATCCTCTACATATGCTAGTTTTATAAAACCTGAAAACTGGCTACATGATGTCCCAATTGCAGACATCCATGATGTGGAAACTGAATAAATTATATTTCGCCTTACAGCTTTTAAATAAATTTTTCGACTGACACAATGTGTATTACCTACTTGCAAGCCTTAGTATATATTATGTGAGTACACTTTAAAAAGCTCTAAGGGTATGCAGTTACTATGTGGAAATAGTATATATGTGGTTACATATTAATGTGAGTGGGTATATTATAAACAACCATACTCCCCCTCAACCATATACTGGTGAACATGGCTCAGTGCAATGTTGGCAAATACAGGAAGCTCAGCTTGACATGGGATGAAACATTGGTGTGCAGTGTTTTGTGCTGGTGTAGGCATTAGTAACAGGCCAAACTTTCTCTGCATGCAGCATACTTTGACTCAGTATACATATATGCTTGCTTAGCAAGATATGCATTATTATATGATATACATATGTAAATATACACAGTATAAATATAGGTAAGGGTGGTCTCAGCTACCATAATTTTTGTCTCACTTGAGTGCATGAACTTTCTGGTCAAGTAGAAAACAGTGCTATCAGCCATTAAGTTTGAAGATAGGTGATCACAGGGTGAATTTCCCCCACTGGAAAGGAAGAGATGCCTGGGTGAAAGTGCTTACTTATGAGGTCCTACATAGTTATAACCTCCAGAAAACATCATAAGATTTTTACCAACATATCACTGTAATTCACACTGCACGTAAATACACAATGAAAACACAAGCTGCACATGTCTCCTTTAATCTCACAAGCATTAAAATGTTATGCCACAGGACTATAGTAATCAATTATGCATACACTCACCACTTCCTGTAGTGCATACTGAGCACTCCTGTTCAGTATTTGACCATTCAGGGCCACTGTAGAGCATCCATTGAAGTAAATCCTCTGGCCATCACAGCCGCGCAGATTGCTGAACATATAGCAGCCTCCACACTATGGATGACCATCAAACATTCAACTACTTAAATATTTTTAAGAGATAGAGTTACTCAGAACTTTTTAACATAACTTCAAGATAAGACACAATAATTCTGTTTATATGTGAATATGGCTTATTATAATTAGGTGGGTAAGCAAAAATTTAAACATACAGTAACACAAAAAGATACCTAGATCAAAAATTACATAAGTTGATACTTTAAAAACATTTTTCTTATGCCTCCTTTCCCTTTCATTTCACCCATTCTAGGAAGTTCAACATGTTTGCTCTTAGAATAGCACAGTACTACAAGAGAGAGTGCATAAATTACACAATAAACTGTAATGTGTCACCCTTTGTGGCAGAAGCTGAAACGTACATCCTAAAATGTTGTACACACATAATAGATGGAAAATGTCCTATTTAAAATACAAGAACATGAAAGCGTAGGGAACAAAGAAATTGATTGGCATTTGTTACCAATTAAGTGACCAGCTGTATCTTGCTATGATGTGAATACACATTTGAAAAAATATATTTCATGACAATATTATGTTTGTATAATATAAATAAATAAATATAAAAAAAACTTCCTTGATTTTTTAAAATCTGTGGCTGTTTTAAGACAATCAAATACCATAAACAGCTTCTATGGAAAGATTTATTTACTTGTAAGTTAGCAAAAGTGACATGACAGTAAACTAACTTTATAAGGAGTTCACTCAACTTTTTCAGATGGCAGTCTGTTCCTGTATATAAAGCATTTTACACTGTGTGGTTACTTTTCTGTCATCAAATACTGTAATAAAATCAATGTAACAGTGATACTGTAGGGCACGAAAAATTAAAGCTCCTGAAAAACTTAACACTAAAGGAGAGACTTCCTCCCCAGCTATTACCTTCATTGTTGCTGACTTGACAAGGTCAACTGTGACATATGCTTTCCGAAGTTGCATGTGTGATCCAGAACCGTTGACAATTAACTCTACTCCATCCAACGACATCGGGATATGAGAACTTCAAAACAAACAAAAATATAATTATTTTACAAGTGGCATGATATATACCAATAATATGTCAGAGATATTTTTAATTCTCATACAAACTATTCAATCTCTCACTTCAATTATCATTTTCAGTCACGAAAATTTGAATAAATTTTTATAACATATGTTTTAAAACACATCATTGAAAATTCAAAGCCAGTGTGGTATGCTTGAGCATTACAACATACTATATTTTGGTGGGTTTTCATACCAAGCAGATAATATATGTGTATTTTCTAGGGTACATTTTTTTAAAGCTGGAAATACTTGGAAGCATTTTTTTAAAATAAAGTAAAATTTACCATCACTTTGATTAAACATTAAAGAAACTCACATTATATGAAACACTTTTAAATATAATAATAACCAAATTACAATATTTTCTGTAAATAAATATTTGTTCATATTACAATCTGTATTTCTTGTTTCCTGAGGTTGTGAAGAACTACATACATGCTAATGTTAGAGTCACAAAAAAATCCAACTTTCGCAGAATTGGGTATTGATAATGAATAAAAATGTTTTCAAGTGTTGTTTAATGCCTTATGGTTACTAGTAGCTTAAAAATATTACGGTTACTAGTAGCTTAAAAATTTTTCAGTTACTAGTAGCCTAAAAATGTTAACTTTGGCAACATCCAGGCAATTATTATTACAACGCCTACAAGAACAAGACTAATAAACATAGTGATGAATATGTCTACTGGGAACATAAACAATGTCAGAGAACTTTGCAACAGAACTTCACTCAATTATCTCTCATATCCACTGCCTCCAGTATTCGCAAGAGGATTCTGATGTTTCGAACATTCAAAATTGTTTTGAATGTTTTACGTTGAAGTTGTCTAGTCAATTTATGGGGGTGGAAAAATACACCACTAAAATGTAAACTGGTTTTAATATCTACATCATAACTAATGTTATATTGGTATTTCAATCATCATTTAAAAAAAGGGTTCAAAATTTAGGGAAAATCTGTACGCCTGCACAAATAACCATTAATGAGAAATTTCATACAATGAAACGGGGCACTGTATTATGTGTGTATATATTTAGTACAACTTCTATGGATAATTTTTTGAGACTAAATAAACAACAATGATACACACAAATAAACAATAGAACAAGGACTTGCCCTTAGATTTTGTTCCTAAAGTACAGAAAGTCAGATTACAGAAGAAATCCAATTTAACATGATTAGGTATAACACAGCACCAACAGTAATACTTCCTCTTTCAAGCCAATGTCAGGTTGTCCAAAAAGTGATGAGGAAGAGTATGTGTCAGTGATGGACTGAAATGCGTGACTGAAAGGAGAGGGGCGGGGAATCCTACAAGTCTTTTATGAGAAAGAAAAACTTTGGCTGTAATTTTGCTGTTACCATTTGCTACCTCACTTCACTTATCTTTCCTTTTGCTCCCCCTCCAGATGAAGGTGAAAACAATTTTATCCCTTCCATGCCTAACCCATCTGTCAAGTTGAAGATACTTCTCTAACAGCAGAAAGGCATCTTCATCTTTTCCTGATGCTTCTTCCTCATTATTATTGTCTACTCCGCATCATCATGTGCGCATCACATGCCCCCGAAGGAGTCGAACACCACAATGATAGGAAGTCATTTCATCGTCCCCGCCACTTGTACACCCGCTGAGAGGAAGCCACAGGCATGCAAGAGTTTGCCGCTAAGTGAGCGGCAGATACCATTTGCAACCACACCAAACGTCTCTGCCGCCACCCTGCCAAGAGATGGTAACCGCAGCACCACTAACCGGCTTGAACATAAGGGTGTGGTGGCCGAAGATTACTGAAGCGAACGAGGCATGCAGGAACCCACCACCCGAGGGAAATATAATGCAGTACACCCGGCAGAAACGCCAGTTGTTCATGTAGCTCACCTAAGCACAAGTCGTGCTCAGGCTCTCTACTACACAACCACAGTCCTCCTGAAGACTCTCCAAGCCCTTCCAGTCTTCTTCCAGTTCTTCAGCCAATGATGCCTTCCCCACTGCAGCAGCCAAAGAGTCATTGCTACCCCTGATACTCGCCATCAAGAGTCACCACACGTGGTGCCCCGGGTCCATTCAGGGCTACAAGCCACAATTAGGGTTCAGCTGTTTTCACAACTACTTAATTGTCAGCTCTAGTCTGCTCTTCAAGCCAGGCTCCTCAAGCTGGCAGGCTCATTCACCTGTCTTGGTCTTGTACAAAGTCCGATGAACACCTAATGTTTGCAGTGGTAGGAGGGCATACGGGTCACTGTGTTTCTATTCTCAAGGGAATAAAACACGTACTCTAGCTAACTTCAGACTTTCCTTGCTTTGTAGTGAACATGTGGCTTTTCCTTAACCTGGTAAGCGTCACCCTCGAAGGGAGCGGCAGGGGACTGTGAATTAGCAACAGTTTCTGATGTAGAGTACGACTACAGGCAGCCCCTAAACAGGACTGCACATACAGCACACACAGAAGAAGTTCGACGGCCACTCATACTGTGGGCCTGGTATGTAAAGGTACCTGGTACACAAGTACAAGTATGATAGAACCTCAACCACCAGAAAGACACACGACAAAGCATCTGGGCCAACTACGTAAGCTAACCCATTCCCTCCAGAGCGTATAAATTTGTTGGAGGGGGTGCCAGGCCTGAAGAGGTTTGACCCAGGTACTTCTGGAGTACACATTAGCTAGGGGTTTGTTGCCTGCCGCACTCTACAGGATAAACAGTAGCACCTTTCCTGTTCATGATGTTTGCTCACCGACGAGGGTGCAGGAGGAATGCCCGGAGGACAGCTGCTATCCTTGCATCTCACCACACTTTAAGAAAACAACCTGTACCAGAACTCAGCTGTAAGTCCCCACGGCCGGGAAACAGCATAAGCCGCCTGACAACTAGTGTAGTCTCACTCCACTACCCTCCTTGCCAACTTCTTTGGCCTCCCGATTAGGGTTCCCGGAGCTACTCATCAAGCCATCGAACTACTCCACCAGGGGTACACTCTTCCCTTGGAAGTGGTCCCGTTCGACTTGGAGGACACCAGCGAGTTGCCAGCACCAGCCAACCATGTACCAGCTAGTCAGCCGGCACCCAGGTCATTTGTAGGCGCCAACTGAGCCAGCATGCCCAGCCGGAGCCGAAGTCATCAAGCCACGGCCAGCGACTGCCAAAAGGAAGTGAGAGCAATGGTAAGCTAGCCATTGCTGTCACTTCTATACGATGCACCCCACAATATATAAGGGACCAGTGCGAGGCCGACGGGTCATACTAGACACCTCCACAGTAGAGTCCGCCCTCAACATGTGCAACTGACCTGGGGGGGGGGGGCAAAAAAAAAAAAAAAAAAAAAAAAAAAAAAAAAAAAAAAAAAAAAAAAAAAAAAAAAAAAAAAAAAAAAAACACCTTTGTATACATCTAACAGATGTCAAGAATATTTAATAAGAAAAATCAATGCTGTTACAATCTGGTATAAAACGTTGTGTCAGTACCAAATGACGCTTTGAATAATATCACAGAAAAATAAAACTTCCATAAGTAACAGTAGCAGAATAACATTGCAACATATAAACAATAAATCAAATACTAAGACATTACTACTTACTATTCATTTTTATATTTTTCTTTGTCTTTACAGTTTGGCATTAATAAAGAAAGGTGCTGGAGAAGTCAGTTGTGTTGCCACGGGAAAATATGATACTTTAGGAAAGCGCATACTTTTTTCTTTAATAATGGTTAACTCACTGCAATGGCATTACGTATTTTATACCTATAATGACACGTAAAATGAGGGAATATGTTGCTTGGTACACTTGTGACCTGTAGACAGTTTCTCTGCTACAGTTTAAAAACACTGCATTGGCATTATTAATAGGAATGGGCCGATACCACATTTTGCAGATACCAACGATACAGATTCTAAACTAACGATACCGCTGATTACACAGAAGCCGATACCAGTTTTGATGAACACAATCATAATTTTCAATTCTTAATATTTGGAAATACTTTTTATTACTTAATTGTAAATATTCAGTTTTATGAACACTTTATAGCACTCTGTATTAGTCTACAGCATAAAAATGAAATACAACAGAAATTTTAATAATAAATTATAAGATAGACAATTTACCTGAGCAAATAAGTAACTTAACAGTCAAGGAAAAAATGTTACCAGACAATACATCATTAATTACAAATGGATTTCACTAAAGTCAACCTTCAAAACTTCAGGCAGTCTGATGCGGACTATTCACTTGAAACTGAGCGAATTTTTTTTAATTTTTATTAATATTTTCACTTAGTATTCCTTCGTCGGTCAAGCCATACTCAATCTCTTGGTTCAAATTACAACTGATATATTTGCAACAATTTTTGCCAATCACTAGTTTCCACGTCATATTCAGACCTTTAACATTCTAACCAAAACAACAGCCGACAGTTTCCAATAAGAACTACGCCCGTCAAAATTTTGCTTATTTGCTTTCACTCATCACTTTCAATAACAACTGTGTCATAGAAGCTGTGATATGTTTTCATTGCCACCAAATTACGAGTGCAGTAAACGTATAAGAAGAATAAGAATACTAGCTGCTTTCTCACCGTCGCCAACATACAGATGCAGTAAAAACAGTAAAAATTTAAGAAGAAAATAAAACAAAAAATGCTCGCAGGATGTAAACAATACTATCAATAGCATCAGTGGTTGATTAACTGTGTTGTTTTGCATTCACATAGTGTCCAAAAACGAATGATGCAAACAATCTTTGGTGAATGTACCAACAGAAAAAAAAAACGGTAAAATGTAAACAATGGGAACAAATCATCGAAAAAATTGTTCCAAATATATTTTGGGTTTCAGACAGAATACTGATTGATGGATGCAGTAAATTAATGGTTTACGAGATTTAGCATACCGGGTTATTTAACGTTGTGTTAAATAAATTGGTGCTACTAATCTGTAAATAATAATAAGCATGTAGTGTTCAGATGGCGCAGATGCCGATGGTTGTGGTATCGGCCGGTTAAGTATCAGTATCGGTCCATTCCTGATTATTAAATCAAGCGTTTTCCTTATGACACATGGAAAGGAGGGAGAGAACATTTATAAAAACAATTGCAAGTGCGTGCCTGATCCATCTCCTGTGTAATTTTATATTTTTACTTGAGTGTAATTGCCTGCCTCTTGCTTCCACTCAACAGCAATCCAAAAAAGTGTCCTAAAAAGTAGCTTAGGTCATGCAGTAAAATAAATAAAAAGGGTCAAAATAGAAATCCAAGAAAATAGCACCATGAGGTTGCCAATCAATAGAAATCCAAATCATACTCATTGAAGAAAAGATAAAAAACCCAACTTATTACAACACTAGACAATCAAAAACATAGGTAACAACATATGAACTTTCTCAGGAATAATAACAGGACCAAGATGGGTGGAACGGGCATGCTAAAAAAGAGAGGGCGGAAGGTGGAGTTCTATTTATTTTTTGCTGTATGTTACGCTAATCAGTGTCTGCATTGGCTGGCGCTGCTGCCATAGGACAGGGCATGGAATGTGCCACACTGAGCATGTGTAACTCAGCAGACAAGAACAGCATGCAAAAGAGAACTGCACCAGAAGAGATGGCACTGTAGAACAGCTGTCAGGTAAATGACCTTGTTCATGTGCTAGTTACAGTAAATTTTAATGAATTTCTGCTGGTTTTTTTTATTTTCACCATGTGATGCATTGTGCAAGGGCAGAGTCCGTACAACTTGTGTTATTTTTTTAGTGTTATAGCTTTTAAATTGTTTGAATAGAATTCCGCGGATTTTTTTTTTTTTTTTTTTTTTTTTTAAATTATTGACAAATTTTTTTATATTTTCTCACAGTCCCAAAAATTTGTTGGTACGAATGAGATGTCTGTAATAAATGAGTGCCGTATGAATGAGGTTTGAGTGTAGGTACAGGTAGGATTTTTTTATTTGCTAATCCATTTTCTTTCATGGTTGTTCAAAAATTCCTGTGCAAGTATTGAAATGAAACACAGTATTATACTGACATCTTCACACTAGCACAGGGCTATTTTATTAGTTTTCCCATTGGGCCACTTACAAATCATTATAATGCTTCACGAGCCACATTAGATGCTGATAAAATATTTTGTGAATGAGTCTGTCTGATGAGTCTGGCAGACTGCGTGTAGCCCACGGGCCACTAATTGAATAGTCTTGCCACACTATATACATAATAATAGCAAAATGGATAATATTTACACCACTTACCTTTTGGGAATCCATAACTCTTCACAAATCTCAAAGCCAATGCAGGTATCTTTGGTGGAAATAACACCATCCCCAAATGGCACGACTGTCTGGCCGGTGTACGTAGATATCAGCCTGGGCAGGAAATAGTCCTCTAGCTGTCTCTCCTCAATACACGAATCACGTTCATTAGCAACACTATCACTCATATCACTAGAGTATGCACTTAAAATTTAAAAACAGTTTTTGGTGCTTGTTTGACAAGGTACGTTACAATTAGATCTTTAAGCTGTTTTTCTGAGCCTGGGAGCTAAGAATTAAAAAATTTATATAAAATTTATAAACTGACGTTTGATGCCTTTTCCCACTACTAATACGATTTTGCCTCATCACAGTGAATCTAAATGAATATCACTACCAACGGGGTCCTATAAACAGTACACATCTTTCAGAAGTGCTTACAGGATATGCCCTTTGTGCATGGGCTATTTCAGATGCAGAGAAGTGGTACTATTTACCCCACGGTAAAATAAAAACACACATTTCTACCAGCTGGAATGACCTGACCATTAAACCACCAAAACGTTACGCATTACCATAGAGCGCCAGTGGATTGTACCACAATTGCAACACCAGAAGAAGCGCTGAGTTGTACTGCCTCAGCTGAAATTAGTGGCCAGCCAGCGACATCACACACCCAGGGGTGTGTCACGCCACCCCCTTCACCTACAACCAAGGGCAAGCCGGCAAGTATAAATACCGGTACATGACCCTTATTCACCAGTCTGTTTTGTTCTTTCACCACACTCCTGGTGTGGAACCATCAGCAGCAGCTCGCTCCACCACTGTGTGTACTGGGGCCCTCTTCTTCCATCCAGGTCTTCTAGATTTACCAGACGCTCAACTATGCCTTCGCCGACATCTTCAACACTCTCCAGAGACCCTCCGGAGCCAAAGCTCGAATAAGTTGTTGAAAACACGTAAATACCATTGTTTCTTCAGGAACGCCAACACTTACCACTGCCCTTCTGGTGAGTGGTAAATCCCGTTAGTTCCTTCTGGACACCAAGACTAGTTAGTTAAGTCGAGTTGTTTTCATAGCCACTTAATCTTTCTACCTTGCGTAGTTCAGGAACAGGTCACCTTCACCAGCAAACTATAGTTTCAACTTCTGTTCAACTCTTGTTTGATAGGAGGTAGTACGTACCACCGAGTTTATTCCTCCAGGAATAAATAAGTTTTTATCCAAATGTAGAATATTATTTCTAGTGTGTTGTTCTGTTTCCTCATTGGACATCGGTTCCATTAAAGAATAAAGCAGGAGACTGCGAAGTAATAACTTAACCTCAATTTTCAAAACTTAGTGTAGGAAACCGAGTTCCCCTTCAGGGATGCCCGTACATAGAATTCATTCACATTAGAAGGCCACCCATTCTTGGCATACAAGAATGGTAGAGCCACCACCATAGGAATCCATTCCCCAAGGCGGCTAGTTAACCAGTCTAAGTTGTACTTCGTCCACTGCGCTTCTGGTGCCGGAGGAAGTATTTACTTAGTTCGGGGGGTCTAACTTCTTGTGGACTCACACCCGAGGGTTGGAGTATTTATGCCATAATTTAACCCCAGCTCTGTGCCCACCACACTCCTGAAGCTTCCCTTATCAGTATCTGTAATAGTCTTATTTGAACTACCTGTTAAAACTTCAGAGGACACACCCCATTATTAAGTCTTTTCTCAGGGGTGAGAAAGTTCCATTTGGTATAGCTAACCCCTGGATCAGGGTCAACCAGCCCTACAGCCCACCAGCAGTGACACCCGCAGCTGACCCATCAGCGCACCAGGTCTTGGTGCCAACACCAGTGCCGCAGCAGGTCAGCAGCCTCCACAGGCTATCTGTCACCCAGGTATAAAGGTTAACGCAAGTCCCATCAGATGAACAGTCATACTCGCATCCCATTTCATGCCATGCCATAAAGCCACTCAACCAGTGCTTTATACTGGCAAAGTGTGTAAATAGGGACTAGTCGCAGTAACCCAGTGTGTCTGTCCTCACACCAAACAAACACAGCCGGTCCCTGACAATCCACCATTAATCAAAGGACGTCACGCATCAAAACATATTCCTCACTAATTATAATTTTTCTAAAAAAATATGATTACAGTACATGAACATTGTTACTTATACAATTTGATCAACCTTATGTATATTAAGTCAATTCAACATGAAATTTGGTTTCGGGAGAAGAAAAATTCACTGTAGAACCTTTTTCTTGAGGTAAGTTCTGCACTTAAAATTAATTTTAAGTACTGACACATGTCTTACCTTAGGAGAAAGTGGTTAGGCCGCTGTCTACCTTCTCGGAATGATAGGTGAGCCTACCGTGGCGTATATGGCTGACTTTCTGAATCCGGCGGGGTGTGGAAGGGTTAGATATCATAATGGGCAGCTTATTGGTAGAGTTCCATCGGGTTCGAGGGGAGTCAAACCCCAGAGTGAGGGAAATGGATGTAGATTCCCGCCCAAGGAACTCTACTCGCCTCACTATCAGGGTTGCCAATAGACGGGATGCCTGCTGTCCTGGGGAGCTTGCCCGGGTGGCAGCACGTGACTTGGGGACTGTCTTGGATGGGAGTCGAACTTGTCCTGTTTTGCATGACGCTAGTTTTATTACACAAAAGTGCAGGAGCTCTGTATCTGCCAAGTATTTAAACCGGATGAGCTTGTCCGAGTTGAGTTTGATGAGGCTAGACGTCATAGGGGCCTGGCTAAGCACGGTGTCCGCAGGAGTAGTGTGTACTGTATGCTGTGACTGTTCTACTACATCGACATAATCTCCTGTTGGATACCCGGGCCAACAGGAGCCTAAATTGTGGTCCAGCGGGGACGCATGCTCAAGGGGAACCAAGGGTGAGATAGGCCATGGGACGGCTTCGTTACTATGCGGCAAGAGTTCGATCACTGACGCGGTACTTACAACGGTGTCTGCCACCTCGGCTCTCGCTAGGGAGCGGCGTTCCTTACGCCTCTGCCTATTCTGGGTTCCATCTCTCCTGCTATAGATCAGGTCCCTTGGCAATACATTGAAATACCCAATGTATCTCTCCAACGAGGGTGAATTACCTGGTACCAAAAGAATAATTAAATACATACTCTAGGGAAACTAGGTGAGTAATTAAAATGACGGTAAACTTGACAACTAGGTTTGACGTAATATTTACTACATGGTAAGGAAACTGGAGAGTCCCGGCTAAAAAAAATACAAAGAAATATATTAGTTGACTAGCGAAACACTAACGAAAAATTACATGAACAACAAATAGGCAAAGGCAAGTCTAGAGAAATATTAACTACAAAAATCCCAAATTTCTCTGACAAAAATCTACGGTAATAAACACACTTTCACAGTGTATTAGAATTTACTGGAAGTTGATCAGAACGGTAATCTAAAATGCCCCGGCTTGTTACCTCGGGGTCACGGAAGTTGACTTGGGTAAAGGGTACCGCGGTTGAGGAGTAGGTTTACCTTGGCGAAGGAGTAGCTGTCCTCATGGTCAACTGGTGTGGTTGAGGAGAGCCGTTCGCAAGCTGCTAGAGGTTGCAGTTCTTCACAGTCTGCGGAGTGGATGATGCGCCATGTTGCAGGTTGTGGAGAGAAGAGAGAGTCCTCATAGACTCAGAGAGCCTTGTACAAGCTGAGGAAGTCTTGGCAGACTGAGAGAGTCCTTTCAGACTATGAAAGGAGAGTCTTTGAAGACTGATGAGAGTCTTCGCAGACTGGGCAGGGCTCGCGTCCTCTTCGACCGGCGAGTACGGCGTCGCTGCCGGTGCTGGACTTCTATTTATACAAAATTCTCTCATATCAACAGTTCTTCGGGGTGCGGGGGGTAGTGTAGCCTTCCTACACAGGGGTGCGTTATCTCGGGTGCGTGAGCGCCGCTAATTTCTTATCGCCCTGCTTGGAGGCTACGACAAAGTAAAACGCCTAATCCTGAGGCGGGCCGGTCGTGACATCACAAGACCACGGGGGTGCTGCCATCTCTGGGGGTTGTAGGAACTTCTTCCAGGGCTAAGCGACGAGTAGCAGAATTTCACAAATATTTATTTCATGGGGGTGCCTTTTGGAAATCAGAAATTTGGGCGGGCAATGGGGATTGTAACTACGTAGGTAATTTACAATTATGTATTCGGTTGCCCAGGCATGTGGGATCTCCTTGCTCGATACGTTTAATTCATTTTGCCTCTTATATATCTTCCCCCGAGTGTGGGTGGCATGCAGATGGGGCAAAGTCACCCGTAGAGTGTGCATTTGCACAGTGCAGCATGTTGGCATGTGCCAGTACATGCACTTAAAATTAATTTTAAGTACATATGACTCATGAAAGTATAACACCTATTGAATGACATCCGTTAGGTATTAGCACTGATTCCCGCCTCAATTATGAGCTAGGTGAGCTTTCCCCAGACATGTTGTCAGACTCGTTATTTGGATTGCCTGGTGGGGTTGTGTTTCTGTCCATGTTGGGAGATCTGGAGGGACACTTTCTGGATGGAGGAGTTTTAAATGGAGGAGGAGGGGAATGAAACCCCAGGGCAAGCTTAACAACATAAACCTCCCACCCAGGGAGTTTGGTCTGGCTCACCATGAAGGTTGCCAAGATGCGTGACATCAGCTGTCACAAAGTAATGGGAATAATGGGAATGCTAAAAACCGATCAAATTAGGATGAGCTGATTCGTCCCGGCTATGACTAGTTGGTTTCTTGGGTGCTTCCCATACGTTTATAAGGGGTGGGACTAGTTGGCTTCCTCACTGAGACAAGTCTGGGACAAAAGTCACGACCCTACATGAAGGGGCTGGTTTTGGAGGGGCGTGAACAACTATCAACTTCCCAGAGGCGATGCCTATTTTGCACATATTGGTTTGTTTAGTTTGGGACAGTACACTGCCGAGGTAAGGGGCTGGACCCTGAATCTGTTTCCAGTTTTCCTAGGTTGTCAAAATATTCTTGGTCGTGCCAAGGCTAATATATACATACCAGGTGAGCTAGGTACGAAATGCAATCTTCAGTTTTAGCGGGTGGTGCCTTGCGTGGCTCACTATCGGATTCAAGAGGATGAGAGTTCTGCAGTAATTTGTTGGTAGTAGTGGGAGTTACTGTGTTGGCTGATTTGTTCAATTCCCTTTGTAATGCCCGTTGGGCTAAATGACGAAGCTGGCTATTACGTCCTCCACTCTTTCGTGGCATTACTCCAACTGATAGATATGATATAATGCAATTGGCTCACTGTTAACAATTTTTACATTAAACAACATGGCACAATCTCGATTTACCCAGAGTCGCTCAAGCCATCCTGGGTCCAGTCTTCTGAGGTAATGAGCATTTAGAAATCTGGATAGTCAAGAATGGATCTCTCAGGAGGCAAGGACGTTCCAGACAATACTGGGGTATCCCACGTCTTATTCAGACTATATATAGCCTTCTTCAGACGCCAGGATACCCCACCAAGTTCAGTCCACATGTGTCTATCCATGAGCGGTCGCTTTAATAAAGAGCCACAATAGAAATTATCAAAGATGTTAAAATTACCATTAATAAATTATGTGCTGAGGATAAAATAACAGAATAATGGGGAGATTCAGTTTTAACACAAGCAAATTTATTTAATAAGTTGAAAATACAGGGGGATATGTACCTTTGTACAATAATAATATCTAAATTTAAATTTACAGAAGGTGGTAATGACGACATTGGGCGAAGGGTGCTACCCTCCTGCAGCATCCCTTCCAACTAGCTTCTCTTGCTCCGGTGTGTCGGTGGCTCGATGGATAAAACATTTTCTCTGGTGTAGGTGGACGACTGCATATTGGCTTTTGGGTGGGCAGTACAATTTTAATAATTTATCCACGTGTCTGTAATTGTCCGCTGAGCTGCGATCAATCGTGTAGGCACGGGATTCATTGCCTGCCAGCGTGTGACTTGCCCATATGAGATTATTTGCTCAATGATGGGGCAAAGTCAAAAATTAGAAGGCGTATGTGCAATGCGCAGGAGTGCAACATGCATCAAAGATTTGGTTAAGATAATATAACACAGTCTGGTAGGTATATTTCAGTTTTGGGTGTCACTAACAGAAAAATACCTTGGAAGCCAATCTGTTTCTCCAAGAAGGCACGGAGTTGTGGAATCTGTTTTTTGGCACCTGTCATTTCTTGGTGATAAACTGAAACATGTGGAAAAAATAGAGGCAAAAGCTGCAAGATCTTTTATGGAACATCATACTGGTATGTGTAACAAGAGGCGTGCTAGCCTGATTGCGAGAGCACAAACATACCACGAGGAAGTGGAACGAAGCCTTGAGTGCTTAAAACAAACCCCCCAACAGGTTGAAGGTACGGCCGGTTGTTACTAAACACGGGCCAATATTATGGGTGAAAACACGGCGAACAAGGTCTTTGTCAACAAAACACTGTTCTAGGAAGACGTTCAGAAATGGGGGCGTGCCGTCCACCGACTTACGTCTAGTCATCAGCCTTTGGTATCATGAATAAGGTGACGACATTCCCCAGAAACAATTTGGAAAGGCATGGCTTTAAAGTAATTAAGTAACTAAATAATAATAATAATAATAATAATAATAATAATAAACACAATGTAACCAAACATTATAATAACTCCTCTGAATTACAGATTAACTAAAAGTTTTGTAAACAATATGTAATTTATATGATTTCAATATACGGGAAGATCAAGAGATAAATAGTGTTCACCATTAAGTTATGCCTAACCCCAACTTGTATATTACTGTAAATTAAAGAGCCTATCTTGTTATAAAACATAACTACAATAACTTTTGGAGTATCCCTAACTTGTCTCCTTCTGCACTTTCTTCTGCAACCCCCCCTCCCCCACCAAAACTTGGTGAAAAATGTTCTGCCCCTTTTCCTTTTCTCCCACCCCTTTCCACATAAATTGAAGATACTTCTTTCATAGTGGGATGACATATGAGATTCTCTTCGTTGAGAAAGCAATAGTAAGTATGACACTTAACTGCTTGGAACCAAAACCATATACTTTTCTGCTTAAGAACATTAGGTGAGTTGAGCCATTCTTTCTCAGATGCCACAATTTGCAGGCATCTTGCGGACAGTGGCATCAGAAAAACAATGGCTGAACTTCCCTTGTTTGTAGGCAATGGGTATACTACTTATGAGATATATATATATGCGATTGGCTTTAGTTGGTGGAAAAGGGCTCCACCTGGCTGGCTCATGAAATACATTGCAGAGGTCTGGTAGATAACAGGTGATTACAAGGTGTCTAAACACAAAAAGGATTTGCAAGATCGCAGTCTGCAAAATTTGCGACTGGATACCACAGCTCGATTTCATTCACTCGATAGAGACATGAGACTTAAAGGTGCAATATTAAGAAAAAAAAGAACATGGATTCCAGTACTGGATTAGTATCTTTTTATTTTAAATTCAAAATAAGTCCACAATCGTCGAGTAATGCAGAATCATGAACAGAATCAACGAGACATACGAAACTGAACAGTGTCACAGTAGTTCATTAATTATTAATGTCCCTCCAAATCTCGCATCGTGAGAGAAATCTACAAAGACAGGAGGGAAGTTAATTCCCTCCTGACACACTATTGACCTCCCACACCAGCGGAAATAATTTAGTAGGAAGAGTTTATAGTCCTAAAGTACTTGAAGTTAAAATTAAATAAATTAAGGTCGCATGTGCTTGCTGGTGTAGAATAAGTCTGTTCCGCTCTATGCGTCTCCTTCACTGTCTTGTAATCATTTGCTAGTGGGCAGAAGCCACTCGATGCTCACTTTGCCACGCACCTACTCCCACTCCTCGCGCCTGTGTCCCAAAAACATGACCAAATATGGGCATAGCATCGGCCGTAATCCCTTCGGAAGCCTGTGTGACCCCCGTTGCGACCTCCTCCTACGCTCTATTGAACTGCATTGCAGCAAAACTTTATCAATCTTCTAGAACATTCTTGAAAGAAAAACTGTATACGAAGTAGGAAAAAACTTTTATCTCTAAATTAAGACGTAACCTAAACTACGACTTCAGAAAAAGTCAGAGCATGACAGATATACACTCAAACACAGCCCAAACTTCAAATACTGATAAAACATTACACTCCTTGCTAAAAAAAAGTTAACCAAATGTCCTAATTAATTATTATCAATAATTGCATCATTACATATTTAAGAAACTTTTCATGACCGAAGAAAATTTTCAAGTTCTCATTTCAACTGTAAGACTAAAATTAATGTTTTCAAAATCATTTTTAACTGCTAAATTTTCTGTACAGAATCATCAGAGCTGTCTTTAGACATGTGTCATACTTTTATCTTTATTATACTGCCAAATAACATAAGATCATTGGTTATAGCCATATTCAGATGAGCTGCAGATAGAAAAACTGCACACCAGATGAGCGCCTTGTATGCAGAAGCCTGTGTGGCGAGTAGGCGAGAGTCATCCTTAGAGCTCGTACATTTCAAGGCCAAGAATATGCAAAAGAGCTGCAGGCAGGAGGAACCCTTAACAGCGAGATCTTGAGTACTAGTGAGGGTGAAATGAGGTGAAGATGAAGCTGTGATGTAATACAAATATAGGGGAAATGGGAATGCCCTGAAAAAATTAGCTGACCAACACAGATGTCCGCCACCTTTTCCCACATGTGAAAATATGGGCAGTTGGGAATAGAATCTGGTTCACTTTATTGGGATGCAATTAGGAATATTATATATATATGCACCCACCAACCCACCCACCCGCGTCCACCCGCGCACTCTCTCTCTCTCTCTCTCTCTCTCTGAAGCATTTTAAACCACCTGATACAAGGGGAGACTTCTTGTAGCCAGAGGGTTGGCAGAATACCTCACCAGCTGGGGCGGTAACTTGAGGCTTCACAACCTGTGTTGCCTTCATGTGTGTAAACACTAAGGTGCACCAAATAACAGGCTACTCATCCTAGAAATCACCAGGGTCGCACACAAGTCCCTGGCTTAGCTTGATAGTGGGTCAATTCCCACGCAGGTAGGTGAGATTATGTCCTGACAGTTTTGTGGCAAATTTATTGGATGGTGACTTGGGGATTGATACCCCAATAAGTAATCTGAATTTGAATGTTCTATCATACACGGTACGTATACAAGTGGTCGTGGTGGCCTTCAAATATCATACCCAGGGGAATTAATTCCACTTGGGCAGAAAGCCAGTATAAAGCGTAGGGCATGATGGTTTACGGGAGGCAACAAACTCAAACACAGCAGGTAGTACAGTTCTCCAACGGATTACCTGTGGTAGCAGAGGTAGTGGAGCTCTCCTCTGCTCCGTTGACTTTGCAGGGGCGGCCGGCTGAGGTACAGCATCCAATTCTGGTTGTGGCAGAAAAGTGCTCTCACTGCACAATGAAGTTGAGGAAAGGCATTTGGGTAGGACAGTGTATTCCTCAGTAAGATCCGAGGGTTATATTCCAACTAATGTATTAGCACAATGTACTAGTAGTAAATATTCATATGGTAGTCTTGAAAAAAGTGAAATACTTTCTTGTGTCTTGGGAGTTATATTATTTATTTCATCCTTTAGGTGCTTAAGAGCTCGTTTTAATATTTTATTTGGTCCGCTCTTATTAGCTCGTGAAACGAGGCTGTTGTGAGAAGATTCAGACAAACGGATACTAAATTAATGAAAAAAATATACGTAAGGCGAAGCCGGGTAGTATAGCGGTTCTACAGTGTTTGCCCAGATATACGGCTATTCCCAACATGTCTCACCACATAACTCATTCTAGTCATACACTAGCCCAAAGGGTTATGCAGCAGGGATCACGTAGGCAGTCGTAATATCTGGGTGTACTGAGTTCCTAGTGAACAGTTCCCCCAAAGATTAGCCGATGCAATACACTAAGCATTACCATGGCCAAACTCGGAATACCGTTTGGTGTTACTAGTATCTTCCATATGACTGATTCGCGAAGCCAGCGTTACCTTACGTATCCAATAAATAAATTCAACTTATTCTCAAAACACTCGGGGGCGATCGGGTTACTTTTGAATAGACTTGAGAAGATCATACAGTTTAAATGGTTATATATGATATTTGTTACATTCACGTAATTTATAAAAAGTACAATACAGCGAGGTGAAAGCAAATTTACTACGGGAAATAAATTCAACATAAATATCACTGCAAAATCAAATAATTGCGGAAGTTAAATGAAATTCACGTGAAGGCAACCTGGTTATGCGATACGTTCATGACACTTCTATAATTCAGAAAATTATCTAAATAACAAAATGATTTAAACTCAAATCAGCCCAAGGGATCCAAACCTTAATTAGGGTTTGTCCAGAGAGGACCTAGCAGTGTAGTATAAACACGGTTCTTTACCCAACTGGTAAAGTCATGTCTGGGCTAGGGCCTTACGGGGATGTCTTTAGGAGACTACAACATCATGTCCTTGGTTTACCTGGGAAGGTGAGGACGAGGTAATAGAGCCTCTGGTGGTGATGACGACCCAGGGTACTGGAGGCGCTGGAGATGAGGTGGCCTTCAGGTGGCTGCATCTTCCATGGCATGACTGAGACCATCCAGCCCTTGTCAGGATACCCTGGCCTTCTCAGCCAAGGGTGTAGCAAGAAAGAGTGCCACCATGGCTGTCCTTCCTGGCCTTCACAGCCTGGAGGACAATGAGCAACTCTTCAGCATTCTTGGCCCGGTGGAGGAAGAGCTCCTGAGGCCTGGTTGGGGGTGCCTTTTATATGAATTTCTTCTAACCATAGGTGCTCAGAGAGGTGCAGGGGAGTTTAACCCCACCTCTTAGGGGTGGAGCTTGTGATGCTACATGCATGAGTCAAGGATCATTATCTTGCCTGTCGCTTGGAGCGTGGTGTTGAAATCTCAGATCCAGAGGTACTAGAGGAGGCAGTTACTTTCTGCTGATTGGTCCGCTTCCTTACAGCAGTGCAAATTATAAACAGTGCACTGTTTCTTTAGCGGGCACGGCGAAGTAGAACTGTCTTTCTTTTAGGCAGGGGCGATGACGTGACAGCTTCTTGTAGTCGGGTTGATGGTATAAGCAAGGAGTACGGGGCTGAAAGTGTGTTGAGGCTCTGTCAACATTTGGTAGTTTCCACGTGTCCTGCTTTTGAATACTGTTGGTAGTAGTAGTAGTTGATTTACCAGTGGTAGTTTGGCAAGTTTCAGATGGAGCGAAGTCGGTATTTTGGAATGTACTTTCTCTAGGCACAAAATGTGTCATGCACCAATACATACATTCATTACATTACATACAATACATTACATACAATACATACACACATACATACAACATACATACACACAACACACACAGACATACACACATACATATATACATACACAAACACACACTGAACTTTATAACATACAATTCATGAGATGTGATAACACATGGAGAAACAATTTCAAAATATGCCTAAATTACAAAACTTTTTTTTATATACAATATGTATATTATACTGACAGAATCTTGTAAATAAGCGAAAATATAACAGCTGCTAAGCATTTATGGAAATAGCATTCTGACAGTGTCATCACAAGGAGCTAAACATTAACCAAAATGTTGCAGTGGCTATAAATTAGGTATGCTAAGAACGTAAAATGCCACTAATGCTACCAAAGATGTATGATTTCTGCTGTTAACTGCAAGAGAGCTCCCACTTCCTACAATAAGATGAACTGAAACTGGTTTTGGCGAAAATTAAGAACTTTTCTGTTTCTGCCTTTCACAACCTTTCAAACATTTATTACGTTCAGCTGCATATGATGTAACTGGTCTGACAATGTTTTTTGTCCTGCTGCTATGCCAGTGACCACTTCTAGGCATTTGTGATTTTTGACAGTGGAACCAACGTGCTGTGCAGTGCTGACACTCCACATGTAAAATTATGTATCTGTGCTCCCTGTCCTTTGTTGATACTTCACATCTTGCAAGACTTATGCACATTCATAAACATGCATGGTAACAGTTTCAGCTTTTCAGCTCATAGAAACCATCAGTTATAGTTTGAGATTTTTGACTACGCCTGAGTAAATTACTGTCATACCAGCAAGTTTCTGTGAGATGGCAGCTGTCTATACTGACGCTGGTACATTTTCCACCTTACATACTACATAAAACCTAAAGGCAGGGCATAGAAACCTGAAGGTCTGATAAATTTCTATATCATATTTTGATGTATATTGTCTTCTGGTGTTAACTCATTGTAATGTTGTTCAGCAGAAAAATTTGTTTTTATTAATGATGACTGTGATGTGCACCAATTTTCACGCAAACTGATGTGTCTGTTGAACTTGTAGGAATGCGTACAACAGCATGTCTATAAAAGACATAACTACTGTATGTGGGAAAATGCACCTACACCCACGTACATGCACATTTTCACACATATGCATACACATATGAACAGACACATCAGCATAAAAACAAAACTGACCAGCATTTATTCATTAAAAAATATAGAAAACTTACTTTTGTCCACGCAGTCATCCAGCGAGTCTCCCTGTAATTACCATCATCACAAAGTGATAGTTTGGGACGAATCAGAAGAATCTTCCTAAAAATATAATTCACAAATTATTTTTGTTTTGGCTGTGACTGAAAGAACTTGCAAAATAAGAAAAAGGAAAGGAATTAAAGCATAAAAAAATTTACTGTAACGTATAAGATTTAAATACATTTCTGTAACAGCACAAAAGCCACACCAAGTTTTTGAGGCATATAATCTTAAAGGGCCAACATTTTGAGCTGCTACGCTCAAGAAACATTAGCACCTAAAACAAGGTAACGAAACATAAAATTTGGTTTCAAACCTCTGTACATTACTAACATTTAAGCAGCCTTTTCGGTATATGGTTATCTAGGTATTAAAGCAAGTGTAAATTTTGAGAGAGCTTAACATTGAGGCATGGAAATCATCACTTGGATTTATAAGTTTGTTTTCGCAACTTCCATTTCATTAATTAATGTGACTAATGGTGCAAAATAGGGGACTGTGTAATGGATTTCTGAGACTGTTAATGTTTGACCCCAAGTATATAATACATGTACCTTAAGATACAGACACATTTTTAAGACTAAATAAATTAAAAAAAATTTGGAGGACTAAAAAGTGAAAAGAGCTAGAATCACTTATATTTCCTCTTTTAAAAAAACATTTGGGCTTCTACAAAAGTATTGTGTACATGTAAAAAAAAAAAAAAGCTCAAAGAGCTACAAATCACCTGGGCTGTTTTTAAAACCCTCATACCTAACATACCAGCTCTTTGAATATGATTTACCTATTGAGGAAAATCACCCTACAGTTGTAGGTGACGTTTCTGTGCATGACGGGCATTCCCACGTCTACCAACATGTCCTTGCATACAGGGCTGATGAGCAATTCGAGAAGGACCTCCCAGGAGTGCAGCAAAGTATCACTCTCATAGAAATGATCTTCACAACTGTAGCCACTGCACCAAACAAAACAAGGCCAAGATCAGCCCAACACACCGTAACATTAAATGAACCAAGGACTATTTCATTCCTGCACATAATTTACTTTTGTTTTTCATGTTGCCTGCCTACAGAAAATTGTGATTTTAATAGCTAATTAAATATATAATGGCTTAGAATGAAAACCTCATATTACATTTTTAGTGAAAATTACTTTTTGACATTGATAGTTGCAAAACTTCGTATCTCACAGTTTACA
Source organism: Dryococelus australis (assembly GCA_029891345.1). Lineage (NCBI taxonomy): Eukaryota > Metazoa > Arthropoda > Insecta > Phasmatodea > Phasmatidae > Dryococelus > Dryococelus australis. Next base: position 290,786,196 of record CM056993.1, on the reverse strand, counting down.
ATTTGCAAAATGAATAAAATTTCATCACACTGACGTGTGTGTGTATGTATGTGTGTGTGTGTGTGTGTGTGTGTGTGTGTGTGTGTGTGTGTGTGTGTGTGTGTGTATATATATATATATATATATATATATATATATATATATATATATATATATATATATATATATATATATATATATAAAAGTAACCCTCCAGTTTTATGTCTTTGAGTAAAATTTGAATTCTCTATCACACAAGGTTTTCATTCTAAGTCATCGATAAAAACGTTTTATTTTCTGAAAATGATATCATTCATTGTGACTCTTAATCTCTGTAGAGGCCACGGTGGCTGAGCGATTAGCATGCTCACCTCCCACCAAGCTGAACCGGGTTCAATCCCCGGCCAGGTCACTGGATTTTTGCAAGTGGGAATCGCACCAGACGATGCTGTTGGTCAGCAGGTTTTCTCAGGGATCTCCTGTTTCCCCCGTCCCTTCATTCCAGCACCGCTCCATATTCACTTCAATTACCCTCATCGGCTCTCAAGACCTCGCTGTTAAGAGCAGCCCAAATCTTTTCACTTCACTTCTTAATCTATGTAGGAAAAAACCTGGATTCATCTCCGAAAATAATTACCAGATTATGAATAGCCTTCCATACAGCTATACAAATAACACAGATACAGCAGCACTGTACTAAACTAAATGTTAACCCATGCTGACTTGGCAGCAGTGGTGTAGCCCAAGATTCTGACATGGTAACACCCAATGACTCAGATCCTTTCCCAAGCTAGCAAAAAGAAAACCAAAGTTTACCTTCTTGAAAAAATGTGATATATACTGTACAAAATCTTACTAATTAAGCATTTTTTCATACTTGTATATGTAGATATGAAAGCACAGAAGCATGTTGGTTGTTTAAACAAGACTATTGCAAAGACTTTTTGTGGTATTCCAATACAACTCATCACAGACAACAAATAGACATGAAGGTGATGCCACATGCCTTTCTTGCTTTGAGACACAAAGAAAGGTAACACGTTCATCATCACCTCCCTGTACACTGACATCCTGTGCATCATAACAGTATAAAGAAAGACAGGTCTCGCAGGCTGTCCTCCGTCCTGACCTCCGCAACATACCCTAAAGACACCAAGACCAAATGTCAGCATGGACTGGTGTCTGAGATCAGGAAAGGCATGTAGAATGGGCAAGGGATAAAAGTTAGCTGCTGGCGTTTTACACTACACATATGTGGGAAAAGTTAACACACCCCATGCACTTTAAAAATGCAGACATAAAAATTTTCTTATGTTGTTTGCAAGGGAACACCACATATCTGGATGTCTTTTGACACTACTACACTTCTCGGCAGAACCAAGTAATCTAACCTAACCAAACAAGTGACGTACAATAGCAAAATATTGGCAATACAGCTTATATAAAAACTTACCATATTTCTAGTTCTGGGCCACTTCTGAAGTTAGCACCAGCTTCTTTTGCTTCCTGGATACTCTGTAAAATTCTGTTTAGATTTCCTTCAAAATCCAATGCCCACTGGTTTAATGTACATACTGCAACTGTCACTTTTCGCCCCATTCTGGAAAAAAAATAAAAAATAAAAATAACATCAGTATATTGTAATAATGCTTTCTTTTTCTAATGAAGTCACTAATCACACAATAAAATAATACAGGTGAATATTATTTAATTTTAGGGATTCAATTATGCTGCATTTGGAGTGTACCTTTCTGTTAGTACTATGTGATATTCCTGTTGAAGTACCACACTAGCTGCTTAACACATGAATGGTAATAACAAATCAAAGTGAAGTGTGCCTATTTCCTGGACACAGTACAGTCATCAGCATTGTTTAGGAATGTTATGAACAAGATAGTGACTGTCACATGTCATCAGTCCTCCGAGACCCATACAGACAAGGGACACTAAAGTACTGAAGTTTCCTTTGTGAACGATTAATTCAGAATGAAATAATGATTGAGTGAACATAAACACATGATTCGGTTGCTATTGAACGAATAGATACCACCCATATGCGCATAATTTGTAACTTGACACCTGACGTCAAGTAGTAGTTTAGAATTTCACAGATCACATAAAAGTTGACAAAAATTTCTGCTAAACTAAAATAAAAATGTAAGATAGTAATTGTGCTAGCTGAAAGAATAAAAAATAAAAACTACATAGGTGTGGCAAGAGCTGAGACCCAGAAGTGGAGATAAAGAATACCAGAAAAGGAGAGAGACACATGACTAAAGAACTTTAGTACATAGGAACAAAAATTTCAAAATTAATTATTCTTTTGAACTAATCATTTCACTGAACTGATCGAAACAAATAAATTTGTTCAGATGACTTGTTCTGCGCATGAATAAAGTCTATACACCAATTGCATACTGGAAAGCTCCAGAATATCCTATCTTCACTTTACTCCAGTCAGCCTGGACCAGAACACTGCTCTTCTAACAGACGGCTTCCTCCTTGGCAAGACTATGCTCCCGTTCCCTTGCTCTTCGCTCATTACCCTCCCTTAATCACCCCTCCTTGACCTGACGGCAAGTTTAGTAAGCTGCTACACATACTACACAACAAAGAATTCTACGCTTCTACCTTGCTCGAACGTCACTATGCCTGATGAAGATTGTCCACGGTTGCTGAAATAAATCGAATTTGGGTAACATGAGCTAAACTGTCTATAACAATTTACTATGGGTGCTCTAAGACGTTGCATGTTAAAACAATGTAGATGAGTGGTAAAAATGAAGGAGATAAGAAAACGTTGAGTCGTGACTGCAGCATTTTAATATTGGGTAAGTTTAGTTTTTTTTAAATATTTCTGTGGCATAGTTTGAGTTTGTCTGGGCATTGCAGTTAGTAGTGTTTATTCAGTTTAGGACACCTTTCTAAATTATATTTCTGCCTTTAACTAAACTCTAGCTCGTTTTGTCCCAGTGTTTTTTAACGTGTTGTGTTAGTTTGTCTGCTGCCCGTATTATTCTTCAGTCAAATTGTTCCTATGTCGTGGTCACGATTCATGCGTTGGGCATAGGTCATGTACGTTTTAAATATCTCTGTGAATTATTCTTTTTACGTCGTATGGAGCTTTGGATAGGGTTCATAACCGCCTCCATCGATAATATTCAATTTTAGTGCAACTTTTAAATTAACTTTTAACATGTACCATTTTATAAAGGAGGCTCTGACGGGCTTGCAATACTGCCCTCCTTTATGCTTCACAAATGCTCCAATATAACGTAGTCATCAAAGTATTAATGCATTTAATGTAACTTTTTTTATTTTTCATGCTCTGCTTTGCAATTTAATATTTATTGTGTTTTAATGTAACTTACAGCTGTTTGTATTTTGGCCCAAGTTGGTCAGCAGAGTTTTTGACGGACTGTGAATTGTTTGTTAGTAGTTGCTGATTTTGTTTTTGGAGCAATTAACTGTATCATTTTAAGTTTAATCTCTAGATATAAAGCAACTTATTTACAATTTTTAAAACTGCTTAAAAGGTTCTATATGCATTTTGCCATGGTATGTGTACATGACACTTCATTGTGTTTTGATAACTCATGTTGAATTGTTTTATTAAAAGCTGCACATATGTATATTTTTGAAACAATATATAGTTATTAAAGTGATTCTGTGTATGTATTATTTGTGTATGGCACAATCATTCAGTGACAACTATTAGGTAGATTGCCATCTACCAGTACTGTAAAACTAAATGTGATGTAAGATGCAACTGATAACCGGCCAACCATAGATAATGTGAACAACAGACAAGATACCCAGCAAACAGATAATATTAATTATGCTGTAGGTGCTCTCCTGTCTCAGATGAGGAATGGACAAGAGAAACCAACTGCCTGTGCTAGCAGACAGTTAAATTCAACAAAAATAAATTACAGTACAACAGAAAAAGAATTTTATCCCCTAGTTTTCGCTACAAAACAATTTCAAGCTTATTTGTATGGACGTAAGTTCACTGTTGTCACGAAATGACTATTGAATTTGTAAGACCCAAGTTCACAGTTAACCAGATGGGCACTTCAATGGTCTGAATTTGATTTTGAAGTGGTCCACAAACCGGTAAATGCAACAGAGACAACAGACTTAACTAGTGAATATATTAAGGAGGAGCAAGATAAAGATGAAATGTGCCAAAAACTACTTCTCAACTTAGGTGAAGGAGATTTCTGTACTGATAGTAAAGGCATCCTATGTAAAATAGAGGGAGATAAAAATGTAGTAATAGTACCAAAATCACTGGTACAGAAAGTAATTAGTCACCACCATGTCACTCCATTTTCTGCTCAACAAGGAGTGAAAAGAACCCAGAACCTCCTCAAATTGTAGTACTGGTGGGCAACATTAAATACAGATGTAGAGGAATACATTGTAAATTGTGATGAATGTATCACGAGAAAAAGCAATAAGACGACAAAAGCACCATTAGATTCTTTGCTGCAAGTAACTTCTCCTTTTGAATTAGTGTCTTTGGATATTTGAGGACCCTTATCACAGATTGTGAATGGAAATGTATATGTTTTGACATTTATTGATTACATCACTTGATATTGTGAAGCAGTGCCAATTCCCGATCAGACTACAAAAACCGTAGATAAACACTTAGTACAGCAAATTATTGTAAAGCACGGTTGTACACAGAGCTTACTAACAGATCAAGGGAGAAATTTTGTGTCTAAATTGATGTTGCAGACATGCTAATTGTTGAAAATTGTGAAATTACAGACATCCTTTAGACTTCTGTGTAATGGACGTGATATCTCATTATGTCAATGAATATGGTAATGATTGATTGGGAAGAATATTTATCATATGCAGTGCACAAGTATCAAACAGTCCCACATTCTGTGATGGGTTATAGCCCTCATTATTTGCTGTATGGAAAAGAAATTAGGTTACCCACTTTAGGTGAATTAAGTTGTCAAAAACGTACGTTAGAAGGAGGTACCACTGCCAAGGAACATGACGATATTCTAAGTAAGAAATTAAAAATGACACAGGAAATAGTGACAGAAAGAAATAAGGTAGCTTTTGAGAAACAAAAGCAATATTATGATAGGAAATCTGTCACCAAATATTGAGGTAGGTGATAAAGTACAATTCGCACACACTAAGTGTTAAGAATGGCAAAGTGTTTAGATTTCACAAGTTTTGGTCTGGATCTTATAAAGTTTTGAGAAAACTGAGCTCAGTCACATTTTAAATTTTATTAGATAAGAGAAAAGTAGTTGTGCACAGCGATAGATTGACGTTGTCAAAGAATTCTACAGAGCACAAGAGCTCATGTCTTGGTAAAGAAAATGCCCTTTAAGTTATTGATGAAGTCTAATCAGTTGAGAAATTTTGTGATGATGAAAATGCTAACAATAATAAGGCAAGTGAAGAAAATATTGCAGTTAATTTAGGTTCAAAGTCACGCCCAATTCTAGCAGATATAACAGAGATAGAAGAAATAGGTGAGGTAGAGGAAATAAGTGTTGAAAGCCCTAAGGACGACAGAAAATTTGAGGATAGTGAGAATAATTATGACGTTGGAATAGACAAAGCTTGGGAACCAACATATTATTACAGACAGAAAAATCTAGAAAATGTAGGTGAACCTAGTGAGTACAGAACCCCTCAGTAGAAGAGGAGGAAACATAAATGAATAACAATGATGAATAGATGCAAAATTTTGAAACATGATGTACCCTAGAATTAGTAGAAATTGGAAATTGAATGCGAACAACTAAAAGAAATTAGCTGGACGAAAGTGCTAGTCCTTCCCATCATAGAACTGGAGAGAGTTGCTCAAGAATTTAGGAATCAGTTGGACGTAATTAAAGAAATTAATTTTTCAGCAAACTCAGATATTAAAACACCATTTGAGGAACTTGGTGTTCTTAATCAATTAATAGTGGAACTAGAGGAGAGATTTCTGAACTGATCTTAATACTATCTACCACTCAGTCTCGCGATAAGCGAGGGCTAATAGATGCAGGTGGTGGTGTTTCGAAATTTTTATTTGGATGATGAATATATCTGTACCCATCAAATCACTAGAGAATTGGGGATGAGACAGGATAAATTGATAAATGTAGCAGAAAAACAATTAACGTTCATGAAAGGAATGAATGCTAGAGTAGATAAAAATCAGGGTGGCTACAGAAGTTGTGCTTAAAAATTTGCTGGCAATTCCTTAAAATAAAATCCACTGTTACTGAACTAAGTGTTGATTGATACTACTACTACTACTTACCAAAGGTTTCATTTTACTCCGTCTTCAGATTTCACAACAGAAGTAGAACATAATGCTGTAAGTTCTTTTGTTTAAGCTTTTACTTTTTAACTTACACCACACAAAATATAGGTTTTGAGAAACACTTCAGTCTTTACGATTATCTATGATTCACCAAAATATTTACATTAATAACATAATATAAAACACTACTTATCTAAAATTGAGTTTTTAAATTGTATCACAGCTAGCAAAATAATGATATTTAAACATTTTTACTTCGTAAGAGCCTTTATTTCATCTTCAATCAAAGAAGCTTCTTCTAGCAGCTTCTTTTTCTTAGATTCTAAATCTTTCCTCATGGCTGCAGCTCTTTTCTCACCATTTTTGCACTTTCTTCTAGGTTTTCTTTTTTATTTTGTTTTTTCAGTGCATCTGCATAGTGAGCTCGAGCATTTCTTGCAAAATGAATCCATTTTTTTTTAATTATCTGAAACTTGCCTTTCTGCTACAAGTGAAATTTCCTTTTGATTTTCCACAATGCATTCTTGATTGATAGAAAAAATCTTTCTAAGCTATCATTACAGTGTGACAAGATGAGAGCCATTTTCAAGACAGAGGTTAAATCTTGGTAATCACTTGTCTCAGGCACAATACCTAACCATAATGTGTCTGAAATTTGGCGAACTAAAAATGCACTTAAATTGAAGATCTAAACAATCAGCTGTGATGACAGATATCCAGTTATTTGCAATCAGAATCTCTAAAAAAACATTTTATTCTCTCATCGCGCATGACCTGAAGGGTAGAAACAGCAGAATCCAAAAATGATAACGCTTTTGTCACCTTAAATTTTAGAGGTGAGTGTTCCAACAACTTATTGCAGATCTTCTGCAAACAAGTTCTACAGTCTCGTTTTAAAAGCACAATATCTTTCTCAGTAACATTATTAGTATTATGAAGAGCTTCTCTAGTGGCATAACCAATGTCCTCACTATTCACATACATACTGTAAATTGTTTTTGTCCAAAATATCTATGTCACAGAGAGACTTTGCAGCTGCAAGAACTTCTGTTTTAATGAACCTGGTCGTCAAAGATTGCACAACATTTATCGCAGAACCAAAAAATTAAGGTGCAAGAGGTGCATCATCAAGGAACTTATGGAGGAAAGGTGCAATTTATCCTGCGATAGAAATAAAAAATGCAAGTTTGGCTCTCAGTATTTTATTTTTCACAGATGATGTTATAGTTTTAAAACCTGGCAACTTAAGAGTTTTGTTCAGATTTAGAAACCCTTCCACGTACTTTTCAACATTATCAAGAATCTTTACAGCTCTCCCTGCTACCTGTGTGTTGACGCTGTTGGGTGAGGCACAAGACGAACTGTGACATAATAAACTTACGGTAGATGGGCGCCAGCATTGTTTCTCTGTCACCGTACTGTTGAGACTCAGGGTTCTCAGGGATGCTGCAGGTTCTGTGTATCCATCTCACCCGAGCGTACTTACGAAACACTTTGCATTACTAAACATGTTTACTAAACATTTTATCACTGAAAAAGGGCTAGAGGTTGCTGTCACTACAAAGAAATACTTTAAGCACTGTGGAACTTGCTTTTATTCTGTCAATCACACAAAATCGTGCCAAGGTTATCTTTATGAAACTCGGACGTTTCTAGCTAACTTTGTTCGGGTGCTCCCCAGTCTGCTATTACTCTAATGCACAATCTTCACAAGGAAAGGGGTTTACAGCTGCTAGGGTGGACTGTAGGTTTTTCCTGATGACAGGGTGCAGAGAATTATGAAATGAACAAACACGTGTGATTATTTGGCATCTCTAACACGGACTCGTTGGGGCTCGCCTCGACGCACGTGGTTAATGTGGTGACTGCTTATATGCATAGACAGAAATAATATCACTGTACAAATTACATAAATGGAACAAATAAATATGAAACACGATGGGACACAACATGAATGGTCACAATAAAACGCAGATGAGTGAAAGCGAGCTTAGATGGTGCGGATGCCACTAGATAAGATTTGTAGCGGATCACGTGGTGCAGATGAAATTTCAATATTTCTCCGTAAAAACTGCAAATTCTGGTCTGACAAATGGTTATTATTGATGGGGAAAATATTCTCCTGTAGATTGTGACATTGATAGGCTTTTGGTATGCCTGATGGCAAGAAACTCAATCTTGAAATAGACTGCATGGTCATACACACTAAGTATCAATTTTATTAAAAGTACACGGAACCCTAAATGAAACAATACATAAAACCATGAAATAAATTACGGTGCACATGCTATTACACAAATAAGCCCTCAAAGCACATGGATGGTGCAGACATTGACATGGCAGCTATTAATCACGTGGTCGGAAGTGATGTAGCCGTAAAAGAATGAAACATGAAAATAAAGCCCTTAAAATTACACGCAGAAATTAAACAGAAATTACTCTGAAATGCCTTTAACATTGGCGGATGGTGCCTGATTCAAAGTTGTGCAGGTCATGTGGCCTCTCCGACATCTTTCCTCCTTTCTCCTCGTTTACATTGAAAAAGTCACAAGGGCACAAATTATTAAGTTAAGTGGAAGCATAATGATGGGGAATGTCTGGCAAAATGTACGCAAAGCAAAAGTTAATGGGTATACTAAAAGTGAACTATTGTAATCTACATCAGTGCAAGAAGTTTGTAGTGCGTACGTGACAGCATCTTACCTCGCCAGCTCTCCTCGACGGACTGCCCTGAGGCAGGGGTCTTTAAATGTATTTTATGACGGTGTTCATGCTGGAATAATAATGTTCTTAATCTTCATGCAGCGCACATTATGAATTCATAACCAAACATGGTGCAATATTATCAAACATACATTTTAAACATTTAAACATTTAAACACTTGAGAAACCTGTAAATAAAACAAGAGATAATTTTATACTTCAAAAAATCATTCTGTTATTGGAAAGTTCAAGTTACGGCCTACTTGCACACGTGCATGCCCACGTGTCACGTAAGTGGTGAGCGCTGTCATGCTCTTAACGCGGCTGGCTGTTAGCCGGCGTCAGTGTTTTATAGCCATTGTACAGCACAACATATTTTGGAAACTCTGAAGAACCAGTAACAAGAATAAAATGAACATGATATGCAGGTACATTTTTGAACAGACAATAAAGTACTCTCAAAAATTCTATTACTCGCCGCTCTGCTGCATTTATGCCAGTTTTGAAAGCACAATGAAGGGTATGTAGATGACAGCTCCCTATAAAGAAAATTACATTACCTTATACGTTAATCTCTGTGTTTTTTAGATCATGTAGAAATTTCAATTTAAAATGTCGTCCATCCATTGACACTTGCAAGATGTTTACTTCTTTCAGCTCAGAAATAGCATTACAAAATGTAGTCATGAGGTCATTCAATGTAGCATGCCCAAAAATTCAGACTTAAAATAATGTGTTGACATTTGGTTCAGATTATTATTCCAAAAATGCACTGAAACATCCATCTGGTCCTTCTGAACAACTTTAGTCAATGACTCGGCAAACCTACTACTATCTGAGGACACTGCATACACCATCTAAAAGTTCATAGTAGAAATATGGTGCCAATCCATGCAAAATTGTGTATACAATTTTTGCTCTGCCCAGCTGCACCCTCTATGCAATATCACTATCAGGAAACATTAGCTTTGCAGAGACCAGCAAATTTCCCAGCAGTACGCAGAGAACTGTGAGTCATCACTCTTTGTATACACCACTGGATTTCAGACTTAGTGACATTCTCATTTATAGCAAAAACTACGAATACTGGAATGGTTTCCTTCATTAGAAATATCTTGAGATCTCAAACAATTTGAAACCTAAACAAAAACCCTCTAGTAACCAAATAGTTTCATAGTTCATGCACCACTCATTAGATATACTATATGGTTAGAAACTGTTTAAGTTCAACCTACTTGAGGGATAAGAATCTAATTATTACATTAATGCAATATATGTTAGTTTTGTTTGTATTTCTAATTACACATTTATAGCTAAAAATTTGTCCATATTAAAGCAGTGTTTGAATCACCAATTAGAGAATTTAGGGTTTAGGAAAAAGATTGGAGGGATTCAAACGTGACTTAAGAGCGCTGCATGTGCCGAAATTGGAAATTACAAGTTAGTCAACATTTTGATGTTACTTTGTTTTTTGGTTTGAGAAGATTTGCTTAAACACTTGCTTCGGTAATATATTTTTTTAAGATAGTTGAGTCAAGTTAATACAGTTATCACTTAAAAAAGAGGCAAAATTATGAAGCTATTTTGAGATTTAGCATGCTACCCCACCTCAGTAAACTTCACCCTAAATATTTTGTCTGTGCCTAACCTGGTCACGCTACCAATTTACTAACTTAAATGGTGGTTTCGAACACTGCTTAATATGAAAATGTAGGCCTATGTTAAACATCTTTGTAAATTTTTGTATTATACCCCTAAAGCTAACCTATGATGAAAATCCGGCAGCAGATGTTCCAGGACTAGATTAACATGAAGCAAAACAACTCTTTGCGTCTGACAAGTTTTGTTTCAAATAAACAGACAGTGAGATTGCGTTACTTCTGCTAACTACAGCAGATTGATTTTTTTTTCTGAGACATGACATCTTAACGCTAGTTTCCCCATGTTGCGCAACATGAATTTTGTGTGACAAAACGAGTACAGGACTGTGTATGGATCACCTCGGCATTCCTGCTATCAGTCACGAAACTAAGGATCCAAGAACGACGAATCGTAAAACACAATTTTCCTGTGTTTGGACATAGTAACTCAACACTATTTCACATGGGCACAGAAAAATAACACTGCACAAGCAATATTAACTAGTAACCATTAGCATAGTGTGCCCACATAAAACACGCTTCTAAACATTTAAACACATCTCACGCACAATAGTCACCTAACCATCAAACTTTATATATCGAAAACTTATTCACGGTTGAGCAAACACTTCATAAACACATCCAAACAGAAAATGGTTGGAGCGAAGGTGGCCTCATCTAGCAAATTCATGGTTTGTTTCCACGTTCCTCCCAAGATGTGCATGTGCGGTCTGTTCACTGTTACAAAATATAATAATATATTCATGCTATTATAAAAACAAATAATGCAATTTTATCTAACAAGGGTTACATGGGAAATTTTTTTTTGTAGGAAGCTCAAAACGAGATGAACTTTTATTTGAAAAACAATAATACTTTTTAATCACTATTATGAACGAAGATGAACTTTAAAAATACTAATGAATTTTTGTATGGAATATGGTGCAAAACTGTAAAAACGTATTTGTAAATTATGTTTAATGTGGGCTATGTATAAAAAAATCTATGATTCAGCTTTGTCAACATATATTTCAGAAAAAATTATAACTGCAAGCTTTAATCAATATTAAGTAAAGAGAAAGCTGAAATGGTATTACCTCTTTGAGTTTGGTTAAAAATGAAAAAAATTATATTAATTTGGGATAGCATTTAACTTTAACCCTTCCATTAAACATATTAATTGTTGAGCATGAGTATAAAAACAATTTCATGAGCTTCAAGAAAAGCAGACTTCAAGTCAGCACTACACTGGGTGCCACAATCTGAACAACCATAACCTGAACTTCTGTTGATGGGGAGCACCACAACCTGTTGTTTCTGATAAAGCAGTTATGCTCCCCAACATTATACTTCAACATATTTCACTTTGCTATCCAGCCAAGTCATAGCTTCAGTCACATATTTTTCTAAATTTTTGCTCAGCTCAAACAAAACTTCTTTAAAAGAGGGAGTGATGTAGTGCCACAGGTCCTGCCTGCCCACAGTTTCACGAATTATCACACACTGTATTTTCCCCGTATGAAACCTGTATCCATTACGATACGACATATCATGAATAACACACCACATGAGTGTGATACAGCCAACTTCTGATGGGAAGTCATGTCCTGTTTTTCTGAATTATTCTACTCATGACTCCCATATCACAAGTACAGTGCTGTGCAGGTGCAGACGTGACCGCTTACAAAGTTCTTTTGTTCTTTTTCCAACATGGTGGACAACCAATGCCCTGCCAACACCCAGCTTCCATCCTGGTGGGAGACTTCCCCCACTCCATACAAAATACTATTATATCCCTTGCCAAGCTGTGAGATGCCCTATTTTTCCGAGCAATGACAGAGTGTACACTTCGCCTGCCTGGGATGACTCTGCTGGACAACGCCTGAGACGCCACCTCCTCCATCACTGCGAGTCAACTATAATGAAATTGTTTTACTTTGTTTATTTTCTTTTGCTAGCCAAATCTGCTTTCTCAGACACAGAGTAACCGCAGTGAGTAACTTGGTGTTGTATTATATTGTTTGCTTGCTTATCACTTAGTAAATGTTTGAAATTGAATTATTTTTCTTTTTATTCATTTTTTGTGAAATGCCTTACTGCTCGGGGACCACAAAATATTTTACACAAACATACTACAGTCATTGGATATTGTCTCATACGAAAACTCTAGTGAGTCTGCAAGACAAAAATACATTTCTAGTTACCCTAAACTTATTTAGAGCAAATAACTTGTCTGTTTTGTATAAATACAGGATTTTGCAATTGAATCTTTCATTATTTTCATGTTGGCAACAACAGTAGTTGCTCACATTCTAATTAGTCCTAAATAAATTTAGTAACAATTTTATTAAGGAGGCTAGGGCATTAGAAGTTGCGTGGAAAACTGAGGACAGCCTTGTTAGGTTGTGAAATGTTGCTATAATTAAGATTGATGTTGCTGCACAATTGATAAAGGTATTAAAGAGAATAACACTAAAATAATTTTTTTTAAGGGGGGGGGGGGGGGGGGAAGATGTTTTGTTGTACCACACCCAGAAAATTCCCTGCACCCTCACGTTCCTGGGCCACCCACTATGGGCCTAATTGCAAGTTGTGGGAACCAAATCATCTCAAACAGAACAATTAAGGTGACGAGATACACACTGCACTGTGGTACTGTGATGTATAACTGTTCTGTGAAATAGTTGAGCCAAAATTAATAACCTTCCCACTTTGTTCCACCATATGCAAGAAGCAGCAAATGCAGTCTGTCGTACTAAAGACATGATTACACTAGCATTTCCACTCACAGACTGATGCTGCTTCAGACAAAAACAAAGCAGGAACAAAAAATGCATTGAATGATGTGTAAATGTGACTGCAAAATGCTACATTTCGTGTTGTAGTATGCCAAATGGCAACAGCTTTTGCTCATAGCAGGCTTTGTGTTGCCTTTTGTTGCACACAGTGTAAATCTGCCTATAGCATAACAAAGGAAATACAAAAAGTAAGCACACAATAAATGGCCCATCAAACCTAATAATAAACCTTTTAGGGTGAACACTACAATTGTCATTAAGGCAAAGCGACAGTTGCCATGTATGGAAATTTAGAGGTATTTCTTCTGGGTATGGTGTAATTCCACAAACCTTGACTAGCCTATATCTAAATCTTTTTGAATAGCACAAACAATTCCTTTGTTCTTGATGTAGACTATGATGTAATCTTTTGTGTTAGCAGTGATTAAGCAGCATTAAAAGCAACACCATTCATTCACCAAGTGACTTAGTCCCTCTCAAGGAGTCTTTCTTTTCTAGTTGATGCTGAGTGGTTCTTTTGGATTCTTCACTAACTCTCAAATTTTTCACAGCCGAAGAATGGCTTATTAAATGTGTTTCCTGCTCCTCCTCACAGATGTTTCCAAGGATGTTTACGCAAAACCTTTACTAAACTCGTCATCTACTTGCTGTCCCTCTATAGGGGGGTACGGTTGTGTGACCCCAGACAAGACACCATTTGGGATTTATCCCTGGGGTGTAGTAGCCTAATGAGGAAGGTCCTTGGCATGAGAGGTGGTGTGGTAGTACCATACTATAGTAGCAGAGCCAAGTTGCATTGCACACAACCCGTTCAGGGTGGATAATGCATCTCTTATAACCTCTCTCCATTCAAGGTGACACAAGGTTTCCCATGCCGCCCCCGATTCCGCAAATTGGTCTATGCCGCCTGTTCCTTATGGGTTGCCAGTATTCTCGCGACTGGTGAGGGGTATCTGTCACGATGGTTTGGGCAGATAGATAGTACCTAGGCCCGACCACTTGGCATTCAGGCAGTTGGGGCCCAATACCTGAACTTCAATGTGGCTGATGATACCCCCCCCCGGGACATGGTCCTTCTGAATGGATGGACGAGGTGGGTGACTGCACGGAAGCTGTGATGAAAACAGGAGAATTAATGGAGCTTGGGGTTGGAGGCAGGTGGGCGACCGGCCTCTAACTGGGCTTGCCAGATGACAGGGGTCTACGGCAACAGCCCGGTGGGATAGCCCTCTACTGCAAGAATGGAGCTCTCCCTGCTTCCCTGTCTTCTGGGTCAGAGTAACGAATGAACGTCTCCATTTCAGAGAGTGGGCTGCTTTTCCCCAGTGAACTACGACATCGGGGGACAGCACTTGTTGCTTCCCAGTGAAGTTGGGTGCCGAGGAAGTATGCTCTCTGGGTTTGTTGTAATCACCCTCTGTCCATTAAGAGGTACCAGGCCGGAAAGGCTTTGGTCCGGTAAGGTGTTCTCAACCACCTGAGTGGAAGGGCTTACCTCTGTTTGCCTGACTTGCCACGGCGGGACGGTCGGTCATCGATAACCCACTAGTGCCATGAATAATAAGTGGTAGCAAGGGACGATCGGTTGGCCCCACCAGAGGTTCTATCTGGTCACAGATCAGTGTGGTTGGACTCATGCTGGCAGTGGTTAACTCCGTATGCTGGAGGAGGTCTGGAGAGATTCCCACTCTCAATGACAGGCTCGCCAGCGAGTGGCAACCAGCTCCGGTTGAGCCCTGAAAAGGCACTACGGGTATGGATAGAACCCCAGCCAGACCACATGCTTAATTTTCTGAGTGCTAGGGTCTCAGAGCCTCTTTGGTAGAAGGGGTCAGGAAGTGCCGTTTGAGCTTTGGAGCTGACCAATGGTCACATTAATCTGTGGTCTCATTGTGTTGAGGGGATGTGATTCCTCTCCCCACCTACTAGGAGGCCGAAGCGCTGTAAGGCCTAACGACTAAGAGCACAGCATTAAAATACAAAAGTACAAACACCAAGAGATTTTACTGTTATGTCCCTCTATAGGAGCCAATTACACTTCAGACACATTATTGCGCTTTGCCAAGCTACTTGCTACCTTCCACAAAGGTATCTAATTAATTATGTCCTGTGGGTTTCTCCATTGCCTTATCTACCTGAGTTGCAAACATCAATAAAACATTTAAGAGGATGAGAGCCTAACCAATACACAAGGGTGACAAGACGATGCAAAATTTATTTTCATATTCTCATTAACACTGCCAGTGATTTACAGCACACTCAGCAGTGATAACGAAAGTATTTGCAGAAATAGCATGCGACACTGATGTGGAAATGACATTTGTCCTTATTGTGCTATCAAGTTATTTTTGTGATACACACACAATTTATACCACACATATGTTATAGTACAAATACTTGTTTTCACCGAAATGTTGAAAGTGGGAGTTGTAAATAATTCTATATAGGATTATTGATAAAAACATAAAATATGTAAATGGTAACATGAAAATCATAAATATGTTGTGCATTTTTTCATTCTAAAAAACTTATATCTCCTAATTTTTTCAGACAGCAATGTATGGTTTCGGAAATATGAACATTTTTGGTATTATGGAGTGCCAGGGAACATGATTACTGGATATTCACCATCAGGGAAAAAGTAGGTTTATTTATTTTGTTTATTGTACATACATACATAAACACACTCGCAATTAGGTTACCGCCTGGTGGCGAGCTCTCTCAACTCTCCTTCACCCAACCAACTCCTTTTCCACTCCCTTCCTGAATTTACCAACCCCTCTCACAGATACCAATTCCTCCCTCAACACATTCCACTCCCTCACCGACCTCGCAAGCATGGACTGCCTACCCCGCTCCGTTCTCCTCCACACCCTCTGAAGCTTCTCACTGTTGTTTCCTCTTCCCCTAAACACCCTCTTACTTAGCTTGCAGTGTAGCCCTCCCCATCCTCCCTCTTCATTCACCAACCTGTACATCCTAACCGTTCAACTTTCCTCCTGTCCTTCAATGAGCCCCACCCTATTTCTTTCATCATCACTGATGGCCTATAGTTCCCTTCTTCCTCATCATCCTGCCCTTTCCTTCTCCACTTACCTTTCACCCATCTTGCTGCCTTTCTCTGCACCTTTTCCAGTTCTCGCACCTCCACCTCCACATACGGGTCCCATACTGCTGCAGCATATTCTAACATTAGCCATTGTGCCATACGCCATCTCCTTCACCTCACAGCTGACTCCATTCAGCACCCTTCCCAGCATACCCAGAACTCTTCTTCCCTTTGCTACCACCCTCTCTACCCGTTTTTTCCAACTGAGGTCTCCCTGCAGTACAATCCCTAGATACTTATATTCTGCTGCTTGTTCTATCTCTTGTCCCTCCCATCTGCACATATCCCTGCTTATCATCTTCTTCCTTGTGAACCTCACTACCTCAGTTTTTCTTACATTTATCTTCATTTTATTTTTTCTGGTCCACAACCATATCTTATCAATGTCCGCCTGCAAATTTCCGCCCCCCTCTCCCACTTCAGCATATACAACACAATCGTCTACAAACAACTGATTTTTCCCCTAATCCCAAACCCATGTCATTTACCATTATGGTAAATAACAAAGGACCCAGCACGCTTCCCTGTGGTACCCCTGACGTAACCTCCTCTTCCTCCGATATTGCCTCCCCCACTTTCACCCTCTGCCTTCGCCCCCTGAGAAAGTCCCCTATCCATTCATCCATTCCACTACCCTCCTGTCTGGTATCAGCGCCTCCACTTTCCTCATCAATGTTCCATGGGGTACCGTATTGAATGCCTTCTCAAAATCTATGAAGCAGGCATCCACCTGCTTCTCCTCATCAACTACCTGCACCAGATCCTCTAATAACCCAGCCAGCTGAGTCTCACATGAGTAACCCCTCCTGAAACCATGCTGGGACTCCTCCAACCAATTCCTATTGTTCATTACCCTCACCACATACTGCACCACCAGCCTCTCCATTACTTTTCCTGTACTTGATGTGAGACTCACCGGTCTGTAGCTGCCAGGCCTCCCCCTATCCTCTCCCTGCTTGTGTATAGGTACCACCATAGCATCCTTCCAATCTTGTGGTAACTTACCCTCTCCTAAGGACTTTTTAAACAGCACTTCTAAATATTTCGCCAACTCCTTGCCACCAAACTTTAGTGCTGCGTTTCCTATCCCATCTGGTCCCTCTGCCTTACTGCTCTCCAAACCCCTAATTACCTTTTCTATCCCCCACTCCCTCATCTTAAACTCACTATACACCCCCGAACCCTGTTTGACCCCTATTCCAATCCTCCTTTGCCTCAAACACTGACAAGTACTGTCCTTGCAGCATCTCCGATTTTTCTTGGTCATTTGTCGCATGCCTACCAACCCTTCCTGTTAGCAGAGGGATCCCTTCTTCTCCTCCCCTTAACCTCCTAACATACCTAAACAATTTCCCCGATTCCTTGCCTTTTCCTTCTTCTACCATGTTCCCCAGAAATACATTCTTTGCCTGTTTGATCTTCCTTTCAAGCTCCCTACCCATTTGTTTCATCATTTCTTTAGATCTTATCATCCCTTCATTTCTCCACTTGGCATGTAATTTTCTGCACTTCTTCTTTATTTTCAAAATCTCCTGTCCATAATATGGGGGATCTCCCCCAGTCCGTAACCTTTTCACTGGCACAAATTTCTCCAACATAACCTCAATCTTCTAAACTCCCTCCACAACCCCTCTACACCCTCCTCCATACACCATTTTTTAAACCTGTCTCTCAGGAATATTTCTGCCCCCCTTCTTGTCTCCTCTCCCATACTGCCACACCAACCTTTCTGCCATTTGCACTTCTCTCATCCTGCCAATCCCAATTTCTACAACCGGAATATGATGGTCGCTATTGCACCAACTACAGCATTCCTAGGTCTGACCAACACCACATCCAGCACTGACCTAACACCCTCCTCATTCCATCTCGTAGGTGTTTCTACTATCTGGACTAATCCTCTGTTGACTAACTGTGCTGCCATTCTCTGCATTATGCTACCCATTCCTTCTGCACCCTCTACCCATTTCACCCCTGGCATATTCAAATCCCCTGCTACAACAACCCACTGCCTGTCCTTTAGTCTATCGACCCTCTCCTTGATCATCTCAATTGCCTGCCATCCCTGTCCTGGTGGTCTATACGCTGCCAGCAAAGTAATACTCCTATTACTACTACCACTCAATTTAATTTCCATTACCTCGACATCCTCACTAACCCATTCTACCGCCCCTTTTAGCCCTTTCCTTACACACACCATTATTCCTCCTCCTCTCCCATCCTTGTCTCTTCTGAAGATGGTGAACTCATACTACCTACACTCTATGTCCAGTACTTCCTCAGTCAACCAAGTCTCCACAGCTACCACTATATTAGCCCCATATCCTTCAACCTTCCCCCAGAAGCCCTCCAGCTTGTTGTACACACTTCTACAGTTCACCACCATTATCTTTATACTAGTACTCTGCTTTACCATCCTACATTGCTTACCTCCTATCTCCACCCCTGCTGCCTCATGAATACTATCCTCTCCATTTCTCTCCCCTTCCATTTCCTTGCTTCTAACTGACTGCTATTTCAACAACTGCTGCTCTGTCCTGACCCTCTCCATGCAGCCTGCTACTTCTCTACCTAAATCTGAATCAGTGGTTACAATCAGTAATATGGTAATCACTGAGAATTCTTTCAACAAGCTTTTACAGACTGCAAATCAATGAAATTTACTATTAACATATTATCAGGCTTGTGTAATCGAATGAAAATAAGTAGAAATCACATTTACATCAGTGACATTCTGCCAGTTAGTGAGTTTCCACTGATTCCAATGGCTCAATTTGAACTGTTTTCGAGTCAGATTTCACTGATTTTGCTTATTCTTCAGTATTTAAAATTTATTGTGTTGTACCAAAAATAAGGCATAAAAATACTGTTTTTTCCTGTAATAATTATTAATTGACAGGGATAGCCTTACAGACGCAAAATTACTGCTCCTATGTGGGAGCTGTAATTATTATAAAATATATCCATTCATGTTTAAAAGAAAACTTCTTTCGTCAAGATATAATGTACAGTACTATTTATTATATTTTAAATCAATGTTTCACAATTGCAGTCAATAATGTGTAAATTAATACAGATTTTTACAAGCTGTAGATACTTTATGAATGAATACTCTTATTTTCGAGAGCCATGTTTTACAAGAGCACATTTAGAAATAACTGTACACAAGATCTGATTATTGATAAATTTTATCATTAAACATAAACATACACGAACAGCAATTCGTTTGTTTACACATTTTTGTAGCACTAAATATAAACAATTCAGAACTTTATCGCGTGCGCGCGTGTGTGTGTGTGTGTGTGTATATATATATATATATATATATATATATATATATATATATATATATATATATATATATATATATATATATATATATATATATATATATATAACAAAAAACCTATGTTTTTACAGGCCTGCATTATTGGTGCCGAAACCAATGGACTATTGTGCATCGGAGTCCGAAACAAGTACTGCTGCATGTGCAACATCAACAAAAAAACCAGAGAAAACACAAATGTCACAAGAACCACAAGGACACTTCCACATCAATGGAACAAGAAATTATAGTTCAGGGTTTTAAGAGAGTGAGTCTATGCATGGGTTGAGGTACACATTTATCATTAGTGATGGTGACTAGTGCATTAGCTAAAATCCAACAGTTCATGTCATACTGCAGATATGTGATGAAATTAGAATGCACAAACCATATGGTACGTAACTACACAGCACAGTTGCATAGAATAAATAAAGACACTTCTCATATCAGGCACAGAAGGGAATCAACGCAAGTAATTCCACGTCTCGCTGTGGAGCCCGAGCAGCCATCAAAGAAGCAGGTGAAAATCAACATAACAGTAAAGTCCTTCGTCGTGGTCTCATGAATGGACCTTTACATGTATTCGAAGAACACATGAACTGCCATAATACGTACTGCAGCCGAAAAAAATGGCATTATTAAAGTGCCACTAATGTCTTCAACATCTGTATGGCCTGCAATTACGACGGCTCTTGATCCTGCATCATAACCTCCAGCAGTTCAGCCATTAACGTCTGACATAAGAAACCTTTCCCAAAAACCATGTCGGTACTCCTGCAGCCAGTTCTTTTCAGTCATAACTTCTACCACATACTGTACTACAAGCTTCTCCATCACTTTTCCTGTACTTGCTTTTACAGTCTTGGAATTATTTTTGGATTTCACTTAGACAATTGAAGTTTAAATACTGGAAACAATAAACTGATCAACATAAATGTGCCACCTAACGCCTTGAGTGGTTTTGGACGGTTAGTTATTACAATCCATTCCAGGTTAGTTCCACCTTTCCTGAAACTCTGCTAAATTGGCTATTCCTCCATCTCTTGCAAACAAAGCTTAACCAGGTCTAGTAAATAACACCATAGAGACAAAGTACCACATTTGTGTTCACTCAGTTAAATACTTTTTTACATGAGAACGATTTCTTACTAGACATCACCAACATCTCGATACATGTCGCTGGTCTGCATTGACCTTGGGCCATCCCGTGCAAGCGAGCAGAAGAGGAGAACAGAGAAGTCCTACATTGGACGGCAAGTCAATGGGATGTTTAGAATGGCTGGCGAGCTATGAACCAAGAAGCGCATTTCTGTTACATTAAGCATTATGCCGTGCACTCCTGACCTTGGTTGTACTGAATTTCTGCGTTTATCTGAAGAATGCTCTGGGATTACTGTCCTCATTTCTCTCAGCGACTGATATAAAAGTGTGACAGGTCTCCGAGCCGGGAGTTAAGGAATGGATAAGTGGATGGAGTTTTAGAGACAGACAATAATCGAGAGAAGTGACCAGTAAAAGGAAACTGAGACTGCGAGCATCACAGTGAAGATTGCGACTGGCAGGTTGGACTATTGGACTGGATGCATGAGTGAAAGACATTACAAATGAAGGCAACAACCAGTAGACTGAACATGTGTTAGTGATGAGTTAATTGACTATAACCAACCATAGACATTGACAAGGACATTAACTAGAGTTGAAATATACATTAAATATTGAGTTCACTTACAAATAAAAAGAGTAATATATAGTGGAGATAGATAATTTAATGCTGTAAATAATAGCTGTGTGAATAAATTAAAAATAAAATTTAGTTCTTTTATTTTTATTAATACCTCCATCCTTCACAAACTAACTCAGATATGCCCCTCAGGTTTGAATTCATATTAATTCAATGGAATATTATAATTTAGGCCTATAGATAAAACATAACTTCAACTTAAAAAAAAAAAAAATGACACTTTCATGTAAAGACGTATAAAACGGTTGTGATCCATATAATATTTAGGAAGCAATATAGCATTTAATAGAGTGGATGATTTTTAAAATGTTTAATTCCAAAAGCGTGAGGATAGGCTACTGCAGAGTATAACTGTGGGTCTTGAGCACTAGTGATGGTGAAATGAGGTGAACATGCAGTGGCAGCAGCAGAATGAAAGGTGGGAAACTGAAGCACCCTGAGAAAACCCATTGGACAAGAGCAACATCCACCATGTTTCCTACATGTGAAAATCTGGGTGATATAATATGGCCAAGAATAGAACCTGGTTCACCTTGGTGGGAGGAGAGTTGTCCAACTCTTACACCACCGCTGCTCCATCCTTTCCCATTGAAGTTGCATGTTTACCTCTCCGGGTGCCTGCCAGAACAATAACTTCCACACGGCAGTCTTTTGCCAGTGCACGCTGCAGAATTTAAAGGCAAACCAAAACCCATTCTTATTGAATACTGTACATTTTGCAAAAATTGTCTTTTAAGTTATAAGCCCATTATCCAATACTAGTGATTAATCATATGTATACAAAATTACTTCTTAATCATGGTGATTTTGAGATAATCAAGTTGGAAATAATTATAGAACTTGGCTGTGTAGCCAAAAGACAACCCTGTAAGGCATGAAAAATTGTGATGAATATCAGCGTAATAGTAGCCTAACTGATTTTGTCTGGTACAGCTAACTTGTGACATGCAGGTATTAACATGTGCTGCAACACTGTAACATTACATAAACCTCCTTACATTGAGGTTACAGCTGTAATGTTCCGTAAACACATCTGCTGTAGCTGCAGGTAGTTTTAGTTTGCCATACAGCCAAACAAAACAACTACACAAGGCCACACAAGGGAATATGTTCTTAAGTGCTTTTATTTTACATGTACCCTTTTTGAACAGAACCTACCATTATGTATTCTGCTACTCTTCTCATCCTCCAATCATTTCTGACAATCAGTAAACAAAGAAGAAAAGGCATACAATTGAAACACTTAAAAAACATGTAACTAGACCCAGCACTATTATTATTATTTTAATTTTTCTATGCAATGTTGTGTTATCCTGTCCTTCCAGTATTTACAATACCTTGAAACAGCCCTGTACTATTTGGCTGAAATGAATGCCGAATTCCGTCTGCTTGCCACCTACGAATCAACCTACTGCTACTGCCATGTGAACATTCCAATTCCAAACACGAGAACTAGTCACGCACAACGAAGGCCGGTTGCGGTTTATGAATGAATCACGCTGGCATGCCATAACAACTACACCGTTGTGGTACACCTGATAGATATTACTAATTAAGTTGGTTGCACTGTGTAAACAAATAATACGCACACCATGTGGTTCTGCAATACGTACACGGGCACGACGAATGTAGTGTTGCACGATGTTCGCAACAATTATTTTTTATCTATTCCATAAGTGAGTGTTTTATTTGCTTTATGTTGGTCCCGAATTTGATGCAGAATGCTGAATGTTTTTGATGTACCGCTAACCTTGTAATTCACAAATTTGTAGGTTGTCGTGTTGTTTTTATATATAGGTAGGAACGCATGGAAGTTCAGAAGCGTAAATCAATAAACATTCTTTCGAGATACATGGAACGTGGTAGCGGTACCAGTCACCGACAGGCAAGAGCAAACAAAAATGAGAACAGAATCATTAGAATCATTTGGATTGTACAAGCTGGTTTTTAAATTTATCATTAAGCTAACATTGTATGGCGATCGTAAAAATTACCCAGTATTTTCGTTTCATTTCTGTCGGTGGTTCAAATATATGGAATTTTTCCAAGGTGATCATTGTGTTGTGTTATTGTTTTCCCATTTGATTTTTTTCTCAATTTGTTAGTAAGGTTTTTTTGCATGCATAGTTGTTGAAATGATTGTAATGTAGCAGCACCTATATATTCCTTATCAAATCACATCTACCCTAGTCTTTAACTTGTTCATTGGGGTGTCTTAAGAGTATTTAAGCTAGTCTGAAATATTTCAAACAAAAAATTATGGTACGTGGGAGGGCAAATAGTTGTGTATTAGGTAAGTGCAAGGTTATAAAATTACATTAATTATTGTAACACTAAGGATGTAAAGGACGTGATTTGTGTGCAGAACTTGTGGGTAGTGTTTTTATAATAGAATGATTTGTTCCCAGCATATACAAATCTATTTCATTCCTATTGCTATGTATCCTATTGGACTGTACTATTGCATACTGTATGGTAAACAGTGTTTTCATACACAGCAGTCAACAGCTTTGTTCCAATTCACAGCAACATATCCTCATTCGCGTGCCCTTTATCCCTTCAGTGCACACAATTCCGCGCAGTCCCTTGATCCCTTTGTGATGAAGTTTATATAATTTTGAACACCTGTCTCCGTTTCAGAATTCGCAACACATATACCAGCACAAAAAAAATCGGTTAATTAAGCAGATTTTCTAATGTTGCCTGGGTTAGCGTACAAACAAAAGTGTCCAGCAAATAGCAGAAAAAAAGATGCAAAACTGTTAGGATAATCCTGTATTTCACAACAAATTGAAACTGATTAAATATTCAGATGGGAAATAAAAGCAGTGTAGAAGTAAAATATTAAACAAATTGTATGAGCATTATAAATTTCAAAAATGATTCAAAACAATTTCTAAGCTGGAAATAAAAGTCATTCATTCATTCATTCATTCATTCATTCTTCATTCATTCATAATAAAATACAATGCCCCAGGTTAAAAAAAATTCCAAATTGTTTGGAGTACATATAAACAATGCATAATACCCCTGGATTATCTATGGAAATGGCTCCGTAAGTAAACAACTACAGCAAATTGTTATAAAACAAGCCTGACGGGCATATCTGAGTGCATGAGGGAAGGAAATCTTAGTAAAAATAATAGAACTAAATTTAATTTTTAAATTTATTCACACAGCTGTTATTTACAGCATTAAATTATCTATATTCACTATTTCTCTTTTTATTTCTCAGTGAGTGCAATATTGAATGTTTATTTCAACTCTAATTAACATCCTTCTTAATGTCTCTGTTCGGTTATTGTCAGTTAACTCATACTCATCATTAACACATGTTCAGTCTACCTGTTGCCATCATTTGTATTGTAATGTTGTTCACTCATGCATCCACTCTGATAGTCCAGCCTGCCAGTCATACTCTTTAGTGCTCTGATGAGATACCCCGATCATCTAGAAGGTTCAACACACCCCGAGTCACACTGAGAGAAACAACGTCAGTAATCCAGAGCATTCTTCAGATAAACGTAGAAATTCAATACAACCAATGTCAGGAGCACGTGGCGGCATTCTTAGTGTAACAGATAAGTGCTTCTTGGTTTATTGTTTGCCTGCCGTCAAAACATTCCATTGACTTGCCACCCGTTTTATCACGACTCTATACTTCTCTTCCACTTCCTCGCGCAGCAGAGGTCACAGTGAGTGAGTGCTAACACTGCCCCCTCCTCAAGTCTGGTAGTCTCGAACAGACTGCAACATCAATATAGGCTGTTCACAGTAAAGTGAGCATATTTGAGGCCATAGTTACTTTCTCCTTACAACCATTTTTTATCCTTTTAACTACCCTTTTAAATAACTATTGATATATACATAATAAACACAGTATGTATATTCCTCTGCCTTCGGAAGTTAATGTCTAAGGCTGAAATAAAATATATTTACTGACTATTATTCAAAATGAGAGGGCTTTCGAAAGTGCAGACTTTTCTGTGGGTAGCCTGTACCTTTGTAGAGTGCCAGTTGGTCGATGTGGGCAGCCTTCGGCTCTGCCCGAGAGCCTTGACGACAAATCCAAAAGACTACATTACTGACCTTCTTTAGGCTCCTGTAGGGGCCTTCCCAACATTTCAGTAGATTTGAGTACTGTTTTCGCCTCTGTGGGTTGTACAAACACATCAGTTTTCCTTCTTGAAATACCTTGCCCGACATTCTCCTGTCATACCGGATTTTCGTCCTGTCACTATATGGTTGGTTGTGCCTTATAGAGGACAAATCCCTTCATTACTGGTTTGAAACAGTGATACAACTACAGAATTTCCCCTTGCATCTTCCTTTAGTCTATGTTTACCAATCCAAAAAGTGCTAGTACTTGCTGTGAAAGCTGCAGTTTTTTGGCTGAATTCTCATCCGACATACCCTGAAGCACTGGTAACTCCTGTTGACTACCTCACTCCCCTTCTCTAGCTCACACAGTTAGTTCTTTGTCCCCCAAAGCACTTCCACCATAAGACTGATATCTCCAGAGCCACTTCTGAGAGGGGCCATCTCATCACTTGCTCCATGCCATGTGCTCCTTTCACTGTTTTGTGGCATAGTGTGCACAGGACATCTGGACAGCACTCGTAGGTCATCATGTATGTTTCCCAACTGCGCTGTGAGGTGAGCTGCTTGCAGCATCAACTCATTGATGTGGTGTCTCAGTTGTTGCGCATGTGCACAAAGCTCACAAATTTCTTCACGCAATTACTTGCATGCGCTCATCAAAGCCATTTGTTCTTCACCTCGCTGCCTCTTTTCCTGCTGCTGCTTCTGTTTCTGCTGCTGTTGTGGCCAATAGGCTTTCAGGGGCTGTAGCTGTTCAAGACCAACACGCTTGCCGTTTAGGTGGGGGTTGACGAAGCTTTGTAGCCTGGACCCTGGAAGCGATGTCTCTCATAAAGTCTGCAGCTCCATCAAAGTCTTCTTGATGTCGTCGTCATTTTCATTCAGCAGCACTGCCTGTACTGGGCATCAGGGTACAGACACCTGTCTTGCTGACACCACCTCCAGTGCTCAGGCCAGGGCATCCTGCATGTTGTGGGGTGCAGCCAGACCTACCGCTTGCCATACCTCTGTGTTGGAGATGGCATTGATGAAAAGCTGACTGTGATGATGTCGCCTTCCTCCTCGGTTCACCCTTCCAGAGATAGATGGGAGAGCCACACGTTTTGCCATAGCTCCTGCGGTGGCTCCCCTGGTCACTGGGTGCGCCTTCTTAGTTGGGTATGGTGGACATGTCGCAGGGTATCGGTCACCAAAATGTAGCTCCAAGGCTGATACCAGTGCAGGGTACTCCAATCAATGTCACTTTGGCAAAGTTTGTAGTATGCTGAGTGCCGGACCTCTTAGTACAGCTGCGAGGTAGCAAGCCCGCTGTTCGGCTGTCCAGCCATTCAGGGTGGCGACTATTTCAAACTGGAGTTGGTACTCCCGCTAAGAAGTCTGGCCATCGTAAGGGGCGGGCTTGATTGAGACCCCCTTCCCCACTCCTGGCTGCACGACACCAAGGCTTCAGAGCTGCTGGCTATCCTCAGAGGTTGCTGCGTTGTTTACAACTTGTATGGCTTCTTCATTTTTTTCGGCTGCCAATGTAGCAATTGGTGAACTCTGCTGCTGAAGAAATTCCTGCCATTCCTTCTTCACATTCATTTTGTTTTCAACGCTGTCCATCCTTCCATTGATACTGTTCATTGTTTTATCTACACGGTTCACTATTTCATTCATTCTGTCCATTCTTTCAGTTACACTGTCAATGTTTTTGTCCACACTGTCAATTTTTTTGTCCTCACAGTCAGTTCTCATATTCTCAAACCCACTAATGCCCCCTATTTTCCTATCTACATGATCTGTTTTCTTGTCTACGTTTTCATTTATAGTATCTATTTTCTTGTGTACATTTTTATTTACAGTGCCTATTTTTCTTGACTACATCCTCATTTACAGTGTCTATTTTTTATGTAGGAACTCACTTACATTAGTTACCTGGCCTTTATATTCTCAGTTACACCATAACAATTTCTTACACTCTCTTTCACATTACTGAATTGGTTATTTACAGCTTCGTTCACACTCTAGCTTTCACACTACTAGTTTTGTTATCAATGCTATTAGCACTTGCACTTACTTGGCTACCTAATCTCTCAATTAGTGCTCGCAGTGCTTCCAGTTCTGTAGACATTTTTCTAGTTAACATTCACTGCGACGGTTGTACAGAACAGTCTTACTTTCCTTTGAGGTCACTAATTACTAACCTGTTGCCTAACTTGTTTTACAATTGATTGATTAATAATTGCTTTCATCCCAGTTCTGACACCAGTGGTACAAGATGCCTGAGGGACATATCAGAGTTCATGAAGGATGGAGGTTTTAATACAAATAAAATAACTAAATTTCTTTTTTAAATTTATCCACATAGCTGAAATTTATAGCATTAAATTATCTATTTTCACTACTACTCTTTTTATTTCTCTGTGAGCACAATATGTAATGTCTGTTTAAACTGTAATTAAAATCCTTCTTAATGTCTCTGCACAGTTATATAGGCAGTTAACTCACACTCATAAATTAACACATGTTAAGTCTATCTGTTGCCATCGTTTGTAATATCTTTCACTCATGTATCCAGTCCGATAGTCCAACGTGCCATTTGTACTCTTCACTGCTCTGATGCCCACTGTCGTAGGTTTTCCTACCGTTAGACACTTGCGGTGTTACTGGAGAAGGGAAGGAAGTTCGTAAGAAGGGTGGGGGTAGGCTTGAAAGGCACAGGGGCTGGAGAAGTTGCTGTCACACCCCTCACAGTTGTTAAAATGTTGTGGATGAGCAAGCAGTGTGGTTTTTCTCTCAAGACGAAATTTTCATAGAATCACTCTATTGTGGTGGTGCAACGTGCGTTCCGTAAGCACTACAAAATCCCCCCTTGGGACCCTGTTCCCAACCAAAAGTTGATTATGTCGTGGTTGGAGAACTTCAGGAGAACGGGAAATGTGAGTAAACAAAGAGGAGGACTACCAAGGACCTCTCGAACACCTGAGAAAATTGAGGCAGTCAATCAAACGTTCTGTTGTGTAGTCACCTAGGCGTTATGCGCGCAAACATGCAACTGCCCTTGGCCTGTGAAATCGTTCCATTTGTCACATTCTTAATGAATAACTCTAATTACACCCAAACAAGAAGGCTGTCATTTAGGAACTTCAACAACAGGACTGGAATAACCATGTAGCGGCATGTCAACAGTTGCTTGAAACAAAACCTCACGAAGCTATAGTTTTTTATTGATAAAGAGTATTTTCACGTTTCTGATTGTGTAAACAAGCAGAACATGTATTTTTGTAACGGCATCAACGCAAGGTAGATCCGTGAACAGAGCCGCTTAACAGTGATTGGGTCACAGTGTGGTGCACAGTGTCAAGAGTCAGGATCATTGTTCCTTACTTTTTCGAGGAAGATGACTGCATGTATACTGTGACTTCTCAGCGGTTTGTCACCACGATCCAAGAATTTTTTGCACCAGCACGTCAGGATTTAAATGCTGGACTTGTCTGGTTCAAGCTGGATAGGACCATGTCCCACACTGCTTCACATTCAATGGCAGTTTTGAGGGAGATGTTCCCTGACTGACTGATCAACCTGCAAGGCGACATTGCATGGCCCATGTGCTTACCAGATTTAACCACAGGCGATTATTTCTTGCTGGGTTATCTAAATGTTCTGGTCTTTAAACATCCTCCCAGGACCTTAGAGGTCCTAAAGGATGCAATCCGCCAGGAAGTTGCCTGCATACCAAAATATATGATTGAAAGAGTCACGTGAAACATGAGAAGCCACCTTCAGCAGTATATTGACACAAATGGACACCACTTGTTTGATATATGTTTTTTTACTAGGTGAATTAAAACTCCCTGTATTGTTGTTTCACAATGAAAAAAGAAAATTATTGTAACTATAATAGTGTTTTTTTTAGTCACGTTCAAAATTAGGGATATTGTTTTGCCCCATCCTTTACATAATTATTGATCTCATAATACATTATGCACACGATGTAAAAAATAATAAGAAATAGGTCATAATGCAAGTAACATGTAAGCAACTTATGATACATAACTTGGTTAGTGACTTCCTAATAATAAGGAATTCTTTAACACTATAGAAAGTATTGTCTGTAAGCTATTCCTTCAAAAAAAAATTTTTATGAACTGATTTCATTGATCAATTTACTGTTATCTTTGTAGCAATTCATTTACAACCTAGCTACAGAGACAAATGGGCTGTTTTCAAATAACTTTGTTCTAACAGATATACAGTGTATTTTTTGAGCTGCCGTTGTGTTGTGTGTATATATGCATACCATTGTTTGTTGGATATTTTATATTTTCAATTGCAAAAATGTTAGACAAAACCATTTCCGGACCTATTTTCATTGACATTTCTACCTCTTCTACATGTCCTGAATACAGACCCATTGTTTGATGTGTATTTTAGATACATCCTATGTGTGTCTATACATATACATGCACACACATACATTTACATATATATAGTGCCTACGTTTGTCGCAACAGTTGCAGGTGTCCCAGTCAACCACTATGCGGATCCTGAAACAGGACCTGCACATGTACAAATTTACTGTGGTGCATCAGTTGCTGGATGTGGACAAGGCAGCTCGAGTGCATTTCTGTGAGTGGTTTCTGTCCATTATTGCTCTGGAGGTGTTGCAGGATGGATACGTATTCTTTACCGATGTAGCATGGTTCCCATCTGTCAGGGTACGTAAACTTCCAGAACATGTGCCATTGGTCAGGTGACAATCCACACGTGTTGACGGAAGCTCCACTGCATCCTCAAAAACTCTGTGTCTGGTGTGCAGTGTCATCACGCAGCATCATCCCTGTGTTCTTCCATGAGACTGTGAACTCGGATTGTTACATCAACATATTTACAATGTTTTTGCTGAACAAATGACGGAGGATGAGCGCAACAGTGCTTACTTTCAGCAGGATGGAGTCACGGCGCATACTGCACGTGCAATGATCGCCTTCTGGCACAATTGCACTGTATGGTACAGTACAGTATGACATTGATGTTCTGCATTTGATTTAGAGATGATGTAAACAGTGCAGATATCTAGAGTTGCTTACCCCATTCAACAAAGGTTGCACTTAGAGGAAACAAAAGAACACACATGACATCATGACTACTCAGTCATCTGTGTGCAGTCGAATACAGTACACCACAAGGTGAGAGTTTTCGTAACGGAAATTTACTCCAACAACGAGAAGGTAGAAATGCTGCCTATCTAAGGAGAATGTAAGTTAGCAGATGAATGTGTTAGTATTATTTTACAATGCAGGGCAGTATGTTCAAGTTAGTTGTACTGAAACACACACAGTTCTGTTATTTGCTCGTTTGTCATTCATTCTATTGAAGGTCAGTGTAATGCTAGGCAGAGCAACTCTACAGCTAGTGATACACTGACAAGACCCCACCATCTAGACGGAAGTTTTCCTGTCTCATTGTGAAGCTTTGTGAAATGGGCAATTTGAACCCACAGTAATGCAATCGTCGTAGAACTTGCACAGATGAAGCTGTTGAGGTTGGTGTTCTTGCTGCTGTACCAGTTAATCCACGCGTCAGCACACGCCAACTTGAAGCCAAAATTGGCATTCCGAAAATGCATTTGTAAGCATCATACGTTCCATCCCTCTCATGTTCACTTACACCAAGAATTGCGTGGGAATGATTTCCAGAATCGTGTAGAGTTCTGTTATTGGGCACAGCATTAACTTATCGTCAAATTGAACTTTTTTCAGATGTTCTATTTACAGA
The DNA here is from genome assembly GCA_029891345.1 of Dryococelus australis. Taxonomy (NCBI): domain Eukaryota; kingdom Metazoa; phylum Arthropoda; class Insecta; order Phasmatodea; family Phasmatidae; genus Dryococelus; species Dryococelus australis. Next base: position 290,754,745 of record CM056993.1, on the reverse strand, counting down.
TGAATCATCATTCTCCAACTCAGTCCAAGTGAATATGAGGAACATTCATTATTGGGCCATCGAGAACCCACAATGGCTTCGACAGATGGACCATCAAGTCAATGGAAAGCTAACGTCTTGTGCGTACGTGTAATGCTCTTCAGCCGGTAACAATGGAAGAATCAGTGTTGTCATTCAGCCAGCAACTGAACTTGTGTATTTTGAAGGTTATTCCTGAGGTGGAAATAGAAAGATTGAGACAGGCAACCCATGGTAGACAATAGTGGTAGACGCTTCCGATGTTGGAGAAAAAATAATAATTTATGGTCATATTTAGGAAACTGTTTCTGGGACAGAAACAAAACAATGGTTACTAATTATTAATAAAGTGAATTTCAAGTGCATGTAACACACCCCATCATGTTGAAAGGAGGTGTTACCACCCTTATTTCTGGAGAAAAAAAAAAAAAAAAATTACAATTCCCTTTTTTTGACTATGGGTTATGAAATGCTGGTAAAATATGCAAAATAAGTCTTTTGCAAAAATTGTTTAGTTCTCATCCTTTTTGAGTAAAAATTACATGTTTCACAGAGAAGTGTTACTGCCTGCCTGGTAAGCAACCAGTAATGGTAGTCTGCACGCCACAGTGTTGTGTGGACATTATGTACAGGTAACTTGTTTTGTATGGGTTTCTAAGAGGCGCAGAATATTGGTGTGCATCAAGTTTGTTCCCTCACTCTCATTACCAGTACTGTAGTTACCCTTCCTAACAGAGGAGAGGACTGTAGAATAAAAATGCACACTTCACTGCAAGTTACATGCTTTCTACTACAAGTCGACATGGTGAAGTATACGAACCCAGCAATGACAGACATGGTTCTGCTTTGTGGTTCAGTTAAAGGTAATGCACAAGCTGCTGTACAATGTACCATGAGAAATTGCCAGCCCTGCAGCAACAACAACCACATCATGAGACCTTCACGATTGTCACTCAGAGACTGTGTGAAACAGGCACGTTTAAGGCACAATCCCAAGGAATGTCCATTCACCAAATGAGGAAGAATAAGTACTAAATGTTGTGGAGGAAAACCAGTCAACAAGCACCCACACCATTGTGCACAGAATGGCTATGTCCTATTCCACTGTATGGCTCATTATACATGAGCAGCTGCTTCATGCCTACCATGTGCAAAATGTGCAAGCATTGGGACCAGCAGATTTGGTTCCTCTGCATGATTTTTTGCAGTGGTTTCTCATTTTACTTACATTGTATTGTTTACTGATGAAATGAAATTCACAAGAGAGAATTATTTTAACAGCAGGAACAATCACATATGGGACAACACCAATCCTCATGTAATCACCATCACAGCCAATCAGTACAGATTTTCTGTGAACTTGTGAGGGGGTGTCAGTCACGGGTTGCTAAAACACAAAATGTGCTGTTATTTTAATCAATATTAATGTTACAGTGAGAACGCTTGGGGGCCTGTTTCCTGCGCAGCGAGGATGTGTGGTGGGTAGCCATGCGTGGATGCGATCAGGAGTTGTAAGCAGCTGGATGCGTTGGTGTTTGAACCATCCCACTTCTAGAGAAAAAAAAATGTAATTTTATAGATGGCACTCTATGAAAAGAGGGCGCTCATACTGTAAAGAGAGTGCTGAGGATTGATCTTGGAGTGGGGATAGGCACTAGTGGGTGTCTGGAGTAGGATAAATACTGATGCGCATGCTGGCTAGGGCAGACTTGTTGCCTACCGAGTTGCGGGGCTTTAGTGGTGAGTGATGTCCACCCTAGAGCAGAAGTGAACAAGAACAGCAGTGAGAAGTTAATTATTGGTGTCGTCGGTTATGATATATTTGTGGACTAGAAAATTTACAGTCGTAAATAGTAGTGTGTTGGGACTCTAACATTTTTCCTGCAGTAGTAGAACTAGAAAAATTTGCTTGAAGAGGAGGCAGGGAGATATTTTTTGGCCGTCAGTCAGTTTGAGAACTTAGTATTTCGTCATGGCATGACAGGCTGGGACTTTGATAATTTAATTGATACCCTGGTTTTGGACTTAGCCTCATTGCGTGACGAGTGAAGCAGGACTTATAACATTTTCCTGCCAAAATTAAAGGCTTAGTTTTTGGGCAGGAGTCCAGTAGTGAAAGTGAGGACTTGAAATATTGCTACTGCAGTAATCATGACCTAAGCTTTTGAGTAACGGTCGTCAAACGATAATGAACTTAGTTTTTTAGCAGCAGTCATTCTGTAAGGTATGGAGGGGTAACTTTTTCTTTCTTCCCGAGTTTTTTTTGGCAGATGGGTTAGGTTATACGGCACAAGAGAAAACTGAGTAGTGTGAAGTTAGAAATTCTGGGTCAGTGCATCCTTGATAAGGTGATTATTATTAGACCCGAGGTTTTATTGAGGTTTGAATTTAAGTTTGAGATTTAAAAAGAGACATCTAACTTTTCTCCACACCCTAGGAGTCGGGAGGAATGAACTATAAGTGCCGTTAATTCACCTACTGAGGCAACTTAGCGTTGTGAAGTCCATGTTAGTGTTATACGAACTTTAATATTTGTGATCGCGAAGTTTTGCAAGAGGAATTTGTCGTGGTGGGACACTTCAAGAATAACTACTTAGGTGCAAGTGTTGGAGTTATTAATTGGGCTGAAGAGGAGTGGAACTGAAAAGGAAATAGAACTGGGTGTAGGGATAATGTTTTGGGAATTGAAGGTATATACAATATCAGTGGGTTGGGTGTGTTGCTTGAGAGAAAGAGCTTATAAGTATGATTGAGCTAAAAGAGAAGTGCTATCACTCTAGTAGTAGAGTTTGGTAGGGAGAATATCCCTTGCTCCTCTTTAGCCGGTGTTTCGACTGAAGGTGTATATTGTGGTGGGGTTCACTGTCGGCACTTCAGTGTTCTGACGGATACTATATCCTCAGGCACTCCTCCATTGAATGTATAGCATGATTGAAGGACCAAAGGCTTACCGCCACATTTTGGTGAGAGGGGAGGAGCATATCCTCATGGTCTTTGGATCTGTCTGGAGTTTTGATGCTTGATTGTGAGATTACTCTAATGATCAAAAGTTAAATAGTTTTAAAATTAACTAGTAAGTTAAAAATTACACACTTTTTTAACTACTAATTTTAATTGTTAATTTTTTAAATAGTTTATCCCAAGTATGCTTCTGCTATAATGTGTAATCATAAAATGATTAAGAGTAGTTAGTTCATGTATGAGAATAAGATAGTTATTCTTTTACTTGTAATTTATTTTGAAACTTTGTACATCACTTACATATTCTGAACTGCATAATTGTACAGTGAGATTGATTTGGTTGAGTCTTGCTTCAATAATTTATTATTTTTGTTACCTTTATTCATCTGATTGTAGGAAGGGAATTGGGGATGTTCATATTAGGGGACTGCACTTGTTTTCATCTAGAATAGAAATGGAAAATCACTTGGTAAAACTATCCCCACTAAACTGGCCAGGATCGAACCTACAACCTCTTGAATGTGTCTCAGACTTGCTACAGAATGAACAGTAACCCTCCGTCGGGCTAATTTTACAAATTATAGAAGAGTAGAGGGTGAAAGATATTTCTTCAGAGACTCATGCTTCAATAATGTGCCTTATAATAAAAAAAAAAACTTTATGGCCTAAGTTTTGGTCATGTGTACAAATTATTTAAGTTAGCGGGTTGTTATGCATTTTGTAAGCTGAAGTTTGTGTGTAGGAATTGCTTGTGCAAGAAATGTATGTGGAACTTTGTGGCTCACTGCTGTTGAATTCTTGTTGACGGATGTACTTTCAGTGGTGACATCTGAGCAGTCCCCTTTGTTTCCATCAGCCCACCTCCTATGTCCCTTCACTGAGGATTGGAGTGCTTATTGGGTAGAGGGGGAAGGGGGCAATCTGATTGATCAGTCTGTTGACTGGTTGCTAGGGACGTGCGTGGATGTCGGTGCCTCGTGGCAGGCCACTGGGGAGGAGCAATGTTCTGCCACACAAGGGATGGACACAGGGGTGGTCAAAGATCTGCAGGCTGCTCTTTTCCCAGTCTGCACTAAAGGTGAGCATGTACTACTGTTGTCAGCAGTCATTAGCCCTTACTACTTGGGAAGTAAAGGCACAGTGGCAACATTACCATTCAATTCAATATTATCTCAGGAACATATTCTACCAACAGTCAAAGAATATACAATAATACAGTATATTACATCTACTAATTAAAAAATTTCAAATACATTTTACTTAAACTTTTTTTTAAAAATCAGAATTGTTCTTCTATGAAAAATCATATAATGATTTTGTTTTAAATTGAGTATATATTTTATGGTTATGTAAATTTTGTTGTAATAAAATCACTCACTATTAAAGTTTCAAATAAGTGAGAATTGATCATATTTATTACCAAGTAATCTTGTAGGCTTCACACACTCAGATATTTCTTCTGGAAAGGTTTTAGTCTTTATGCATGTAAATAATTGTATAAACAAGTTCCGACCTCCCGTGGCGAAGTCAGTTGGTGCGCCACCGATCTGGGGTGCGGGAGGCTCTGGGTTCGAATCCCGGGTAAGGCATGGGTGTTAATTTAAGTTAGGTTATATGTTAGTCTGTAAGCCGTCCCCTGCTAAACTTTTAAGCATAAAACCGGGGTACATTAAAAAGCCCTATACAATACAATACAATTATAAACAAGACCTCTTCAGTAGTGAGTGTTTCTCGAATTCACAACTTATAAAAGCAGTCCTAGTAAGGTTGTTGGCTGTAAGTTATGTATGTTTATAATGTAATTACTTACATAGCTACGTACATAAGCACTGTTTAGTAGATAAGCAGTTGCATCACTGTTAGTGTAAATTTTTGTGTTAACTACAGAAATGTATGTATAAACACACACAGTCTGCTTCCAGTAAGATTCAGGTAGGTCTTGGAGCTGTTTCTCTGCATGTTTAATTTTTTCACCGGATCAGAGATTAAGATGCTAGTCACTGGTAAGATTTTTAATAGTACTGTAGGTACATTTCAAAGTAAAAATTTCTTCTGATACCATAATTATTTTCAGTGCTACACTGTTTAAAATATTGTTTTAAATTTTTACAAAAAAAATGGCATGCAGAAGATTTTTTGTTTCCATGCATCATCAAACAGCAATTTATGTATGTTTCTTTGTGTTACAATAAGACCACATTATTTCCTGTTAGTTTTAGTCTTGCGTCTGTGAAAACTTACAGTGTAACTTGATGTTTGAATATTTTCATTCACCATCTTATCTTAACTATGAAAGTAATGTTTTAAAGTATTTTTATTTTTACGTAATTTTTTTTTCATTAGAAGAAGCAGGTGATACATTTCGAACATTTCTACTAAACAGTACATAGTGTACACTGATTTCTTTCTTCATAAATAATGCAAGTTTATTTAGCTTAATTTTCATCTTAATTTTTTTTGCCTGTTAGAATGATCTTAATCTTGGGATACAGTATTCAAATATCCCTACAAATAAGCGCTGGTTTTCAATCATTGTCTTTTTAGTAGGAACTCAGAATAATGTGACAAGTCTGATGTATTTTAAATGAATATTTTGTTTTCACCCTGACTTGTAAAATCAGTGCTTATTTAAAATTTCCATTATTTTTCTTTAGCAATAATTTTAATTCTTGAATTAAAAATGGTAGGCATATTAACATGATGTAGATGAAGTGAACCATAGTAATTTCTTGATAAGTTGGCTTTATGCTGTTGAATTCCATGTGGTTTGAGGCTGTTCATTGTAAAGTGAGCACTTCTAAAAGTCCTGTTTACGATCTAATTTTTTCCTCACTTCAAATCTTTCCACCATGTATGAAATTTTCATTGGCATCGGCGCAATGACTTTATTCATGCATCAGTCAAATGAAAATGTGATATTTTCAATAACCTAAGGACCTGTATTACCACTTCTGAATACAATTTTGAATTAAATCTATTCTAAAGAGAGCTATGAAATGCATATTACCATCCCTGAAATGTGGCTATTCTGAGACCTATCATCTGAATAGTCTGTTCGGTGTTCTGGCCTTCCAATTGCTCTTTATTCAGCTGATAAACAGGAAACAAACATTGATGGTGATTCTGATAATCAATTACTTGATTCTGCTCAAGAATGGAAAAGGGGGAAGGAAACTAGAAATCAATCTAATAATTTTGATATTTGGAGTAAGGAATGACTCTTTAATGCACTTGTGTCGCACATAATAAACTGAATTTTTTGCTGTCATTTACTTTTAAAAAAGTTGTATTTTAAATCAGAGTTGCGGATTAGGTGTGCACACTGTAACTATTAATAACAAATAATTTAATTAAAATATGTTAGGCTTAAAGTCTGATTCTCATGCATGCTGATTACATTGGACAGGAATTCACAGTGTTCATTGGTAAAAAAAGCCTTGTTTTGAAGCACAGTTTAAAATCATTGTGGCTATTTTTAATACCTAGTCTCTGAAATAACAGCTGGACAACTTAATAGATGCTGCACATATTTTAGCTTTACCTTAGTAATTTCTTTAAGATATAAATTTTTTGTTACTGTTTTAAAAATTTTTGTACTTCATACATATTTTTGTTTTGTAGTGCTATCTTTTGATGTACTTTTAAACAACATTTCGTTTACATGTGTTTTGAGTATTGAGTTTGTGCAAACTCGGCCATCAGCTAGTATTAATTAACTTATTTTTCTGGTTGTTACTTGTTATTGATTGCTTATTTATTTATTAGTAATTTGTGGTGCAAAATTAGTACTTTTAATAAAGTATGTGTAATTTACGAAGGTAAAATTTTGACTACCAGTGCATGTAAACCTGTCGTATACAAAACTAACAATGTGCCATATACAAACATTCTGCATTAGCTGATGCATGAACAAATGAAAATTAATTTTATGTTGGCTGTCCTGACTGCTCTGCTAACACTTATAAAATGAGGAGAAAATATGTGAAGGGTGAAGGGGAGGTGAGAGAGCTCACCACTGGGCGGTAGCCTAATTGCGATTGTATGTATGTATCAATGTGAACAAGAAAGAGTTCCAGCATAACACCTAGTATAGGTGTTCAAAATGAAATACAACTTAAAATGGTGCATGTTCAAATGAAATGCAACTTCAAATGCTGCAATTTAATTATGCAAACTTGCTATCTGTTGGCGTGTACTCTCACCACAGTACATACACCATCTGTTGTCTAGTGTGTTCCGCAGTTGTACCACCCACAAAAAAAATTTGTTTTGCATGTATAACATAACAAATACATATATGGACGGATACCCAAACTAATATTTTTTCATGAGCTCTGTATAATTTTAAAGTAAAATCTTCCAGTGTCCAAAGATTCTGCTTGCTTGTAATTTATATTCGGCTTATAATCATTAAGCCTACGGCCATAGCATGCCATATTCTCCGTTGACAAGACTTTGTTCCCCACAAAGTCATTTCCTTGTTCTTAATGTATTTTACTATTTTATTATGTATATAATCTCAGTCATTTTTCTTTATACAGTGTAGCTTGGCTTGACTTTATTAAATTTTTTACTTAATTCTGATTTTTTTTCTCTTTAAAATGTTGAATACTCTTTCATTTTCAGTAATTGATCATTTGTAGTGTTTTCTTGTCTGTGTTGACTAGCAGGGAGTTCAGCTTAGAAGATGTAGATATTGCTTTTTTGTTCACGAGCACGGTGCATGTTTGACAAGCGTGGCAGTTGTTGGGAATTTGTTTTAGGACGTAGGAAGGTTAGTTTGTTGGACCGGGGATCCGAGCTGGCTGTTTGCTCTACTCCCCCCCCCCCCCTTCTTTGTTGGTTGCTTTGCTGTCACGTTGTATGTGCAGGCGAGACAGTGGTTGGCTTTGAGAGGATGGTGGTGCAGGGGAGGGGACTGTCTGCTGTTTTGAAGCATGGGGTGTGGAAATAGTGGTCTACGGACATGTGGGCGTGCGAGTGAGACTGAGGGAGTACTCTTGTTATCTGCTGGGTAACACGAGTTGACTGTATGTTTTGGAGTTAGAGAAAGTGTGTGTTGGTGACAGTGGAGCTTGGTAGTTGGATGAAGGCGGCGATGAGCGTGGATGTGAGTAAGCAGTTGGGACAGCGTTTTTGGGTTTTGGCCTGAAAGAGGCCAGAGATTGTTCTGCAAGATGTGACCAGATAAGTTATTTTATTCCTTTTTTTTTTTTTTGTTGTTATTTTAGGTTTTAGTGTGTAGAGAAGGGAAGAGTTTTTAAATGAGAGAGTAGGAGAGTAGACGGCGAGCTGTGCAGATCGGCATGTTGTCCTATGTAGGGAGATAGTTTATTTGTTTGAATATAGTCAAATTTAGTTAAGAGGTTGCAGGAGCGTCTGTGTTTTAAGTAATTGTTTAAAAAAGTCAAAAACAAAATTGTGCGAGTTGAATTAAAGTAAATGTTTTTGTTTTAGTTTAGTTTTAAACTTTTGAACTGTGCAACGCCCTTATCCGAAGGGTGTGGCAGAGGGTTTGAACCAGCCCTAAATTCAATCAGAAAAAACCCTACAGAATAGAAATGCAAGAAACATCATCGCAGAATCACCAAGGGACAAGGATTTTATGTCAGTTTTAATATTCACTTTCATTTTTAGTGTATAATTCACAATAATTTTCAGCGTGAAAAACACGTTCAGGCGATGGAAATTTCCATGATGCTGGGCTGCCGTGTTGCAATGCGGTGAGGTAGCTGCCAGTGTCGACTGGGGCAGTTGAAAACTGGAAGGGGGGGGGGGGAGAGGAGAAATGTTGATAATTTTGAGACAGGCGTCTCAACTGTGAAGTAACTCAGCTACCATCAGTTTCTCTCGCTCTAAACTTTAAACAGGAGGCTTTTCAGTTTTGGTTTTCTTGTAAACAAACAAAATAAGTTTTTTTCTTGTAACTCTGGTTGCGAGTTTGTTTACTTGTATTTGGACATTAATGTATACACAGAGGTAATGTTAAGAGTGTCGTATCATGAAAATTGTAAAAGCACAACAGTATAGTAAATGTTGTGTTTGTTTTGTTTAGAACTTCATTTTTTCCCCCTTTATTCGTGAATTTTAGTAATTTTCTCGTACAACTATTAATTTTTGTTTCTTCCTAATGGGTATTAAGGAGTTTCTGGATGTTGATAAAAATACCTTAGTCACATTATTTATTTGTTGGTGTTGTAACAAACAATTCATCTAGTTACTGCTTCCCCTTGTTTATTATAATTGAATGCCTACACCTAGAGGTACTCCACACCCTCTCACCTTATCTTCAGATCCCAAATTCCTGTCCTCAGTATTTATTGTTGATTTATATGGGCCAAACTCAGTGGCATTTTCAGAGTTCTACATTAAGGTTTGTCATCCCAGATTGTTTATATTTGGTGTTTTGAGTTCCCTCCTCCCGCAGATCAAATTCATTGTGGGGTTTAAGTCCCCGAGCTTATGGTTGAGGCGTGTAAGGTGGACAGTAAGTCGGGTCCAGAGTTGTGTGTCTTAAGCCTGCTGACAATAAAATGAAGCAAGTGGGATGTATGTGGTTGTTTTTTAAGTAATTCTTACATTATTCCATGCCACTTATTTCAAGCTTGAACTGTTTTATGTTGGCAAGAGGCAAATAACTGCTTTGAAAAATCATTGACAAGTAGTATGTGGGTGAATGAAAATGTACTGTATGGACATTTCACAGAATTCCATATATTTCCAGGCTTGACATATTTGCAGCACTAGCCAAACTGCTTTTGTGTGATAAGAACTACAGTCACCATCTTGCAAATGTTAACCTGAATTCGCCATCTGTAATAAATTGGACAGTGCTGACAAAAATCTTATTTTATGTATGCCTTTCTATTTGTACTTATATAAACTAACAATTTTTGAGATTGATGTTCATATATAAATACCGCATAATTTGTTTAGCAGTGCAATGGAAAATGGATCAGCTGAGAGTGTGTATGCAATACATACAGCCACCTCTTGACCCACCAGCTGATGGTGAGAGGCAGTGGCGGCTGGTGACTTTTGAAACTGAGAGGGCTGTGATGATCCTAACGCAGATAATTACAAGTAGCATTTTTAAAATATGCACATATTTTGCTTACGACAGGTTTATGTAAGTGTAGTTTATGCAGTTAAGTATAAATATTTAGTGTGGTGGTTTGAAGAAAAATGTGTCATCACTCAATTTGTAATTGTCAACACACTGTGGCCACTGGTTCAGATCTAATCACTAGCACAGGTATTTGTTTGTTTAAAGTTTGTGTAGGTTATATACCTTCCAACCAGTACCCATATAGTGTGGTACATTACACAAGACGATGAGAAATTAGATAATAATAATAATACTACTAATGAAGACAATAACTCAAATATACTAAAACAAATATTTTTAAAACCCAATACTAATTTACATACAGTACATACAAAATGCATGTCAAATTTAAATTAGAGGATGAAAGTGGCATATTTTAATTAATGTTTTTGTAAACAAAATGAATATTCACCTTAACAATCACTGAAAATTGTATGGCATTATTTATATGCTATGAACATGATGTATATATTTTTGTCTCCCAAATGTTTCAAATCTTTTACCCAATTGACAGTCCATGCAGGATCATTAGGTTTCACTAGCAAAAAAATGAAACAAAACAAACATTTCTAACTTCACACCCTCATAGCCAGTCTGCAAAATTATATGAACTTAACGTTGAATTTTCGCGTTTACGAACCACTGCGTTTACCATTGTGGCTTTGTTGTTTTGTTATATATACCTGTGGCCTTTCTGGTCCAAAATTTATAAGCTCTAGTATATTCCCGTAATTCAAATCTTTGTCGTAATATAGTTTTAAATGATACTCACTGAATTATCCGTTATTTGCAAATTTACATAACACGACATGAACAACATTTCAACCCTGCTTCTGACCGATGCTCACGGCTCATCATTAACAACAAACTTGTTAAGAATATTACACACAACATTTAAAGATATCTATAATCAAAAACTATTTGAAATAAATATAAGCATTGTTAATAAATGTGTTTGACAACTGCGAAAGAACGGAGCGCGAAAGTGCGCCTACAAAACATGTAGTATATAACTGTAGAACACATTCTGTTTACAGTGGAATTCGAAGTTCCAGTTTTGTTAGCCCTGTCAAGTTCCAGGAAACCGTTTTTGTGTGAGAGTAGGGGCGCGCCCAGCTCTCTCTGATTTACAGCATGTGATTGGCTGAAAAGTGGCAAGCCCCTGAAGTTTCCCCTCCCTTACCCAGTTCTGCTATTCTGCTGTTATGGCACTCTCTCTCTACTCGTTTCACCTCCTTTGGGGCCAATAATATGTAGCCCCGCCACTCGACATTTCCAAAAACGTTTCCCTTGTGACAAGAGACTTGTCCATCTCAAAAATATTGTCTGTGAAATAACATCCGTATTCGTACACAGTATTATTTTCTGAGTAGCAGATAAGTAGAGGTCTGCATTCTGAGATGTTATTAGGAGGGCTGCGCCCCGAAGCTCTCCCTCAGCAGCCGCCACTATTGAGAGGATACATAAATGAAAAGTAAACATTGTTGCTATTTTACTGAACTGAAAAAATCTTGCATTCCTATATGAAACAGAACAAGTATGTGTTAACATAAACACAATTTTTTTTCATGTTAAACTATGTAAATGTGTCTGTTGTGCATTAACATAAAAGCCATCATCTCCATTTATAAAGAATGAATATCTTCTTGTATTTTTAATCTAATCAACCCTTAGATATGGTTAGACATAATGTTTGTAGGCAGTAAAACTTTCTGACAGGTAGCGTCAGTAATAGAGAAATTTGGAAACAGACAGTCCATCCATTCAATGTAGATATTGATGCATTAGTGAATGGATATGAGAGCTATGAATGCATAGAACTTAGGAAACAGCTTAGAGCTCCATTGTACAATAATCTGTTTCAGGTGGTATGTCACTACTGACAGTTTACAAGATTTTTACTTTAACAATTCTTGCTGACCAGTAATAAACTTAAAGGCAAAGTTATAAAAAATATTTTGCTCTGTTAATAGTTGTGTTGAAAAATTAATTCTGTGCTATGTTTTTTTAAATTAGGTATGTTTTGTTTAGCATTATTGTTAGCAGTATTGCCATTGCTAAAATTATTTAATGTTGGTGCTTGTTGTATATGTCCAAACAGTATTGTATTAATAACTAAGAGGCTGTGTAAAATTATGTACCTTGTAGAATTGTCCTCACGTTTTTTATACTGTGACAAGCATAAAAATAAAATAGACTCATTCCTATGTTATGTATGTCGGTGAACTTGAAAATATTGTAACAGAAATCATTTTTGGCAAAATCGACAGGTGGGTACTTGAACAGCTTTCTGCAGAACACACTAAAGACAAACCAGGTAGAGATCAACACAGATAGTCGTACCTTGAGGCCTGTAGCAAAATTGAAAGAGCCCCGTGACCTATTTACCCTGCCCAAAGAGTTGGACCAGCCTCAGCAGGGAACACGATGGCCATCAGAATGTCAGGTAACGTTGTGGTGTTGACAATATTAAGCCTTGCGCCTCATCCACACTTGTACCAGATCACTGTATCTGCAGCAAGACCTGTATCTTGATCAGCATGTGAAAACAGAGTTCTGTATCATATGGGGATATCACAAATGCTGCAAAGATCAGATTGGGCTTGCTCCCACCAGGATTCAGTCTTTAGTGGTCACATCAAAGGAAAAATACATGATACATATATGGACAGTGTAGACAGTGCCCAGGCCCCAGCAACTTGAATAAGGAAAATTAATCCTTACCAAAGATAGCCGAAGTCAAAGTTTCATGGTCATGCAACTTCTGCGTTTAGCATTAAAAAAAAATTTGTTTGAATATTCAAACAGAATATTTACTACAAGGGCATTGTGCAAATCCTATATAATAAGTAGACTATCTCTGTCTGTCCGTCCGTCCGTCTTTAATACCTCTAAGTTCCTTGAAACTCAACAGAAGTTCTTCAAATTTTGCAGAGCGAATCCTCGGGGTAAAATACAAGTCAAGTTCGAATTTCAGCAAGATCAGATTATGCAATCATTACCTTTTACCCTAAAAACTCATTTTTAAATTACTTTTTCCCTATGAAAAGTTTTGTATATAGAATATTGCATAGAGATAGGAAGGTAATGGAATACCATTTTTGTTTACTTTAAATGTCTTTCTTCAATGTTGAGTTAATTAAGTGGGGCCACAGTGGCTCAGTGGATAGAGCGATTCCAAGTGGCGCCTTAGTGACTCAGTGGATAGAACTATGTTAAGTGGGGCTGTAGTGGCCTAGTGGATAGAACTGTATCAAGTAGGGCCACAGTGGCCAAGTGGATAGATATATATCAAATGGGGCCTTAGTAGCTCATTGGATAGAGATATTCCAAGTGGGGCCACAGTGGCTCAGTGGATAGAGCAATTTCAATTGGGGTCTCAGTGGATAGAGAGATTCCAAGTGGGGCCGCAGTGGTTTAGTGGATAGAACTATATCAAGTGGGGTCTTAGTGGCTCAGTGGATAGTGAGATTCTAATGGGGAGCCTTAGTGGCTCAGTGGATAGAACTATGTTAAGTGGGGCCGCAGTGGTCAAGTGGATAGAGAAATATTAAATGGGACCGCAGTCGCTTCAATGTTGAGTTAATTTCACATTATTTCATACATATATCTATGCAATATTTTTTTCAGTCTTTGTGATAACCAAGTTTTTTAACATGGTAACTGTTTTAGCCCCGTGACAATAAAAAAAAAAGGGAACGGGCTGGGTCCCTTAGTAGTTTTTCTGTCAAGATATTGCAGAAACATGTGCTTGGTTATCTATGTACATTTTGATGGTGTTAGCACAGTAATATTTGTCTACAAGGCTTTCATGTCTTTTATTTCATACCTCATGTATTTCATGAATATTTGCATGGAAATGGTTATAAAGTAGGGTTTCATCTTAGCGATTGTTATTCCTATTCCTGCTAATGCATTTGTGGTACATATGAAACACCTGCAGAGAAACTATGCAATCAATAATTTTTCCCAGAAAATGTAGGCCAGTGTTAAAAAAATACAACTTGCAACATCATTTGCTTTGTCTGCCAACATAACAAAGTGAAAATTTATAACTTTTTGTTCTAACATTGACAGTACCATAGAACCTACTCTGGCAAACAAATGAATAAGATAAGGTTCTCTCATTATACCGTAGAGTTGCATCTCTATCCTTGTATGCTCCGTGAACGTCACTCTGTATCACTGTCACATGTACTGCTCAGCCGTTGAGTCCTCCTCACCACCCTTTTACACTCTCCTGCATTGTGCAGGTGTATGAGGTAGAAAACCCTGCTGCGTTGCACATCAGTGTGACCTATGTTGTCGTTCTTGGGGAGTAATTTGCAACAGGTGGTGTTCTGTGAACTAAATGTAGTTGGGAAATGCATTAGGCCTACATTAAAGGATGTCAATTACAAAATTAGCACACAAAGATAAGTGCCCTATAATCAACATCACAAAGATAAGTAACCTGTAATCAACATCACGCCATCTTGAACACTAGTACGATACAGCACAACAACAGACCCTACAACATGAGTCTCCCATCAATTAGCTCAGAAAGTTTACTGTGTTTTGGGAGTACAACTCGGTGCTTCTGTTCTTCTGGAATGTGGGCTTTGATCAGGCGACCACCCACCCTGAGCACCTCATCATCTTAAAACTCTCTGGAACTAGCGATGCAGAGTTTTGTAGGCACTGGCTTAGCTTCCTTGAGCACTGTATTTCTGATGAAAAGCTCTCTTCGTGTACAATTGTCACCCAATGGAACAGTGTCCGATGAAATTCATCTATAGCCAGAGAGGATTATTTATTCTTTCCACTACATGTCGTTTTGCAATTTTTGCAATATCTTATTGGTCCAAGAGAGAGGTATCAACTCTGATACAGGCTACAGTTACTACTTGACCTTGCACACTCACAATGAGCTGCTTGTTGAGATATCATACTGTCTTACCTGGCAACTCACAGACCTACAGCCATGTTGGTCCAGACTACCACAATGGATGACTAGGTAACTGGTGGAGATACTCCTCATCATGCACAGTCGGCAGGATCGTCACTACTACCCACATTATGTCACTGGGATGGATTGACAAGGTCTTGGATCACAGACATCCTGTTGCCGGCAATGGTTTTCCACTGCCTAGGTGATGATACTATCCATGCCAGCACAATGGTTGAATCTGTAAAGGCTAATGTCCTCTCCACTTGAACTGTAAGCGATCGCTCCACTGCTTTCAGTATTTTTGCCAGAAGCACTTCTCCACACAATTCCAGCCATGGTAAGGGCACTTGCATTACTGGGGCCACCTTTGTTTTCCCTGCAACCAAGCGAACCAGTATTGTACCATCTTCATAATGGGATCGCAAATATACCACTGCAGCATAGGCTGCTTCAGAAACATCACAAAACCGACGAGTTCCCCTGAAACTGTCTTTGACAAAATTTTCCGCCTCTCTATTTTAACACTTTTCAGAATAGACAGTTTGTTGTTATACTGCTCCCATGTGTCACACAAAGACTTAGGAAGTGGATCATTCCACTGCAAATGCAATCCCCAGAGGGACTGAAGCAGCAGTTTTGCTCGAATTGTTACATGTAATGCTTTAGCAATTTCTGAAAGTACAGTCTGTTTATTCATGGTTAGTTGCTTAGTAGCTGATCTTACAGACATTGCAAACTTGTCACTATATGAATGCCATTCAACCTCCACTGTCTGCCCCTGACAAAATGTCATAAGCATAAAAGTCCCTAAGCACAACAGATGATGCCACAGGAAACAACTATTGTTCATCTGTTGCTAGTTGTTTTAAGTTTTTGATGGCAAGGTATGGTGCACAACTTTTTCTATATGTAACTGTAAGAAGCCTGTAATCTTGGATGAGTTCTTCTGGTGATGGTCTCCAAACAGTTGTTTGAAAATTGGTATCTGCATCATGCACTCCAACCTGGCGATACATTTTTGCACTATGTGCTACCAAGGGAACTGTGTGCTCCCTGAACCATATTAGCAATGAAAATATGTCATCCTGCTATTTGGGACCAGCCAGTAAGTAACTTATCATTCAAGGATACTCCTGATGATATCTTGGCTAACGCATCAAATACCACCTTGAATTTTGTGGTTCTGCTACTCTCCTTCATTACTGCCATGTGTTGAATGTAATACACTTCATTGACTGGTACTTCTAGTTCATCTGCTTGAATATTCTGCATATGACCCAGTGAGATGTATTCATCCATAAAGTCACTATACAATTGGTATTTTCAGGCTGGTGCCTCAGCTGTCTCTCCAGTCTGTGTAACCTTCACACAGCCAAACTGCACGATTCTCCAAGCTTGCTGTGATCATCTCTAAATACTAACTTCACTATATATTTTCCTGTCTCACCCCTGTCATGGGTTTTGTTTAAGGTGCTCGCATAAATTTTCTTCCTCAGCTGACATATTCATTGGTTTGATCTCTTCCAATTCCCAAAACCTGTGTAATGTTTCGTTCATATCTGTCTGTGCGTGAAGGACAGTCGCAATAGATCTCTTGTCTTGTGTCCACTGGTCCAGATAGTACCTATCCAAACACAGTCTGTTACCACTGGAGATCCTGCCAGTCCAATGTGGAGCCCTGATCGAAACAAATATGGGTAAATATCAGCCTCTAGTATCAGATCAATTCTTCCTGGCAAACCAAATGCAGAGTCTGCCGGTTTCAATCCTTTAAGAAGTGGCCACTAATTTCTTGATATAATTGGCTTCCTAGGAAGTAATACTGTTAGCTTTGCAAAGACCAATGCCTTGACAGCATATGATGGTTCTTGACTAAATGTTGGTTGCAGGTTCAGATGGACCTCACTGATACACTAGTCAATTGGTTGTGAGGCTAAACCAAAGCCTGTAGTCTGAGAGAATTTCCTCTCCAAGCACAACTTCTGAACACAACTTTGAGTCACAAAACTTGCTCCAGAACTAAAGTCGAGTATAGTGCCTGAACAGGAATTTTCATACATTTGTTGTCAGTAATGTTCACAAAAGCAGATGCTAACAATGCTTGTGAAAACATTTCTTGCCCAGTATCATGAGTTACCACCTGTGTTTCAAAACTGTCTTGTGACATGACTCCTTTGTCCTCACTAAAATGTAAAGTATGGTGAAATTGATGACATGATGCGTGAAGGTCTAGAGACAGGAACACATCACCGCCTCAATAGAAGTTGTTTGTAGTTCTGCACTAGATGAGGCGCAAGGACATAGGGGTACAGACCCTAATGTGGCGGGGTTTGTATGATTTGGCATTTTGCATTTATGATACCTTTATACAGCTAAGGGCAGATAGGCTGCTGGCTGGGCATGAAGTTGAGCTGTGTTAATATTGGTTTATCCTTGCGGGGTTTTGGTGGAGCCACTGGCTTACCTCCTACTGCCAGTCGATGGGTGCTCGTCGGAGCTGATCCAATGTTGAGTCTCCTGGCCCAGCTGGCTGGTGGCAATGGCATCTGCTGGACAGCTTGGCATAGAGGCATCCTCATCTGCAGCTGGCGGGCATCCTGCTCAGTGGAGCTGGTTGGTGAGTTTGGTCTGCATCGTCGATGGACTTGGCGCCTAGTTCAATTGTTAGGCCTAGGTGGAAGATCTCGACGACCGGGTGTACAGTCCAGGGGAGTTGTACCAGGGGTCCAAACAGAGTCTAGGGGAACTGTGAGGTGAGGCCTCGACAGTTGGCGGGCAGTGTGAGCTCGTTCCTGTGGGATGAGATAGCTGAAGGCTGGGACAGGTTGCTTAAGCAGTGCTTGTTTGCCAGATAGGATAGCAGCTGTATTCCTGTTTCTCCAATTACTACCCCTTCTGTGGGTGAATGACATTTACCTGGGAATTAGGTGCTATGGTTCACTTCCACAACCGGGTGGCAGGTAATGATATCTCTAGGTAGAGTGTTATTCGGACGGTGTAGATCTTTCCTTGTCAGGCCTGACACTCCCTCCGGCGAGTTTATATGCTATGGAGGTAGTGGGTTGTCTGACAAGGGGAATCTAGCCGGTTCATCATGTGTCTTGCTAGTATTGCAGTATTGTTAAATGCTTTTGAGCTTCACCCAAATCTGCTTCATGCGTATCATATTCATCCTTTTTTGCCTTGAGGCAAATATTCACCAATAATTTATCTATCTCGCCTATAATTAATTCAATCTTTTTTTATGTACTGTGATTGCACCAGCATCACCAACAGTAATATTCTCAATGGTATTTCCTACATTAGTCACATTTGCTTTGAAAACCTTTTTCTTGGCTGGAAGAGCTTCTATATTGCCCACAGCGTGTGCAGACTGCAGATACACTGATAAGATACAAACACTACTCCTGATGACTTTCACAGATAAACCATCACCGCTGATTACACACATCCACGACCCAGAGTACCAAAATGTTATGCGAATGAAATGTGGTAAGGAAGTGCATTAGGCCTATACTAAAGGAGGACCATTACAAAATTAGCACACAAAGACAAACACCCTTTAATCGACATCATGCCATCTTGAACACTAGTACGATCCAGCACAACAACGAACCCTATCCAATATGGCTTTTATCTCCGACAAAATAAAATACACATAAAAATTGGGCCAAACAGATAGTAAGCTTCATAAAGAACGTAGGATTTGGAGTGGTTCAAGGAAAACATCCAAGAAATGATAAGCTATTATGAAGGGAAAAAACAGTTTTACAAGACGTGAAGGATCCACACAATTTTAATAGGATGAAAAAGAATATTGCCAATAAGTGCAGTGTTTTAACCAATCTTTCTTGCACTAGGATCACTTTTCTTGATGCTGTGTCATTCTTTATAATCTGCTCTCTAATCTTGGTGAACAGAAATTTAAATTCAGTCGGTGACATGCGAGTAAAGATTTTATACTGTCCACTTACAGACTGGAAGTTAAGTTGGGCAATAAACTTAAACCCCCCATGACTTTCTCTGTTGACAAACACCATTCACCATCTTTGTGACCTTTTCGACTTATGTTTTATGCATAATGGATAATAATATAATTTAGGGATGGGTTGATACCAAATTTGCTCGATACTCAATACCAGTTTCAATACCAAAACATTCTCACGTTACTTGATACAGATACTTTTCTCGATACCAAATTAAAATTGTCATGGACACAAAACAACTTGGCCAAGAAAATTGCTCATTCTACTAGTGTCATTGACACATACTGAAACTATATAAAATTCCACATTACACTGAAAACAAATGGGGGATGGCTTGTAACCCAAACGTCCTTAACCAATGATAAACCAACACTGTCTCCTTCAATTCTATATAATCACGTTTCCACAGTAAAAGCTGTAATCAAACTTTAGGGAAAATTATAGCTCATTACACACTTATTTTGCGATTTCGCATTTATTTTATTTTATTTTGCGACTTGAAGGTAAAATGTTAAATAAATATTGTAATTATGTGATACACACGTCGTGGCCTATCCCCCGTAATACGCGGTCTAGGCCACGACAGGTGTAGCAGATAATTATGGTATTTATTTTTGTGAATATTTAATAATGCAGTTACATCAGATAATTATAATATATGTGGGATGTACAATAACTACTCAATTTGCTCGCTCGTGGATATCAGCGCTTGCTCACAACTCTCTGCCTGCTTTTATTGTACCTGAAATATATACCATAAAAATTATTAATGGGATAAAAATTTATTAAATGAAATTTTCGGTGCAGCATATAATTGTGGTATGTATTGAATATACAGTACCTACTCAAGTTGCTTACTTGCACCTATCGGTGCTTGCTCACAACTCTCAACCAATTTTTATTGTACTTCAAATATGTACCATAGAAGTAAATATTTTAAAAAATCTTAATTTTGGTATGTATGGGTTACCTAAAAACACCACAAGATGCTCACAGCTGTGTAAATATTATACTATGAATAAAATATGATATATTGTGGTACACTTGTACTTAAATAATGGTACACACTTTTCGTAATTACCGTACTTATTCTGAAAGTTATGGTACGTTTTACAGAGTTCTTGTACACATTCTGAAAGTTATGGTACGCTTGTACCATAGTTATGGCACAAGAAAATGGGTGTTGAAATTCAATACTTTTGGATATTCTCATGCAATACTTGATACTATAAAGTATCGAGGTATCACAGTATTGAGGATCCCATCCCTAATATAGTTAGCAGCAGTCAACTGCAGATTGTGAGACATTGTTACTACACTTATTCACCAGGTAATATGAGGCTGGTGAGAGTAAAATTGATTGCTGTGCATAGAAGATACAGATATGTGATGCAGATTGGGTCGCCTTATCATCAAATGGCTGTATCACTGAAATGGATATGCTGATCTAATACAAGTGTGGACATGGCTTTATAGACAGGGGTACATTGTTAACTTATGCATGCTGTGACATTAGAAAATATTTTGTAAAATTTTCAATTTACATATATACAAGGGCCGATTCAGAAGTCATGACAACTATTGTTTATCTTTGGAAAATTATCCAACACAGCAAATGTATTATGTACAGTTGAAAGAGTATGACAAGTACGTTTGAAATGGGACACCAGACACCACATGGGGTATGGATGCAGGAATTTCCAGCAAGGAACAGCGAAAAACTTGGCTGCTTGAAATCACCTTTTAATTGATTTAGTCTCGTACAACCTGTATACACTCATTTGAACAGGTTCACATCGTACGTGTACAAGCTGTTTGACATCCTTCAAAGTGTTTTCCTAGCATGTCCACGGTTCGTTGCCAGCGATGATGCAGACAGGAAGTACCATCGGCTGCATGAGATCTGTCAATGTACACTACCTCTAATCAAAATGCTGTGATGATGTCTGCCTCATCGCTGGCAACGAACTGTGGACAACCTCGGAGACTACTTTGAAGGATGTAAACAGCTTGTACATGTATGATACATACCCATTCAAATGAGTGTATATAGGATGTACGATAATATATCAATTAACAGTGATTTCAAGCAGCCATGTTTGTTTTTGTTCCTTGCCAGACATTTCTGCAGCCATACCCGATGTTGTCTCACTTTCAAAACGTACTTATCGTACACTTTCAACTGTACATAGTAAATTTCCTGTACATTTCATTTTCAGGAGATAAACAATAGTTGCCATGACTTCTGAATCAGCCCTTGTGTATAGAATTCAATATATGTAAAAAGGGAGAAGAATACTGCAGAAACAAATTTCAGCTTTTTTACATAACGTGATACAGGCTCCTATGTGACTGTAATCATTAAGGCATGACATTATGTTTAAGTGATGAGAGGGCAAGACTGATGGTTCAAGCTCAATAGCCAGCATGAATAAAAAATTTCTGAGTAGCTTTATTTTCTAAGTTTTATAGTTGGTATTTTAATTAAAACTAAAATGATGGATATCTATTTTTTACATGTGATAGTTGTATAAAACATCTCAATGTTTACATTTTTTATTAAGTTGGTGTTAGTACTGTTATATTTACATAATTGAGTTGTTGAATTAGAGATACCTGCCTAGTAGCATGCTGATGATGGCAGTGATGCAACGTGGCATGGACTACACAAGGCACGGGACACTGTCAGGAGCCATCCTGATCATGACCGCTGCACAGCGTACCACGATGCACTGAGTTTGGTCAGAGCTGGATCCGCAATGCACATATCCCTCAACAGCATCCCATATGTGTTTCATAGAAATGAGGTCGGATGACATTGGGAGGCCAGGAAAGCAAGCTCATGTCCACGGATGTGTTCAGCCGACCACTAGGTTACAGTTCAGGAGCAGTGAGCTGGTGCATTGTCGTGCTGTTGTAGATATAGGTCTCCTACAGGGTGCTGTACGTGTAAAAATGGGCATCATTGAGGGATGATGGCACGTGTACAATGGGGCCCATTTAATTCCACATAAACAGTCCCTTTATGATGATATCACCACCACCGACCTAAACTGTAACATGCTGACAAGGCAACCATTGATTACTGTGCTTTGCAACACACTGTGACTCTGCCGTCAGTGTTTACCAAATGTACCTCGACTCAATCATTCAGTGATCTTTTCCCATGCATAGAGGGTCCAATGGCAGTGTCCCCACACCCAAGTTAATCATTGAGCCTTGTGACATGCAGTGTGCAGAGATAACCCCAATGTTTGCGACAGCCTCTGTACCCCATAGTTAGGAAATTACTCTGGATAGTGTGACTGATCATAGGTCTTGTGGTCCAGTATTCAATTGACAAGTGATATTCTGCACTGTAGCCCTGATATCTGTTATCAACCTAGCTAGCTAACTGTTGTACACCACGGCAGTTGTGCCTGAAGGTACTGGTTTTACCCAAATCCATGAACTCCCGGTACACTCTTGATATGGTGATCCGTGGAAATTCCAATGCCTGTATGACTTTGGAAGTGGAGTGCCTCGTACATCTGGCTTTAACGATATGGCCATGATCAAATGCACTGAGATCATGTTTCGTCCCCATTCTGTATCCAACTGTTACTCACATGGTCAGTATTAGGTCTGATGACATCCAAGTCAGGGGCGGATCCACAGGGTGGAAGGGGGGAAGGGAAATTTCCCCCCACCCCCCAAATGTGAGACTGTTTAGTGAATAATTGTCACAAAAAAATTTTTTAGCCAAACATTATAAATTAGTGGCCATTATCTATTTTGAAAACGTTTAGTGTCGCTGTTTCTTTCCAAGAAAAAGTCGTACAGCTGTTGCACAATTTTAATGATTTGAGTTCTTTTTTACAACAAAGAGAAAACATTTTACATTTCATTTTATGTGGCAACACAATACCAATCTAGCTATTTTTATTGTAAGTATGTATAAGTTTGCTGTAGCGCCGTGCTGGGCACTGGACGCTGGTGTCGTATAGTTGATTTTTATCTTCATAGATAGCAGGCAGCACAGATGACTTTCTTAGATTGTCAGTGAATGAAACGCAGAGAAACTGTTGAAGTGTATATTAAGAAATGTCTTGTAAAATGGCGAACCATCAAGAAGTTCAAGTGAAAACAACTGTGAGTAGTCCTAAAATAAATTAACTTAAACACTAATGCAAATAATTTTCACATGTATAATTGTCAACATTACATATTGTCGGACCATTTGTCATTTGAAGCATATCGTCTGCTGAATCATATCCTCATTCACCCTGCTGTCAATGTCATTAGGTCACACCCGTGCTGGTCGTTTTATCACTCTCAGTAGTGGGTGTGTTTGCGTGGTCTGCTATTTCGCTACATGTTCTATCTTTAGTGCTCGTTCTGTTATTTTTATGCTAGTTGGTGTTCATTTTACCGGAAGCACTTTTTTGGTGGCTGTTCGGGTGGCATGCGCAGCCGCTATTTCTGCTCGTGCTCGCAGAGATACTGCAGAAGTAACAGCAACAGCAGTAACAGAAAAACACGAAAATAAATAGGAACTGTCAGGGAGTTCGTGAGTGGGGATTTTGTAGAGTAATTTGCTTGTAATGACGAAAATATGTTTAGGTATCCTGTAAAACGTGTAAATGTAAATGTTATTTCTAATGAAAGTAACGACATTTCAAGCCCGAATGCAATACAGATTGTTCTTTAAATTCAGTTAAAATCTTATCATCCGGAATATTTCAAGAAAAATTTGTAGCACCTCAAACACACACACACACACCCCCCCCCCCCCCTACTTCTTACTTCAATATTTTCTTAAATTTCAGTGAATAATATTTGTTTCCCGCCATTTTAATCAAAATAATCGTTTTGTGTTGTTTGTCGTTTGTGTGGCAACTGCCAAGAGCAACTGCTCATTCTGCTGTTTTGTTGCTCGTGAAAAAAGTCACTTGATTTCGGCTAGCAGGAATAGCAAGTAAATTTTACAGTGAACACTTTTTGAAAGCTTTTAGTAAAAGTATTACTCTACTTGTGCTGCTCGGGTGAGTTTTCGTAAATGGCTAATGAAGCAGGGTCCTTATTCAAAAGTGTGTAATGTGTACATTATCATTCAACACTCTCATTCTTGCATTCTGGTCTTTTCTGAATGAAATACGAATAGAGTCACATACCCTTCGTGAGTCTTTAGCATATAGCTTACAAATAGCTTAGAAAATTAAATAGGGTTCTTTTCATAAAAAAAAAGATATTGATTATTTTGCATTGTTTCACTAAAGACCGGAGAGCTTTAAGCTGTCAACCAACCTACAGAAATTTAAGATCATATCTTTGACTTTGACAGGAGTCTTTGTCCAGTCGGAACCGAGATTTCTCTACCTGGAGAGACATTAGGACGTATTATCATAGGTAAAATCATTGGGATTGTCTCTTGATGATTGTGTGGGCATCTGAACTGATGGATGCTCTGTTATGATTTCTGAAAAAGAAGCTGTCAAAGAAATTCAGAAGGAAGCATCAATGCTGTCATGACTCCCTGCTACAGCCATAAACTGAACAATGTTATTTCACAGTCATCTAACATTATGATCATTGAAAACACAGTTGATGTAATAAAAGAGGTTATCTCTTCTTCTCTTTTCCAAAGCGCAGTACAGTTTTGCATCAATTTTTGGGGCATAACTTTGCGCAGCTTTGCAACACAAGATGGGTTGAACGACATGATGGGGTTCTCCAATTTACCACTGTCGTGCCTGAAATTGTGGAAGCTTTGTTGAAAATATCTGAGTGGAAAGATAATGCTACAGCTTCTGCTAGGAGTGCCGTGTGCAGCGCATAGCCCCTGACGTATGGCCCGTGACTTGGGCTGGTGAAGCAGGTATATAATGTGACAGACAAACTGGTGTACACATTGCGCTTCCTGCTGTCATGGGTAAGGGAAGCAATTTAACAAAGTTGCAAAACGGGATGATCATTGGCTTTTTGGCCAAGGGGGCAACATTTCGGAAACAGCGATGATTGTGAACTGTTCATATGCCTCTTTAGTAAAGGTGTGTCGTGGGTGGACAAATGGCACCATTGGGAATAATCATCATGGAAACTGCGGAGCTTCATGCGCCGTTGATGTCTGAGGTGAATGGTGACTACGATGGTGCATGAAGGCCAACCAACAGGCTACCGTGGAACGGCTCACTGTCCAAATGAACCAGAGGGCATCCAGACATGTGTCTACCACAACAGTTCAGCTAACCTTTCTGTGAACAGGGCTCCAGAGTAGATGGAAGGTTACTGCACCCATGCTAACATAGGTCCATCAATGAAAACAACTGCAATTTACTCGACAGTATGGTGACTGGACTGCTGCTGATTGGTGTCAGGTAGCCATCTCAGACGAGTCACGTATGCAGCTGCATAGAACGGATGGACGTCAGCGTGTGTGGCAGTAAACGTCTGAGAATCGACATCCTGTATCTATTGCTGCATGAACACAAGGTGGTGGGGACAGTATTATGGTCTGGAGAATGTTCTCATGGTATTCTCTAGGTCCCATCATTCGTGTCGATTTGGTTATGAATCGAACTTCAATGATCACTTCCACCCATACATGATGATTGTCTTTCCTCGAGAGGACTTGATCTTCCAGCATGTTAATGCTTCCTGCCACATGGCTAGAAGTGTCCGCACGTGGCTGAAAGAGCACAATCAAGACTCCAAGGTTCTTCCCTGGCCCCCAAACAGCCCCAATCTCAATCCAATTGAACATCTGTGGTACCACCTCAATTGTCATGTTCACAGTCTGTCTGCTTTGCCATGCACCCTTCAACATTTGTAGGACGCACTGCAGACAGCATTGCTCCAGTTACCTGTGGAGACATATCAGCTCCTGACTCACTGCCAGCTCATCTAGTTGCTGTTCGTCCTGCAAAGGGTGGTTACTCTGGATACTAGCAGGTTGTCATAATAATGTGATTTGTATGTATTACCTCTCCATACCTCTCTCTCTTTCTACTTCTCTCTCCCTACCTCCAGGAGGTAGCCACATGTTGCACCTAACAGCCATGAAAATAGTTTTGCTTCATCTGCAATATGTTGCCCCAACTCTATATGCTGTGAGTATCAATGACAATCATTGAATGTGCTAAGATTTAATCTTTTCGCCCTCCATTTATAAAGATCGTCACTTGAGAAAATTGAAGTTTTATGCCTGATCTCAAGGACCAATCAACCAATTCCCATCAATTTTTACCTGCAATAGTGCTATGGTAGGGCATGTAAACTTATACGTTTAAGGTGTGGCATGTCTGTTTTTAAATGGCATTAATATAAATAATTTAGATTATTATATTGTTACATGTGAGGATGCCTGAGGGCATATCTGTGTTAGTGAGGGGTGGAGGTCTTAATAAAAAAATTAATAAAAGAAACTAAATTTGATTTCTAATTTATTTAGTCTGCTATTATCTACAGCATCAAATTAGCTGTCTCCACTTTCACTCTTTTTATTTAATAGTGAGCGCAATATTTAATGCATATTTCAACTCCATGTAACATCCTTATTTGTCTCTGTCACATTTAGTCCAATATTCTAGCCTGATAGCCACATCCTTCAAAACATTGACACTTGCAGTCACTGACTTTCCTTCTCCACTGCTGGTCACGCCTCTCGCTCTTCTATTGCTCAGAACTCAGCCACTCATTCATTCATCAACTCCAACTCCACACATGGCCCGGAGACCTGTTTCAATATTTATAAAGTTAGTAATTCAGAGCATTCTTCAGATATCGGCAAAAAACAATACAATCAGAGTCTGCAGCGTGCATCTGTAATTCAAAACCCATCATTGCCTGGTCTCCGTCACTATCATATTACAACTCTCTGTCCTTCTCTTCATCGCCCGCGCACCACCGGTGAAGAGACTAGCGCTCAACAATATATATCCATTAAACAATTAATTAAAATGCAACCAAATTTTGTACCCTAATAGTATCCATTAGAAGCACCAATTATGCATACAAAGAGCCTCATTTGCTGGCCTTTTATGTGTTTTAGTGCCAGGTGAGAAAATTGAATATTTTCAATATTTCTGGAACCATCAAATTAATTTCTACCAAATTCGTACACTGGTAGTGCTTTAGAAGGCCATGTAAACTTACATGATTTAAATGGAGAGAGAGACTGATTTTCAAAATGGTGGTAGTATGAATAATTTAGATAAATTTGTCATATCTATCAAACAATTTAACCAAATTCAACCAAACTTTTTATGCTTGCAGTAATCTATTAGAAGCATTGTGTACAGAACATTTTTTCGGGGAATACTGCAAGACATGTGCCATGTGATGGGCATTGAGCTAATGCACATACTGTATAGCGTTTCCCAAGTATTATATAGTAGAAAAGAAGCAGACTGTGCTAGACCAAAACATGGTTGTAAATAATCATTGGGCAAGCATATGTCACTGCCTCTGCATCGTTGGATAGCCACTTGCAGGTTCCACCTGTGGATTAGAACCAGCATTGACTGTCTCATAGGCCATAAGATTCGCTGTATTGTGTGGCAATTTTTTTAATTAATTTTGTTTTTGCTTTTGTAAGCCTGACCAGAGTAGTACATTGCAGATATAGATTATTTAAAATATAATTTTTTTAATTAATTAATATTTGACCACTATTATCTGCATATTTTTGGGCCTTTATGGGTAGGCATATTACATGCACCTGATAATTTTACAAAAATTGTACAATGAACAAACGGCAACATAAAATCATCATTAAATGATACCAAATATTATCAGCAGTAATTTGTTGAAATAACAAATTAGTTTCTGGTAATTTTCAGATGATATGTTCGGTTCAATTTAAATAATTGTATCCTCCTGAAGTCATTCTTACATTTACAAAAACACTCATTATTTTTCGTTTTGCATCTTAGTTAAATATTAAATTTACATAAAATAAATAGGCTAGTTTACATAATGTTTATGTTGAAATACTGTTCCCTGATCAAATTTTAGAACACTTGTGTATATACTGTAACAACTTATAATATATTGTTAAGTCCTACTATAAAAATTTGAGTCCTAGAGTAGAAAATGATTTTGCAGTTCATATTTGTTACAGACAACAGACTGGTGTAATGTTATGGATATGCACGGCCTAAGTTACTACTTGATGCCTATAGCAAAAATTGTGCATTGTAGAAATAGTAAGAAATTTATATAAACACTGTTCATTATTAGGACATACCGATCACATTATTTGCATGTTCATTGCTATGAAATTTTGGTCTAAGTTTATATTCATACTAGTGGAAGTTAACAAAATAATCTAACTGATTAAAGTTAAAGTAAGAAAAAATTAACTGATTAAAGTTAGAAGTTAAAATGTATGCAAATTAACTGCTTAAATTTTAAGTTAAAACAAAATTAACTGATTAAAAGTCAAAGAACAACAAACATTTTACAGTTAAAATGAAGTCTCAAAGTTTGTCATCAATGTTTATTCAAAATTAAAAAAAATCACAATTTACAGTCCCAGAAAAAATTACTACAACTTGGTTGTTGAAAGCCAAATCAGATAGGCCTACTTATGAAAATGATGAATTAACAATCTTCTACGAAACCATTTGAATAAAACTTCTAAAATAATCTCTTATAGCACAACTTAGCATGAAACCAGTCCAGTGCAGTGATTACAGAAACAATCTAAATGTGCATACCGCACAAGGACCATCAACTGTGCAACTGAGATTTTTGTGTATTGAGAGATTGTATTTATAGATCACATCTCGCCTACCTCACATTCGCATTGTGTGTGACTAACTGTACCATAAAATAATTATTTTTTAAATAATTTTTTATATTTTTTTAACTTTAGTTTTGAACAAATTCATTATATTAGCTTAGTTTCAATTAGAGATTTTTTTTTTCATTTAGATTTGATTGATTTTGTGAGAGGAAATTTATCTCAGTGAATTACATTTTTTCTAACTTATTGAGGGCCTTCTTAAATTCATGTTTTTCCGGCTTTCCAGTCTCACAAAATACTATTCACCAAAGTTGTCAACACATTTTTGGGTAGTCTAACTGCACACATGTTTCTTTCAGAATGTGTATCTTAAGATGCCGCATATTTTATTGCGTCATCATTGCATCCGGCTGTAACCCTTGTTTTTCTTTTGCCATGTATTTAATGCGCAGCAGTTTTTCACCTTGCATAATTTCTTTTCATGCTGTTGCTAGGCGTGAAAGGCCTGCTGCTGTTAGGGTAAGCTCATGCTATCTAGTAGCAACCACTGAAGCTCAGCCGCATGCTTCTATTGAGCGCTCACCGCATATCGACCGCGGCCACCACAAATTCTTCATCTCACTGGCTAGCTGTGAACATCTAACTCTACGATGTACAACTCCAGACTGCACTTGTAATCAAGATGTAATTTTGTGAAAGTTCATTTTACTTTTCATCATGTAGTTTAGATGTGCTACAACGTAGTTTAGTGCTGGTAGGCTACGTGTAGTTTTCTATCTCCGTTATGGGTAAGTGTTGTTCTACTGTTTTCTTGACCCAGTTTTGTGGTAATTGTGATTTTTCTATTAATCTGTGCCCGACCTTTACAGAGATCGCAGTTTCGCAGCATCACCAATTACAGCTTGGCAGTCACATTTCGCTTTATCACATTTTGATTCAATTTTGATTCAACCCACAGTTTGTGAACTTCCCACAGTTTAAATTTTCAACAGTTTGTGAACTTTAAAATTTGGGAAAGAAAGAAAGAAAGAAAAAATCTTAAAAGGAATAATTTGTTTATGATATACCTAGCTTACATAAAATTTTATGTTTACTAAAAGATTAATGTCCTGGGATTTAAATATGCATATAGAATAAATATCATTTGTAAGAGGCCCTCCTTTTTTTTCCTGCTATAATACAAGTTTTCATCATGTCATTCATATTCACTTTCTTATGCCAGCAAAAGATATAATGTTTACTGTTTTTTTTTATTTGAAATATATCAAAGTTTAATGTAAGTACTACTCGTGTGGAATTATTTACTTTACTCCCCTCTGGATCACATATAACTATTAATAACCTTGTTCTTATCATTCATTCATTTTTTTTTTTTGGCCTTTTGCATCCATCACACATATGTTTTGAATACTTTATTTCTTTTTGGTAGCAGTAATTATGGTGCAGACCAGCAACCAAACCAAGAACATACAACAATGATCTTCAATTCTGTACATAACGTCATTGTATCAATCTGTATATTGTGGAGTGTAACTTGTCGATCGTCAACTACATGGCATATTTTTAAGATGTTTGTCAAGATATTAAAGGCATTTGCACGTATTTCATTGTCATCGTCGTCCTCCCAGTGACTGCAAAGTTAACTAATGTTAGTTTCAATCATTAACCATATATTTTAACTATTAATGTTAGGCCCTAAAAGTGTAATTGTTTAAAAGTTTTTAATTATACTCTTTTAACAATTAATTTTAATAGTTAATTTTTTAATTTGTTAATCCCAAGTATGTTGATATTTGGCCTATAATAAGTGTTATCGCTATAATGCTTGTCCGAAACACTTACTCACAGGAAACTAATGCATGTTGTAAAATGAAGGGTGAAGGAGGGGCAATTAGGTTTAATAACAGAAAATAAAGTACAGGTAACCGAGTATGGGTAAAAATTATGTTACATTTATTAACATTTCTAAGTAGGTAATTGTATTGTATATGAACAAATCTAGTAATACCCTGTTGTAAATTGTATTATATCTAGGTGCTAGAAGACAGAGTACACCACATTGAGTATGTTCCGCCAGTACCAGAACAGTATTACCAGCTGACTGGCAAGGAAGTTCAACCAAAACCAGTTGGAGAGGAGGCAGGCCAAGTAGTGTTTCAGTATTACCCAATGAGTGCTGTTAATTATGTGAGTGGTAGCCATGTATTCATAGTTTGGGCATCATTATGCTAGCTGGCTGCATGTTCAATTCACTATACCTATAATTTTGTAAGCATTTAGGAGCACAATTGTCTGTATGCTGGGAATGAAAAGTGATTCTGAGAAACAGAATGAAAAGTAATTATATTCTTCTTTTGGAAGTGTTGTCATCCCACAAGTTGTCATGTTTTGTTTGTTTTACAGTGCAAACTGCATGTTGTTATTAAGATATATGGGACTTTTGTTTATTTCGTGTGTGTAAATGGATGCATTTTCCAGAGTGTGAATTAAAACATTGCAACCAAAGCTCTTTAAATTGTGCTTACCAGGAATAGTTAGGTGTAACAGCCCCAATTAAGTTATGAAAACAGACTGCCTTATTGAATAACCTCATAAGTAATTTTAATTTATTTTGCACCCAAGGGGTAGACTACAAACTTGTCTGAACACTTTATGTAACAACTCCCATTTGCATTGATTACTTATTATAGCTGTGCAGTATTTACATATTTTTATATAAAAAAAATATTTCATATGAGATGTATCAGAAGATTCTAGCATTGTATTCCATAACAAAATACGTAAAATTATTGATTACCTACATATTAATTGTCAGCAATTTTCCAATATGTGTGTTATTGCTATGTTCTTGGATATTACAATTAAAGTATTTTTTTATTGAAACAGTATTCATGAATATTGTTTCTTTTAACGTGGGTATTGTTTTAATCCACTGTGTTAAAAAAAAATTGTAAAATGTACAATCAACTGATGTTTTCAATATTGTACTGTATAGGCATTTAACCTGTTTGCCAAATTTGGTGAATGTGTTTAACTATTTTAATATTGCAATATTTATGTATATTTAATACAGGAGCAGTGTGTACTGTGTTAATATATTCAAAATGATTGCTATTAAACATTGTAATTAAATAGGGCAATTGGTGATTGCATATTGATGTGCTTGAACACTAAAAAGGGTATTCCATGAAGAATTGATGACTGAGAGATATGCAATCTTTTCAATTACCATAATTTTTTTTAATTTTAAAGAAATTAATTACAAATGAGTAAATAATATATAAAAATATTTGAATGTATTAAGACTAACTAGGTACCATAATTAATTACTAAATATGTTAGTAAAGGCATGGTTGTCAAATTGAAATAATTATGTTGTCTTGATTATTCATTTTGAAGTGCTCAAAGCATTTAGTTTCATGGTACACAGAAAAATTCAATCGTAACTTTTTTTGCTTATGATGTACAAGTGAAATCTATGGGGGAATATTGGCTTTTTATAGAATGCTTATTTTTTTGTATTAGTTAATTTTCTATATTCAAAGCTTACAGTATTTTATATTGTGGATGATACTGAATATGTAGTAAGGAACTGTTTTCTTGGTGTCTGCTGCAGTTCAGCCGCTCAAGCGTTGGTGGTAGCAAGTACTTTCTTGAGACATGCCCCTCTGACCGAGTGGATGGTCTACGGTTTGAATCTCGGTTCGAGTCTGGAAACTTGGCCAAGGTGGTTAAGATTACAGACACATATTATGAGCTATATCTGCGCACAGATATGTATACAAACCGTCATATGCAGTGGTTCTACTTCAGGGTAGAAAATACTCATGCCAATGTTGTATATAGGTAAGTTAATGATAATTTAAGTTACTATGTACTGTTACAACTTTTATGATATTTATAAGGACTAAAGTATTCCACATAGACCAGTGTACGTTTAATCCTGTGGTGCCCGAGCAGTTAGGCAGGTCACAAACAACCAATAACAAGAAAATAATTAAATTTTGGGATTGTACTAAGTGATAAGCAAGCAAGCAATATAACAATTACTCTCTGTGACTACTTTGCGAGTCTGAGAAAGCGGATCTGGCTAGCAAAAGAAAATAAACGAAGTAAAACAATTTCATTATGGTTGACTCGCATTGATGGAGGAGGTGGCCTCTCATGCGTTGTCCAGTGGAGTCATCCCAGGCAGGCAAAGTAAACTCTCAGGTGTTGCTCGATGAAATAGGGCATTTCCCAGCTTGGCAAGGGATATTATAGTAACTTGTCTGGAGTGGCCAAAGTCTCCCACCAGGATGGAAGCAGGTCGTTGGCAGGGCGTTTGGTTCCCATGTTGGAAAAAGAACTGCACCAGCACACCACTTTACTGGTGATACGGGAGTCATGTAAGGAGAAAAATTCAGAAAATCAGGACATGATTTCTCGTCAGAAATTGGCTGTATCACACTTGTGTGGTGTGTTATTCATGATATGTCATATTGTAATGAATACAGGTTTCTGTCGGGGGAAATAAAGTGTGTGATAACTCGTGAAACTGCGGGCAGGCAGGCCCCGTGACACTACATTATTCCCTCTTTTAGAGAAGTTTTGTTCCGGCTGAGCAAAACTTTAGAAAAATATGTGGCTGAAGCTAAGACTTGGCTGGGTAGCAAAGTTGAATATGTTGAAGTATAGAGTTGGGGAGTATAACTGCTCTATCAGAAACAACAGGATGTGGTGCTCGTCATCAACGGAAGTTCAGGTTACGGTTGTTCAGATTGTGGCACCCAGCATAGTGCTGACTTGAAGTCTTCTTTTCTTGAAGCTCATGAAATTGTTTTTATACTCACGTTCAATATTTATTAAGTTTAAGAAAAAGGGATGCAGTTAAATACTATCCCAAAATAATATAAAAGTTTGCATTTTAACTGATTTCAAAGCGATAATACCATGTCAGCTTTCTATTTACTTAATAGTGATTAAATCTTGCAGTCATAATTTTACTGAAATATATGTTGGCACAGCTGGAACATAGATTTACATACATACCAAACATTAAACACAAATTACAAATACAGTGTTCTGCATCATATTCCATACTAAAGTTTATTAATGTTTTTAAAGTTCATCATATTTCAGTTAACTCAATAAGAAGTATTATTCTTCAAATAAAAGTGTGTTGCTTAGAAGCAAACTTCATGTTGACATTGAACACACAACCACCTGCCCTGAACACACCATGCAAATCAAGAAAGGGTGCCATTCGCTGTATTCGTGTTGAACAAGACTTTCCTCCATTGAGGTGTTTCCAGTTGTCATGTAGTCGAGCATGTTGGATGCATTTGCATAAGGAACGGCATCTTCATCCAGTTCCAAACTTGTTAATGAACCACTGTTACAAGGTTGTGTTTTGGCACGTCTGATGAAACAAACCATAACAGGAAACAACTTTGGCCATGATGAAATTCATTGGAATACAGGGAGTTCTTCAGGAATTTCATGAGTGTTCAGCAAGGCGAGTTGAGAATATTTGAGTTCTGCAATATTGTCATCATGCCCAGACACAGTTGACCGTGGCCACTGTTTAGGTGGGTGGACTAGCCAACAAGGACCATGCCACCAGAGATTATGAAAGAAAAGGTCAGGAGGGAGTAAGCCACGAGATGCACAATCTGACAGATTATCTAGAGACCTAACATGCTTCCACAGCTGCGGGAGAACTCATTCTTTAATTTGGGACATGCGATTAGCTGCAAAGGTTTTCAATAAGTATGGCAGTGACATTATCCAAGCTAGAGCAACACTGGAATCAATCCATGCATGGGTTGCAGTGATATGCAAGCACTGGCTGAGGAAGTTGTGGCAATAAAAGTTCAATTTTGCCTGTAAATGAGCCCCATACAATTCTAAACGAGGGAGAGACACTTGTTTCAGAGGAGCGACCCAATACCAGATGCACACACAAGCTCCCTTCATTGTTCATACTTTTCAGATAGATGAATGCCTCATAGGGTCTCTCAGAGGTGTCAGAAAAACCATGTCATTGATTCCATATTGCCTGAGTTGACTGGGGTAAGTGGTCATTTCAGTTCAGTCCTTTAGTCCACAACCATTGCATTAGAATTTTGGCCCACACAGTTAATGGAAAAAGTCAAACCATAGGATCATATATGCATGCAATCTAGGAAAGGACAAAGCACTACCAGAGTGTACTCGTAGGTGATACAAGAAAGAGTCCTTCACTGGATTCCTGTACAGACCAAGGACGTTCACAAAAGGACCTGATTAGAAGTTCAGCACCTTAGGACTTTTACAATGGGTCACAAGCACATCACTGAGGAGCTGAAGCTCATTACTCGACTATTTCCAAAGCTCAAACCCACACCGGCATAAAAGTTTGACCAGCTAAATTTTCAACAAATTAGTTTCATCTAACAAAATTGCACCTGTGATGATATCATTCATGAAAATGTGGTTCTCGAGAGCATTGGCAAATAGTGGGTATTCATCACCATCAGAAGCCAACTGATGCAACGTACGAATTGTCAAGAATGGAGATGGTGTAAGGCCATAGATTATTTATTCAGCTGATAAACTGTAAGGGGAAGTGATGGGTCCTTATACCACAGAATGCGCTGGTATGGTCAGTCAGCCTCATCTACCAAAACTTGGTGGTATACTTACTTAATGTCGCATGAAAAACTACACTGTAGTGCCAAAATATTAGAATTACATAATAGATGTCATTCTAAAGTTTAGGACCTGGGAGTAAAATGTCATTGTGTGAGATAACATTGGAGGTCTGTGCACTGCCATCATAAACCACCGTCAATTTGGTTGTAAAGCTAGCTACATGTTTTGAGCACCCCATGATGAGGAATAAAACACTCTGTGGTTTGCTAGCCACTATCCTGTCTGCAAGAGGGGTTATACAGCTCCATACGACCTACCTGAACATAGTCATGAATTCTGTATACATAGTATTCATCTCAGGCTGCGAATTAAATTATATTTTTAGCTAATAGAATCTATGTTTGGCAATCTTGTATGAATCCCCAAGAGTGTGAGCCTGGAGTTTAAAGGGAAAAGAAACCTTGTATTTCCCAATATTTACTTGTGTGCGAGTATCCTTGAAGAGTTTTTCACAATACTCGTCATCAGGTGGCTTTGCAGTAAGCTGAGGAGGCTCTTCAGTCTTGCACAATTGTTTGAGGATGACATCCAACAAACTGTCCTTACCAACAAACATGCATACTAGTCCCTGCTCAGTACCTGTACAGAATCAGGGTATTCCCCCAGTAACACTCATCCAACTTAAGACTCCAAAACTACAGGCATGTGTTGTTCCAACTCTAACCGTCCACTCATACCAACTAGAGTACAGACATCAGCACTCAGGAGTATATCGATGGGAGCAGGTTTATCGAAGTGAGGGTCTGCCAAAGGAAGGGAACCCAACAGAGGATGAAGACAGGAATCATCAGACACACATAGCAAGTTGCTAGTAATCTAGGACACAACAAAGAGTGAGTGAGAGAAGGTACACTGAGGTTCCATTGATGACAATCTGTTTCCCCCTTCAAGCTGACAGCACCAGGACAAAGGCCTAGAACCCTTTTACCAGCTTTGTGTAAGGGCAATAAGAGGACTTTCGCCAGATGCTTCATAGATAAAAGATGCTTGTGCTGCGCTGACAAGCAAACACAGCATGACATGAGGGTTATTATCGACACTGTAAACCTTTACCAAGGCTGTAGACAATAACACTGATATGCGTTCCCGAACCGAAACACCTGAGAATGTTTCCCCTGTAAGCTGTATGGAGTACACTGTTTTGTCTTGGGTAATTGAAGATACAGTGGACTTATCTATGTGGAGCAGGGTTTAATGCTTTTGCTGACACTGATAACAGCTGCGATTAGAGAGACATGATGCTAGCCTATGGGCTGTCCCAAGGCAATTGAAACATAATTTTTTGTTCCGAGCTATTTGTTGTCTGTCTGAAGGTAAGTCATCAGTGAATTCAGAACACTTGTACACAGAATGGGTAGTCTGCTGACATACTACACAAGATCTTGTTTTAGGTTCTGAACTGGTAATAAATACAGCCTTTTGTTGTGAGGTTGTATGACTTGCCTTCGTCAGCAATGGTTTCTGAGACATGTTATTTACACTAACCTTATTTCCTACATCAAGAGCACAGTCAATTTTTAATACTCTAGATTGAACAAAATCTATGAGTTCAGAAAAACCTTAGAAATTATGTCAATGCTGTCTATACATGAGTTGCAAACTTATTGAGCATGCACACATCCAACTTGTGCATAAACAACTGTGACCAGAACAGGGTTATTGTTTGTGATATCATGGCCTAAACCTTCCAGAGCATGAGCATTCTCATTAAAGATGTTGACAAACTGTTTGACTGAGTGAAGATTTGCAGAGTTGACGGACGGCAGGTCCAGAATTCTGTTTATGTATAATGTAGTGAGTTTCCTGATGTTCTGGTAATGGGATATGAGAAGTTCCCAAACTTATGTGTAGTTGTCAATTGTAATCAACTCAGAAGCCTAGAAATTGACGACAGTGGCTGCGAAAGCCTGCAAACTATTTTTATTTGCGGGGGGGGGGGGGGGTACTTAGCATAATCACAGTCGTTATTCACTTGTTACTGTCTACATGAAACAGAGTACTTCAAAATTCTAATGCCAACTTAAGTACTTGTCTTCAATAACACCTGAGCGCAGAAGAGTTACTAAGTTGTAATTACTGGAATTAAAGTAAAATATTCCCCACTTAAGTAGCATCAGTTATAACGTCTAACAAAAAGAAGTCGCTGCTCATTAGTAACAAGAACACATCAACATTAGACCTCTTATCCATTTACGATAGTGGTTTTAACCTTAATACCTTAGAAGATGTCTGCCATGACGTCTCCCTCTCTCGGCAAAGTCGGTTCTTGTACTACTTTACTCTAACCTCTAAAAATATGATTATTTAAAGGCTAGGCTGAACCATTTTTCCTGTGAAGCACAGAAAAATGCTCTAACCCGGCAAAGCAAATAAACTTGGAATAAAAATACTTATTTCATCATGGCGATTCTCAGGTGGTCTCCTCCAGACCGATCCTACCTCACATCCGTTCACTTCGACAGCTGGCCTTCAATAAACATGTCACACCTGGCCTCGCCTGGCGTCATGGCTCGCAGCACCAAGACGCTGACCAATCAGAGCACTCCGCACACACATGTGGCGGCTGGCAAACACCGTATCAGCACCAAGTTAACCTTCTTTACCCATAGGGTCCTACACTTTGTCTGCAGTTTGGGCAATGGTACTCTAATCCCTGGGTGTCTTTCTCCTTGTGTTCCCATTCTAGGCAGAGATAGTGGAATGGTGCATCATAGTGCGTGCAAGATATAAAATTTTAAATTGAGGTTTAAGAAGGTGTAATGTTAAGTGGGCTTGAATACCCTAGCAACATTGGCTGGGTGAAGGCAGGCATCTTCTTTGAAGACATTGGTGGATGTGGCCATCTCTTTCTTCCAGGTGTAAAGTTGGTTGTCAACTGAACCACTACTCTTCAGTACCCTACCCTGAGCTAGCCCCAACTTGGCAGTCTTGCCCTGCCCAGCTCTATTTTGAGGCATAAAGGGGGTATGGTAGACCTGACAGATAGATAGTGGGTGGCCAGTAAGGGGTAGAGACACCCTGATGAAGCATAGGGTGCAGAGTTTAGGCTAGGTTGCAAGCCTGATCTGTTGGTGTTCAGCTCGGTGGCTTCACAAGCGGAACATCGCGAGTGGGCCCAAATACCTCACTGGTGGTTACAGCAGCAGGGCGATGGGTGTCCACTCCCGGTGCTCTTTGGTGAGCAAAACACTGCTAGCAGACCCAGATGTCATGGAAAGTGGGGTTCTTAGGGGTTGGCCTATTGTGTCCAAACAGGTGACCTGGCGAGCAAAACATAGCTAGCGGACTCAGGCATCTGCTGGAGAGGTGATAGTTCAAGAGACAATTGCTCTAGTAAGGCCTAGGAAGGCAGGCTTCCTAAGCTGCACTTTGAGACAGGTACCAATCGGAGAGAAAAGGATTGAGGCTTTGCTCATAGCTATCCCTAGAAGAGTCTTTCTAGGACTGGTGTTGAAAATAGGGAATTGTCAGGAGCAATGTGTGGGAGATACAGAATACTGGACAATTCAACGAAGTTTGATTTATCCCTGTTTTATTGATTGCTCAATCAAATGCATATAAACCAGCCTGTACCCTGACTGAGGCCTGAAGGGCCAGTCTTAAGTTGCTAACTGGTTGATTACCTAGTCTCGGGGGGTGAAGGCGACCCTAGACGGGCAGCACTTGTATTTGTGATAGCAGAGAGTGAGCACAAGGTAGCTGGAAGAACAGCGTCTTTGCCATGCTGACAGGTAGCAGGCAGTGTCATACTGAGTAGAACTTTCGACAGAACTGCGGAAGGGTGGCAACTTGAAAATGTCTATGGTTGCTCAAGCAGCATGACATTGAAGGCGTGATGTGAAGTCTGGTAGCTCTCGGGCAGAGTGACGTTCTGTAGAAGACTGGTGTGTGACAGCGGTGGATGCTCGGGCAGAGTAACGGCATGCTACGGAACTGGCACGAGACAGCCTCGAACTGAGGACTACAGGTTCTATTTATACTTGGTGCGCAGGGCCAGTGCGGGGGTTGTGAGATGTGGAGAGAGAGATTCAATGGAGAGAAGAGAGTAACTGAGAGCGGCAATTACTTCCCCTCACGCGCGAGGCTGGGCAAACCACCCTGGCTTGGAAGGCACCCTGTGGCATGTACAGTGTAGTGGCTCTTTTTAGGAGGGGGCTGCAGCTGTGGCGAGGCTAGATGAGAGAATGACATCGCTCATGGTGTGTTAATATCAGGTACTGAATATAAAATGCTCAATATATATGTTTAGTTAACTTACGAAATTAAATACATTTTCTGTATATTTTTTTTTATGAAAATAAATTTGACAGTTTAATATTGTAATGAACCTGGGAAGCTGCATGAGGAATTCTTACGTTCAATTGAAGTGCATTTTTGGTGATTGCTCTTGTACGTTTTTATGTTACTGCAGGTTCTCAATAGTTAACTTGTCAAAGGCTGAGAGTTTGTACAGTGTTGGTATGCGCCCACTGATATATTCTTCCAAAGATGCTCAGCTAAAGCATATTGGCTGGAGGAGATGTGGTGACAACATCTCGTACTTCAAAAATGAATCCTTGTAAGTTTTAATTTGTACTATCACATAATTGACCCGTCTAAAATTTTGGAACAGTTACTGTAACAATATTCTGTAATTTAGTTTGTCGTTTTGTAAAATGAAATTATTTTTAATAAAACATCTCTCGTAAAACATTTATGTAATGTGACTTTTTTATGGGACTGAGAAAAACAAAGATGTACCCAAAAATGCAGTACAATAGAATCTTGATGCATCATTCCTGTTTCTATTGTTTCGCTGTATAAATTATTTATTTTGCATAGTTCTCAGCAAATTTCTTTTAGAACTGTGTTAACAGATTTACATAGTTAGTTTGTGAAGTGTGAAGCGTGCCCGTATAGACTACTATGCACGATGGTTGAGGATTTTGTCCGCTAGACCAAAAGCGGCGTGGTTTAGATTAAATAGATAATGAGAGGCGAGGGATGTTGGTTAGTACGTATTTACTCCTGCTTCTTGGATGCCGGGGTCATGGTGGGTTTTACCCAGACATAGTGAGCTTGGGCCACGCTGAACTGGCACTTCCACAGGTGAGCTTCGTTGGCCCAGAAGTGGATGTTATCCCAGCCGAATCTTACTTCAGTACCAATTTACAACCCTTTAACCATGGGATGGCACTAGGGATGAATTCGTAGACACGGAGATACGAATTATGTAGTTACCGGAGCAGTCAATACTGACTCGTGCCTGAGTTGGGTGGCGCTGTCCCGTTCCGCCTATTGCTCCTGTGTGGGTTCAGGAAGTGTACTCAACTGTCTGGCGGCAAGGAACACTGCGTTTCGTTCCCTACATTTTCGGCTATGCCTGTGGTCGTAAGGCGTTAGCACAATTTATAGTGTCAGTCTGGTTTTGTCTTCCTGACCAGGCTCTGTAAAGTCTCCACTGATCTCCTACGCTATGCGGGCTGATCAGAGATGGGGAGTTATTTGGGTCACCAATGCTGCCACTGGATGTGCATTCACACACGAATGGGTGGCAGGTCTCAAGCCATGGTTTGTCTCAGCACTGGAAACAATGCTGTGGAATAATGTAATAACTCGAGACTGTCGCTCCTCCCTGGGTGAAGGTGTATTACTGGTTGTGGCTCCTCTGTTCCTCTCCGCCGGCACTGGTACAGTGCTATGGCCGTCTAATGGGTGTGTAAGAAAATATGACGGGCCCCTGAGGGTCACCCGTAGTTGAAGTTTAGTTGAAGTTAATTCTGTTATATCAAATACTCGACTCTTGTCAATGGTGTATGTAGCAACCTGTATCTAGGAGGCAAACAGACAGATACTCTAAGAAATAAAAGCTGAAAGGTAGGAAACAAAAGTATGTTTATTGATGGTTCAATAAACATGCAATGCATGCGACGTCCTAGCAGGCAATTGAGTGCTGAAAGTTACTACGCTGGCCAGATGTAGGCGACCTGGTTCTAATGGAAAAATTGGGAGGGCACTCGTTCAAGAGACGTTTAGGCAGTGCGGGGGAGTGTCAAGCCCTCCACCCCGACTGCACGGGTTCCTACCCATAGGGCATGATGTTTCTCTGACGGGGCAGTGCGAGGGAGAAAGATCTCAACCCCGACTGCGGGTAGCACAGTTTGTCAAGGTACCAGTTTGTGGGTGGCATCGACAGTCTCTTTGCCCAGGTTCTGGCGCGAGGCAGTGGAAGGGAGATTCACCTCGACCTCCAGTACGGGTGATGTGCCTTTTGAGGGATAGTTGGTGGCATCAATGTTCTTGATGAAAGCGGATTCTTGCATAGCAAGATGGTGGGGCGGAGCACTTCCAATGTGGCAGCTTGACATCCGGGTCTGTGGGTATTCCTGCATCGCAGGACTGTCTGTTGCAGCTCAACGCCCTGGGTAGCGGAGTTTCCTGTGTAACAGGAGATTGGGAAGGCTCACTCTTGTCCGAGCTCGACGTCCATGCTGGGTGGGTCTTCCTGCATGGCAGGTTCTTGAGGCGGTGCATTTCCGGCATGGCAGCTTGATGTCTTGGTAGGCGGGTTGTTCTGCGTGGCAGGTTGTTGCGGGGACGGAGCACCCTTGTCCGAGCTTGACGTCTAGGCTGGCAGGTCTTCCTGCGTGGCAGATGGTTGGGGCAGAGCTCTCGTGGTCGAGCTCGACGTCCCAACGGGCAGTTCTTCCTGCGTGGCTGGGATATTGGGGCTGAGCACTCTCGGTGGAGCTCGACGTCCCAGGTTCCGGTAGTCTAGTGGCATCGCTTATTTCATCTTCAGAGCCAGAGGTCGACTTCGTCGAAGTTGGAATGGCCTTGACTTCTGGCTTCATAGTTGTACTAGGTGGAGAGGTAGGCACCAAGGTAAGTTATACCCCACTCACCGAAGGTGCTTCCGATTGCTCACTAATGTGGCTTGATCTGCAGGGTGTTTGATGGGGTTCTCTGTCACGTGGACTCCGCAGGGATAATTCGGAACAGCTAGATTTAGTTTTGGCTGCGATCTTCTCAGCGTAGCAGGATGGTGTCGCTGGCATTGATCTGACGGAGAATGCACCGTGGTGTTGTTCTACATCTGGCTTTCATGGCGCGACGAAACTAGGAGCCCTGTCAATAATGATGTGTTTCAGCTCGGGTCTTGTCGAATGTCCTGGTTCTGTATCGGGTGCTACCCTCTTGGGTGTGTGTTCGTCTTAATCCGCTTATTGGCTAGGTTTGTCTCCTTCAACTTAGCCGTCCTTAAAAGTTGGGATGTCCCCTGGGTATGGTAATATCTGGCCTCGGGTTGCCTTTTGAATCCGTCCGCGTATATCTTCGGCCCAGTAGACGTCTCGCTTGCCTACGATGTGGTACTGTCCATCCCATTTGTCAGCAAGGCCAGCGCTGAATCGGTTCCTGAGAGGGTTACTTCGCGGAAGGACGGCTTCCCCTAAGTTAAACTCTCTTACCCCTGTTTTTGGTTGGGGGTACTTCTTTAATATGTAGGCATCCTGGGCTTTCTGGGCATGTGTGGTGCAGGCCAGGTC
Source organism: Dryococelus australis (assembly GCA_029891345.1). Classification (NCBI taxonomy): domain Eukaryota; kingdom Metazoa; phylum Arthropoda; class Insecta; order Phasmatodea; family Phasmatidae; genus Dryococelus; species Dryococelus australis. The sequence continues at coordinate 290,711,814 of CM056993.1, read as the reverse complement.
TGCTAGCCGGATGTCCTCGCGTTGAAGCATATCAGTGGGCTTGCTTTCCCACAGCTAATCGCCTTGTCGGCATAATGTTTGTCCCAGGAGTAGAATGCTTGGACTGGTGTCGATGGCCTCATAGGTACGGCGTCGAAGGGCAAACAGTATGATAGAGATGTGCTTTTCCCAATGCTTGTGATCATTTCCCACACTGACACGGACGCACTTCTTGATCACCTGGTTCCTTCGTTCAGTGGGGTTGGCTTGGAGATGGTAGGGAGGGGTAGGCCAGGTCTCTACCCCCCACTCTTGACAAGTGGTTTGCTATTGACGGCTCGTAAACTGTGTGCCATTGTCTGTTAGTATGGCTTTTGGATAACCCTTTTGAGCGAAAATCTCTGTTTCCATTTCCCACACGATTGTGGTGGTTTTTTGGCTGGGTGGGAGGAGGAACCGGGTAGGCTTTGCCACGGCAGCATGTGACACAGTTGCTGACGTACTGCCGGACATCGCGGCTTATCCCGCCCCAATTGTAACAGGTTTTAATATCCAGCAGAGTTTCTCTAATACCCGGGTGACCAGCTTGGGGATGGTCGTGATGCAGCCGGCATATATCAGTGCGTAGTTGCGGTGGGACCCAGATCTTCCACTGTGTATTGGACTGCCCGCAACTCGTCTACACAATGTCATCCCGTATTGCATACCATTGGTGTTGTTACTGTAGTAGGTGTCAGATGTCGGGGTCCTCCTGCTGGCTCAAGGTTATTTGTTGGCTGGTCATTTGTAGTTGAAGTCGTATGTGTTCTTCCGGACTTCTTTCGACCTGAGGGGGATGAGATATTTTCTCCTCCTCTTCCTCTTCAGCTTTCTCCTCTAACGTCGGGGAATGAAACAGGGCGTCTGCCAGGTCGTTCATCTCACCTGGGCATTGTTGGGTCTTGTAGTCAAACTCAGTAAGGAACATATCCCACCTGTCGAACTTGGCCTTCGAGTTCTGGGACTCGTATAGCCATTGGAGGGCTTTAGAGTCAGTCCGTAGATTAAAGTGATGCCCTTCGAGATAATACCTGTATTTCTTCACGGCCCAGATAACGGCCAGACACTCCTGCTCATTGATGTGTTAGCGCTGCTCGGTTTCGTTTACGCGTGTTGATGCATATGCTGTCACAGGAGGCTGTCCTTCTACGTCTTGCTGGTACAGTACTGCGCCCAGGCTGTTTTGACATGTGTTCCTTTGCTGTATTAAGTGTTTGTCTCCTTGCGGCTGATGGAGTTGGTGGATATTCTTGAAGCTGTTCTTCAAGTCGGAAAATGCTCCTTTTTGTTCCGGACCCCATCGCCAATGGGTGTTTCTCAATTAGTGGTAGCAGCACCATATATTCCACAATGTTTGGAACAAAGTCTCGTAGCCAGTTACACAGACCCAGGTACCAGCTTATTTGTAGGTTCTTCCGCTTCTTCAATTGCTCGTGTTGAACTGTGTTGCGGGAAGGTTCCCTTGAGTCATATGATGTGTCCCAGATAATCTATTTATGACGTGTCATAGAAATTTTTTGACAGCTTGCAAGTCATTCCGTGTAATTTGATTCATTCCAATACTCGTTGCAGATGGCCTAGATGTTCCTCCCAACTATTAGAATATATTATTACATCATCGAGATAGGCGAAACAGAACTTGCCGATGTAACCTGTTAGTACTTCCTCAGACATAAATCGTTGGAATGTTGCGGGGGCGTTTTTCAAACTGAATGGCGTGACTCAAGATTGTAGGGTTTCACCTTCGGGTGTCGTAAAGGCCGTAAATTTTCGACTGACCAGATGGACTGCAATCTGCCAGTATTCAAACTCCATGTCAAGAGTACTGAATATTTTGGCTTTGCCAATATTCCGTAATGTATGAGACAAGTCTATAGCTGGGGGAGTAATTGGGTGGGTGACTTCATTTAGCGATTTGTGGGCATGCTTATCTAGTACGGCTTTCAGTTGGTAGAACTCTGGTTCTCCGAGTTCGTGGTTAATGCACATTGGGTCGATGGGCATTGGCGGGATGTCGTCTGGGTTTTGATCCCAGTTTACAGTATTACGGTTGGTTTCTCCCATATAGGCTATATGTTGTCTGTGATCTAGAATGCATTGATGGCGGATGAGCTACAGGCACCCTACTATTACTGATTTGGGCATGGTTGGTGATACAATAAATTCTGTCTGTGTAACAATACTTTGAATTTTTATATTCAGGGTAATTTGGCCAGTTACGTCCAGGGGGAGTTGGGTTGCGCCATTTTTACTATTTTGGTTTGTGGTCTTAGTTCGGCGAGTTGGTTCGGTGTTAACATATTTCTTCTAATAAAATTTCCGATAGCCGCCGAGTCAAGTAAAGCTAGTACCCTGTCATTATTTACCTCCACCTCTATGTGTGGGGCTATGGGAATTGGTACTACCTCACTTAATCCCTGGAGGATGGATCCTTGTAAACCAGGGGTGGTGGCCTGATTTGTACCCCGGCATCTGCGTTTCCCGGCTTGGTTCCGGGAGTTGGTTTTCCAGCTGGTTGTGTTGGAATATTTGGCGGCATTTTGTCAACTCGGTTTGGTGGAACGGCAGCTCCTTCTGGTTTCCGAGGGCAGTCCTTGTTCCAGTGGTTCTCCAGACAGAACCAGCATTTGGGTACGAATGCCATGCGAGCGATTGAGGTCTGTACACCTTTAAGGGGTGCACCTAGTGGTGCTAGTACCTCAGGGGCCTTGGCTGATACTGGTTTTTTGAGACTCGCCTATGCTGCAAAGTTTTGCTCCACTTCTCGGGCTTGATCAACTAATTCGTCCAAGGTAGTGGGTCTTGCTGTCAAGAGTACGTCCCTGAGATTTGGCAGTAACATTCAACCGATGGAACAAACAGCGGTTGCTTCGTCGACTTCGGGGAACACACGTCAAAACATTTGTTCCTTGTTTCGTATGAAGATTTCCACTTCGTCGTCAAGTACCTGGGTCTGGCTATAAAATTGTGTCGTTAGCCTAGCCAACACCTCCTCGCCCATGAATTCCGCCGCTATCCAATTACTGAACTGCTTCCAGTCCGTTAAGAATTCTCCATATCTTTCCCACCATGTGAGGGCGGGGTCCTTCAAATGCAGTTGGGCCCGGTCAACCCATTGTTTCGGTGGCAGGTCCGTTTCTTTGAATTCTTTTTCGAATTCCTGCGTGTATGCTACTGGGTCTTCGTGTGGCCGACTTGCAAAGTCGGTAATTTGAATGTCATCGTCTCTACCTGTTGCTGGATGGCCAGGTGCCGTTCCAGGTTGGATATATATCCAGGAAGGCCTGGATTTGCGGGAGTGAGAGATGTGCTTTCTTCGGCATCTCTCGCACTGGTAGGCCATCCCGGGCATAGAGACGCATTCGTCGGCTCACCCTATACATAGGTGGTGATAGGGCTCACTGCACGTCGTGCATCTGATGCGGTTTATGCCTCGGCCGGGACACATAATTTCACTGCAGAAACTCGTTGGCTGTTGACGGCAAGTGGTACAGCAGTACTCTAATCTGTCTTCAGGCCAGCCTATGCAGCCATAATGAAAGAGTTTCGTGCAGTATGTGTATTCTATCCGTAGTGTGCCATGGCCGGGACAGTCGGTATGGCTACACTGTACGTTGGATACGTCTGGTTAGTTATCAGAGTTCTTGCGGGCGATGGCATTAACCTGGGCGTCTGACATGGTAGCGTTTAAGTTCGCCACTGAGTGTTTTGAGGACTCCCCAAAGTTTGCTTGACTGATGTTTTAACTCATAGTTCTCAAGGTATGGTTAGTCTAGTTCATCCCATTTACGGCGCACAGCTATTCGTCTGATGCCCCACATTGGGCGCCAGAAAATGTCTTGACGCGTGCCCGGATAGAATACTAGGCACGATGGTAGAGGATTTTGTCCGCTAGACCAAAAGCAGGGTGGTTTAGATTAAATAGATGGCGAGAGGTGAGGGGTGTTGGTTAGTACGTATTTACTCCTGCTTCTTTGATGCCGGTGTTGTGGTCGCCAAACTAGTGATTTCACAGCTGAGCTTCGTTGGTCCAGAAGTTGATGTTATCCCAGCCAAATCTTACTTCAATATAGGTTAACAACCCTTTTACCATGGAATGGCACGTGCGATGAATTCGTAGACATGGAGATACAAATAATATAGTTACCGGAGCAGTCGATTCTGACTTGTGCCTGAGTTGGGTGGCGCAGTCCTGTTCCACCTGTTGCTCCTGTATGGGTTCAGGAAGTGCACTCAACTGTCTGGCAGCAAGGAACACTGCGTTTTGTTCCCTACGTTTTCGGCTGTGCCTATGGTTGTAAGGCATTGAGTCTCTGCACACAGATTACTAGGTATACCCGTGACGTGAACAAATAAGAACAATTTATAGTGTCAGTCCGGTTTTATCTTGCTGACCGGGCTCTGTAAAGTCTCCACTGATCCCCCATGCTATGTGGGCTGATTAGAGACGGGGAGCTGTTTGGTCACCAATGCCATCCCTGGATGTGCATCCACACAGGAATGGGCGGCAGGTCTCAAGCTATGAAATATTCCAGCACTAACAATGCTGTGGGATAAGGCAATAACTCGAGACTGTCGCTCTGCCCTGGGGGAAGGTGTTACTATTGGTTGTGGCTCCTCTGTTCCTCTCCACCAGCATTGGTACAGTGCTGTGGCAGTTGGAAAGCAACAGATGGTCATCTAATGGGTATGTAAGAAAATATGACGGTCCCCTGAGGGTCGCCTGTTGTTGAAGTTAATTCGGTTATATCAAATACCCGGTTCTTGTCAATGGTGTATGTAGCAACCTGTATCTAGGAGGCAAACAGACAGATACTCTAAGAAATAAAAGCTGAACGGTAGGAAACAAAAGTATGTTTATTGATGGTTCAATAAACATCCAACGCGTGCTACCTCCTACCAGGCAATTGAGTGCTAAAGGTTACTACGCTGGCCAGGTGTAGGCGACCTGGTTCTAATGGAAAAACGGGAAAGAAATGTCTAAACGAGAAAAGATATAATACTTCTAAACTGTTCTAATAAATATGTTTTGAGGAGACAAAGTGAATTTAAAAGGTGTTGGTGAGCGTGTTCACTGGTTGTCTGGTTGACTGATCGTCGACGGAGAAGTAGCCGCAGGGGCTTTCTCAAAGCTTCGAAGTTCGCTGTAGGTCCCAGCGCTGAGCAATGCTGTGGGATGTCGCGAGAGATGAACAAGAAAGACTGCCCGTGCCCGGCAGAGTCCTAACTTATCTAGTGGAAGCTTGTAGGCTACCAGTGCAGGCTGCGGGGTGGCCGTGACATCCTTCTGCCCTGGTTGGCGTGGGAACACACTGGTCAGCGTTTCTGCTTCGTGACTTGTCGCTTTTGCTCTGCCTTGTCCGAGGTCTGGGCAGCTTGCTGGCTCTCAGCGGGGAAAGGGGGGGCTGCGTGTTTTGACTGGTTGCTTATCCTCCAGGTGAAGAGAATTCTCTCATAAGTTTCTGCTGCCTGTAGGGTAGACAATGTGTCACTCCATCTGTAGTGGTGGAAGAGTTACTCTTGGTGATGAATCGTAATCATATTAGATTAGTTGTATAAGCGGCATGCGTCAAGTGTAATTTTTCTTCTTTTAAATTTTTTTCTATATGGGCTTGATAGGGGAGAGACAAACTCCAGCAATGTAAACAAATGACAAATGAAAAATTCCAAAATGGTTGCATACGACAGATTGAATGAAGGAGTGGGGAGAGTCCTTATACTTAGCCAGTTTGCCTTCCCCTTGTCTCTTAAGTACTGTCATGAAGTTCATCACTGTTAATATCTGGTGCTTACCTGCACTTGGAGCGAGTTAATGCATACACATTTCCTGTAAGCATGCATAGTTCAGCTACTATATCTTTGATGCCACCATCTGCTTAGATACTTCTAAATTTGTGACATCAGAAAAAGAGATGCTGAACTTCCATAATTTCAGACAGCTATATGGGTATGTTTTATCCTTATGCCTCACCTGGTGATGTTCTGTATGGGGCTGGTTTCCAGTATTTCCCCCATCCCCCCTCAGTGCTGAGTAACAAACACTCAGATTCCAGGGACTGATTGGAGTGTAGAAGGCTCTTACTGTAATGGTTGGGCTAGAAGGACCAGATTCTGCTGAAAGGCCTTCGGAAAAACTGGTGTGGCTGTTGGCCAGTTGGTGCCCTGACTGAAACAAAGGTCACAGCTGCAGTTGTGCCAAACAATTGCAGCCATTGAACTACTGATACATTAATGATTGGTCAAGGGGCCAAAGTTATGCCTTAGGAGGGATAGGAGGCAATGGTGACACCTGTCAAATGTTGGTGAAGTAGCTCGGAATGTAGCCCTGTGTCACATTGGTCTCAAGTAGTATGCCACAATCCAGGGTAGTGGCGGAAACTGTGGAGTCTTTTAGTCTTGCAGCTTGCTGGTGCTGCCTGGTGTACGGTACCCAATGGCGGTTCCCTCAGCATGCCTAGCACGTATAGTGGCTATCTTGGTTGACTTACATCTTCCAGCCTAATGACAAAGCATGAGGTGATAGAGACCAATGATTTATGTGTTTAGCGGAACCAGGTAAGTCTGTCGTGACCTCGACGGTGGATAGAATCTATGGAGAATGGGGAGGGCCTTCTGGAGAGCTGGAGCCTCTCCAGTGCCAATGCCTAAATCATCTCATGTCATTGACCTATGTAGTCAGGAGTCACACAAATAACCTGTGTGTAGCTCAAAAAGCACAGCTTACTTCAGCAAGATCAAAATTTTCCTGGAGTGGTCCCGGTTGAAATCAGTGTTATAGCTTGATGCACACATGCATTGGTAAACTATTAACCTGTGGACATATTCATCACCATACTCCACAGCAAAAGTTGCTGGGGTGTTTTCTTCGAACCATTAGGTTGTGGGAATCCAATGCTGCAGCTAAGCTGTGCTGTTTATACATTCAAGTTCATGTTATTTACCTCTAACCAAGTCTGACATAAGGCGGGGATGGTGGAGGCTATTAGGGAGTAATGTAAGTCCCAAGTGCATTTCCATTCTACAAACAAGAAGAGCTTCAGATGTCACCCCAGTGTGAGAGAAACCTCTTCATCGTGAAAGATGGGGGAGGAGGAGAAAGGACAGATTTGTTTTTACCTCCATCGGTTGGGGGAAGGGGAGGAAGAAGAATTAGGTGGAGGGAGTTAGAATATAGGAATATATAAGAAAAAATACAGCCAAAATTTTTGTTTCTCATAAAAATATCTTGTAACTTTGTTTCTCTTTTTATCACACATTTCAATTAATCACCAACTCATTTCAGTTAATCAGCAACACATCTCTTCCCCTCACCCTCCCAGCCAACTTTATGCTGGCTTCTCTAAAGAGTGTGTGTGGCTGTTGGTGTTTTAACATTTCCACTAGTTTTCCATGTTTATTGTTCCATGTCCCATCAAAGGAAGCTGCATTGTAACTGATTGTGTTAAATTGGACTTCTGCTGTAATCTGACAAATATTTACATTAGAAACAAGATATAGGGGTAAGCCCCCATGCAGTTTTTTCTGCAGTCAGTCAGGACTAAGTTAGCTGGATTCTTAGTACAGACTGCATTATTTTTCAGCTTGTCATAGTTGATACCAACAAGCTTGTTGCAGTCCGTGGCTAGGACGTTTGTAAGCTGCAGTGAATTGCTCCCAGCAGTCAGTCAGGATTCCTCAAGGTTCCTCGTAGTCTCGTGTCACAAATTTGAGCATCAGTTGAGGATGGTGACTTGTCAGTGCTTCTAAAGATGGGGTGTCATTGATTAAAGTCACCAAGTTTCTACAGTACCATCTCTGAGTTGATCTTTCTTCAGCCAGGGTATCCAAATAGCAGCCTTGTCTAGATGTGGTATTTTTGCATTTCATAGGAAGGCATTGATACTGATCATTGAGTTTTGGACCCTAAAAGCTGTAAATCCCAGTTTCTAGAACAGATGGTTTTGTGGCTTTGAAAATTTAAGCATTGGTAAGTCTACCAGTTTTTCTACTATTGCAAGTCTGTCAAGTCCCTAAACATGTCTTTCCATTGCAGCCTTGTGGTGTGGAATGGCTTGACATTATGGATACACACTAGGTACTAGTTATTCCCTTCTCTCACAACCCTACAGTCTGTACAATAAAATTCCAGAGGTTAGGAAAGCAAAGTTTTGGGCATCACTGGGTGTTCCATGACTCCTGGAATTTTAGTTGTTAGCTAATATTCCGCAAGCACCATTAGTTTGGTAAGCTCATTGGTAAATGGGTTGAATATGTAATACTAGTTTGGGGTACCACTGCTACTTTGCAGTAAATATTTATTCTTACATGTACCTTACATGGCCTTAGGTAACTGGGTACTTTCTTCCTGAAGAATGGTTACCTTTTGTCTTTGCATCATTTTCACCTTTCACAGTTTTTCAGTCATTGTGTAAAGATCTTGATTACATGCTGTCTGCAGTCAATGAAACAGTTGAAGGAGGCCATCACATTGCAATATCAACCATTTTGCAACTGAATAGGATGCAGTATTTGAAGGGCTTGGGATTGTGGGTCATGCAGAGGAAGAACAACAATAATTCATTTAATACATAGTCTTTTCAATTTTTATGTAGATGGTTATTGGAGTACACAGTAAAACATTTTAATGTAAGTTGTTGCAGCAGTCATTTTGTTTTTTGTTCTAGCAGTTTGATACATTTGGTTTCTATTTCTAAACACTTTCCTTTCCTGTCAGAAATGAGCTGTTTTGTGTAAGCAATTGCTTGCTCAAGCTTCAGAAATTTTAAGGTAATGAGTGAGCACTATTTGTTTAATTTTGATTGCAGGAATGGGGATGAGGAACAAGTCTCAAGTTTTACATTAACGTTTAACCTCGAATTTCCATATGACGATGACCTTGTGTTCCTAGCACACTGCTATCCGTATACATACTCTGACCTGCAGGATTATCTTGTAAGGCTGCAAGTAAGTGTTAATTGAATTATTCTGGCTTCTTTCATGAATATATAGAAACAAATTTTACTTCTCAATGTCAGCATTTGATAACGCTATAACTCAGATTATTCAAACTAGTAGGGTTTGAAAGACAATACAGTTTACATTTCACCTTTTAAGATAAGAATCATTAGAAAATGTGTATATATACTTTGTTAAAAATTATTTAAATTCTTTATTATTTAAATACAGCTGTTGTATATTCTTATGTACTATTGTGTCTGTGGGCGTGGAACTGTACAGTGTGCAGTGCGCATGTATCTAGTATTTCGTAAGTAGTCAGGCAGCATTCCCAGGAGGAGCAGTGAATACCAAGATGGCGAGGTGGTAAATTCACATATGATGAGTGTCTATCATTATTCTTCTCTTGAGTGTTTATCAATCAAATCTTGCAACATTGGGTCCTCCGTGGTCAGATTTCACATCCAGAGATTGTGATCCATAACTGTGATAAAGTTTTGTTCATTTTTACGTGCGCAGCATAAATGTAAAGTATACCATGTGTGTGAAGTGACTGCATCACCACTCTAAATCCACGCTCGCATCTCAGGCAAGCATCCTCAGATAAAGTGAAGATTTTTTTCACCCCTTTTCATTATTATGTGGTGAATTCTTCAGTTTCGGTGATAATTTTTGCTGAAAAAGTAAGGTTCAGTGTTTCTATTGTCTCTTGTTTGTTGATATTTTTTGGCATGTTGGTGAGTAATTACATGTCTGATTGTATCTTGTTTCTTCCTTGTGTTTTGAGAACTGTTTTCGCAAATATAGGTATTTATGCTGTGGATATCTTATTAGCTCATCGGATATTTTGCTGATCACGTGTATTATATTTGTTTCCTTACATTTCACCATTATTTTATTTGATGTTGTGATTCTAGCCATGGGGTTTAAGATATTTTTGCTTATGTTCAAGCTTCAAGAAAGTAAGCTTAAACAGACAAATGATAGGGTACAAGCATTGATTAAGGCCCCCGAAGTCACGTTGAATGTTGTTTACAAAGTGAATGTGTTTGGTTCACAACTCTGCGCTGTTGAAGGTTCAGTAAACACTCTGTGCAACTATTTTTTGCAAACAGACCCTTTGGAGGATTGAATGAAAATGTGTTTACTGCAAATCACGAGTCCTTGTTTGCCCAGTTGTTTGACACGCAATGTCTCATAACCTCATTTCTTTCTTCTCATGTTGTACAAAATTCTTCCACATCTTATCTTGCTGCTCTGTCTGCAAATGTACATCTGCCGAAAATTAATTTGCCATCCTTTTCAGGTCAATGGTACGAATGGCCCATGTTCTCCCAGCTGTACCAGGCGATGGTTCATGATAACCGGGCATTAGCCGATATTGAAAAATTCCAGTATTTGTTGGGATGTCTCGAGGGAGAAGCTTTACAGTTAGTAAACAATCTACTATTACAACTGAAAACTACACAGTAGCTTGGGAACTTCTAATATTTCAGTACCAGAACATCAGGAAACACAATACCCTATACATAAACAAAATTCTGGACCTGCCATCAACTCTACAAATACTCACTCAGTCAAACAGTTTGTCAAAACCTTTAATGAGAAAGCTTGTGCTCTGGAAGGCTTGGGCTATGATATCACAAACAATAATCTTGTTCTGGTTACAGTTGTTTATGCGCAAGTTGGATGTGTGCATGCTCAATAAGTTTGAAACTCATGTACAGACAGCACTGACATAATTCCTAAGGTTTTTCTGAACTCGTAGATTTTGTTCAATCTAGAGTATTAAAAATGGACTGTGCTCTTTGATGTAGGAAATAAGGTTAGTGTAAATAACATGTCTCAGAAACCATTGCTGACGAAGGCAAGTCATACAACCTCACAACAAAAGGCTGTATTTATTACCAGTTCAGAACCTAAAACAAGATCTTGTGTAGTATGTCAGCAGACTACCCATTCTGTGTACAAGTGTTCTGAATTCACTGATGCCTTACCTACAGACAAACAACAAATAGCTCGGAACAAAAAATTATGTTTCAATTGCCTTGGGACAGCCCATAGGCTAGCATCATGTCTCTCTAATCGCAGCTGTTATCAGTGTCAGCAAAAGCATTAAACCCTGTTCCACATAGATAAGTCCACTGTATCTTCAATTACCCAAGACAAAACAGTGTACTCCATACAGCTTACAGGGGAAACATTCTCAGGTGTTTCGGTTCGGGAACGCATATCAGTGTTATTGTCTACAGCCTTGGTAAAGGTTTACAGTGTCGATAATAACCCTCATGTCATGCTGTGTTTGCTTGTCAGCGCAGCACAAGCATCTTTTATCTATGAAGCATCTGGCGAAAGTCCTCTTATTGCCCTTACACAAAGCTGGTAAAAGGGTTCTAGGCCTTTGTCCTGGTGCTGTCAGCTTGAAGGGGGAAACAGATTGTCATCAATGGAACCTCAGTGTACCTTCTCTCACTCACTCTTTGTTGTGTCCTAGATTACTAGCAACTTGCTATGTGTGTCTGATGATTCCTGTCTTCATCCTCTGTTGGGTTCCCTTCCTTTGGCAGACCCTCACTTCGATAAACCTGCTCCCATCGATATACTCCTGAGTGCTGATGTCTGTACTCTAGTTGGTATGAGTGGACGGTTAGAGTTGGAACAACACATGCCTGTAGTTTTGGAGTCTTAAGTTGGATGAGTGTTACTGGGGGAATACCCTGATTCTGTACAGGTACTGAGCAGGGACTAGTATGCATGTTTGTTGGTAAGGACAGTTTGTTGGATGTCATCCTCAAACAATTGTGCAAGACTGAAGAGCCTCCTCAGCTTACTGCAAAGCCACCTGATGACGAGTATTGTGAAAAACTCTTCAAGGATACTCGCACACAAGTAAATATTGGGAAATACAAGGTTTCTTTTCCCTTTAAACTCCAGGCTCACACTCTTGGGGATTCATACAAGATTGCCAAACATAGATTCTATTAGCTAAAAATATAATTTAATTCGCAGCCTGAGATGAATACTATGTATACAGAATTCATGACTATGTTCAGGTAGGTCGTATGGAGCTGTATAACCCCTCTTGCAGACAGGATAGTGGCTAGCAAACCACAGAGTGTTTTATTCCTCATCATGGGGTGCTCAAAACATGTAGCTAGCTTTACAACCAAATTGACGGTGGTTTATGATGGCAGTGCACAGACCTCCAATGTTATCTCACACAATGACATTTTACTCCCAGGTCCTAAACTTTAGAATGACATCTATTATGTAATTCTAATATTTTGGCACTACAGTGTAGTTTTTCATGCGACATTAAGTAAGTATACCACCAAGTTTTGGTAGATGAGGCTGACTGACCATACCAGCGCATTCTGTGGTATAAGGACCCATCACTTCCCCTTACAGTTTATCAGCTGAATAAATAATCTATGGCCTTACACCATCTCCATTCTTGACAATTCGTACGTTGCATCAGTTGGCTTCTGATGGTGATGAATACCCACTATTTGCCAATGCTCTCGAGAACCACATTTTCATGAATGATATCATCACAGGTGCAATTTTGTTAGATGAAACTAATTTGTTGAAAATTTAGCTGGTCAAACTTTTATGCCGGTGTGGGTTTGAGCTTTGGAAATAGTCGAGTAATGAGCTTCAGCTCCTCAGTGATGTGCTTGTGACCCATTGTAAAAGTCCTAAGGTGCTGAACTTCTAATCAGGTCCTTTTGTGAACGTCCTTGGTCTGTACAGGAATCCAGTGAAGGACTCTTTCTTGTATCACCTACGGGTACACTCTGGTAGTGCTTTGTCCTTTCCTAGATTGCATGCATATATGATCCTATGGTTTGACTTTTTCTATTAACTGTGTGGGCCAAAATTCTAATGCATTGGTTGTGGACTCAAGGACTGAATTGGGATGTCCCCTTACCCAAGTCAGCTCAGGCAATGTGAAATCTGTTCATGAATGGCCTGAAAGAAATTGAAACCCTTAGCTTGCCATGTTTCATATGCCATGATGTGGTCAGTGAGAAATGACAGTGTTTTTCCGACACCTCTGAGAGAGCCTATGCAGTATTCATGTATCTGAGGAGTACGAACACTGAAGGGAACGTGTTTGTGCATCTGGTAATGGCTAAGGCACATGTAGCTCCTCTGAAGCAAGTGTCTCTCCTTCGTTTATAATTGTGGGGAGCTGATTTACTGGTAAAATTGATCTTTTATTGCCACAACTTCCTCAGTCAGTACTTGCATATTTATGCAACCCATGTGTGGACTGATTCCAGTGTTGCTCTAGCTTGGATAAAGTCACTGCCATACTTGTTGAAAACCTTTGCAGCTAATTGCATGTCCCAAATTAAAGAATGCATTCTCCCGCAGCTGTGGAAGCATGTTAGGTCTCAAGATAATCTGTTGGATTGTGCATCTCGTGGCTTACTCCGTCCTGACCTTCTCTTTCGTGGCCTCTGGGGGCATGGCCCTGGTTGGCTAGTCCACCCACCTAAACAGTGGCCACGATCAACTGTGTCTGGGCATGATGACAATATTGCAAAACTCAAATCTTCTCAACTCTGCTTGCTGAACACTCATGAAATTCCTGAAGAACTCCCTGTATTCCAATGAATTTCATCATGGCCCAAGTTGGTTCTTGTTATGGCTTATGTTTCATCAGACGTGCCGAAACACAACCTTGTAACAGTGGTTCATTAACAAGTTTGGAGCTGGAGGAAGCTGCCCTTCTTTGTGCAAACACATCCAAAATGCTCGAATACATGACAACTGGAAACGCCTCAATGGAGGAAAGTCTTGTTCAACACGAGTTGCAGTGCTTGGCACCTTTGCTGGATTTGCATTGTGTGCTTGGGGCAGGCTGTCGCTTGTCTAATGTCAACATGAAGTTTTCAACTAAGAACCCAATCATACTGATGAAAGACCATGCAGGGGTTGAAGCATTGGTAGATCATTACTACCTGAGATATCTGCATGCAGCACCACAATTACTGTAGTCTCTCGCATCACAAAAATTCTGGAGTTTGTCATCTTAATCCCTAATTTGATGTATAATTTTCAAGAGTGTGCTGTGTTTTCAGTGTCGACCTGTGAACACTCCTCCACTTATTGGTGATTTGTCGTCAGAGTGAGTCATGTCCTCTGAAACCCTTGAGGAGACGGGAGTAGATTATGCTGGACCCATTTCCACCACACTAAACAAGTTACATCGTAGCACTACTCAGAGGGCTTACCTGTCCATCTTCATTTGTTTTGTAACTAAGTCAGTGCGCATTGAGGTTGTGATTGAGCTGACTGCTGATAATCTGTTGCCGCCTCAACACGGTTTGTGTCAAGATGGGGATTGTACATAAATCTCTATTCAGATTGTGGGACCAATTTTGTGGGCACTGTAAGGCAGCTTCAACAATCCTTTTTCTAACTTCTCAAGTCTCCCATTGTTGAAAGATTATCTCTGACTCACTCCATTAATTTTCATTTTCTTCCCTCAGCAAGTCCCCATCAAGGTGGGTTATGGGAAGCAGCTGTGAAGTCGGCCAAATACCACCTCAGGCGAGTCATTGGCAATCAGATTCTCACTTTGGAGGAGTTAATAACATTATGTAAAAAGGTTGAAGCTGTCCTCAATTCCAGACCATTAACACCATCATCATCTGACCCATTTGACTTTGCTGCCCTCACATCGGGGAATTTTCTTATTGGTAGGCCCCTTGTAGCTGTCCCTGAATCAAATCATGTGATGAGAGCAGTGATAATGCACTCTGCCTGTTCTGGAAATGGAAAATGGTGGGTGCACTTTCCAATCAGTTTTGGAGACAATGGTATCATGAGAGTTTTCAACAGCTGCAATTTCGGGGCAAGTGGCAAACCAACCAACCAGGACTCACTGTGGGATATTTGGTCCTTGTAGGTGAAGAACATATACCCCCATTGTGTTGGTGTTTGGCCAGAGTCGTCAAGTTAACATCCTGGATCAGACAATATCGTCAGAGTGGTGGATGTGCGCACCCAAAAGGGACAGTTGTGCTGACTGATACACAAACTGTATAGCCTGCTAACCCAATAATGCTCGCCAATTCTCAAAATGTGATATTTTTTACATAGTGTGACTGTTTGTGTGTGTACTCTTAGTAACCTTAGACGGTCTTGGCGGACGGTATGTTGTATATTCTCATGTACTATATTGTGTGTGAGGGCGTGGAACTATATAGTGCGCAGTATGCATATATCCAGTATCTCGCAATTAGTCTGGCAGCATTCCCAGGAGGAGCAGGGAGTACCAAGATGGCGAGGTGGTAAGTTCGCTTATGATGAGTGTCCATCATTATCCTTCTCTCTCTAGTGCTTATCAATCAAATCTTGTAACAGCTGTAGCAGGAAATAAAACATAGTATACGCTTCTCAGTGTAAATAAACACATGATAAAAGAAGTTGTTTGATAATGTATTAGTATACCTACAGCACATTTTGTGGTTTTAATATAGATTGATTAAAACCACCATAATTTGTAAATTTATTTATTTCCAAGATTTTAATAAACAGCTATGTATGTGAATTTATGTACTATGCTGAATTGTTCCTGTGCATTTGTGCAATAGAATAATTCAGCCTGGTAATGTGTAGTGAGTTGCATAGAAGGGTAGTACATACTTTTATGTTCAAAGATACCATCACTACTGCATGCCTAACTGTAGTATACGTGGCCTGATAAAAAAGTATCCAACCCTTGTTTGATTACTTTCACGTCCAGGGGAATGACACTCACAGTGTAACATTTTGGCTGCAAGATAGCTACTCTGCTTTACCAAAATGCTAACTGTGTCTCTGGATTTTGATTACTCTAAAATTAAATATTGTGGAAATTCAGTTGATGTTTTTAGCAGTCTGGCTTAAGTGTGTTATATATATATATATATATATATATATATATTTGGTATGCTTCAGAACCATCCTGTGAAATCAATGTTCAGCAAGCTCAGACTACTGTGCCGCTCTCTTGCTGGAAATAATGTTTATTACATCACTGTTACTGCACCTTCCCTTGGAGAAGAGCCAAAGGTGAAGGCAATTAATGAATTCCTAAATTATGTAACTATTGTAGTCTAAGTCCTGTTTAATGTTCACCTGTTGCAGGTCAAAATTAATCTAAAAGTTTTATGCTCGTATACTAGTGCTGATTGATAGCTGGAACTTATTATATATCACCATGCATGGTGTGGTGGTTGGAGTGTTCGTATGTTGTTGATGTGTGCAGAGCAGGGCTGATCAACTTTCATATAGAATATATTATGTATAAACAAGTATATGGATGGTGGAGCTTGTTTGGTGACATTTGTACAACAGCATCGTGTGAGGTTGCAAAATCAATACTTCCTGCAATGTATAAGGCTCATGGGGGTGATGTTGGTTATGGCATGTGTATGGATACTGTGTCATGGTAGCATCTCTCATAGTGACACCATTCACAACATGTAATAAGTTTTTGCTTATTGTCATGAATTGTGGTACTAATAGTTGGACATCTATACAGGTATAAGTTTCATTAGAGTGAAGAAAGGATTTTGGAGTACCCTAGACGTATTCCTAGATGTTGATACATGGCCTTGGTGGAGTTGTGTTAGGTAGCTGAGAGTTAAAGTAAAATGTAGGTTAAAAGTTGTCTGGAATGCAGGCATTGAAGACTGGTAGTAATGTATTTACTTTACAGAACAATAATGTTACTGTCTGATAGAAGACAGGGCCTCAGTTACTATGAGGTGCAGTCATACAAAACAAGTGACAGAGTAGTGTTGACTGTTATCTATAAATTGCATACTTAAATATCTCTTGACTAGGTACAATTTTTCATTGTCACCCATTTTACTTTGGTCCAATGACACTGGGTCTTAGAATATTCTAATGTGGAATGAAGATACCCTCTATTGATCCTAAGTTCTTGTGAAGTTGATGGTGAGAAATCAGTACTTTTCTACTGCATTTACTGTTAGCTTATTGTTTTCCTGAACAACATTGCAAATAGTTTTTATGCATGGGCACAATTTGTTGATAAACAGCAAAAGTGACTAAGCAAAATTGTATGCGCCTCGAGCGATGTCGTTCACTCATCTAGTCTTGCCACAGCCTTGACAAAGAGATGAATTATAAAGAAAGGAGTGCAGAAATGCCAGGGTGTAAACATGTATGCAACACAGCTGATCTCATTTATAATGGTTGTGTCTGCTGCTGCATGGGGTTTGTGGTTAAGATATAACTCACTGCTTAGCAAGTCTACCACATAGGAACTAGGACCACATTGCATGTGCAGCAGATTGCTGCTCTTTACCAGCTGACAACCCTTGGCACCAGGTGGCAACGTGGGGATGGTGCACTGGCTCAGTATCCCTCTAGAGACAAAGGAAATGGACTGTCATTAATGAGGTTGTTAAGGGTTGTATGAGCCCACGCATTTGAACTCTGGGGGCTTCTGGCCCTGGCTCACCAGAGCATGTAGCTTGGGCACTGGTGGTTATGCTATCACTTTTCTTGCCCACCCAGTGATTGGGAATTTTGGAATTTCTGAGAGTACGCAGCTGTGCAGAGTCAGTGATGTTACGTTACTTTAGGGGATGAAACAAAGGTAGATTGAATTACATAATATATTTTATGGGCGTCATTGGGTGTCCTGTAGGTGCGGGCACAATTGTAGATGTAAGGAAAGTAATGTAGCAGTGCGAGGGAGGACATATTCTGGTGTGGTCCGTCCAGGAAGAAACTGACTCTTCCTGGGGACAGTGCCATGGAGTTAACCCCTGCCAGAGTCTTGTCAATCAATTGGCACGGCAAGGTATGCCTCATGATTAGTGGAGCTCGGGCCTATAGTATCTCATAGAGAAGGCCTCCTGATCCTCCTCGGGAAGAGTTGAGTGAGCGGCATGACCAGCTACTGGTCTCAACTTCCCTTATGGACTCACAGCGTTCTCTACGTAAGACCCCTACATCTCTCTGTAAGCGGCACAACCAGCTTGTAGCCTGGGCGTTGTGGTGAACAAATGTGTTTGTTCTCCTAAAGCCTCAGGAGCCTTAGAGAAAGGTTTGTTCTCCCCTTGCCACAGTGGAGCTAGAGGGTGGCGTTATCAACCAGCACTAGACACCAAACATTGACAAGACGGAGCGGCCTTCAGTGAGGATGTGGTTCGATTCTCTAGTGGAATAGTTTTGCATGCACCTTGAAGTACTTAGGCAGGTGTGCACATTGAAGGTAAAGCAGATAAGGAAGGCGTAAAGTGAAAGAGAATGACCGGAACCCAAAAAAGGTAACTGGTAGATATATGTTTTATTCCATCTTTAGGATTGTACAAGAGATACTACCATGCACTGAAAAACACAAGTTGTTAGGCTGATAAAAGTAGAATAGACTGAGCTAAGAGAGTACTGCTGAAGGCAAGAGTTTGGGGGTGGAGTGGTGAGATAGCGAGTTACAGCTGGAATCTGACCTCCTGCTCTCAGCTACCAGTGCTGAGGCTCGCACATGCTAACTGCCTGCTTCTGGAGAGTGAGTAAGGAAATAAATACTCCCGAGAGCTGTGGCAAGCGAGGGGCAACTGGAGTGGGCCACATGGAGGAGGAAACCCCCCACTGATGTGCGGCAAGCATGTATGTTCGGTACCTTCCGGCTAGGGCAAGCCTAACAAGGGGAGAGGACTACCCACTTGAACTGGAGCATGGCATTGTGTGAATTGTTGGCCTCTCAGGGGCAAGGGTTTCCTTGGCGTATAGGAATGGAGTGGTACAGAGGCGAAATAAGTGATTGTGCATGGCACTACGATGTACTAGGGGTGAATATCAGAGGCTGAGGCTTGTGAATGACCCAACAGTGGTTGTGGCACATCACCCTATCCTTGTGCACCATACCATATGAATTGACACTCATTAGAAGAATAATGAGTCGGTCAGTAGTATTACATTTTCTTCTGCTTTATGGCAAACATGTATTAATATTACTTATTTTTAGTGATGGGACAATTTGATTATAGATTCTGTGTATGTAATTTTTTTAAATTAATTTCTTTACTTGTAAATTGAAAAAGTTCCATCAAAATTTAATCATTTTATTTTATTTTTGTTTTAGAAAAAGAAGGCTATAGTAATAACAGCTCGAGTTCATCCTGGAGAAACTCCATCATCATGGATGATGAAAGGATTTATGGACTTTCTGACAGGAGACTCAGAGCAAGCAAAGGTGTAGTATTTTATCTTTCTCTCATGTTTCTTTCAGTTGTTATTGTATCACAATTTGCAGTTGTTTCCAGTTGTTAGTTTAATTAATAACCTGGAACTGTAAGCAATCTCCACATTTAATATGTTCAATACGACTGGTATCAGACTTCATATCATGGTAGGATTCACCGTAGACAGCTGGCAGTGCTCTGCATGCTTTTGTGCTCATTGGCATTTCATTGTTTCAACTTTGCTGTCTCTATGGCGTTGGGAGTGTTGTCTGCTGGGCTGAGAACCTGGACAGGTTCAGAGCGTAGATGATTTGGGACTTGACTCGCTTTGTAAGAACAGCAAATGAGGTCAACTTCTCGTGTGTGCGTATGATAAGTTTAGAATTTGTGGAGTCGGCACCTGTTTCATTGACAAAGGAACAAGGTGAGTGGGTCACAATAGGGTAGGGGTTTTCCATCAACATTTTCAAAATTGATAATTTGATACAGCTGTAGTACCTAATTCTTTAAGGCTTTAAAGTATTTGTGTAGTAGTTATGAATTGTGACTATTGGTGGCCAACTTATGCCTTTGGCCATTTATGTAGGGCCTTTGTCCCATTCTCAAATGGACAAGTGTATTATGTTTCACTGCTTTGCCAATTTTCTTCTGGTTAGGACTAATGTAATTTCTATTCCATATTAATTTTGATAGTATTCCTAGATTGTTTGTGTGTGTTTGCTTGTAGGCATAGTTTTTGTGGGATCTCCACACATGTGCATGTTTAGGCTGTAGTTCTATATTACGACTTTCATTTTTTTGTGTCCCTTTTCATTGTGATACACATTCAATTTATGTTTGGTATTTAATTTAATGGCTGTGATTTTGGGTCTAGCATTGTAAGCGGCATGTAATAAGGAAAATCATCCAAGCAGTCAATTTAGAATAGATCCATCTTTGCAGTGTTTCTGCTACCGTACTTGTCGGTGTACAAGGACAGCTGTAAAATGTATCTGTCCATGTTACTACAGAGTTAGTGAATTAAAAAGTTCTGTATGTCAGTGTACAAGACACAGCCATAACTGGTTTAAGTTTTTGGATAGATAATTTTAAATTATTTTGTGCCCAGAAATTTTGGTATGTTGAATGTTGCAATTTTGTGCACAGGTTTGTGGCCCATCATTAGAATTTTAGAGAAGCACCTGCTAGATTAGCACGCTGTATGACATCAGTTGATGTCCCTTTTGATGTTATTGTCACATTTAAATGGCGTGGCCCTAGAATGGCCTTCTAGCCTGTTCCTTCACCACACTCCTGGTGCCGAAGGAACCATCAGCAGCAAGCTCGCTCCACCATTTTGTGCGGGGCCCTCTCTTCTACCAACCAGGTCTTTGAGATGTAGCAGAAACTCACCAACGCCTTCTGGACATCTTCAACACCTTCCAGAGGGTCTTCAGGTTCTATCTTTGCAGTCAACACTTAACATTGCCTCTCTTCAGGAACTGCATCACTTACCACCGCTCTTCTGACAACCAATCGCTGGTCCCTTCAGGACAACAAGTTATGATATTAGGTTGAGTTGTTGTAACAGCCACCTAGTTTTTCTACTTTACGCAGCCTTAGCACCAGGTCACCTTCACCTGTTTACCCTAGCTTAACTTCCGATCAACTCTTGTTTGATAGGAGGTAGTGTGTACCACCACGTTTATTACTACCGAAATAAACACACTTTTATCTAACTGCAGAGCATTATTTCCTTACTCTTTTACTTTTTCTGTGTAGACCTCAGGTCTGTCAGGGATAAAGCAGGCGATCACAGAATATTACTTCACCAATTTACGAGCCTTAGTGTAGAACTGCAGACGCCTCTTCAGGGATGCACGAACGTTAAACACACCCATTAGACGGCCACCCGTTCTGTGCACCCATGTGTACAGAAAGTTAGAGCCACCATTACTAGGAATTCAATCCGAAGGGCGGCTAGTCAATCAGTCTAACTTATACTTCTTCCACCATGCTTCTGGTACCGGAGGAGGTATTTGCCTGGCTCTGAGGGTCTGACCCCTTTTGGACCCACACCCAAGTGTTGTAACTGATTGGCCATTACAAACCAATGCTTTGTGTTCACTACGCTTCTGGTGCCGGACACGAAAGAAGCAAGGGGTACACTTGGTCAGTCAACTTCAAGACGAGGCAGAACATATTAGCTAGGGACCTTCATCACCTGCTTGCACCCTTGCGAAACTGGTAACAGTCATCATCCCTATGCCATTTTCCCGTTGGAGTGGTGCTCAGAGGAGAGATAAAAAGGCAGCTACTGCCTCCAAATACAAACAAGGTCTTAACCCAACGCCATCTGCATTTAGCAGTCTGAGTCCTCAGGGAACGAGCTCAGGCCGCATGACAACAGGCGAGGCCTCGCCTCTCAGTTCCTACCCCGTATTTATTCTCTCCACCAAAACTGCAGGGACACCGTATCTAATAGTTCAGGGAACCCCTGATTGAAGGGGCACAGTCACACTAAGTCCACCCAAGGCCACTAGCAGTGTCAGCAGCAGCTGATTCGCCAGCACACTAGGTACTGGTGCTAGCACTAGTCGTCAGCCACCAGTGCAGCAGCAGAGGCAACAGCCTCTACTAGCTACCAACTGTCCAGGAAACAGCTATAGTGCATCCAACCGTCCGTAATGTCGTAAGTGCCATCGCCGATATCGTGCCTAGCAGAAAAGCCACGCATTCATTTTTATACACCGGCAGGGCTCTGGTGCATAAGTAATCAGACAGAGTCTAGTTAACCCGGTGTGCCTGACCTCACATCACACACAAAAAAAGATCAGACGGTGACAATCCGACCTCATTAAAAGACATCACGCGTCAAAGTGCAATAAGATGTCAAATAAAATTAAATTTTTGTTAATGAAAACACACCATCTAACTTAAGTATAAACAGATAAGATAAATATTGTCTTGTGAAAAGCATGACATGGTATCTTGCAATAATTTTTACTTTAGAAAATTAATACACAAATAATTTTGTAGTTCTCAAGTCACTCTCTCCTCATCCTCCACTTCTGTTATATGTCTCTTAAATATTTTTAAGGGAGGGGCACTTGTCCCTGCGCCCTTCTTTATATTTATTTATCTGATAAAACTTGAAACTTGTTGCGTCATTCTTTACAATATATTCACTGCAGTTTCTCATGCAGAGTTGCAGCAGTGTGCTTTTGACACTCTAAATTCATCATAGTCACTGCACGTCTGCTCACCCACAGAGGAGAAGATTGGCTAGGCTGCTGGGTGAGCTGAGTGGGAGGGAGGATGGATGAGACGTTTTTATTTTGCAGTTGTAGTACAATGTTAATTTTTGCCATCTATAATAACATAATCATTCTAATTAATAATCATTGCGTTTTTTTAAATTTTCAAAGTAGGTTTGCTTTCATCTGCCATAAAATTAACTTCAGTTTTTGATCATCGTAAAGAGCTACACATTCCCATTGTGTTTTAACGTATGAATAAAATTACATTCAGTTGTAACTTGAACCCTTTTTTGCTCATTTCAAACAGCCTAGAAAGTCACTATTATTTCTATAATAATTTTCAGTTGGCTCATTATAATTAAGCAACCACCTGCTGACAAGGGCTGACGACCCGAACATCTTTGGTTATCGTCAGCTTGCACAAAGCCAGGATAATATTCCTTAATCTGTATAAGATTCTGGGAATACCCAAATATTGTCCAGAGCGCTCACACCTCCAGTAGGATTCACCCTGAATTATCCAGAATCACAACTACTCATTACCTCAGTTCCAGTCTGAAGTTAAGACCAATCTCAGAAGGACTTGAGTATCCCCTGAATAAAGTGATAGTGTACATTTTCACTATTTCTTATGAGTGACAAATTCAAAGCTTTCCTAAAGCTAGGTTCTAAAAAAAAAAAAAAAAAAAAAAAATATATCTTAAACACTCTTGGCCTGAGCAAGGCTGAGATAGTATTCCCTACGTCTGAACAAGATCAGGAATTCTCATGGAACGAACTGGGTCAATTGGCCTATGGCCGGATACAAACCCAGGACTCCAAGTCTTCTATCTACTCATTACTTCAGTCCCAGTCTGTAGTAAAGACTGGATCCAGGAGGGTTTGAGTATACACCTGGCATTCAGGAGTATGCTCCTGTGTGTGTTTGATTATTTTTTAAATGCCTTCTTATAATTCAAAAGGTGAAGCCATCCAATTGTGTGGATTAGCCCATCGGGTCTTTCAAAGAGAGTTAGATGCACTAAATATTAATCCAGTAAACACTTCAGCCAACAGTGACGTATTTGAAACCACAAAAAGTATTGAACCACTATTTGGCTCTTTGATAACTCCAAGTGACGAACTTCCATTGTTATTTGAAGCTCTGAGACAAGACAGGGATTCCTTACTAGGCATAGACTGGCCCTGGCATAACCTTGATTATATTTACACCCTAGATCTGCCAGTGTTTCGTTCCAAACCAACCCTACTGCTTCGCCCTTGTACTTCCGTATAAGAACTCACAGTTACTTGCATAGTTTACACATCTGCTGGAAAGGTATTAAAAATTCGCATACCTCCCAAACCCAACACTACGCATAAGGTAGTATCACTTACACAGTACTTTGTCCCTTTGTGGAAACCAACCAGACCAGAACCCTCTGTGTCGGAGTTTGAGAGTGAGATATGGCACTTGGCTGATAGACACAATGCACACACACAATTAACAATACCTACAAATCAACTGCTCCACTTCTGCGAGGTCTATCTTAGAATATCTTTCCTTATGCCCTTTTCTCATCGCAGTGGTGTTCATAAGGAATAAAATGGACAGAGAATGCTTCTAAATATCCACCGGAGCTTAGCCCACTCCCCAGTAGGCTTGAGTATCTCAGTCCACAGGAATGTGCTGCAGAACTCCACCATCAATCAAGACCTCTCCCACCGATCTATGAGCCCGCCTTTTTTGAACCACCAACCAAACTCGCCGAGGCGCATCATCCCGTAGTTTAGGCGTATCTCTGTGGCCAAGACAAGTCATTTGGGCTTGACAATTTCTGGTTTTGGAGAACTCCACATAAGCCACGTACCTCAATGTCAGCTGAAGCTTGCAAACCTAGGCCGGCCAGCACACACACCTCAGGGGCAGCCCTTAGTGTGCCACGAGTCGAGCCTCAACAAGCACCGTCGGAGCCTCAGGTCTTATGTCGTCCAGGTATACCAACACAGATGATCACACCCAAATGTAATATAGTGTTTGCAGAACCACACTTTGTTCCTTGCCGGCAAGCGACATGGCCAGTGCTGTATTCCGGCAGAGCGCCAGTTCCGCACAATGAGTAGAGTTTTCCCCTCACCTGGTTGCGTCTATCCTAGTGCTCAACAAAACACTTTTGCGCCTTCTGTGTGCATATCCACTTAACTACTTCCAGGTGCTCGCACTATCTCAGTGATAGAGAACTGAACAGTTCCCACTGAAGGATGCTCTCACCCCTTGTCAGTCAGTTTTGGTGTCTTAGTGCTGGCTGGTCACGACACCTTCTAGCACCACTGTGACAAGGGGAGACAATTAATTAAAATTTAAGGCTTTTTGACTCCTCTTATCCATACAGGCCATCCCAGAGTTTTGCGATTCTTGGATTGTTCACTCCATGTTGCAGCGTCCACAGACGGAGACTGCTCGGCCGAGAGGAGGACCTTCCAGTCCCATCAGCTTCTACTGCTCAGGAACATTCTCTTGGTGGTCGGCTATCACCCGACCTAGGCCCGTGTTGGGCAGTTGCCAAAACTAGGAGAAATATCCATTACCCAGGACAACCAAGGGTGCCCACCCACCACTGCCACCACGAGTCCTTCCTCAATCTGACCTCAGGGCACTAAAAGAACTTCAGCGGGTCATGAGGTTAGCCCATGCTACTCCTTCCTTTCCAGATTGGTGTTTACACAGGTGCAAGGTGTGAACCATGGCCCTATTGTGTGCTCATTGCCATTCCCATGGATTTTAAATAGACTATAAATCCAGTCTTTGGGGCCCCCTCCGACTGTAAAGGAGTCGAACCCAGAGGGGCAGTTGAGGTCTGTAACTGGTTACGCCACTCACTCAACTTTTCCCCAGGGGGATCAGATGGCCCCTCTCCCCAAGTCGCCATAGGCCTGAATAATGTCCATCGTGAAGCGATCCTTGCGGCACTGCCTCAAAGCACCTGTCCCAGGAAGAGTAAATTTCTTCCTGGACGGACCATGCTAGAACCTGTCCTCCTCTCGCGCAGCTATTTACTCTTCTTTTGTTTTATCCCCTGTATACTATTAATGTAACATCACTGACTCTACATAGCTGTGTACTCACATCTATTCCTAAATGGCTATTCACTGGGCTGGCCAAAAAAGGCGTAGAATAACCCTCAGTACCAAGCTATGCGATCTGGTGAACCAGGGCCAGACACCTTCACGGTTCAGAAGCATATGGGCCCTTAAAATCCTCATTAAGGAGACTCCGTTTCTTTAGTATCTAGAGTGATTCTGAGCCAGTGCACTTTCATCCACATTGCTCTAACTGGCATCAAATTGTTATTGTTATTTTATTTTAAAGAATGTTGTCACGCGTGCTCAATTAGACTGACTTAGCACGTTGGTTTGAGGATTTTGTCCGCTAGACCAAAAGCGGGGTAGTTTGGTTTAAATAGTTGATGAAAGGCGAGGGGTGTTGTTTAGAACTTACTCACTTCTGCTTCTGGGTGCTGTAGTCGGGTAGGCTTCGTCTCGGCGCGGCAAATTCGGTCTATGCCGGAGTTGAGGTTCAACAGGTGTGCTATATTAGACCAGAAGATGAGGTTATCCCAGCCTAGGCGCACTTCGGTACTGGTCAGGAGTCCTTTGAGAACAGGATGACCCATAGGATGTATGCGGATACACGGTGGGAAGTCAATTACCAGAACCAGAGCAGGCGTGACTGACTGCTTGACGGCTAAGTTTGGTGGCACGGTCCCGTTCCACCTGCCTCTCCTGCGTAGGACATGGTAATGCGATCCACGGCATGAGAGCAGAGTGAGCCAGATATTGTTCCGTCCATTTTCTACCACTCCTCTTCTCGTGAGGCATAGGGCAAACAGTTCTTAGTCTACGCGATGCATTTAGACAGGAAGGTTGACAGTGTAACCCAATAGTGACTTGCCGGCCCGAGCTCGATAAGAGTCCCCGCTGATCCCCCATAGTATGTGGGCTGATCACGGACGTGGAGCCGTGGGGGCTGCCAAGCCTCTACTGGTTGTGCATTCATACTAGGATGAATGGCAAAACTTAAGACTATGGTCACCACGCATTGACATAGTGCAAATGGTGAGAAGCAACCTGAGTCTGTCATGCCTCCCGGTGTGAAGGTATTTCTAGTGGTTGTGGCATCACTGTTTCTCTCCCACGAGCACTGACTTAGTGCTAATGTGTGACTGGGAAGAAACAGGTAGCCATCTAATATGCATGTCTTCTGACTTGCAGATACCTGAAAGGGATCCACAGTCAGATTAACTCGGTTTAAACAAATCTCCCGGTTCCTGTTGGTAGTGCACGGTGTGTTCTGTCTCCAACTGTTTATACAAACAAATACCCTAGAAATTAAAAACAGAAAGGTAGAGAACAATGAGTGTTTATTTGAAGGTTCCATAAACACGTGACCAAGTCGTGGAGAGCTGACAGTAACAGCGGTTCCAGGTGTAGGCGACCTGGTTCTAAGTAAAAAGGGAAAAGATTGTTCTAGACGAATACAAATTAGTTAAAGTTAAACTGTTAAGTAAAAGGTGTCGAGAGAAGATAAAGTGAAGTTAAATAAATATGTGATCGTGTTCGCTGGTCTCAGGTTGACTGGTCGTCGACGTATGTTGTAAGTAGCCTTTGGGGCGTACTTGAAAGTAACAAGATTCTCCGAAGATCCCGAGTACTGATGTAGTGCTGTGGGAGGTCGCTAGAGAAGAATGCGTAAGAATGACTCTCGAGCTCGGCAGCGTCCAGACATATATAGTGGAAGCTTGTAGGTTTCCGGTCCGTGGTGCGGGGGAGTCGTGACGTCCTCCTGCCCTGGTTGGCATGGGAATACTCTAGGCAGTGTTTCTGCTTTGTACCTCGTCGATGGCGCTCGGCCTTGCCCAAGGTCTGGGCAGCTTATTGGCTCTTAGCGCTGGGCAGGGGAGGGGGGCATGCCTGTCGGGTTGTGTATCCTCCAGGTGAAGAGAATATGCCTTAAGTTACTGTTGCCTGTAGGTTGGCAACGTGCCTCTCACGTCTGTAGTGATGGAAGAGGTACTCTTGGCGATGAGTCGTAATCATATTAGATTAGATGTATAAGCGGCACACGTCAGTTCGCCGCCACCCCCCCCCCCCCCTCCGTTGCGATGAAGACTCATCGTGGAAAAGGTGGTAGAACGTCTGGTAGTCAGTAGATGTGAAGAGGTAGATAGCATGAAAAAAAAAAACAATTTGCCAACAGGTAGGTGGGACCCTTAAGTGTAAGATGCTTTACCGCTGTAGCGGTGCATGTTCTGTGTGCTCTGGTCGTCTGGCCGGCGAAGCGAAACATGTGGAGTGGCAGCGGCCGGCTGGCTATTTTGATTCTCTCTCTCTCTTTTGGGCAGCGTCCTTCTCTGCCTCTCGCCCTGGTTATCGGGCTTTGCTGATGCGGCGAGAGTGTATATTCCCTCCGTGTTGCAAAGGTTATGGGTTATAAAGCAGCGTGTGTCGGGTGTCCCACTGGCTTACATTTCATATGTGTGCTGTTGACAAAACCACCATAGAGCTGGAGGATATTACATTGGAATCGTATATAACGACATGAAAGAAAAATTATATAAAATCATGGCACGTCAAATGACAGGATTAAAGTAATGATAATTATAATATGTATAAGCCTTACTCGCGGAAGGCGGGGAAACGCCACTACTATCCTGGAGCTTGCTGCAGTGAGTTAAGAAAGAAAAAGGAAAATCTTTCCAGAGAACCTTTGTGTCTGTCAGCAAGTTAAATAGTTACATGTGACAGATTGCGAGGTGGCCAACCACAGGCCCTTTAATACCTGGGTTGACCGGCTAAACGAATACAAAGCGAGTGCATGACTATCGCGCAAATTGTGCGCACGTTGGTCACTGACACAATACACATAAACACTCAAATTTTGAAGTTAATATCTTCAACTAGATTTGGGGAGCTTTTACGCTCAGAGTCTTTAATTGATAACTGAGTAGGTGCACAAGGTATTGAAAACAAAAGCACATACAAATAATAACATACACATAAAAATTTTCTTTCCTACAAAACTGCATTCTTTCTTGTAGGCAATCTTCACATATATCCTTTCAAAATGTATGAAAATATTTACTTGTGTGCCTACAAATCGTGGGTGTAACAGCTAGTATGTACACTGTGTATCTTCGTTGGAATGTTCAAGGTAAGTTCCTAAGGAATGTTCACTTTTGTCCGTGCTGAAAACACACTCTTACACAACTTTATTCTTTGTGTAAGAGATCTTCAGATAAACACTTTCAAATCGTATGGTGACATTTATTGGTTTACCTATACATCAAGTCATATTTATGGATGATCATTGTAAAAATATAAAAAGCTAAAATGTTATTGTAATATCGAAGTCTCTGTCTTCAACTTATTCATTGGCACTGTGGTGAGCGTCTTTACGTGATTCGTTAATGGTAGCCATTACTGTGACTGTGGAGAGCATCTTATTTGTAATGCTAGCTACTCAAGTGGGCTGTCAGCCACTGAAACACTTGAATCATGAGGTGTAAAATGTCTATCAAAAGTTATTGACGTACAGCCTTTTATGGCTGTATAAAAAGGGCTAATTAGCACATAGTCGAGTGACTAATTACTGGTTCATTTACCTCGTTGGTTCTTTATAATTTAATTGTACTGGATACTTTTGAATTTTAATTTAGCCCAAATGTGATTTTTCTGCTTACTTCAATGTCTTTGGTTTGCGGCTAAATTAAACATGGTGCGCGTGACCGGTCTATAACGAGTCCTTTTGCCACGTGCATGTAGTAGTGGTTTATGGCTACTACACATCTGTCAACTCGATACCCCAGGTAGCGGAGTTTCCTGTGTAACAGGAGGCTGGGACAGAGCACTCTTGTTCGAGCTCGACGTCCAGGGTGGCGAGAGTTCCTGCGTGGTAGGTTTTTGAGACAGAGCACTTCTGGCATGGCAGCTCGACAGCTTGGTAGGCAGGTTGTCCTGCGTGGTAGGTTGTTTCCGGGTTGGAGCACTCTTGTCCGAGCTCGACGTCCAGGGTGTTGGGAGTTCCTGCACGGCAGGTTCTTGAGGTGGAGAACTTCCGGCGGGGCAGCTCAACGTCCCAATGAGCGTGGCAGTTGGTTGGGATGGAGCATTCTTGTCTGTGCTCGACTTCCCGTGTTCCGGTGGTCTAGGGGCATCCTGTACTTCTTCGTTGGGGGACGATTTCACTGAAGTTGAGATGGCCTCGACTTCCGGCACCATAGTTGGACCAGGCGGAGAGGTAGGCGCCTGGGTGATTTCTACCCCTCTCACCAAAGGTACTTCCGATTGCTCACTGATGCAACTTGATCGGCGGGATATTTGACGTGGTTCTCTGTCATGGGGACTCCGCAAGGATAACCCGGAACAGCTGGATCTTGTTGTGGCTGCTATCTTCTTGGCTGTTTTAATATCCTATAGGGTTTCCATAGTACCCAGGTGACCAGCTTGGGGATGGTTGTGATGGTGCCGGCATATGTCAGCTCGTAGTTGCGGTGGCACTGAGATCTTCCACTGCATATTGGGCTGCCCGCTACTTGTCCATACATCATCCCGTAGTACGTACTGTTTGGGGCTGTTCCTGTAGTAGGCCTCGGATGTCGGAATCCACCTGTTGGCTTAAGGTTATTGGTTGACGTGACCGGTGCTACCTCCTACCAAATCGTGGAGAGCTGAAGGTAATTGCGGTTCCAGGTGTATGCGACCTGGTTCTAAGTAAAAAGGGAAAAGCTGGTGCTAGACGAATACAAATTAGTTAAAGTTAAACTGTTAAGTAAAAGGTGTCTAGAGAAGATAAAGTGAAGTTAAATTAATATGTGCTTGTGTTTGCTGGTCTCAGTTGACTGGTCGTCGACATACGTAGTATGTAGCCCCTGGGCGTACTTGAAAGTAACAAGATTCTCCGAAGATCCCGAGCACTGACTTAGTGCTGTGGGATGTCGCTAGAGAAGAATGCGTAAGAATGACTCCCAAGCTCGACAGCATCCGGACTTATATAGTGGAAGCTTGTAGGCTGCTGGTGCAGGTGCGGGGGAGGCATGACGTCCTCCTGCTCTGGTTGGTGTGGGAATACTCTGAGCAGCGTTTCTGCTTCATGCCTCGTCGATGGCGCTCGGCCTTGCCCGAGGTCTGGTAATCTTGTTGGCTCTCAGTGCTTGGTAAGGGGAGTGGTGTGCCCTGCCAGGTTGCGTATCCTCCAGGTGAAGAGAGTCCCGTTACCTGTAGGGTAGGCGTGGCACTCACATCTGTAGTGATGGAAGAGGTACTCTTAGTGATGAGTCATAATCATGTTAGATTAGATATATAAACGGCATGCGTCAGTTTTTATCTTGAAAAAAATCTATATAAATTTTTTTGCGAAATTGTGGGGTAATTATATCAAATTCAATACAATATTGATTCTAAAATAATAAAATATGTTTCCTTTGAATTTTTCATAATTTCCCTGAAAAACTGCACTAATTTCTTTGTTTCTCCACTGTCATCATTGATTACTTTTCAATATATATAATTTTGTTTTTGATTATATTACTTGGCATTAAAGAACTGGCAGTATCAACACTGTGGGGGAAGAAAATT
The DNA here is from genome assembly GCA_029891345.1 of Dryococelus australis. Classification (NCBI taxonomy): domain Eukaryota; kingdom Metazoa; phylum Arthropoda; class Insecta; order Phasmatodea; family Phasmatidae; genus Dryococelus; species Dryococelus australis. The sequence continues at coordinate 290,680,793 of CM056993.1, read as the reverse complement.
AACATTTTACTAATTTTTTGTAATGAGGTCAAACCTATAATATTAATTATTTCCCAACTTGTTTCAGTCCATGCATACCTTATAATTTTTAAACACATGTGAAATTCTGAAGTCTAGAAAAAATATTTATTGTCCTTGACAGGTAATCCATAAACCTCTCCTGTGGAGAAGAAATAGTATAATGTTTATTATGTGTTGTTAGGAACTTCGGGAGAAATTCATCTTCAAGCTGGTACCTATGCTGAACCCTGATGGCGTGATTGTGGGTAATAATCGCTGTTCTCTGACAGGAAGGGATCTTAATCGGCAGTACCGTACTGTGATCCGTGAAACTTATCCTCCCGTTTGGCATACCAAACTGATGATTAGAAGGTATATGTGTAATATTATTTAATTATTTATTTCATTTTCTTACTGCTTAGCTGAACAACCAGTCTCTGTGGTGGCTACCACTCGCCGCCTGATAAAACTGGCCTAGCCAACGCAATGTGATTTGCGCATTCGCATGAAAAATGTGTACATCCTTCTTTCATGTGTGATTGTGTGTCCGTGTACATGTGTGTGTCCATGTGCATGTGTGTGTTCATGTGCATGTGTGTGTGTCCATGTGCATGTGTGTGTGCACACTTGGGTGTGTGTCCATGAGTACCACCCTGTGAGTATTAGTGTATTCTTCTGTTTTAGTTAAGGTATGATCATCTTATCCATTGTTTACAAATATAGCACAGTCACCACAAGTTTTATCTCTGCTAGCACATAAAAACATAAATGTTTAAATGTGACGCGCGCCTGGTTAGACTGACTTGGAATGTTGATCGAGCATTTTGTCCACTAGACCAAAAATTTAGATAGATGAGGGGAGGCGTGGGGTGTTGGTTAGAGCTTATTTACGCCTGCTTTTTGGGTGCTGTGGTCATGGTGGGTTTCACCCAGACGTAGCGAGCTTGGCCCATGCGAAAGTGGCAATTACACTGGTAGGCTTTGTTGGTTCAGAAGTTGATGTTGCCCTAGCGGAATATCATTTCGGTACTGGTAAACAACCCTTTTACCACAGGGTGACATGAGGGGTGAATATGTAGATGAGATACGTACAATATAGTGACCGTAGCAGTCGATACTGACTTGTGCCTGAGTTGGGTGGTGCGGTCCCGTTCCGTCCGCCTTTCCGGTGCAGGTTGAGGAAGTGCACTCAACTGTCTGGCGGCAAGGAACGCTGTGTTTAGTTTCCGTACACTTTTGGCCATGCCTCTGGCCATAGGGCATCGAATCTCTGCTCACAGCTTACTAGGTAAACCCTGACGCGAACAAACTATACACAATTTATATTGTTAGTTCGGTTTTAGCTTGCTGACCAGGTTCTGTAAAGTCTCCACTGATCCTCCATGCTGTGCCGGCTGATCAGAGATGGGGAGCTGTGTGGGTCACCAATGGCTACACTGGATGTGCTTTCATACACGAACAAGCAGCAGGATTCAAGTTACAGTTATCCCAGCACTAACAGTACTCTGGTGTAAAGAAGTAACCTGGGTTTGTCCCCCTCCTTGAATGGTGTTGCTAGTGGTTGTGACTCCTCTGTTCCTTTTCGTCAGCACTGGACAGTGCTCTGGCAGTTGGAAAGCAACAGATGGCCATCTAATGGGTGTCTGAGAAAATATGACAGACCTCTGAAGGGTGTCCGTAGTTGAAGCTAATTTGGTAATTATCAAATACCTGGTTCTTGTCAAGGGTGTAGTAACAACCTGTAATTATCAGGCAAACAGACAGATACTCTAAGAAATAAAAGCTGAAAGGTAGGAAACAAACGTATGTTTATTGAAGTCTCAATAAACATGTGACGCGTGCTACCTCCTGCCAGGCAATTGAGTACTGAAGATTACTACGCTGGCCAGGCGTAGGCGATCTGGATCTAGGTTGTAAGGGGGAAAGATAAATCTAGACGGTAAAATATATGTTACTTCTAAACTGTTCTAATAAAGATGTCTTGAGGAGACAAAGTGAATTTAATATGTGTTGGTGAGCATGTTTGCTGGTTGTCAGGATGACTGATCGTCGACGATGAAGTAGCCGCAGAGGGTGCACTCAAAGCTTCGAAGTTCTCTGGAGGCCCCAGCACTGAGCAGTGCTCTGGAATGTCATGAGAGATGAAACGAAAATGACTGCCCGAACCCGGTGGTGTCCGGACTTTTATAGGTGAAGCTTGTGGCTGTCGGCGCGGGCTGCGGGGATGACGAGTCTCCTGCCCTGGTTGGTGTGGAAGTTGAAAATCTCGGATCAGCAATAGTCATAGTTTCTGCTTCATGCCTTTTCGGCGGCACTCGGCCTTGACCGAGGTCCGGGCAGCTTGTTGGCTCTAAGTGTGCAGTAGTGCGGAGAGGGGGGGGCATGCCTGCCGGGTTGTGTAACCCTCAGGTGACGAGAGTTAACGTGTAAGTTCCTGTTGCCTGGTAGTGTAGGCAGCCAAGAATTCATGTATAAAATTCTCTCTACGTATTTCTTACGTCTGTAGCAGTGGAAGTAGGAACCTTAGCGATGAGTCGTAATTGTTGTTAATTAGGAGTAGGAGTGGCACGCGTCAAATGGAAGGCCGTATATGTGTGTTTAGGTACCGCATCTCATAACACACAGTAAATGCCCTTAAAGGCTGTTGGGGCCATGGAGGCTGAGTGATTGGACTGCTCACCTCCCACAAAGGTGAACCAGGTTCAATCTCTGGCTGTTTCACTCTGGATTTTCGCAAGTGGAAGAATTGTGCTGGACGATGCAGCTGATCGGCGGGTTTTCTTGAGGATCTCGTGTTTTTCCTGCCTTGCCATTTGGGCGCTGCTCCATACTCACCTCAATCACCCTCATAGACTCTCAAGACTTCGCTGTTAAGAGCCTCCCAAATCTTTTCACTCACTCACTTAAAGACTGTTCACGCTAAAGTGAAGACTTTTGAAATCAACCTTTGAAAAATGTCACTACCCCTTAACTCGATGCGCATCGTTAGTGGAAATGGCAGTTGTTGGGTGGTGCCAAGGCTCTTCCCTCCTCCCCCTGGGTGATGGTAAAGTAGTGATTGTCACTCATACAGGGTTTTATTAGTGCCTATTTCACTGGGTTGGCCACTTCTGTAATAGAGCCTCGTGCCGTTGGAGGTGCACTTGCGAGGAATAGGCAAGTGGGTACCCGGGTAAGGGTATAAGAGGATGTGAAGTTAAGTGGTCTGACCACCCTGGTGACGTTGGCGGGCTGAGTGAAGGTAGACGGCTTCTTCAACGGTGCTGGAGGCAGTGGGGAAACTGCATGTGGCACATGCCAGACAATGTTCAATGTTGAGCTGGACGAGCTGGATGTGGACCCTCTCTGATGTGCAGCCTCCTCCTTCTTCCAGGTGTATACATGATTGGTACCTGTACCACTACTCTTCAGAACCTCAACCTGAGCTATCCCCTGTTTGGCATTTCTGCGCCACGCAGTCCTATGGTGAGGCATAAGGGGGCAAATAGACCAGATAGGCAGATAGTGGGCGGCCAGTATGGCGTAGGTGGCCTGATATGCAGGCCTTCATTCTAGTGGCTTGGCGAGCAGGGCGTCGCTGGCAGACCGAAGTACCAAACTGAGGGTTACAGTAGCAGGTGTAGGGGTGAACGCTCCTGTGACAAGCAAAATGTTGCTGGCGCACCCAGGTGTTACGTAGACAGGGCTCCTCAGGAGTAGTCCAAGTGACAACCGTTCTGGTGTTGCCCAGGAAAAGCTTCTTAAGCTCTCGAGACAGTTCTCAATAGTTGAGATAGAGGATGGGGTTTCGGCTCGTGACTATCCTTTTAAGAGTCTTACTAGGGTAGGTGATGAAATAGGAAATAGTGGGAGCAAGGTGTAGAAAGAATAGAATGCTGGAAGAGGCAACTTAACCAAGTCATATTGATGTCTGTTTATTGAGTGCTCATCAAACTCACATGAACCAGCCTGTGCCCTGACTAGGGCTTGAAGGGCCAATTGTAGGTTGCCAACCAGTAATTAACCTAAGTCTCAGAAGACGCAACAGCGTGAGGGGTTAGAGCGTCCCCAAGTCAGAGGTACACATTTTCGAGTCGATTGCGGGTAAGCTACACGATGGCTGGAAGTGTGGCAGTCTTTATTGTACTGGCAGGCAGTAAGGCGTCACTGTGCAGAGAACAACTTTCGACAGTGCTGCAAATAGTAGTTACGACTTGAAGAAGTCGGTTGTCATTCCGGCAGAGTGACATTCTGCAAACGCAGACGTGGTGTCTGATGGTTCTCGAGCAGTGTGATGTTCTGCAACTAAACTGGTGTGAGACAGCCTCGAAATGAGGACTGTGAGTCCTATTTAAGGCCAGTGCAGAGGTTTCGGGGTGTGGTGAGAGAAAAAATTGAGAGAGAAGGGACGTAGCGATGAGAGCAGTAGCATTGAGCCGGCTGAGATGGTCGAAAGCGACCGATGCTGGCAGCGAGTTCCCCTCTTACGACTGAAGGCTGGTGGGAAAGAGAGTGGCGATGTGATGCAAAGCACGTTGCAGTAGCAGGCTGCAACAGCTGGGCAAGCCAACCCTGGGCTTGAAGGCGTGCTGGCGTGTACGGCGTAATGGCTCTTCTTAGGAGGAGGTCATGGCTGTGGCGATGGTAAATTAGAGCTCTTAAAGGCGTTTGTAGTGTCGATGGCGACTGGAACTGTAGTTTTTTTTTCTCTCTCTCTCTCTCTCTCTCTATCTCTTTATCTCTTTCTATCTATCTCTCTCTATATCTCTCTCTCTACCTCTCTCTCTCTCTCTCTATATATATATATATATATATATATATATATATATATATATATATATATATATATATATATATATATATATATATATATATATATATATATATAAATTATTTCACTGCCTGCTGTAAACCTGGTGAAAAATAAAATATAAGAGTAGAATTACATGGAATCCTAGCCTTAAAAGAGAAGTTAAGTTCACTGTGAATATTAACTAAGTTAATTCTCTCATAGTGTGCTTAGGTAAAATAAGTTAACTGATGTGGAAATTACAAACTTATTGAGTAATATGTGCAGTGAGAAAAAATACTTGTTTGGTCAACAACTTCTACTTATATCGAAAATAGAAGCTGCTACATGATACAAAATTCTGCTGGTTACATTTCAAAATACACAAAAGAACAGTTAGGCTGGAGCCATTCAGTTGTTTATTTTGAGGTCAATGTCCATCTAAAATTTGTCTTACTTTACAGTATTGGCTCAGGTTAAAAGAGAAAAATTATTAGTGCAAAAAGTTACACAAGGTTTACAAAATTCAAGTAACAAGACACTGGTTGTAAAAAGATTATACAATACGTTGAATTGCATTAGGTTGACAATTATCAAATCGGCAATGTGAATAGAGGTAAGTTACATAAGGGTAAACAAAAAATAAGAACACTAGGTGCAGCATGAATAAACAGTAACATTATGCATGTGAGGTAATCTAACAGGGATATTTAACACAAGAGATTTAGGCAAACATGGTACACAATAAAAAGAGCAAGAATTAACTGTGGTAGTAATATGCTAGTGAGAATGACAGTCTAAGACAAGTGAATATCTTAAAAAGAGTTGTGATACAAAACAACTCGTGAGCAAAAATGTGGTTTAAAATGGTTTATCCATTCAAGCGCGACACGTGATGCATTCCTTCACATTGGGCATGCACGCTCTACTTTACGACTTTGCCCCATCATCGAGCACCAGCACTCACATGGGCAAGTGATACCTTTAACAGTACAATAAATCACGTGCCTACAGGGTCCAGCAACAAGCAGCTACCGACACATAGTTGGGAAAAATTATACTGTTCACCTCCAAAGCCGCCATGCGGTCACCTATTCTCCAACGTGGGATTTTACTGTTCAACGATCCATCGACACCATTCCCGCAGATAAGCAATTCCACGTGTTGCTGCAGGATGGAAGCACTCAGTCCACAAGATCGTCACAGCCTCCAGCACTTTGCGCTGAGGCGATAGATATGTCAACAGCCCCCAGTGCACGAGATAAGAAAAGGGTGACATGACCACCAAGCCAGAATAAACTACCCTTGTGGAGAGAGGCTAGCCACACCCACACCCCTTTGGAAGCCTAAAAGCTTGGCGATTTTGTATATAAGGAGGTGCCAATCCCTGACTCAGGGCAGTTGCTGTGCCCTCCAGCTTGAGTAAGGCTGAGGGCATCAGTCGAGGTAAGTGATAGCCACCCTGTTCTCCCAGTCTGCGAAGACCGGAGATTATCTGACAAATGGTACTAACCACTAGACCACTTGCACGCCAGCCGCCGCAGTTCGTCTAAGTCTCCTTGGTAAGTGGTCCGTCTTCCGTCTCTCCCATTCTGCAAAGACCAGAGGCTTCGAAGAGGGAATTGACCACTATACCTCCCACTGTATGTTGCGGAAAAATGATATTCAAAGACATCAGCCTACCACCACCATTAGCACCCTGAAGATGCGCCCACTGCTGGCCCACATCATCCAGCGGTATTTTATGACGTCCCCCTGACACACACCTGGAATCATTTTTCAATGCTCCTCCCCCGTGGTAGAAGGTCGCACGGACGTCCCTTCTGGACTTTACTCTCAGTAACTAATTTAGCATGTGGTAATAATTGTTAGCTTCCTTCAGAACGCTCTTAATTAATTCCCAAAGCTAACTAACTGTGATGTAGAGATCATAATTGGTTCATTCAAGCTCACTTAGCTTTGTGCAGGTCGCCTTCGCCTGCTTTACATGTAGATTTCATCGTAATTTAGGAGTAAGCCACACATTTTCTTAACGTATTATTAAATACGTATTTTTGCATGTAGTTTGTGTACCATTCTTGTAATTTTTGATGACCTTATTCCATTATGTATTTGATTAATTTGGTGTTATTTTGAAAGCACTCAATTCCATTCAGTAACCAGTTCAAAGGTAAACCTGCTACATGCGAGAATACCCTAACAGTAGAGAAACACATAAAGTAAGAGGAAAAATCGAAGTCTGCCGCTGGGTAGAACATCTATGGATCCCAAACACTAGAAACTTGGCACCCCCTAAGAGACGTGACCAGACCGGTTCGACTCCCAGCTTGCAAAGGCTGGAGGAGAACCTGAAGTGCTCAGACCTGATCATCCTCTTGAGTGTTACTCACCCTGTGTTCAGTTATCTGATCCACTCCTCGTCAATTCCAGCTTGAACAAGGCCGGATGGTGAGAACGGAGAGTGAAATCACTGAATACAGGAAGTACACTGGTTAGGACTGCACATTAATACCAGTTTTTCCTTCACCAAATTTGTTACGAGGTATGAACGGGACGGGTTTTTTGGACCTACTCCCAGCTTGCAAAGGTTGGAGTAAACTTTGAGCATTCCAGGTCGTCCGATCTCTGGCGGGTCTCCCTTTCAGGGCACCAGGCTTCAAAGACTATCTAACATCCCGGTCCCAGCTTGTGAAGGCCGGACTAGGGGACAACGGGTATTGTCCTGTGTTCTGGAAGTGCACTCACTGCAAGAGTAACTCCTCTTAACAGCCTTCAGTTGCTATGTCTTATGCAACAAAGGTGATTTAAGTAAATTAAAAACACTAACCCTATGGGTCACAATCATAGAACTTATAACATTACAACCCATGGAACTACCTCCTGCTAACAGTGATAATTCGCCTGCAAGTGAAGACCCTGTTCCTCTGTTTGGACCTTGGATAACAATAGCCCATAGTGAATACCCAGGGTGTGAGGCAATATGACAAGGCGAGGACTCTCTACTAGGAGTAGATTGGCCCTGGCACAAGATTGATTACCGTATTACGACAATATAACCCCTAACGTAGCTGGACCAGTACCAACAGTCTCCTCTTGTTCCGCTTTGCAAGCATTGACACCACCTCCTACATGCCGAGTGAGCATGGGAGCGAGGAAGACCTTCAACATCTGCATCCAGCCACAGGTAGAGAACCGCCATAAGATAGTTTCAGTAGCACCCAATTTCATGCCTACCCGCCAGCCAACTAGGCTGGCACCTTACAGAGGTAGAGGGAAACCAGACACTAAGGACCCTGCCTAGGTCCTGATCTATCCCCCTCCACCGTGAAAACTGACTTCATGGATTTTGATGGCTTTCACGGTGAGTAAAACCAAAGTCTCCTATAGGGAGATATTTCTAATTAAACTTCTTTGAGGTTTGGCCCCCCTCCTCCTTCACTAGCCACAAAATCAAAAAGACCAAACCTGACTTCACAAAAGTGGGCAAACCTCTGGCCCATCCTGGCAAATAAACTGTACATCTTTTTGATGTAACATGTGACTAGCATACTGCAGAGTATTAATAAGGACGGGAGCCAACCGTGGCAAGTGGTGTCTAATATGGCGCACAAACTACAGGGAGTTACGACTTGGTAGTTAGACCAAGCCAGTCATCCCCCCCTCTAATTATGAAAGCACATTGGTTACCATTGACCCGAAGCGTCAATTGCCGGCCAACGTGAGGCGTAAGTTGCAAGCAGCTAAGACTTGGTAGCGTGAACTACGCCAGCCACTCCCCCTAGAACCTACCCTCATTTTATCACCCATGACTAGTGTCGGATGGCAGTTAACAAAATGGTATCCTGTCAAGTTAACCTGGATAAGCTTAGGATGAAGTTAATCGTACCCAAAGTATTACGTAGAGTGTATCACATGGCGAAACAATCAGGGTCGAAACTACATTAGTGAGTACAGGTCGTTCGGACGGAGTCAGCAACGCTCCCCTAGATAGCCCCATCTCCCGGAAGTACCTACCCAAAGCTGTAGGACAGGGACTCTTTCCCCCTCCCCCTTATAAACTCCTTGATAGGACTTTGGGGAGTCCGTCAAAAACACCTTGTGGCGCTCAACCACATTCGTCACATCATGTCTGGCTCGGAGCACAGTCAACATGATGCCCAAGAGGCAGAAACGCCTATCAATAACCTCCTTGATATACTCAAGCTGTGTTCAATGAATACATGTACAGGAATAGGCCTACATGTTGTCCATTGTGCACACTGCAAGGGCCAATTCCACTATGCCTGCTTAGGCTGGAAGGACGTCTCTTGCTTCACTGATGCTTTAGAATACTGTTGCAGCTCTTACCAGAAAAAGCAAGCAGCCCATTGTAATTGGCGTGAGTGTGAAGGCCGAGATATGCACACCATCCGCTGCATTACTTGTGCAGCAGAATACCATCACATTGTATAGGCTGGCCAAATGAGCGGGTCACTCGTCCCTGTCAGGTGTACCAGTGTGAAGTATGTCAGCGGAACCTCACGCACCGACCATCAAACCCCGAACCGAGGCATAGCCTGGGACTTACACATGCTGCCGAATTCCAGCTCCTGCATTTTAGCGGCCGTCCTCATGAAAACTGATCACTTTTTTAAAGAAATGCGAGCAGAAAATGAAGGAACACCAGATCCTTACTAAACATTGGATTGGGAGGGCACACTGCCAACTGTTTTTGGCAAGGCTGAGGAGTGGTGAGGATAATATGGGGAATTCGAAACCGATTGGGGTCAGTTGTGTACCCGCTTCGCTTCCCATTTCACAGGGAAAAGGTGGTCACCAACCTCATAATGGATTTCCATACTCAAACTCAGCACATTGTGGAAGAGGTAGAAATCTATATCTGCCGGAAGGCACCAATGCACTAACGAATATACCCCGCTAAAAAGCGAGCAATATTGTGTGCAAAGCATCACACACACCCTTCTCCCTTCCCTCTGCAACCTCCTGCTGATTCCGAGACAGCAGACAGTTGACGAACTTTTGGAAAGGGCGCGGGAGGTAGAACAAAACCGAATGTAGGCTCTGCTAGACAGCTTGGCACGTGTCCTCAAGGTTGCGGCACCGGCTTCTTCCTCCAGACCACCAGTTGTGCATGGCCCGGCTCTTCTTCCTACCGCCACTCTTACCCCTTGCTAGGATTGCCTGGGGAGGCATTCCAGGGAGGATTGCCAAACGCGCTACCATGTTCCAGCCACATTAAGAGGCCGACCCAGGCAAACAAAGCCAAGGTCAGGCTCCAGATGTTGGAAACAGAGCATTCTTCCCCGGACCAGCTCTGTTTGCAGGTCCTCCAGAACAATAAAATTCCTGTGGCCGCACTGGATACAGCTACCACCCACAATTTTATTAGAAGTAACCTGCTCACACGTCAAAGAGCCAGTTTGACTCTCGCAAAACAGACTGTCAAAATGGCTCAAAATAACCTCCACCTCAGTTTGTCCGGTAAAATAACTCTCTCTCTCTCTCCTCTCTCAATCTCTCTCTCCTCTCTCTCTCTCGTCTCTCTCCTCTCTCTCTCCAGTCTCGCTCCACTGTTAAGACATCTCTCTCTCCACCTCTCGTCTCAACTCTCTCCTCGTCTCCTCATCCTACTTTCTCTCTCTGTCCTCTCTCACTCTCTCTCTCTCCTCTCTCTCTCCCTCTCTCTCTCTCTCCTCTCTCTCTCTCATCTCTCTCTCTCTCTCTCTCTCTCTCCTCTCTCTCTCTCTCTCTCTCTCTCTCCTCTCTCTCTCTCTCTCTCTCTCTCTCTCTCTCTCTCTCTCTCTCTCTCTCTCTCTCTCTCTCCTCTCTCTCTCTCTCTCTCTCTCTCTCTCTCTCTCTCTCTCTCCTCTCTCTCTCTCTCTTCTCTCTCTCTCTCTCTCCTCCCTCTCTCTCTCTCTCTCTCTCTCTCTCTCTCTCTTCTCTCTCCCCTCTCTCTCTCTCTCTCTCTCCTCTCTCTCTCTCTCTCTCTCTCTCTCTCTCTCTCTCTCTCTCTCTCTCCTCTTCTCTCTCTCTCTCTCTCTCTCTCTCTCCTCCTCCTCTCTCTCTCTCTCTCTCCTCCTCTCTCTCTCTCTCCTCTCTCTTCCTCTCTCTCTCTCTCTCCTCTCTCCTCTCTCTCCTCTCTCTCCCCCTTGTGTGTGTGTGTGTGTGCGCGCGCGCGCGCGCTCTCTCACACTGTCCGAGTCCCCATCTTGGTTGCACCCACCTTGGGGAACCAATGATTTTGGGGCAACCATGGTTGCAGTCTCAGCACTGCTTAATTGACTGCAGGCAACTGCCCACCCTCCTGGGGAAAGACAGGAGTTTGGTCGTCGATTGGGAGAGAAACCTGGTGAAGGCTACCCCTCCCCCTGCACCAGTCTACTTTTTGTGGCTCCGGGTGAACGCCTCCCAGCTGCCCCAAAATCTCCCCCAGAAAAACCGCAGTCAGACCTGATGAGCCAGACGCCGTCAGGCACGACAGCAGCAAAGGAACAATCAGTCTCTGATTTCACAGCCAGAAGGTACAGCAGAATCACTCCTGAGGCCTGCTCTGGGATCCCTTTTTATAATATATTTCCCAGTTCGTGGGCTCTTGGAGGGGTGTGGGGGAATTAACCTCGCCTCTTGGGGGTGGAGCTTATTTTGTCACACATGGGTTCCTGGATCTTTATCTTGAGCAGCGCTTGGCACGAGGTGACGACATATTTTGCTTTCATGCGCTCATTGAGGCAGTGCCTTGCATTGGGCGAGCCGCACCCCTTCAGCGGCGCAAAGTTCAAATCTTGCGGGTTTTCTTAGCAGGAACAGCAGAGTGGAAATAGTTACTTCTTCGGGAGGAGCGTTGACTTGGCGTCTTCTTGTTGAGTCTGGGTGAACATTAAAAGTGTGAATCACGTGGATAATGGTTATGTTGAATCTCTGTCAACTTTGGATTGGTTCATGTGTCCTGCCTCCATTACTGTTTTTATTTGGGTTTGAGTAGCCCATCGGTGATTGCCGCTCAAGATGATGCGAAGTCGGTCATGTAGAGAGTGCTTCCCAGAAGCGCTGGAATGTATCATGCATCAGTTGTTATCATTACCATGCAACTTTTGCAGTTTAGCAAAGTAAAATTATTGATTAGTGAGACATGAAAAGTGATTGTTAGGTGCAAATATATGTGTTGGTAGTAACCTGAAAACACTGTGTCTTGACTTGCATGTTCAGTAACTTAATTCCCCCTCTGTTAAAAGAAACTACTCGAATGAAGAGTTGATCTTTGTTAGTTCGACTCAACTCGAGTTTTCGAGACTCGACCCATCACTATTATTTAGCCCTAAAATCAATGTTTTGGTCTCTTAGAATTGCAGTTTTTAATGTTTGACTCTTTTGTGTTGACCTACAACCACATTACATCACTATGGGAAGTACCTGAGTTAGTCTATTCTCAAAAAACAAAACCTAGACATCCAACTTGTGTTTTTTTTTGCCTGTAAAGTTTGTTGTTGTTGTTGTTGTTGGAAATTTATAATGAGGCTCTACATGTAGGAATCAGCTGATAGTATTGTTAAAGGGGTATTTTTGCCTTGACAACTTACATTTGAAATTAATGCACATAGCCAGTAGGCTGGGCAGAATGGAAATGTGCAACCAAGGAGTTGGGATGTAATACTCCACCTAGTTGAAAGAAGTTTGAAATGGAACATGTGGGCCATAGTTGTCCATCATCTCAGGAATGTCATATAATGAGTGAGACTTTTCAGACAGAGTAGCAATGAACTACGTTGGTGTGGGAAATGACAGTACATTGAGAAAACATTTAGGAAATCTGCAACTACATCACATCTTGCATGTGCATCCAAACTTAAATTCATCAGGGATTGAACCACATCATGATGTTTAGAGGGAACTGTGTTGTTTATAGGGCTGTAGAGGTGCCAGATCAGAGTGATTTTGCTCATACCAATGACATTATAATAAAATTAATACAGCAGTCATAAGTTTGACTCACTCATTACAAGATTATAGTCATTGTTGTGTTAATAAAATCAATAAAATTGGTAGAATACTTCATAATAACATTAATAAATGCTTGTGATAAATGGCATACATAAGTAAAGAAAAATCCTTGTCTATTTGACGATACACATAATCTTTACACTGGTAGTGTTCAAGCATTGAAATGTGGGTTTAAATAAGTGTTTTGAAGGTTATTATGAATGTTTAAGAAAATATTCAGGAAGATGGCATTGTCACATGATAAGATGTAAGGATGTTGCCAAAAATCTTTAAGAATCATTGTCCTTTACTTTGAAAGTTACTGTTTAATTGCACAGAGGGAAAAAAATGTGTTTTAGTATGCATCAGTAATGAATGGCCTTCAGTGTCTACAACTGAGAAACATAAATTTGTGGATATAGTTGAGAACACTGTTGTTGCTGAGTAAGACATTTGTTCACTTAAATTTGCTCAAATGCAGAAAAACCAATACGCAATGTTTGTGTACTTTCAGACTGATAGAAGAGTGTGGTGTTGAACTATACTGTGATCTCCATGCTCATTCTCGAAAGCATAATGTGTTCATTTATGGCTGTGAGAACAAACGCTACTTCGACAAGCGATTGCAAGAGCAAGTCTTCCCTTTGATGTTGCATAAAAATGCAGCAGATAAAGTAAGGGTTCTGCATCAGTTTTTGTTTCAAGCGCCTCTCCATATGTTGTAAAATTCATTTTACTTTTTTTAAAAATAATGTTTGCTGAGAGGATGCAATTGTGCAAAATAGTATTGTGTATGCATGCTTATTTTTTTACTACATTAAGAGTTGGTTTTCTAATTTTGTTACCAGCAGTAGTTTAGTGGGAAATACCATTTTAGAAATTGGTGTTTTATGATTAGTATGTAGTTAACAAAATTACATCCTTAGACTAGATGAGACTCTTGTCTCAGAATTACATGTGCAATTGTGGTATTCATATTGTAGTTTCTCACAAAATGTACATTTAAATTAAAAGAGCCCTAGAGTGAGTCTCATGCAATTCTTTTCTGTGTAAAAGATGTATAGGCTATTCACTGTAAAGTGAGCACTTTTAAAAGCCCTCTCATTTGGAACAATAGTTAATGAATTAATTTTTTTTTAGCCTTAGACGTTATCTTCCGAGTGCAGTGGAATAAACACACTGTGTGTATTAGTTACATGGCAATATTTATTTAAAAAGGTGACACATGCGAACATGCTGAACAGCGCAGATACACTCTCTATGGACGACTTTGCCGCATTTGGGGCAAGTCATTAACGGTGGCAGATTTGATTGCACGTATCGAGCAAGCAGATATTTTACCGCCCACACAAGAGTCCCCGCTAGATCATTTGTTAGGCTGGTGTTTGCCGGAGCACGACCGGGAAGACCCAGATCCCGTGCAAACAGACGCCGTTACCCGTAACCACCACTGACCACCAGGTACCCCCAATTAAGGTGGATCCATCCAACTCAAGTATTATCAAGCTAGCATCAGGCAAATTAGTCAGGGTTCGACACCCACCTACGGTGGATCTGCCAAATTGTTGTGTGATAAAGTTGGCATCGGGGAAAACCACCAGTGTTCAACTCCCACCGAAGGTCGTTCCTAAACCACGTGGAAACCAAACCCCGCCCAACTATATTCCTGCACGCTGACCAACAAGGCTGCTGCGGATAGCCCCCAGAGCTCCGGCCAAATCATCCACCACCACCACCACCCTTGTGTAATCACCAACTTAGCTATCATTCACACCCCTAGGTCTACTGTCGTGAGGAAGGTGAAACTCCCTGGGAGGGAATTCATATCACTTTGCCTCACCCTAGGGTTTGATTCCCCTCTCTTTCGTTGAAACCATGAGGGTGGTCAGCATCGTAACTTTTTCCCCAACAAGACCCAAGAGGGGCACGCATCAAAGGTTATTAAAGGATTAAAAAAGGATGAATGGAAAAAGTAACTACGGCCACAAAAGTGCTCACTTTATTGTGAACAGTCTATAACGGCATACAGTTTGTGTTTCCTACAATGAGATTCATAAGAATTGTTTAAATATACTTTTGATTTATTTTAATTCTCAAATATTTAATCAAATTGAGTTAACCAAGCTTTATTTGATCAGTGTTCCTTCAAGTGTTAACCATAATTATTGCTGCAAAAACACAGCATAACATTGTTGGTAGGAGAAGCTACAGATCTTGTAAAACCCACCACCCAATCCTCCATCAATGTAACAATAATATATGAGTAACTGAGAGAGAGCGATTTTACCAAGGAAAGTATGTCTCACCTGTGTGTATCTCCCGGGTGCACCAGGCGGGGTCTGAACCAGTATAATATCTACCAGAGTGCTTACAGGTTACAACCCTTGTTGCGGGGAGTAATACAGACATACCAGTATTGTACTGTTCGTCGCAGTCTAAGAGCCACACCCCCTCCCCCCATCACCCTCAAAGAAGATAAGTGAGCCAGCAGCCGAAACCAGTTCCATACGGTCAAGGAGTTCAAGGGCGTGCCGACGGATAGTGCCACCTTCCTCGCTCGAGCCACCACCAACAGACGCCACAGCAGCCTTGGCTCTGCCTCCAGTGACATCTTGACTCCCACTCCTGCAGTCCAGGCAAGGGCGAGCCGGCCAGTATTTATACCTGTGCATGGCCCAGAAACACAAGTTGTTCTTCAGCTCTGCTAAGAGCCACACAGCCTAGGCAGCTTGCTCCACCATTGCGTGTGCTGGAGCTCTCTGACCATTCTTTGTCTTCCAGACAACCCTGGAGCTCTTCAGCGCTAACACCTACGGCTTTCAGACCTTCCAGAGGATCTCCCCCCTGCAGACCTTGAAGAAGTCGTCAACCCCCCTTGCCACTTACCCCTCGTAATGTCAACCTCTACAACCCTTCAGGAAGTGGGCCCCATAAGTCCCTTCAGGATGTGGATACAGAGTAGATAGGGAAAGTTATCAGCTACCAAGTTGAATCAGCCTTTCAATCTAGAACCAGGTCCCCTTTGCCTTCTATTTGCTTAGTTTATACTTCTGGTTAGCTCAAGGTAGTTAGGAGGTAGTATGGGCCACCGTAACTACTACTCTCAGGAATAAATCACGTGTTCTCTCTTACATTGAATTTCCTTTGACTGTGAGATTCCCAGTAAATGTCATGCCCACCAGAGTGGAGCAAAAGACAGCGTTTTTTCCACCTGATTTTACTGCATCTAGCATACGACTGCAAGCTCCCCCTCAGGGACCCGTACGTCATATAAACACACACACTCAACTGCCACTCATTTAGTGTACCTTGGTGTACTGAAAGGCAGAGCCACAACTATTAGACAGACAACCCACAAGGAGGCTAGACAGCCAGGCCAATTTGTACTCCATTCACCGCACCATTGCGTTATCGGAGGGGGCTATTTGACTGGTTCTGGAGGCCTGATCATCTTTGGGTCCACACCCACAGTTGTTGTCAGGCGACTGAGAAAATGTGCCCTCCACCCACCGTGCAGTTTGTGTTGCCGGTTGGGGTAAGGGTATGGCTCTGCATTGGCTTAACTGCAGCTGTGGCCAAACATTTCTCTCTAGGGATCGTTCATCACCTGCTCTGCTCTTGCGAGGCCAATAGTAGCATCCCCCTCCATCCCTTACACCAAAAAGATGCGGAAGGATTTGCAGGAGAGAAAGGCCTCAGCCACCTACAAGTCTATGTGGGGCTGCACCCCAACCAATAAGGCACTCTGCCACTATAACCCCAGAGACTGAGCTCATGCCACCTGTCAACTGGAGAGGTCTCACCTACCAGCTCCCTCCACGTCTCTATTTTCAGCCCTGAAGAAGATGCCTGGGACACCTCACTCAGTAGTAGCAGTCATCCGCCAAGGGGTGGAGGTCCCATTATGCATCGCCTGCTCCTGGTTCACGGGGAACTGAAGTACCAATACCAGTGAAGGCCTTCGCCAGCAGCATCTTTGGGCCACCCAGTTCCAACCGCACTTCCAGCAGCCATTACCCACCTGCACGACCGGGACATCAGTCCAGCCAAGCCAGCACCAGTAAAAGTAACGCAGTGACTACTAGTCACAATGCTCAAAGTGTTGCTCAACCAGTATTTGACTTCATGCCCAGTCGCCAGAGGACACAACCTACCCTATATACTGGTTGGGCCCAAGCCTGCAAGTAAAACTGAACAGCTACCATTAACCCTGTGTGTGACTGACGTACACACTAAAAACACGTGTGATGTAGCCTTACACTGTTCCCGAGTTTATCATGCATCAATACATTTTTATCATGTTTGCTCATAATTCACAAACACATGTGCTTTAGTCACTCTGTTTATTTTGTGCATAGAACGAGGTTTACAATACACATGGTGACCCTCTATGGGCCACACCTGTGATGATAAATTTTAGTTTTATAGAACATTTTCAGAAAAAATATCTTTAATGCCTATGATGTAATTGTTGCAATAAAGATTGGTGACACTTACCAGGCACAAATTCTTGTCCAACATAATCACAATATCACCTGCCATATTAGGAACTTCTACTCTTCTTTAACGATATTGTTCATCCCTTTTAATTACTTTTTATTTTTGACTATGACATATAGAGGGGACCATATTTTCTCCTACCTCACTGCGTATTTAAACATGCGTTATTGTGGAAGTCATGTCCAGATGTAGGTACTCGTCCCCGTTTCTTAGTCTTAGCCGTGAATACCTCGTGGGGTTATGTATTCTGCCACCAAACAGAAGCTCATTTATCAGCAACTTGCACTGTACTGACTCACATCACATGGCCCATGTCACACCCAATTATATAAAATAACTCGTAGTAAGAAAGCAACGGTTGCCTTAATTTTTATATGTCAGCTCAATTCTGCTGTTTTTCTTGGCAAAAATGCCAATCAAATCATTGTTGATCTGTGATGAGATGCAATTTCTGCAAATAATTTTTTTCTATACTGGGAAGGGTAATTTGACAGTTTTTCCTGCCACTGATTGTTCTGCAAATAGGATTTTATTCGCTTTAAAGCAGATAACGACATTTTGGCTCAAGCACTCATAGCTGAGACTGTTAAGATGAATTTTGTAAGTTTACATGTTTCTTAAAACACATCACATAATTGTGATATTTTAAAATAATCTTAAATAATCATAAGTCATTATATGTGATCACGACATGCATCTCGCTGCTTAAACTTGGAAAGTCCAAAAAATTTCTTTAGCTTTCATTAAAAAAAATACATATCTCCTTCTGGATAATTATCAATATACTGTCAAAAAAATTTACGTCCTAAGAAGCTAAAATTTTTCGGTTTTGGAATTCCAACAAATATGTGCAGTACATTTAAACTTATAATGTCAATTATTTCAAAAAATTCCTCTCCTATATCTGTGGAAGAATCTACACAAAAATGTTTTGCATTGTTTGATGTAATTTACAACTGAGAAAGAACCAAATTTAACTTGTGTGCATAACAATGAACAAAACAAGTTAGAGCAGAAATGACTTGTATTTTCGTTTGCAATCTAATATGTTCTGCGGCCATTTCTATAACTCCATCTGTCTTTGTTACTATGTAACTTATTTAAATAGTCATAGTCTTGTAATATTGATAGCATGTCGATAAAGGCCATTGGCCATTCAGTCACCACTTGCATCCATAAATAAAAAAAATATTTTTCTGGAAATTTCATTTGAGCCATAACCCAATGTGCAATACTATAGACAGCTGTGATGTAACTGTTTTATATGTTGGCTCTTCTAAACTAGGTGCTCAACAAGCTACATACACACGACAATGTATTCGCTGCTATCCGCAGCACACGAGTTGGTAGCTGCCTTTCTAATATGCAATCTGGTACCACTCCTACGAGTGTAAGGCATGTAAGTAGGTTCTACGGTCGGCCACGCAAAAAAGGAGCAGGTGACAAAGTACCCTAACTAAGTGTTGAGTGAAGCCAAGACCGAGCAAACCCGAGTCATACCAGATTACTCTAACCGGTCGCAGTTCAGCGTGGTGGTTAGAGCGGTGGGTTTACCCTGGGAGTCTGATAACGACGTGTGGGTGGACCAAAGGGGCCAAACATCCAGTCCCAGTCTCTCACTCTTCCGGTAACAGTTCAGCGTGGTGGATGAGTGAATGGACTGGACTGACTAACTGCCTTGTGGTTGTGACCTAATGGTTGGGGCTCTACCGGTCTGCACACCAGGTGTACAGTATGGGTGGTTGTCTAATGTGTATTGTTGATGAATGTGCACCCGGTTAAGGGAGCCCGCAGTCGTACACTGTGTTCGGAAATAGATTGGGAATGCCGCAGTCTCCTGCTGTTCCCTGGTGGGCTGACGTCTACGGAAGTTGGGGTTACAGTTAACCTTTTTGACGTACTTGGTGTGGGTGGGCATCTGCAGCTTTTTTCCTTCCAGACGACAGGAAAACTGGTGCTGCCAACTTGACGGGATTAATAATGGGGGCAGGATGGGCCTGTTTAGGCAGTTCAACTATGTCCGCTGTGCACATGGAGGTGCAGAAGGAGGTGTTGATCTGGTCTGAATGTGAACAGGAGTGTAGCTGGGTGTTACATTAATGTGACGAGCCATGCATTTGGCAGCTAGAGGTCGTGTGGCGGCGACTGTCTTCTTAGGAGGCGTGGGTGGCAGAGGTGAAATTGCATGAGGTGTATGCCACAACAGATTGGACTTTAGGCTACGGTCCCTGTTGGTAATACTGGCGGGTGTTCCCCTCTCTCAAGTTACTTCTTCACGCTTACAGGTGTACATACTGGCGGAACCCTGCCTTTCCCAACCAAGGCCAAAGCCTTCTTGGATGCCTTATTCCTCCCAGCCCTGTGGCTAGGCATAAAGGCGTAGAGTAGAAAGGGTGATAGTGGGTATCCAGTAGAGTTGGGTACGACCTGGAGGAAACAGGAATTGGAGGGTGTTACTGTTGGAAAGGGCCTAGTTGCTGGCCTCCAGGTAAGAAACTTGGTGGGCTGGAAGTTTCCAGCAGACAAGCTCCTGACTAAGTGTCAACAGTAGGATTATGGAGTCCGCTCCCATGTTACGCAGGAAGACGGGAAGTTGCCATAAATACACGTATTACATCAATGTAGAGCTCTCTGTCGGCACGTACCTGCTCCTGTAAGAGAGTAAGTGGAAATGGGATGAAACAGGAAATACCAGGAACAAAATGCAGAAAGAAAGTGCCTGAGAAATATTACTCGACCATATTAGTTTATGCGTGTTTATTGTTGGAATAACAAACTCACATAAGCCAGCCTGTACCCTGACTGTGGTCTGAGGGGCCAACCTAGGATGCCAACCAAGGTGCAGTCCCTAGTCACGGTAAACGCGGGAGGCGAGGATAACCCCAAGTTTGTGAATACTCTGACTTGTAGAGGCTAATGGCATGGCTAGCAAGGTAGCCAAGAAGCTCGTTGGCATCATGATCTGTGAGACAGCTTTTGGGCTAGTCCAAAGACGTAGCTGACTGAAGGCAAACAAATATACTGATTCACTGTGATTTGTCTGGTAACAAGATGCTAGTTGTGTCAGAGACTGTCCAGGCAGTAAGATGTTCTGCGAGAGAGCTGCGTGCATCAGCCTATATATATATCCGGTCCACAGCACCAGTGCAGGGGGCATAGGGGTAGCGGCAACGTAGAAAGAAGAGAAGTGAAACAAAGGTGGGAGGGATGGTGGCTTGCTTCCCCTTAGATGCCTGTCCAGAGGGGTAAGCAGGCCTTCTCCATTGAGTGGGTTGCGGGCGGACAGGAGGGCAAGTGCTCCACTTCTGTAACCTCAGGCGGTGTGGTCTGTGGCATGTGGCGGGTACGTCTCTTTTCGGAGGGGGCCACGGCTGTGGCGGAGGCTAGAGCAGATTACAACGTCACCCGTGGCACGTCAACATTGCATAGCTGTGAAAAATGACCTTCACAGTATGAGATAAACTTTCCAAGGCTCACAAAACCATTTACATGCTGATGATGGACCAATCAGGGCTATCTGAAGACTCGTCAAGATTGAGCATCTGCTGGTTTTCCCTTCATCTTTTATATCCTTGCTAGCAGCAAAGTGAAGTAGCAGCAAAGTGAAGTGAAAACATTATTGGGAGCAGATGAACATACAGTATATGCCAGCAGACAATACAAAGTGCCTTGTGAAATTCTCATGATGTGAGTATGTGTTCTCTGTCTCACGCCCGCTGGGCATGCCGCTATATACAGGTAACTATAGACCTAACCCATTTGATTGGTGATGCCGGACTAGGGAATAGGGGGGTTGTTTTATAGACAACACAGCAAGGCAGTTGCACCCAGTGCCAAGCTGTGACATGCCATCAACTTAAATACTTACGTAATTTATGGGCTAGGCCTGTCATACAACCACCTTCTGGCTCTCTTTTGCTTAACCATGTGAAAATGTATGAAAATATTAAATGCCTTCTAAGTGAGTGGTTTGATTTTTGAACATAATTGTAAGTGCTACTCGTAAGTACAAGTACTGATATTGCAAGAGTACAGTGCAGTAACTAAAGACAACCATAACAGGAATGTTGTTATTGTTGCTACCCATGTCATTAATACCTACATTAAATAAATGTTTTTCTCTAAGTTTATTAGCAAGCCACTCCATAAATGTGGGAGTCACAATGGTGTAGTGGTTAGACTGCTTACCTCACACCTAGGTGAATCACGTTTGATTCCCGGCAGGGTCATCCATGGATTTTCACATGTGGGAATTGTGTCAGACAATCCTGCTGGTCGGTAGGTTTTCTTGGGGATCTCCCATCTTTCCCGCTCTTTCATTCCAGCGCTACTCCATATTCACCTTCCTTCACCCTCATCGGCTCTCAAGTTGCATAACCTGGTAATTGCAATAACAGAATGTATCAGTGAGCTAATCACAAAACAAATTCTATTGAGTTGTGTTGTTTATTTTATTAGTTCTCCTTTGAAGACTGCAAGTTCCGTATCCAGCGCTCTAAGGAAGGCACAGGGCGTGTGGTTGTCTGGATGATGGGCGTGGCCAACAGCTATACCATGGAGGCATCATTTGGAGGCTCGACACTTGGCAGTCGCAGTGAAACACACTTCACCACACAGGACTATGAGCAGATGGGTAGGTATTTCTGCCAGACCCTGCTTGACTACTGTGATCCAGAGCCTTGTAAGGTGAGTGCTTGCTCTTAGATTTATGTAGTATGTGTACGAATTATTATGATTTGGATGACGTTTATGTGTCTTTACTTCCAAAGGACAATAGAGAATAAATGCATTTGAAACTAAGATCCTATATTTTTACATATTAAACAATAAAATAATACACAAGAGCCATCATGTTATTTTAAGTGCCATCGAAGCTGTTATGATTGCCTCACTTCCTATGTAACAAGTACTTTTTTAATCATACAAGTTTTTATGATTGAGATTGATAAATTAAATTTATGAGTCTGCAAATGGTTAGTTTGCAAAACAGAGGTTCCAAAAAAATGTAGTGGTTTATTACTGTACAAAAATTGTAATTTTCTTTAATAGCGACTACAAGAGTATACTGTTTGTGTTCTCAAAAGGAAATCAATTTTTATTACCTTTCTTGCAAAAGTCACGTATAAAAGAGCAAATGCAATCATATTTCAGCAGTAATTAGATTCAAAATTCTCTGCATGAGAGAAAAGCAGCACGCATACAACAAACATACAAAAAATCCATTCCCTTTAATTGGGTTATACAGAGATTATACACTATTAGGTATTAATAAGGGCAAATCTCGATATCTTGAAATGAAACCAAAATTGACCTCAATTTGCTACAACAGCAAAATTTTACAGTATCGCGATATGAAATCAAATTCATATTTTGGGTGAAAATATAAAACTTTTAATAGAACCTGATAAATAAAATTTGTTCAAATGCATGTACTGTCCAATTCGGACAGCCATTTACAGACATAAGAAGAGGTTAAAACCATGCAAACAGATTAGATTATTTGTCAGGATCATTTCCTGGAAGCACGACAAATCCAGGAAAGCCACAGACCGGCATGGCTGCATCACATGGGTGCAAGGAAGGTTACAATGGCAAATTGTATGAGAAATTTACTGTGCTTCTGCTTACATATGGTGTAAAGATATATAATTCCAGCAAGACTCAGCTCAGTTGGAAACTGATACAACTTTACAAGTGACTTGCAATCCACAGAATGGACCAGAATTACCACAGTAATTAGTATATTCTAAACAAAAGAAATTTTTCAGCAATAGTGTGTGTTTTCATGGCAGATTGGTACATTGTGTTGGTGGAAGGAGCCACAAGCCAACTCGGAATGATACGGTGGCAGTTACTGTGTGCTCAAGTCATGTTGTAATGCCATACACATGTTTGATGCGTGATGGCCTTTGGCTGGGAGGAGTCATCACAACCTGACAAGGTTTTATTGTGCAGGTCAGAGGCACGTGCTGGTGTGATCTGGTTGGCCGGCTGAGTTGGCCGGCTGAGGTCGAGGCTCGTGTGGGTCCTTGATCTCTTCAGCATGGCTGCTGGGCTCATCCTCCTGTGCGGGCGGCTGCGTCCAAGTGTTCCCACTTCGACCTGGATGGCCATCTACCCTTCTTGGCTCGTGGTTTGTCCACCCCCCCCCCCCCCCCCCCCTGGGTTGGCGTGGTCTGCGTGGTCATCTGAGACAGAGGCTCTTGGGAGTCCTCTGCCCCAGTAGCATGGCTGCTGGGTTTATCCTCCTGTGGGGAAGGCTGAGTCCAAGTGTCTGCCTCGGCATCTCCTGATGCAGTGACCTGGGTGGCTGGCAGAGGTAGAGGCTCTTGAGGCTCCTCTACCTCCTTGGCTTGAATGGGAACATCTTCCCAAGCAGGAGACCATGTGCGATTGTTGATCTGGGCGTCCCCGGACGTCAGCACCTGGATGCTCGTCAGAGTTAGAGACTCTTGAGGCTCCTCTAACTTCTCAGCTCGTTGTTCAACCACGCCCTACAGAGCTGGCACGGTCTAAGTGGTCGTCAGAGGCTCTTGGGGGTCCTCTGCTTCGATGACATGGCTGCTGGGCTCATCCTCCTGTGCGAAAGGCTGAATACAGATTTTGATCTCATCATATGACTTTGGGACCTGGGTAGCCGTCAAAGGTAGAGACGCTTGAGGCTCCTCTACCTTCTTGGCTTGGCTGGGCACATCCTCCTGTACAGGAGGCTGGGTCCAGTTGTCGGCCTTGGCGTCCTCCGACGTTATGGCCGGGGTGTCGACCGCGTGGCCCGGGGCTGGAGCGGTCTGGTTGGTCGACTCAGGTAGAGACTCTCGGAGGGTCCTCTGCCTTGTCGGCTTGGTGTGGTTCATCCTCCCGTACAGGAGGTGATGTTTGGGTAGCCTTGGCTCCATCTGGCATCATGACTTTGGAGGTGGTCACCTTATCCTGGGCGGACACGGTCGGGGTAGCCATCTGAGGCAGAAGCTCTTGATTCTCCTCTGCCTCGTCGGCTTGGTGTGTTGTTGGGTTCACCTGTGTAGTGATTGGCAGTGGCCAGCTCAGGGCCACTTGGCACCAAAGCTCGACGGGATGTCCCCTCCTCCGGAAGGGGTGGAATGTGGGTCGGGCATCCTGGCTGGTTTGGTTGAGTGCCACGGACTGTTTTCAGACTTCCTGAAGTCCGGTGGGGTTTCGGCAGATGCCCGGCTAGGTCATTGAGTCTCGAGGTCGCTCTGGCGTAGTTCTGCTTCTGAGTCTGTACTGTTGAAGCTGTGGCCCCATGTTGGGCACCACAAAAACTCTTTGATGCGTCTTTTGATGGTCTTTGGTTGAGAGGAGTTGTCACTGCTTTACAAGGTTTTATTGTGCAGGTCAGAGGTATGTGCAAGTTGAAATTTCTGACCTTGACCCTACTGTCAACTGATTGGGTCTTGATCGGTGTACAATAGTGGGTGCGTAGCCTGACGGCAAGCTATGAAGTCAGTCGCAGTTTTGATGGTCCGGTAGATGGGTTGGCAAACTGCCACTGGTTTATCTGTGCTTGATGGGGACTAATGTAGCTCCTTGGTCTGCTTCTGGTGTGGCGACTGTCGACTGGAGCTGGAGATGAGTGGGGCCTGTGGAGTGCTGCTGGCCTGGCGGCACTGGAACCTGGGGTTGGTGAGTCCCAGCGATACATCACGTCCCTGACAGATGTCACTGACCACTGGGTGAGGTTGGCTGACTGTCTTGATGGGAGGCTGGAATAAAGTTTGGGAGGGAGCTGGTAGGTGAAACCTCCCCAGCTGGCTTGTGGCTTGAGCTCGTTCTTGTGGGGTTATACTCCAAAGCACATTTGGAACTGGGTTGCAGCTTTTGTTGGCGTCAGTTGTAGTAGTTGCCTTTCTGTCATGCCACCTAATACCTCTTCGTTGGGTGTATGGCATAAGGCTGATACAATGGACAGCCTCATGAGAGGAGAGCAGGCGATGAAGTTCCCTGGCTGTTTGTGATACCAAAGCCACAGCTGAACAGACCAGAGTCATACCCGGTGCTCCTCTAACCGGCGACTTGAGGTGCTGTGGTTATAGAGCGTTGGGTGTCCTCTGGGTGCTAGACAATGACAGTGGGTGTGGGTCCAAGTGAAGGCAGATCTTGAGACCCAGTTTATCACTCCCTCTGGTGACAGTACAGCGCAAGGGATGGAGTTGCTCAACTGGGATTTGCTGTCTGATGACTCTTGGATTGAGTTACTAATGGTCGAGACTCTACCTTACTGCACACCACGGGTGGTCGTTTATTGTTTGGGTTTTCAACATATGTGCACCTAGTGACGGCAGCCTGCAGTCCTACACTAAATTCTGTAAAATGAGATTCAAGTGCGTGGTCTCCTGCTTTGTTCTGGCGGGCCGTCGTCTACTGAGGAAAGCACCAACACCATAGAAAATAGTACTCAGAGGTTTAAGAGGAACTCGTTTTTATTCTGTGAGGAATAAACATGGTGGTCCATACTACCTCCTAACTAACTTGTGCTGAACAGAAGTTAGACTACGTGAATCCAGGTGAACGAGACCTATTTCTGAACTGAGCAAGGCGATGCGGCTAGGTAGCTGTGAAAATAACTGACCGTAACTAACTCTAACCGTTGTCTAGATGGGACCTGCGGAGGCCACTATCAGTGGGGCTAGTAGTGGTGTGTCCAGAAGAGACCTTCAGTGGCCACAGGGGGTAGGGGTGGTGTTAATATTGCCAGAGTGAGCAGTGTGGTTGCAGTTACCTGAAGGGTAGGCAAGGCAAGAAGTGTTATCGACATCTTCGAGGGCTGTTGGAGAGCTTCTGGAAGGTCACTGAAGAGCTTCTGGAAGGTCGTTGGTGAAGTTGCTGAAGAGCTTTTAGTAGGTCGCTAGGACTTTGAGGGTGGCAGAGAGTCCCAGCACAAGTGGAGAAATGAGCTGCTGGCGATGAACTGCTGAGAACAATTGTTAGAATTGGTAGGACTTGATGATGCTGGAGTTGTTAGAGGCTTCAGTACATGAGGTGGTGGAGCAAGATGCCGAACATTAACTCCAGAGAACTGGTGTTTCTGGGTTGTGCATGGACATACATTCTCCCTGCCCGCGTGCCCTCTTAGACACAGGGGTGCGGTGGTGTAATGAGTGTCTGCTTCCTGAGTGAAGCTAGCTCTGCTAGCATCATCCCTTGGTCTGCTTTGAAACTGTGTGACCTTGGGGAGGCAGTCTTGGCTGCTCGACCGGTAGTACAATCACACTTCGGGGAGGTTGACGTGATGTCTGAATTCAGGTGAACAGTACAAGCTGACTTGTTTCTAATTGCCCCTGCGACAAGGGGGCATTTTCCTTTAGGCACTTGAGTAGCTAGCAGTACTGTTCCAACCTCGCCTGGGATGACGTGAATGCATATTCAGATGAGGTAAAGTCGTATGTAATATAGTCGGGATGTGCGTCACACATCATGTTTCAGCCTCATCTCCACTCTTTTTTGTTGTAGTGACATTATGCCAGGGCTGGCCATACTTCTGAGCTTACACAGCCAGAATAATGGATCTATGGGTGGGAGGTGTTCTCTGCAGTCTTGCCGATTGTTAATATGGGTTAAGCATATAGTGGTAACACAAGTTACTGTACATACTTTGTACTGTGCGTTTTGTATATTTTGTATTGAATATTGGTGTTAACCTATTTATAATTTAATTTTTATCACTGAACTAGCATTTGTGTTACATGGAAATAACAGTGGAGCAAATAAAAATCTGTTATTCTGCTGAAAAATAAAGTGTTAAGGAGAGGTAATAATATAATTGATAATTGCCTAGTGATTTGTGGTATGTGAATGGTGTTTTCCAGCAATGTGGTGGGTAGTAAGTATTATGAATAATTATTGTTGTTATATGTATACTTTTGTTTTGTGGTTTCATTCATTCTTCATGGATTTCCTGCAATAATGGTAAGCTTTAAGAACTTCCTCAGAAATGAATTAAAATTGGTTAAAATGTTGTGATCTTTTTACTGTAATCTTTTCATAGATTTTTTCCAAACCAAATTAAAATGCATGATATTTAAGACACTGACATCAGAAACTATTTCTGCAGTGAAATAAATTTAATGCTTTGTGACTTTTACTTTAAAATATTCTTTAAGGGTATTGTTAGTGTTTTACTTTATATTTTGCAGCAATGTTGCTGGTATGTGTTGTCCAACAAACCTTCTTATTGAGAAATACTAATTTTAATGTCCATTAAGGTTCATTTTATATAAATTTCACTATATAAGTAACTTTGTTTTGTATTTTGTGTTCACGGAATCTCAGTGTTTGTACTGTATATCTTTATGTTGGAATGTAATCAACGAACATAAATATTTCAAAACAATGTTAACTAAATGCACTTATAAAAATTTACGTTAAAATTTGTGTTATTGGGATTGTGAATTAATTTTTGTAGCCATTAATTATTGTTCAACCAGAGAAGCTGTACTTAGTACGTATGTGAATTAATTCATTAGTCGCAAATTATTATTCAATCAGAGAAGCTACTAAGCAGTAAATACATTATTATGTAGATGTGCATTTATAGAAATATAGAGGTTCAAGTACAGTAAAACCCTTTTTTTACACTCCCTAATTTTACACTTTCTGGTATCTTGCAACCTATTTCTTCAGACCCATGTAATGTTCACACTACATAAATTCCCCTCTTATTTACACATTCCTGTATTTTATATTTTTTCCTGGCCTCTTAAGAACCGTGTGTGTGTATGGTAACTCTTCCAGAGATTGTGGCATCAGTAGTATTTGTGGTTTATGTTCAGGTGTTTGTCCATTTGGATATGCCGTAATGCCAGGAACGTCTAAGGAACAAGATTATTCTAAAGTTGATGAGGGAAGGCTCCAGTGCTGACGAGCCAACGAACATTAGTCTTTCTGATTACACAAGGTATCTTCCTTCAGTGTTGACTATATAATGTATTGTTAGTGGTAATTGGAGATATTGTGTTTGTATAACATAATGTGTATCTGAAAATACAGTACCATATACAATGAAACATTTAATATATACTGTATAAAGACAATATGAATTTTTTTTTTTTCTCAAAATTAATTTGACGTTGGTTCCCTCCCTGGATATATAGTCCCTGGATGAAAAAACCGGGGAACCTTATCCTACCCCTCCTATCAGGTAAGAATAGTGGTTGCTAACCTTAAGAAAACACTAAAAACTACTATTAAAGCCGGCTGGGTCTGGGTACTTCCCATATCGAAGGATAATTACGTTTTAGTTTTCTTAGGTTTAACAGTAGTGACAGGAGAAGGGGAAAAAATCCCTAAAGTAAGTTTAATTTGGTATGAGACTTGATACATGGCTTTGGTTTTACTTACAGTTAGGTCTGCCAAAGTCTGTGATACCAGCTTCATGAGTAACATGCAGATGATTAGCCTAGACAGGACTGTCCGGCTTACTATCTACCTGGCCTCGATAGAGGGTAGGTCGAGTTGGTATGCGGGCGGGTACGAAGTCGGGACTGATCGGGGTCATCTTTGGACGACTATACCCTTTTGGGGGTCATTGAAGGTGAACGTTCTTAGCTGAGGGAGTATGTACTGTGCAGGTCTGCTGCGAAGTACTCGCTGGAGGTGAAGTTCAAGAGGTTGTAAGTGTGGCTTCCGTAGCTGCCTGAACAGGGGCATGTCAGAAACATAAAGGAACAGTTTCTACCTTAGTTAAGGGGGTTCATTATTGGTAAGAGTGTTCTCTACGGATGCTAATAGTAATAACTCTTTGACTGAGGCTCGTAATGCATTTCTCCTTGGTTTACTCAATCTGCCTTTAATGGGGTAAGGCATTTGGCAGAAAGTAAATTAATTAAAAAAATAAGTTGTGAGGCACCTCCAAACTTAGGGCGGTACCTATGTCCCCTAGTCCAGCCTTTGCAAGCTGGGACTTAGGATGGTAGGTATAGTTAGAAACGTGGCGATCCGAAGGTGAAACTTGTCGGAGGTCAGCCAGCTTGAAATGCGCAAATTCTACCCCTGCCTTACGTAAGCTAGAGGCAGGTTTGAGCATTCGACCTACTTGCAACTTGTGACAAGTTCGGGGATAGAAAAACTGGTAGTTAAATCTTGGCCCTATATAGTATACTTCCAGGGTATAGTGTATCCATGCCTGGTTCCCACTGTCCGGCCTTTGCAAGCTGGGACTGACTAGTAGTGCAATAAATGTCCAAATCCCTGGGTGAGTGTCACTCATAAGCTTGATCAGGCTGAAGTACCTTAGATTCTCATCCGATCTTATTCAAGCTGGGAGTCGAACCAAGTACCCGGGCTGTTCGCAGCTTTCAGAGAGTTCAGAGTTCCTAAGAGGTGTTTTTGAGGTCTACTGATGATCTACCAAGGGGCAGACCACGATTTAGCCTCTTAGTATGTGTGTGTCTGCCATTAAGGCGGTTCACGCGGAGGATACCAGTTTGATTTTTGAGGCTAGGATTGAAAGTTGAGATATTAATGCCGCTTTTTTTTATTCAAAATATGTTATCAATAAAAGGGTGAGACAAATAGGTTACATTCAGAATAAATAAGTAGAACTCGTAAATTCAGATTACAGTACATAATTTTAATATTACGTATAAAAGAAAACACAAATATGCATAGCTATGTCCTTAATTAAATATTTTTAAATGAATGGGTTCTGAATTTAATGTAGGTGAAGACGACCTACTAAAATAGTGAGTTACAAATTATGTAATTATTGACTTTGCAAAAACGTTCCTAGTAGAGAGGGTGTGTTCATAATGAACCACAATCACCAGAAGGGACGTCTACGTGACCTGCTATCACGGAAGGTATGGGAGGCATGGGGATGTTCTTTGATATTTCTCTGGAGCTGGTTGACGGTTGTAGTGGCTCTGTAGTATGAGACTTGCTGGAATACTTCCTTTGGTAGACAAACTCGAACCGTGCAGAATAAGAGCTTATTGGTTTGTTCTCTCTGTTGGCATGGCCTGTGGTCTGTGTTGAATGAGAGGAAGAGTGTTACCAACTACCCTGGAGACTTTCCACAAGACCATGGTTGCGCGTGGTGATAGCCTAGTGGTCGGAACCCTTGTAGAGCAGAGCTCTGGTCTTCACAGACTGGGAGTCAGGGTGGTTGCCACTTACCCCTTCCTTCACCCTCAGCCTTATGCAAGCTGGAGGGCCGATGACTGTATCGAGTCCAGGAAGGGCACTTCCTTATATACTGAAAATCTCGGCTTGGTGGCTCTCAGAGGGGTGCGGAGTTTGCTAGCCTCTCCCAGAGGAGTGATGAAATTTTGAATGCTGGGCCAGTGTGGTCCTTTTCTTATCGTCTGCGGTGGAGGCGTTGACAATTCTATCGCCTCTGCACGAGGACAGCTCATCAAACAGTACAATTACCATGTTGGGGTTAAGGGCAACTGCATGATGGCTTTGAGCTAACAGTACAATTTATTTGCGTACCATGTGTCTGTAGTCGTGCTGCTGTACCCTGTAGGCATGTGATTATTGTACTATTTAATAATGACTTGTCCAAATAAACGCTGATGCTTGGAGATGGGGCGAAGTCGTAAAGTATAGTGTGCATGTCCAATGCGCAGGAACGAGTCATGCGTCAAATTTGAGACATGATTAATAATGAACTTCCAGAAATAAATACACATGGTATCACTATGATCATGATGTGTTTAATGTGAGTTTCATTATGACTTAAAAATGTAATGTACATAGTTAGCACATAAAAGTATTATGCATATTGCCATATAATTGATGTATTTTCCAAAATTGCAGATGAAAAAAAATTTAGGATAATGTGTATATTTACTAATTCTGTGTATTTTAATAGTTAACTATGAATTTTATTTTAAGTTGCCAGATGCACAATTTTAAAAACTAATAGTGCAGGTGGCATATTCATGGCATTTATTATTTTGGCTATACATTATTACAGTAAAACGGTGCTATCATTTTAGAGATTAGCGAGATAAATTATTGCTGTAGGAAATATCTTTATAACCTAATTTACTGTACAGTATCATTTCATGCAAGGTTATTTCTTGCGCACTCACTTTATGGATGGCCTGTTTTTTGTGAATGCAGATATGCACATGGAAGCTGACAAGTTGACTGTAAAGTACAATGCAGCACATCTGTATTTTCCACACACGACCATCATTCACTTAAGCATCATTAAAATTAGAATAAAAGATAATCAATAATTGAGAAAAGCATTTTTTTGCGGTACATATCTGTTAATGCATGTAAAAAGTAGATTGAAAATAAGCACATATTACAACTGCCTGAACCATTTGAATGATTTTTCCTGTTAATTTGTTTGACAGTGTATGGTTGCAGGGTATTTTATTTCCTAGGACTGAAATCATTATTTGCCCTTATTTGAAAGCAAACAGTATCAAAGAGTGAAGGCTCTAGTCTGCAGATGAACTGACTTCTGAATGTAAAGTTCACTTGCTATTTCTGTGGAAATTTCTCCTTCTCTCCCTTTTGCTTGAATACCCTCGTTTACTGTTTGCTACCTCCCTCTTCTAGCTGCTCATACGATCAGTACTTTTCTTCATCTCTCTTGTTTCCGTGAATAGTGCTTCACCTGTCAACAGGAAGATAACAACCAACAACAGGAGGTGAGTAAAGATGATGAAATACCATATTAAGGGGGAAGAAAAAGATGTAACATTTTCCTGTCCATTCATTTTGTGTGTAGGAGAAAAGGAAAGGTCAAAGTTGTCATCATTTTTTTGACCTCTGTAGAATGCATATGCACACCAAATGTCAAACTTATGTGCTTCAGTTTGTGGAAGGAGGGAATTTATTGTTAAAGCAAGCAAGAAAACAAAAAGGCACTAATTTTTATATTAATATGGTATTTAATATAGAATTACTATAGTGTATGTGGCCTTATACTTTATACTCATTATGGTGTGGTTACACTGCATTCAAAAGATATTAAAATAATAGAGTAGACATTTCCACTGCAAATCTACTTTATCTTCCGTGACAACATAATATTTATGGAGAAAAAACCTGTGAGTAATAAGTGTTTCACTAAAGAAAAGAAATAGTGGATAACAATACTCAGAATGAAGATACACTTATTGTGCTTGCACCTAAGAACCCTATTGTGAAGCAATACAGGAGAAGTAACAAATGGAGACCCAAGCCAATACTAAAAAAAAATAAAATGCCATGTAACTATTGCATTCTGGTGCCATCACCAACTGCATACTTCATCTCTAGTGAAAGACTTCCATGCCTTGTGTTGTTACGCGCAGCTGGGTGAGTGGGTTTTGTTGAAAAGCCTTACCTGACAGGCACAACTGTGCACAACAGTAGTGGAGGCCAGTTGAGGGAATCTTTGAGCATACACAATCATACGTTTCATTTCAATCTTCATCATTCACTCAGTTGCTAAGTCTGCCACATCACAAAGTATTTCAGACATATAGAGTCTGCATTTAAACTAAGTATATAACATTCAGTGTGAAAACATAGGCTGTACTGTGTTATTGACCCAGAGTCAAAACTTTTATTAATGAATTCATCCATGTATCTGATGCGTGCCCCTCTTGGGTCTTATTGGTTAAGAGGTTGTAACGCTGACCACCCTCTCTATTACGGTGAATGAGAGGGGAATCAAACCCCAGAGTGAGGCGGAGTGATAGGAAATCCTTTCTAGGGAGCTTCACTTCCCTCACTACTAGAGCTGTCAAAAGGCGGGACGCCAGTGGTCACAGGAATATGAATGATGTGTCAGTTGGTGATTATTCGAGGATGATGATGGCGGTGGATGATCTGGCCATTGTGACAGGGTTTATCCTCAGTGGCCTCGTCGACCGACAAACGGGGACAAAGTTGGTCGGGCTTTGATTTCCCCGGGGTTTGGGGACTACCTTCTGTGGGAGTCAAACCCTGACTATTTTCCTGGATGCCAACTTTATTGTACAGAAGTTCGGCAGATCTACTGGGAGCGGATGTCAAACCCAGATTAACTTGCCAGTGGCTAGTTTGATTATGCTAGAGTGGGCTGCATCTACCGGAATGGGGAAATCTGGGGGTTCATTGTCTTAGCTAGCGATAGAGCCTCTGCTGGTTTGGTAGGGATTTCCTCCTATCTTCCCCCGGCGGT
Source organism: Dryococelus australis (assembly GCA_029891345.1). Taxonomy (NCBI): domain Eukaryota; kingdom Metazoa; phylum Arthropoda; class Insecta; order Phasmatodea; family Phasmatidae; genus Dryococelus; species Dryococelus australis. Next base: position 290,647,416 of record CM056993.1, on the reverse strand, counting down.
CACCAGCCTAGCCATTTTTTAAATGGGGTTTCATGCGAGGGAGGTATGATAGTATCATAACAGAGTGATTGGTACTGTGATTCACTAGTTGTTGGCTCTACTAGATTTGAAACCACGCAATTTATATTAGTTGCATTCTGTCTGTAGGGATCTCTCGCGGCATCTCTGATGGCTCTGGGCTCCGCTCTGTTTATGGTGCATTGATATAGAAAGCTGTCTATCTTCGTGTGGACATAACAGCCCTGGGGTGTACGACTTGTCAATTGTACCCAAGGACTTGTCGTGTGATGGGAAGTCAAGGTTTTCAGACTCATGTTGAGTAACAGCTGAGGGAACACTGAAAACCCAGAAGCAGCGGCGTGCCCTTGCAGGCTTAAATACCAATCACTTCAGGCCCTGTCTCCTGTGGAGTCCAGTGCACCGCACAACTGAAGACCCACACGTTTACTTAGTGCACCAACAATTACACTCACTTATAAAAGAAACAACAACAGAATTAACTCACAGAGGAACTAAGCTACAATTACTGTAGGCGACACAAAGTGTTAAGATTCACATAATTTTTATTGCAGGGATAAATGAAACTGGAAAGTCCTGGCTAAATAAATACACATTAAAGTATTAAGTAAACGAGAATAATATTAATTATTATTCAGCTGGAAAACAGGCGAAGGCAAGCCTGATGAAATTATAATTAAATAAAATACAAAATTCTACATGATGCAATGACATTAGAAGAAGGGTTGTCCAGTGGGACGCTAATCATGCAACGCTCTGCTACCGCGGGAGTCAAAGGAAGTTGACTGTGGTAAAGGAGTAGTGGGTACAAATGGGTGGATTACCGTATGGAGAGAGTGCTGAACCTGGCGGTTAGCTGGTGTGGATGAGCCTTTGCAAGCTGAAGGGCTTGAGTGCTGGCAGCCTTCTCAAGCTGCTGGCTGGAGAGAGTGCTGCCTTCCCAAGCAGCAGGCTGGAGTTCGAGTCCTGTTGCTGGCTCTAGAGAAAAGCGAGAGTCTTCACAGACTAAGGAGAGTCTTCGCAGACTGAGGAGAGCTCGCGAACTTATTCGGCTGGCGAGCCCGGCATCTCTGCTGGATCACGGCGCTGGACCTCTATTTATACTTGAAAATCTCAGCATCAGCAATTCTTCGGGTTGTGGAGGGATAGCATAACCTTACAGCGCAGGGGTAGGTTTATCTGGGTGCTGGAGCGCCACAGATTTCTTATCTCCCTGCTTGGAGGCGATGACAATTTTATACCCCTCTCTTGGAGGCTGGAAGGATGTGACATCACAAGGTCACAGGGGTGCTACCATCTCGGGGGTTGATTGGAATGTGGCTAACTGAAGAGTAGTGGATTGTCAAAATTATTTATTGTATTCATAGGGATGGCACTTGCATGTGGGGTTCCGGGCGGGCGGTGCATATTGTTATTACGTGGGTGAATTACAATTACGTATTCGGCTGTCCAGGCTAGTGGAATCTCCTTGCTCGATACATTTATTAATTTCACCACTGTTATGACTTGCCGCTGAGCACAGGCACTTGTAGATGGGGCGAAGTTGCCCACAGAGGGTGCATCTGCTATGTGCAGCATGCTGGCATGTATCATATCTTACCTCCTCGTGTATCTTAAGCATCCTGTATTCTCATTTCCATATTTAAGGAAATATTTTATGGCATATATTATGAATATGGAGTTGCAACATGCAGCTGTGAAAGGATGGGTGGTGACATATTTGTGGGTAGCTGTTGTCAGTCAGTGAAAACACTGTTTATGTGGGATTCATGACGGACGATGCTGCTGGTTGGCATGTTTTCTCGGGGATCTCCCATTTCCTCCGTCCTTACATTCCGATGTTGCTCCATACACCTTGCTTCACTCTCATAGACTCGCAATGCCATAATGTAAGATTCACCCAAACCTTTCCATATTCCACTCCACTTTTACATGCACCGTAGCCAAACAGTCATTTGTATGGAAGACAAGGAGCCTGGCATTTCATATCACGCATCTCAACCCACTCTTTTGTCATGCTCAGACTACTACTCTCGTTACTAGACATGACAACATTCCTCCCTCTCGATAGCCTCAAAATAGAGAGAGATTCACTGTAAAGCTGTGTCATGAAAGGCGGAGAGAAGAAAGGAAGTGGCACTTCATTGCGAGTTGGAGGAAGAGAGTATAATATACTGATTAATTTGTGTTTGAGCATGAGGACAGTGGATAAGGGGGAATGACCATTTGGGCAGTGTTTGGCAAAGATGTCCAGGTGCAGGGATAAGGGAACACATGGTAAGTTTTTTCATTTCATGTAGCAGGTGAGACAAGAAAAGCTCAAAGTGAGGTGGATATTAATTTTTATATGGTTCAATGTTGATTTGAATTTTTTTGTAGTAGAGTGCATTAAATGGAAAACTTGAGAAGCCATACAGCAGATTTTAAATTCACAGAGAAATACTGTAATCTTGCAGCAAGCTGACAATTTTCTGTAAGTAAAGGTCATGTATCTTACTGGCGTAAACAGAATGATGCACTTAGCTAAGCAAAATGAAATGTCTATGTTTTTCTTGTATGAAATACCACATTTACTCATTTCTAGTAGGGTTACTGGAAAAGGTGAGTGTGCGAGGACACTGCTTTAAGCCAACACGTGTTGTGTTAATGCTGTTTTACCAGTACAAGCATGACTTCCAGAGTTGCTGTCAGTTTATAAATAGCATACCAACGTAGCTCCAGTGCATGCGGCAGGTGTCTGTTGCCAACAGCTGTATTTTATTACAAAATAAACATTAATCTGTTTCTTTTTCATCTCAGCTCACATGCTAACCACTGTTCTGATGAAAATATGCACAGAAAGTTACCCTATATATCTTATGCACTCCATCTTGTCAACCCAAAAAAATGGTAATAAAAGTAAGATGCACGGGTAAATATGGTAGTCCAAATAAATATGCTGTAGAAAAGAAACTATATCCATTCCACTGATCCAGTGTGGTAAGTGGTTTGAGAGTAGCTGAAACGGAAAACTGTGCGGCTTCTCAAAGTTGGAAAATGTGTCTTAATAAAATCATTAATACTTGCAACATCTGCAAAATTAGCCATTACTGATAGATATTGGTCCAGTCCTTTTTAAGTTATAGATAAAGCAATGCTTTACATGAAAACATTACCATTAGAGGCTCGCTTTAGTTCCAGAGATTGAACTTTAAAGGTTTTCGCTAATGGGATAATATTTTTCCTGTATGAGCATTATCATATTTGGCCTGAAGAATGGTCAGATGTGTTGCCAGTAGGGTACAGGTACATTTTTGTAGTTTCAATACCGAGGATAAAATGTAATTTTTGTGGCATATTTGTATACTTGTATATCTTGTTTTTTTTTAAATTTCATTAGTTATAGTTGTAAAGTAGAGTTGTTCCGATACCATGTTTTCCGATACCGATACCACTGCTGATACCCTGATACCAAAAACTGATACAAATGCCCTTCGTACTGAATTTTAGAAAAAGTATTACTGTTAAGAATATATTAAAAACATTTTTCCTAGATTCATTTAAGTAAATAAATAAATAATGTCTTAAAATACTGTATATAATCTATTGTAATACGACACAAAATGCAAGCTGACCTAAAACTTTCAAACCCTCTGAAAATGCAAATAATATGACACCAAATGCAAGTCAAATTTTAAATGTCCCGCGCGCACTATCAGCTAAGAGCATACAGAGAAGTTATCAATCAGGCAGTGTCATGTCTGTTGGTTTACAAGGGCAAAAAAGGGGGGGAGGGGGGAAGGATGACCTCTCCACACCCCTACCTATTGCCAACACCTTGCACGCATGGAAAATGTCTGTCTTATACCATATTTACTTGAGTATAGTGTGCACTTGTGTATAGTGAGCATCATAATTTTTGCAACAAGTTCTAGGGAAAAATTTTTTAAAAATAAAATTGCACCAAAAATTTGTGATGCCCTGTTAGTAAGTATGGAACAAAGTATTATTTTTTACATTAATATGTGGTGATTGTGTTATGTTTGGAAAATACTTTAATTAAATAACGTGGGTGCAAAAAGCCAAAATTAAAAAAAAATCCGGAAACCTCCTGCTCTTACTACTGAGCATTTCCTACTTCGTTTCTTTTATCCTTTCTCCTTTTAGCAGTGACCCGGGCTGATTTTTTTTTGCCGTGCTATAATGTTGCACTACCTTGATCTGAAAAAAAGTCTCTCCTCGTCCCTTCTCACCCTCCCCTCCCCCGCCCAACCTTATCCATGAACATGGCTCTCTAGCCTCTGCCATGGAAACAAAGAGGGATGGCAGAATTATCGACCGGCAACCATCTGGATGTTATTACAAGAAGGTGGGGGGGCGTAAATTTGTGGGAACTCTGGTTTTGTGGTGTGACAGGATGCCATTAGTTGGGGCAGGGTTTCGACCTACACATAACTGAAGGGTCGCTGAGTGAGAAAGAGAGATAAGAGAGAGGAGTGATGTAAGAGCAAACAACAGACAGTTCCACCACTTCCCTCAACATCTCTGGACAATTTATGGCTAACACTCCCCCTTCCTCTTTTTTTTTACATGTATACCATGCATCCCAGAATTTCTTCCCATTATTTTGGGAAAAAGGGTGCACTATTTACGAGTAAATAGAGAATTTGTTCTTATTTTCCTTTTTCTTTTAATATACTACGTATACAAACCGAAATAGTCATTTTTGTGCCTAAAGAAAGTAATGTGACTTCATTGTGTACAACCGATACTAAAGTATCGGCCCGATATCATACCCGATACAGATACATCGAAAACGGTATCGGAACAACTCTATTGTAAAGTACTTGTGTCTAAATCTCAATGTCATGCTAATATGCTAATTTCAAATTTTAAATAAGCAATATTGTTACTTTTTACCTCCAAGAGGGGTCCGGAGCCTATGGATCCTTCCCTTGAATATGTGTCTACTGATGATGACAGAGGATTGTGTTATGTAGTGATGAAGCAGACTCGAGTAGCTGCTCAGAGAGTGTTAAACATGAAGGGGACTTCATGAGTGCAGAGTATGACTGCTGCCTTCCGCTCCGAGTGCCACCACCATCTCCTGTCCTCCCTCGAAGGGAGCACAGCAAGGCAGCTAAGAAGGTAAGGACGCAAGTAATTGTAGTACTGCTTGTACCATATGTTGGGATTAACAAAATTTGTACAGTAGAACCTTGATTCTACAACTCTGAATTTACAAATATGTACAGCAATTTTTACTAAATAATTCTTGCGAACAATTAAATAGTTGTATTCAATTTAAAAAAATTAATTCGCTGACACTATAATGACAATATGTAAGGATTGCAATGTTGCTGCCATTCAATTTTGTTGAAAAATAAGGCATGCGTATTGCAAGGGTGCTGCCCACCCCTGCCAACTGCATGGTAGGCCTTCAGTGATGTACATGGTGTCATGAAGGAATTTTTTTTGTCTCCCACAACTCTCTCCCATCTACTCTCCTCGTCCCAATTATTCTTTGGCATTCCTACGATTGGATTCTGTACACATAGATACAGAAAGAGCCAATTACAACACTATTTACACATCCTACATTTCACCCCTAACAGGATTCCTTCCTTCATGCTTGTTATAGATTTTTGTACTATGTACTTTGTTTGTAGTGTTCAGCTTTCAGATACATTTTATGATAGTGACATTATAACTTTAATTTGGCTTTAGTTTTGGATGTTAAGATTGGATTGCATTTGGAACTGTCTTTTATCAATTGTTGAAGGCTTACTTAAGCTGATTATTGGATTATGATTTTATATAAGTTTAACAATTTCTGTTTTGTAATTTTTACTTATTGATGACTTGTTCACACACCGTGGAGTCAAAACTCAAAATTACGACCTTTCATGGTTCCCTGGAAAGTGGTCAGTTCGTTGGAGGAGTCATCTTTTCAATTTGGACAAATTCATGCCCACCCCTGCCCCATGATAGCAAAAATTGCATTACAATTTTACTTTCACCATTTTTTTTACAGTTTTAGTAGCAAAATTACACATATTTTTTTAAAATACAGCCAGATGGTTTCAGTGAATTGACTCATAAGATTGACACATGATGCATTCCTGCTCTTTTATGATGTGCACTCTACCAAGTGACTTTGCCCCATTTTGGAGCGCAATATTTCTTATGGGACAAGTCAAGCCATTTAATCAGTACTTGAAGCAAGCAGAACACATTCCTACAGGGTACTTTGGTGCAGCCCAACTGCTACTACAGACACGTGCTCCTAGATTGTTCTGTTCATTGAAACTCGCTCAGAAGCCATCACATCATCACCCCTCTCTGAAGATTGTACTATCTACCGAGCCGCCGGCACACTCAAGGAAGGTTGTGCCAGTTACACAGCATGCCACTAGAGGGCAGCACACATTCTACTGGAGCAATCGAGTGACCAGAGTCTCTCGCTGAGGCAATAAGATATGTCAACGCCTACATCACGGCGATAAGAAACTAAAGGCACCCCCTCTGAAGCTGGAATTTTCTACTCCCGAAAAGCGAGGCTAACTTTCCCCTCACCCTTCTGAGGCCCTACAAGTCCCAAATTTAGTATAAAAGGACCGCTCGAGCAGACCTCAGGGCTGTCTGCAGCACTTCCACCGCTGTTATGGCTAGAGGTGTCAGCCAAGAGTAAGTGCTGTGCAAAGCCTTCCTCCACCACTGCAAGGCCAGAGAATAACTGCAGAGTGCGCCAGCCATTTCGATATCCACCATAGGTCCGCGACGTCTTCAGCAGCTCCGGAGGTCCACATTCCAGAGGGTCCCAACCTCTTTAGCAACCTCCAGCTCTTCAGCACCAGCAGCTCCCAGACACAGATGCCAACCTAAGGGTCCTGCCGACATCAACCATCGTCTACCCTCCCCACCTTCCTTGATCCAACACCTTGAGGTAACAGGTCATGACGACGACGTCCACTTTGGGCAATCCCTCTGGCTCTATCCGATCAAGCTTTCGTTGTCCTTCTGGTGATGACCTCCCTAACTTAGGTTTTTTCAGAACACTTCCTCAGTATTTCAGTTAGGATTTATTAATTCATTTTTTAAATTTAAATATTGTAATCTTTTCATCACCTGCACAATTACGCCACATATAATTTTAGCTTGCCTTCGTCTAGTTTACAAGATAGTGTTAACTTCCAATCAAAGACTTAATTTTATTATTATTATTATTATTATTATTATTATTATTATTATTAGGTGAGTGCATAACCACATTCTCAAAATACGTTTGTCAATAAATCTATTTTATTTCAAACCTAATCTTGCAAAGAGTTCTCACTCTTGGTTTTGAACCCCACTTTAGACCCTTGATGCCTGACAGCTGGGCTGACTGATGAGCACTATGTTAAGGAAGGGTTTGGTTTTGTCGGGCGTTAGGTCAGGTGCACCCTTGAGACTGGGTGACTGGTTTCTATTTAGTCCCTACATGGCCCTGGTGCTCATCTAGTGTAGAGGACTAGTCTGGTAGCTTTGCGGCAGGGCACAAAGTTGGGTTTGGACATTGTATATCTGGTTGCTGGCTTTTGGTGGGATACATGGGTGATGCATAACTTCTGTGGTAGGCTAGACCTTGGTGGTTTGTGTTGGATGTACGTGTGCTGCAGGTAATTTAATGATCTGACTTAATATGTTCAATCGTGCTGGTGGGAGCAGAGCAACTGTTTTGAGTCTGAAGTACACAGTAAATTGTAGGCTACTGTTCAGGTTGTCTGAGGTACTCGGTGACCCAAGGGTGAATCTCCTCGTTCAGATATGTTGGGGCCTCAAGCATATTCTTACGAATCTGCGAGGTGATAGTTATGAGTAATAGGTGCAGAGCCTGTGCGTGTTCCTTAGGCGTGAGCTGGTTAATAGGTGACGAGGGAGAAGGTAAACTCTTGTAAACACCCGGAGCCAGTTAGCACCTGCTTCACCTTCTCACGAATACCACTCCGACGGGAGTAAGGCATCTGGAGATCAAGACACACTCTCACGTCCCTTGAGATGAAATGCAGGGAATGTGTAACTCTATTGAGTGTAGAGCCATGTGGAGCTTCTGCAGACTGAACAAACACCCTATCACAGTGCTCCGCGCCGAAATGTGGTGAGCTCTGGGAGTCAGGCCTGGTCTGTGGACAGTCCCTGCACGTGGGTGTATGCCCTAGCCAAGTCTTCTCAACTCAGGGAATGACCCCTCCAGCACGAAAACACGAGGGAAAGGGCGAGCACCGAATCAACAAGCTGCTCTGGAGACAGAGTACCTGTGTAGGGGCTCTACCGTTCTGCCTACCGTGGTATGCAGAAAGGCTGGCCGGCGTTAGTGCGTGGGGGTACAATGACTGTGTGCTGGCTCGATTGAGTAGTTTTCCTGGGTCATCTGCATGTTTCTCTCAACGGCGTGAGGTAAATTAGGAAAGGTGCAAAGTCTACAGGAAAGTGATACTCTTGAGTCAGATAAAACACTGTGTTTATTCCATCTTGCGGGAAATAAACATGTGGTGTTGCACTACCTCCTATGTTGGCAAGAGCTTTAGGGAAGCTTAAATCTACGTTATCCAGGTAGAGGTGACTCAGTTCTGAACTTCAAAGGTGGGGTAGACGAGTGCTGTGAAAACAACTTATATTTGGACTAACTCCCTACACAATTGTTGCCTAGAAGGGTCTGTAGTGTCTAAGTGACATGGCTGTTGGTTTTCTTCAACACCTTTGCAATGAAGACTAAGCAGGTTTGAGATAGGATGATTCCAGCGATGAGCAAGATGGAGACCAATGAGTATGTTTTTCCTTCGGCACTAAAAGTGCGGTGAAAGAAGGAAGGTAGAGCTAGGAGTGTAACTGAGCAGACTGATCAGTGTATCTGGCAGTGAGTGCAGTGGATGATTGAAGACTGGTCTGGAGCTAGTGGCTGGGTCTTTTCTCTGAGGTATTGGCTGGGGTAGTTCGCAGGAGCAGGGATGGCAATAACATGACTTCTTCAGACTTGACGTCACCAGCCGGCTTGGAGAATGAGGGATGCGGCGAAGCATACTGGTGTAGCCGTCTAGAGACGTGCAGTGTGGAACTCAGTACCTTGGAATGCATAGTCTTGGTGGGCTGGTGAATAAAACTATCTGCTGGCTGGAACGTCCATTCTTGCTGTAGCACAAAGTAAAATAACTTGTCTGGTGGCGGTCAACAATGCAAACTCTGTTGAAATCAGATGCACGGCTATGCTTTCTGATGAGATGAATGATGGTAATGTAAGAATTAATTTTTGTGTTAATTTGTTCTGACGAAAAACCGGTTAACTCGCTTAGTAACTACAAAGGTATATATCTACAAATTAAGAGGCAAACCGAGTAGAGATGGGTCGATATTTCTTTTTCTTGATATTTGATACCAGTTTTGATACCAAAACATTCTCAAGATACTCAATACCGATACTTTTCTTAATACCAAATTAAAATTTTCATGAACGCAAAACCACTTGGCCAATAAAGTTTCTCATTTTACTAGTGTTATTGACACACACCGAAACTATATAAAAACTAGGAGTGGGCGAAGCTTCGAAAATTTGAATTTGAATAGAATATTTGTAATATTCAGCTTCGTATTCAAAATAAAATTTTTTACTTTGATCTTCAAAACTAAAAAAAAAGTGCTTTTGGGCAACTTAAACTATTTATTATTATTGCCCAAATAGCAAAAGCAGACAATGTGGGCTTAATAACATCAAAGTTTTTATTCAACATTTACCACACAGATGGTTAGTGAATAATGAAAACCTGACCTCAACTCAACTGAATGCCAACAAATTAGTCCAAACTGCATTTTGGTGTAAAATAATTGTTGGCATCTAATTTTACTCACAAGATGGCAGAACAGAATTATCGGGGTTAAAATTTATATTATGAAACATGTCATTATATTTCCAAACTTACTTCAGCACCTCAGATTTATGTTTATTTCCCCCATGTCCAACAGCGCCTTAATGCACTACAGTGTGATAAATAGGAAATTAAACGCAAGTTTTACAGACTTAATTGCTGTGAAATTCCACCCACTGAGAGTCGAAGCTCATGTAATTAAAAAAACGGGTAAAATAACTACACTTTAATTCACGGCACACCATTTGAGTGGCAGCGGAATACCCATATTGCTAACAGTGACAAAGCTGGAGATCAAACAAATTAAAATAAACTTGATACTCCGTAACATTATTTTGTGTGATTTAATAATGTATATGTATTAATGGAGTGCGGGATCTCAAACTTTGGGAGAAATTTCGGGAATACGTATTAATTTTCTCGTCAGGCGGTAAAGTCTTCCCAATATTTTCAGGAAAAATTTATGTATACATTTTGTGCGAGAATCTTTGTATTGACTCTTTACATATGCAATTATGATTTGATGTATCAAATTTTGTTGAGAAAATTTCGATTTTTCCGCTTATGCACAGGTTTCAAAGTTTGTTACATAGGCTAAAAAAGTTTTTGTACATCATATATTATGTAACATTAAGACTTACTGTTTTTTGCAAAAATGAACTAAAACTGGTTGTAAACTTGCACTATTATGAAGTTACGGTGAACTGTGTGGACTGAATTTATCTTAAATGTAAGCAACATCTATTATTTGCAAATATTGATTGCTGGTAAAAATATGCTAATGCACGATGAATGTTTAATTCAAATCCAATTGTTTAACTATTTTACGGAGATCCAACATGGTGTTTTTTAATATGGGTTTGGTTAAAACTATTTGTTGCATGCCAAAAAATTGTCTTTGTTTTTCAGTCGGAATATGTTTGTTTTTAATTGTAAGTTGTGCTCACTCTTTATCGCCGAGATGTTGACAAATTCCAAATGTAGCAAAATTTCTATGAGAAAGATATAATTAATTTACTTAGCTACTTTTTATTTTGTCATGGATAGAGGAATTAGCTTTGTTAGCATACAGATTCAGTATGTTGCATTCATAACCTGCCTGATGCGGCTGAAGTTGCACTACATGATTCGAAGCGTGTGTGTTCACAGACGTTTAAAGCTTCCACTGAAAGTGAATTTGAGTAAATTTGTGTCTACGTTCACACACTGGTACTAAAAATGTACAAGTTCCTTAGTAGACTTCATGAAATTATAAATAAATAACAGCAAACTGAAAATATCACAGCAATGTTTTGAAACAAATTTAAAGTGACACTTTTCTTTTATCATGTCGTAAATCCTTTTTTTTATGATTTAAAAATTATTATAATGGAATTTTTTTTATTAAAAGAGAGGCAAGTTATTTTAAGAAGTGCTCCAAAACAAGAGGATTAATTCGTAGTGAAACAACTAATTGTATACAAATATTAAACAAATAGACTTTTCTAGCTCCAAACTAGTTTTTAGCACACACAGCCATTATTCTGTGTTAATTTTTTGTTTTAATGGAATAAGTCATATGTCATGATAAATGTTATTCACTACGCCTAGCAACCCACAAACTTCTTTACCTAATCTAAAATATTTTTTCCCCTGATTTTTTCCAAATTCCTGCAGGAAGTTTAAGTTTCCCGCCCAAAATGTCTCCAATGGCAAAATTCCTTTCCTGCACACCACTAATACATATGCAAAGTAATAGAAACATATTATATTGTATCACACTGTTTATAGGTATACACAATTAGAATAAAATGTACAACAATGTAACAACATGAGCTCTGCAATTAATTATTCTGCTTTATATGTTCCACACTTTACTGAAATAATATTTAGTGCTTTATTTAGTATTAGTTTGCATTTAATTCAAGAGATATGCTTATGTGATGAAAAATTATTTTAAGTCTTTATAAAAGGTATGCTACTTTAAAATATTCCTTAAGCTTGGATTAATTTTCAGAGTGTTGTTTGGATTTGTTTAGTATGAAAGGCAATATGTGTATTTGCATGGTAAAAAAGTATGAAATTTTTTTTGTGAATCAGGGGATAACATTTATTTTTTATCTGCCTTTTTCATAGCTTGTAAAAATGTATGTATTTATCAAATTAAAAAAAAGTATAATTGGTGAAATGTGTGCTTGTCAACAAAACCTTTTAATTTGATATTCAATTCAATATTCAATCAAATTCGTAAATATTTTAAAAAATTTGCTTCAAAATGAAATTTCTAGCTTTGCCCACCCCTAATAAAAACCCACATTACACTGGAAACAAATGGTGGAAGGCCTGTAACCCAAATGTCCTTAACCAATCATAAACTAACACAGTCACCTTTGATTCTATAGAATCATGTTTCCACTGTAAAAGCTGTAATCAAACTGACGTGTGCCCGGATAGGCTATGAGGCACGATTGTCGAGGATTCTGTCCTCTAGACCAAAAGCGGGGCGGTCTAGATTAAATACACTGCAAGAGACGAGGGGTGTTGGTTTGTACGTATTTATTACTGCTTCTTGGGTGCTGTGGTCATAAAGGGTTTTTACCCATACGTAGCGAGCTTGGCCTACGCTGAACTGGCGATTCCACAGGTGAGCTTCGTTTATCCAGAAGTGGACGTTATATGAGCCGAATCCTGTAGCAGTGCTGGTTAACAATCTTTTGACCACAAATGGCACAAGGGATGAATTCATATACACAGAGATACAAATAAGATAGTTACCGGAACAATCAATACTGACTCGTGCCTGAGTTGGGCAGCACTGTCCTGTTCCGCCTGTCACTCCGGTGTGGGTTGAGGAAGTGCACTCAACTGTCTGGCGGCAAGGAACACTGCATTTCGTTCCCTATGTTCACGGCGTGCCTATGGTCACAAGGCATTGAGTCTCTGCTTGCAGTATGCTAGGTACACCTTGACGTGAACGAACTAAACACAATTTATAGTGTCAGTCCGGTTTTGGCTTGCTGACCAGGCTCTGTTAAGTTTACAATGATCCCCCACTCATGCGGGCTGATCAGAGACAGGGAGCTGTTAGGGTCACCAGTGCCACCACTGGATGTGCGTCCACACAGGAATGGGCAGCAGGTCTCAAGCTACAGATATCCCAGCACTAGCAATGCTGTGGGATAAAGTAATAACTCGAGACTGTCGCTTCCCCTTGGGTGAAGGTGTTGCTAGTGGTTGTGGCTCCTCTGTTGCTCTCCACCGGCACTGGTACAGTGCTGTGGCAGTTGGAAAGCAACAGGAGCCTGTCTAATTGGTGTGTAGAAAATATGAGGGGTCTTGAGGGGCGCCTGCTGTTGAAGTTAAATTGGTTATATCAATTACCTGGTTCTTGAAAATGGTGTACATAGCAATCTGTGTATAGCAGGCAAACAGATATATACTCTCAGAAATAAAATCGGTAAGGTAGGAAACAAAAGTATGTTTATTGATGGTGCAATAAACATTTGACACATGCTACCTCCTACCAGGCAATTGAGTGCTGAATGTTACTATGCTGGCCAGGTGTAGGCGACCTAGTTCTAATGGAAAAGCGGGAAAGAAATATCTAAACGAGAAAAGATATAATACTTCTAAACTGTTCTAAGAAAGGTGTCTTGAGGAGACAAAGTGAATTTAACGTGTTAGTGAGCATGTTCACTGGTTGACGTTCGACGATGGTGAAGTTGCTGCAGGGGGCATACTCAAGGCTTCAAAGTTCTCTTAGAGGTCCCAGCACTGAGCAGTGCTGTGGGAAGTTGCGATAGAAGAACCAGAATGGCTTTCGAGCTCAGCAGCGTCCTGACTTATATAGTGGAAGCTTGTCGGCTGCGGGCGCGGGGTGTGGGGGAGGCATGAAGTCCTCTTGCCCTGATTGGCGTGGGAAAACTCTGGTCAGCATTTCTGCTTTGTGCCTCGTCGGTGGCGCTCGGACTCGCCCGAGGTCTGGGCAGCTTGTAGGCTCTCAGTGCTGGAGGGGGGGTACCTGCCGGGTTGCGTATCCTCCAGGTGAAGAGAATATGCTCATGTTCCTGCTGCGCCTGTAGGGTAGGCAACGTGACACTCACATCTGTAGTGGTGGAAGAGGTACTCTTGGCGATGAGTCGTAATCGTATTAGATTAGTTGTATAAGCAGCACGCGTCAAAACTTTGAGGAAAATGATAGCTCAGTACACACTTATTTTGCGATTTCGCAGTTTTTAGTTTAATTTTGCAGCTTCAAGGAAATTACTTTAATGTTAAATAAATGTTGTAACTATCTGATACACTCGCCGTGGCCTTCAGTGTGCTAGGCTACGATGGGTGTATCAGATAATTATGGTATTTATTTTTGTGAGTATTTAATAATGCAGTTGCATCAGATAATTATGGTACGTGTGGGATGTACAATAACTACTCAATTTCCTCACTCATGCCTATTGTCGCCCGCTTGCTATTATATACCTGTTTTTATTGTATCTTAAGTATGTACCATAAAAATAAATTATGTTAAAAATAATAATTGCGGTATGTATGGGTTGCCTAAAAGCACCTCAAGGTGCTCGCAGCTGTGTGAATATTATGCTATGAATAAAATATGGAATATTATGGTACACTTGTACTTTTAAAATTTAATAACTTGTGAAGTGTTAGTCCAATCTGGACCCGCGAAGGCTTTTTGAAATGCTTGCAGGTAGCTTTGGAATGCGTGCTGCCAGCCAATATAATTGTGGTACACATTAAAAAATTGTTGTTAATATCTTGCAAACCGTGGACCTAGGTAAAATTTTATGAATGTTTTTGAGTCCTGGATTAAATTATGGTACACTTTTCAAAAATATCGTGCTCATTCCAAAGGTAAATGATATGATTGTAGCATAATTGTGGCACAAGAAAAGGGATGTTAAATGCAAATTAGATTATGTTACGCCTTTCAAAAGTATTGTATGCATTCTGTAAGTTATGTTACACTTGTGCCATAATTGTGGTACAACAAATGGGTTTCATAATTAGATACTTTTGGATATTCTCGTGTGATACTCAATACTGTAAAGTATTGAGGTATCACTGTATTAAGAATCCCATCACTAAAACTGAGTTCTGCCAGCTGATAGATCTTTGGAAGTGCCTGATTCACCCTAGTGACTCCTCCATAAGTGGAATCGAGTTGACTTAAGTACCTCCCTATGCCATCCACCGCTGGTGACAGCTGGATTGGAGAGAGGAGTGCTTAGCCACCTGACCCGCTATAGAATCCATACCTGGGCATATTCTGCATAAAATGAATTGAGGTGATAACATCCAAAACTCTGTTTCCACCGCTGTAAAGGTCAGAAATTCCACCCACCGCTGGCAACACGCGGATTTGAAGAGCAGCATGTATTATCACATTGTAAAGCCAGAGAGTCCAGCAGTACACAATAGGATTCATAAATACCCAGCTTAGCTCCAGAACTTTTTCACTCGCAATTTCTTTAGTATTCTTTAATTTTCCTCATGCTGTTCTCCCGCAGGGGTGGAGTTAAACATTGGCTGAAAGAGGAACTTGAAAATCTTACTACCTCCCTCAGAAACAGATAGCACTACTCTATTATTTTCTCCCCCTATTAAACTTTCTGTCATGAAATATGAAGCGTAATTTTCCACTGCAGTGAAATGGTTGAAGTATTTTAAGCCACCTGATCACTGACAGGGGATTAAAATTGTACATGAAAAGGACATGATCTCTGGACTGAGTACTGTATCTTGATTACAAATACAACTTCAAATTAAATATAAATCAAGGATTAAAACCTCATTACCCAAAGTAAGCCCATAACCAAAATAGCTGTCGTAGTGGTAAGCCCTGACGTTGGATGAGGATCAAACACAAGCCCCTCAAAGCGCTCCGGATCAGACTGGGTTCACCACTGTGGAGAATAAGGGTTACTGTTTTGTAAGCTTGGGGTTATTCTTCCTGGTTGGCGAATTGGGGACTAAAACCCCTACGACAAACTTCACGTTCAAAAGTCTGCGACAAGCAGATTTGGTTCTAGTGACAGCAGTGGCCTTCAAATAGTGCAGGCCAGTGTCGTGGAAATCATACCCAGGGATTTCTACTCTCATTTAGGCAGGACACCTGTATAAAGGGTGGGTCTGGTTGGTTTGCGAATGGAAATAAAGTCGAGAGACATTGGGAGCACCACTCTATGACATATTACCTGCGGTCCACGAGGCGGCGACACCCTCCTCCTCTCTGGCTGGCTCGATGAGGCGGCCGACAGCTGGACAGCAGCAGCCACCGCTGGCTGCGGGGGAGTAGTGCTTGTGTTGCTGGTAGACTCCTGAGGTGTGTGTGGAGGGATTGCG
Source organism: Dryococelus australis (assembly GCA_029891345.1). Taxonomy (NCBI): domain Eukaryota; kingdom Metazoa; phylum Arthropoda; class Insecta; order Phasmatodea; family Phasmatidae; genus Dryococelus; species Dryococelus australis. Next base: position 290,631,175 of record CM056993.1, on the reverse strand, counting down.
GTGTAAGATTGAAGTAGTAGGGTGGCATCAAGTCCCAGTACAGCTGTGTCAAAATGAACCACAAGTAAGTGCTCTAATTTTGAGTGGTTAACTGTTCTAGTTGGCAGAGTAAATAATGGATTTTCCTCTAAAACCTCTGGGGTTGGCAAGTTTTATTATGTCCGCCTCTATTTAAGAATTTGGTTTAATTTATACTTCTTGCCACCCTTGAACTTGTACAGCATAAGGCCGACTTTAGAACAACTTTAAGACGAAGCCTGGTAAAGACAGTGGCCCTACCGTGTACTGCCAGGAGCATGGGTTTTGTAATGTAATATCCACCTTGTCGTTCCATGTCCAGCTGTTCTCCAGCCATGGATGGAACTACAAAGTGCAGGATATTTAAGTTGGTAGCCAGTGGCTCTTGTTTCCACCGAGGGTCAAGTAGAGTCAGATAGATCTCTCTTCATCCAGGCCATTCTCCAGTGGGCAGAGTGCCCATGCGCATATGGTGTTTCTACATCACTGCTTTAGTAGTGTTAATTTTAAATTTCCACCAGTGTATTTCATGCACACGCTTTCTCTTTGCGCATTTTCTAGAAAATACAAATAATAGCAGTAATTCTTCGACGTCTGATTCGCTTGACACAGTACTTACGCGCCTGTCTCATGTGCCATGTGGCACCGGGTGGATCCCTGGTACTGCGTGTGCGACAACGCACAATGTGACACGCTTCTCACAGTATGACCATCACACCATGCTACCGACACGCCAGCGACGAGCCCCAACAACGTCCAGCTCGCTGTGTGGTCAGGCCTTAACTGTTCAATCAAAGAGGGAGTTCTTCACCCAAGTGGTGAAGAGGTGGTTTGGTTAGAACCTTGTGGAGCGTCCAAAGAGGACGTCGTTGTTGTGACCTACAGTTACCTGGGTGGTACAGAGGTAGAAAGAGATTTAGGAAATGGCAGGTCATTCTAGTAGCTGTTGACGGCCCTCCGGAACTGCTGGTGGAGGCCGAGGAGAAGTGGAAGGCCTCTGGAAGGCAGTGGTCCTTCCGGACCACTGTCTGCGGTTTGCCGAAGAAGTTGAAGGCCTTGGAAGGTGATGGTTTTCCGTAGCTGCTGGAGACGTCAACAGCCACTGGTTCTTCCACGGTCCCTGGCGCAGGTGAGGGACTCGGCCTTTGGCTAACACCATCAGCTTCTACAACAGTGAGAGGTGTAGCAGACTGCCCTGAGACCAGTTCTGGAACACCTTATATACTAATTTTTCCACCTTGATGGATCTTAGAAGTGTGTGGGGGAATCATCCCCACTCCTGGGGGGTTGGAAGCTCTGACATCACACATGGGTTCCTGGATCCTAATCTGTAGTTGCACTTTATGCGCGGTGATGACACATCTTACCGTTGTGCGCTCAAGGAGGCAGTGACTCTCTGTTTGGTGGTCTGCTACCCTTTAGCGGTGCAAATTTTAAATATTGCGGCCATCTTAAAGGGAGCTGCAATTTTTAAGTGGTTACTTCTTTGGAGAGGGGCGTAGATGGGATGACTCTTGTAGACAGTAAAAGCTGAGCTCACATGGTTGAAGGTAACGTTGAGGATCTGTCAACTCTGATAGACCAAGTGTCCTGCCTCCATTACTGTTTTGTTTAAGGGGAGACTTGCCCATCAGGTGATTGTGGCTCCAGATGGGGCAAAGTTGTTTGGTAGTGTGCGCTATCCACCAGCACAGGAGTGCGTCACGCATCGTGGTTTACTGCTAAAAGATATGCAGCACTCTGCTTAAACTTTTTTTTGCATCAATGAAAGACCATACAAATACTTATGGGTAATCATTTAATTTTAAATATGTCCGAGTATACAAATAAATTTATGTATTTGCAATTAAACATCTGATTTCCCTGTGAGGAACAATTGTAAATGGACTTTAGAGTTTTGAAACTTACGCAGTGCTATGTTTAAACTTTATTTTTGAAATCCATAAGTGGTTGTTATTTAACTCTGGGGTATTATTTTATTCTTAAAAGTCTTAATTTTGAAATAAATTTATATATTTTAAATAAAACTGTTGACTATCTTGTGAGAAGCAATTGAAAATGGAATTTGCTCTTGCTGAAAAATATGCGTTACTCTATTTAAACATAATTTTTGTACTCAACAATGGTCTTATGTAACTTTCTGGGATATTGTTTTATTCTAAGGATGTAAATATGGAAATTAATTTATATATTTTTAATAAAACCTTCAAATTTTTTATTGAGAAGCAATTGAAAATTAACTTCACAGTCGCTGATAGTTACGCGGTGTTTAATGTTTAAATTTTTTCTGTGACAAGGGGAATTATATATATACCTTTGTGGAGTATCATTCAATTTGGAAAATACCTGCCTATTGAAGAAAATAAATATTTAATTTGAAAAACACACTTTTGCATTAGACATAGAACATGCAAACAAAATAAAAAATACTTTTACCTCAACTTTTGTGTTATGGGAGGTTAAATTCAACCTGCCTACCATTTACAGACAGGACATGTCAGTGTTTGCCAGATGACAGCATCTCACTATACTAACTGTGTATGTTGTTTGATACATTGAATTTGTCTGGTAGGAAATTCTACTTCAATTTTTCTACTTCAATTTTGTGATCAGAGTTCTGAGATTAGTGACTGCATTTTATAAGTTGACCTTGAACAACAGGAGTGGGAGACTATCAGCATCATAGCCGTTGGAAATAACTACGATAAAGGATACATCATTCCCATGTTCTTAATGAAATAAATACGGTATTTGCAAACATTAAGGGGGATCAAGCCCTGCCATTTTGGATTTTCACTATTTTTGCCATTATTTATATTTAAGAATGTTTAACAAAATTTTTCACATGACATGGCATAAATTATAGTTTCTAAAGCTTTAACAATTATTAAAGTATTGCAACTCTACCGCATTTATTAATTTTTAACTAGTGACTACCGGCAATAAATAAGTAATATATTTTTGTGGGTGTTCCGGAAACAGTAGTCAAGCAATATATGTTTTAGAACATATGCAAAGTAATGCCTTATGCCTTGTTCATGCCGAAAATAAAATATAAAATCTGTGATGCAAGTTATGGTGAAAATTCCATAAATCTAGTATGGTGGGGACTGATCCCCTTTAAAGCTGGCTGGAAAACCACTTTTCGTATTTTGCTAATGCTGTGTATAATTGTTATGTTACTCTTCAGTTAATTCAAATTGGCTTAGTTTTAATTCAGTATTCAGACTGTTGATGTGATAGTCTTTAAAATGACAGTCTTTCACATGTATTGTTGCTGGTTCATTGTTTCACTATAAAGTTACAGTATGTCTAGAGCCTAAAGAACTATAGAAAGACTGACCTAAAAAATGTCACAGGCATATAACTGTGTTATTTGCATTAAGAACTTTACATATTTCTAAAAGTTATATTTTTATTTTTCAGAAAATGAAGATAGCCAGTGAAGGATTTGAAAAAAGTCCACCTGCACCTCGAAAAATTCTTCAGGTAATTTTCTTACAGTTGTACTTTAGTGATAAAAATATATCCATGCCCCTGTTTTTTTCTTGATGATTATGGTTTACGAAAACTATATGCTCTTGTTGACAGACATGAGCTGTTTGTTTTAATTTTTTTTTTTATTAATGCTTCTCTGCTTTATATTACGAGGATAATCAGTGCTGGTGGATTGGGAGGAAGGACTGACATGATAAACCAACATAGTTTTAAATTTAAAAGCAGCACATACATCTGTATGTTGCTAAAGGCTGTTCTGGTGAAGTTAACACTTTCAAAATCTACATTAGAAAAATGTCACTGTCCCTGCCTGCGTATATTTTAATGGGCACACTGACTGGCATGAGCCCAATAATATTGAATTAAAAGTGTAAGGTAAACACATGTGAGTATTGAAACAGTTTCTTTTAATTTTTTTTTAATGCACACATGCGTAAGAATGAGTAAGTATGTAAAATTTTTACTTTTCTAATAATTTCACAGTTTAATTTGACAGATGCTTGAATAAAGTGATCAGGCCAATGGAAATGTTAATTTTACATAGTGTAAGAATACACACTGTGCATATAAAAAGATCGTAAGCAGGGCTTTCAAAAGTGTTTACTTTAGTTTGAACAGCCTTTAAGTATGATTACATGTGATGAACTTATGTACTATTTGGATGTTGTAAAATATGTCATAATTCATTAGGAAAATGTAACTTCTTGTAGATCCACCATACAACTATTGACTTGCATACAAGTGACCCTGGCAGTGATGTGAACTATGTTACTGTTTCTGAAGAAGAAGGAGGATTTTGGAAGAATACCTCAAAGAAAAATAAGATGGATACATGTTTCAGAGGTTGGTAAAAGTCTGCTAGTTATGTCTTGTCTTCACTGTCTTGGATGCCTTGCCCCCACTTAGCTAACATCATCTTCTGTTATGAAATCTCTGCATAGGCTAGTGATTAACTTGCACGTTACGTAAAAATAACAGCTTCAGTTTAATTTTCTTTTAAAAATTAGATGTCTTGAAAGATTATCACTGTTCACTAACAAAGTATTTCTCTACTAAATCACGCAATAGAACATTATAGTCTGTAAAGACATCTCTTTTTATCGTAAAACAGAAACCAAAGTGTGGTTTCCATGTATGAACTTTGTTGTATACTGTATAAATATTGCAACATTTGCATTATATGACTTATGAATTTATAGTGACTAAGGTAGGTTTTTTAAGTACAATTATATTTGCCACAGTGTTTTCACTAACATATTGTTCAAAGGTTGTACCTTTTCTGAGGCAAACAAATCATTCATACAATGTCTGAATCATCATACATTTTAAATTTTGGATAAATATTGTATGACAACTAGATATGTGTAAATATTGTACTATTTATATTAAAATATAGATATTTGTATTTGAACTGAAAATCTGTGAGTAAGTTAATGTGTGAAGTTTGTTGCATGATTGACATGTCACATGTTGGCTGGTAGCAATGTCAACTATTCCCTCTTGAAATTAGGAAGCTTGTGGCTCCTTGATGGGATTTATTGTTGTGGTCAGGCTTTGTTAAACAGCTTGACTATTTGGCGCTCAGGCAAGAGAGTAGCAGCAGGCTTATGTATCGCCCCAGTTGTGACCCTGATGGGAGCATAGCCAACAGTGGTTTGAGGGTGCAGGAGGTTTCTGGGTAGGCAGGCAGATGAGAAAGATGGTTGTTGGGAGGCTGAGGTAGTTGTGGTGCTTTGGAGATATAGGTGATCATGAGGAAACTGCCCAAGGGATGGTGAAACAGCCTTTCTAAACCTCAAACTCAAAAGTTAAACCAAATTGTCCACTGTCCCAGGCTGATTCCTGTGTCCTAGGTGCTAAGTTCTGGTGGTTGGAGCGGTGTTTGCGTAGAGGTGGGTTGCTTCCTCATGGAGCCCTGTGTACACTTTCCAAGTGCCAAGACCCTGTAATTCAGTGCGGCTGGTCTGAGCAGCGGCGATCTTCCCCACCTTCACAGAACAGTGTTGGGGCATGGGGTGAGGTACACAGCAGTCCCTGGCATGGTCTATTCTGAGCAAAATGGCAGCCTGAGTGTAGTTTCGAGGACAGGGCAGGCCTGCGAAAAGCCAAAGTGGCCCTGTGGTGCCAGTGCTTGGGAGTCTCACCACACTGCAGGGGAAGGTGTCACTCCACATTTACTTCACCAGAGAACCCAAAAGAAGCGGCATCACCACTGGTAACCAGGCCCTCAAGAAGGAAATGGTGATAAGCCTCACTCTCTGTTCCATTAGTGCCGAGAGAAGCAACACTATAGCTGATTACCATGTGGTTAACTGAGGTGAGAACATTTCGCTGGTGGAAGATGATCTTACTCCTAAGGGAGGGAGCCAAACCACCTACATTCTCGCCTTGGATAGCCCAAAGAAGTTTTATGACGGGAGTCATAGCAAGACTAGCTGTCAACCTTACTGGTGCGAGTGCCCAGGAAAGCTGCACTACTGCTAATAACCAGACACCTTAGCTAAGAAACAGAGTAGTTCTATCATGTGCAGCTGAAAATTCTTAAGGTCTGACAGGACAGGCTGTACCTAGGCCTGAAATGGAGAAGAGTGGCAGCAGCTTAGGGTATTGCCAAAAGTTGAAGACGGTGGAAAAATGTTGAGTTTATTTTGCAATAAACTGGAATACACCCAGCCTGTGGCCAGGATGCTTGATGGGCAGGGGAACCTATGCTGCCAAGCATGGTATGAGACATTGTTAGCGAGTGGGGCGAAATGAACTCTGTAACATGTGAGCTAAGCAGCTGGCATCTGTGAGCCAGCATGGGAGTGAATTCCCTATCTCAAATGAGTTTTGCTTATTCTGCAAATACATTACCCGAGAATATTACCTTCAAAAATTAAATTTAAAAGAAAATTGCAAATTTTTTTTTACACAAGTGCATTTTATAGTTGCTGAAATACATAAATGGGAAATGCTAGCACATGAAATACGCATCTAGAACCATGGCAGTGAGTTGATGAGAGGTAAGAACTATTTAAAAAGTCAACATAAGGAGGTATAGGAAGGTAAAATGGCAGAAATCAACAAACTAAAATGTTGTATAGCTATCCCAGAAGTCTGGTAACCAGTCAATTATGGTTAATAGGCAATGAAAAAAGTGCCCTATTTTAATTGCAGTGATACATAAGAATACTAACAATTTTGCAAAATTCATCTCTAAGAACTGGTAGAAAAATTTTTGCTTCACTACCACTTTTGAAAATTGAAATAGCAACTTGTGCATATAATGTGCAAGTTACTATTGTAAATGGCATAATAAATTATAAAAGTAATAGAAGTTCTAATTATATAATTTTTCTTGAAACAAAATTTTTAGAGAAAACTTTGTTTCTTTTTGGCATTCTTTTAAAAATGGTATGGCGTAGAATTGAATAAATGTAGGAATAGCACTTGCATCATTGTGGTTCAATGTTACTTCTACGTTTTCATGCTTCATTAAACCAGTTTTTGGATTATTTATACAATCTCTCTTCATTGTTAAGAGCCGGAACTGGTAACAAGTGGAACTGACCCATCTCTAACATGTGGAAAATTTGAGTAAAGGTTACAAGTAGGCTGCTAGGCTAAAGGCTGTTCATGGTAAAATGAGCACTTTTGAAAGTCCTGCTTAAGATCTACTTGTATGCATGTGTATTCTTCCGCCTTGCATAAAATTAACATTGTCACAGGCGTCATCACTTTACTCGTGCATCGGTCAAGTGAAACTGAGAAATTATTTTCGAAAAGTAAATATTTTCCCAAACCTACACGCTTTATATATATATATATATATATATATATATATATATATATATATATATATATATATATATATATATATATATATAAAACCTAATACTTTTAATTCTACGTTATGCTATGGGACTATTTTCAATCCATTGTTATCAACTTTACTGGGCGTACATCACTCAGTGCACTCACTATAATATACAGTATGCAAGCAAGGGCTGTGACTTTTTTGTAAGGTTGATTTCAAAAGTGCTCACTTTACTGTGAACAGCCTTTACCAAAATATATAAAAGGACATAAACTCAAGTACTCATAGTCTCAACAGGCACATACACAAAGAAGAACAAAATATTTGCAGTTGTGCAATCATGTGAAAAATGTGTCATCGTGCTTTGTGTGTGTGGCTGTTGACAAGTATATAACTGTGCGTGCATGAAATCGTCAGAGATGTACTTGGAACTGTTTGAAAGTCTTTTGTTAACATGAGAGTAGTTTAAATATGTGTGGTATAGCTGGTTAGAGGTTTTACATTTGTATAACAAATTAATTGTTTCAAACAGGTTTTCAGGTAGGAGATCAATGTGATATGCCTCCAGAGCTGATTGTAACACCAGCACAGGTAAGTAATTTGATACATAGATAGAACTAGTTTTTTTTTGTTAATGCTATGGTTTTTTGTTGGGTTGGCCCTGTCATTTACATGTAAATAATTTTTCTCAAATTACAGTATTTACCAAATATTGTATTATATATATTTTTTTGCTATATTGGAATGATTTTAAGGCTGACCCAAAGTTGTAGTATGTTAGGAGGGCAGCAATTTTTTGAATAGAAGATGAGCAACAAGTTTTATTTTATAAAAAAAAAAAATAACCTGCCATACATTTACTTGGGGAAAATTCATAATCTTCCAAATTTGAATGCGGTGTACTATCATGATTTAATTTTAATAGTTAACTAGTGATTCGGCCCGGCTTCACTCATGTACAATTTAGTTTTCTCTGCTTGCTGCGGCATGTGGGACCTTGTACTCACCTCTACACCTTCCCCCCTTGCACCTCTCTTGCCACCACATCGCCATGCCCCCGCGCCGCCACCCCGCCCACGTATAGGTCCGTGCGCGTGTTTCGATTGTAGAAATTACTTTTTAAAAATAATTTTTCATAACTTTTAAATGATTGGTGATAGTTGTATGATGTAAAGAACATTTATTATCTACATTAAACAGTTTTAACTATGAATTAATTAATTTTGATAAAGATTAAGTTCTTTATGGTTAGAAAATACAGTGGATTTTAAGTTTGTTTTTATTGCGTAATATAAATTGTAAATACTCTTATTACTGCTTATCTATTGAAGATAGATATATACTACTGCTGACTTTTTTCTAGATAATTTAATTTTACACAATTGTTTCGTACATGATTTTGATATATCTCTAAAAGATTAGACAACGTATATTCCATGAGAGCACACTGGCGGCAAACTTATTTCCCGACTTGATTCACTAATACCATTAATGCTCAACTCCTATAAGCGATAGGGAATTTTTAATACACATAAACCTTCCTCGATAAATGCAGATCATAACAGTAAAAACCGCATCCAAATCCGTTCAGTGGTTCTTGAGATGAGATGAGCGCAGTCATACAGACAGACACACTCATGCCAGGGACTTAATTTTATAATATGTATTGATTTAACTACCCAGCACAGTTTATTTCAATTTTTAAAACATAGTACTGGTTTTTTTATTGATGTACCTGTTTCTTTTTTATTGAAGTACAGTGGAATCCGTTTCTATCATCCCCTCTTATAACATTTTATTGCTTAGTAAACTGCCTTCTCATGGTCCACAAACATTTTTTCCAAAAAAATTACCCTCTTATAAAGTTTGTCCTGATATAAGGCTGACGTTTCTTGGGGTCTTTGAGAAATGTTATAAAAGGGTTCTTCTGTTTCTCAGTTGGACTGATATTTAACTTTACAAGATATGTGGATTTTTTAGGAATAGTCTACAATATCAGGTGAAAGAAATGGTAAGTTAGTATTATGAGTGGTGCTGTTAAATAACCATTATTGTTTTAGTGGCTAACTTACTGCCTCCAGTTTTACACCTTTATTGTTATATAAGCTTCAGTTAAATAAAATCTTTACATTAAAAATTTTTATAAAAATATAAATATCCGAAAGTCATAAATTCTGCAGATGTACTCAGGCTTATCATTTTTTTAAATAAAGAAATATTTTATCAACTTTACTGTTAGTTAATGTATAAATATGAATACAAGACTTAAAACAGGTGTTAAAACATGATAAAATTTAAATGTAAGAAACACTTTTCTCATTTACTATTATATTGCAAGAACACAGATGATGTGGAATGACAGTATAATTAATCTAGCTCGATGCAAACTTCCAAATGTTCATGTGGTTGGCTGACTCGGGTTGCATGTTGTTTAAGAGTACTGTTTTAGTATTTTTATGCACCCTGTAGGTTATTCTATTTCAGGTATTACAGTACAGTATTCATTCACATAATAGTACCAGCATTTATTTGATGGCATTTTTTCATTCCCTTGATTTGGCAGTTGCACGGTGACATCACCACACCTTCTAAACCCCAACAACATCACCTTCCTGTCTTTCAACCACCCTGTGTGTTTCATTGATCACTCCAATGCAGTTCTGCATGAGAAGACAAGTCGGGAATTTCAAACAAAACAACACTGCAAGGTCACAGAGAATGTAACTTGATCACATGTTTCATAAACACTCAGAGGGGTGTATGCAAACAGACTCCAATTACACAATCAGTGAGCCTAGTTTCCATTGCTGTCACATTGCATGCAGTCTCTTAACAACCTTTGAGCTGCAGAATCATAATTTTGCAACCAAAACTATCTCTTTGTTGTGGCTTCACCACTTAAGCCACATCATATGATTCAGTGAATCTATAGAAAAGATGACTCAGCTGTTCAGGATTACTATTACCAGAAATGACTTCACAGCAGTTTGAATGCTGGCATAGTGTTTCTTTGGCCTCTCTTTGTAATAAAGTTATGTGTAGTTTCCGGGTGTAGTTTGTTAATGATGGTAATTTCATTTTTGATGTATATTTGAGCTGCAGTGAGTAATTGTAATTTTTGTATTGTATTGTAGGCCCCCAGTTCTTCAGAGCAAGCAAGCAATAATCGACAGTTGTATAGCAGAGGTAAGGCCATTGGTATTCCTTCATTGTGTCAATGTCATGTGAATTTTTCACAAATTAATAGTCAGTTTCACCCATTCCTGCTTTTTCCTCCATCCCCCCTCCCCAGGTATCAACCCTACTTTTACCCACATTTTCCCCTAGTGTTACTTATTTTATTGTAGAATACCAATTGAAATACTGTATTTACTCATGTACCACCTGCACATTTTTTTGCTTTGGAGCAAGAAAAAAGACCATAAATAGTTGAGTTTATTATAACCTTGACGCATGATGCATTTCGGCACTCTTATGAAGCGCACTCTACCAAATGACTTTGCCCCATCTTGAAGTGCATTATTTCTAATGGGGCAAGTCAAGCCATTTTAACAGTACTTGAAACTGAACACGTGTCCACAGGGTACTTTGGCACGCCTAACTGCTACTACAGACATGTGCACCTAGATTGTACTCTTCACCCAGATTCGCCCAGAAGACGTTACAACATCTCTCTCCGAAGATTGTACTGTTTATCAAGCTGCAAGCACCCTCCAGGAAGGTCACGCCAGTTCCACAGTGCACCACTGGAGGGCAGCGCACATTCTACTAGAGCACTGGAGGGCAGCGCACATTCTACTGGAGCAGCACAGCCTCCAGAGCCTCTTGCCAAGGAGATAAGATATGTCAATGCTTCTATCACAGGCGATAATAAATGAAAGGTATTTCTTCGGAGGCCCTACAAGTACCAAAATTTAGTATAAAAGGACGAATGGAGCAGGCCTCAGGGCAGTCTGCTGCACTCACTTCCACCCCTGTAATGGACGGAGGTGTCAGCCACAGGTAAGTGCTTGCAAACCCTCCTCCACCGCTTGCCAAGGTTTGAGATTGTCTTCAGGGTGTGTCAGCCACTAAGGCCTAGGGATCACCGCGGTATGACCAGGAGCTCTTCATGCCTGTAGTCGACGTCCACCAGAGGTCCTCGACATCTCAAACAGCCTCCACTTCTTCAGCACCAGCAGCTCCTGGACAAGTCAGGTGTGGGCAACACAATTCCGCTCTTAGGTGCCACTGGCACTTTGGAGATACCTGGACGATGCATCGCTAGAGGGGCGTTTGTGCAGGTGCAGATACAGTGTAGCAAGTAGGTATGATCTGAGGCTTTGATGGAGGAGCAGAGCGCAGTATGGCAGGAGGCAAGTATGTTACGACTAGCATAGGTAGCTGATTGGATTGGGTCAAGTGTTCAGCTACCCACCAAGGGTACTTCATCGGGCCTTGTTTCTCTGGAGGGGTGAACAGATCTCTTGATATGGCAACTTCCACTGGATCTTGAAGATGGCGGAGTGCTTGCGCTTGTGCTTGTGGCTTTAAGCTAGCTATTTGAGATACCAGGGAGGGCTGATACTCATATGATTGGCTAGAAGCCAGGAGAATCTGCCACACCTTTTCCTTCAACCCCCTTCATTTGGAATAGGGCATCGGAAAACGGAATTTACCCTACTACTACTACTACTGCACCACGACGGCAGGCTCCTTGTGCAACTTACGTCTGGCACCTCGTGTGGGGCCAGAGACTGGTGGACACCTTATTTCAACACCTGGGAGAGACTGTAGTACACATTGGAAATCAGGCATTACCTGTCCAAGGTCGCAAACAGGTGTGTAACCCTGTCCCAGTCTTCCCAACTCAAGGCACGTCAGTCTCTCTGGGCAGAGCCTGCAGTGGAGAGGCCAATGAACACCAAGCTGACTAGCTGTTCTCAGGACAGTGTACTTGTGTGGCTCCTCTTTTCCTTCAATTCCAGGGGATTGACGAGAAGGGCAGTCTAATCTAGTGCGTGTGGGGAAAAGGTAGTGTTTTGGCTCGTTCGATTTCTCGGGATCACCTGCAGTATTATTACGTGAAGGCGACTACAGAAAGGTGCTAAGTCTACAGGAAAGAACTCAAGGTAAAGGCCGACCCACATTTTATTCCAGTAAAGGAAGAAAACATGTGGTGAATGCACCCTAGCTCCTGATCAACGGCACGAATATCAGCCTGAAACTAGAATACACAGTTAAGTGGACTGGTAGAGGTGACCAGTGTAAAAACAGGGGAATACTGGGTGTGATGCTGAACGTCTAAGCAATCAACTCTTGCATTATTGTACAAAGATATTGTGTGCAACGACGTAACATAGGAAATCTGACACGTAGCTTAGTATACTAAGCAAGGATGTGATGGGATGAATCTTGAGGACTGCAAGGATAGGTTTGCTAGATACATCTGGATACTGCAGGGTGAATTGGTTTACGAGGAACGTCGCTGGGAGACAGCCTAACTAACGTAGCTTAAGCGATGTAAACGGGGTGTAGAAGACAGTGTCTGAGCAATGCGTGTTAGACAACTGAAGACTGGTTGTCAATCTGGTCGGGTCTGAGCGACTAGTGCGAGAAACAAAGACTGCTGTCAATCTGGTCAATTCCTGAGCGGCAAGCGCTGGGAATGAAGACTGCCATATAGACGCGGGCTGTCTCTCCTTTTATTCTAATTTGGGCCATTGCCCTACACTGATTGGCTGCTGCCACTAAGGCGAGAGGGCGTCGCAGAGCGGGGCGTAGAAAATGCATAACTTGCCTATGTGATGTCACCAGTCGGCTGGAAGGGATGCAAAACAAAAGACAAACAATATCCCTACTACTAATGATATCTAGTTGGGAGAAAAAGAACTCGTTGCCTTTAAGCATGGTTACGGTAGGCCTGTAAATAAAACAATCTGCAAGGCAGGGAGTATAATCTCACTTTACGTAGGGACAAAGAAAATGCAAATTCCTTCTCTTGGCTAAACTGAAAGGATGGAGCGAAAGTCATCTAATTTCCATTGTTGAAAAAGACACCCTACGCCTTGTCGTACACAGTACCTTTACTTTGTTGGGAAGAGGTGTGCACCTCCTCGGTGTTGGACGTGCACTGCTGGCAAGCGGTTCGGGGCTACCTCAGTGAGACGTGTAGGGGTGACACTGTTTGGTTCGTCGAGAATGATTGGGCGAAGAGGGTACCTTTAACCAGGGCCAGTCAATGCAGAGGAGGGTCTCTCCTTCCCGTAGAATTGCCTCTATGGTTGGATGTTCCCTATTGGATCATTTGACTAGAGGCAGAAACAATGCCACTGTGAGATGTGCGGGAAAAGGTATATCAATTTTACTTACGTCAGCTTCTGAAGGGGTAAGTTAATGACCTTATCCACTATGGCTCTTAATGCCTGCTTTAATCTCTTTCATGCTCCTCCCTGGCGAGAGTAAGGCATGAGGAATAGCATATGCAAACAGCCCTCTGAAGCTAAGCCGAGATATAGGTTTCCTATCGAGTATTGCTGAACACCCCGATTTGTGACATGAGATCACATTCTGTGCTCCTTTTTTAGTTCTAGTTGAAATACAAAATAAGAGGAATGAAATTCTCAAGAAATACTTGACGTGCGTCCGGTTAGATTAATGGTCACGATGGTTGAGGATTCTGTCCGCTAGGTGGGGTGGTTGAGTTTAGATAGACGGTGATAGGCGAGGGGTGTTGGTTAGTACTCACTTACTCGTGCTTCTTGGGTGCCATGGTTGTGGTGGGTTTTGTCCAGACATAGTGAGCTTGGCCCACATCGAAACTGCAATTCCAAAGGTGAGATTCGTTGGTCCAGAAGTGGATGTTGTCCCAGCAGAATCTACTTCCGTACCAGTCAACAGTCCTCTTACCACGGGATGGCACGATGGGTGAATGCGTATTCACAGAGATACAAACAATACCACAACCGGAACAGTTGATACTGACTCGTGCCTCTTAGTTGGGCAGCGCGGTCCCGTTCCGCCTGCCTGTCCTGCGTAGGATGAGGTAATACTATCCACAGTTCAATAGCAGCATGAGCGAGGTATTGCTCTCTATGCCTCTTGTCACTCCTCACCTTGTAAGGCATAGGGCACACCGGTCTGACAGTCTACGCAGTGCACTTAAACAGGAACTATAATTAAAGTGTAGTTCAATAGTGACTTGTTGGCACAAGCTCGATAGGAGTCCCCACTGATCCCCCACGCATGCGGGCTGATCAGGGACGTGGTGCCATGTGGGCCACCAAGCCTATACTGGTTATGTGTTCGCACCAGGTTGGGCGGCAAACCCCAGGCTAAGGTCACTTCAGCACTAACTTAGTGCTCAAAGTGAGAGATAACTTGGTCTTGTAGCCCTTCCCTGCACGAAGGTGTTTCTAGTGGTTGGGGCATTGCTATTTCTCCCCACCAGCACTGACTTAGTGCTCGGGAGTCAGGAAAAAACAAGTAGCCGTGTAATATGGATGTCAGTACTCTGCGTTCCTGTTGGTGGTGCACGTCGTATTCTGATCCCAACCGTCACACAGACAAGTACCCTCTAAATGAAAAGCAGAAGGGTAGTGAACAGTGTGTGTTTATTGGAGATGCAATAAACACGTGATCTTGTGCTACCTCCTATCAGACCGTGGAGAGGTGAAGGTAACTGCGGTTCCAGATGTAGGCAACCTGGTTCTAATAAAAAGGGGAGTAACTGGTTCTAGGCATTTGCAAAAGTATTTAAAGTTAAACTGGCCAAGAAAAGGGTGACTTGAAGACAAATTGAAGTTAAGTATATGTGTACGATGTGTACGTGTTCGATGGATATCAACGTGTGGTGAGTAGCCACTGGGGGCGTACTCAAAGCTTCTGAAGTTTCTGGAGGTCCCAGCACTGAATAATTTCTCTGGGATGTCACAAGAAAGTTTGCGAAGAATGAACTGCCAGAGCCCGGCAGCATCCAGTCATATATAGGTGAAGCTTGTAGGCTGCCGGCGCGAGCTCCCTCTCCTCTAGTAGTGGAAGTAGGAACAATTGGCGATGAGTCGTAATCGTTGTTATTTTGTATGTTTTAGCATCACGCGTCAATTCCCCCCCCCCCCCCCCACCATTGCGATGATGACTCATCATGGAACAGGTGGTGGAGAAAGGCATAGGCCCCCTTCTCTGGAAGATCTGGGCAGATGTTGGTAGTCCAGGGGATCGTTGAGTCATCAAATTCCCCATACAACTCCCACGTGGTCTTCGTGCCACAGAAAGACGGGAAATTGTGATTCTGTGTAAATTACAAATTGCTAGTCACCCACCTGATTGCTCCCCCAGCTATAGACTTGTCTCATACCCTACAAGACATTGGCAAGGCCAAAATATTCAGTACTCTCGACATGGATTTGGTGTATTGGCAGATTGCAGTCCACCTGGACAGTCACAAATATACGGCCCTTACAACGCCGGAAGGCAAAACCCTGCAAACAAACTAAACACATATAGTGTCAGTCCAGTTTTGACTTGCTGACCAGGCTCTGTTAAGTCTCGACTGATCCCCACGCATACGGGCTGATCAGAGACAGGGAGCTGTTTGGGTCGCCAATGCCGCCACTGGATGTGCGTTCACACAGAGATGGGTGGCAGGTCTCAAGCTACAGTTATCCCAGCACTAACAATGCTGTAGGATAAAGTAATAACCCAAGACTGTTGCTTCTCCCTGGGTGAAGGTGTTGCTAGTGGTTGTGACTCCTCTGTTCCTCTCCACTGGCACTGGTACAGTGCTATGGCAGATGGAAAGCAACAAGTGGCTGTCTAATTGGTGTGTAGAAAATATGACGGACCCCTGAGGGGCGCCTGCTGTTGAAGTTAAATTGGTTCTAATGGAAAATCGGGAAAGAAATATCTAAATGAGTAAAGGTATAATACTTCTAAACTGGTCTAAGAAACATTTCTTGAGGAGACAAAGTGAATTTAACATGTTAGTAAGCGTGTTCACAGGGTGACGTTCGTAGATGGTGAAGTAGCCACAGGGGGCGTACTCAAGGCTTCGAAATTCTCTAGAGCTCCTTGCAAGCGGTGGAGGAGCAGTGACTGCCTTGAGCCAAGGTTATGCTGACACTTTTATAATAATTTCTGGAGCTTGTAGGGGCTCAGAGGTGCGAGGCAGACAGTAACTATCCTCCTTCTATGGGGTTGAGAATTCTTGCTCCTGAAGGGGTGCCATTTATTAAGAGTGTTTACACACGTGAAGGAGCAAACCAAGCACGGCATGTTACGAATGCATAGAGAGTGGGTTCAACTCAAAATCACTTTGGAATCACGATACGAAAGCTATTTGAAGTGGCTGTGCAACACGCCTGCTCCCCCTAATGCACCCTGCAGACAGAGAGTCGCCACACCGCCGAAGGTAGCCGAGCGCCCGAGGTGATACCATGAGCAAGAGAGGGTAGTTTTCTCACCCTGTGCACTCCAGGCAGACGTCACAGGGGCACATCACACCTCCCACTCTGGGCTCGTCGTGCACTCCAGAGGAACAGTATATAAGGAAGTGCACGGCTGAGGTCCAGAGTTCATCTCCAGTAGCTTGCTTCAACACTTCTTGTGCTGGGGCTCTCTACTGACCACTAGACCCTCATGGTCCTCTCCAAGAACTTCCAGTTCTCCAGTGGCTGCAGCCACCATCTACCAGAGGCTTCTACCACCTCTTGGCATTGATGTCACCAGGAGCTTTGTCTACCTGAAGTCATCGAACAAAACTTAACACTTGAAGTATTTGTTACTTCATGGTAGTGGCTCCTCAATTAAAGTTAGGGTCCCTTCTATGCAAACCCAGTTAGTGCTAGTTGCGACAGTAAAGCTAACTTATTCCCTTGTACTTAAGTAGTCTAGGAGTCTTCACCCGTTAATGCTTAGGTTAAGTACTTCCGCAGCACAGACTTATTGGTAGCACGCACGAGTCACGTAGGTGTGTATTGTCTAAATAAATACCTAAGCTTAAACATATCCACGAGTTCCTTGTTGTAGCACTATAGCCTATCTCCACTAGCAGTGACTGACGAGTGGTAAGGAATCAGCAGAGAGTTAAACCTACTAGAATAGAATGTCATTCCCCCCTTCATGGGTTTGTCAATTATACACACACATCATCTTTTGACTGCCACCCATTCTGTTCACCTCTGTGTTCAGAACGGTAGACCCCCAACCACTAGGTCATACCCCACAGAGCCGGGACAGCCAACCCCTACTGTGTCTCTCACCGGAACGCGTAGCTAAGGTGCTGGCAGAGATAAACTGTGGGGGATTGGAGGCCTTACATTTGTGGTTACACCCGGCAGTGGCAGGAAGGCGGTCTACAACCCACGACTCCAGGTGCTTACACTGTTAAGCAGTCAGGGACTGTCAATTGCTTGTCACCAACAGGAAATCTGTTATGATATCAGCCTATGCCATTCCACAGCAGGCACGGAGCTCAAAAGAGCAGTTAAGAAGGTGGAGTTCAGTGCTGCCAAGCAAGTCTGTGCGGCAAACCTTGCTTCGCCAGGAGTCGACATGCCTAGGGTGCAGGCCCAAGCTGCCCGTAGTGCTGCGAGACCAACATTGCCCATTGGAACATCCGTGTTTCACTCTAACCCGGTACACACTGGCTACGACATGCATCCAGTAGTCAGAGCCCTAATCAGCGGGAGTGACACCAAGATCAGGAGAGCCAATCTGCACATTGGCACCAGCACAGAGTGGAAATTCCATTGTCACGTAGACCACTACTGGAACCTAACGTCCACTGGAACCAAGAACACCATACGCTCCACATACAATACGGTAACGCCACCAACGAAGAACACCCTGCCGAGCTCTGGTAAGTCAACCTTTTCCCAGAGGGCCACAGTTGTTGTGAGGCACGTTGCCAGACCTAGTGTGACAGAATATATTCCTAGTAGACAGCATACAAGGCCGCCACTAGTATCTAGTAAGAAGAGGAACTAGTAACACTAGTAGCATGACTGATCTAGCGCATAATAAAAGTGTCTTGCCAACTAAATATAAAACAACATGCGTCAGACTTGCCCCTGTATGAACAGGATGCTCGAAGATGAGGCGAAGTCGGTGAGTAGAGTGCGCATTACAAATGTTCAGAAATGTGTCATGTGTCGAGGTTGACTGGTACAGTCTCAGCAGGACACAAATTCATTGTAATCGTAGGGTTTTAACCATAGGATGGAGGGTATTTAAACTGGAAAAGCCTTTGTCTCTTGGCACAAGCCTTTGTCTCGTGCTACGTCATACCTTCAACAGAAATGTGCATAACTATAAACTTGTCGTAACTTTTCTCATCTAATTACTGCTTTAAAAATATGTGTGTACAAAAAAACAATAACAGTCAAGTAACAAAAACTTTGAATGTAGATCGCTTGCCCGCTCACAACTATTAGGTAACAAAAACTTTAAATTTGGACTACTTGTCTACCCACCCTGCGATGAGATGGCATGCTGAGGACCAGCCTGTAAGCCACCCCCCCCCCCCCACTTCACTTCAGTTTTTTTTTTCTACCAACATCACGCAGCTGACATTACCATTCCTACCATAATCATTCACTTATCGGCGAGAGGGGAAAAAGTAGTGCTGTGAATCACACTCACCCTGGCAAAGAATTATTCTTATTGGTAGAAACTAGGCCCAAACCTTTTTCTTGGTAAACTGCGACTATGGGGGGGGAGGAAGATATATGAGGCAGGTGTTAGACCCATGTACATAGGTACACATTTTCATGTACGGTGCAAACTCTATTTTAACTAAAAAATATTATACTAAACTCAAGTTTCATACAACATGAAACTTGACTTGAAGCTATAAAAATCAGACTTGTCCTATCAATAAAATACATTACTTATTTTTGTCTCGCTTACACTGATGCATGAAACTACCTGGGCCCGGGCAATGGGACTCAATGTCTGAAGCAGTGACTTTGTTAGTGCCGGCCAAGTGCACTTACTATGGGCAAATTGGACTGTCTTTACTTGTGTACTGGAGGTCGTGCTGAATATAATGTGGGTGGTGTCGGCTGAGTACGAAGTCCACTATTACTTTAGGTACTGGCTGGGCTACTGGCTTTGGTGCCCGAGGCTTACTTACTCTGACACTAAGTCGGTTGGTAGGCGTGGCGGGTTTACTGGTATTGTTACGGCTGCTGGTGTAACTGCTGCTGCTCCAAGGACTGCTGTGGATGGAACTTGTACTGCTCCAAGGACTGCTGGTGGTTGTTTTCGGTGAGCTGTGGTAACAGCGTATGGAGAACGGGCATGCTAACCCGACTGGTACCTTCTCTCCTCATCTGAAAGCTGCTACCACAGGATGCTGTGTCCCAGGAACCTTCCGGGTAAGTTGAAACAGAAAAGGGAAGGAAGCCAGTGGGTTAAGTCCCACCGACTTGTGGGTGGCTTGACCTCATTCCTGGGATGACATTTGGCAAAGTGCCGTACTGGGCTGGGTGCAGCTCCAGGTAGACTGGTAGGCAGTGGTTGCTTTCCTCTCCTTAATGTCCTTCCCACCTCTGTTGGTGAAGGACATTAAGTGCTAGAACCGTATCATGGGAGATAGGAGTAGGCGACATGAGTTCCCTATCTAAAAGTGTTCTGCCATCTAGGCACACTGGACTGGTGCTGAGTATAACCTTATCCTCCAACCACAACACAAACTATGTAGTAGTTGAAGAGCAGGTTTCCTCTGAGGCATCCCAATAGCTTTGATGGGTGAGCCTCTAGACTGTACAGGTCCGATGCAGAATCAACCAAACACTCTCTCCGGCAACACAAATGGTGTGGTGGATGAGTGCAAGCTGGTCTTATCCTCTCTAGCAAGGATATGAGTAGTGGTTGTGGCTCTACCATTTGGTACACTTTGATGGATGCCACATTGCTGCGCAGTGCCTCTGTGTACTCTACAAGGTGACTTTGTCCCATCAGTGAGAGCTGAGGAGCTCAGGGCAAGTCAAAACAGTGACTAATGAAATTTCCTGTACCTACAGATTGATTCCAGAGCCGGGACAGCCATAGACACACGCATAATTAAATGGTTAATTATGAGATTGTACTGCCCGCCCAGATTCCGACATGCGGTCGCCACTCCTCTCAATAGAAATTGTTTTACCCGATGAGCCATGGACCAGC
Source organism: Dryococelus australis (assembly GCA_029891345.1). Lineage (NCBI taxonomy): Eukaryota > Metazoa > Arthropoda > Insecta > Phasmatodea > Phasmatidae > Dryococelus > Dryococelus australis. The sequence goes on along the minus strand of CM056993.1, from coordinate 290,610,714 downwards.
CAACTTTGATAAGGAAGTTAGTAAGATTTTGACAAGATCACAGCACCTATGCGTCCAGTGACATCACAGCCGCCAAGCTTCAGGCAGAGGAGGTAAAACTGTTGTCAGGCTCAACCAAGAGCGATAAGAAATACACCACGCCACCCACTACTAGAGATAACCAGCCCCTATGTCGAGAGGCTTGTAATCCCTGCACTCCTGGGAGAGCCATCAAGATCAAATATAGGACTATATAAGGAATTTTCTAAACGTTCTTCCCAGAGTTCATCAGCTCGCCGACCACAATAGTCAGCGAGCTCTCCTGGGTCTGAAAGGACCACCACCTCTCCTAGTCTACAGCTTACGAAAGGTCTCTCTCTTCAGCTCCAGTAGTCTGCAAAAGCGCTTCAGACACCAGCACCAGCAGTTTGGAAAAGCTCGTCTTCCAACACCAGCTCCTGCAGCTTGGAAAATCTTGCCTTCCATAGGTAACCTCTATGTCCGCACCCTGCACCCACTACCCGAGTCATCCTTGACTCCGCGGTAGCAAGCCATCATGACTTCCTAGGTCCTCCTCAGTAATTATTCACAATGAATGCGATAGAGTTCTGGAAGCTTAATTTAACGTGAGAGTTACATCCAGGTTTGCCTTCACCTGGTTTTACGTATTAAACAACTATTTAGATTCTTTGTAAGAATCCGTCTTCCCCATTGCTTTCCCAAAGCGCCGATAAACACTAGGTAAAAATTGTAAATTTTTGTTCCTGCTTCTCTCTTTACCTAAATTTATTTTTTCATTTATTTTATTTAAAATAAATTTTTGGCTTTATTAACATTAAAAGTTTCCTCTACAGGTCAAGGGCGAGTGGGCTAAACTCACCAGTGTCACTGGGTCCGACAAGGATCTCTAGTTTGCAAAGACACACACTGATATCTGGGCGGGTCTGGAACACCCACGCTTCTCTACAGATGCATTCCAACTCTAGCCTGTTGTTCTCATCAATTGGGCTTCTGAGTGGTTTAGAAACCATTCACCCAGAACTACTGCTTGACAGCTAAGGAAGGCGTGATCATTGTGCTATATTTGAGAGCCTAGTATGTTAGTGTGTATTTTGTATGAGAGTGTAATAGTATTGCAGATTAGGATTTAAATGACAAAGAAGGGAGGTGGATGCCCTAGTCGGCTGCGTCGCAAGGCCTGACGTGCGCTACAACTCAAATTAGCTAAGTCCAACCCCACTCAGATGGACGACACAGCTCAGGGTAACGCACCCCCTTCACCTATACCGGAGATCACCATGCCAGGACCACGTCCCATTTCACCTTGGAATAATTCGCACTCATGAGTTCGAACTCGATTCCGTGTTGGACCTGTGTTGGCTGTGGCCCTACTATGATAACATTAGCTATCTGTGCGCACCATCATCCACACCAGTAACTAAGTCAACTACTCTGCCCCCTACCGACGACTGCCGTAAAGATGTGCACAGTTCGCACAGCCACCGGGAAGGTAATAAAAGTTGTGATTCCACCCCAACTCAGAAACGTAGGATTGCTTCCCCATCTCACACATATGTCCCTCTATGTAAACCCACAAAACCATCCCCCCTTGGGAGACTGTATCGTAAACGGGATGCTGAGTAGGGACATCCAAGCACGTTGACCTACTAATCAGTCACAATTCATCGATGTTGCAACCTAATTATCTAATTTACATGTTTGGACACCTGGCATCCTGAATCTTGACAACCTTCATAGTGAGCAAGGTTATGCTTCCTGGGAGAAAGGCATGCTACATTAAGCTCACCCTGGGGTTCGATTCCCCTCTGCCCTCCCAGCACACTTCAGTTAGGCGGAACCCTACCACGTACTCTGATGTGAGTCAAACCCCGACCCGCCAGGCACATCCGTCAAACATAAATCACAGCCGAAGGGTTTATAATGTCCAATCAGAGGGAATCGGAACTTGAGAAAAAATAGTAGAGAGATGGTACCAACGGTACCAAGACCAAACCTGCAAAAAAGAGAGATTGTGTCAATCGGCGCCCAAACAGAGGCATACAACTCCAAGTAGAAGCGGGATGGAAAAAGAAAAAGTGCGTCAACGTGGTGCACTGAACGGGTGGCCGTCGAATGGTGTGTTTTCTCGACGTATGTGTTCCCTGAGGCAAGCTCGCAGTCCTACGCTAGGCGGCAAACTGGCATATTAAAACCAGGTCTCCTGCTCTATGCTTTTGGGATGTAGGTGTTTACTATGGAAGTCTGGAAGTACTTGAGGGAAAATTAGAGAACAGTTAGAATTAGAATGTGTTTATTCCGAGAGGAATAAAACACGATGGCCAGTACTATCTCCTGTTTACCTCTAGCTGACCGGAAGTAGTAAACTGCACTGTCCAGGTGAAGCGGACCTGGTTCTATACTGGCTGGGGCATTGCTAGGGGCAAACGACTAAGGGTGGCAGATGACTTCTGGAAGGCTTTGCAAGTGGGGGAGGGCTTATGGAAGTTCTACTGTAGGTGGCGGTGAGGCTGAAGAGCTTCTAGGTGGTGTTACGTCAGAGAACTCCAGTGAATGAGTGTGATGGAGTAAGCTGCCTAGGCTGGTGTGGCTCTCTGAAGGGCCAAGCATCAACTGGCAATTTCAGCCACTGAACTGCAATATATTCTGCTCGACTGAGGACTCGCCGGCCCTGGTGGTGGAGAGTGCTTTGTGTACGCATCTTGGGCGGAGCTAAGGGCGGCCATTGTTGGCAGATGGCATCGTCTTTTGGCATGCCCTTGTTATTTATCGGGGTTTCAGCAAAGAGACAATTACTGACAATTGATTGTTGGCATCTTCTTGAGGGGAGGCTCGGCTAGGATTGCTTATTTTGACCGGCTGATGTTGTAGAAACGTACAATTCTGTCATGTCTGTAAACATCCCTGTGACCAGGTAAAATCCTGTAAGCACTCTGGTAGAAATTAAATGCTTCCAAACCCCGTTCATTGTGCTTTAGGTGAAGCATGTAGATGAAACAAAGTCATTACTCAGAGTAGCCATTAAGCATCATGCTTCAGCATTGTACCTGTTGAATGACAGTTTGGGGCGTGTTACTGATTGCCTGGCAGGTAGCGGCACATGTTGCTGGATGTCAGAAAAGACTAAATTACAAATATCACAACCACCCTATTTCAAAGATGCAAATTTTTTTCAAAAATTGTGGACATTTATTTTAAGTAATTATGTACTGTGTAACTCGTGCAATATTTACAATTTTTGTAACATGCATATAGCTTGTGCAATACAGGTGTGTACTGAAACACAATTTTTTAGAATTGAATGAGTAAAATAATTTTTTCCTGGGAGGATATTTAAAATGTGGTTTGCGAATCTTACATGGGGGCAGGTGGTATACAAGTAAATATGGTGCGTATGCTCATTTATGTTGTGGATGCACTTAAATATATATTTAATTTTGTGAATTAATCTGTTTTGTTTGGCATTGAATAATGCTTTTTTCCTCAAGATTTGATTTATTGCAATGGTAATCATCAATTACTGAATAAAAATTTAATACTGAAATTAAAATATTTATCATACAAATGACAACGTTCTAAGTTAAGCTACTGAGTGAGGTGGCAAAGTGGTAACCTTTTCGACTCACATTTAGGAGAACCTGGGTTCAATTCCCATACCAGTCGTCCTGATTTTGGTTTTCCATGGTTTCCTGAAATCGCTCCAGGAACATGCTGTGGTGGTTTCTTACAGCAGGCTGTGGCAGATTCCTTCCTTCTCTCCTGCTTCTCAGAGCAACTGGCTGCGTCTCAGATGACCGTAGTGTCAACAAGGCATCAAGCCCTATCTAACATCTAAGTTAAGCTGTACAACTGAAGTGCAGTGTGTTTAAATCGATGCCACCATTCAATGCTAGATTGAAAATGAGTTGAATTTTTTACTTCATAAAATGAGCACAAAGTACCATTTTCTGGGTAAGACTAAATGTAGGAGATAGAAGAAATGTAACCACGTTGTAAATGGAAAGCAAGCAACAAACTCAAACAGATGATTTGTTTAAAATGTTGATCAAAGTACCATTCTGAAAATCTACAAACATGTGGTTTTAAATGATGTGTGGAAGCCTTGCCAAGTAAAATGGATTAGCATAAATATTACCAACATTGAAGCAGACATTTCTAGGGGTTTTCTCTGATAGCTCGGCAGTTGCCCAATTATTTGCAGTGTTGCTTCACTTTTCAATAGTAGTACCTCCTGTTCAGATGGATGGGATATTTTGTGGCTAATATGTCAACATTATTATTTAGCCACACACTGAAGTTTCAAATTGAAAAAAACTTTTTTGAAACACCTTTATAGTTTAATTATTTGGATGCTGTATTTATTGCAGCCATAATTACAAAATGTTCAAATTATAATGATGCTAAAATTTTCTTGGTATTAACAGTAAGAAATGCAGGAATACTGACATTAAGCTCACAATACGATGAATTTTGTAAATTGTTCCAGTATTTCCATGATACCATAATGTTTTCTCTTTTAGAAAAGGATGCAATGGAGGAACCTGAGTTGATGGCTTGGCAGGCTGCTTCCAATACCTCAAACCAACGATCTGGGCAGACTCAATCATCCCACCACGGTCGTTGCCAGATACATGCAAGGTGCAGTGCCTTTAGTCGTTAGCTAAAATAAATTGCAGTACCAGCAAGCTACTAACTAGTGTATATTTTCTAAATACAATTTTTTTTTCCAAAACAAATGTATGTGTGTGTGTGTGCGCGTATGTGTGTGTGTAGACACACACATACACAGTCAAATCACATTATTATATGACCATCTAGTAGAAGTGCCATCTGCAGCGCCTATCCCATGACGTATGTGGGCTGGTAAAGCGGGTATATAATGTGACTGACGGGATAGCTATACACATTGTGCTTCCTGCTATCATGGGTAAGGGAAGCGATTTAACCAAGTTGCAAAAAGGGATGATCATCTACCTTCGGGCCAAGGCGGGTAGCATTTCGGAAACAGCTATGTTTATAAACTGTTCATGTGCCTCGTGTTAATCCTGTATCGTGAGTGGACAAATGGCACCATTGGGAATAACCATCGTGGAAACTGCGGAGCTCCACATCCCATTGATGTCCGAGGTGAACATTGACTACGATGGTGTGTGAAGGCCAACCGACAGGCTAAAGTGGAACAGCTCACCGTCCAAATGAACCAGGGGGCATTCAGACACATGTCTACTGCAACAGTCCAGTGAACCCTTCTGCGAATGGGGCTCCGGAGTAGACAGAGGGTGACTACACTCATGTTAACACAGGTGCATCAACAAAACGACTGGAATTTGCTCAACAGTATGGCGACTGGATCGCTGCTGATTGGCGACGGGTATCAGTGTGTCCGGTGAGAAACGTCGGAAAACCGACACTCTGCATCCATTGCTGGACAAACATAAGGCGGCAGGGGCAGTGTTATGGTCTGGGGAATATTCTTGTGGTATTCTGGTATTCTGTAGGTCCCATCATGTGTATGGGAGGCAGTCGTAATCAATTTGGTTATAAAGCCATCCTTGGCGATCATGTCCACCCATACATTTTGATCATCTTTCCTCGGGAGGATGGGATCTTCCAGCCTGATAATGTGCCTTGCCACGCAGCTAGAAGAGTGTGCATGTGGCTGGAAGAGCACAATCAAGACTTCACAGTTCTTCCCTGACCTCCAAACAGCCCTGATCTCAATCCAATTGAACATCTGTGGGACCACCTCAATCATCGTGTTCACAGTCTGTCTGCTTCGCCATGCACTCTTCAACTGTTGTGGGACGCACTGCAGACAGCCTGTGTCCAGATACCTGTGATGACCTATGAGTGCCTGACTGAGTCACTGCCAGCTCATCACGCTGCTGTCCATGCTGCGAAGGGCGGTTACTCCGGATACTAGCAGGTGGTCATAATAATATGATTCAACTGTGTATGTATGTGTACATGCATGTGTGTATATATGTATATAGGTATGTGTGTGTGTGAGTCTATATATAATATATATATGTGTGTGTGTGTGTTATATAGGTATGTGTATGTCTGTACACATCTTCTCTCCTCCTTTCCTCCCCCTTCCCTTTCTCCTCCCTTTCATCCTCTTATCCTCTTCCTCTCATCCTCCCATCTCCTCCTCTCCACCCTTTCCTCCTCCTCCTCTTCCCCATCATCTTACAAAAGATGATAAGGTTAGTCCAGATATAAAGTAGGGCATCTACGTTTTAGTTAGCTTATGATTGATGGATGATGACTGATTGATTTATGGATGTTGACTGAGTGATTGATGGATGGTGACTGATTGATGGATAGGTGGTGGTTGATTGATAGATGGATGATGATTGATAGATGATTATGATGATTGATGGATGATTATGATGATGTGTTATGACTTTGCAATCTTGTCATTCATGGCATGTCTAAATGGCCAATGATTAACACAACCTTTGTAATTTGTAAGCATTGATGGATTATTGTAGTTGTATGATTTTTGCGTACATGATTTTTCTTGTGTACTGCATTTTCAGACATGTAAATTATTATTATTTAGTTAGTATATTTGGATTGACCACTAATCAGTGTTGTTGATTGGTGAAATTTCACAGATTTTAATGTTAGGAAAAAGTCCATTTATTGTTGGGGTCACAGTGATGCAGCAGCTATAGTGCTCACCTCCCACCAAGTTGAATGAGGTTTGATTGCCAGCGGGGTTACTTCCGAATTTTTGCAAGTGGGAATTTTGCTGGACAATGCTGCTGGTCAGCAGGTTCTCTCAAAGATTTCCAGTTTCCCCCACCCTTGCATTCAAGCGCTGCTCCATAATCACCTTGCTGCACCTTCATTTACTCTCACGACCCTGATGTTCAGAGCAGCCCAAATATCTCCACTCCACTCCATTTATCAGTTGGTTATTGTGATTGGTGATCAGCATCAGCCCAGCTCTGGTTTTCTAATTTTGTACTTTTGTGATTTTCTTGGTCACGAGTTCTGCAGTGGACAACCACCTCCCTCACCTTGTCAACTCACATAAGGAATGCCGTGATGGAGCTGGCAGTGGCCAGAATCCGTGCCTGAGCTGGTGGCTTGCCAAACTGTAAGCTGACTGGATGTTCACAGCAACATTGGTAGGCCACAAGTTGGACCCCCACAGCAACTTAGAGAAGCCGCAAACTCTGTTTGTTTGAGATAAGACAGACAGGCCAGGACTTCACAGCAGCTGCAGACTCCAGCTGTGGGAAGGTAACAGTAGCTGAGGGTTCCCACAGCCATGGGGAAACCCTCAGACTCACCTCTTGCCTGCTTTCGCTCCAAAGCAGAGCAGCGGATCAGCAGGATTTCTCATCGTCCTGAGAAGGGGTCACTTCAGAGAATGGCAACACTGCTCCAGTGCTAATCTGGACAGTCAACCAGACTAAGGTGCTTTGAGTATGAGTCACTTAACTATTGTCAGGCTGGTTGAAAGCACTTGAGTATGTCACAATTTATGGGTTCATGTGTGGCCATCTGTTATGTTAGCCTCGAATTACCAGCAATGATTGGGTGTATCTCGATGCCCCTGTCCAACGGGAGCCCGTCCTCATAAATAACTGCCTAATTTGCTGGTGCATGGGTGATATGAAACAAGCATAATTAATATGGGACATCCAGAGGTGGAGTTAGTTTGTCTTGTGCTGGAACTGTTGAGATGGACCAGGCAGCAGTTACACAAGTAGTACGATCAGGTCAGTCTTGCACCGGAACTATCTTTGCTGTGCCCGGCCTCTGTGCAAGGGTGTGCGGCTGAGGGGTCACTAAAATCAAGGTGTGCTGAAGTACTGCCACTCGGTTCTCGAAACAGCCCTATGCTCTGTCCAGCCTCTGTGTTAGGTTGTGTGGATGACAGAGTTTCTTGGACAAGAGAACTGCCTTCAGTTCCAAACCAATCAATTGGCAGGTGTGGCTGACAAGTTCGCCACACCCAATTGCATCATAATCTTGGAATGCCCCTGCACTGTGCTCAGTCTTTGGAGCAAGGATGTGTGGACAAGAGGGTTTTATGAACAAGGATACTAACCAATCAGTTTGCAGGTGTGTGAACTAGGTTCACCATATCAAATTGCATCATGGCCCCAAAACACCCCTTCAGGTGTGTGAACAAAGAGGTTTCAGTAGGTGTGAAGGGCAGTAACCTTCCAATCACTCCTAGAGGGAATTGGGGGGGGGGGGGGGGTGCACGCACGTGTGTGCGTGCGTTTACGTGTGTGCGTGCGTTTGCGTGTGATGCGGGTGGATGTGTGTGTGTGATCAGCTTACCAAAGCAAGTTGTGCCCTGACCATGGGAAAACCTTCAACCTACCTATCCTACCTCCTACCCTGCTTATGCCCCATGGGGAAAGAGGAGGACTACAGTTATAGGTTGGCCTCATTCTGAGCAATGCCTGGTCAAGGTACTGGCTGAGTCCGAACCCAAGATGATAAGCTTTGCCATGTAGCCATCAGCCCTGACCCAACCTATTTGGATTTCAGTGACACTGGGTTTGCACATCCTTCGCCATTGTGGAGAAACCACTAGTTATATACTTTGGGTGATTTTTCAAATGTTTGATTAAGAAAGTGTGAAGAAACTACGAATGGAGTATATAGGCTTTCTTTCAATATATGGATGAAGTTCATGTTGGCTTGAATGAAGTGTCCACTGTGGTGGTAAAGTGCAGAGCCAGAACCGATCCTGAATGTATGGTAAAAATTAAGTTATGTTTTCATTTGAATTTATATCCAACCATTGAGAGAGGGGAAGGGGGGAGGGGAGTAGAATTAGATGTAAGGGAGTTCAACAAATTGGGTTTGGACAACATATCTCCCTGTCAAGACTTGGTAGACATAACAGTGTGCTAAGAAATGGTTATCCTTCCAATAAGTGGTGTTTAGTTAGTCAGCTGAAACTGAATTGCAGGTAATAAATGAGCAAAATGTCCATTATGGGAGTCATTATCATTCATAATTTACTTCAGAGGGTCAGCCATGGCATCACTTCCCTCCCCTCATACCACCACACCCAGATATCAGTGTGATGAAAACCTGTATTAGGGAAATCTTTAGCACTAGTTAAGCCTTAACAACTTATTTAACATGTAGTGATAGAATTGGGTCAAATCCCATTTCGTACTGACCAATGAAATGGTACACATTTAAGCATAAGTTGTTACCAACCAGCTCACATCAAGGTGTTAAATGTAGACCTATTTGTCATAATTTGCTGCATACAGTGTCAAGTACTCTAGGGGTAGGTTATGTGATTACAGAAGGGTATTGTTTTCAAAGTGTGTTGTGTGTACATGCATGTCTACGTATGTGTGATTTGAATTTAGATATGACATGTACATGTAGTTAATATTTTTAAATATTGTGTTGTGTGATAATTGTCATGTTGTTTGCATGCATTCATATCACTGTATATATTACCTTTTATGAAATTAGTAATATGTGTTTTTAGTAATTAGTGAGTTGTTGATTGGGAATTTTTTGTAGGATGCACAACCGTGTGATGGGCCAGATGCTGGAGGACCTGAGCAGCGAAGTACAGGTGAAGTTGGGGGTGTCACTGCGACAGAAGTTCTGGACTGGGATCCCCTGTAGCTGCCATTCATCCATGCCTAACACTCACTGGAGTAACCCCTCAGCCTGGGCCTGCCACAGGGAGGAGGCACTGCTCATCTCGTGTTCCCAGAAGCTTGCTACTCTGCAGCTCCAGTCCTGCGACAAGCGCAAGGCATTTCGCTTACGACGTCAAACAAGCCGCATGCCGGTCGAGACGTCGGACTCGTCTGCTGATGAAGCAGACCTCACGGATCGTACACACGTCAAGAAAAAGGTGAAGAAAAAGCCCAGGCTAAAGAAGTCAAAAGCAGTAAGCAATGGTGATGTGACTCGCAGAGAACAGCAGAAAACTGATCAGACTTTTATGCATAATAAACAGGTTAGCAGCATGGGAAGTAGAAAGACAAATCAGAGTGTGAAATCAAGGTTCCGAAAGAGTGGGATTGTAGCAACTGCAGTATCTGTGCTAAAAAATCCAACAGATGAAACTGAATCTGCTACAGAAAATGATGTACACGAAAAGTTTAAGACTGGTAACATTGTGAAGAAGGTCAAAAAGAAGCAAAGAAAAAGTAGTGTATTGAAAAAGCCACAGTCACCAAAGAAGAAGTTAGTGTGTTCATAGACAGATTTTGTACTAAATTTTACAGCTGCACAAAACTAGTTTGCTTAAGACTCAGTCTCCTAACTTAAATACCTGTGCCATGCACAAATAATTTTGACACTGTATACAGTTCATGTCTTTAATTTCTGTAATGCTGTGTAAAATACAAAGCTGGGTGAACAATTAATACCACACAATTTAACAAAAATTCTCAAAAAGTGAAAGTTCCTTCACTTTCAAACAATGTTTAACCTTTTCCTTTAAAAACACAAATAAAACAAAGTAGTGAGAGGTGGTCATAAGGACCGAAAATCAAAACCGTCACTACGTAAAATCACATAAAGTTTTAAAGGGGAACACATTGATTTCTTGTATTGAACCAATCTCAGTTTTTTAATAGTTAATGCTCACATAAAATATGTAACTTCCATTTTCAAAGCACTCAAGATTATTCATTTTCAAATAATATTTAACATTTCCTTAAAAGCACAAATATAACAAAGTAGTGAGGGGCGGTCATAAGGACCCAAATCAAAGCCCTCACTATGTAAAACTACAAAAGATTATAAAAGATAAATAATGAGCATGTTTACTGAACCTAAACTCAGAATTTTGCATGATGAACCATGAGTGTAACTTTCATGAAATAAACCAATCCACAAACAACTGGGGCAGCTGACAAACACGTTAAATATTCGCACATATTAAACACAAAGCATTAAAATGAATGGGAAAATGCTACCATGAAGACCAAACTCCTTGTCAGCATGCCCCAGAACAAACACGCGATGCCACAATTAATAAAACACCTGATCTAAAACCATCAAACAGCCCAACTTCAGTCACATACACTCATGACTCACTGTAATTTGACACCCCAGAGGGAGTGCTCTACATCACAATAACAATGTACACCTTCAGACGTGCAGAAGGGAAATAGACAGCCGGCAATCGTTGCTAATGCAAATGTAGTCACCAGTAACAAAATGTGCATGCATGGGGAGGAGAAAGGAGGGGAACCAAGGAGCAACTGGCACGGAGAGGAAACAGGAGAAGGAAGCCAAGTGTGCATACAAGCTGTCTGCTGAACATCAGTGTATATGGCGCCAAAGAGTATAAAGCGCAAGCTTGCGGTGCAGACCTACGAGTTTAAGTTGTTGGGCACTTATTGTTACATAATTCAGGGAAAATAATGTTTGGATTACAATTTAAATTTTTCAGATTTTACCAACATTTTGAGTCATTTATAAAATAGTGCTATGACAGTTGTTTTTTCCACAAACTGTTGAAATCCTTAACTGACTCACCAAAGGACTAAATAAAGTGTAATAATTTCAGTATTATTATTTCTAGGAGAATTAATTGTTTAGCATAAATAAAGAACACCAGGTTTTTGTCAGCAGTTGCTTTGAGTAAAATACCATATTTTCAAAGAGTAGTTTTTTTTTTCTGCAGTACTCTGATGATTTATGCACCTACTCAATTTTTAGCAGTCACATATGACAGATATTTTTTTATATAGTGTTCTTTGCTGACTTATGTACTATATGTGTCATAATGAAAGTCTCTACTACCTTTCAGATAAAAAAATAATTTTTTAATTCCATATACTGTGAATTAATTACAGTGGACTCTCGATATACTATTTTTCAAGGAACTGTCAAAAAAATTTACATACATCCAGAATTTCAGTAAATGAGGGTTTGACATGTACATCAGTAAAACTTAACTTCTAACATTATTAAACTTCATATTGAGTATAATGTGGGCGGTACATTATCTGTAAGTAATATTTAATAAACACAATAAAAATGGGAATGTTTTAAAAAAGTTTTGCTATATCAGTACTACTGTAAACCATAAATTAAAAATCATTTCACCTCAATTCTTTACACAAAGAATATAACATCACAAAATACAATATAGTATAATTTATTGTTATTAGACATAGAATGCAAGCCAGCCTCAAACTTTAAAATGTTCTGAAAAATAACATATTATGATACCAAATTTTGAGTGGCACACATACCATGCAGAGAGGTTATTGACCAGCTGGTGTGTTCATGGTGGGTGAGACAGAGGAGGGGAAGCTCAATGGGGAGAGGAATGAAACAATCTACCCTGATGCGTGACACATTTACACATTTTTGATGTACACTCTATAAACGACTTTGCCCCCTTTGAGCGCAATATTCAACAATATGGGCAGGTCAGTTACTCCACAACAGTACTGAAGAGGTGGGACATGTGCCTGCAGGACACGCTGGCGCAATGTTGGAAGAGGTTAAAGACATGCAATTCTAGCTTGTACTGTTCACCCAGACTTGCCAAGAAGCTGTCACGCCAACACCCCCCAACAAAGATTGTACTGCCTGACTGAGCCACTGCTCTCTCCAGCGAAGGTCGCGCTAGTTCTAGAGTGTGCCACTGGAGGGCAGCACCCATTCTACCAGCGCCCTGTGGCCAAGATAAGGGATGATAGTGCCACCTTAGTACTTTAGAATTTTCTACCCCTGTGGCAGACACTATCATCCCCGCACCCCTCATCTCCGAGCAGCACCTGTATGAGAGTATAAAAAACCTGGAGTATGACCAGCACTCTTCAGTCTCTGCTCCTCCACAGCCTACATATAGGGCCAGAGGTCTCCATCAGGGTGTGCTACTTGGCTGGTATGTCTGCAGATTCCACCGCCTCCTCTGGGGCCGGAATCTCTACCAGAGTGAAGACATTACCAACCAGAAGCCAACACAGCTGCAGCCACTGCAGGCCCCCTGCTTCTGGGAGAATAGACCATCCAAGAGGCTCCCGAAGACTTTGCTCCATTCTTACCACCCCCTGGTGTGAAACCCAGAACCCTGGTAATGGTCACGAAGAAGTCTCTTCAGGACCTCCCTGCCTCACCGGGGGCCCTCCTCATCCCTTATTGGAAGCCTTCTCAAAGGGTGAAGAACCTCCGCTTAGCATCGCAAACCCCTAGTTGTGTTGTCCCAGTCATCCACAGCTGTCAGCAGTCTACCACACAGCCAAAATACTCCACCATCCAGGCGACCATCAGCTCTCGCCATGCATGGGTAACAGTCTCCAGCCGGCAGCACCACAGAAAATTATCAAACCCCCAGGTAACCGTGTAAACAAGTGTCAGCCGACTCATAGTGCCATGACAGTGGTTCTGGACTTTGTTAAGGTGACTAAGACTTCCACTTCTTCCCTTAGACGTTGTGTGATGCAGGTCACTATAACTTTTAACTGTTTCATTTATTTTCCCCCTTCGGTATGCAGCAAACCCTCCCCTTCCAAAATAGTTGGCACACCAAGGCAAGGACGTCACGCTGGATGCTAGGCAACTAGCTCCTGCCCTGCCAGCCATGTAAGGGGAGGAAACTAGCTCCAAATATCACCAAGGATAGCCGAAGCTTATGGAATCAAAACCACAATCTTGATCGATCTTCACTTGTGGTGACACCATGCCTTTGATCCACCTATCCACGTGAAAGAGAGAGAGATAGAACAACTTGCAAAGCACCAACTGCAAGTAGCTGGCAGGCGGGTAGATGAATCTGCAGGCACTCCCTCCCACCAACCATACCACCGCCATCCAATGGGTTCCTTTCCCAGCATTGGCAGTGCTCCCAAGTCCTAAGTTACAGGGGGCTACTATAATAATATTTCACTTTAAAAAAGTGTGATTTTGAGACAGAGAAGAATAAATAAGGTGATTAAAACGTTTTTTTTTTTGTGGTCTGTGATAATCTATCAAACATAAATACTTGGTTTTTCCCATACACTTACACCTGTTGCGAGTTAAGTTGCACTTCAGCTTGGTGCTTACATATTATTAACAAAAGGTGTTAAATATGCACTTCCTGGATATCAATTTATCCAGAAGAAGCATGTCTATTGAAATAAATGAATAACAATAAGCTACTGAAAATGAACTGTTTTTTCCCTATATGACAACCTTCTCTCTCGAAGACATTTAAGGAGAGAAAGAAAGATGCATGGCTGAGAGAGATAGCAAATACACTATGCTGATTGCTAGGTAACCGCTTCCCCTCACATCATGCGTGTAAGGGGAGGGAGCATTCAGACTCGCCTGCACCTTTGTCCACAGAGTTGCATACACGATCACCTGAACTGGAGATTACCGTGCAGCAGTGATAAATGTATTGCACACCCTGGTATTAGACGTTTACATAAAAAACCAGCTTTAAAATGGTTGTTGCAGGACTTCAACAACGGGACTGAAAGATACTTTGATCAATGATTCATCTGATAAAAGATACAAGTGTGTAACTGTATAATTATTTACATAGGAATTTTGCTGGAACCATGGAAAACTGTGGATATGGTTTATTGGTACATACATTTTCGGTACATCGAGAGTCCACTGTAATCGTTATACCCTGGAGCAGATCCAGAGTGGGACATTACAGGGAACATGACCCCTACAAAAACTCCCACATTTAAATAAAACTTCCTGTGACTGTGTTTAAAATGAAATGAAATAATATATTCATTTAAAATACTGAATTTAATTGCTTTTTAATCTTGTTTCTAAAATTGTGCTGAGCGTGTGTGGGGGACACAAACCAAAAGTCTAGACTAGCTACTAGCACCTGCAAAATGGGGAAGTGCCTCCGATCAAAACAAAATTCTAGTAGATCCACTCCTGGTTATACTACAGCGTATTAATAAATTGCTGTCATACTTATTTGGCATAAGCCACAGGTTATCGTTATTCTAAACAATTTACATGTGCACACTTAATATATGTGAATTTTGAATACAGATAATTACCTTATTTTGGTGTGTATAGGCAGCACCAGAAGTTTTTGATGAAAAATTAGGGATAAATATTATTCTAAGTATAGGCCGCACTGAATTTTTGTATTCCTGTAAATATTTCTGGGCCTCATCGTGCTAGTGTGCTGGCCAACCAGTGCAGTAACAGCAAACTATGGCAATGTCAAACTAATTAGTTTGCCGTTGGGTGTGTCCTTGCCGCACCACTATCATCACATGCACATGCACCCACACACACGCATATACATGCGCATGCACGCCCACACACATACAGAGAGAGAGTGTGTGTGGTAGTGTGTGTGAGAGAGTGTGTGCACGTGCGTGCATGCAAGTGTGTGTGAAACGGGCATCCTAAAAATACAGGTAGACCACACTGCCTTCATAGTGCTTCCCCTCCTTCACATTTCTCCTCCAACTACTACCAGGTAGCTGTGTGGCAACGGCTAAGGTGAAGAGTTGAAAGTTACACAGGGTGTTTGGGGGGAGAGAGGGAGTGACAAAAGGACCTGGTCATGGACACAAGGTGGGGGAGTGGAAGGTAGGGATGCCGAGCTAGAGGGAGAAAGAAAAAAAAATGGAGTGAGCAAGCTGTGGATAAGGAGGGGAGATAAAAAGGAGGACGTGATTTTTTGGGGAGGGATTGTTTTTAAGGCCAATATCTCATAAATAAGCCACACCCCACTTTTTTATGTGTGGCCTATACATGCCAAAATACAGTATCTGTCATGTTCCTAAAATATTATATAACTTATATTAAATATTTTCACACTGCTCGTTGCAGTGATTATAACTATATTTGGTGCATCAATAATTTTAATGTTGTATAGTGAGTCTGAGTCTTAATGTTTTGGAAAGTGTATATTGATCTCATGATATTTAGTAAATATTTGTACCAGAATTGACCTCACGATAGAATTCTTCATAGTGTGTATTTTCATACAGTAGTTGTACTACATGTTTTTGTACCATTTTCACGAGATTGTTTTAGAACAGGCTTTTAGAGGGAAATTTATGATGTTTCCAATACATTCCTCAGTAATAAAATGTAGTGTTTAGTACATCAGTTTGAATGTAAATGTAAGTCAAAATGAAGATTGAATTTCATTTCATGTTATATCTCAGCTCAGTATCTTCAGAAGGTAATTTCTGTAATGTGTTGCTCTACAAGCTTGCATTGCAGATGCTCTTTTGTGATGGTGGCTATAAAAGGACTTGGGTACTGAACTAATTATGAAATAGGAGGAATATGTGTATTAATATTTGGTGTTGCAGAAGCTTTGTCTTCAAGATAAGAGATCGTATTTGTTGTCATTGTGTTGAATTTTTATTAAACAAATACATACAATGAAAATATTCCTCAGTCTAGCTGTGCCTTAAACGTGAAACATTAATCATGGACTTATTTTGTATTTGTAATAATGGTTAAATTATATAACTGTATTATGTTGGTTGAAGCATTTTTTTTTAAATGTAGTGTGTCCAAAGTTTAAAAATATTATCATATAACTTACAGAAACCATAGTAAATTGCTGGAATGAGAAATTGAAAGATTAATAAAGTTGTTTCTTTGTTTCAAGTTGCAGATGGAGGATCATTTATTTTAAATTCTTGTTTGACTGTGAACAGTAGTGTGGGTTCAGTGGTGATAAGAATATGAGCATGCTACTGTGGTAAGTTTGTGAATTTTTTAAATTTTCAAATTACTCCAAAATTACATTGGCAAATAAGTTTAATGTGCAGCATTTCATATGTAGAACTGACAAAATTTTTTTAAGTAAATCCCTCAACACACAGTTTAGGAATCAAATTTTAAATTAAATACATGTAAATACTGTTTTGGCTCAAAAAGATAGAAGTACATAAAACAAAGTTGGCTATTATAGTACACAAGCTTGTTTCCTTGCTGGGTGTACATGCATATTTACGGTAGTTGTCATGTTTGTTAGAACTGTTTACAGGTTATAAAGAATACCAATTTCAAAGATTTTTTAACGGATACTATTGTACGAAATATCTTTCATTAGTAAGTAGGTAAAAAATTTTAGCTTGTAGATTTTCCTTTGTGTCCTTTTGCCTACCTTAAACAGTAAAACCCCTATCTAAAGAGCACGGATCTAGCGAGTGCAGCAAAGTTAAGACAACATTCTTGGGAACCATAAAAAAATTTCAATAATATACATTATATATAAATAATAATAATAGTAGTTAAAAGGCAAGAAGATATCTCAAGTACAGGTTGACGAATGATGGCCTTCTGCTGAAACGAGGTCGCTGCGGTCAATTACAGTTTTGCACATGTCAGTGACTTAGTATTTTTAGACCCGCACATGGCCGATGTAGAGAGTAGGGCACGTGGCCTGTCTACTCAGCACAAAGTCTGGTAGTATTGTCACGGCCCGGCGGATGGGGCGGCTCACTGTCACGGGTTTACCTATCTGGATGGTGGGCTGGGGTGGCTGCTGACCCAGCTGCAGTGACTGCAAGTGGCCACTGCTGCTGGCTCTGGAACATGGTACACTGGTGATGCTGATGGTAACCCAAGATGGACTGTGGCTGTAAGTGGTCTGCTAGCCCACGAACCAGGGGCCTGCTATTCCAAAAACAAGAGCTCATTCCCGTGGAGTTACGCTGCGAAGTGCAGTTAAGACATGGTTGCAACTCTGCTTAGTCTTGGAGTTAGTAGCTACCGTTCTCACTTTCCACCAAGCACCACTCCTCCTAGTGTATGGCATTCTGGAAAGGAACTACTATTGGCCTCGACAAAGTGAAGCTGCAAAGTCCCGAATGGTTTGTAAGACCAAGACAGAAGCAGAACAGGCAAGAGTCAGTCACTCTAAGGCAGGCAAAGAAATTCTTATTCAATGATGGCGAGCTCTTCACCCGAACAAGAAGTGTCAAACACAGATTTGACTGTCGTCGTGGAGCCCTCTTTAAAAACACCCCGGTGTGGCAGATAGTGGCATCTAGTGTCCTCCTGAAAAGGCACTTCCTCAATAACTCCTTCCTGCAACCACTCATTAAACACACTCTCATATGCATCAAAATTGTTCTCGCATATCAGTCTTATTGTTGTGAACTTGCACCTTCTCTTCACAATGTAGAAGAATGATAAAGGGCAAGCTGGCACACTGCAGCCTACAGCAGGACTGGTGGTGGCCATCTTGAATGATGTCGGAGTCGCCATTTTGGTAGTCAGTATGCTGGAGTTCTTTATTTTTTCCTCAGAATTTCCCTTTTTCCCTGAATTGCACATTTCATCCTGAATTTATCACATTCCGGATGATTGCACTGGAAATTGGGTAACTCCATCCAGATTGTGCAATAATTCCTGGTGGACATCTTGTCAGCCAGTTTGCAGGTAGTCATCTTGTCAGTCGGTGTTCCTTCATCCGGCACTGTCAAGCGTGGTGGATACAGAGCATTGGGTTTCCTCAAGTTGCTCGTCAACGACACTTGGGTGTGGTATCCAAAAGGGGCCAGTCTTTCAGAGTCAAACTCATACTCCCTTTGGCATAGTTCAGCACAATGGACGAGTATAGGCTGGTCTGGTTGGCTAACCGCCTTAGGGAGATCTCTCTAGTGTTGGAGGCTCTACCTTATTATACCCCCTGGGGCACAGCACGGGTGGCCATATAAAGTGTGTACAGCTTACGAAAATTCTGGTCTCCTTCACTCTTAAGGACCCCACGTCTACACAGGATTAACACAGTAACTCAATGAAATAAGTTCCCAGAAGTAAGTGCGAAAAATGTATATATTTCAGGAAGTATTACACGGTGGCCCGTACTATACCTCCTAACTATTCCAGAGTTGAACGGAAGTTAACCTATGTGAATCCAGTTGAAGGAGACCTGGTCCTGAACTAGACAAGGTGATCCGACTAGGTAACTATGAAACTGTCCCTGACTAATTTCACCGTTTCCCAGAAGGGACTGTTGACCACCACTACCAGAGGTGGTAGTGGTGAGTGATTGCTGTTGCCAACAGGTAAAGTGAGCGATGGTGCATCCTGAAGGGACCTTTGATGACCGCTACTAGAGAGGTAGTGTTGGTGCTACTGCAGTTACCAGCAAGTAAGGAAAGAGGATTGACGATGTCTTCGGAAGCTGTTGGTGAAGAATCTCCAGATGGTCTGGTAGGAATTGTTGCAGCTGCTGAACAGCTTCTGGTGGGTCATGAGGACCTGGTGACTCCTTCCGGCACAGTTCAGCATGGTGGAAGGAGTAAGATGAGTAGGTTCCTTCTGGCACAGTTCAGCGTAGTGGAAGGAACAAGACATTTTGACTATCTTCAGGCAGCGCATGGACTTATATTCTCCTTGACCATAGGCCCTTTGTGGTGAATTTTTGTGACAAAACACTATTACAGTTTAATTCAACTGTAAATAAACAACTAATGCACACATAATGTGCAATGTGCAATACATGCACAGAGTCCATCATAACACTGGGCAAGGGTAATCTGCCTTATAGCTCACAAGTGGAGTAAGTACCCAAACAATTGCCCATTATAATCAAAAAAGACTTATCTCATTCACTCTAACCTTACGTAAGACTAATAATATCTAAACAAAACACATGAGACATTATGGACACATTTCATACACAATTCGTAAATACAGCTCTGTCTGTAAGCAAAATATTTACAGTACGTTGTGCCATGAAGATGTATGTTCCTGAAAACCAAAACTTTATAGCAAAAACCTTGTAGGAGTAAATGTTTCCCTTAAGAACAATATTAATATCAGTGATTATGTTCATAAGTAACCCAAATAACAAAAGCTACTGCCTGATTTGACCACTTCCATGCACTCCACTTAGGGCATCAATATCATCCGAAGTAACATTGATTAACACTTTCTACAATAACTTTTGGAAATGGCCATAACAAATGCACTATCACCTCACAGAAGCCCATACTTGATTATGAAATTAGTAAAAGGACTTAGGGAAACAACTACTAGGCCACAGTAGCAATTTTACAACAACATTCTGAGGATATGTTAAAAATCACAATAATTTATGGAAAAATTAAGTTATTGACAAAACTGCCACATTAAAAAATGTGTTTGTTAGCTCGCACCGATAAAATATACGGTTGTCCCACTACCTATAATTGGTAGGCCACAATCGTAAAAAAAAAAAATTCTGTGAAAATCTGTTAGAATTGTTTAGGCTGTGCCTGGTGCATGTTTTTTGGTAAGTTAAGCCAGCATGCAACTCGTAACAACTTGATGTGTGTCCGATAGTTAAGGCTGGATCATGGTCGTATGTCTTTGGTTGCACTTAGGTCGGTTGTGTGCGCGGGTTTGATTTAGGCTTAATTACGGCTGGATATAGCAGTCAGAGGTGTACGTAGCGGTGCTGACGGGAAAATAGCTGGGTTGACGGCAGTCGTATGTGGTGTCGATGAACGACCTATAGCGGCACAATCTCATTCAGCTAGCTGTAATCAGGGTTAGACCAGTCAGCTGTCTGGCAGCAAAGCGCGCAACTCTGCTCCTCTCTCCTGGCGCAGTGCCTCACCTTGAACGGCATAGAGTAGTGTAATTACAGAGAACTCGAAATAAGCAACACGAATGTGGGTATCCCTAACTTAGTTTTGCATGGCGACTATTATTAAAGACTTATTAAACACGGTGACATGTGCTCTCCTACCAGGCAGACCGGTGGTTGGAAGTAATCCTACGGAATCCAAGTGTAGGTGACCTGGTCCAAAGCTAAGTGGGGAAGTTACGTGAAAAACTGTTGAAGATTACTTAAATACAAACCTAACTCTATATAGGGGTGGTCTGTAGGAGACAAAGAAAGAATTATGTGTGGAATGTATTAAGTATGGAAAGCTTCTGGTAGCTATTGGCATCGCTGGAGTATCCGGTAGTGGGGCTGCAGAGCTCTAACTGCAATGTCAATATGGTGGCTGCTAAAGACTGTTAAGTCGTTGGCGATGGCCTCTAGAAGGGCTGTTGAAAGGCTTGCAGTAGTGTAGACTCCAGCACCCAGGTGCTTGGAGAAGACTGCAGGAACAACTGGCAAGGGCCGTCGCGGACGGCCTTACGTAGCAAGGCAGCACATTTCGGGGCAGGGGGTGAGGTTCCTCAGGTGCGAGGCCGGAGTGGGGGTAGCACCCTCTGGTCATCTCGGTGGCGCTCATGCATGGCCAGAGGCGGCTGATGACTTGCAGGCTCTCAGCGCGAAGGGGGGGGGACGCGCAGCTGTCTTTCGCAACCCCTCGTATCCACATGTCCGGTCACCCTCCAGGATTGTGGCAGACCGGTACTTCCATGTATGAAATGGCGCAGGGTTTAAATCTCACGAGTGTAAAAGTGTACACTAGGGTTGCAGTGAGATGAGTCGTAATCGTTATGGTAACTGTTATAAGCGACATGTGTAAAACTTAAGGAGATTTGTCTCCAGCACTGCTTTACACCCATGTCAGTGCATAGCTACAAGTATGCTTGATGCTGCATGCACAACAACATTGTTAGCCACTCCCTGATTTAATGAGCACAGATTTTACAAGAGAAGCAATTTTAAGGTCATTCTTGGAAACTGTAAAAAAAAATTTCCAATAAATTTAATGATAAAATGGTGTGAGAAGGGTGGGTGATGGAGGGGAGGGGGTTTCCAGCAGAAATGCAATAAGTCTTTCAAAATCAATTCCAAAATATAACTAGCACTAAAATATAGGTGTTGTAATGTTGGTGCGCATCGTCATAATGCAACTTGATCGGATAGAAGAGGGGAGGGAACACACATTAAGCAGCCTAAGCCTTCTCTCTACATGCTTCTCTATCACCACCATGGAGATCATGAGAAGGACACGAGGATGCCATGCTGGTTAATAGGTAAACATCTCCCACTCGCCATCCACGTAAGTGCAGGAAACGAGGTCTAGCTTAGCTGTTCCTGGAGTTCACTATGGGACAGCTGAAGTTTGTTCCTTTAAAAGGTAGAAGTCTGTTAATAGCTAGTTTACAGCAATGATAACATTAAATTTAAAAAAAAATTGTGATTTTTGAAACATAGGCAAATAAATATAGGTATTAATTAAGACTTTTATTTTTACGACTTTCAATAATTTATGATTTAAAACCTAATCCCCTGAATTTTTCTGTTAGGATCCGATCTAGGATTTGCTATTAGTTATGGGTGCTCTTACTCTGTGCTTATGCATTAATTGGTGACAAAATCTGTTGTGTATGCTGTTGCAGGATATCAGTTTATTCAGAAGACATCTCTCTATTGAAATAAATTAATGTTTCAATGAAAAATCCTCCAATTCTCCTACAAGAAGCCACTGGAAATGAACTTTGCACTCCGTAAAATTTGCCACGTGACATTTAAACATTTTTGGCGACAAAGAGAGGTCAAGAACACACATTTGGGGTATCATTTCATAAGGAAGATGTCCAAATATTGATTTGAATTAATATTTTTTTAAAAAATAATTTTGGTTTTATGCCAGAAATGACTAAATACAGACTTAAAATTCGTGGTAAAACTTCACACTGCTTGATAATTTTGACACGTGCCACTTATATGAGTTATATTAAACACGACTACGACTCATCCTAATGTGTTACATCTACCAGGAACCACAACCATAGATGGCTACAGGATTGTTCCCATGCAGAGACAGTTACAGACATGTGGTATTTCCTGATGTTCCAGACCCAACTTCCTCTCAATACTCATGTAGTATCTGCGTATCCCGAGGAAGGGTCAAACCCAACACGTTATTCACAAGTGCGCACAGGATCGCTCCAGCCTAGCGGGTGATCCTAGCACGTGAAAGAAGCATTGTTTCAAAGCGCCCGCGGAACACGTCAGCCTCCTAGAAGCACCTCATAGACGGAGTATCACCAAGTTTTCCAAAGATGGCAGAGCACTGCCAAGCGCCCGAGGCCATGTAGCCAAATGCAAGGGTAGTTCTCCCACCTCGCTCGCTTCAGGCAGACGTCACAGCGTGACACCACACCTCTCACTCCAGCCCATGCATGGGCTGGCCGAGCGCGCAATAACCTGGTGTGACAATATTACGAACCGTAGTGTAGGACTACAGATCCCCTTCAGGAATCTGTACATCAGCAAATGCACTTCACTTTCGACAGCCACCTATTCTGTGCATCCGTGGGTACAGAAAGGTAGAGCCCCAACCACTAGGTACTCATCCAACAGGAACAGGACAGCCACCTCAGATTGTATCGCTGACCAGAGTGCTAATGGTGCTGGCAGGGGTATTTTGCCTGGGACTGGAGGCCCAACAGTTGCTGGACCACACCCTGACTGTAGTACGAAGATGGACCATACGACCTACCACTCTAGATTTGTGCCCCAAGGTGGAGAACCGTAGGAGCACAAGGTTCGTGCCGTCAACTGCTGTTGGGCTCTAAGACTTAGTAAGGGTACCATCAATTGCTTGCACAGACTGAAAGTAAGTTAGGTGTCAGCCCTGCCTCTGTGCCCTTTGGAGAAAGGCACAGTGTTTGAAGGGAGGGGAAAAAGGAGGAGTTCTTTGCTACTAAGCGAGTGTGCACCAACAACCCATCCACACTTCGTGGAGATACCCCACAGGAACAGGCTCAAACCGCTCGTCACCTGGAGAGACAGTTCTCTTCACACAGCAAACCAGTTTATTTACCCTCGCACACTAGGCTTGGCATTGAGCCCCATCCTACAGTACATGCACTAGTCATTGAACGTGACACTAGGTTGGGTATTGCCAACTCATTTTATGGAAGCAGCGCAGCTTCCAACTGGAGCCAGAGATACCTCATCTCTCCGTATGACACCTCATCAACTAGCACCACCCAGGCAACTGCTGGCTCCAGCCAGCCTACCTCTACACTGAAACCCAGGAGATCATTGAGTGAGTACCCTAGTAAGTCAACCCTGCCTTAACAGGCTAAGGGGTAGTAAGAAATATTGCGATACTGCCTACAGCAGACTTTGTACCAAGCCACCAGCCTACTTAACCAGCGCTAGTCTCCAGTAGAAAGCCAACTAAGTCACAGTAATTGAGTACCCGAGCGCACCTGACCTAGCACTCACCAAAAGTAACATTGAATAGTCTAAGCGACACACGTCAATTTTAACATTGTCAAGGGGGTTAATACATATAGTACTTCTCATGTATTGTTTTAGCCCGAAGATGTCTGCCTATTTAATTAAATCAATATTTTAATTAGAAAACATGTTGGTTTTATGCCAGAGATGAGTGAACATGACCTTTAGATGAAAAAGGTATTTTAACATAATTTTTTTAATTTTGAAGAGGATTTTGCTATAGTAGCAATTTCACTACAGTTGACGCGTGCTCGATTAGACTGACTTAGCACGTTGGTCGAGGATTTTGTCCGCTAGACCAAAAGCGGGGTAGTTTGGTTTAAATAGCTGATGAGAGGCAAGGCATGTTGGTTAGAACTTACTCACTCCTGCTTCTGGGTGCTGTAGTCGGGTAGGCTTCGCCTAGGCACGGCAAATTCGGTCTATGCTGGAGCTGAGCTGTGGTTCCAGGTGTAGGCGACTGGTTCTAAGTAAAAAGGGAAAAGCTGGTTCTAGACGATTACAAATTTGTTAAAAGTTAAACTGCTAAGTAAAAAGGTGTCTAAAGGAGACAAAGTGAAGTGAAATAAGTATGTGATTGTGTTCGCTGGTCGTTGGGTTGATTGGTCATTGACGTACGTAGTAAATAGCTGCTGGGGCGTACTTGAAAGTAACAAGATTCTCCGAAGATTCCGAGCACTGACTTAGTGTTGTGGGAGGTCGCTAGAGAAGAATGCATAAGAATGACTCCTGAGGCCGGCAGCGTCTGGACTTATATAATGGAAGCTTGTAGACTATCGGCGTGGGGTGCAGGGGAGGCGTGATGCCCTCCTGCCCTGGTTGGCATGGGAAAACTGGTCAGCGTTTGTGCTTCGTGCCTTGTCTGTGGCGCTTGGCCTTACCCGAAGTCTGGGCAGCTTGTAGGCTCTCGACGCACTGAAGGGGGGGGGGGGGGAGACCGGCATGCCTGCCGGGTTGCTTATCCTCTAGGTGAAGAGAATATGCTCATAAGTTTCCGTAACCTGTAGAGTAGGCAATGCATCACTCACATCTGTAGTGGTGGAAGAGGTACTCCTGGCAATGAGTCGTAATAGTATTAGATTAGTTGTATAAGCAGCACGCATCACAGTATTCTTGAGAACTGTGGACAGTTGCAAAATCATTTGGGGGGGGGGGGGGGGGGGGGGAGGGATCTAAAACAAAGAAAACGCACATATTTAAGATTGATACAGAAAACACACACATAAACAAGATATGAAAATGTGTTACCATACTGAGTGTGTTGTGTGTGTGCATGCACATGTGTGTATCTGTATGTACAGAGTATTTGCAGCACAAAATTATACAGTATTTTACAAGTGTTCCTGTATGAGTGTATGAGATGCTATTGAGATTTCATCCAACCTTGGGTGTACTGTTGCCAGAGGTGATTGCTTTTCAGTTTAACAAGAAAAAAAAGAGTTTTCTTAGAATTTTGTACCTACTAACTTTAGCAAAAGCAGTGTTTTAAAATTATTATGAAACTGGTTTCGGTCACTTGCAATTTTTAGATAGTATGGATATGTTGGATTTGCCTAATATTTTGGAAACTGCTGTAATTTAACTGGCTTGATTTTTTTTTCAAGTTGGCTCTAAGAATATATTCAGTATCATCAATCCAGCTTTCAGTAATTGAGTAGTTCTACATACCAAAAAATTACTTTGTGTCATTGGTTAATTTCTCCCTAGGAACCTAAACTTTCCGTATAAATAGCTATTCTCATGCAAACTGTATTATGAGAGCATCATACATATTTCATCATATCTTATGCAATCATACATAAAAGTTGGACTGTGGCCATATTAAAAGTGGCATTTTTTAATTACTGACTGACAAAATTTGTACAAAATTTCAGTGTTTCACAATTTCCTTATGATACCAGTCATGAGGTCAGTGGTCAAGTTTTACACGTGGCAGAAGGATGCAAATTGGTCAAAAAGGAGAAATCTGAGCAGTAAGAATTTTTCAGTAACTGTAAATCAGCTTTGGTATGTGACCAGTTTGCCAACACCACCTTCTGCGTGATATATTATCTTTTTTAAATCATAGCTTTCAGTGTTACTGCACTACTTAGTGTATACCAACATAAAGAGCAAATTACAGTTAAAGTGTAAGTAATGTAGAGTTTCAAATATAATATGCACTAAGGCAGTATGAGGAATTGGCTTCCAGCATTTAAGCCTTGAACATGTTAAAAGGATTTTTGATGAGAGTTGTGACAAGTTCACAAGAATGCCTTAATCAGTGTTTCAATAATGTACTTGAAAGTGTTTGGTGGTAGTCACTTCAAAGGATACAGATTACACCAAGAAGGTGTTTGCTAAAAGCATTAAGTTATGGTCATTTCTGACAATTCATGAATATATAAAACTTTGTTTATTTTAAATTCTTTTAATTTGTCATTAATTATTACATTTTTTATTAAGTGTTTTGAGTGCCCCCAAACAGCGACTAGGCCTTCGATAGGAAACACTAGACATTTAGGAATGTATAAGGAATCAGCCAGGACCTGTCCCAGCATTTACCTGGATTATTTTTGAAAAACCCTGGAAAACTGAAACCAGGATAGTCAAACTTGTTTAAGTGTGAGTATGGGCTCATGTAGTAATATAAATGAGTTGCAGTTAATCACATACTTTATTATAATATCATTGTATCAAACTATACTATGTTTACATTTAGTACAGTCGCCATCTTACATCACGCACTGTCCTACCTCTCCAGTGCCACCAACCTTTACACACATTCATCATTCTAAATCAATCACTAACAAGTCCTGCAACAGAACTGGGAATTGAACCCATGTCCTCCTGACCATTAATCCAGTGCTTTAACACTGCCACCTCACTCATTTATGAAAATAGTTAATATCTTGTATAACTAATTATTGTCCCACATAAATACTATTTTCAAGTCTTAAATATTTACGGCAAAAAATCTATATTAACGGCTGTAAACAGCACAGCCTTGCCGGGGGGTCATATCCGTCACACACAACTAGCTATAGCTGGTCCACGGTGAAGCAAGCGCTTGTGATGTCAACCTCACCAGCTTGGAGCGGAGGCTGAGCGTCAGTCATGATTGGGTGAGCTCAAGAGGGACACTTATATAATTATTCTTTCTGTGATAAAAATGTCTACAATTTGATTTATATTCAAAATGAGTTATTTTCTCAGAATTTTGGTTACTTATCTTCAGATGTAACTTAGTACTGAATATTGTCTTGACACTAAAGCACAGTAGATTTAATATGTGTGTCTCAAATTAAAATTGATGCCAGCTTACAGCCAGCGGCGCTAAAGCCCATGACAGCGCTCACCACACACATGACACGTGTACATGCACGTGCACAAGGAGGCTCCAATTAGAACTTTCCCTTTAATGGAATATTATTTGCAGTGTAAAATATGCCTTCATTTTTCAGGGTGTAAAATGTCTTAAAGTGTTTTAAAATGTATGTTTGTCAATATTGCAAATGTTTGGTTATAAATTCAAACAGCACGTTGCGCGGAGATTAAGAACAGTTCTACTCTGGCCAGAATATCGTAATAAAAGACATTCAAAGAAGATGAGAAATTACAAATTAATATGTATAATGTCAATTCACATTTTTATTTCTAAAGTGCCTTTTATTTTTCAATAATAAAATAGTTTATCGGCGCGCATAGCACTTCCGCTTATGTGAACCCTGTAGGTAGCCATGATAGGTCCATGCGACGCTTGCCTCTGGGCAGTCTGTCTAGGAGAACTGGCGAGGTAAGACGCTGTCATGTACGCATTACAACTTTTGAGCACTGATGTAGATTTCCGTAGCACTTTTAGTATTCTGGTTAACCTTTCATTGCGTACATTTTGCCAGACATTCCCCAGCATTATGCTTCCGCTTAAATAATAATTTGTGCCCTTGTCGGAGAGGTCATGCGACCCATGAAACTTGAATCAGACACCATCTGCTACTGCTAAAGGCGTTCCATTGTAATTTCTCTATTATTGTTGTGTGCAATTTTAAGAGCTTTAATTTCATGTATGTATGTAACGGTATTTTTCATGTTTGACCATTTTACGGCCACATCACGTATGACCATGCGATCAGATATTGCCAAGTATGTATCTGCGCTATCAATACATTTTAAGGGCTTATTTGTGTAAAATCATGTGTGCCATAATTTTATTCAGGGTTCTGTGTAATTTTCACATAAATTGATGCAAACATGACGTGGTCACTGTCATGTTTGCTTTTTCCGCCATCGGGCATGCTACAAGCCTGTAAATGCTTTAGTCGTAAAGGGAATAATTTTCCCAACAGAAATAACAATTTGTCTGAATTTAATTTGCCATCTCTACGAAGAAATATTGCAATTTCACCTGCACCACGTGGTCCGCTACGAACTTTATCCAGCGGCATCCACGCCATCTAAACTTGCTTTCATGCATGTGCGTGTTTATTATGACTACTCATCTCATGCCTCATTGTGTCCCATTGATATTTATGTAATTTTGTAATTTGTGTACGGCAATATTATTTCCGCCCTAGCCGGCTATGTGTATAGCCAGTCACCACACTAACCACGTGCTGGAGGGCCAGCCCCGACGAGTCTGCGCTAGTGATGCCAAATAATCACACGTGTTTATGTATCATCTGTTAATTCATCTTGTAATTCTCCGTGTTCTATCATCAGGGAAAAATTGCCAGTCCACCCTAGTGGCTGTCGACTCCCTTCCCTTGCGAAGATTGTGTTTTCAAGCACCACGGTGAAGTCATTCATATAGGCATGCACTAGAGTGATTGCGGGCTGGGGAGCACTCAGAGTTAGCTAGACACAACCGAGTTTCATCATTAAATTGCTTGGCACATTATTTGTACGAATGGTATCAATAAGAGCACGTATCACACTGTTGTACTATTTTATTTGTCGTGACAGTGTCCTAGCTACATGTGTTTTTCAACTGTTAAATGTTTAGTAAAAGTTTAGTACTGCAAAGTGAATCGTAAGTACGCTCGGGTGAGACAGACACACAGAACCCCAAGTCTCAACAGTGCTGTGATTGGGAAGCACTGCTGGTGCCCACATCATCAGTAAGTAATTTGTGTCATCGTTCGTCTCGTGTCTCACCAGATGGCGTCAAAATGTGCCGGTGTTGTTTGTTTCCCTAATAATTTTCAAAAAGTAGGCTGTTTAACAGTTCCCTTTTGTGCCCCTTGTGCTGAGATGCTTTGGTACAAATGCCTAACCTCAGCAGCATGTGTTAAAAATAATGAAATTGTGTTAACGTATGCCTCTCAAATTATTTTCTTAATTTTACAGCTGTATTGTATGACGTCACTTCCTTGAACATGTAGTGCGCAACTACTTACATAAAACTGCTATCATCTGCAAGATATCAAAGGTCACAGATGATCCTGCCTCTGTTGTTGGTAAGTCAGTGATAATAAGAGTCGGCTTGACATGCCATAGTTTGCATTACTTATGAACATAACCACTGATTTTAATATTGTTTTTAAGGGAAACCAGTGGCAATTTGTGCTATAATTTCATGGGTAAGCTACTATGTGCAGGGGGCAGTAGTGGCGTTGATCTCCTCAATAAAGGGGGAGGGGTGTTGGGGGTCCTTCCCCGGGAAAATTTGGATGCCAAGGTGCAAAATGGTGCCATTTAAACATTTTTTGTACCTAAATATAAAATACACCGCTTGTAAAAACATTAATATTTTTTAACATAAAATTTGCCCAAGTGAAAAATATTACAGATACCTTAATCAAACCCGGAACCTTGTCCACTCAAAATCAATATTATTTTAATACCCGTCAACAGTGAGGTATTTACATATGGAGCAATTTTGTTTGTACAGAAGTGTAGACATGAAAAATGATTATTCATTTGTGTAAAGATGGAAAGCAGTCAACTCTATTTTTACCAAATTCTTTAAGAGACAAAAACAAATTTATTTGAACTTCAGAACACTTGTGTTTTTGAACAGCATTGCATAGATTGTTAAGATCACAATATCCAGTTGCAGTCCACATGTTAACATCCATTGAAAACAAACATGGCCAGCAAAACAATTTTGTTTAGGCTGTTACATCCAGCTAACCGCAAGTGTTTCTGATAAAAGTTTTTTTGGAAATTACGTACAAAATTACCTTTCTTGCATGTTGTCGTGATTGTAAGTTCAGGTGTTGGCCTATCCTCTTTTATGATGTCACATCTTTCCTGAAAAGTGAAAGCACTGCTGGAAAAATGCTTCACTCGTAATCCACACACACCACACGTACAACCTATGTTTCTGTTGCACTCATTCTATCTACATGGTTCTCAGTCTCATACAGTAATTTTATAATTTTTATGTAGGTTATATATCGTGCACAAATATGTATAACATTCTCAGCACCAAAACTAAATTAAATAAAAACAATACGATTTGTGTTGCACGAACTTGCCCATGTATCAGTCTAGTTACTGTAAACTATACCACGCCAACTGCCTGCGGCTAGGCCTGCTTCAGCTATGTCCGCTTCAGTTCGGTGAAGAAAGCACTACTATTGTAGCTTCTAACACAGGTTGATGCAGCAATAACCCTCCGCCCCTCTCCGGGTGGTCTTCCTACCCTGCCGTCCCTCCGTCCGCTGGGAAACCATTGTGACCGCCTACCTGCTGAAAGCATTACTTACAGTGCTTCCAAACATCTTGGTTTTGCTGGTCAACGAACAAGTTGTTTTCTTATAATATACAGTTTGTTTCACGAGTAAAATGTGTACTGCAGGAGCGAAAAGTTACCTTAAAGTAAATATAAGTTAGAATTTAATATTTATTTTAAATATAACATTGTCAGGAAACTGTCTGGGCAAGCACTGCTTGCCTTGCTTGCCCTAACGAGATACCACTGACGGAAACATTTACTCCTACAAAGTTTGTGCTATAAAGTTTTGGTTTTCAGGAACATACATCTTCATAGTACAGCCTACTGTTAATATTTTGCACACAAACAGTGCTGTGTTTAAGATTTGTGTTTTAAATGTGTCCCTAAGTTTTTTATGTAGGTATTATTAATCTTACATAGGTTTAGGGTGAATATAATGAGTCTTTTTGATATAATGGGCTTGAATTGTTTGGGTATTTACTCCATATCCAAATAATGAGTCGTGTATCAAATGTGGAAGAATGAACAGAAGGGTAAAGTAGGTACAATGTCCTTGACTTTCAGTGGTTTCTGAACCTAACCACATGATTAATGTTTGTGAATAATGTGGATGCTGAATATTGTCAATAATCTTAACATCATTTTTTTTTCTGCATAATCTCCGCCTTTGCAGATTGCAGATACCTCGTTAGTTTTATGATAATGGCGATATCATTTCATATTCTTTCTGCCATTTAGTTGTATAAACAGTTAATATTTTTCTGCATTAATTGACTTACACAATTAAGTGATAGTGCAATTTGAACTTCTTCAGGGTTGCCAATTCAGGGATTTCCCCCCTAGAATCTGGGGGTTTCCTTGCTGGTTTGGGGGAATGCTTGGGAGGGACTACTTATATTTGAGTAGGCAAGTTTATTTCTGAAGTAGTTGTACATTCACTAAAGTATCTCTTTTTACTCCTCATAATTGCTTAGGAACCATTATGCAGGCAACATAGATGAAAAAATTCTATAATGGAAATAACACTTATAGAAATTGAATGGAATAATTATGTAGAATGGTAGAATACATTTGCTACTGTAGCACTATAGACAGAAGTTCTTCATTATAGAAATGCTTCCATTTTAGCGTCTTGCAGAGTTGGCAATTCAGTCAGATGAATTTGGCGAAAAATCATATAAGAAACAGAATGTAAAATGGCATGCAAAATGCCATATCATGGGTTTATGCTGAGCTTACACACAGAATTGTTGCAAAGAGTACACATTCCCACTAGATGTACTGATGAAAGTTGGAACAATATGACACTCAAACTTCATAGGAAAATTCTTCAGAAGCAGTGTTTGGTGCAGAAAAAAGCATTGAATGCCGTACTTATACCAGCTATTGAATGCACAGGATCCACACAATATACAATCTCAACCTGATGACCTGGGGCTCATGGCTTTGAAGTCCTGAATAACATTTAGGGTCACTTTTGTGTTGCATGTGCTAAAAAAAAATATTTTTTTTTGGAAATGAAATAGGCATACATTATATAGATAACTAGCATATATTAATTTTTCTACATATAACTTCTTTTTTTTTTTGGCTTATCTGAGGCAATTTCAAGTAGGGTGCAAATTAAACTTTTTACTTGAGGAGGTGGAGGAGTATCTTTCATTGAATTCTATAGACTTTTAGAGATTCAGATTTCCCAGCAAAGAGTCCGATATCTGGAGCTGATAGCTGATATGTTATGAAAAAATTGCAGTGTTAAGCCTATGTATATCCAAGAAGTATCTGATGTGACATTAAGTTGATACAGCAAGGGTAAAACAAAATTTTGTGCTACATCAAAAAACTTACGTTTTGGCAGTCGGTATATTGTATATCATATTTGCCTATGGCCTCATGATTTTTCCAGCCAGTACTTTTCATGTTAAAAAAAATCAAACTTTGTTGTTATAATTTATATATGGAAACAATTTGTCTCGTCAGTCATCAAGCAATATTGGAGTAGGGGAAGGTTAATCACTGGCAGGGAAAAAAAAACTTAATAATGGTGAATTCCTTAGCATTCCCAACACTGATTCATGCACTGATTTCAAGTATCATTATGGAGCCTTGTCCAAGAGTTGCCAACATTAGCCGTAATTTTCTGGTTCCAAGATAAAGAATTTTATTGAACAGCTTAACTTTTATATGTTAACATGGCTTGTAAAAAGTCTTCATTGTAAGGTAAGCAATAGAATTTTTATAGTTATGGTTCAGTTTGAAAATAAAATTTGTAAAGGTATGGCTGAAGAAGATAGATAGGTAACTGCATGGGCTCAAACCTCATGCTAAAATTGCAGTATGAAATAACCACACAAATTGGTACGTACATGTATTTGCTACTGACTACCCCTACGGAATTAAACACAGCTTTGAATAAAATATATTTGCAGTAAATGCATAAAGCCAATTTTAATACTCAAAAATTTCAAGCAGTTAGAAATAAACTTTAGTAGAAGTATTATTGGAAGTAAACAGTGTGTTCATTTTGTACTGTTTAAATTCAACTTAGGAAAAATTAATCTGATATGGGAAAATATTTACCGTTAAAAAAATACGCAGAGCAGTATTCAATTTCTTCAATTAAATTTTAATTCTAAGTAGTACAGATTTTTCAGTTCTGCATAAAATATTTACCATTCATGTTATAAAAAAATTATGATTGGTTAGTGTTCACTTTGACTACATAAATGACAGTAAATATAAACAATAAAATATTGCTTTACTGGAAATTCTTGCTTTTTTGAGGCAAGTTACATTTAAAATGTTAGAAGGGATAGCTTATTAAAGTTTTTATGCAACAAAAACTTAAGTTCCACTTCCACGCAATCACAGTACAGTTGTGTTCGTACAAGTTTTATGGAAGATGAAAACTCCCAATGTGAACTTAGATTTTTGATTGTGTAATTGTTTATTTGGTAGTACTTCATGGTTTAAGAATAAATTGTAAAAAATTTTGCTAGAATGTTTTAAAAAAATTTGTTAAGGTGCCAGAAATTGAAAGCATATATTGGGCAAGTATTTAATATACTTTGCTTATATTTTACATAGTTACTTAAATATGTTCATAATTTTAATGAGTTATCAATAAATTATTAAAAGTGGCTTTAAACAGGTGTCTGTGCCTTGCAACATTTTAAAAATATATATTTGAATGTAAATTCCAATAAAAACATTACAAATGAGCTGAAAAAGCAGGAATTTGCCAGATTTCTTCAGTAAAAAGTCCTGGTACTGTGTATAAATAAATATTACTAAATAAAAAACCAAGGTTATGCAGGTTGGAATACCTGATTTTAATGTTAATTAGGTGTATAACTTTAACTCATTGATTACTAATTCACTGATTATTAATTTAATTAAGAATGATTACTTTATTGATAGCTATTGGCACTTGTGTGTGCAATCTTACTAAAATATCAGAAAATCAAAAAACTAGTTCAGTAAAAATTATTAAACAGCAATTTTAGCTAAAATATTTCAATGCTTACATCATCAATAAAGTTCAAAGAAAATATCAAAATATTGAAAAGTAAATTTTGTGTACAGTTTTACATAAAGGTTTAGGTTTTATAACAAACTATGACCACATTCGTTTTATTAACAAAATATATACCATTCTCATTAACATCAGTTCCACTACACACATACCTTGTGTGCATGCAAATTAGAGAACAGACTTAAAACATGTGCTTCAAAGTTATTTGTATGCAGTCATCCAAAATAATCAATTAAGAATTTATGTTTAAAATGATAAACAATGACACATTTAAGGCAGTGAACTCACGCTATGTAATAATTATGTTGGTTTAACTTTTATATATGCATATATATAGTGTGTGTGTGTGCACATGTGTGTGTATGTGCACTGTGTGTGCGCATGTGCATGGTGTGTGTGTTCAACACTTACTCATTTGGAAAATGTTAGTTATCATTCATGATAACCCTGAACAATTCTCAGATGGCAAAATTATAGTGCTTTTAACTTGAGCTGGTCGCCAGTGAATTTCCATACTGATAAGATACAACATCCATTTAGGTCTGGGAGTTGCTTTGAACATTATGTAAGAAAAGTAAATATAGCAGGATAAACAAATGTATGGCCAGAGAAACAGAAAGGTTCAAAGTCTTTGTGTAATCTGAAATAAACCACATTAGACTGAATAGTTATGTTAATTGCAGAAGTTAAAGGATTTAAATTTTCTAACACCTTAATTATAATATGGGGATTTTTTCATGTTTGGAGTCTATGCCATATACAAGCATTATCATTAAGAAAGAGGTATAAGTAATATACAAAATTTAAGGATAAAAAATAGTTTTTAAACTGGACAGCATACAATTTTTTCTTTAAAGAGCCACAATGGCTCATAGAAAGATATGAATTCACATACTGTTTAAGGAGTTGGGAGATTATCTGGTTGTTTGATGCTCCACTGAATAGGCAACAATCTCCTTTCAGAACGAAAATGTACAAGATTTGAAATAAAACTAGCAAACATACGAGAAGAAGGTTTTTATATTGTGTTTTAGCATGATTTTTTATAAAGTAAATTATACATGCAGTTATTTTAGTTTATCAGAAAGACCATAAAATTGTATGTTAGAAACATTTGAAAACAATGTGGTCTAACTTCTCTTTTAACCTTATACTGTATGCAAGCAGCATGTTCAGCTTGACCATAGTCCTGATGCATGATGTAATTTGCGCTAGAGGAAGCATACTACAGAATCGCGACTTCGCCCCATCTGAATATGGCAAGCCACATGGGCAAAACTACCCACAGTACTGAAAGCAGGACACTGGGAACTCCAAGATGTTGACAGTGACTCAACACATCTCTTACACCGTGCTCCTAGCTTGTAGTGTCCACTTGAATAATTAGCAATGGTATTACATAGAAGACGTAGTACAGATATTAGATGAGCGTAATTCCAAGGCAGACAACAAGGTGGCATATTTACAGAGGTAACTTTTGAATAGACTGTGGAATGTAGGTACTCAGTACTGGGACCCTTAGTAAACAGCTTAAGGCAATATGCAGCCTTGGCTTATGACTACTGTATATTCGTTAAGTCACAGAAATCTTAAATAGATGTTACCCTCACCAAGCCGCATATTAAAAAATTCACCGGTGCATTCACTGATGTTCACCGGACAATCAAAAATTAATTGTTTGATTGAGTCTGGTTGAACTAGTTTATCGATCGGTTCCACCGGCCTGAAAATCTTGTGGATCTGGTGGATATGCACCGAAACATCAACAATTGTATTTGTGAAAGCTTTCTTTGAGAAATATACACCCACAACTCATAATTTTCAAGCATTTCAAACTATACCAAAATAATTCAGATGTTGAGTTTTACAAATGGGCTATGAAAACTTTAAAATTTGATTAATATGGTATTAATATGTGTGTGAAAGTAGATGAAAACATTGCTAAAAATCAACCTGACGTTCGAAAAATGCCTTAACCGGTGTATACTGATGTATCAACCACTGGTGGATTCATCAATGAATTTTCGAAAACGAGGAAGGTGACTGGCCTTTAAAGGGGGACAGATTTTACGGTCACCCTTTTCCTACCTTTGAAATCAAAGTACTGATCCTATGTCCCTTTTATTACTGCTACATTAGATGTGGTGGACTCTGCTCCTTATTGGTCTTTGATATTGGTTTCTTGGTGGCTGAAACTTAATTTGCCAGTGCTACTGCAAATGTTTTCATTTCTCATTTTTTTCTAAACCACCGTGGTGTAGTGGCCAAACCATTTACCTTCCACAATGATGAACTAGTTTCAGTTCCCAGTTGGTTTACCCCACATTTTTGCATGTTGGAAACATAGCCGTGAATTTTGTAGGCTACTCACCTGGAATTAGTGTGCAATAGTAGCAATAGTTTTAGTAATTTACGAATGCTATTATTTTAACATCATTGAAATGTGACACAAATCATTAAGAAAACACTGCAGATATAGTAAGTAGTTGTGTCTACTCTTGTTTACTGCACTAGAGGGGGATATGTCTTATTTTTAAATACAGTGAAACCCTGTTAAGACGTTTCAGAAAAATACTGAAAAATGCGTGCTTATTAAGCACGAAAACATCTTAAAATGATACAATTATGTATTTGTAATAGACAAAGTGCAAACTTTTTAAAGCTTACTAAGCAGGGAAACTTTTTCACAGAAAACTTCTTAAGAATGTTTTACTACTTATAATGTCAACTATTCCAGTCTTCCCCCCATCCCCCCTTAAAACTTGGTTTTTTGTACTGTGATTTCACAAAAAGCAAATTTACTTTTTTTTTTTTAATTTATTTATTTATAAAAAGTTGGGTACCTATTAATTATACTTTGCTTCATCCTCCTCTAACATGTTTACAACTCCAGGAGCAAGTCAGCCTACTACACACACATTTTATTTCTGTTTCTGTAAAACACAAATCCTTATCATTCTTTCACTACCTTATGGCCTGTGTAACCTAGTTTCACAGCTGCTTGCAGGATACAGCCTATTTCTTGCTTTATTTCTTTCTTATGTTGAACATCATAGATGATGAAATTTTACAGCAAATGAAAACTGTTGAAACCATAACCATACTGTGCAGAACTGTTGCTTTAGGAATTTACACAAATTATGGTTGCATACATTTTGCACAGTCAGATTTTTCATGGCATTATACTGTAGGCCTATATAAAAAGTACTTTTTAATATAACTTTTGATTGCTGATAGCATAGAGTAAATGTAAGGTACAAAATATTTCTTCACATTTTGTGCAGGTACATATTTTCTTGTTTGTGAAGTATAATGCTAGCAGCTATTTGATAACATTATATTTTTAAAATGTCTCTTCAATATAATATTTTAACAATGTATGATAAAATATTTGACTACACATGAACACACCACTGTGAGGCAGAGAGTTTTTTTGCATGGTGGTCTGTACATAAATGTTTGTCAGTAAAACTACGCGTACTGAGATATTTTATCACTTTTTAAAAATGATAGTTCACCACGCGTACTTGAGCAATGTGACGACCACCGAGACCTTGACCTTTGGAGGATGCTATATACTGCCCAGAATGAAGTCAGATATTCATTTGGTGATTGTCCTCAGGAGCAGAAACAACTAAGATGCCAAAGTAAGTGGACCAAGCACTCTAACAAACTTTACAGTTAGATATTTAACAGCTCTATTATATTCTCACTTTTAGACATAAAACTTAGTTTGTAGACTACCAAAATTCAAAGGAGAAGTACACAAAAATTGAAACGCTCAGAGTTACAGCAAGCAAAATCAAAATGCTTACTATTTCATAGTCTTTCGTAATCTTATTTAAGTGTGTGTGGTGTGTGTGTGCGTGTGCATGCACGTGCGTGCGTGAGTGTGTGTTAAATCATAATTCCTAGATATTTATATATGCGGAATGTACATCATTTTCAAAGTACATATGACCTACAACATTGTTTTCTTTACACACACAATATTAATTTTATGTAATTATACAAGTGTTATGGAATTATTTAATGCAAAGTTAAAAAGCACCATACGAACTTTATACAGATATGTTTAATCATAGAGTAATATAATATGAAAGTATGTGAAATTTTGCAAAATGTGTTATGTAATATATGTACAGCATGCAATTTAATGCATAATACTTTGA
This sequence comes from Dryococelus australis, assembly GCA_029891345.1. NCBI lineage: Eukaryota > Metazoa > Arthropoda > Insecta > Phasmatodea > Phasmatidae > Dryococelus > Dryococelus australis. The sequence continues at coordinate 290,572,282 of CM056993.1, read as the reverse complement.
GAAGAACTCCATGCAGCACCTTAAATGTACAAGGTTAATAAAATAATCTAAAGTTTTTTGGGGAAGTGAGGTGGAGTGAGTGTTTAAATGTACATTCAGGCACCAACTACCAAACATAGTCAATATTTTATTCATCTCTCAACATGTAGACATTACTAATACCATCTCCCCCGAATTACTTGTCATAGTTACAATTTTGCTGTTTTTGTAGTACACAAATGAAATGAACAAAACCATTTATAATAATGTAATTGTGGGATCTGAAAACATTTTCTTAATTCACTTCAAGATTAAAGCCTACTTAACAAAAGTAACAAAAGTTATTTTGCAAAAATTCAAGGACAGCCACAAATAGAAAGTATGGAAGAAAAATTTCCTCCTAATTTCCAACAATATTTAAAGGCACTAAAATCTTTAATTTTTTTTTATTACATGCATATCTCAAAGTACCTCGAAACAATATGTATCAATGTAATTTATTTAATTTTTTAAAGGTGAGGTAGTATTAGTAACTGTAACACAAAACAGTAAAACTGATAGGGGTAGTGTGATATGTAATAATCCAAAAACTAATAAGCCAAATTCTTTAAATTGCTGGAAAACTGTAATGTCTGTGTTGAAAACTATTTAAGAGATATATAAAATGCATATTTAATATTTTGGTAACTAACACCCTTAAACAAATTATCATAAACTCTTGGGTGACTTATTTTAAAGTGTTTTAATTTACAGAAATTTTGATTTTGTAATTATATCACATACTTACTACAAACAGAAAATTATTTTAAAAGCTTCTGCTGGCTTTGTTCACTAACAGAAGTGGGGCAAAGGAAAGCAAAAGAGTAAATGTATATTGAACCCACCAAATTTCGAAACAGTCACATTTTTTGTGCATCTAACAATCTCATAAATTATGAAGTTCTTCTTAAATGACCAATTCTCTTTTTTATTTAGTTGTGACTATCACTTTAATGAATATGACGTTTTTAACCAATAAGTATAACCAGAATTTGGCTGTAATGCTGCTAAAAATAGAGTATGAAAGTATCATAAAGTTGTGCAAATATAACTTATTGTTTCATTAAATGAAAACAAAAATATGTAATTGAATTTCATGAAACTGAAACACACATGAAAATAACTAAACAAGAACTCAATTTTACTAAACATTTACCAAAAACCCTAACATTTTATCAAGTTTTTCACTGCCATTATATATTGTTAAACATATGATGGCACATAATCAAATAAATCCAATTTAAATATGAAATTTGACTTGCATAATACCATCAGTGGTCATACAGTATAACAATACTTGTAAATTATTTTTTTCAAGTACGCATGAAAAATAGGTGACTTGAATGGATTGCATAAGGACAAAATAAATTCTGCAATATCATTGAAGAACTTAAATATTTTCTGCCTACATTTTAAGTTTTAATTTATGTAGTAATCTTAATGGAAAAACACGTAAGAATTTTCGTTACTTAACTGAATGAAAAGCATTCACTGAACTTGAAAATGTTAGTTTCATTTAGATTTTCAACAACCAGTTTTCTTACAAAAACAGAAAATGAAAGTAATTTTTTTTGTTTTGTTTTTAGTACATTGAATATTCACACAAAACTAGATGTATTTGACATAATGAGTTAAAAATTACGGTTTAAAATATTTGCCTTCTTAAGCAGACAAACCCACATATATGCTGTCATATGGACATCTTTCAGGCTCTAATGGGACCATTATTAAATGTCTTTCGCATTACCTGCTAAGTGATGGAAGGCCAACAGATCATCTTACACATATTATGTTGAATAGTTATGTAAGGCCATACCTGACATATGACAGACACACAACTTCTCAAGTGGTACTGAAGAACATCTAGAATGTTACAAATATGTAAGAACCCAATTGGTCAATTTATTTGCAACCATTAAGTATATAATGAATTCAATAAGTTTAGCCATGACCATAGAATTTATAGCAATTACAATAATGATGAACAGACATATAAATTTGTTGATTCGTGTGCTAAAAATCATTCACACCTATGAATTCATCAGTATTATAAAAAGTTTTTTTCTTAAAGTACTAGGAAACCATGCCAGAAAACTATTACCAGTATGCTTCTTTTTTTAAAATAAAATTAGGGAGTTTGTAATATTAAGTGATAGTAGTAATGAATCTTAGCTGTTATAGTTAACCTAGCAAAAGAAGTACCAGTATCAATGTTTAAATATTCAGTGATATCCTCCAGATTCTCCACACACAGAAAAGGGTTGAAATTTACTGCAGAAAGGAGCATTTTCTAGGCAACTGATCCTTGAAACTCCCATGTTAACTGTTAATTTAATTAACTGCCTCAGGTTCACTCCACATTGCTAGTTATAGTGAAACTAATTTTTAGCTTAGCCTATAGGAACTGTAAGACAAGTATAAGATCTGCATAACTGGTGTTGTTAGGAAAATTCACCACAACTGACATTCCACATTATGTTTACATGACACCACACCTGAAAAAATCAAATCTACACATGCAAATGATTATTAAGATTGTAGCACTTAATTTTCCTAGTTTTAAGCACTTTTGTACTTCTCTTTAAATCAAAAAGAAACTTGTTTGTTGTAATTAATATTTTTAACAGGTTCTTGACGAAAGAGCAAGTTCAGTCCTACAGGGATAATGGATTCATAAAGCTGGAAAATGTGTTTTCCAAAAAAGAGTTTGACAAATTTTCCGACGAGTACGATGACCTGTTCAAAAGCAAGCATAGTGATGGTATAGAAGCTGCATGGCAAGGAAATGACATGAAGGAGCTAGCAAACAACAAATCTGTAACGGTAAGAGCATTTGTTTCACAAAACAAACTTAACAGACTAGAAATCATAGCAAAGTTTTGTTATAGTCTTGAAACACCACCTACCATTTTTTTTTAAAAAGAAGGGGTGGAAGAAAAACCATAGATGGTAATGAGGATACACATTTTTTAATAGTAATTTATGGCAAACGTCTTATATTGTCATTAGTTACTGCATTTTGTTTAGAACAATACAAAATTGACTTGATTTTAAAAATTCATTCAAAATAATTTTAATGAATTAAGTTTTATTTTCTCTACAATAAGCTATCAACTAAACCTTGTTTCTCTAGACGAAGAGTACAGATGCTTCTTAAGGGGGGAGAGTTCAAGACCATTTGGGTTTTATGTATTTTTTGCCATTACTTAAGTTTGAGATTAATTTTTTAAAATTTAACTTTTAGGACATAGATATTTTAGAGCCTTCTGGCTTCTTGTACTATCCTTTGTAGTAATTCACAGAAGATAATCAACTATTAATTTCCTTTTAGGTAAAGAAATTAAAATACCTTTTAATATTACAGTTTTTTAATCACCTGAGCCTTGTCAAAGAAGAAATTTCAATAATGAATGCTGATTACATTTTGTGGATAAAAAAATTTGGAACATCACAATTATTTCTACATCTTCCCCTTAAGAGGACAAAAAGTTGAAGAGTTTTCTTGAACATGAATATATAGAAGTTGGTAGTTGGTCAAGGAAAATAAGACAACCAGTCACATTAAAATATATTTACTCTCACTACATGACTGAAAACATAACCAACATGGCGCTGCAGTAAATAAAAACTGAAGCCAGAAGTGGCAGAAAAAAAGCTTTGCTACACCACACCACAGTAGTCAAAACAGTACCTGACAAAACATGAAATTTAAAAATTTTCCTGCCTCACTAACACAAATTAGTTTTGTTTGTTGAAACCAACAGAATACAGCGCTGGAGGTACACAACATTTTGGTGCTGTTATTGAAAAGCACAACCCCTCATACTCAACAGCCAGCCTCCTGTGCCCAGACTACAGTTCTTTAGCTATGGCTAGCTGGTCTTCAGTCCTGTTGAAATCACTTATTAAAAAACTTTATTAAAGCTGGATAGATTTTGGAGCTGAACTTCCATAAGCAGCATGAAAGAGATCACTTTTATGTAAAAACTTTTGAAAGACTGTAGTTAATTGCAATCTTGTTATACAATGGTGCAAATGAGATTCTACACGTGGTTTTGCCACACGACTGCACATCTCATTTATAGATGGTTGCTAGCCTTTAGAACTGTACAAAAGCTTGCCCAAATGAACTTACTTTAGACATAACTTTTTAGAAAGAACTTATTTTGATGTTTCTGCATTACTTTCACAAAATTATTTTGCGATAAAAAGCCAACCAAAGTGGGTTACAGAGTGATGATTTTCAAATGCTTTTATAGCACCTTCAATATCTCCTATGTCTGCTCTTTGCGACTGCTTTTGTCATTTTTGAAGAGCCTTCTTGCATCCTACTGGAAATCTGGAAACATACTTACACACTCCCTAAACACCTTAGAATACAAACTGGTAAATTTTTTCAAAACAAAATGCAATTGTACTATTCCCAATCAAAAGGAAACTTCAAAACTCACCCATCTGAGGCTTATAAGATATTTCAGACATGAATCAAAAGTATCGAGATGTATGTTATGAAAGCCATTAATCTTTGAAAGTGGCCTGTGTCCTGATTCACACCTAACAACCTGTATTTACACCAGTATTGACTAATTTAGAAAGGAGGTTGTGCAGATCATTCAGTTAGCTTGCTGGTCATTCATCAAAGAGATCTGGGCTCAATTCCCAGCTAATCTAAGTCCAGATTTTTTGCATGTGATAAATGTTGAGATGTGGCATACAGTGCCTATGGCTGGTGGATTTTCTTTGAGTACATATTACCATTTCCCCATCACTTCATGTCACCCATGCTTCAGACCTGCCAGGGACAACTCTGTTAAACATAGAGGAGCTAGCTTTGCTTGACAAAGCAGGTAAAATATTTACACAGTGTTATTTGTGCAGTTAATGGCACCACTCCCTTTAGGGTGTATGTTTCATATTTCTGTTATCGTTTGTTCACTAGCTTCTTAGGCACGAAGATGAGCCCAATTTTACAGCAACTAATTTTTCTATGATGACAAATGGCATTCCAGGTCATCTTTACATTACAGAGTCTGTTACGAGGCCAAATTATAACTTCATTTTAAGTAATATTATAGCATTTTTCAAGGTTGTCATAATTTGGCCAAGTATTATCATGAGATCTAGTAGTCAACTGAGTGATTTAGATAGGTAGGTATGATTTAACATCTTGTCAACAGCAGGATCAGTAAAGCCAGAACCAGTGAGAGGTAATCTGCCATTAACTGTACTAAGGAACCCTCCTGGCATTCTCATGAAGTGATTTGAGAAAACCATGTAAAACTGAGCTCAGAATTGCCACACTGGGAATTAAACTCAGATCCCCCTGAATGAAAACTCAGCATATGTTACCTCACTCTTTGATGGACTGAGTTAAATTATAATAAGTTGTATAACCATTTTGATTTGTTTTCTATGTCCTTACATATATCAGTGTAATAAACATTGAATAAACCCAAAGAGGGATATAAATGTAAATTATCTTTTCCAGTTTTGTTCTTTTGCTTGTATCTACCATTTTTATAAATTGTTCACTATCTTGGCTTCAGTTTGAATGGAAATCCACATGAAGATTTTAGTTTTTTTGTTGAGTGAACAATTAAGTTACACATCCAGGGCAAGAGGCCTGACCGAGTGTTGCTCATGCCATTTTATATTGTAGTTACTGGTGATGCTAACCAGCAAAGTTTAGGTACAATCCCAAAAATGAATGATGTAACAGTTACTTTCAATGATCGTCATCATCGTCATCATCGTCGTCATTATTATTATAGCATTTCAGCAGCTAGAATGTTGTGAGTGATAGTCAAAAAACTGGAATACAAAACCATTTCATCAGTTGACACTTAAGCATTTATTTCATCCTGGGGTGTTCAGATGCTTTTCCCTTAATTTTTGTACAACTGCAGCTCACTTACAGTTGGTATGTTTACGTAATATTCATATTTACCACTGCTGAATGGTACATCATAGATCAATTCACAAGCTCGTGAACAAGTTTGGCATAATGATTCAACTTTAGCAGCAAGAAGATTTATTTCTGCATGTGTTAATTCAGTTCTGTGATGTTAACTGTGGTATATCATAATCAACACTAAATGAAAATATTTGCTGGATATTGATCAATTTAAGTCAAAATAATTATCACTTCTACCATAGTGAATTCATATTATGTATGAAAGATTTTTGCTAATGGAAATACAGTCATCCAGTTAGAGTTAGCACTGAACTAGGCTACTTATTTTTAGGTGAGGTTGAGGTCACATAGGTGCACTTAAACTATATATTTCTAGGTTCAAATCGCAGGTAAGCCATGGCTGTGTGTGCCATTTATAAATGTTAAATGCTACTCCTTCCCCTTGGCATTCAGCAAAGATGTTAAAAAGAAATAATTATAAAATTGTTTGTTTTTATATGTTTTTCCACGTTTCTGATAGATTATTTAATATATACTTCCAGGTGCTATCCATTCACAACCTTCAGTTTCACTCTGCAAGTTTTACGAGGGTAATAATGAATGACAAGTTGTTGGATGCTCTTGAGGACATAATGGACACACCAAACGTTCTTCTGCATCACACCAAGGCACACCTGAAGCCCCCTGAAACGGGAGCTCCCTACCTTATGCATCAGGTAACAGAAAATAAACACTTTAAATTATGTGGTTGTACAAGTACACCTTCCTTCTGGAAGTAAATTGCCACTTCAAGTACTATAAAGACATCTCACAAAAATCTTTTGTTATTCACAAAAAAAAAAAAAGTTGATTTTTCTCTTTTTACTTTAATTTATCCTTTAACACTTTTACAATTTGGTTATTTATGATTTAAATTAATTACAACCTACTGTCTCAGTTATTGGCTTAGTAGGAGTTCAAGGAAGCCAGTCATTAGAAATTAATAATACAAAAAGGAAGAGGGGAAAAAGAAAGTGAGAGTGAGAGTGAGAGAGTGTGTGTGTGTGTATGTATGTATGTATGGGTGGGGGAGGGGGAGGAAGGAAGCAAGCTAATATTACTACTCCAGAAACATTTTGGTAGCTATAAGGACTTTGAATACCAGCCTGCAAGTTAATTAAAAGTTCCCATACATAAAATACTGCATATACTGAACAGAACTGTGGAATCCTTTCCTTTATTTTTCACTTTGTTATACATTTACCATGACAATAACATCTCACTGCTCACAGGAGCGGGCTGCCAAATGCACTGTCCTTTTGCCCTTCGTGCCTTGCTCGCAGGCATACTAACACATTTAACCTAAATAAACCACATTCCTCTCCCACTTAAAAATATAACAACTGATGGGAAAGTATAGAGAAATGGTTTACAATCATTTACCAAGGTTACTCCAAATTTTATCCCCTAAAGTATATACATTACACATCAGTCACTCGCTTGGGTACTCTAATCTGTTTAGGGTAACGTGGAATAAAGCCATATGACTGAGCACTTGGCTTCACACTGTCATTCGGGAACCCTTTGAAATCAGCACTAGGAGAGTCACTGTTGCGACCTTTCTTGTCTGTGCTTGTTACGTTTACAATGCCTAAGTCACTGTCACTGTACCCCTTAACCTTACCAGACATGTGTTTCGTGTGATGGTGTACTTAGTTTCTTCCACAATTTACACTGCTATTTTGTTCCCTAGGCTTCTTAGGAGACAGTACCTGTGGTTGTACAGAGGGCCACATCTGGTCAACATGACGATGGGCTACGCCACTTGCCCCTTTTACCTTGTACGTTAGAGGCCCTAACTTTTCTATGATAACGTCCTTTTCCCACTCTCCCCCTTGCTGGGAGTAAACCCTGTACTGCACCTGGTTACCCACAATGAACGATGCAGTATGGTGTAATGACTGCGAAAATGCAGTTGCAAACTGGCATGTCTCCATGTTGTACTGGATTGACACTCCAGCCAATATAAAATATACTAAAAGGACAGGCAACTCCGCCTGAGCTATAAGAGCTTTTAAGTGACTAGGGGCGTGCAGAATATAAAAGATGGGAATCTCCTTAAACATCTTTATATAGAACTTGTAACTTACAAGTGAACAACACATTACAAATATAATCTTATATTTAAACGGGAGAACAATTATGTTTTACTATTAATTACTGTGCAAGCCACTATGTCGGATATCTAACGAAAGCCCTTTGACGTATCGGCAGTGGCGGTTCCGGCACACCCCTCTCGTGGCCCTACTTAAACGGTCGGCCGCTGGCTGATGCTCTGACTGCGACTCGTGTCTGGTTGGCATCTGGCCCCGCAACGAGCCTCGCGCTGGCCTACATTGACACTTTGTTTAGTGTCTCGTCATAATGTTTATTCTCTACCACTTGTCACAATCCCTGGCATCCTGCTTCCCCACTTTGTGTGATGCTGGGTTCACACGCGAGCGTTAATTAAGAGCTCGCTTAGACCGCTATAATGTGTTGGGATACAGACGGCATGAGTAAAGATAACATGATGCGAATTGTATTACCAAACAATAAATCACTGTGAGTTTTCCCAGTGACTGAATGAGGTATTATACGACAGGTCATGAGAAACCTGGGCAAAGCAAGTTTGAGAAGTACACACAATTGAAGAAGAGCTTTAATCTTACTTTAAAATTTCCTGACCATATTTTCGACAAGCCCATTAGTAGAAGGGTAGTACAGGAGTGGAAATGTATGTTGGAAGCCATTTTGTTTGCAGAAATTTGAAAAACCTTCAGATGAAAATTGTGTATCATTCTTAGAGACTAGATGTTCCGGAAGACCATATGTAGCAAACCAAACACGTAACCTATCCAAGACTGTCTCTGATGTAATATTTGGTAACTCAGACACTTCCGACCACTTAGAGAAACTGTCGACCAGTATCAGGAAATACTTGCCTTGGAATGGGCCTGCAATATCTATGCGCACTTGCTGCCATGGTCTGCGAGGCCAAGTCCATGGCAACAAATAGACTTTTCTGGCATTGACTTCCCACGCAGGCAAGCATCACAATGTTCAACAACCCTCTCCAGATATGTGTCAATCTTTGGCCACCACACATATGAACGTGCTAAAGATTTCATTTTGCAAATTCCAAAATGGCTTGAATGCAACTCCTGCAAGACTTTGTCTCGCAAAGTGACTGGTATGATAGCATGGTGTCCCCACAGCAAACAGCCTTGCTCAATAGCAAGCTCATTACGCCTGGAATGAAAGGGTTTAAGTGCTTCCTCAACATCTTGTGGCCAGCCCTCACGAACACATCAGGTTACTTTGCTGAGGAGTACATCCCTTTCTGTAGTAAGTCTTAATGTCCCTCTGGGTTACTGGTAAGAACTCCGCAGCCCCCACATGTAAATATGAAAACTGTTCTACCGGTCCCTCTATGGGGAGAGGCAGCCGGGAGAGACCATCAGCATTCCCATTGTGAGTACCCTTAACATACTGTACAACATAATCGAACCCTTGTAACATAACTGTCCATAGTTGTAGCCTATTAGGAGCTACCTGGGGAATACCAGTATGTTTGCCACAGATGTGAACAAGGGGTTGATGATGTCATCAGCAGGAACTATCTCCCATACAAATATTGAAAAAATTTCTTGACCCCAAAGATGATTGCCAAAGCCTCTCTATCTAACTGGGAATATTTATTTTCAGCCACTGACAATGAACGTGATGCAAAAGCAGTAGGTTTCTCTGTGCCATCTGGGAACACATGACTAATGACGGCCCTTACTCCATTGGGTGAAGCATCACACACTAACAGGCAGACCCGTATCATAATGTGTCACACCCCTCCTAGAAGATCAGCCACTTCAATTCAACAAAAGCTTTGTCGCAGTTCTTCCACCAGTGCCATGCACACCCCTTTTGTAATAACCCATGTAAGGAATCAACACAGTTGACAAGTTTGGCAGAAATTTTGCATAATAATTGACCAGTCCTAACCAAGCTCTCAACTGTGTAACATCTGATGGCACTGGGGCTTCTAATATATCCTGCACTTTGTCGACGTAAGCATGCAAACCTGCACTGTCGACATATGTCCTAGAAATTGCACATTCTTTTGAAAAACTTTCATTTCTCCTTATTCACCTTAAAGTCACAATGACTAAGCCACTCCAACAGCTTCACATTGTTCTAGTGTTGCTCCTTGGATGCACCAGTTATAAGAATGTCATCCTGAAAACACACTACTCCTTTGAGACCCTGTAGAACTTATTCCATAGTCCGTTGGAAAATGGCTGGGCATGATGTTATTCCAAACAGGAGTCTGCTGTAGCAAAAAAAGACCCCTGTGAGTGTTTATGGTGCACAACTCTTGACAGGCTGGATCCAACTGCAGCTGCTGAAATGCTTGTGATAAGTCAATAATTGAAAACTCCACACCTCCCTTCAGTTTTGAAAATAAATCTTCGACACAAGGCAACGGGTAGTGTTGAACTACTAGATGAGGGTTTACAGTAATCTTAAGATCCGCGTGGATGTGAACACTATCATCACATTTTGTTACTGGCACTATTGGGGTCGCCCATGGGATACAAAATCCCTAGTTTTTAAAGTCTATCTAACTCCACATCTACCTTGCTCCTAAGAGCAAAAGCAAGAGGACGAGGAGCAAAAAACTTTGGAGCCACCTTTTCTTCCAAGTGTAACATAACCCTTAGCTCTTGGAAATTATCCCAACCCACCATCAAAAAGGGTGGAAAACTTTTAAAATAAATTATTAACAGAAGTTGACACTGACGTTTCTGGAATAGGTGCCTGAAAAAGACTAACAACATTAAGGAATGACATGAGTAAGTTCAGTGCTTGATAACAGTCTCTTTCCAGTAAGGGGGGCCTCCCCCATTTGGAATGACATACAACTTCAACTTCAGGGCTTCCTTCTCGGTTTGGTACTTTACAGAGACCTCTCTTACACCACATGGGGTAATGAGATCACTCGTATAGGACTTAAGGCAAAGTGAAGTTTTCCTTAGTGGGTAGTTGTGAAAACTGTTCTTATAGGTTACTTCGGAGACTGCAAATATGGCTGCACCACTATTGACCACCATAGCCACGCTTTTATTTCCTATGTACACTGATAACACCCACGGTTTCCTGTCTGTACTCATTAACTGATAAAGAGCTGCAAACTCTTTTTCACTTGTTTCTACATTATCACTTTCTTCACTTAAAACGTGCCCCACCCTGTCTTCCAGCACTTAAGTTAGAACACATATTCTTTAGATGCCCCGGCCAGTTGCAATTATGGCATCAGTAAGTCCGAAAACGACAGCCCTGTATTTCGTGCCCTTCCTTACCACAAGACGTGCATTGCATTGTGAAGTACCAACCAGTGTATTGTCCCGCATCTGAAACTTACGTCCGCTATTACCTTTGTGACTACCGCATGCACTTTCGGCATTACTTTTACCACACACCTTGACAACATGAACTTCTTGTATAGCATTTTCTTCTCTCGAACTCAGTGTTTTTCGGCCTACATTTCCTGTTGCGGCTTCATGCATCATTGCTAAATTTACCGCCTTTTCAAAGGTTAAATCATCATCTTCTAGATATAACCAGTGAGTTATGTCTTTATTTCTTAAACCCACAACAAACTGGTCTCGCAAGGCATTATCAAGGAATGAGCCGAAATTGCAAAAACGAGTGAGTTTCCTCAAAGCAACAACAAACTCTGCAACTGTTTCATTGTCCTGTTGCATACATTTGTGGAAGGAATGGCATTCAGCTATGGCTGAAGGCTTAAGCGCAAAATGGCTTGTCAAAATTTCCACATAACTTCGCTCTTGAGGTTTCTTTGGAGCCGACAAACTGTGAAGCACTTCATAAGTTTCTTTTCCTATAGACAAAATCAGAATTGCTCTTCATTTCGCATGCTCACTTTCTGTATTGCCAACACCATTTGCGATAAACAACTGCTCTAACCTTTCTAAGTAAAACTTCCACAAATCTTCACTACGCACAAATTTTTCAGCCTTGAAACCGGACATACTCGCACCTTATTTGTACAAACATGTACATCCCATCGTTGTCGTCACTGTACAATCATTTCCTTAATTTTACACTTAGTCATACATTTACCACAACAATACCATTTCACTGCTCATCGGAGTGGGCCGCCAACTGTACTGTCCTTTTGTCCTTCGCTCCTTGCTCGCAGGCATACCAACACTTTTAACCTAAATATACCACAAGAACTTTTGCTAGAGGAGGGCCTTGCTATCACCGCAAATGCTGAGGTGGTCCTTTTAGCACACACAGGCAGCTTTGAGTCTTAGCAGTGTAGGCTAAAAGAAAGCACATAACGTGTTATTGACAATTTTCTAATATATCCAAGTTTCTAAAGTTTGGAATGAAAAGATTTTCAACTTCAAATTCAGTTTCCTGAAGATCATCTACAGTAGATGAGAAAACCATGCAACATGGATGAATCCCCTACAGTTAAGCTCAGTTCCCACTAGAGGCAAGGGGTGGCAAGGTGCAGCATGGAGAAAATTTCCTCTCATAAAGTTTACACTTAGGAACATTTCACTTGTCACTGAAAGGGTTCGGGTAGCTGCGACACTGGTTTGGTGCGTTCTTGGATGATGCCATCTTTGATGTCCTTAACCAGGAGGTATCAACCATTTTGTCTCCAGTTGCCATCTTGTTTCAATCTGCCACTGTTTTTTCCAGTTTTTCCCTCAAAACATTTGGAATTTCCCTAAAAAATCGCAAAAGTTTCTCTCAAATTAATTGATTTCCCACCACTGCAGCTGCACATCTGCCATATTGACAGGACCTAAAATAAACATCCCTTGTGACATTGTGTTGCAGAATTAATAAACTTATTTAAATAAAAATAACCATATTTGGCTGGAAATAGAATAACCCCCAAATTTGCAATGACTCCATTTTTGTTGTGTGTCTAGTGAGGGGTAAGGGGTTATTCATCATCTTGGATTCAGTAGGGCATAAATAAAAGTTATGTATTTAAATTTACTTAAAATTTTAAAAACTTGTAGATATAAGTTTGTTGTGTGACTTATCTACAGACTCTTATTTTCAAGGTGCATTTGAGTATGTCACAACCATCAATTACACACAACCATAATTTTATAAATAAAAAGTTATGCATTTAATGATTAATTATATGTAAATATATTTTTATTTAATTTTTAAATTAAGTATATCGTGCAACGTATCTATGAACTCGTATTTTTTAAAGAAAATTCAAATATGATATCACAACCGCCTATTACTTACAAGCATACTTTTATAAATAATTTTTTTTTAACTTGCAGACATTCCAGGTGCAGTGGCTGCCAAAATCAGCACTGACTCAAAAACAAAGAAAACAGCAGTTCAATTCCATGTCTATGTGCACCTTGCTACTCCCTGATTGGACGTGGGGGTGGTGCAGTATAGTTGTTTTCATTTTTGAGAGTGTATATTTGTTGTTTTAATAACTGTATCTCTGCTTGGAGTTTAGCGTGGTGTGCGGTCTGTGATTCCTGTTGTATAATTTGTTGGTGTCTGTACATGCCCTCCTCAATATTTTTGATATTGCTGATTAACTGTTGTACTGTAGTGTTTGTTAGCGACACAAGTTTATTTAGTGAGCTCCAAATTATTTGCACAAACTCCGGCTCTGGTAGTTGCATGTTAACACTTTTTCTTATGAAATGTCAAGTTTTCTATGTGTGCTAGTGTACTCTGATCCGGGGGTTGTTTTGTTGTGTGTAGAAGGTTCTTTTAATGGTCTTGTGTTCCTAGTTTTCTGAATGTGTTAAAAAGTTTATCTTCAATATGTTGCCATGAGATTTCCTGCTCACCGGTGTAATAAAGGTTTTCATAGGCCCTCTTTGCCGTACCCTGTAAATAGAACTCATTCGCCATCGTTTTTCAAGGTCTGACCAATTTTTAAGCTCACTTACGGTGTTGAATGTTTCTAAGAACTCTTCAACATTTTCATGTGTTTCGCCTGTAAATGTGGGAATGTGATGTGTCTCTGGTATCACTATGTGTACTTGATTGGTTTTTTTTATGGGGTTTGGTTTGTGTTAGTGGCAGGAATAGAGATCTGGTGTGTACTTGTGGTTTGATGTGTCTGGCATGGACGTGGTGGTAAATAGCCGTTTGTACCTGGTTGGTAAAATGTGGATAGGTGTTGTGGTTCATGAAATGAATAATTGAGTGCTGCATTTTGTTGTGTAGGTGATGTGCGTTGAAGTAGTGTACTCTGTTCAGTGGTAGGACTGTTTAACTGAGTTTTCAAGTGCTCATGTAAATCCAGTGTTTGTGTCAATGTGCCTGATGTATGTGTGAGTGTTTTAACTAAGTCTCTAATCGTTTGTGTGGTGTACTCATGACAAGTTAGTGTAGGGGGTGTGATGTAATTGGTGTCATGCAGTTTGCGTCCACTTACATTTAATTTAAATTAGAAGGAAAATAAATGTTGTGAAGACACTCCTAATTCACACCAAAACAAGTGCAAATGTCTATTTGAGCTAATTGAATTACGCGCATGGTGGAGTTTTCTGCTTGGCAATGAGAGGGAGGGAAAGATCACGCCTCCACCAGTGTACGGACTCTCTACATAACACCTATGCTTTCTGCTAATATGCCTACTGATCACTATTCTTCCTGCCTCGTTCATACTACAACTCTAGTTAGGTAAGGGCCTACTTGAAGGGTAGCTATCTGCTAATACTATTCAATGATAGAACAGGGTTTCTATAAAACACTTTATTATTATTTATAACAAGAATGTGATAGAGCAATATAAATTATAAATATAACTTTACATAGGACAATGTAAACCTGATCACAGTTACGTTACACCACTTGGCTTTTGATACAATAATAATTACAATACAATTACTTTACATCGAATCTCTTATCATATACAAGAATACTAAATACCCTAAATGCCTAACCTTGCCACGCATATTTAAATCTTATGATGGGACCTCGAGATCGGGAATGCCGCCCTACTGTCTGGCCGGATTTATGCTCACCAATATTAACAGCAGCTTGGAAAGTAGATAGCCGGAACTCCTCTGGATTCTCTATGGTCTTCTCCTTCGTGCCGCTTTGGCTCTGACGTTGGCACTGATCAAATTCTTCCAAATGCCTGGGGGAGTGGGGGTGCGAGCTCGGCTCTTAAATAGCCTGGCTTCAGTGGGTCAGCCAGGCATGTTGTTAAAACAGGGGGCCCACAATGGAATCTATAGCCTGTAGAACCTTAACTCATTGTGTGCAGCCTCCTGGAGCCCGCTACAGTAAAGACCATACAGAAACATCTTTACTGTTTCAATGCTTTAAGGAATATGAAAGAATCCTACTGTGGAACAGAACAGAGAAAATGGTAAACATTCTCCAAGAAGCGCAACAAGGATTCTCACAAGAGAGATCCACAGTGAGATATGATCTACTTGGCCAGGCAAGTGACAGGGAAGTAATTAGAACTTGGAAAGGATGTCACAGTAACTTTTAAGGAGTGTAGAAATGACATGGCCACTAGGAAAGAATTATAACAGGAGACAATGAAGATAGATGCCAATTGATACTTTCCGACAGATATGCTAAACTAGGTGCCATGATGTTTGACCCCCATGAGGGTAACCAGGCACTGCACAGATATTCAGATATCCTGGTGTGTGTGTGTGTGCGTGCGCGTGTGTGTGTGTGTGTCGGTGGAACTAAATGGCTGAGGTCTTCAGCATTGATGGGGGTAAAACAAATTGGTCTGGAGATGGGTTGGAATGAAGTGGTGGAGAGAAATCGGAGAACTTCAAGAAAATCCATAGACTAACAGTGACAGTCATGTTTTTCTCGTAGGAAAATATGGATTTGACGCCATGTGGTATTCACCCCAGTTTACCACAGTGAGCATGTGGTCTGACCACTATACTACTGCAGTTCCCTGGTAACCTCATAGAGATTATGATCAGACATTGTAAGTGGAGCCAGTAGCGTAACAGCTAGGTGGGGCAGGGTATACATTGCCTCTTCCTAAATTTAGTAAAGGGAGCTAAAATGAGAGTAAATGAGCCCTTTAACTGTTTTTACTCACTGAGACACAGTGATTTATGCATACAAAGTTTCATGAATTGTTATAATGTATTTCTGACACTTAGACACATTTTCTCGTTTGTATTTTGAGTTTATACATTTTTCTAAATATCTTTCATAGAGCCTGTAATTTAGGTTTTGATCGCACCAAAATAAAATTTACAAGTGAAGAAAAAGTGTTTTAAGAGGGGTGCCTTACGGCAAGCCCCCCCAGCCCTGAGGCAGCATCTAAATGCGTGCCCCCTCATAATTTGGAGACATTTTTTCTTGGCTTTTTGAAACCAATAACTATAATATGTCAAATCTTATTTCAGGATTACCACTACTTCCCATTCAAGAAACATTCCATGATAGCAGTATTTATCCACATGGATGACACATCACCGGAGAATGGGGGTCTGGCCGTGTACCCTGGATCCCACAAGCTAGGGCCACTCGAGGACAAAGGGCTTGTCACTCCAGATGGGGAAGCATTCCATTATGTTGATAAGGTATTTTCCTGAAACGTTTTGTAGCTAGAGATGGGTCTATTAAAAATTATTATTCCTACAAAAACTTAATAAATCTCAAAAAGTAAAAAAAATTTATACTAGTTTAATGATTTGTTTACCTTGAAATTAACAGCAATAACTTTTGTCAATTTTAAGAGTTCCACAAGCAAAATGTGTTCTAAGAATGATTTCAGTTTGGATACTATTGTTTGTTAAGCCCTAGAATAAAACAGTTCAGAGAAAAACGTACATACTACTTTACTGTGGTTTCATAAATGTTTACACATAAAAATACTAAGTACTGTAACATTGGACTTTTATAAATACAATAATAAAAATACACTAATTAATGCAGCACAGTCAAAAAATTTGGACAGAACATGTACACTTGCTCAGTTAAAAATAGCACATTTGCAAATAATCCTGATTCATTTACAAAACTGTCAGTGGTTTGATCTCAAATATTTGTTTCAAACCAACACAACTCCTGCACAGAGCAGTATTATGTGACATAATACAAGCAGTTATTTTATACATTGTTTTCACTCGACTGTGTTGCAGGTGAATGTGTCTGTGGTTTGATCTCAAATATCTGTTTCAAACCAACACAACTCCTGCACAGAGCAGTATTGTGTGACATAATACAAGCCGTTATTTTATACATTGTTTTTACTCAAATGTGTTGCGGGTCATACGTATAATTTTCACTATTGCATAGTACACGGCCATTGTCTCAAAAACATCTTATAGTAGCTCAATCTGTGGTTTACGATCAGTTACATCCTTATGGTCTAACTCAGAGAATCTCTTTAACAACGTGAACTATGCTAGTTACAAAATTTAGAGGCTGTAACATTTAGTTTCACTGCATTGCTTAACTTATAATTAAAAATAAATTTCACTATGTAAACAGATAAGTGAAGTCTGTGGGAAACAAAGCATGAAGGTACAAATGCCCGATTGTGAGCTACACAGTTATCATATCCTGTTCTTTATGACGGCTGGAATGTTATAAGGGTCCCCCAGACATCTATTGGATATCAAAATATGTGTATAGTCCTTGATCATCGTGGATTACAAACTGGTTAAGTTTCACATAAAAATATACAGTTTTACAATACATTACTTTCACATCATTTTACATGTGTTATTCAACAAAACTCATAAAAGAGCTTGTAATATGTTATATTCTTCTTAAATTCCAACTAAGCTAGATAAAATCAGCTATGGAAGTTCTTCAGCCATCTCATACAGTCTCCTTATTATGAAAACTAACCTTGTCTGGCAGGAGATTGTGTATACAAAAATTTTGTTTTAATTGGCAGACGTCTACTTTTTGAAGTAATTAAAAATACTTAATTACAAAAACTTGTATATTTTGAGGCAGATGCAAATAAATATGGACACTAAATTTATTTTATGACCTTCAATAATTAATAATTCAAAAGGATCTTCTGATTTTTCCCATACTGCTTGGCATTTGCTGTGAGTTCCGAGTGCTCTGTGCATGTCATTATTTAATGACAAAGGGTTGTCGTATATGCTCTTCCAGAATATCTGTTTATTTGGAAAACCTGCATCAAATTGAAATACATTAATATTTCATAAACAAAATTCTTTTAATTTTTCTGCAAGAAGCTACTGAAAATGGGCTTTGCGCTTAGTAAAAATGACATGCCACACAATATTTTAACATTTTTGACAAAAAGGAGATGTTGCATGTCTGGCGTATTATTTTATTCAAAAGACATCTGGCTACTGAATTAAATTATTATTTAATTAAAAAATAATGTAGTTTTACGACAAAGATGGTTAAACACAGAATTCACGTAAAAAAAACTTATTTAATTAACATCATTCTCTTATTGTTTACGGAGTCAAAATTGGTTGGTTTCAGTTTTGCGACAGTGACCTCGGAAACCATGGACAGTTGCAAAATTGGAGGTCTACTGTACATTTATCCTGTCTACTCTTGAATGTTCTCAAGAACATGTTTCCTGTGTTTTGATAATACTTATGTTGTGTCTGCTGCATATGTTAATATTCCTTTATAAGTGCAATGAGCATGCTGTACCTGTAATGTACTGTGATGGATGAGAATTTGATCCATACACACTATTCAAGACAAAGAACCATTCCAGTTAAATGTACTTATGAGAAAATAACCATGTTCCATTTGTTCATTAACTTGTACTACGCATTGGCACACAATGGTCGTAAAAATATTGCAAACGTTGGACTACATGTGTTCCCAACCTCTGGTGCTGAGTGTTTTATATATACTTCACTGTCTTCACTGTGCTATTCTATGTCCAATAAGAGGCGGAATATTTTTGTTGTCATATTTTCAAGTTTTATTCCATAGTTCAGAAAATACAATTAAACGCCATTATTGAATTAATTTATTGGGACTGACTTGCTAAACTGAATTTTTTTTTATAATGAACAGGAAAAATGGCCATTATCTGGAGCAACACCTATCCACGCAAAGAGAGGCGATGTCGTGGTATTTTCATACCTTTTGCTTCATGGCAGCTACCTCAACTCAAGTCGTGATCGCGTCAGAAGAATGTTTCTCATACAGGTATTTTTTTACGTTTTCTAGAAGACTTCTTTATTCACTGTACTTTTAAATTCTCAGCATAGTCATTTGGAGTAACTTTATACCATTTAGGTGTAACTTTGTGGCACATATTTTCTTTCCAACTGAAGACTTTATACAGCCTCCAATCTCGATTAATTCCTAAAACTTACGAATTATATTTTTGAACAACATTGTTATGTCTACAGAACAGATGAGCCATCATTCAAAATTACTCAGTTAAGACTGAAAATAGGCCGCTAGGCTACCAAAATTATATAAAGGGCAGGAATCCAAGTACTCACAGTCTAGTACTTGTCGATAGGCACACACACAAAGTAGGACGAGACAGTTTTTTCATGCGGTTGCACGATAGCGACATTTTGCTCACTAAGCCAGCTTCATCAGGCAGTGAGTTGTAGTACACTATATCCTACAACTCGCCGCCTGATGAAGCTGGCTTAGCCAGCGAAACGTCACATGAAAAAACTGTCTCGTCCTATTTTGTGTGTGTGCCTGTCGACAAGTACTAGACTGTGAGTACTGGGATTCCTGTCCTTTATAGATAATTACTCAGGTGGTATTAAGTTTCCCTGACTGGTACAGTTACCTCAAATGACTATACCTGTTTATAATTGATGAAGAGAAATATTCATTTACTTTATGTCCTTTTAAAATAAATTGAGTCATAAATCACTTTATCAACACTCCAAAACATAGCAGGTTTACAGGTGTGTACATAATAAAACAGCTGTAGCCTAATGTATAGGAGGTACTCCTAAACCCATTTGCCCACGAGATACCAGTATAGAAATTCTATGAGCTAGATCTTCGGATTACAATAGTAATTCAACATGAAGCATCTAAGGGTACAACATTACTGACCATCACAGCCAATATGTAATAATTAATGGGACATACAAGGAAAGTTTCACAGTTCCAATTAAAATATAAGAAAACAATGTATTTACTTCACTACCCTTTTTTACAACCAATTTCATTACTTCATCAAATTGTTTACTAATTTTTTAAGCACAAAAATTGATACTTTTATCAATCTTCTGCTGAGGGACTCAAAATCACTGGACTTATTGGGTAACAGCAGTGTTAATATGCTAGCTGCTTTCTCTCTTTAGTGCTGGACAAAATGAGTACATCTTGACAGGATGGATAAAAATCAAAAGTGTTTTTTATTAGCTTCATGAGTTGAGGGACTCGCTGTTATCTTGTGTCACTTAGTGCTATGTGACTTAAACCAAAATGTTTCAGAGATCCGCAGAGGAGATAAAGTGACCACCTAACAAACACAATGACAGCTTGTCTGAAAATAGCAGTTTCTTTAGTCACAAAATTGGTTATTTAAAATACTCTAACCAAGGGAATTCTTTTTTTATCAAATCTTTTACACCACAATGTAAGAACTTAAGCTCTAACAGTCTTGCATGTGTTCACTGAATTTTTTTCAACTGGTATGGTTGAACACAATGTGCATAATGTAAAATTACCAAGTGGATGTTGAGATCTTATCCAAAACTTAAATATGAACTAGAGATCAAAAATTTCGAAAATATTTATCAGTGAAAAAATTGTCGTATTTTGTGAGACCCTACTTTACACAACTACATTGTCTCCACCATGACAGTTGTTACACTGATGATCATACCAAAACACATACACTAGGTATGTTCCATCACACTACTACCATAGTTAAAACACTTGTACCCTAGCATGGTGTAACTATCCCCCCCCCCCCCCATTTATTTGGAGGTTGGTGTCCCCAACTCCCTTTGACACTCTACACTATGTGTTATTGTAGTTCCACATCTGTAACAGCTTTAAAACATATTGTCTTCCAACACTGCTGAAATTATCATTCTGTTCCCCAATATTATGCAATTCTGCTCCAAGGATAGCTCCAATTTCCAGGGGACCGTGGTGGCTGAGCGGTTGACCTGCTCGCCTCCTACCAAGGCGAACCAGGTTCAATCCCCGGCCGAGTCACTCCTGTTTCCCCCACCCTTTCATTCTGGTGCTGCTCCATACTCACCTCAATCACCCTCATCGCCTCTCAAGACATCGCTGTTAAGAGCAGCCCAAAATTCTTCATTCACTCACTCCAATTTTCTGGACACAAAAGGTTTCAATTCTGGTGTAACCATTTTAGGCCATCCCCGTAGGATAAGGTCAGATGCACAGCGTCCTCCTGTGTCACTAAAGAATGTCCTATGCTTTCAGGAGGTCTTCCAAAAATGCAAAGAAAAAATTGCCTCCCCCAACCATGGTTTATGGTTTTCCTCCTCCACTCCTGGTGATGGCAAGCGTGACAATCCATTGGTATGACCAATCTCCGAACCCAGTTTGTACTTTACCTCATATTAATAGGCCCTTAACATCAATGCCCAATGCTGAATTTGGGCCACCACCATGACTGTAACTCTATTCTTGGTACCAAACAATTCTGTTAGCTCTTTGTGATCTGTTACTGAAACAAACTTGTGCCCATACAATTGTGAAATTTCTTCATGGCAAACACTAAACTAAGATCCTCTCTCTACTTGACTGTATACAGTCTCTGATCTTGACAAAGTTTTGGAGGCAAAGACTATTGGCCATTCAAGCCATCACATGAGCTAGCATGGTATGCTCTCGCATCTGCTGTAACAATAATTGGCAAAGCTGGGTTACATGTCACTAGTACCAGACTGTTTAATAATAACTCAAATGTCTGTTCACATCTAGCCGTCCAATGCCAGTGGTGATCTTTCTGTAACAATCAGTAAAGTGGATGTAATATTGTTGCCATATCTGTCTGGCAGGAACTTCCACTTGAACCTTGTCTTTGGTAGGCTGAACTCCCTCTTTTAATAGCCTATATCCTAAATAGACTTCATTTTTACAGAGGAGCATACACTTCTTCTTTCTCACACTGATTCCATATGCTTTCAGTCTTTTAAACAGCTCATACAGTTTGTAAAGTGCAACCTCCAGGCTATAACCCACTACCAGGATATCATCCAGATATGCATACACCCCATTTACACTCTTCAACACTTACTCTATTGTTTTTTGAAAAATACAGGGGGCACTCCAAAAACCAAATGGCAGCACAGTGTACCAAAATAATCCCTTGCTAGTGTTAATTGTCAATAACGACTGGCTGTGTTTGTTTACTGGCAGTTTAGTATACTTTGAGTGCAAGTCTATGACAGAGAGAACCTTTCCTTCTGCTAACTCGCTGAATATATTAGTTGGTTTGAGCAAATGTTAGTGATCCATTTCCACTACTCAATTCAAAGTCACTTTAAAGTCAACACAGTATCTGACCCCTCCATTTTTTTTCTAACACACTCAACTGGGGTTGGCCATTGTGACTTACTTACTGGGTATATTGTTCCTGGTTGTACTAACCTGTTAATTTCAGCTTCGACTGCTGCTTTCGTCGCAAAGGGTACTAACCTGGTGTTGCAAAACATTGGGCTGGCCCCTTCTTTCAGCACCACATCAGCTTCGGCACCCGAAATAATCTTAATTTTTGGCCCAAACCCACACTTGTATTCTGACTCGAGATCACTGATGATAGCTTCCCATTTAGACGAAAAAGTCTGATTAATCTGCATTTGAATGTGTGTACCACTACTCCCTTCCAGTTTCCTAACAATATTTTTTCAGTCCAATTGCAATGATGCCAACCAATTCCTTCCTAACAATGTGGGCAACAATTCATCCTGGCTATCTACTATCATCACTGGCAGAGTCAGTTGTTGACCTTAGCATTCCACTGGAATATTACATTCCCCCAATAGACATAACAGTTTATTCCGAATAAATTCTCAAGGCCAACATTCTTCTCCAGTTTACATCAATAACTTTTCCTTGTGTGTGCTATATGAGCACAGATACTACTATACTACCCCCCGTATCTAACATCGTACTTTCAGTCTAACCATTTATCAACCCATCGACTTTAAAATTATTTACACAACCCCCACTTTACTAACATTAATGTTAAGCAAGTCCAACTCTTCTGAATTTACCTCCTTTACCCAGTGAATGCCTTGAGCCTGGTATGCTCGTTTGATATGCCCCCTTTTTTTTTCACACTGATTGCATATTTAACTTGCAAATGGGCACTGTGCTGCTAAACTGTTTTCACGATTATATCAGTAACAGTTTTTATTCCCACGTGAACCCATATTTTGTCAGGAAGTTACTCCTCACTACCCCTGGTCACCTCCAATATTCCTTTGTGCGATAGCAAAGGCACTGTCCCCATCGTGGCAAGAGTCTTCTTGCTTTTGTTGCACAACCCCGGTGTCATTTCCTTGGAGTGTCGCAAAGCTGCTTCCATTTATCAAAGCCTTTATCAGCACTGATTGGAAGGTTAGCTGCTTCTTAACTAACAGTTTTTGCACTATATCTTCATTTCCTAAATCGCTCACAAATACATCCTGTAATGCTTCATCTACAAATGGACCATGATCACAAGACCTTGACATTTTTTTGCAGGGTTACCGCATATTTGGTTATGCTCTCTGAAGCTTCTTGTTTTCTTCGCAACAACTTCACCTGCTTGGCTATTACAATTTTCTTAGCATAGTGAGCACCAAGTATTTCTTCCAATTCCACATATGAATTTGTTCCCGGTGTATTGGGCACGCACAAATTCTTTACCACAGCATAGGTTTTAGGGCCAAACAGTTTCAAAAACAAACTACACTTTTCATCGTCTTTAATTTTGTTGGCCTTAAAATAATGTTCCAGCCTCTTCATATAGCACTCAAAATTGCCATCCTCCCCGTTAAGTCTTCAATCGTACCAATCTTACAAAACCAAACATTAACAAAAAAAGACAACAAATATTATTACAGCTGCTACGTTGCAGGATTTTCATTCTTAATGATGCCCAACTTCCCTTGGGGATAAATATCCCATCCTTGTCACCAGTTGTCATATTTTGTTAGACCCTACTTTACACAACTACATTGTCTCTGCCATGACTGTTGTTACACTGATGATCATACCAAAACAAACACCAATCTTCCATATGTTCCATCACACTACTACCGTAGTCAAAACAATGTTACAAAAATAACATGTGTAGTTGGGACTCAATTTTAGTACGAGTATCTGATTTAATGAGGGCAGCGATTTCACATGGCCATTCTCAGGAACCATCAAAAATCACAAAAATTAACAAAAAGATTAGAAAATCTTGGCAAAAATCTAAGAAATCACAATTGAAAAATACGTTTGCTAATCCACAGCGATAAAATATACGAGTTGTAGTGCTGCGACTCTTAATTACTGCTACGCTGCAATATAAAAAGAAAAAGTGAAAACCTATCAAAAATGCAGCAGTGGTGGTTTGGAGTGAGCCTGCTGCTAGGTGCCTGTGCCTGAAGGTTAGCCTGCCCTACATGAAACACATGATGTCACAAAGGTGAAACTTTGTTCTATACTCAGCCCTCTCCCCACCTAGTTCTCTCTTGTGATGACCGTAATGATCCACTATTTCGCACATAGCAATGACAATGGCCAATAGTGTCAGTTACACATACCACCTTTTCTCCCTTCAGTTGACAGTTTCGTGAATGCTTTACCATGTTAGTTATTGTGCACACTGTGTTTGGCCGCAGAGTAACTAGTTTGGATTTTGGATACATTTTGTGATATTACTGTTATAAGTTTGATTTTAGCTTCTCTTTTTTGTTTTTGACTTAGGATTGCATTTCGAATTTACTGTATTGATTGTTGATGGCCTAAATATGCCATGTTGATTGCAATTTTATGTTTTTGGATTGTTACCTTATGCTGTAGATTTATTGAAAACCTGTTCACACACAATACATGCGTAGTTCCACTCATGTGTGTTAACAATTTACGAAACACGAAAAAACTGTGTACAGTGCTTGTAAAAATCCCTTCCCTCCCTCTTAGCAAGTTCATATTTGCACATCTTAAATCTGGAGGTGTCAAACTAGGTCAAATTTAAAGCTGGTATTCTAAAATGCCAAGTGGAATTTTTCAGTATGGTGGAAGCTGTTTCTTGCTAAAAAGTTACACGGTGCTCTGTTTAGTTAATTTTTTTGGCATAAACGGGAGGTTATTTGTATCCTTCTGGGATAGAATTTCACTCTAAAGATGTCTGAATATTGAAATTAATTTATCTATTTGTATTAAAACCATTGTTTTTTTCTAAACGAAGCTACTGAAAATAGATTTCACGCTCGCTAAAAGTGACTCTGCGCCTGATGTTTACTTATTTCTGGGGCAAATGGGAGGTCATATGGGGTATGCTTGTAATCGGAAGATCTCTATTGAAATAAATTCATATATTATTTTAAAAAACCTGTTATTTCTGTGCCAGATACAATAAAAAAGTGACTTAATGTGAAATATGCACTTTTAATGCAATTTTTGGATTTTTGGGGGGTAAAAGTCAGCCTGCTACAATTTTACAAGGTCATTCTCAGGAACTGAGAGGTCTCGTAAAGTTGTGTCCCAACTGTACTACTTGTATAATTTACATTTACAGCTGCCATCATAGTTCACACACACATAGTGAGGTTTGGAAATATTTTTTTTATACAGAAGTTTTTAAACCCCCGAGAGGGGTTACATGCTTTTAAGTGCCTGCACATAAACTATGCTTTGTGGGCGTAATATAGACATAAATGCTAATTATTAATAAAGCTTTCTACATCCCAAGTCATTAATTAATTTCTTACATGTCTTTGCATGAGGGCATGTAAAATTTTCCCAAAAGCAATTTCAAGATAATGTTCACTGGGAAATGTTTAACGCTATTTGAATTTGAATATTTGAACACAAGATTTTTCCAAGAATGAGCTCCAAACAAATGCTCACCTTCCCTCCCTTCTCAAATTATTCCTTTGAACAATGTGCCTCACTCCATTTCAACATGCAAGTTATAACTGTGCAAAACCCATTTTAGATTTTCTCAAGACTGCATGTCTATGGGCACTAAACCACAAAAAAATTTATGCCAAACACTGTTTATAAACATCTATTCAACATAAACAATAAATATAACACATCACTCAAGTTGTCAGTAGCAGTACGTACTTTATCAAGTTTTCATTTTCAAACTAACATGTACTCACTATATACCAAACACACTGCAGTTTTTATGGCCAGGCCACAGTGGTACTTGTGTATTAACAGCCTCTGTAAATAAGGCAGACCTGACCAATTTATTAGCAAGCACCACATATATTTATCACTTAAATATTGACGAGTTAATAGTCATTTGTGTGGTAGACAACTTTGAACTTTGAAGTTCAGGCATGTTTACATATAATTAAGTTGCTTGTGTACACCTATAAAATTGAAGTAGTAAACAGATATGAAAACTCAAAGTGATTTCTGCAGTTGTCACATGATGATACAATTATATGCACTATAAACAGAGCAACAGTGTTTCATCTGTTTTTTTTATCTATCATTTTCACCAAATTTCTTTCAGTTTTGACACATTATTACTTTGTTATACTAACTAGTCTGTTAACAATGATAACACAAACTAGCGTCAGCACTTGAAAATAATTTTTTTGTGCAGCTGATGTCGGCAGAAGACGAGCCTGTTGAAGATGTCCACAAGTCTTTTGGCCAAGGCATGGTTCTGAGAGGAAGAAACCCAAAAAGAGATGCAACAATGGCAGGAAGATTCATACATTAGGCAACCACTGAAAAATTCTGCTGCAGCCTCACAAATAGCTAGAATACGGCAATTAAAAAATGTAATGTTCTCCCCTGAAGACAATTAATACAGTATTTAGAGTATTAGCTTCTTGTAGCAGATCCCAGCAGGATTACAGGTGCTCTGAACCCACTTAATGCCCTGTAGCTTGAATACATACATTGTACTACAGTTATCAAACCTGTACAAATATGCTCGCTGTAGTGACTAGATTTTTTTTTTCAAACAAAAATAAGTAAAGTTATATTTTTATGTTACAGTGTTTTTTAAAATCTTACTGTGAAAAAAAGTTTTTATTTTGATGACAATAAGATCCAACAACCACCAAATAAGATCAAATTTTTTAATCATCAAAGCATTTCTCTAAATAAAGACTGTTCACAATAAATTGAGCACTCTTGAAATCAACCTTCGAAAAATATCACTGCCTCTTCGGCATACATTTTAACGGGTACAATGTCTGGAATGCACCCAGTAAAGTTGGTAACAACGGAGAGAAAGTAGTTCCATTTCTTAACATTTAATAAAAAAGTGTTAGGGAATCACTTGTATGTACTGAAATTATTTAATTTTCTTTCTGCTTTTTCAAATGCATTTAAATGAAAGAATTAGCAAATTTCTAAATATTTATATTTGTAAAACTCTGTTAAGACATTTCTTAGAGGACTGAAAAAATAATGTTTATTAACCAGGAAAACTTCTTAAAAGGCTCAAATTACACATATGCAGATAGGCAAGGTGCAAAATTATTCAACTTATTAGGCAGGAAAACTTCTTAAGTGAGAACTTCTTAACAGGGTTTTACTGTAATTTCACAGTTTCACGGGTCCGATGCATAAATAAAGTAATCAAGCATATAGCAATTTTAAATTTACAAATGGTAGAAGAATACAGTCTAATGATAGTAGATCCTAAGCATGGTTTTCAAAGTACTCAGTTTACCATGAACAACCTATACCAGATGTAATCGTTAATTCGTAGAGTGCACGGTTTATGTGTTTTGTCGAATTGTTTTTTCTGATGTTGTTGTGCATATAAGAGATTTACTTTTGCATTCTCACAGTCTTGTAACAACTTAGCACACTAGTCATTTGCACGTTCTGAGTATTGCGTAGCAATTACTTGCACTGGTAATGCTGTTTGTACCCTGTGGAGCAGATAAAAAGGGGTGTATTTTGTGTTGACTATTATGAACTCGACATAAAGGTCCCAATTTGCCTGGTCAGTATTGGTGCATGCTGTCAGTTGATCACCAACAATATGGTTTGTCACTTCTACAAGACCATTGCAGTGAGGATTGTACCCAGTTGTCGTTAATTTCTTTATACCCAACGTCGTAAGTAATTGACTAATCAATTCGTTCTGGAAACTGGTGTCACGGTTTGTAAGAATATGTTCCAGACACCCAAATTGCAAAATTACTTGTTTGATAAAGTCGGCACTGTCTATTGATTTGACAGCCTTAGCAACTACATAACGACTTAGATATTCTCATAACCAAAATGTATCTATTCCCACGTGTAGTGACAGGGAGGGGGTCTTTAGCATCAAGAGCCCAAGCTTTCAGAAGAGGTTGAGGGGGATAGATGTCATCTGACCTGCCGGTTTACTATTGGGTGATTTTATTTTCTGGCATACTTGGCAAGCGCAGACGTAATTTTTCACGTCTGCTGTCATTGTGCCCCAGTAGTAAACCTGCTTTATTTTAGTGAGTGTCTTATATGCTCCAAAGTGTCCTCCCCCGAAAATGACGTCATGGTGCGCTTGAATGATTTTGTTCATGTATTGTTGGGGAACTAGTGTTAATTTTTTGATGCCTTGTGGTGTGTTCAATTTAAGATATATTTCACCATTAGCCGCAATGCCATAATGGTGACTAAGGTGACGGTACTTTGTATCTGCTTGATCTGAGGACTTTAATGCAATCTTTAATTTTTTTATATGTGGGTCACGCTCATATTTCCCAGCGAAAGGTGATAGGACATAAATGTAGAATAGAGTCATAGTCAATTTTTACGTACTCTTGTTCATGGTTGTATGCGGGTAAGACATGTAGTAATGTGGAGTTCCACCTTTGTTCAAGATTATAATCGTTCAACTTAAAAGTGGATCGATACAATGGGTTTCTATCTTATTAGGTGTGTTTTCCATGACCACTTGTAGATTAACTTGATATAATGCCATGACAATTTTGCAAATAGTATGAATTGGAAAAATTTTCTCATCAGCTATGGCTTTTGCTACTTTTGTTTTGTCTTGGGACTGAAATTTGTTTTTGAAAAAAGGGTTTGATGTCTGCCCAGTTGTTGATGGTGTATTTAACTCTGCTTGATTTAATCTCTTCATGTTTGTTAGGGTTTGTAAAATACTTTCCGCCATAGCTTTGTATAGTGATGTGCAGTTTAACATGTTGTACCGCCTCCCCTTCCCTAACTCCTATTCTCACCACTTGACTAATCACGCTCTCTCTTCGCTAATGTCAAGACTGGCGAAGGGGGAGAAGTACTTTATAGTGTGACGTAGCTCTACCAGTTCACTAATATCACCAAGGAGTTAATAACCAAACAATTTAAAATTACAACAAACACTTTAAGACATTAAACCCTGCAAATACAAATACAAAACACATTTTACACTGAAAAATTATTTATGTGAAAGTTTAAAATATTGGCCTCTTTGCGCACCTGCATGACACGTGACACGTGCATGGTGAGCGCTGTCATGGGCTCTAGTGCCGCTGGCTGTTAGCCGGGATCAAAGTAAGCGTGCTGGGAGGCATTGGCTCTTAAAAACAAATGTTATAGTAACTAAAGAAGCATATACACATGATCCAGTAAGCCTGAATTCAATGTAGAGCACATTAAGAGCTGTTGTCAACATAACCAGGAAATTGCATTGCTTGTAGCAATTTGTTTATTATATATTTGGTTCTTATTTATGGAAAATATATACCTTACCAATGTTGGGTAGACACCATAGTGAAACACCAATAACAAATATACTTACTTTGCAGCTTTGGTATATGCAAGAGAGTTGCAACACTATCATTATGAGGAAACAACTACGTGGTTGTAGTGCTCATGGGGGTGCGTTAATACGGGACAAAAGTATAGACATGTGCACTAGTTTGACATATAATATAATGCCAGCAAAGACAAGTAAAAGAATAACTGCCATAGAGGTGTAATCAAAGTGACTTGGCTCTAAGATTGAGAAAAATTGGTTGGTACTGAACAGAGCCTGGTGGTGATTGGTATCAATAGTTCGCAACACTGGTAAGTCTGTTAGATTTAAATACCAGTTAGTATCAAGTGTAGAAGTAATATTGGAGAACTGGATCCCAGACATCAGCGAAAATTGTTGTAAGTGGAACGATTATTCATTCCACCAAAGGATGGGTACCACAGCCTGCTGTAGTGTAATAGTTGGGGCACGAACTCACACACCCGCTTGGCCTCAATGATAGTTTCGTCAGGGGTGGCAACATGACAAACGCATGGCACATGAAGTACCACACTCCACAAGTTGTGATTCGTAGTATTGGTATTGATACATAATAATACAGGAAGGGGGGTTTGTTATGACATACTGGTGTGGCATTATATGTTTGACAGACAATGACGTATCAGGAAAACACTGAAACTTGCAGGATGAAAACAATAAATAGATTAGCATCATTAAGTAAAATTGGAGCTTTTACACATTTGGCATTGGTACCGGTAAAAGATTCCTTAGGGATGATGAGAACATCCATGGGGGTGTCGGGAGTGCGAGAAATGGATTTTACTATGTCTGTGGCAGGATCCATGGCGACGGTCGGTGACGGGGTATCAATGATACAAGTGTGGTTCTGCAAATGATAAGGGACTGAAATGAGGTTGTATATTTGCCACGCAGAGTATATACTCTTAATGGGGACTTGCAATTTAATGACCATCTGTGACGTTGTCAGGGAGCATTCTACTAGATCATGGGAATAATATTTTATAATGTTAGAAAGATCAATACTTAGGGTGAGACCTTATTTTAATAACTCTAATTTTAGTTTCGTTAGGTTATCTGTGAGTTGCCTTTTGTTTACTGCGTTGAAAGGCACCCTGTTCAACTGAAACGCATGGATATATGACTGTACCAAGTGTTCAAGGACTACTATGTTATTGATTAACTCTAAAATACTTGTAGAGAGCAAGTGATTTTGTGCTTCAACATTGTCGAGCTTACTAACAGTTAAAAGTTGTGTTTGCAACACCTTTGAAATACTATTGACAGTCTGAGCCAAGCTGTTCATAAATGACCGACTTATTCATGCTCTAGTTCATAAATGACCTTGAAGGATATGTTGAGGGCATTATTTGTATTTTGGATATTATCAGCAAGTGCTGTGACTTGGTTATTCAGCAAGAATGCGGGCTTAACGTGTTGTGTACACATGGTGTCATACTTGGATGACCAGTTTCGTTTGTCTGAATATGTACAGTGGAGTCGCCTAAAATACTGGTCACCCTAAAGGGACCGCGATAGCGGTGCGTTAAAGCCTCCTGCATGCCTCTATTGCATAGACAGACGTGATTATTTACATGTAACGTATTCTCTTTATGATTGCGATCAAACTGGTTCTTCTGACTTATCTGAACTTGAAGTAAAGTGACTTTGGCCATTTCACGGTATTGCACAAGTTTCCGACACCAATCATGAGCACGTGGCAAAAGCTGAGCAACGACCACCTGTGCCGGAAGGGCAGCTTCCACACCATGCAATAAATAAAATGGAGTAAACTTGGTCATAGTATTGAAGCTGGAATTGTAATAAAATGTTACAAACTCAACGTATAAATCCCAGTTGGCCTGATCGGTATTAGCACAAGCTGTAAGTTGCTCACCAATGATATGATTGGAAGACTTGACATGGCCGTGGCACCTAGGATTATATGCAGTGGTGGTGAGTTTCTTTATCCCTAAGGTCTTTAAGAGATTACTGATTAATTTGTTTTGGAAACTAGTTTCCCCCTCTGTTAAGATTTGTTGAGGGCACCCAAATTGTAATACAACATGTTTGATAAATTCCGCGCAAGTGGCGCAGCCAATGGCGGGAACTGCCTTGGCTACAACTTACCGGGTTGTGTACTCCCATAACTAGGATATATTTGTTCTTACGCACAGTGATGGGTATTGGTTCTTTGGAATCCAAAGCCCAAGTGGATAACAGCGGTTGGGGAGGTATAGAAGTTAACTGACCCATAGGCTTATCATTAGTGGCTTTAGTTTTCTCGCAAGTGGGGCACAATTTTACATCATCTTTGACATCTGCATGCATGGTATCCCAGTAATAAGTCTGCATGATTTTCTGTAGCTTTTATATACGCCAAATTGACCGCCTCCAAATATTGCATCATGGTGCGCCTGAATAATTTCGTTCACATAGAGTTTGGGGACAAGAGTAAGCTTAGACATGCCTTGGGACATATTAAGTTTCAATAAAATTTCACCATTCGCTGCTATACCAAAACATCTACTCAACCTGAGATATTTGGTATCCGCTTGATCCAGATTGAGTATAGCTTGTTTCAGTTGTTTTATATGAGGGTCGTTGTCGTACTCGCCAACAAAAGGTGAAGTATTCACAACAAGCGGACATAATTGAAAGATTGAATTGTCATCAGTTTTTATATACTCTTGGGCATGCGTGTAAACAGGCAAAAAATGAAGTTTGTCTGATTTGACAACAATAAGGAATATGCATTTCAATACAGGGTCAAGACAAGTGGTTTCTAATGTGGGGCTACTATCTTGTTCGATTATATGAACATTGATCTGGAACAAGGTTTTAATGATTTTACAGATTGCGTACATCAGAAAGATATCCTCGTTTGCGAGTGCCTTGGCTATGTGATCACAATCTTGATCCTGGTATTGTGACTTGAAATAGGGTTTAATGTCCTCCCAATGACTCTTGGAGTATTTAGCTACATTATTTCTAATTTTGTCCGCTTTTTGGGTATCCTGGAAGATGGCTTCTGCAAGGGCTGTGTATAGGGAGGTGTATGTGAGCATGTGTTCTTTGACGATGTAAGAAGTGTTGTTAAGTGTAATTTTACTTGTTGGCACTTGAGGGGCAGTAGTAATGCAGCTCAGGGCATCGGGGAGTGTGTCTAATTTACCTCATACAATGGTAGCTTCAAAATCATATTCACTGAGCACTGTCGCCATTTTCTGTATACGAATATTGTTCTCTGCCATAGAGCGTAGGTATCGCAAGTTAGCATGATCAGTCTTAATTTTGAAGTGTCTACCGTATAAATACTGATAGAAATGGCTACACAAGTACCTAATAGCTCCAAGCTCTCTCTCCGCTGTATTCCAATGTGCGTCCTTAATGGAGAGTTTTTTGGATGCAAATGCAATGATCACGCGTTGTTTGGAATGCTGCTCTTCTTGTAGAAGGGCTCCGCCGATTGCTTCATTACTCGCATCGCAAGCTAATATGATTGGTTTATCCTCAACAAATTTCTTTAATACTGGGGTTC
Source organism: Dryococelus australis (assembly GCA_029891345.1). Classification (NCBI taxonomy): domain Eukaryota; kingdom Metazoa; phylum Arthropoda; class Insecta; order Phasmatodea; family Phasmatidae; genus Dryococelus; species Dryococelus australis. The sequence continues at coordinate 290,538,901 of CM056993.1, read as the reverse complement.
TTAATATAGCTAGCATCAAGTTAATGCTTTCTCCTGAATTTCCTGTCATTTGAAGGGAACAGAATGTTTCGTTAGCTCAATAAGCGGCTGCTCTATTTTTGCATAGTCCTTGATGTATCGCCGGAGGTATGATATCATGCCAAGGAAAGTACGCAGTTGTTTCAAATTGGTTGGGGGTGCTATGTGTTTATGGCTGCGACTTTATCAGGGTCAAAGGAAATGCCATCAGGGTTAATGATGTGGCCTAAAACTTGGACGGTCTGCTCGGCAAAGGTGCATTTTTTAGTGTTGACTTTAACATTGAATAATCTCAATAGTTCAAAAACTTAATATTATCTAAATGTTCATCAAAAGAATTGCCCACAATGAATATGTCATCTATATACATGATGGCTGTTGTCCATCTAAGTGGATCTAAGAGGGTGTTTATGAACATCTGAAAGTTTTGAGAGGAGGTAGAAAGGCCCATTGGCATTCTTTTATATTGAAATAAACCAACCCCATCAATTGTAAAGGCGAGCTTATGGCGGTCTTGTTGCGTAACAGGTATGCTATAAAACCTTGAAAAAAGATCTAGGCTAGTAATATATAGCAAATTCTGAAGGGCATTCAAAATATCCTCAGTGCGAGGTAAAGGGTGTTGTACTCTAGTGAGATACTGGTTTAACTTACGAAAGTCAGTCAAAAATTGTAATCCGCCAGATTTCTTAGAAACGACTAGACGCAGTGCAGAATAGGGGGAGTCTGCAGGTTCAATAATGTTAGCATGTACCATATCAATAATTTGGACTAGAAGCTCATCCCTGACTTTAGGACTAATTCTATAATACCTGGTTGAAATGGGCTTGTCAGTGGTTAATTCTAACTTTATTTCAAAATAGCGGGCCTCGGTTAACTCTAGAATGGAGTCCGCGAATCTATCTTTGTGAGAACTAATAATGTTGGTAATAGCCTCTCTTTGCTTGGTAGTAAGTTTAGGGTTGATATGAGGCAACTTAGTGTGTTGTGATTCAAAAGTATCCAAGGCATTCAATGAGTGTTCGACTGTCATTGTAGTATCTGATGGCAAAGGCTCAAAGTGTAATGTCACTTAAAGTAGCTTATTAGCAACATGGCTGTGGATGAGCATATTGTCATATTTTAATATTGGAATGACGTCGTATTTAGTGATAAAATCCACACCTAAGATAATGTCTTCTTGTCAGATGTCAACTGTGGTGTCACAGTTCGGATGCCTACTTGCTGACAATTGACAGTGAATGTGGGGCGCGCTTGTTTATGTAATTTACTTCGAAGCACTGGCTCGCTCAGTATGTCTTGCAACATGGACTCATCATTGCGGCCTGCGCTCGTTGTATTATGAAAACAAACAGAAGTGTCTGCTGTGCATTTATGCTGCGGCTGCTCTAGATAAATTGTTTTTGGCGTCAGCCCAAATATGAGTTTAAACCTTTTGAAACGGTTGCCTATGTCCATACAGAAGTTGAATTTCTGATTGGGGAAGAGAGTAAATTTCCGACTTTTATGGTCTACATAAAAACAGAGTGCACAGGTATCTTGCGCCAGGCTGCGGGGACCTGCTACTTTCAGTTGCATGGCTGCAATTTGCTGAGACTTGGCAACGCTGCAATCTGAGACGCGTGGTTGCAGTGATTCAGCAACGCTGACTTGCTTAGCGTGGGGGAGGGGTGTGACATTGTCGCAAGTGACGCGCAGGCAATTTCCTGACGCGGAACTTTACCTAACCTATTTGCGTGGGCGTATGTTGCTTGTGGCGCAACTCTGACTGACCTGTCTGTGGAAACTTATCTCGCCGGCGGCGCAAATTCTATTCGTGAAATAACATGTTGAACTTTATTTTCTGTACTCGCACACATATTACTTTGAACTGGGTGATGTTCTGTGTCACAGGAAGGATACTGTAGGCTTGAATTTTGTAATGTCCACATACGATCTCGTAGGGATGACCTTATTAAAAATTGCATGACACCGATCTCGAACTCGGACATTCGGGTCAGTGGGGGTTTTGTGCCTTACCCCCTCGTTGGGTAGTTTTTTTTATGTGTGCAAATGACTGCCTCTGTTGTACTAGGAAGTAGTGTACAAATTTTGTGGGAAATCGACGTAGTCGTTTGCATGGCCACGAAAATTAGGATTGCCCTATGTGGACAATAGGAACCCCGGTACTGCGTATTGTAGAAAGGCCGGTCGGCGTAAATAATGATAGATTGGCAGTGTTGGTAGCCCCCCTGAGGGTGATAAGAATTATAGGACGTGCAACGTTGAGATGGCCCGTCAAGGTGTGTTAGTATGTGGTCAGGGTTGTACTGGTGCGGTGTCAGTGATTGTATTGGCTGAGCTATAGTGTTTGTCCGTCTGTCTATTGAAAGATGCGCAATTTCTTTTTTTAAGTTTTAAGATCTTAGACTCGAGGCGCTCTGAGTCGGGGTTTGTGCGTGGCTGTGTGACTGTTTGTTAATAGCGATAGAGGCCCAGGTCTATGCGTTAAATGTTTTCTAACATTTGGGGTAGCATTTCCGTAGGAAGGCCAGTTAATTTATCGGCAACTGAAGGTAACAGGAATTTCCAAATAACTGTGTTGAAGTCCTGGTTGGACATGGTAGGGTTGTACTTGCTCCTGTAATATTGTGGCCATGTGATAGGCTGCTGACAGTGGTGGGTGATGTTCTCAAGTGAGTACTTAGCATTACTGAGCAAAGAAAACTTTATTCTCTTACATCTGTCTGCCTCTGTTCACCCATTTCTGTCAGCAACTTGCTCAAAGTCTGTTAAAAATTCATTTATGTGTTCATCTTTGTGTCCCGGAAAACGATGGAGGTTTATCAGGTTGTGCGACTACAATCTGGATGTGTGGCTGTTTGGCCATGTTGTATCTTGTGCGATTTACTGTAGTGTTAATGTAGTGGTGGGTGGGGGTGGAATGAAAGTGCTTGATGTGAATCTAACTGAACTTCGTCGTAGGCTGGGAAGCCGAGAAATTCGGAACTTGGTGAGGATGGTGGGGAACTAGATTGTGCGGTGTTTTGTGTGGGTGGTGGTGTGTCGTGTGGGAATTGTGGTGGACTTGTGTGAAATGAGGTATCTAACTATTTGTTTTGCAATTCACTATTAGTAGCGTGTTCCATGTCTAATTGTAACGCCCGCTGCCTGTCTCATTCGTCTAGCTGGTTATCCATTTCAGATGTATCGTGGAACAATCCTTTAATAACTTTACTGACTGAGGACTATTTACTGCGACTTCTAGTTTCCATATACTGTGACTTATGAGTGTGTGTTGGGTGTAATGGTAATGTGTGAGAACTGCGCACTGTACAAAAGTCATGCACTTATAACACTCTGAAGTACACACAAACAAACCACAAGGGGAGTATTTCTTGCTTGTTTTGGAACAGAGTGTTTTGCATGTAGAAAAAGCAATTACCACCTATACCAACCACTTGACTAATCACCCTTTCTCTTAACTAATGTCAAGACTGGCGAAGGGAGAGATGTAATTTACAGGGTGATGTAGTTCTACCAGTTCACTAATAACACCAGGGAATCCATAAACACAATAGCATTTATTAAGCATTAAACATATAAGGATTTGAATACAATAAGTTACAAGACAATTTAACATTAATGATACTCGTAGATGGCACAATGCCGATAAGATATATCACACTTGATTCGCCTAACCTTGCCAGTAAATATCAATTAATGCTTAAGAGGGCAACGGGGTCTCAAAGTAGAGTGTTGCACCTAACAGCCAGCTCGATAGTTATGCTCACCATAAAACCTCAGTAGTGACCTGCAGCTCCTTTCGTTACCAGCTCCGGCAACTAATGTGGCTGTACCGCAATCGTCATCGTGACACTGGGGGATGGGGGGCAATCTCTGTGGCAGTTTTATACGCTTTGCCCAGTAGGTCAGCCGCGTTATTTTACAAAACAGTCTCAATCAATAGTCTGTTGTACTTTAAGTAGTATTTTCTCATCTGGCCATCGCAGATTAAGTAGTATTTTTGTGAGCGGCCCTTCCTAGCAGTTACAATGTTTTGCTTAACTGGGTAATTTGTGTTGTTGATTTTAATTGTTTGTGTTACTGTGTCAGTGTTGGTGGTGATACGGCTTAAGGCGTCTGGAAGTGTGTTGAGTTTTCCTTTACTGATGTGTGGCTCAAAATCGTATTCGCTTAATGTGATTGCCACCTTCTGAATTCTGATGTTGTGTTCAGCCATGGTACGCAGAATTGAAGACTGGTGTGGTCCATTTCAATTATGAAATGCCTCCATATAAATATTGGCAACAGTGATTACAAAGATAAGTATTGTACCAAGCTCTCGTTCCATAGCATTCCATCTCGATTCATTCAGAGATAACTTTTCGGAAGCAAAGGCAATGATACTACGTTGCTTGCATAAGCGCCCCGCTTACCGTGCGTTGCTTGCGTCGCGTGCTAACACAGTGTTCTTGCCCTCATCAAATCTTTGCAATACGGGTGCCTCTAATATGGCTTTCTTAAGATTAACGAATGCTTTCTGATGGGCATACTCCCATTTGTAAGTTATATTATGTTTTGTTAAGTCAACGAGAGGTTGTGCAATAGTCGCATAATTCCTAATATATCTGCACAGGTAAGAAGTCATTCCTAGAAATGTGCGCAGTTGTTTGACATTTGCTGGGGATGCCATGTGTTCGATAGGGAAAACTTTCCCTGGATTGTGGTAATGCCTTGTGGTGTGATTATATGTCCTAGCACCTTGACTGTTTATTCAGCAAACGTACATTTCTTAGTATTAACTTTTACATCGAACATTCGTAATCTCTCAAAAACTTTCTCAATGTTGGCTACGTATTGTTCAAATGAATCATCTAGAATAAATATATAATCAATATATGCTATAGCTGCTGTCAACCTGAGAGGACCTAATAAGGTGTTAATAAACATTTGGAAGTACTGAGGGAACGTACTTAACCTCATTGGCATGCTTTTATACTGGTACAATCCTACACCATCGATTGTAAACATCAATTTATAATGATCTTGCTCTCTGACAGGGATGCTGTAAAAGCTGGAAAATAAATCCAAGCTGGTTATGTACTTGGAGTACTGTAGAGCATTCAAAATGTTTTCTGTATGGGGTAATGGGTACTGTACCCTTGTTAAATATCGATTAAGTTTTTGAAAGTCAGTTAAAAATCTTAACCTACTATTTTTCTTGGAGACTACCAGACTCGGCGAAGAATAAGGTGATTCAGTTTCCTCAATAATTTCTGCCTGAACCATGTTGTTAATTTGAATTAAGAGCTCATCACGAATTTTGAGACTGACTATAAGACCTAGTAGCTATGGGCTTGTCTGTTGTCAGATCTAACTTTATTTCAAAGTTTTTTGCTTCAGTTAACTCTAAAATAGAGTTTGCAACTCTATCTTTGTAATAATTAATAATAATGGTAATTGTCGCCGTCTGTTCGTCAGTTAACTTCTTATTAATGTGTTGCATCTGTGTTTGTCCCAATTCAAAACTATCTAACGCATTGCAAGACTGCTCCATAGAATACGTATCATCGTGATCTGTCCTGCCCGAGTACAGCGGTATCTCGACAATTTTCTAAGCATTGTGAGAATTGATTAAAAGAGTATTATACTTCAATATCGGGATGACATCATACTTCTTGATAAAGTCTACACCTAATATTATATTTTGTTGTAAATTATCTACAACTAAAAGCTTTGTGGGTAAGTGCGCCTTGATATGCATAAGTTAAGTGTTGTTTGAAATTTGGGTGACATCAGTATAGATGTAGCACCAACTAAAGTCATTTGCTCATTCAAAGGTTAAAGTTGCTGTGTGGTAATTAACATACTGGTGACACTACTGCGAGAGCACTTGGTGTCAAGCAACACGTAATATTCCTTTCCTTCAATTGTTACAAGTACTCGTGGTGTTGTTGTGTGAAGGCCGGTGTGTTGAAAAACTGCTTGCATCACAGGGCATTCATGTTTATGTGACAGAGATTGAGGCGCAGATCTTCTCAGTATGTTATTAAACATAGTATCATCATCACGGGCCTGGCTCAGTGTATTATCAAAACAGCTCTTAGTGTCTATGGTGGTGTTTCATAGCTCATGCTCTACATAAACAATACGTGTCAGCCCGAATTTGTTTTTGAATCTCTTAAATTGGTCACCGACATGTGTTGAAAACTCAAAATTCTGTTTGGGAAACAAACTGCATTGACGGCTTTTGTGTCCAACGTAAAAACACAGGGCACACATGTCCTGAGCAAGGCTACGGGGTCCGGCGACTATCTAAGTGTCGTTGACAATTTTCGTAGATTCGGCAATGTCATATTTCTGGGCGCGCTGCAGTTTGGCAATGCTGACCTGATTTGCGCAGGGAGGCAGTGTTACGTGTTTACTTTTGTCACGCTGGGCTAGCGGTGCATGCACAATCCGCTGAGGCGGAGCTTTACTGGACCTATCTGCTGTAGTTTGTTTTGCCGGCGACATAAAATGAATTGTAGACGTGGAGTGATGTACTGTATTTACTTTTGGTGCACACACATTTCTTTGAACTGGGGGTGGGTTGTTTGATTCTGTAAGATTACTACAGGAATTTAATTTCGCAACATCTGCGTATGAATACTGCGGCACAACTTTATTAGAAATAGCCCTGCAGGCATCACGAGCTTTGTCATACTTTTCCTGGGTGGAGGAGACACATTTTTACTTGTAATTTATTCTATGAACTTCCTCCTGTGCATGGTTGTAATATCTCGGTTGAGCCCTGAAGAGGCCTGCCTGACTGTGTCTCGTATATTGATGATGGCCTTGGTTCAATGGTGTTCTGTAATGACTTCTAGTCTGTCTCCATTCAATTGCTGTAGACCTCTCAAATCTGATTTCAATCGGTGTGACTCTATGGGTGGTGGGTGGGGATGGAAATATAGGTTTTTGAGCGTAATTCACTGGACGTGGGCATGGCGCAGTATATTTGTTAGTTTTTGAGGTTTTGCAATTGCTCTTTCAATATATTTATTTCCTCTTGTAGTTTGACATGTTGTGAAGTGAGGGAGGTGTGTTCAATATTCTGTGTATATTTGTACATGCCAAGCTCAATGTTTTTGATGATGCGTACTAGCTGGTGTAGTGTGTTGTTTTGTTGAGTATAGCAGCTGTCTGTAATGATCTTTTGTGTCACGCTTTGTGAATGTGTCTAATAGTTTACGTTGAAATTGATTCCAAGAAATGTGTTCCGCGTTGGCGTAATAAACGTTCTCATAAACCCTCTTTGCAGTTCCTTGCACGTAAAACCTTAGGCGGTGGCATTTTTCATGTTTGTTCCAACCGTTTAGTTCACTGACGGCGTTAAAGGTATCTAAAAACTCTACATTTTCATTATTCTCACCAATGAATGTAGGGATATGTTGTGGGAATGGTACTACAATGTGTAGTGGCTGTGTGGTGTGTACTGGTGCAGGTGTAGGGTTGAGTATTTCTGCATTGTTAGCGGATGTACTAGAAATATAAATTAAATGTCGGTGTTGTTTAAAGTATCTGTTGTGGGCGTGGTGTCAAATAACCGCTTGTGCCGGCTTCATTAAATGTTAAGTGCTAATGCCTGTTCAAGTGGTAAACTCTGCGCTGTTGGTGAGGTGTGTACTACGGCAAGTGATTCTGTGTTTTCACTGTTTAACTGGCTCCTTAATTGTTTGTGTATTTCAACTGCGCGTTTAGCGTAGCCTAAATCAATCAATAGTGTTTTAACTAATTTCCATATTGATTGTGCAGTAGATTTCTGTCTCGTTCTCATGTTGACATGTTAAAATGGAGTTATGTAGTTGACGCCTACAGGTGAAACACGAGACAAACGGTGACACAATAAACTTACAGTAGATGGGCACTAGCAGTGATTCCCAGTCACAGCACTGTCGAGACTCATGGTTCTCAAGGATGCTGTGGGTTCTGTGTGTCCATCTCACCCAAGCGTACTTACAAAACACTGAGCAATACTAAACTTTTTAACACTGAAAATGAGGCGAGGTTGCTGTCAAGACAAGGAAACCACTTTATGCACTGATAATACAGTGTTTATTTTACCACTCATACAAAAGTGTGCCAGGATGAATTTTACGTGCTGAAACTCGGACGTACCGCTAAATCCGCTGGGAGCTCCCCCAGCCCACAATTTGCCCCGTGCACTCCTAGATGGATGACTTCTACTGTGGTGTTAGATAACACAGCCTTCACAAGGAAAGGGGTCTACAGCCGCTAGGGTGGACTGTAGGTTTTTCCTGAAGACAGGGCACGAAGAATTACAAAATTAATCTGAACATGAACACGTGTGATTATTTGGCATCACTAACACGAACTCGCCTGGACTCGTCTCCCAGCACATGGCGAGTGTGGCAATGGTCTTTACACATAGCCGGCTAGGATGGAAAAAATATCATTGTACAAATTACATAAATACATATGAAACAGCATAGTGCACAAGATGAATTGTTACAATAAATCCGCAAGTGCATGAAAACACAATTATATGGCGTGGATGCTACTGGATAAAGTTTGTAGGGGATCACATGGTACTGGTGAAATTACAAGGTTTCTCCGTAAAAAACAGCAAATTATTCTCAGCCAAATCATTATTGATGTTGGGAAAAACATACTCCTGATGATTTAAAAAGATATAGGCTTATAGCAAACTTGATGGCGTGAAAATCAATCTTGAAAAAGACAGTGTGGTCATACATACAAAGCATCAATTACGTGAAACCCTAAATGAAAAATACGTACAACCCTGAAATAAATTATGGCGCACATGACATCACACAAATAAACCCTCAAAATGCATGGATTGCGCAAATATCGACTTGGTGGTAGTTAACCACGTGGTTGCAAATGATGTGGCCGTAAAACAATTAAACATGCAAACTAACCCGAAATACGTACATGAAAATAAAGCCCTTAAAATTGCTGCAACAATTATACAGAAATTACTCTGAAACGCCTTTAACATTGGCAGATGACGCCTGATTCAAAGTTGCGCAGGCTGCGTGGCCTCTCTGACATCTTTCTCCTCCTCATTTACATTCAAAAAGCCTCAAGGGCACAAATTATTAAGTTAAGAGGAATCATCATGCTGGGGAATGTCTGGCAAAATGTATGCAAAGCAAAGGCTATGGTATCCTAAAGAGAAACTATTGTAATCTAGATCAGTGCAAAAAGTGTGATGTGCGTTCGTGACAGCATCTTACCTCGCCAGTTATCCTCGACGGACTGCCCAGAGGCAAGCATTGTGTGGACCTACCACGGCCGCCTACGGGGTTCACACAAGCTGTAGTGCTATGCACGCAGAGTAAAACTTTTATATTCTTAAATAAATGGCACAAAAATAATTTAAATATTGGTTTACATTTGAGATATAAATTGTGAATTTTCTGTATTCTTTAAATGTCTTTTATGACGGCATTCATGCCGGAATAATAATGTTCTTAGTCTTCGCTCAGCGCACATTTTGAATTTATAACCAAACATGCTGCAACATTTATATGAACATACAAATTTTAATTTTTAATAACAATGAGCTCTGAAATAAAAGAAAGACATGTTAAACACTTGAAAACATAATATTCCCGTGGTGGGAAAGTTCAGGTTATGGCCTCTTTGCGCACATGCTTGCCCACGTGTCACGTGAGTATTGAGTGCCGTCACTGTCTAAATACGGCTGGCTGTTAGCCGGCGTCATAGTGTAGATGTAAATACTATCAGAATGTGTGAGTTGCTGTTGGAGCGCACTTTGTGTAACTTAAAACTAATCCTAAATACAAAAGAGAAAAAAAATGGGAGAAATCTCAGAAATACCCACAAAACCAATGGAGATTTCCTTGCTTACAAAGGAACAGATTGTCCCATATGCCGAAACAAGCAGTGTACACGCATTATGAAATGAAAGCGAAAAAGCTTCTGTAAGGCGGCTAGGGCAGGCTATCGTCAAGTTGCTAGGCTGGCAAGGCCTGCTGCACAAACTGCTGACCTGCGCATGTGACGAACTAACCATACATACCATCACTTACTGCGCTTGCTCTGACTGCGTGGGAGGGAACAGTTGTGTACTACGCTGGCTTAAATACAGTAATTTGATTGCACGCAAATAAATAACTATAAGGCAGTATATTATAGTATGATTAATGCTTATTACTAAATATATTAGACATGAATATAACTGGAAATGAAAACAATGAATGTACACTGTAGCAATCGCTGAATGACTACGCATAAATGCGTTGTGGGTAGCGTGAAGCGCAGACACGTTTTATTCTCCTTCTTCCTGCTGCATACAATAGCTAGCATAAAGCACAACTTAAGAAATTATTAACAAGTTGAGCCTACTTGCAAGAGCAAAGTGGAACGATTGGCGCCTCCACCAGTGTGGTGATCCCCATCCTCCTATCTCTTATTGCTGTACTACAACTGCAATCTGAATGCTGGTAATGAGTTAATATATAAATATGTCATCTCTGTATGAATGGGAATCACTCAGGGGAAGCGTAGGTGTTAACGATTGACTAATACATTAGAAATGTTTTAAACACAACACTTTTATTATAATGTTAATTACACAATTATGAACAAGATAGTTAACATTAACTGAACAGGATAAACCATTAACTCTTTCAACAAGCATACATGAGGTATACAATTACTGTCAATAATAAAAGAGTCGAGATAGAACTGCCTAACCTTGCCAGCGATAATTAATGTTAAGTAAACTGGATAACGGGGTCTCGAGAGATCGTATTGCACTTAACTGCCAAGCTGATCTATGCTCACCATATAAGAATACTGTAGAATGGCCCAGAGCTCCTCCAGGCCTTGGTGTGGTGATGCCCTCGTGTTTGTCGTCGACTCCAACAACTATATGTAGCAAGACTTCAATTGTTCTCATACGTCTGGTGGAGGAGGGGGGGGGGAGGGGGCAATGTGCTCAACTTATAGTCCGTGGCAGTGGGTCACAAGGATTTGTTGATAAAATAACATTAGTGCCTTGCTCTCATCGCTATATCCTGTCGTACCTTACGTTAAATGTGTGTGGCCTCAGTAGTGGCCACTACAAGGAGCAGTGGTGGAAATTGGATGTGCTTTGTCATGCTCCTCAGTCATTAAGCAGCAAGTAGTGTCTGAAGAATCTGAAGTGAGCTAGAAGTGGACAGGTAAGCCAGCATACTTAATGGTATATAGACTGTTCATGATTACTTGAGCACTTTTGAAATCAACTTTAAAAAATGTTACACCCTCAACCTCAGTGGTAGATCTAAGTTAGGGGGAGGGGAGCAGCACCAATTTTTTTATTGCAACACTGGATATAATGGACCTTTAAGGAAAAAATATTAGTTTCACAGTTTTCTGACTCTTTCTCTCTATTAAGTTCTTTAAATTATTAGTATTTGAAAGTCAAGCCTTCTCTAAGTTAAATGCTTTCAAGTTTCAAGTTTTAAAATCTTCTTTGATAACACTTCCACACAGCTACTTTCCTACAACTTGGTTTGGCCACTGTTGCTACAATAAAGCTTTTGCAGAAGGATGGCACTTTCTTATTTATGATCCAAGGTTTTGGGAGGAAAACAAAACCGAAGAGGACCACAGAGGCCAAAGTGGTGCTGTCGCCTTGGGGATACCTTGTGTTCAGATGGTATGGCAAGGCTGAGGGCAGTCTGTTTGTAACAAAATATACTTTCCTTTAACAACTAAAATTAACATTAAATACAGACCTGTTTTGTTCTGCATATTCAGAAGTGTGTGTCCTTTCTTTGCGGTTGTTAGCAGGTTGCCATTTAATCTCAACTTCGGCACGTGACCCAGTTTGTAATCAGTGGTGGCAGAGAAGGGGGGACCGGGGGACATTATCCCTCCCCTGTAATAGTAGAGAGGGACAATATAGGCATTCGTCCCCACCCAAATTTTGATATCTATATTCAATAATCAAGTAGTTAATTTTCTCTCAAACCACAGGAATTACAATATTGAACTGAATGAGAAACACATTGCTGAATTTTACTGTCAACTGAAGAGGAAGAGATTGGGTCTTGTGAGACCGTCAACTGGAAAGATGAACGGTTGCCTTGGCAGTTCAGTGTGCTTGGATTCCTAGAACATTGAAATATCTACGCATCTGTGTAACTAAAAAATAACTAACTGGCTTTAGCAAAAATGCAGTTGATATCTAAAGCAATCGCAGTTATGAAATTCTGCAGCTCGCTTTGTCGAGATTATCTTATTATGCATGGTATATTTATAACTATTCTAATGCAATAATGAACTATAATAATCATAAATTAAACACAGTGAGAAAAAGTACTCTTTATAAATTTAAACGCTGTTCAGCTTTGTCAGTCTTTAGTTAGTAAACACAAAAAATATAATCCAGGTAGATATTTGAAATATCTTTGGTGTAAGGTATTGAACATTTGAATGTAAACTTTTTAGTCACTAAACATGAATTCTGATGCTATGACATAATGGTTGATTTACGCCGTCATGACAACATGTACAGGCAGCCGCTTGCACTCTAGGAGCAGGAAGAGAGCAGGACAGACATTAAACACGAGTGTTTCAAAGCACAGTGATTTAAAGAGAGACAGTTAAATTACGGTGGCTCTAACACATCAGGTCTTCACCATGAATGTGTGATTTTCATTACGAAATGTGTGTGTGTCTATACATATTTAATTGCTGAAAAGTCAGGCACTAATATGAAAAAAGAAATTTTAAACAGGTATTTTTATGAGTTATAAATAAGGGCTACACATTCATTAATTAAAAAAAATATATATATATTTTTAATTAATGAATGTGTAGCTCTTATTTATAGCTCATTAAAATACATGTTTAAATTTCTTTTCATACTAGTGCCTGACTCTCTCTCTCTATTTTTTATATATATATATATTTTTTCTGATATTTAGCCTGCACTAGCCATCTTTTCCCTACAACTAAAATTACAGTTATGCAAATTTAACAAACCCAGCATTTCTTATTTCACCCATGGTTTATATAAGTTTGACCATTACTCTTCTTGCTTCCAAAGTCAAGTTCTGTTATTTTGCAAATGGTAACTCTATTACATTTCGTGCTGTTGCAGTCTCCACTGAAAACATTATATTTGCACATACAAATTAATTTAGTATTCACATGTTTGATTTCTTGACAGTCTTGCATGGATTTAAGATTAAAGCTGACAGAAAAACTATTTTTGCAGTGCAGTTGTTATTCAAATTTTTCACACCTTTATATTTCATTGACACTAAAGGTTTGTTTCTAATCAGGTGACCGTGAAAATTTCCAATTCTTTTTTTTACTTTACATGTATTACAAAATTAACAGCACACTATCTATGAAGTACAGATGATAGATAGTCACTATTTGAACCAGTAACGTGCAGAGAGAGTATGCTTTTTTCAACAATGGAATGTCAACACAAAATTGAAAAACCTTCAAAACTCTCATTTATAATACACTAATACTTGGAACAATTTTAATGTCTTAAAAAAAATTGATCATATGTAAGACATTATAATGTTTCAAAACAGTTTTTTTTTCTCTCCCAACAAAAGTTTATCTTTGTCTTATATGTGGAAAAAAGTTTACCTTATAAGTGCTGTTTCCTTATCTCACAAATATAAATCCTTTTTAAACCACAATTCACCAATGTATGCTTAAATATTTGATTGCAAAACTGCTATTTTCAGATGAGACTAACACGGATAGAACTGATGAATGTGTAGGAAAATAAAATTTAAACCCAAGTAGGCTTAATGAACCACCACCACTATCTGTCTCGCAAATGTTTTCATCAAAATGTGACAAAGTAGTTGTAACAATTCAGTAGGAGTCAAATATGCATAAATTACTTCAGTGGTAATATTTATTCAGAAATTATTAAGTATAAATACTTGTCACCAATTTTATTTTTTCGTTCATTGTCTCCTCCAACAATTTCAACAAATATCATTCAACTTCTCAAAAAAATCCAACACCATACATCTTCCCAACACATAAATAAATATTAACCTTTTTCCATTATTATTTATGAAACTTTAAAAACTTATTGCATCAATTATATTTATTTCCTGAAATTATAATGTTAATTTTATCATCCCACACACATCCATCATTGGCAGTGGTGTTATTCTTTCTGGTATAAAAATTCAAATCAATTTTACGTTTTCCTTACTTATGTTGTCACCTTTCCTCAAATTGGATGTCGTCTGACCACGCCACAACTCTCTGCCAACCAGCAATGCCCATAGAATAAATAAGGTGTATGCCAGAGTGGCAACAGCTATGTTATTGAGTGGTCGCTAATTTTTTTCCCTCTCCACGCATACCAACTTAGTCGGCAAAACTACTGCATCACTTTGAACAACGAAGTTTGCACTACTGAGTACTTACAGTGCTCCTGCTCCTGGTACATATACCTTGAACTTCTTAAAACTGCAGTACAAATATTATTATAATCACATGAACCAGTCAATATCTTTAGGAAATTTGAACACTTGTGGACCGCCTTCAACAGTAGAATAAAGTGAATTATGGGAGGGATCAGAAGATTACGATGTTCTGCCAAGAATTGCAACGCATTTCAGAAATTCAAATTTATCCTGTCGTAACACTCTTGTTATCAACAACAATATGGCCAGGCAACATAATAAAAATTAAGAGGTAAAATTTTTTTTCCCCTAAATATGTAAGAATGCATAATTTTTTAGAAATGTATAAAATGCTTAAACTCCCACAGTGTAACAACTACGAAACAATTTGTAATTGCTTTAATGGGTATCAAAATATTTCACTTTAATGAAGGTATGCGTGGAGAAGGCCTGAAAAAATAAGCGACCTGTTGTTCCCTATCCTGTGAACACCCCCTGGCAATGGCAAGATGAGAGACAACTAGTATATTTTCTTTTGTGCATTTGTTTAGTAAACATTCATTACTTCCTACCTTCTAGGGGATAAATGAACAATAAAAAACAAATTATAATACTGAATATAGTTTAGTAACAAATGAAATGTACTTACATGTGATCTCTATGTCAAACTATTAAAGTAACCAAAGATTATACTGTATTTTGTTTACCTCAGATAATAAAGATGAATTTGAAAATTATATTACATAAATTGGAAACATAAGTTAATACTTGCTAATCATATATAATTATATCTGTGACTAACAGTAAATATAACACCTGCAACGTTACAAGGTGTCATTGGAAAGTTGTGCTAACATCAATCTTTCAGCGACTACATGTCTCCTTCCATATCATCCTGATGTAAATTATATACCACCACACATTTCTGGCAAGCGTCCCTTCAAATTTCAAGTGAAATGGTTTCAAGAATATCCGTGGACACACATTAAAAATGGATCAAAAAGTGCAACATGTTTCACCTGTAGAAAATTGCTTGAAAAAAAAAGCTTATTCCGAACGAGATGACCTCTAGTTTAGTAAGTGATACTAGTTTTTCTGATTGGAAAAAATGTGCACAAAGATTAGTGGCACACCAGATTAGTTCACTCAATAAAGAGTGTGTATTTAAAACAGCTAGCATCATGGCAACATCAGTTTCTTGCCTTCAGAGGGAGGAATACTGAAAAAAAAAAACAGCTTGCTCAGCTGAACAAATTAAGAGCTGGTGACGTACCTGAACTTGTTGATCTTTTGAAAAGAAAAAAACATACATCTCATGATATTCAAAATGAGATGAGTCAAATAATGTCCCTTATGATTTTAAGAGATATAGAATGGCCAAAGTGAAATCTTGTGGGTTGTTTAGCTTGATTGTGGATGAACCATGTGTTGTAGATTGTAAAGAACAGGTTTCAGTTAGTTTATGAACAGTAGAAAATTTTCAGCTTGAAGAACTTTTCTTGGTTTGTATGCAACAAGTTCAACAACAAGACACGAGCTTTCGAAAATAATAAATATCATCACACATTTTGATCTTCCTTTCAGTGATTTAAGGGGCCAGTGTTACGATGGAGCGAGTAATATTAAAGGCGAGTTTAGAGACTTGAAAACAATTACAGAAAAGCAACAGCCCCATAGTCATATAAGTACACTACCGGGACCACAGTTTGAATTTGGCACTGCAAGATTGTGTTATGAATATTCACATTATTCGTGATGCTCAACAAACAACTAACAACATTGGAGTTTTGCTACATATATCCCCCAAAAAAAAAGGCTTTCTTCTCCAACAAAAGTCAAGATGAGGTCCCTGGTATGAACATTCCTCCTAGACCCTTGTGTCTTACAAGATAGACAGTACGAGTGCATTCCATACAATGTCTCCTTAATAGTTATTCTTATATTTTAGAATTCTTTGATCAATTTGACTCTGATCCAAACACAACATTAGCAAGCAAAGCTAGAGGGTTTCATGAGCAGTTAGAAAAAAGTTCCATGTATTTGGCATTACTCATCTGTTATCAAATTTTCCAGGTTACAGAGAAGTTAAGCTTTAGTCTCAAAAAGTCAATAATGAGGGTCAGTGCTGCACGTGAATCCATCCAACTAGTGATCGAAAATTTAAGAAGCATGCGAACAGAAGAGAATTTCAAAAAATTTTGGTTGCAGATGTTAAATGATATTGACAAGTATGATCTTTTATAGCCTCATTTGCCTAGAGTTCCAAAAATACTAGAACCAACTTTGACACGAAACATTGGCCACAAATAGGAATCACCAAAGGATAGGTTACAGGTGACTTGCTTTGCAGGTTTGGATAGTTTTACTGGAGAAATTGAGAAAAGATTTAATCAGCCAGACTTTGCTGTTTATAACAATTTGGAAAGGCTGTTAACTTTAAAAGCTAAAGACTGGACAAACAAGAGAAGAGGAATGGTGAAGCAGAAAAATGTTGGATTGGGGGGGGTTTGTTGTGTGCATCTGTACATCTCTGTGTGTGCGTGTGTATGTGAAAGAGGTCTTCAGGCAGAAACAGAACAACAATGCCGCACAATACCACCCTCAAATTTGAATCCACTGGTGGACAAAATGAAGATGCAGCAGCCTGATTCAAGATTATTATTTAATGATGTAGACTGTCTTATACAAAATTTATTGGTAGTGTCAATTTCATCCTCTACAGCAGAGCGCAGATTTCCTCTTTTGAGAAGAGTAAAGTGCTACTTAAGAAGTACAATGAGCCAAGTTCATATAAATCATGCATTTATTATGAGAACATTTCAAGAAGAACTAGACAACCTTGACGTATGATCATCCCCTACCCTAGTCTGTTTGTCAGGCAGACCGCTCCTACGCAGTGCAGAACGCACCAGCACTCTACGTTTGATCACAGTGGTGTTGTGAAGTGTAGTGCAGCACGAAGAGTGTGAGTGTAGCAAGGCTAAACTGGGCCAGGCTGTGCGGTGTCTCGAATGCTCTCATAAACCGAACGCCAACAGACTCCCCTAGTGGAGTAATACATAAAGAGTCCCATAGCTCATTGTGTTAATTATTATTTTTGCATCACAAGGGAATGTGAACACGTAAAGGAACACGTGGTTACGTGAGCAGGAAAGACTGCGTGTCAAACCCACAGTTCCTAAAGAATCATTCATTTTGCAGTGTTTCATCCCAGTGTATTTTTGTTCATCCCCACCAGTGTTATGTCCACGTCATTTCATGAGTATTTTTGCAAGGCAGGTGAGAGTTGTTGTGTTTTTATATTTTTATATGCAGTGTTATGACCATGTACGTAGTTTATACGCATAAGTGTTTAAGCATGTATGCAAGTAGAACCCTAAGAGGCGTGTGAGCCCACTCTCGCCTGCCAGTGCGTCCTGGCAGGAAGTCATTCAGCAAGGAACAGTGAGAGGGGTTGGTCCACGCAACTGCGTTCCGTGAGTTTCCTGTACCCGGGCGGCATCATTAGTTTTACCGGTAACTTCTCTGCAATAGCATAATTATTCTGGAACCTCTATAGTATATTTAACCGCCCGGGATACCACTTCTCGCCTCCCCAGGAATAGCGTTGCCTGGGGAGTATTTTAAATATCAGCACACCATAATACCATTGTAGCAGAGTGCTTTTTGTAACAGTTTTACCTTAGTCGCAGGTTTGTAGCAAGCGCAAGTGTCAAGTTATCTCATGAAGAGATGTGTAAATTCTCTGTCAATTAAAAGTGATACATGGAACTCGTGTGTACCTTTAATTTGATGCAGCAAGATATTTCAGGGCACGGGCCCTTCAATCCCACCTTTTTATTGCAAGTGTTATCATCTCAGTTTTCAAGGGTAATGTTTTATTAATGTGTGCTGCAACATGTAAAGTGTTATTATTTATGGGCATGTGGTTGGCCCGAACAATCCACAGCATAGGAAGTTCCGACCAATTCAGTATCAACTAATTTGCAATACCGTACAGTGAACGGGCCACCGCAGAGTCCCTCGTTTATCAAACTACTTCTGAACGAGGCCTACAACCAGGTGAACTGCAGAGCATTGTGGGAATATTGGTCCGGGTGATCGGCCTGCAGTACCCCAAGAACATCAAGGGTCATCAGCTCTACCGCAACAACATTGATGCAGTCAAGGCGACGTCTGGCACATACCAGGTAATTTTCCTTAACCTTTCCTCACCTGAAAAGTTCACCGCCCATCAAACCTTAACTAACTCATTTTCATTGCTTTCCATGCCGTCAACCTTGATTTGGACAAAGCTGTTGAACTTTTCATAAACCATGAACACGGCTTCAAAATAGTCTGTAAAATCTTAATGTACTCTATTCCACTGTTACATCACAGTTATTCTCAAATTTATTATTTAGTTAAAATTAAAGGAAACTTGAGTTTCATGGTTTTTCTTCTAATAGTAGTTCTCATTTCACTGCTACAGCACAACACAGTTTTCACTTCCGAGAAGTTAAAATAGTGCTCAAAAAGTACAGTGAGATAAGTAGGCCTAAATAATAAAAACGCTGTAAGTTCGTTTCAAGAGAACTTCACAACTTTAGATTGTCCAAAGCTGTGTAACTATTTATAGGCAAATGACATAGTATTATGGTGTCCAGTAAATTTTTTGTGTATACTTTTTTAGTTACAAGGTGTTTTAATTTTTTTCCTGTTGAACAAGTGTGTTTTAATGTGTACATTTAATGTATTTTTGCATTAGTGTAGCCAATTTCATCTTCTGTGCATTATTCTTTTCTCTTCTAATAAAAGCAAAAAAGTTACTTAAGAATTACAATTAACTGATTTCATCTTTATGAGTCACAAAGAACTAGACATCATTGATATGGGTAGAGAACACAGTTATAAAGTATTTTTGTATGCTTATATTTTATTGTTACATAGTCTCAATATTTCTGTACATTTTATGTTAGAGTGTGAGTGTGTATTTTTCTTATGTACTGGTGCATCTGTGTGTGCAATAAGTATTAGCGTATGTTTTCTAACACTCCTCATGTATGGCTTCAGAATCTTACTCCAAACTATATGACTCTAAGGTTAAAAATAAATTATCATAATAAAAATTTACAAAAAATAAAATTTCAAAATCGCAACACATATAGCAAATATTATTTGTTTTACTCAGTATTTCATTTAATCGACATAAACCAAGAAAACCATTACTGGGCAAGACAGAAATACTGGTTTGTCCTCTGCACCCTGATGCACAATGAAAATGAAAATGAAAAGAAAAAACAAAAGAAAAAATCCAAGACAACTAGTAAAGTTGTCTTGCTAGAAAACCTTCCACCGCCCCTGTTTGTAACATGTTATTTGACTGCAAGACAGGAATATTTTAAGGATAGACAGAGGTCTACGTTAGGGGAGGTAAGGGATTTAAAAGATAATCGTAGCACATTTTTTGGGTTTCAGTTTCAAATCTATTTCTGTAAAAGGTTCTGCTACCCTGAAGATGGTGACTGCAATATCAACCAAAATATTGGAATACTCTTCCTCTTCAAAGCAGCTGAATCTCAAAAGTCAAGATTATTCAGTATTAGTTTGTAGTTTTCAGAAAGTAAGAGAGGTAGTAATGATTTTCTGCAAGTGGGTATTTTATGAACATTCCTTGACTAGAAAATTTGTAGCTGTTCTTTACGTGTTGTAAAAAAAATTGTTTGAGTGTATTTTTAATTCTTTGAATATAACTCTTTAATTTACTTGTCAACCAGCAAACACACAAAACTTGCTACTAGAAGTAAAATAATTATTTTGAAGTATAACAATTTTAATAATAAATATAAGCAGATCTGTTTATGAACCCAAGCCCCCACTCCCCCTTTACTAGCTTTTGGATCCACCATTGCCCAACCTGCATAAATTTTAATGGGCACAATGAGTGGCATGTACTCAATAAGGTTGGTAATAACAGACTGAAAGTAGTTCCATGTTGCCACATTGAATTAAAAGTATTAGATAAACATTTGTAAAAACACAATGCACACATCCCACTGCTCAGAGAAATACAACCTACTGTATTTACTTAACTACACAAGTGATAAATAGAAATAACATGATTGAGAATGTTAAAAGTATCAGCACATTAATATCCATGCAAGGTTTGTGAATATTAGTTGTTAATTTTTATATGATGCTATTCCTCTGTACTCTATCGATCACACCATACCAATGTGGCAGAACACATTACACCACTTACAGTATCCATGAGAAAACTGTGTATACCACTCCTGACTGTTACCAGCCACATCATTTTCACATTATAAAGTACCAGGTTCAAGAAATGATGGAAGAAAGTATAATCAAGTAAAACACTCCATACAACTCTACAATAGCCCTAGCTGTACAGAAAGACTGTTCTTGGTGGTTCTACATAGATTTTTGACCATTAAACGTTATACTGCAGAATTCTCTCAGCATCCATTCATAAACATCAAACACATGCTCAACAGCCTTGGCCATGCCAAGGTTATGATTTCCCTTACACTTCACAGATAATACTGCCATATACCAATGAAAGAAGAAGACTGTCTCAAAACAGTCATTACTGCATCAGAAGGATGACATTTCCAGTTGTAAGCCATGCTATTCGGCATTAAGTGTGCTCCAGCCACTTTAAAATCAATGATGATCTAGGTCCTAGTTGGATACATGAGTAAGTTCACAATGGTGTATCTCTATGATGTGGTAATATGGTCAGAGCCATTGGGAGGAACACATGCGCCACCTATCATTATTGTTTGAACCACTTATTGATTTACTTTCACCCGCTCAAAAATTTGGTTGGACAAACAAACATACAGTATGTTTCAACTGAATCAATGTTGATTTCCATGACTGCTCTGCACTCTCATGCCACAATCCAGCTGTCACCTGTGCCTTCAGAAAGATGCAAAAGAAAAGGGGTTACATACCCTGCTCTTCCAGATTAGTGACAGTGGCACAAAACAAATCATCAATTTTGGTAGCACAAAATTTAGTCCCATCGTTGAATGTTGCTAG
This sequence comes from Dryococelus australis, assembly GCA_029891345.1. Classification (NCBI taxonomy): domain Eukaryota; kingdom Metazoa; phylum Arthropoda; class Insecta; order Phasmatodea; family Phasmatidae; genus Dryococelus; species Dryococelus australis. The sequence continues at coordinate 290,517,422 of CM056993.1, read as the reverse complement.
AATATGAACAAACATGAGAGCATAACTGTAGAGTGATCCGTAAAGCGATACAGACAGTTCCTGGAATACCAGACGTTCATTTTACAAACTAACAACACGTGCTTAATGTAGTTACATAGTACCACAGAATTATGAAGTAAGCTCACGTGCTGGGTGAGGAGAACCTGCTGACAGATTCACTTTCCAGGACACCAAGAGAAAGAGTCATGCATGACGTAGAGGAGTGGGAAGCCATTCTCCCCCCTACACCACATGAATCCCCAGACAACTGCCAGCAGTCGCATGGGCCAATATCACAAAAGCTCCCAAGGTACTCATATTAAAAGAACTGTGTACTTGGTTAACAGAAGTGCAACACACTTGCTCTATATCCCATAAGTGAATGGAACAATGTTATAAAAGTGTGGTCAAGCACTGGCGTGTGATACATGGCAGATTGGAAACATGTGTAAACATGACCAGTGACCCATGGAGTATTTATAAAGGTTAGATTGTATTACGGATCCTAAGGTGGCTTCAACCACGTACTACCTTAGGTATGCTAACTAATTTATACCGCTGCTTGGCACTCACAGGGGCCCCACTCGTAAACTGTATCTTTCTGGAATGCTGGTGCTATCCAGGGGTTACGTTTACCTAGTACCTTGGTTAAAGGTACAAAAATTGGGGTACAGGGCACTGGTGGCCTGGCTACAGACTTGCAGCATCCCCACTGCACCTGTACTCTCAAGGATTATCTCTATATATTTCCATGCATTCTATTGAGGACACCGAAAGTCGACCCTCCTTTAATCTCATTGTGCGAGGACAAACCCCAAGGCACTACCAAAAGGGCTTGTGTAGCTGGTCAGATGACATCTTGTAGGCAGGGTGAAGAGATTTGAGGTGAGCCGTGGGGGTTCGACGTAAGCTTGCTGCAGGAACATAACAGTTCCTGCAGGCTAGGTACCCCATGTGTGCCCATTTAATCCAATGTCCATGACTCGTGCATGTGTTCCCCAGTGGAGTGTCATTGTTGAAAAGGTTCCCCACAACTTTTTTCTAAATTATTTTAAGGGGCGTACTAAAACATCTTTGGTTTTTATCTTATTCGAGCATGAACATCTGCACCCCATTTGGAATTTAGACTTGTCCAATGATGAAGGCACAACTGTGCAAACTTGTAGTATTATTTAATTTTTTTTTTATAAGATTTTTTAAAGGATAATTATGTTTAAATAGCTGCTTTACCAGAGACAGAGAAAGCTCCCACCACCAAAAATACATCACGCTTCATCAGTGTCAACTTCTGTATTTGTCCAGCGTTAATAATGTTTTGTAATTTTGTTTCAGGGTGTGTTTTGTAATGTTTGTGTAATTATTTAATGTTTCATGTGCCTGTGTTCCTTTCCTAACATGTAGTTCTATTTTTTTTACATTTGGCACCAACCTGCTTGAGCCTTGCACGGGCTGACACCCTGGTTGCCACCAGTCTGAGAAATGGTGCAAGATGAGGGTAAATGTGTGTTAAGCCACTCTCGGACCAGCAACTTTTGTGCGTACCAGCCGTTTAGTTTGCAATAGCCATCACATTTTTCGGAACCTAGTTTAACTTTTCTTTGCCCAGGACTAGTGCCCCCTCAACACCTGCAGGCTCACGTGCTCCCAGGGCTTAATTTCCTCTTAATTTGTGTTTTGCCATGAGCCCCGATTCTACTGCTGGACTCTTGTATGTCTATCAGGAAGGTTTTCATATAGAACATTAAATGTGTGTGAACTGATGTGACCAAGTTTTTTTCTTGTGTTCAACTGTGTCTCTGCAGATGTGTGGTGCTGTACCCAGTTACAGCCATCCTACCCTCTTTCCAGAGTAAGTACTGTTACATAATTTTGGCATGGCATACACGTGAACTATCTATTTTTCAGGTACGATGAGATCTAAACACCTTCACTATACTTTACTGGTATTTTGAGAGTGCCAACATCCTAGGCAGGTGTGGAATTAGGACAACCATCATCACTACCAACCACAGCCTGTGGATGCTTCAAGGGAGGTCACACATGGGCGAACTTCCCACATCCATCCGCATTTCATGCTTTACCAGTTACTGGTGCTTTTAAGAACTCCTTCTATAATATCTACCAACTTGTCCTGTACTAACAAGGACACCTCTTCCCCCTCTCCTGAAGCCACATCCCCCGTTAAGATATTCTTCAAGGTTTCATGAATACATTAACTTGGTCAAATAGTAATGGCAGAGTTGTGTAGCTAGCACGGTGTTATTGCGAATAGGTAACGCAATATACAGAGTGATCGAAAAGTCGCGCAATATGAAAGTGTAGGGTGTAATATGTGATATCATAAATTGTGTTAGTTGTAGCATCCACCGCTAGATGGTACTGTAAGTGTATAAACAACGAGAAGATGAGGTATCAATCACACATAGGTCAAACAACATTCGCAGTGTAGCTTGTTAGTTGCCTGGCAGACATGGTGTTTTCCCAAGAGCAACAAGTGTTCATTGTTGAACACTATTTTGCCACTCATTCGTATGCACGTGTTGCAGACAAGTTCTGTCTGCGGTACCTGGATACAGCAGTTCCTAACAATGAGACAATAACGAGATTAATAAACAGTTTCCGAGGAAGCGAATCAGTTGCAGACAAGAAGAGATCAGGGAGACTTGGGGTTTTTGATGGAGGCTAAACTGGCTGATGTAGAGAGAACAATGTTGCAGTCACCTTCAAAAAGCCTGCGGAGACTGTCCGCTAAAGAAGGCATTTCGTACAGACATGCTCAACAAGTCATGAAGAAGTTACACCTTTGTGCATATCATGTTCGCTGTGTTCAGGAACTTAAGGGCCCAGATAAAGACAAACGCTTAGTTTACTGTACATGGTTTCGGTCATTTGTTCACGACCATGGAATTGCGCAGCTGGATACGGTATTCTTAACTGATGAAGCCTGGTTTCACCTAAGTGGCTATGGAACAGTCAAAACAGTAGGATTTGGTAATCTGCTAACCCATATGTGTTACACGAAAAACCCTTGTATTGTTAAAAAATTTGTGGTGTGCTATGTCACGTCGTCGAATAGTGGGCCCCCTTTTTTACGAAACAACAGTGAACAGTGAAGGGTACAAAGATATTGTTTCTCAGTTTATTGCACTCATTGACATTGATGAACGTGACTGTTGGTTCCAGCAAGACGGTGCCACATGCCACACTTCGAATGCAGCCATGTTCTTGCGCAAATTCTTCGGTGACCGTCTCATTTCGGCAGGGTTATAGCCCCGACGTTCACCAGATTTGTCCCCACCAGAGATTTTTCTTTGGAGGTACCTGAAAACTAATGTCTATAAAAAACCATCCACATACAATAGAGGACTTAAAGAGAAACATTATGACAGAGATTAACAACATCAGTGTACATGTACTCCAGAAAGTGGCCATAAATATGGTGAAACGTGCTCGCGTATGCATAACTGAAGGGACAGCAATTTCAAGCATATGTTGTAAAGACATGTTTCTTCCATGTTTTCATTGTTATGTTATGCAATGTATTGTTCCTGTATGTATCGAGTCGTATACACCTTTATTAAATACGTACTTTGGATTTGATGTGCACGAATTTTCGATCACACATTATAAAATGACGGGAGATGATCGTTATCTTTGTCTAGAAATTGTTATGTTGCTTGTTGTTTGCTTACATCACAGTGGGTCTGGATTTTTAACACAAAATTTTTTTTTAATATACTGAAATAAATCAACTAATATTTTAAAACAAATTACAATTATGTATATCTATTAGAAATATTTTTTTGCAGACTACCTGGTAAAGTTATTGTTAAATTTGTAGTAAGCCCAAAATTGTTAAACAATATGAAATATGCAGCAAAATTTCTAAAATTAAGTGAATAATTTGTAAAATATAATTTGTGACCATCTAAACCAAAGCAAAACATTAACATTTTGAAAATTCTGTAAATTCTTTCCCTTCTAGCTACAAAATATGACACAGATCCTTTATTGAATTACACATTTTCATATGGAAAACATATAGCAAAGACATGCTCAAATGTTTTCTAAGATAACCCTAAGTCAAGGTCACACATGTTCATACACTTGTTTTTGTGATCCCAATGAACTGTTGGCAATGACATGATAACAGTAAACAGATTAAAATGTCAACAGTTCTAGGTCCCAAAAGGTCAACTGATGAAGTACGTGTTGAGATCATTTAGGACATACTCACATTCTTCCCCATAGTGTGTACAGAAGTTTCACTTAATGTTTATTAACAAATCAGGTGAGTTGGTATCAAATACACTGATTTTAAACTGCAAAATACTTTCAGTTTAAGTTTCATTAAAGGGCAAAAAGTAATGTTTTCTATTCGTGTAAGATGTATGAGTGAGAAAGATATAGATAGTGCGTAACAATCTTTAGTGGCAATGATGTGATGCAAAGTGAACATGGAGCAGTGACAGAAGGCAACAGTGGGGACATGGGAGAACTCAGAGAAAATCCACAACCCAAAAGGCAATGTTTGCAATATTTTCCACAAGTGAAAATTAAAATTTGGCCTTCCTGGGCATCAAATCCAGTTCGCCATTGGAGGTGAGAGATCTAGCCACTATACTACTGTGACCCCACTTAAGATGTGTACACTAAGCAAATATCTGGTAGCTATCACCATAAAATTAAAACTACTGTCAACAAAATCTCTTATTTAACATTTCATGTGAGTGTACCATCTTATTCTAAAAATTATGTGGTATTACTGTCTTAAAAATAAATTCTCAGTATCCATTTATTAGCATATATTATGTTATCTTGGATTGCCAAATTTATCTTCTAAAGAGAGGATTACATGGTTTCTTAAAGCACTGTAAATGTGTTTCATAATATAACCGAACTATATTCATCTCTACACAGCAGGATCAACAATGATGCAAACAACTCTGCAAAGGCACAAGTTTCCAGCAAAGCAAAGTATTTCAGTTTTTTTTTTTTTGGGGGGGGGGGGGGGAGAGGTGGAATTAACTAGGCATTCAATAAATATTGAAAAAAACTATTTTGAAGACACTAGAAAGTGCAATTATGCAAAAATTAGTGGCAATGAGAAAAAACTTTTTATTCTTTGTAAAACATTTTATGCATCATATATATTACACTAAAAACTATTTTCACTATAGGAAAAAATAAAATGAATTGTTACATTACTTTTTCTATTTAAATGTCAACAGCATGCACAAATGCTTTCCAGGTTAAAATCTTTTACTACAATATATAAACACTCTTCAATACAGGTTGCTATATGTATATGAAAAGCAAATGCATATATGTAAAGATATCAAAACATATCCCACCCACAAAAATTAGATATTCTGAATCCAAACAAATTTTTTCCAGCAAATAAAACAACGTTATAAATGCATACTATACAACATATATTTCATAATGATAAAGACAAACTCCACAATTTTTAATTTAAAAACATACTTTGAAACCAGGCAAGGAAAAATATACTTTTTAAATTTTTTTTGTGTATGATTTTAATTTTTTATTAAGTTTTGTAAATGGAAGTTATAATAGTTTTTGTGTTTTTTATACTTAAAATAACCTTAACATTTGCCACTCAATTGCTTGTTGTAAATATGTTTCTAAGTTTTGTTACTGATGTTCACATACCACAAATGTGTGTTTCTGCATTTAAAAAAAATCATAATACTTTAATTTCATGTAGTTTTGAAGTCAACTGATGTTTGTTGAATAACATATTTTTATTGCTTCGTTTAGCAGGTTGTATACCACCAGACCAAACATTATCGACATGAAGTGATATTCGATATTTGTTACATTACATGTAATTGTAATTTACACTAGTGTAATCATTCGGCAGTTACATAATACCAATTAGTAAAAACAATTGTCGCCTGGCCTATTACCTGAAATTGCAGGTTTTTCCACTGCTACAGCTTACCTGACTATGGTGACTGTACGTCAACTAGAAAGTAAGTTTTTCTTATAACACTTCTTATTACAAATTGCCTTCAAAATTTCAAGATTAAATGTGATTTATATCATAATATAATATTTTTTAAATATTTTAAAATTTTATAATTTGTGTGACTGTGTATATTTTTGTTCAATACTTCACTCAAAGTAATTTTAGCCTAAAAAAAAAACTTAATATTTTTACTAGCTGTATATTTAATGTTTAGATACGAAAACTGCTTAAATAGCACCATTTTGCACCTTGAAATCCAAATTTTCCCGGGGGAGAACCCCCGGATCCCCCACTTTATTGGCCGACCAAAATATAATTTCTTAGTAATGCCCCTGTTGAAAACTATAAAATCTTGGCTCTAACAATAATATATTCCAAGTACGTTTGCTTTAGCAGTTTATAACCAATGTGAAACAAAATTCCCCATGGATTACGAGCATTGCAGTATTTTTCTTAATTGTATTAACAACAACTAATACATTCAAAATTTGGTTGCAATTTAAATGTTGTACAGTTCTTATGAGGTTGCTAGAAACTGCCAACTAATTTTGATGTCTAGCCTAGTATAGCACTGTTCTAAACACTGGCACCAACGACCACAAATGTGTGTATCTGTTGGGTAAAGAGTCTCACATATGTGTACACACACACATGCATGCATGCATGCATGCACACACATGTGCACGCATGCACACACACGTGCATGCACGCACACACTCACACACGGGGGGGGGGGGGAACTGTATTTTGCTGGCAAACAGCATAGAAACGAGCATTACAAGCATTAACACTTATTTAAACGTAAAAAAAAAAAAAAAAGGTTGATAAATACCACTCTAATTTTTAAAAGTCTATACTTGATATGTTTTTAGACCTTACAGATGACCAAATAAAGTGGTACAATCCTAAAAACCGTGAAAGAATTCAATGTTACACACTAGGTTTATCTGAAGCATTTCCCAATGCAGGAATTTCTACAGTAATGTTGTTGCCAGTCACTAGCACATTTTAATTTTTGTATGAGAGCCACCAATTGAACTGCCCTGGTCAATTTATGCCTTATTTATGTTGCCACAACAACTAGAGTTTAGTTACAAGCCCACAAGCCCTAGTGAATTCCTGTGAATATTTATAATGCTTTAAATGAAAAGAAAATGTTTTTGAGATATATGGGCAGCTTTTAACATTGAGGTCTTAAGAGCTGATGGTGGGGAAGGACGGTATGGTGCAGTGCCAGAATGCAAGGACGAAAGAAATGGGAGATCCCTAAGAAAATCCAATCTACAATATGAAGAAACGTAATCTTGCAACTTACAAAATCAAAAACACTCAGCTGTTGCAAATTACTGATATAGGTTTCATAATATACACATTTCATTTTGTATATTTTACAGTGTGAATATAATTTGCGATTTCTTAGGAACAGGCTCATGAAGTTCAATTTGCAAGAATCATTTCTAGCTGCAGGAATATAGTGATTAACCTATATATTTGCTCCATTGTGATTTTTTTTTTAACGGAAACAGTTTATGTTCTGTTAGTAGCAATTCACATTTCTTACTGGTTCCCCAGATACAATTCCTATTCACTCTGCCAGGTACAAGTAACCATGCAAAACTGGTGGTCGCCGACTTATAATGTCAGTATCTAGACACAAGTTGATAAATGGTACGAGTGATGTCACCTGTTAATACATACATCAACTGTTTTAGCTTCTGTTTGGACACTTCACACTGTTAATACAAGATTGTAGTTCATACCCTTGTACAGCTAGGATGTACATTATGTCTTCACAAAAAAAGGAAAAAAAACCACCAAAAGTAATTCTATGCAGAATAATACTATCCTACCACACTTACTGTAAAAAAATAATGAGAATAATTAAACATTTACAATTTTACATGAATAATTTGACACTTTTAAAATATCTTTTATTTTCTCATTCACAGGATGTTAACCAAGGAACAAGTAGAATTCTACAGAGAGAATGGCTTCATCAAACTGGAAAATATTTTCACAGAACAACAACTTAATACCATCATTCATGAATACGATAAAATATTTGACCGGAAGAAGAATCAAAACTTAGAGGCTGCTTGGAAAGGAGAAACAGTAGAAAAAGAAGCCCAACACAAGGAAGTGTCTGTAAGCTTGTGATTCTCATGATATCTTAATTACATAAAGAATTAATTTTGTACATTTAAATATGCTTAAAACATTCAAAAGACAATTATAATGTTTCATACTTAACCACGTATGTTATATAAAATGTTTTTAGCAGCGTATATGAATGCTAGGACTTCAAAAAATTTCAAAGTGGATTAAAAATTTTATTATTAAACCTGACCCGATGTAATACTTCATATTACTAACTTTTAATCTTAAGAACCATACTATGAAAATACTGACGGTGAATTAATGTTGAACGTAGAACCTCTTTATATGACTCCATTTATTGCACCAGTCTTTCTGTAATGACTTAGTTTTGAGGAACTATGAAAAATATGAATGAAAAAATTGAAGATTTGAGGCAAATGAGCTGAAAAAGAAATAAGTTGCATTTTTGTCACCACATGTTCCATTTCTCTTGGTGAATGCTGCACTGGACATAGTGCATATCTAAAAAGAGATACCAACCCTCCTAGGCCGCCAGTACTAGCCAATACCCACTGACTCAACCTCTCCACCCAACCTCCACTCCTCAGGCGGCTAAATGTTTCCATACTTGGATTACCGTCACCAGTTTGTCCTGCCGTTATGCTCTCCCTGGCTTGCCTGCTCAGGTTGTTTGAGTTATTACAACCTGGATTACTCTTGGTTTATTATTACTGTTTGTTGATGACATGCTTAGTTTTTTTGGATTCCAATTTGGTAATGTTTTTGGCATGATTTTGTGAAGGATTGTTGACAACCTGTGCCTTTAATACGGACTTACGATTTCATTAAAATGAGTGGAAAAAGAGCCAGCCTGTTGCACTGTAAGTACACTGTTCACAATAAAGTGAGCACTTTTAAAAGTACTTTGTAGTTTCTTCTTTCTTCCATTTGTGTATCCTTCTTCCTCATGTTATCATAAACGTTGCAGTGCAATCTCATTTAATGTTTACGTCTACTACACAAGTCTGCTGTGTTTACTAAGTAAATAAAAAAGCAATAAAAATCACATATGGTGAACAACATAAACAGCATTATAAAATTTACAAAAATATTTTGCGTGTTAAAGTGTTTTCAAGCAACGTATGCTTTTGATTTCAGTAGGGTAGTGCAAAAATCACATTTGTTCGTTGTATTAAAATGGTAGCAATATGAGCAGATGTATAAAAATGTTTCCTGCAATGATGTATGCATTTGTTTAGTACAAGTAATTAATCATAGGTCAATTACTCTGTCTTTTGCGGGCTTTATGCACATGCAACATAAGGGCGGCAAAAAGGCAGATGTTCTAAAACAGTTCGGGGATGTAAATGCAACAAAAACACAAATTCGAATTACTGAATGTCTTTAATGTAACTGACTACATTCATGTTGAATGTCTCACATGAGCTGTTCAAAATGTGCACCATCTGACTGTAAACAGACCGCGATACATTGTAGCCTACGATGGCATGTTGCCACTGCATGCCTGCAAATTTATTTCTGAGTTGATTAGTGGCATCAGTTATCGCCTGTAGTAACTGGTCTCATGTGCCTGATCGACATCCACTGTAAACCCTACTCTTCAGGCACTCCCAGAATAAAAAGTTAAATGGGGAGAGGTCTAGAGCATGTGTTGGCCATGGGACTGGCCCACCTCTTCCAATCCACATCCATGGATACTCAGCTGCTGCACCACACCCATTTCTGTAACAGTATCTGTAAACAAACACCAAGTCTGCGTACTCTGCACATGTAAACATTCATGGCATTGTTGCACAATCACTCGCATCGGCACACTAACAAAGACTAGCCATGCCAGCCACACTAGCAGTGTCTGCTTACTGTCAGATTGGGCACATTTTGAACATCTTGTGTGGGATATACAACATGAATGTAGTCAATTGTATAAAAAATATTCAATAATTCCAATTTGTTGTCTGCATTTACATCCCTGTAACACTGAAATGGGACAGCATAGCCTACTTGTGTATATGGCATTTTTTGTTGCCAATGATCTGTATAACACGCTGGTGAAGTATGTCGGTCGAGTAGCAGAAAATCCTTTATAGAGGGGAAGGCACCTGGCTTGTCCTCACTATGGTGGCAGAGCTGTGCGCACACCCTTCCGATCAACCACTGAGACTGAGGAAGACAATTCAGCAGATCTGACAGTGACATTTCTCACACATGAACCTTATATATAAAATTAAAGTTGCCATGGGCCTCATAACTTTATTCATGTGTTGGTCCAGTGAAACTGTAAATTATTAGAAAATGGAAATTTAAAAAATTTGCTCTTTCATACACTTACATGCATTAGAAAAAAAAAAGAAAGCAAAATAAATATTTTAAGTCTTTATAAAGGGTTACCTACTACTTCTTATACAACGTTAAGATATGGAACTACTTTCCTTCCATCATTATCAACTTTACTGGGTACATGTCACTCAGTACACCTGTTAAAATATATGCTGTAACTTTTTTCTAAGGTTGATTTCAAAAGTGCTCATTTTACAGTGAACAGCCTTTACAGGAATGTAACAAAGATTGAACATATACATAACAGCTACCTGAAAAATTTGAATGATAACTGCAGGCACATTTATTTCCAAGAACAGCAGCATTTTATTTCCCTTTGCTTATTCATATTTGTGTTTTGTTACATGTCAATATGTAATTGTTGTCTTTCTTTTTGGAAATAGGTTGCCCTCTCTGGTTCTCTATCTCCCTTTAAATTTCATGAACTAATTCTTTATTCAAAGCAAAAAGCTTGCCTATTCTTTTCAGCCATAACTTGTAAGTCTCGTTGCAGGGGACAGGAATTCTATTACAAATACTTTCACGAACTTCTCAAGCTGGTATACAACATGTTCTCATTTTACAAAACTAAAAATGTTATCTATGCAACAAAATTATGTACACAAAACACTTTGTAAGGATTATCAGCTAACTCTAAAAAAACCACATGGTTACAGTGAGTATGCACTTGGCAGCTATTACAAAAAAGGTTTACTGTTGCCACGGACAAAAAACTGCAAAACTGCTGTGATATGTTGAATAGACCTTGAACTACTTTGAGAGGAAATTAACAGATGTCCCTATAATAGTGTCTCCCCCACACCAAGGTGGAAAATAGCCAGCCAAACATGAGAAAGGGTGTGAATAGGTGGTAACTTATTTCTGCATCCCTTTCTTTTGTGTATACAAGAGAATTAAAGGTAGTTTAAACATTATTTTGAACTCTCTACGTGACCAACGTGTTTGCAAACAAAAAAAAAAAAAAAAAAAAAAAAAAAAAAATGAAAAAAAACTTACAAAAATAAGTAGTTAAATGCACATGGAGACATCCGAAAATAAAGTGAAGTTATATGTGGGAAAAGGATATTCCTGTAACAATTTACATGGGAACTAGTTATTTCCTTGCTGTTTGTACATATGAACATACATTCATTTTGGAACACAATTAATTGGCAAACATGTAGATATTGTACACTTCATACTGTCCATGTTTTGCTTGCAAACACAAAAGTAATTTTATAAGATCTGAAAAACCCCTCTGCTCAATTTCTTGACAGAGGTCTGCAAGCCTAGGAATTTTTAGTTCCAGCCAAGTACGAGCAAGCTGAAGCTTCGGGTCAATCTTGAGCTCTTTCATTACATATGAAAAAAAAAAGTTTCACAATTAAGATAATATTTGTTTTGATGGTAATCTGTCTTCCTATCTGCACTTCTAAGAAATAATTTTAACCAGATAACTCAAACATTTTACATAAGTAATGACTTATTTTTTAGCAAACTGTAAACAAAACATTTTGTTGGGAGCTACATCTTAGGCCAGTTCATGGCCCCATTTTTTTGCTCATTTAAAATGTAATATATATTTATATCTGCAGTTCTGAGGAAAAAATTTTAATTCAAACATGCTTACCTTTTCAAATGTATTTTTCTGAATGAATCAAGTCTTATTTTCTAGCATACTAAAAAAATGTTTTGTTCGGCATTGCATCTTAGACAGAAGAGCAATCTCGTTCTTAGTCTTAGGCTAGGTTTATAAAATACGCAAAAACCTTCAGGATGCAATGCAAGAAAACTATGATAATTTATAAACATTGCATGACGTAAGAGTTGCTAACAGAGTAAAATGAAAATACTTAACAAGTACAAAAAGATTTCCATAATGCTTATGAGTAAAAATGTTTTGCAATATTTTTTTTTTAAACTATTGGCATATAGTTTTTAAATACCTGAAATGTGAGCGAGTAAAAACATTTGAGCGGCTCTTAACATTGAGGTCTTGAGAGCCGATGAGGGTGAAGCAAGGTGGGTATGAAGTAGTACCAAAATGCAAGGACGGGGGAAATGGGAGATCCCCGAGAAAACCTGCCGACTAGCGGCATTGTCCAGCATGATTCTCACATGCAAAAATCGAGGACCGACCCCACAGAAAAAAACAAATTTCTACATTCACTACAATACACTCCCGCTTAGTCGTGCTTCGCTTAACCGGTTTTCGGCTTATCTGAAAGGCGGTCAGGTGATTCTGTAAAGTGTGTCATTTAACAAGCAGCGGTAAGTTACATCTATCAATGTACCGCGTAAGATGATCCTTATCTCTTTAAAACTGTCAGTCTGTCACAGAGAACTGCGTTAGACATCCATTTCTGTCCATTGAAGCGCGTCGGACTCTGACACATCTCAGGCTGTGTACGAAGTGGCAGATTTTGTTGACAAAATGATCATGTGACCTGATTTTGTATACAAAACTGGTTAAGTTTTTGATAATATGATATTTCATATTTTCTATCTAGCAGTAGATGTTAGCAAAAATACAAAATGAACACATGCACGAATGTTCTATAAAACAAATAATTGTTCATAAAATACACCAGGCATGTTTTAAAAAGCAAGTAATTGTTGTGCGTTGTTAATATATTTCGTAACAAATTTTTTTGAAGTCGTTATCGCATAAGTTATTATTTTCTTATTTATTAACATATGGGCTGCATTCCATGATGATTGTAGAAATATTTTTCACTGTTAATGTAAAAATGTGTCACCACAAGTGCTAAACAAGTGACTGTTGACAACTTCTGAGATGACAAATTACAAAATAACGAATTCGCCATTTCAGTTTTGGACACTGCCTCAGTTATTGCCCCCCCCCCCCCCCCGCGGGGAAAAAACACGTCTTCTTAATCGTCTTTCCAGTTTATTGATCGCCGACCCTGGTCATTGTTCACTCGTTTTCGCAAGTTAACAAAGTGAAAAAGGACAGTTTGAACTATCGCAGAAAAGTCAGAAATAATAAAATAACTTGAGCATAGTGTGTTACAAACAAAAACATCAAAAAACATCAATTCCGGTGCCAAACAAAAGAAAATTGAAGCCTTTTTCAAGAAAGGCATGGTTTACCTTTTCTTACTTTTTTTTTCATATCAAGTGTTTAAATGTTAACAAAAAACTAAACATTTCAGAGATTTTAAACTTTTGTGTGTGTTTGCAAGTCGTTAAAATTTTAATAAGCTTTGGTATTCTAAGGGTTATTTTTTAAAATGGGGATTGTACTGTATTGTTTAAATGCCAGGTTGCCTCATTTAAAGTCCTATTACAGTCTAGTTTTTATTGCATTGCATTCTAAACTTTCGCCTAACTCTGCCATCTAAAGGACGGGCCTGAGTGACGCACGCCGAGAAAGTGTCACACAACTACAGACTGCTTATCTGAATATATATATATATATATATATATATATATATATATATATATATATATATATATATATATATATATATATATATATATATATTAATAATAGCATTAATAGGTTTTACTGTTAAATTTTTTTATTACAAAATTTCAAATTTATACTTAAAAGTAATTAAGAAGTTTTCACCACAATAACAACTTAAAGAAAATTAAAGTTAACTAATTATTTTAAATAGCAACCACCTGCGACTCAGTTTGTTATTATTTTACATAGTTTTAATTAAATTTCCATTAACAGTACAGGGGAATATAATCCTCAAATTAATTTTGTTTTTTTCGTAAATAGGAAATATGAACCGCTTATTCCAAAGTTTTTTTATTTTTCATAGATTTTATTAAATTTATGTTAACTTGTCGAGCTTCTCTGTATACTATGCTTATTATTTTATGGTAGCTAAATATATTGGTTTTCTGGAGTTCAGACTTTAGATAACCTGACATATAATTGGCCATGAGAAAAACATCCATTGCTCAAATCTATTCCCACAAATTTGAAAGTTTGTCGCTGGGACTTGTTTATTGTGAGAGCAAATTATACCTTCACCGGAAACTGCAACCGCTTGAAAGGAGTAGGCAGATCCATTGGGACCATAGAGATACGTGAAATATGCGTTAGCTGTCTGGCGGTAGGTCCAGTTGATATTATTGCTTCGATAATGATGTTCCGCAAATCTTTTATCAATAGTCTCGTGCCATTACACATATTAGGTGGGTTTAATTTACATAGTATACCAATCTTTGCATTGGGATACCAATCTTTAATTTGAGGTTGTGTGGTGGCGGGCCAGAAGGATTTAATGAATTAAAAAATTCTTGAGGGTAGTGCACACTGTCCTCAATGTCGGTGATGGATCAAAGGATTTGGAATGTTAAACTTGGCCGGGAACTGCTTGTAAGATCATTGTATTTATTGAATTAACTGTATGGTTTCTGGGAGCTACTATTACCATTGAACAGAGCCAATGATAACCTCTTTGCAATAAATTTCCTAGATCGGGATATATTGCCTCTATTAAGATGTCCTAATTTATGGACTTTGAGACCCAATCCAGCATCAAGTTTGATTTCAGTGCTACCATCATTTGTGCTTAGAAAAAGGAATTTTCCTTCTCCAAGCTTTAGCAATTGTTGTAGGAAACCGTTATCACTGTTTTTGCATAATGGGCACCCATATTACTGTGCAAATTAAGTGTTTCAACTGAACCCCATAACAGAGATGATTTTATACATGCTTTTACAATGTCTGCACGTGTTCCTTTTGCTACGACAGGAAGTGTTTGGCGGAAATCACCAGGAAAAACAAAAGTGGCAACACCCATGAGTACATTTGAGTTTCTGAAATCTTAGAGCGTCCTGTTTACTGCTTCAACATGAGCTCTACAGCTCGTTGTACATTTGTCCCACATAATTAATGGTGCATCTTGTTACAATTTGCCACGGGGTCAATTTTTACGTATGGTAAACACTAAATTTTGCTCCAAAGATATTATTAGTGGAAGCTGCTAGTGGTGACTATCTTTTTTAATTAGCTATTTAACTAAATCAACATTGGTATTATCTATGGTAAACAATCAAATAAAAAGTAAAATAATTAATTTGTTATCTTGACAAATTAAAAAAAATTATTTGTAAATTCAATTACCTTTTTCAATTAGCATTTAAAAAAAGATAGCCAATATTATTTAGTAATTCTTAATAACAGTTAATTGTTATGCAAATGCTCAAACAAACAACAGAAGATCTCTTGTTTAAAAAAATAAACTCTTAAATAATTACAAAACTATTCGCTGGATATCAATTTATTATTTTGAATTTTTTTTTTATTACAAACTTTACAATTTACGTTTAAAATTGGGTGTAAAAATTAACAATTATTGCAAAATTAATACAAGTATGGCAAAAATATAATTAAGTAATTAAATTCTTTACAAGAATATTTTACAAACATATAATTATTTCGCCGTAATTGTAAGTAAAAGTACAAAAAAAACTTAACATTATTTTTAATGAATTGATTTGAACATCTCTTCCATAAATCTATAGTTTCAATGAGGTGTCAAGTGAGACACGGAGACAATTACGATACTCTTTACATATGGTTGATGGGCGCAAGCAGTGGTTCCTACACACCACACTTCAAGACTCGGAGATCTCAGGGATGTTATGGGTTCTCTGTGTTTGTCTCACCCATGCGTACTTATAAAACAACTTTTACACTTAACACTGCAATGCAAAAACAATTTGGTGGGGCTGGGTGACTGATGCTACAAAGAGACATTCATATTTTACACTGAGAAAGCATGTTTATTTGCCAAAATTACACTCGTGTCAGTGGCTCGCGAGTGATACGCAGATCGTCGCTGTGTCTCTTAGCTACCCGTCTCTGACCCAGCTTCACAAGAAAAGCAGAGTGCCTTAATTTTTCCATCACTCTTACGGGCCCGGTCCATCGGGGTACCAGTCCTGCGCAATGATTTTTGGTCCCGGCTGACAGTGGATTTTCCCCTCACATAAACATACGTCCTGGGGATTATCTCAGATGGCTGTTTACTGCATGCCGGTAGCCACATGGCACAGTATCTTTCCTAATTGGCCCGTGCCTGTGCATGTATTTGTTGTTGGTGTGCGGCAAGCTCGATGGGTGGCACTGGCATGTTTCCGCTGGGTTCTCCTGGTGCGCATAGCTCGTGACCTTGAACCATTTCAGCGAGGGTTTTCCCTCTGGCTGCATTTACCCTGTTATGTATGCAAAACATGATTTCCGGAATAAGTTCTGCCCATTGCACGTGGTCCTCTCCCAATCTTATCCTCAGTTATACTTTCACGTCCTGAATTTGATGTTCAGTTGGGTTGGCCCTCGGATGATAGGCTTGCATGGTGTGGTGTTCGGTGCTCCAGGTGGTGCAATATTCCTGCCACTTTTCCCCTACAAACTGTGTGGCATTATCAGTACGCAAGTACTCTGGGTATCCCCACTGTGGGAAAAACTCACTCTGCATGACGTGCGCAACGGTGTGTGCTCTGACATTACCAATAGGAAAGGACTATGTCCATCTGGTAAACTAATCAGTCACGACTATCAGAAACCGTTTCCTACTCTTGGTACGGAGGTAAGTGCCCATGATGCCGAGAGTAACGGTCTTAAATGGCTCAGTGGGTTGGCTGGGTTTTTGTGGAGCATCACCGTCTGTTCTCCCCAGCTTCCTAGTGTTACACATGATGCAAGCTTGTACATATTGACGCACGTCTCTCTACACACCTGGCCAACAAAAATACTTCTGCACGTTTCGTCATGTCTGCTCCAAACTATTGTGACTGTATTGTAACACTAACTCCCGTGTTTCCTTTGGTACATATTTCCTCCATTTTCTGCAATTCCCTGGTGGGCGGACTTGAATTTCCTGTTTAGAACTCGCCAGTGTTCTGAAAATTTTTCTACGCAATGTTGGCCGTGCTGTGCGGCATCAGGGTAATTTCCCTGGGATACATGCACCTTTTGCCAACCATCACGGACATTAAAAGATGTAAGTTAACTGTGACAGTTGGCAACAATTTGTTGGAGGATGAGTGGCAGTAATCCCATTACTGGCGTGGCGCGGCAGGGGGGTAGTGCCTCCTCCCACTCGGTGTCATCTGTTACCGTAATATGCGGACATGGGTTTCTTGACAACGCATCTGCCAGCTTGTTTGCTTCTCCGGCCACGTGCTCTACTTGAAAGTTAAACTCTTGCAACAACAGTGGCAAGCGGGCAAGTTTACTTTTACCATTACGCATGCCCTCCAGTTAAACTAGACAGCGATTATCTGTTTTCAATGTAAATTTGCAGCCTAGCAAGTACGGTTGGTATTTGCGTAGCACATGCACAATTGCCAAGCACTCTTGCTCATTCACATGATATTTACGTTCTGCAATGCCAAACTTCATGCTATGGTAGTTGATCACATGTCTACATCCTTGGTTGTCAGCTTGGTAGAGTACCACTCCAATACCCTCTTGACTAGCATCTGTCTGCACGGTAACCGGAAGATCTGGGTTGAACATTGCTAACGGTTAAGAGTTTTGAAATGCAACTTTGATGTTTTGAAACGCTTGTTCTGCTTGTAGGGTCTATAAAAATTTTTGCTTTTCTGACAACATTGCAGTGAGTGGTGTGATAATGAGAGAGAAGTTTGGAATAAATTCTCGCAACCAATTAATGAGGGCAAAAAATCTTCTCAACTGTTTACGTGACCTAGGTGTTGGTTTGTCCTGTATTTGTTGTAAGTGTTGTGTTTCCGGTTCGTGTCCATCCTCTGAGACATAGTGTCCTAGGAACTCCATCCTACTCATCCCTACTTTACACTTATCAACCTGACATCAACTTGTTACATTCCAGTCTTTCAAACACAAAGCTTAGATGATGTAAGTATTCTTCCCAATTGTTAGACCACACTAACACATTGTCGAGATATGCAATCTGAAAGTCTCCAATATACCCATCCAAGATGTTTACCATAGGATTCTGAAAGATCGCAGGAGAACATTTTTACCCAAATGGCATGGAAACAAACTGAAACTTTCTCCCATCAGGGGTGGTAAAAGCAATTTTTTTTCGGTCTTGGGGCGGATGGGAACCTGCCAATATCCTGACTTCAAGTCCAGAGATGTAAATACTGTAGCGTGTCCCAATGTTGACAAAGTGTCTTTAATATTGATAACAGGTGGGTGATGTTTACTGTGGTTTTATTGAGCGGGCGAAAGTTAACACAAAACCTCCACTCTCCATCTTTCTTAGGACCTAGCATAATTCCTGAATTATAGACTCTTTGTGTTGGTTCAATTACATTATCATTCAACATCTCACATTTCTGCTGGTTTATCACGTTCCAGAAGTAAATACCTGGGTCCATCGGTTCGGTGTAGACCAGGTCCTCATGCGTGATGATAATGGCGTGTTCTGTGATGTTGGTCCGTCGGAACTTCCCCTCTGTGTGAAAAACCTCAGTGTACTGGTCCAGCAATTGTTTCCTCCCCTGGTACTGATCTGGTACCTCATGGGTGAACTGGTCTATTGGCACAGCAGTTGTTGTGGTCGGTGGTGTTGCTCCCACAGCGTACAGTGTCCACCGTCCACGTGTCCACACGTATAGGCGGTCGAGGTGTGGCTAGATGACAGCTTGATTTTCAATTATTCAATGCAGTCACAGGATCATCTATTCGCACAAGTCCGGCACACTGTACACGTCACACTTAATCCGTAAGTCCCGTATTCCTACTGTCACATGCATAACACTCGTCGCTCGCCCTGTTGGTGTATGGTGACAAATTGCAATTTATGTGGTGGTACCCGTGTGGTTACAACCTGGATTAACCCCTCTCATACGAAACTATGACTAACAGCAGTGTCTACAACTGCAATCACATTTTCCCCTTCCAGTTCAATGTTCACACATAATGCGCAGATGGTATTGTCACTCACCTGGTACATTTTCACACACACAGTTTGTGGACTTCCCCACTCCGGCGGTGATCCCATTATTGGTGTGAATGGAGGTGGTGGTCACGTGACATCAACAACTACCACAGGGGACGTAGGTGTTGGTGATTCACTGTGTCGTCCCGGTGATTGGTTTTCTTGTCCGGTGTTGACAAGGCGACAACAATCTCCAACATGCCATTGGTGGGCTGTCCTGGGTTCAATCTTTTATACAACCCCACTTTGCACTGCATGAACTCTTCAATCCCCTCACATTCCTGCTGCTGTTCGTTGTACAGCTGGGCTTGGGCCTGTATCGCATCACCATTGGTATCGAACTGGCCTAACAGTCTCTCACAGAACTCCTCCCATGTGAATCTATACTCGCGGACGAGATTCCACCTTGCGGCCGCAGTGCCGCTAAGGCGGTTGGCGATTACTTCTGTCCAGTCATCTCTGTGCACCCTATGTCTGCTCAATTTTTCCTCACATATGACCAAAAACGTACCTGGGTCTTTGGAGTCGTGGCCTGCAAAAGTAGGTAGCAAAATAGATCTGTCCAGCTCGGTCACGCCTTGTGGTGTATACGTCACTACAACAGGTGTCTGTGTTTGTTTACAGTGCGGCGTTGCCGGTGGCGCATTCTCAACAGTCACTAGTTCGGCACTCTGTACAGTTATAGATCCCATAGCGGCAGGTCACGTATTCTTCCGGCCCAATGCATCTTAGGTGTACAGTCTGTCGGCACTGTTGACATGTTGTCCATTATGTACCCACTCCATCACATCCGGTGCGCGTGCACAGACATTGCTCTGATGGCGATAACGTGGTGTTGAGCGCACACCGACATAACGTTTGTTCCTAGAGATTGCAGTCCAGTAAATTGACTTGTTTTAGTTTTCTGCAATGTGCACATCAATCAATTGGCATATCCCAATATCTCAAGTTCACAGTTGTCGCGGGCATCGCGGGTGCCGGTGCGGTTGTTCTTGCATGGCCGTCATTTTGTTGCAGGTAACGCGGTTGTCCCGACGCGGATGAACACAGTGGCACCAAGTTGGGAGCCAATAGACGCCATCGAGTGAGATACGGAGACAATTACGATACTCTTTACCTGTGGTTGATGGGCGCCATCGGTGGTTCCTACACACCGCAATTCGAGACTCAGGGATCTCAGGGATGCTGTCGGTTCTCTGTGTTGATTTCAGCCATGCGTACTTACGAAACAACTTTTACACTTACACTAAAATGCAAAAACACTTTGGCGGGGCTGGGTAATTGACACTACAAAGAGACATTCACATTTTACACTGAGAAGGCATGTTTATTTATCAAAATTACACTCGTGCCAGAATATGAATTACGTCTCAAGCGTGTCTAGCCAGTTCCGGTGGGGTGGTTCCCCAAGCATGTAATTAAACTTGCGTACTTCGAGTGGATGATGTTCCACGGTGTTTGCAGACACAACCTCTACAAAGCAAGGGGCCTACAGCCGCTGGGATGGACTGCAGGTTTACCCAGAGAAAGGACACGGAGTATAAAATGAGCTTGCACGTATTTTTCCGCAGCTAATGCCTACTAGTCGGGACTCGTCCCCGAACCACGTATTTGACGACGGTCATACACATAGAGGGCTAGTGCAAAATAATAACGCTTGATAGAGATGGGGCATGACGTGAATAAAGAAAATAAACATAAATGTGTGAAATCACTTTTAGATGGTGCGGATGCCGCTGGTTAGGGCTCGTAGCGGAGCTTTGGAAATTCTGTTAATAATTATCTGCAATATTTATATCTGCATTAGCAAAATGATCTCTGCCAGAAAATAGCGTACAAAAACTCTAGAACGCCGGCTAGCGGGAAAGCTTCAGGATTTGAAATGACCGCGTGGTCAAGAACAAAATGTATCAAACACATAAAAATACACGAACCCTATTTGAAAATATTACATAAAACACAAGACAAATTATGGCGCACAAGATGGAACAACAATTAGCCCTCATTACACGGTGATTGTGTGGATACATCTGAGCACGTGGCCGTAGGTGCTGTGGTTGTAAAACATTAACATTACAAAAACCCTCAAAGAATGATACAAACATATTACCCTTTACATTCCAAGTTGTATTGAAACAGAAATTATATAGAAAAGCCCTCAAAATGAGCAGATGGCAATTTGATACACAAGTAGCGCAGGCCTCGTGTCCTCTCCAGTACTTCTCTCTCTCGTCTCGTTTACATCTTAAAAAGCCTTAAAAGCTGAAAATTACTAGGTTAAGTGAATAACACTACGCTGGGGATGTCTGGCAAAACGTACTCAAGGCAAAGGTTAACCGGTATACTAAAGTGAGCTATTGAAACTTACATCAGTGCAAAAAGATGAACTGTGTACGTGACAGCATCTTACCTTGCCAACTCTCCTAGAATGAATGCCCAGAGGCAGGGGTCGTGCGGAACTACCATGGCTGCCTACGGAGTTCACACATGCGGAAGTGCTATGCATGCTGAGTGAAAATATTAATACGGCAAATTGAAATGGCAATAAAATAATTTCTGAACAGTTTTACATACAGCAATATAATTATGATTTTTTATTGTCTTTTGAAGGTGTTCTCTCCTCAATATTATTGTCTCTCTCTTTGGCGCCGCGCGCACTTTGAATTTCAAATAGCAATTTTACACAAAACCCTCAAAAAGATATATTACACTTTACAAACATTTTTGCCCTTGAAAACAAATACATATTACACTGAAACAACTTATATCCCATTTCTGGAAACTCCACAGCTTGTAACGGTACTGGAACACGTATTTACCCCCACGTGTGCCTTCAGTGGCGAGTGCCATCATAGGCTGGCTGTGGCTGGCCCTTGGCCGGCATCAATACAAAAATAGTAATTTATTGGCTTTATTTGTTTTTATTTTTTTAAATTTCCCTTGGTGTCATAATGTCATGATATATAATCTATTTTCATGCAGAAGGTCCCAACTACTTACAAGTAAAAGAATTTTTTTAAATTGGATTAGTATTTCCAGAGATTACCTCTAAAAAACCCACAAACTTTACCTCTTTATTATATTAATACAAATTCAACGGATAAATCTAGGCATAAATTTATTGTACAAGTAAATAAAATAATTATAACTGAAAATCATAGCCTTCTGTATGACTGTAAAATGATTTTGCAGTTGATCAATAATTATTATATAAGGTGCAAAATGCAAGTGAAAATTCAAGAAGTTGAGAGTTGACTAACTTTTGCATTGCATTCAGTATAGTTTATATCCTGTAGCATTGTATCACATGCATTTAACTGTTAGCATATTTGCATTTCTTGCTTGGTTTATAAACCAGACCTTATGCCAATTTTGACAGTTATATGTGTTCATCTCCACAGCTTTGAGGCTCTCCTGGATTGTAAATAATGATTTACTCTGCCCCTATAGGATGCAGGAAAATAATCCTCATTTTCTCTTCCCCTCTTGCTGTATCATGCAAATATTTTAACTTTCGATTTTTCTTATTTAAATTTAATGTTTAGGAGCATTTTTGTGGTTATCCAAGCTAAGAATATTGGTTTTTCTAGTATTGCATCGTAAAAAAAAAAGCATAAAAAACTAATTCGTATATAACAATTTATTTGCAATACAACACAAAGTTTCCACGTAGTCTATTGCCCAGTAATGTTCAGGTACAAAAAATAAAACTCTAACTGGATACAAATTTGTAATTAATTAATTTTCTAATGTACTGGTAAAGATTGGCGATCTTGATGGAAGGGGTGGACAGTCTAAGGGTGGTGTCCATGCTTAGATCTTTCCTGCTTCCAAGTTGTACAGCAGTGGCAAAGAGAATCACATTGATTAGCAACCAAAAAAAATGGGTTGTTATTTTGAGAGGGTCATTCCCTAGGTCATAGTATCTACAGCTGACTGTATTAAAACTTTTTTGAATATTTCATGATGATGATGATCTAGAAGTGTGCTAAAACATCTATTCAAGAGCACTGCTGTACAAAAAAATGGAACTAGGGTTAATTCCATTAGTTTAGGGCAGTGGAAATTCCTCACACACAAAACATGCTTTATTGGACATATAATTTTGACCAGTAATTATTACAAAAAAAAAACCTTTCAAAACCATGTAACATAAGATTATTTACAAGGGGCTGATATTGTTCAAATTGTTTTCCTGTGTGTTATGTGTAAAAGACAGTCTTAGCAGCACTAACACAGCAAACAATTTTGTTTCAATAAATAAGAATACCAGAAAGCGCTAGCATTTAAGACTGAAATCATGTCACTATTCTATTAATTCACCATAAGGCAGAGTGTATTTCAACTTGACTGCTGGTGATTCTTGGCCTCAGAATGGAACACATGAATCAATGGCTGCTATGTCTGGGAAGAGGCGAGTATGTGTAGTTCAGCTGCCACATGGGTTACTCTGATATCTTCAGGATCAAAGTAATGCACTGTTTGTACCTAAATGCACCATTAAATTTTATGTTGTTTACGATTCTAAAATGACTAGTTAATGATACGTTTGAAATGTGTACTGTTATTAACCATTACACACAAAAAATTTGTTAATTAATATTTTCCAGGTTTTGTCCATCCATAATTTACAATTCCATTCTTCAGTTTTCACTGATGTCATCAAACACAACAAATTGTTGGATGCTCTGGAAGATGTTATGGGCACACCTAATATTCTCCTTCACCATACAAAGGCCCATATAAAACCACCAGAGAAAGGTGCTCCATTTCCAATGCACCAGGTAAATAAAATATATTTATATTTTTTCCAATGATCCATCAGTGAAATATTTTATGATGACAGCATACTTACTAAGTGACTATCTTTTCACAGGACTACCATTACTTCCCATTCAAAAAGCACTCTATGGTGGCTGTATTCATTCATCTGGATGACACAACACCCGAAAATGGGGGGCTTGCTGTTTACCTGGATCTCACAAGCTAGGTCCACTCAAAGACAAAGGAATAGAAACAAACAGCATGAAGTATCACTACATTGATCAGGTAAACATTTCTGAAATGATTTCCATATCAGTACTTTCATCAGATCAATACTCTTCACTCTGTGTGTGCATGCATGTGCATATGCATGCACGCACATGCATGTGTGCACATGCCTAAGGGTGCATGCATGAGTGTGCATATATGTGTACATGTGTGTATGCATGCATGTGTGTGTGTGCAATAATAAATATAAATGATGTGGGCTTGTTCCAGAAATCTGTGTAGCAATGAGCAAAATTCAAATTCCCCAACACAGACTTGAATTACAGGTGCTTGTAAAGACAAAAAATATGCATTTATTTTTTGGATGTATATTCCTCTCATAGTTTTTTTCCTCTTTTGGTCCACAGAATGCACACTGAACATTCAAATAAGCAATATTAACGTTTATTAAAATTGTGAAGTGATAATGCCAGGAGCTTTTGGTCACAGAGTTAATCTTCAAACTACTCCATTAAAATTCCCCGCTAACGTTAACAGACTTTGAACAAGGTCATATTGTGGGCCTGAGGGAGGCTGGATGGTCCTTTCAAAAAAATAGCCCAACGCATAGGACGTGAAGGGTCTGCTGTGCATCACTGGTGGTGCCGGTGGTCCAAAGTTAGTGCACATGATCATTCATCACCCTGGATCTGGACAGCAATGGCATACGGATTCCCACCTGGACTGCCGCATCAGATGAGCAGCTACTGCTGATACCACAACGACCATCGCACAGATTAGGTGCCACTGTTGCACATAGTGTGTCAGCTAGGATCATCACCATCCATTTGCTGGATGTTGGGCTACAATCAAGGGTGCTGCTCACCAGGCTTCCTCTCACACCTCATCACTGTGCAGCCTGCCTCGGATGGTGTCACGAACGATGCAATTGGAGGGATGAATGGTGCGGAGTTGCATTTAGTTATGAGAGCATATTCTGCCTTGGTGCCAGTGGCTGTCATTTGTGAGTGTGATGTAGACCAGGAGAGTGGCAACAACAAGAGTGTATATGGCAGCGACATACAGGACTAACTCCTGGCATCATGGTCTGGGGAGCAACAGCCTACAATGACCATACATATCTGGTGTTTGATGAAGGAACAGTGAACATCATCCAGCCCATTTTCTTGCTGTTCCTACAATGCCAAGAGATGTCCTTGCCATTCCTACACTGTGAAAGGTGGCCATTCCCTTTAGCTGGATGATGGGATCAATGCATGCCAATGTGCAGCAGATGATCATTATCTAAACATCTCTGAACACTTTATGCATTGGGCTGGTCCATCTGTACTTACATCAGATGGCAATGACATCTATCAAAAGCATGACCTCAGTGAGGAGGTAAGGTGTGTACTCCTGAGACCAGCTGGCCAGCTGCATGAACTGCTTCGAGGTGATTGGAGCAGAGGTCTCCTGGACTGGATGCAGATTCTCTGCTGTGTGTGACCTGCTGCCCTCACAGTTAATCAAGCGGCCCAGCAAATACAACTCACACTTTAAAGACGACACGTTGCATCTAAAAGCAACAAGGCGTGTATTGTGTAATGTCATGGAGGAAGTTGAGAAAGAGATGTTGGCAGCAAGTAGGGAACAAGGTGGTGGAGCAGACTGGTGTTGTAAGATAGTTGTGAAAAACATGTATTGAACTAGAAATATGTAAATACTTACAAGGAATAAAGATATGGGAATAACTCAAACAAAACATGGCGTAGTTGGTGAGAACTTAAGTTCCTGGTCAATTAATGTATTGATTGAGAGGTCAAATTCACTCATGCAGTTGTTGCACTCGCATTGCTTGTGAACGATGGCCGACACAAATAAGCCCAGCGTTTTGAATCTTTCAGGTAATCTCAGTGAAAACTGAAGAAGATTCATACAAAATTTCGACATCTACATGATTGCATCTGGAAAATCGGGAAAATTGTCTGAAATCAAAGCAGCAAGTCTACTTAACCTCGTGGAAGAAGAGACCATTGAAGTTTTCAACAGAATTAACCTGTCACATGATGATAGAATGAAATATAATAATATAATAAAGTGTGTGAGGCGTTTGAATAATACTGCCAACCCAGGAAAAATATGCCATATGAATGGTTTCTACTATATTCAAGAAAACAGGGTGAGAAAGAGTCATTTCAACAGTTTGTGACAGACCTGTAAAAGTTAGTATGCAGTTGTGAATTCAGTGAGCAAGAGGATTAAATTGTGCGGGATTGTATTTATATGGGTGTCAGGGACTCTGCATTAAAACAGGAGATGTTATGAACACAAGACTTGAAATGAGAAAATGCATGTGAGCTTGGTGAGTTCAAAAAAAGACAGTAGTCTTGGAATCAACTGTTCCAGTATCAGCCAATGCTGTGTTCTCTTCCAAAAAAAATGATATCGGTCAGAATAGGCAAATAAAAAGAAAAACACTGGCAAGTATTAACGTCGTCGGGTGAGACACGAGACAACCGATGACACAAATACTTACTGGTAATTTGGGCGTCAGCGGTGCTTCCCAATCACCGCACTATTGAGACTCCGGGTTATCAGGGATGTTGTGGGTTCTGTGTGTCCGTCTCACCCATGCATATTACAAACATGTTGGCAATGCTAAACTTTTAATAAAATCACTGAAGAAAACAATTAATAAAACATATGTGGCTAGGACACTGTCACTACTGAATAAAAAATTGAGTTCACTGTAGACTTGTTTTTATTGATATTGTTCATACACATCAACGTGCCAATGAAATGGTTATCTTGGTAATGACTAGCCAATTCCGCTTGGGTGCTCCCCAGCCCATAATTAACATAGCGTACACCTAAATGGATGATCTCACCGAGGTGCGTGAAAGCACAGCCTACACAAGGGAAGAGGGCCGACAGCCGCTAGGGTAGACTGACGGTTTTTCCCTGAAGACAGGACACTGTGAATTACAAATGAAAACCCTTCATACACATTAACACGTTGATTACTTGGCATCACTAAAGTAAGCTAGTCGGGGCTCGCACTCCAGCACGTGGTTAGTGTGGTGACGGCCTATACACAGAGCCGGCTAGGACGGAAATAATTGCACCGTACACTAATTACACAATTACATAGACCCTTGAGTGATACATGAAATAAGATGGGACACAAGATGAATATTCATAATAAACACACACGTGTGAAAACAAGCTGAGGTGGCGCGGATGCCGCTGGATGAAGTTCGTAGCGGATCACGTGATGCAGGTGAAAGTGCAATATTTCTGCGTGGAAACTGCAAACTAAATTCAGATAAAATATTATTTGTGTTGAGCAAGTAATTCTCTTAACGATTACAGTCATTACAGGCTTGTAACATCCCTGATGGCGGTGAAATCAAACATTACTGTGACAGCGTGGTCAAGTACCAAAAGCATCTATTTACATGAACAATACATTAAACCCTAAATGAAAAATATATAGAACCCTGAAATAAATGATTGCACGTATGGTGTTATATAAATAAGCTCTTAAAACGCAATGATGGCGTATACAACGACTTGGCTTCAGTCGGCCACGTGGTAATACGTGATGTTGCCGTAAAATATTCAAATACGAAAATTTCCCTTAAATACATACATAAAAATTAAATAAAGCTCTTAAAATTGCGTGTAGCAATTATGCAGAAGTTACACTGAAATGTCATAAACATAGGCAGATGGCGTCTGATTCAAAATGCGCGGGTTGCGTGACCTCTCCGACATCCTTCTCCTCCTTCTCCTCGTTTAAGTTAAAAATGCCACAAGGGTGTAAGAATTAGTAAAGCGGAAGCATAATGCTGGGGAAAATGTCCAGCAAAAACGTACGCAAGCAAAGATTAACCGGTAAACTACATTGACTATGGAAACCTAAATCAGTGAACAAAAGTTGTAGTGCATACGTGACAGTGTCTTACCTCACCAGCTCTCCTCGACAGACTGTCCAGATACAACTGTCGCATGGACCTACCATGGCCGCCTACGGGGTTTACATAAGTAGAAGTGCTATGCGCGCGAGTGAAATATATTATATTTGAAATAAAATGGCACAAATTACATTAAATATTGTTTTACATTTCTATAATTTTCTTACAAATTTTAATATTATTTTAATGTCTCTTTGTGAGAGCATTCATGCCAAAATATTAATTGTTCTTAATATAAGTGCTGCTGGCACTATGCATATTCATACTCAAACAATTAAAATTAACACAAACACTTTAAAACATATTAAACACTGTAAAGACAATATAACACATTTTACCCTGAAATTAACATTTATAGGAAAGTTCAAAATTATCGGCATCTGCGCTCGTGCAGGACACGTGAGCGCCGCCATGAGCTCTAGCGCCGCTGGCTATTAGCCAGCGTCAGTATGTATAAACAGTGCAATTATACACGTTCATGGAACAAATGCCCAGCATACTGCAAACAGGGACATAAATGTGGAAAATTTTATCACTTTGCATGAACGTGCCAAAGTTATAAAGAATTAAAAAAGTAAGGACTCTGGAGAAAAAAGGCTCTGATATTGAACTATATGAGAGAGTGGGTAGAGACAGAAATAGTACAGATGAATGAATGGAAAATTCTCAAAACTATGACATTATTTTGGAACAGTTTCATGAGGACCATGGGGTAATGAGAGGCAGTAAGATCACCAGACTTCAAGGACTTTGACAATGGAAAATGCATAGGCTACGCTGGGGACCATGTGGAAAGTAATTTAATTCCTGACACATGGAGCAGACCCTCAGAGTTTTTGTATGTAACCAGAGCAGGATGCAAAATTAGTAAACCCCTTAGATATCAGTGAAGGAATGAAAGTGTTGTGTATGAGTTAAGTTGTAAGCTGTAAGGTTTGGAGGAGTTATGGTGATGTATGTACCTTGGAAATACATTGTGTAAATAATGGGTAATATGTAACTGATGTTTTGTGTGTGGTAACAACTTTGAACATATAGACAATACCTAGCATGGTAAATCGTTCTAAGGTGGCACTGGTGGAAAGTTTAGTGAAGGGAAGGTGTTCTGTATTCTGTGGTTTTGGTATATAACAATTTGAGATTTCAGAGAAGGGAAGGTGGTATGTATGTAACTAGTAAATGTTAATATTATGGAGGAAGTTGAATGAGAGAGGTTGGCAGCATGTAGGGAACAAGATGGAAGAGCAGACTGGTGGTGTACGATAGTTGTGAAAAACATGTATTAAACTAGAAATAAGACAGTACTTATAAGGAATAAAGATATGGAAATAACTCAAAACAAAACATTGTGAACCACCTGTCTCTCCATCATGACGGCAAGTTAGTGAAACTGATCCTCCCATCATCAAGGAAGATTCTGTGAACTGGCCTAATGGATATGCTATCTTACTGCCTTAAAAGTGGCTGGCATGCTACTGAGGCCAAATGATAATTCTTTCAACTGGAAACCCCTGCCATGAGGTATGGTGCATACATGTGGTCTGTATCCCAACCTGCTAGGGTGGGCCATACGTGAGTGAATCTCAAGCCTGTCATCATCATTACCTTGATGTTTATGAATGTTGGTAGTGTACTACCAACTGTCTCATTCAGTTGAAAGAAGTCATCAAAAAATTCCTACCTCTATCTTTGTTGGCCAGGATGAACCTTGCATAGAGTTTAACATCATTCTATTCCATGATACTCACTTCATTATAATGACTTCTGGTTAATGGCTGAGCCTGTACATGACTTCATATACATTAAAGTCTATCTTCAATTCCTACACTGTCAAAACATCCCTTCAGTCCAATATCTGCCACACAGTTAGGCCATGTTCATTGCATGATGTCAGATATTGCTGTATCAAACTGAGCCACTCTTGAGGGTCATAAAGCACCAGTGCCCGAGTCATAGTCACCTAGTAACATACCTTGGTCAGATCGTCGGTACCCAGGAAGCTGCCAGACCCCATGCGGGTGGCTGCCTGGCCACGCATTCAGCCAACAGTGTGTGTCAGCTGGTATTCAAGAACCAGTTTAGTTGCAAATAACTTGTGATTGATAGCAGTGTTTATCAAAGACGCTGTCAATCAGTCCACTTCAAACATTACTCACTTGGACAGTACTTGTCAGTGTTTGAGGCAAAGGAGGGTTGGAATAGGGGGACAAACAGGGTTCGGGGGTGTATAGTGAGTTTAAGATGAGGGAGTGGGAGATAGAAAAGGTAATTAGGGGTCTGGAGAGCAGTTAGGCAGGGGGACCAGATGGGATAGGAAACAGAGCACTAAAGTATGGTGGCAAGGAGTTGGCGAAATACTTAGAGGTGCTGTTTAAAAAGTCCTTAGGAGAGGGTAAGTTACCACAAGATTGGAAGGATGCTATGGTGGTACCTATATACAAGCAGGGAGAGGATAGGGGGAGGCCTGGCAGCTACAGACCGGTGAGTCTCACATCAAGTACAGGAAAAGTAATGGAGAGGCTGGTGGTGCAGTATGTGGTGAGGGTAATGAACAATAGGAATTGGTTGGAGGAGTCCCAGCATGGTTTCAGGAGGGGTTACTCATGTGAGACTCAGCTGGCTGGGTTATTAGAGGATCTGGTGCAGGTAGTTGATGAGGGGAAGCAGGTGGATGCCTGCTTCATAGATTTTGAGAAGGCATTCAATACGGTACCCCATGGAACATTGATGAGGAAAGTGGAGGCGCTGATACCAGACAGGAGGGTAGTGGAATGGATAGAGGACTTTCTCAGGGAGCGAAGGCAGAGGGTGAAAGTGGGGGAGGCAATATCGGAGGAAGAGGAGGTTATGTCAGGGGTACCACAGGGAGCGTGCTCGGTCCTTTGTTATTTACCATAATGGTAAATGACATGGGTTTGGGGATTAGAGGAAAAATCAGATTGTTTGCAGACGACTGTGTTGTATATGCTGAGGTGGGAGAGGGGGGGGGGGGCGGAAATTTGCAGGCGGACTTTATAAGATATGGTTGTGGACCAGAAAAAATAAAATGAAGATAAATGTAAGAAAAACTAAGGTAGTGAGGTGCACAAGGAAGAAGATGATAAGCAGGGACATGTACAGATGGGAGGGACAAGAGATAGAAGAAGCAGCAGAATATAAGTATCTAGGGATTGTACTGCAGGGAGACCTCAGGTGGAAAAAACAAGGTAGAGAGGGTGGTAGCAAAGGGAAGAAGGACTCTGGGTATGCTGGGAAGGGTGCTGAATGGAGTCAGCTGTGAGGAGAAGGCGTATGGCACAATGGTACGGCCAATGTTGGAATATGCTGCAGCAGTATGGGACCCGTATGTGGAGGTGGAGGTGCGAGAACTGGAAAAGGTGCAGAGAAAGGCAGCAAGATGGGTGAAAGGTAGGTGGAGAAGGCAAGGGCAGGATGATGAGGAAGAAGGGAACTATAGGCCATCAGTGATGATGAAAGAAATGGGGTGGAGCTCATTGAAGGACAGTAGGAAAGTTGAACGGTTAGTCAGGATGTACAGGCTGGTGAATGAAGAGGGAGGATGGGGAGGGCTACACTGCAAGCTAAGTAAGGGGGTGTTTAGGGGAAGAGGAAACAACAGTGAGAAGCTTCAGAGGGTGTGGAAAAGAACGGAGCGGGGTAGGCAGTCCATTTTGTGAGGTCTGTGAGGGAGTGGACTGTGTTGAGGGAGGAATTGGTATCTGTGAGAGGGGTTGGTAAATTCAGGAAGGGAGTGGAAAAGGAGTTGGTTGGGTGAAGGAGAGTTGAGAGAGCTCGCCACCGGGTGGTAGCCTAATTGCGAGTGTATGTATGTATAAGTACTGCATAAACATGGCAAAAAAACACTAATAATGCCTGGTCTCCCTCCCACAGAGCCCATGTTCAGTTCCCACATATACTCTCTTATTTAATTGACATCACAAAATAACATTTAAAATGTAATTAAATATTTTCAATAATAATAATTTATATTCATTGTAGATATGTTTATAGCAACTTACTAGAAAATATATTTTGTTATACTAGAAAATAACATATAATTAATTTTTGTAAATACTTTTAGTGCCTAACTTATTTACTTTTTTTCGAATCTCTGTTATACATTTAATGTGCAAACAATGTTTGTGCGTTGCTTATTAAAGGCCTGTAGTTTATAAATAACAAACACTGATCTTGGCCTGCATGGTATGTCTGGTAAGGTATGTATCCAGTGGTGATTTGAGTAAGGCCAAAATTCAGAAACTACCAAAGGTATAATTTCAGAGGTACAGGATCATTTAAAAAGCAGACATCAGATAGTGGCAAACCAGTTGTCTCAACTGCTAACCTCAAAAAGCTGATTTTGCTGCACTATGAAGAAAATCCTGGCACCATTTCCCAAAGATATCAAACAAAGTGAGAATACAAAGAATTTTAAAACAGCAACTACTTGCACCATGTAGGATTTTCAAAAGAGCAAAATCTTGTGACATTTCAAAACTCAAAGCTTGCATGTTTGCTACAAGTGTAAGCAATTTCTGTAATTTTAAGCAGTTTTACTTACATTATTGGAGTACAAATATGATTATAACTAATGATGTAATGGAAACAAAAGGCATTAGAGACAATTTCCTGTAGGTTTATGGCCACACACAGTAGCTCTGTAATTGCTTCCGTCCATTTAGCTCTGATACAATAAAAAGAGATTTTATTTTTTTTTCTCTCTCCTATATGCCATTGAAATTGGTTCCATTTTTCGCAGTACATTCTGGCATAATGCATGAGTGTATACGTTTATACACCAAAATCATATAGACTTATTAAATTTATTAATATTTTCTTTACAGGAAAAATATCCCCTCAGCAAAGCAACTCCTGTGTTGGCCAAGAAAGGAGATGTGTTAATATTTTCATACCTCCTTGTACATGGAAGTTACATTAATACCACAAAAAGTGAACGAAGAATGCTTCTGATTCAGGTATGATACTAGAATCAATATTAATCGGGGTGCAAGAGACTATGTTGCACTAAATATTATCCTCAATGATTCTGACCATTTCCCCTGTTCTCATTATGTAACTTTATCTACACCTCTTTCCTAAAACACTGCTTCAAATAGAATAATTTTCCCTTCATCTATGAAACAAATAATTTACTCACAAGTAGAGCAAGTGCATATACAAGCATAATTATTACACTACTTGCAAAAACTCTGTTCTTTAATAATTGTGAGATTTTTTTTATATAGGTATTTTATTTGTAGTAACTTATTCAATTTTTTATTTATAGCATAACCCCATTAATTGTCTTACCTTCATTTTTTGTGTAGCTCATGTCTGCTGATGATGAGCCACTGCCTCAAACAAACAAGTATCCTGCTCAAGGACTTGTGCTGCGAGGGGAGAACACCATGAAAGATGCAAGACCTGCAATGCGTTTTGATAACTAGAAATTTATTTCCCTGTTACGGTTCTATTTTAAACTGGTTTTCCTAAAAAGTATAAAAAAATCTTTTACAAATTGGTATAAAAATTTACAGAAAGGTGTTTACAAATGTAGTGTTAATTTTTAAGTTTGATAGACCTATGTAAAAATATAACGTGGCTTGGTTGTAACTTCAACAAAGATGTAATAATTTCCCAGGGTGCCAGCTCATCTACTGCACGAGTGAACAATATCTCAGGGTAGTAGCAGGTTGACAGCCATGTGGCGGCTTCCCCTCGCACTCACGTTTAGTAAAGAAAGCTGTTACAAGAGTCGCTTAGCACACTTTAACACTTCAAAAACTGAGCATGTGGTTTAGTTCTGGAGTGGGCCATATTCCAAGGTTACTCTAAATATTAAATTTAAAAAAAATAAGACGAGGTGCAGTTCAATTACATATATTGCAGAACGGATACATTCACAAACAATACACTGTCCCTTGAATAGTACGGGCATGGCGTATTACGCCCACCATAGGCCAACACGGAAAAGCGTTCAAACAGCATGTGGAAATTAAATGGAATAAACTCTCTGGGGCAGTGAGTCTGACAGGAACAGCTTGTTGATATGAGAGGAGTAAAATGATACAAACGGTTCTGGCAAATTAACAACTTACAATTTCAGCTACTGTGATGGATATAAAATGATGAAGCTCCCGCGGTGTGCATGATGCACATGTCCAACCAGTCTGGCCCGCTTGTCAACACTAAAGATGGTGGTCCAGAGATGCCGTTAGTTAACAGAGATTTCCCACCAACACCGTGTGTGCATGCAGCCATATATATTTTTTTTACTCTCTCTTTTTAACTCCTCATAAGATGATCTAAACACTACTGTATTTCCCCAACTCTGTTAAAAGAAATCAGTCTCACAAATATTTGTTAAAAGAAAATGCACTATGGATCCACATTTTCAAGGTCAAACATTGTCTTTTATAACTTCCAGGTAGAACATTTTCTTATACTTTAAAATACACGAATAAGAGATCCAGTCTTGCTAGTGTTGTATTTCCTCTGTTAATTTTATAATATGACATAGTACTGAATAAATTATGTCTGTAGTTATAGGTTTCCTCATTAATGATGCTGTAAATATTTTATACTTTTCATGTTAATCTTCTACTTATTAGAAAAAAACCTAAAACTTTCAAATATTGCAAATAAAAAAATTACTGTATTCTGCCATAATTTTACACATTGATGACAGCTTCCAAGATAGTATTTTATTGGTTTATTACATACCCTACCCCTACCAGACGAAATATGGCAGCTTGGGCAGCTGCAGCCTACAAAGATATTTGGATGAGAAGAATCTTAGACTATTTTTATTTCAAGCAAAATGTAAACTGTGTGTTTTATGTGAGTAGATGTCTATTGCAGATCCTAGCGCAACTCAATAATTAGGCTAAAATTCAAGCAAATTTCTCACTTTCAAGCAACTTTTTTCTAATTCTTCTGGAGAAATGATTCATCTCTTCAATTTCATCACCACAATCAAGCTAATTAGACCCAAATCTATAATCTAAATCAAGTGCACTTTCTAAAAACAAGCTTCTTTGACTCTTTGATCAGTGTCTTTCTCGGAAGTGAATGACACCAAATTTAGGTCAAAAAAGGCCAAATCTACTGTGAATTTACAAGCTACATCAATTAGTACAAAAAAAAATATCACAAGAATGTTATGATTATTCTTGCAATTCCATCAAAAATATTATGATTTAGCTTGCAAATAAGGCTTTAAAGAAACCTGCACAAAGAGTGAACACAAGTTGAAAATTTATTTTCATTTTGGCCTTAAATTTGATTGATTTTGAGTTGTGCTCTGAAAGATTTTACA
Source organism: Dryococelus australis (assembly GCA_029891345.1). Lineage (NCBI taxonomy): Eukaryota > Metazoa > Arthropoda > Insecta > Phasmatodea > Phasmatidae > Dryococelus > Dryococelus australis. The sequence goes on along the minus strand of CM056993.1, from coordinate 290,481,806 downwards.
GGAAATTAGAAGTTTGCTTGAATTTGACTAGAAATTGCTTGAATTTTAGTATATTTATTGAGTTGCACTAGGATCTGCAATAGACATCTACTGAATTTATAAAAAAAATGTTTACATATAAACACAATTTTAAAAAATGACATAACTCCTGTGAAGAAATCCCCATCTCCTCACCACGTCATATTTACAACTTATTTTACGATGAGGAGATGAAGATTTTTTCTTACTCTGTTCCTATTGCATAGCATCTACACAATACGAGCAGAGCGAGTTTTTGGCTCAGATTTGAATGGTTTTGGTGATAATTTAATATTGTGAATATGGGGCCCACATATCCACAATATTAAATTATCTGCTCAGACCGGGGGATCGAACCCCTCAACCTTCACATTTCAAACCAAACACCCTGCCGCTGAGCCACGCGACAGGGCAAGGAACGAGCTGATATTAACTCTCCTAGAGCTGCGAGCTGTAGTTCACCACGTGGCTGATAGACTGTGCCGCTTCCACTATAAGCTACTTCCTACTTCGGTGAGAATGAGGAGGGAAAAAAACATCCAAGGCACAAGCACACTGAAGTGCCTCTTCAGGAAGTAGATAAAGAATTCTCGTGTACAACAGAAACTAGACAGAGTTACATTATAAATTGTTGGATTTGGTTTCTGTACTTTCCTTCTGTCATTTTTTCTTCTCAAATCTATTGTGATAAAACCATAGTCTTAATTCCAGTATTTTGCACAGATCTCTTTAAATTTTTCATAAGGCATATCATCACCAACAAAATCGCAATAGATATGTTTGAGATTTGTGCCGTCTTGTCTAAATATACACAGAAATTTGAATTTGTCTCATACCAATTGTTTGGGCACTTTGGAATGTTTGGACAAGATAAAAAACATCAATTTTTTATGCAGACCTCTAGTAAAGTACTCGCAGATGACATTTTGTTCATATAAAATTACATCATCAAAAATAACCAAAGAATTATTTTCACATTGGTCTAGTGGAATCATTTCCTCAGTATTATTTTTAAAAATAAGCCATATTTTCATTAAACTTGCTGTATACCACATCCAAGTCATCTTGTAACTGAATATGTTTGGGTTGATTCAAACTTTTTGAACAAATATACAATTTATTAAAATTTAGCCATCCCGGCTTATAAACAAAATTGATCATTAAATTCATCTTGCCGCAATTGTTCGGGCCTACAATTATACCTCTAATATCATCAGGCAAAAGTTCACAATTTATTTTATTTTTTGAGTTTTCTTCGGAAATGAAAACACAAACACTCCAATCGACTACCTTCATTTAATAACATAATTTTTGTAATACATGGATAATAAAGTATTCAAGTTAACAGATAATAGTTATATTCTTAAGAAGCTTCACTATAAAATAATTCATAAAGATAAATCTATAGCATTGATTAGTTTTCACGTAACATTTTAAACACCAAATATAGAAGATAATATTATAACAACAATTGAAAAAATAAGTGCTTCGGTTGATAAAAATAATATTATCACAATTCCCAGAGGTCAATACGATATTGAGTCTTTAAAAGAAGCTATAAATTCAATCAATCCATTTTCAACAAATAAAATTGAACTAACAGACAGTGTGAAAAATAGAATAATGATTAAAACTAAGTTTGATATTAAACTTGACAATCACTTATCTGCTATTCTTGGCTTTGAAAGAAATATGACTATTGAAAAAGACAAAAGTGTCACTGGTACTAAATTGCCTAACTTTACTTTAAAAAGATAAATGTTCACTGTGATTTGGCATATGGTATGTTCATAAAGTATGATGAATCCAATCATCTAGAAACAGATATAATTGCTAGTTTTCCACCAAAAACTATGTTTGGCTTTAGAGATTACATTAGCTATGAGCCTGCATATCCAATTTTTTATAAAATAAATAATGAGCGGTTTAATTACATTGTTTTAGAAATTAGAGACGAAAATGGTAAATTATTTGATTTTGATGGTTCTGAAATCGACATTGTTTTGGAGATTAAAGAAGTTAAAAACATTTTACTATTTTACTAGAAAATATATATGGGGGGGGGGGGGGGGGACTTCTGGTCCCCCATAAGAGGTACATAAAATATAAAACTTTTCTTTCAGAAATAGTTGGTATGCAAAACGCAAATGAACTATCATAATAAATTATAAAACTGAAAGATTTAAAGGGTGTCTGCCAGACCCCATTAAGAGGTACATAAAATATAAAACTTTTCCTTCAGAAATAGTTGGGAAGAAAAATTCATCCCATCTCTCATTAATAAAATTGTAAATTTTGATATCCATATGGCAGTGTATCTATTTTATTTTTTAATATTATCTTTTTATTATCACAATGGCTTAATGCGATTTTATTAACTTTATTGTATATATTTTGTGTTTCTTGCTTCTAATTAAATGAATTGTTCCATATTGTATTTTCTCATTAAACACACATTCTTTATAATCGTCAAATGTAATTCTATTATTAACTACACATTTTTTCACACCTTTTGCTGTTTTGATTTCTTTATTCTCAACTCTATATGCACACATTTTTGCTCTTAAACCATCAAATTCTTTAATTATTTTACCATTACATTCATTTTGCCTAAAATTTTTTTATTTATTTATGACGTGTTATAAATATTGTCATTTGGATAATCACTTATATCAAATTTATCTAACATCGACTTCATGTCTACATAAAAATCCTCTGTTTTAATGTTATAAAAGTATGAGTCGGTGTCTTGAAAGCATAATTCAATTAAATCACCATATCTGGCTTTCATACGTTTATAATGGCAATCACATATTAATTCTTTTGATATATCTAAAATGGACATACCCACATAAATAGGCTTATTAAATTTTACACTTGTCTTGTTCAAATGAATAGCTGCAAAATTCTCATTTAATATAGTACTTCTTTTAAAATTGGGTTTAGCAACCAATTTTTCGCAAATTTTTTCACTTGAAACCAATCTAATATATACTTTGTTTCTGATATTTTCCATTGTTTTACCAAACACAGAATTATTCGTCAGTTTGTAAAAATCTTTTTCAAATTAATTTTTAGCATTAGTTCTCATCTCTATATTCAAATCTATATACTTCTTCAACCATTCAGACTGATTAAACTCCAATATTCTATGTATTTTTGTAAGCTTCAATCCATTATTTAGGCACTGTTTTAAACTGCGATAATGTAGTACATATTTTTCTTTTTTATGTAATTTTGTTAATAGTTTAGATTCATTTGTTCCTGGAACTGCCTTATTTTGTGGACAAAATGGAAGATCTTTGTGTAAATTATGTAGTTCTTGTGGATATTCTAAATCAAATTCTAATATGTATCCATGTTGTGAATCATCCTTCAAATTTAATATGTATTCTTGCCAAAAATTTAAATTAATTTCTGCGTAATCAATTCTTTTGAAACCTCCATATGGTAAATCTTGCGACATTGCCCAACCATGTAAATTATTGGCATCGAGAAAAGCTAAATAATTAGACTCCTAATTTGAATTAAAATTTTCTAAATATTTGTTATTGGCTTTACCATATCGCTTACAACATTTTGAAATTCCACCTCTAATTCCCTTTTTCTACCATTAAAATCACACTATAATAGTGTAATAATTCTAATGGTGGTTTAGTCATTTTTAATACTGCATCCCAAGATAAACCTGGTGCTGTAAAATACCACACAGAGCCTAGACCATATGCATTTATAAACGTATCTCTAAAATTTTTGAATATATCTGTCAACAGTAGTACATAACTTTTTAAATATAAATCATGATATTCACCAAGATTTTTTATATTAAATTTATTCCATATATTTTTTGCATGCTCATATTCACCCTCATATATGTCAGATTCATTTAATTAGTTGTAAAATTTATTCTTTGGTGGAAGTTGAGTTTCGTTAAAATTTTTTTAAACTGTCAATAGTCATATGGGTAAACATCTTTTCTAAAGACCAAATCTACATTATCTTCTGGAAAATGTTTTTGCATATGCTTCATTTGTTCTTTAGTTAAATTAGACAATAATTTATCTAAACTACAAGCCATAAATTTAAATATGTCTATAAACCTCATTTTTAAATCTTCTGTTCCCCCCCAGCGATAAACTTTTCTTTGTTATTCACAAGTTAATCTATCTTTTTTTCATCATAACCTTGCTCTTTAATAAATAAATGAGCTTCATAACCAGCTAAGTTATGAAAATAAATTGGAACAAATTTGGGTAATTTTAATTGTAGATTACAATTGTTGCATGTTAGATTTATAAATTTTTCCAGATATATGATCATGGTTGCACACTTTTCTATTGTCCTTCATATATTCACACTTGCATACAGTGCATTTTGTAGATTTATTGCATCTTGTTTTTCCTTCTTTTGTAAGTGGCTGCATTGCTTCAATTCACGAATATATTTCCCAGATCTCTTCTACTTCTTTTTTCATTGCTTCTATAAAATGTTGATGTGAAAATGGACCTCGATATACCACTGGTAGCTTATAATCACCATAGCTAGATACAATATAATCGCAAAATCCAGAAGCTTCGTGTAGCTGATATTTCATTGTGTATGATTCGTCATTCAATTTTAAATTAATGTTGTTTATTTTTTCATCAATAATTTTATACCTTTCTTTGAGTACCACCTTATAAAATCCATTATAGATATCATCTTCTGTTAAAAGTGGACATTTTTGGATCAATTAAAATTTTTTTATCTCTCTTGGATTTGGCTTAACTGTTGAAATTTTCTTTAGAATTGATTCAAAATCTGCATATATTTTGAAAGGAAATTTCATAGAGTGTTTATAGTTTTTAAATTTTATTTGTTCTCCTTTTGAAGGTAACTGATATTTTACTGCTTCATTTTTTGAACGGTCTTCTGCATGTTTATTTAATCTTTCTTGAGAGTAAAAAAATTGAAGGCACATATTGCATATATAAATTTTACTTTTGTCTTTATTTTTTTGTGTTTAATGCATTTTAAATAAATCTTTTATCCAACAGTAATGCAAGTTTGTATCATTTTTGAAAAAAAGCAAATATTCTGTAGACTTATCATCATTAGAGTATACATTCATAGAGACATTAATTTGGTATTCTATTTTTGGTATATCATCAATTTTTATAGGCTAATCATATTTATCTAATGCTTTGTCAATGTTGACCCACATTTTTATATATATAGATACTCGTGGATCTTTTTCTGCTGGAAATAATGCAGAATTTACTGCCCAAAGAATACATTTTTGATCGTCATTCTTCACATTAATGCATGCTTTTTATTCTTAATCACTTCTGGTACTTCAATATAAGATGCTCCATTCAATAGATTGTACTTGTTTATGGCTCTAGTTGCAACCCCACTATGCTATGTAAAGCCCAATCTGAAGTACTTCTTTCAATGTTTTCTATTCGTGCACGTATTTCTTCTTTTGTTTGTTTGTAAATCTCTTTAATGTCTCATTTGTTCAATATTGTACATATGTGTGATTGAATGTTGTCAAATATTTGTATCTCGCCAGTTTTCAGGCTTCGAAAATGGGCAACAAGTTTAATGTTAGATTTCACTGCTCTAAGTTTTATAAGTTGATCACGTATTATTTTTAACACTTGTTGTTTTACTGAAGCTAAAAAATAGTGTTCCTGGGCAACACTATATGAAAATTATTTTCAATGTTATATGTTGGTAACCTGCATTTAAAAGCTTTTTCGACTTCGTACATGTTATTGGTTTTTCTATTTCTTTTGTTCACATATACATTAATGGAAAAGGGGAAAATTTCTTTAAAATCCTTTTCTATCTATTAGTCCGCTTTTGGAAAAGGTAAATTTGCAAAGTTTCATTTTTAATTATTGGCGTAAGAGCTGTTATTAAATTAGCTTTTCTTAAATTAAATATATATATATTATTTATGTTAAAACTTTTAGCTTTAGTTCTAAATTCCATAACTGTTAAATCATTTGGATTCTCGATAGGATTTTTAAATTTATATTCTCTTTTTTGAATAATACTTGTAATAAGATTGTCTTTATGTAATTTATATAACTTTTTTATTTTTAAATTCTCTACCTATAATTCTCAACTCGTGCAATCTCTTTTCTCTCAGATAACTTATTGAGTTGAGCATCATCATTTATATATAATAAAATTTATGAAGCCGGCGAATGCGGAGTTTAATTTAGAATATCTATTGCTGCATTGTGTGATTTACTATTTTTATGCTTTTTTAGAGAATGGTTGTATACATATTTTCCGCATTTGCATTGTACTTTCTCTTTTTTGACTCATTATGACACTTAGCATATTTGGTTTAACATTTTTTGCAAGTGTTAAAATGCTTATCTATTGTGTTTATATGAGATGCAAAAGAAACAATAGGCTTATTCTCCTTTCATACAGAGCATGTCTTGGTTGAATGATCGCCTCTATTTAACTCATAGCGACTTCTAGAATATTCATTTATACATTTTTTACAGGTGTTAGTGTGCCTATCCTTTGTGTGTTTATGATGTAGAAAACATTCAATGTTTAAAACTTCACCACATTTTTACATTGCTTACATAAATTATTTTCCATTTTGTAAGAGGGTGACGATTCTATTTTTATTTATAAGGCAAGAAATTTGTTAAGAAAAAGAAAAATTAAAACAGCCAACAAACTGCCAAAAATTTTTATATAAACCATATTCGTTAAAATTGTAAATATTTTGTATATTTTCAAGTGGTGGTGAAACACCGCTACCCAAGAAAATTGACACAAATAAAATAATTATATTTGATGCTCTACTAATTTTTTTAACACTCCTTCTATTTGCTCTAGATATTCACCCATTTCTCAAGTTCATATTTATCGTCAATGTTATCTAAGAGTGATAATTGTAAGCTTTGTAAATTTGAATAAAATTTGTGAACTAAATTTTTAAGATCTTCAGAGGCTTTATCTAATATATACGAAGGTCGCCATGAGCTACTGCCGCCTTTTAAACGCTAGTCAAACTGCAGAGGAAGACAGGCGAGGTCATGTTTATTTAATAAAGAAACAAATTTATAAAAAAAAAAAAAAAAAAAAAATGAACTACTGCTTAAAATGCATTTACGAGAACTCTATATCTTGCATAAATCTTCCAGTTTTCTTTTCTTTAAGCCATTATATGACATAAAAACTTCCTTCTCATTTAAGGGTTTCAAAGAATTTTTATGTAATATCTTCACATAGCGCTCTGGTAATGAAATTTTAAACTTGCCATCTAGAATATAATTAATTTTTTTTTTTTTTACCAAAATTAGATTCATAAATTTCTAAATCCGTAGCAGTAAACCATTAATTTTTTCTAGATCTTGTAGTTTGGCGAATTCGAACGAATTGTTCAACTTGTTGAGCAGAGATTTCATCTTTGATTTACAAAGAAAAAATTTATTAAGAAGAAGAAAAAATTTGGTTCTGAAATTTTATCAAGATGAGCTGATTTAGTTCACATATAAGGCTAAAAATATAGACTGCTCTAGGAACTAAATTAGGGACACTTCCAAACAAACGTATGAGGGCAAACATCTGCCCTCATAGAATTCTTTAATTTTATATAACAATCTATAAATGGAAAAAAGTTGAATTTTTGAGTGGGCTCCGAATAGCAGACACTCTTCAGAGAAGTAGAATTTTATTTATAGCTTTTATAAAAATTGATTTAAGGATTCACCAAAATTAAATTGTTGTATTCATTATATTTCAGAGAGTATGACCATATGCTCTGAAAAATAGAAAAATATTTGAAGTCATGATGAATTAAATGTCAGTAAAACACTGACACCTGGTGCTATTAAAAAAGCTAACTAAATTTGTTAATGAATTGGGTCTATATTCTTTAATTTTATATAAAATCTATAAAATGGAAAAATATTGAATTTTTGTGCGGGGAGAGAATAGATGCCCTTAAAAGGCAATGAAAAATCTGGTGTATTTACCAATGAACTTGATCTATATTTTATAAAATTATATTCTTCAATTTTTTTCATTTTCTTTACAAAAAAGAATATATACGTGTGTCATATATATATATATATATATATATATATATATATATATATATATATATATATATATATATATATATAACACTTATTACAAATTACCTATTTCACTTGTGCATAGTTTCGCATATAAAAAATTGACTCAATTCTAGACATAATTAACAACAAACTTATTTACAAAGGTAACAAGGTTTTTATGATTATTGATGAGGAAAATAATCCTTGGTTTTATGGAAATAAAATAGCTGAAATATTAGGGTATGAAAGACCTAGAAAGGCTGTTAATGATCATATTAGAGAAAAATACAAGATGCTTTATAAGAATTTAGATAGCACCAAAATGGTGATATCTAAAAATGTACACCCAAACACAATATTTATTAACGAACCAGCTATATATCAACTAGTATTGAAATCAAAATTGCCAACTGCTTTAGATTTTCAAGATTGGGTTTACGAAAAATTATTACCATCAATTAGAAAGCATGGTGAATTTAAAATTAAAAAAGATATAAGGCATTTATTCAAAGGCCAAATAGAACATTTAAAATACATAAATAAAATTAATGAAGAACGTATAGAAAATTTTAAAGAATCTGTTCATATGGCGCTCGATTTAATTAATAAATCGCAGAAATGAGATCAGAGTAATGTCCACCCATGTTGTACAGCAAATACAAGATCAAAATTTAAATCAAACTTTTGTACTTTTAAAATTACATGCTAATGATTTTGAATATGATTACTATGCCATAAGAACTCATAGAAAATATGTTCAAAGACAATTGCAATTGTATAGAATAGAAGATAGGCATCCGAATTGCAAAGAATTATTGAGATTTGATTATATTCAAAGTTCTATAAATTTATACCAAATAATGAAAGAAACATTGAATACTCACATTGAGTGTTATCGTAACTATTTTCATATTGTTGGAAATAATTATACTTAGCAACAATTGATTAATGATATAACTAATCTTAGTCAAATTGAGTAAGAAGCTAATTTTTTTATAAAATATAAAGCATTTTTATTAAAATAGTTGGTATGCAAAATGCATACCAACTTGGCTACCATGATGGTAAAGCAATTTACATAAATGAACTCCGCCAATTTTGCGGGGTTAGTTGGAAATGAAAAATCTTCTATATTTATCAACAAATCTGGTCTGTAATCTTTAATTTTGTTTTCTATATTTTTAAAATTTACTTTATAAAAAGAGTGAGTGTGTGTGTGTGTGAGAGAGAGAGAGAGAGAGAGAGAGAGAGAGAGAGAGAGAGAGAGAGAGAGAGAGAGAGTGTGTGTGTGTGTGTGTGTGTATATATATATATATATATATATATATATATATATATATATAGAGTAGTTCCATTGTTATTTTCTATTTGTAGGTTCTCTAGTTGTTTGTCTAGTGATTCGGCCATCTTGTAAGTCCACACTGTCCCCAATGATGCAGAATCTTCAAAGGAAGCATCTTCCAAGCGTGCGCGTGAGCACACGCATGCACACACGCACACAAACACAGATATATATATATATATATATATATATAAAAATCATATCCACAAAAAAGGGTAAAAATAGCCATCATGAACAATAACAACACACTTATTCATTACAGTACTTATTTATTGGGCAACTGTTTTACAAATGTTCAACTTCTTAGACTCTCACCAAGTAGACAGAAACAAGAATCTCATATGAAAAAAAAAATCCACACTGGTGACTAGCGTAAGAAAACCAAAATTTTAATATGTTAACTATTGCATTTGACTTCACACTTTACACACAATCACACAATATAAAAGACCCATGGACCTGCCGTTAAATCACTTTTAGTTGTTTACAAACACCACCAAATGAACAACGAAACACTACATATAATATTTAAAAAACAAATTTCTTTTGGTATGGTTCCATAAAAATGCATGTACACCAAGGAATAACAATCACTATGTGACAGCTTTAAACATAATTTTTCACTTTTTACTGGCTAACTGGTAAATTTTTCTTCTAATGAAATTAATTTTTACATAGTTAAACACCTTCGTGGAGTTTTCTATCCAGCACATGTTAGCAAAAATACAAAATTATCACATGCGTGAATGTTTTCCATGACAAATAATTATTCATAAAATACACTAGGTATGTTTTAAAAAGCAAGTAACTGTTGTGCTTTGTTTATATATTTCACAACAAATTTTTTTGAAGTTGTTTTTGCACAACTTATTATTTTCTTATCTACTATTAACATATGTGCAGCATTCCAGTGACAATTGTAGAAATATTACGTCCATTTTAAGCATTAAGTTTAGATAAAAATATTCTTCACTGTTAATGTAAAAATGTGTTGCCACGAGTGCTAAACAAGTGACTGTTGACAATGTCCAAAGTGAAACTTACGAAATAACGAGTTTGTCATTTTGGACACGACCTCAGTTATACCCAATTCCATCCCCCAACAAAACATCTGGCCAGTTGATTGATCACTCGGGCACCGTTGTTGTTCACTGTTGTGTCATTTTCGCAACGTCAACATAGCGTAAATGGACAGTTTAAACTATCATGGAAATGTTAGAAAAGAAAATTTGAGCATGGTGTGTTATAAACAAAAACATCAACCACGGTGCCAAACAAAAAAAAAAAAAATTGAAGAGACTTTCAAGAAAGACACTGTAAAATTTAAATAAGCTCCTAAACTTTCAACTAACTCTGCCATCTCAAGGACGGGTCAGTGTGAGCGATGAGGAAGTGGCACACACACACACAACTACGTACCACGCCGCCGCTTGGTGCCGCACCGGCGCTGGCTATGCGCATGTACACTCAGTGCAACATAAATATCGTTAAAGTATTGTGAACTTTTAAATTCTGCTCAAACAGTGCATGATTTGTGTTTGTTTTGAAATGCATAACAGGTACTGTGTTTTATCACGATTTTTGGAACCAATATCACTTTACAATTAATAGCAAAAATATGTAAATTCAATTATCCTGAACTTTCAATACAAGTTTGCTTATTTGTGTTTTCTCTGGCCCCGATTAATATGGTTAATCGGGAGTTTACTGCACTTCTGTGCTGTGTAAAATTTATTTCTGTAGCTAGTTGATCTATTAACTCTAGTTCCATGCTTTCAATCTTGTTAAATGTACTTTCCTGTGCAAGCTCTCATAGTCCCTAGTTGGAATTGGCTTAGATTTACAGTAAGGATTAAGTTTAGATTAATTTGTTATTCCTTTATAAATATGGTTGAAAGAAATGAAAATGGCAATTTCCCCAAGTTACAGAACTTCGGTCATCATTAAAAAAAAAAGTGTTGTACAGCTGGCCCTTATACCTCTACCTACATTTCATACAAATTCACTTGACTTTGTACGCAATTCTTAGAAGTGTTATTCAACAGCGCAAATTTTTTCAAATGTAAATGCACTAAAACTAGCCAACATAAAATTAATACAAATCGCACAAAAAAAACTCATTATTACACCTAACTTCTGTTACATTTTGTTGCCCATGATGGAAATTCTTATTCAAATTTTTAAAGTTCCCAAGTCCTGGCAGGGCAGTAGAACACAGCAGTCTATTAATGAAGTTTTATACACTGTTGCATATCAAGCTTGTTTGTGAAACATTTGGAATTGTGTATAAAAATAAACTACAACCACTGCAAAAACCTAGTTTCAAAACATCTGGCTAAATTTGTGTGGACACACATTCACTGAAAAGACATCACATCTACTTTGACATATTTTTTAAAACATTTTAATTGTTGTGCGTTTCCTATTACGACTTAGCAAACCCATCATTAATAAATATAATATTCATGCTCTTTACTAAAAAAAAAAGTAACTTTTCCCACCACAAAATTAAGGGGTAGGGGAAAATTACAAGTATGAGCTGAAATATTGTGCAGGTGAGAAGCACCTGCACAATTGGCTTATTTACCAACTCACACATGATTGTGAAAAAATTATTTGTTTTACACACCAGTTGCATACAAGGTGGGCATGAAAATGTGTCATTACAATACGGGATCACTAAGCACAAAAATAGATGCAGTATATAATAAGATATTAGTAATTGTGTAAGGTGGATTTCAATTGAAATCAATAATAGGAAAACTCTTAATTAACACAGATTAACAACATAATCAGTTGAAGAATAATAACGTTAATATAAACTAAAGACTATTCTACATTGTCTTTATATTGTTTCATACACTTAAGTTAGCATTAGCTATTATCAAACATAATATGAATTCATTTATATTATTTATTTCAATAAATAAAGTCTGATATTTTTTACACTTTCTAGTTAGGCTGGTAATTCAAGTTTCCACTTAGTGCCTGATCATGCAATTAAAGATTCCCTCAACAGCGGTGTAGAGGACTGCTGAAGGCTACAAGTAACATCAATTAGAACTGTCCAAAGTGAACTAGTCCTGTTGTCATTAAAAATATTGTAGGCTAAATAATTTTGCACATTACAATAAATAACATAATATACTTCAGCATAAATAACTCATGACTGCTCATTAGTTATGGCACATTATTTCTTCTTGTTATTACTAATACTAATAATATATACATACTCTCGCAATTAGGCTACCGCCCGGTGGCGAGCTCTCTCAACTCTCCTTCACCCAACCATCTCCTTTTCCACTCCCTCCCTGAACTTACCAACCCCTCTCACCGATACCAATTCCTCCCTCAACACATTCCACTCCCTCACAGACCCCACAAGCATGGACTGCCTACCACACTCCGTTCTACTCCACATGCTCTGAAGCTTCTCACTGTTGTTTCCTCTTCCTCTAACATCCCCTTACTTAGCTTGCAGTGTAGCCCTCCCCATCCTCCATCTTCATTTACTACCCTGTACATCCTGACTAGCCGTTCAACTTTCCTCCTGTCCTTCAATGAGCTCCACCCCATTTCTTTCATCATCACTGATGGCCTATAGTTACCTTCTTCCTCACCATCTTGCCCCTGCCTTCTCCACCTACCCTTCACACATCTTGCTCCCCTTCTCTGCACCTTTTCCAGTTCTCGCACCTCCACCTCCACATACGGGTCCCATACTGCTGCAGCATATTCTAACATTGGCCGTACCATTGTGCCATGCGCCTTCTCCTTCACCTCACAGCTGACTCCATTCAGCACCCTTCCCAGCATACCCAGAGCCCTTCTTCCCTTTGCTACCACCCTCTCTACCTGTTTTTTCCACCTGAGGTCTCCCTGCAGTACAATCCCTAGATACTTATATTCTGCTGCTTCTTCTATCTCTTGTCCCTCCCATCTGTACATGTCCCTGTTTATCATCTTCTTCCTTGTGAACCTCACTACCTTAGTTTTTCTTACATTTAACTTAATTTTATTTTTCCTGGTCCACAAGCATATCTTATCGATGTCCGCCTGCAAATTTCCGCCCCCCTCACCCATCTCAGCATATACAACACAATCGTCTGCAAACAACCTGATTTTTCCCCTAATGCCCACACCCATGTCATTTACCATTATGGTAAATAACAAAGGACCCACCACGCTTCCCTGTGGTACCCCTGACGTAACCTCCTCTTCCTCCGATATTGCCTCCCCTCACTTTCACCCTCGGCCTTCGCCCCCTGAGAAAGTCCCCTATCCATTCCACTACCCTCTTATCTGGTATCAGCGCCTCCACTTTCCTCATCAATGTCCCATGGGGCACCTTATCAAATGCCTCAAAATCTGTGATTCAGGCATCCACCTGCTTCCCCTCATCAACTACCTGCACCAGATCCTCTAATAACCCAGCCAGCTGAGGCTCACATGAGTATCCCCTCCTGAAACCATGCCGGGACTCCTCCAACCAATTCCTATTGTTCATAACCCTCACCACATACTGCACCACCAGCCTCTCCATTACCTTTTCCTGTACTTGATGTGAGACTCACCGGTCTGTTGTTAAACTTTAAACTGTCACATGTTTAGTACAGAACAGCCCTGCTTTAAGGTCAACCATGTTAATTAATTACCCTAACCCAAAGTATACTTTATCATGTATGTGAAAAAAGTTAGTACACATTAAACCAGCTGTCCCATTTGAATCTAATAGTCTATTTTGGTGCTACTGCTATTTAATGTGCACAGGAACAACTGTCAAAGCAGAAGTAACACCTGCTTCTTCCTGAATACACCTAATTAAAATAAACTGATAACGATTTTAATATCTCCAAATATGTAACAATTCAGGCTTACAGTGATGCTACTCAGAGTTTCTGCTTTTGGGGTTAAATGGTGCTTTTCAGTGGCACTACCCTAAATGGTTATCATAGTAAAAAACAAAACTTACTCTTGTGTATTCTTCTTTGCCAAAGCATATCCTTCAAGTTAAAAAAAAAAAATTACACACACACACACATGCACGCGCACACACACACATATGTAAATGTCAAGTGCTGTGTGTAAACTAAACTTATCTTTATGAGACTATTCTAGCTGAGAACTTGAAAGTTATGTTCCTAACAATGTTTGAACACCTTAAAATACTTTAGAATTTGTTCACTGCATAAAAAAAAAAAAAAATAACTATTATCCCTTACTATACACAGAATAACTATATATAAATTATGAAGAGAGATACATTTACGTGTCATTGAGTAAAACAATATCAGAAAATCCTGGCAAAGAAGAGTAGACTGCTATTTAAATGTGAGCTTACCAGATGGACAACAATGTCACGTAATGGAGGAAGAAATCTATTTACATAAATGATCTGGTCATGGTATTTATGGACACGGAAAAGGCATATAATGCCTACCATACGGCAGGATGCAAGCATGGGAACAACTGAGATAGTGCAAAGTAAACAAGATGATGACTACAAGGACAATACAAGCTGTGCTGAGAACTATGGAAGGGGTCTCAACAACATCACAAACATCTATGGGGAAAGTGAAATAGAGGTGGAGCAGTAATGGAATGCAATGATGGGGACAATTTGAGATATCCTGAGAGAACCTACCAGCCACCTGCCACATTTCCCGACCTGTAAAAATTCAGGCGTGATCCACCAGGAGTTGAACCAGATCATCAGGGTCAGGAGTTGAACCAGATCATCAGGGTCAGGAGTTGAACCAGATCATCAGGGTGGGAGGCTGAACAAACTAACTACTGCTCATCACTCATGCTCGCATGAGGATAGTACAAATTGTGGTAGGAACAGAAGTGTGTACTGAGAGAAAAAAAAGGATGAAAAAGTGTGTGAAGCTACAGCAATATCTTGTATACCCTTCACTACGATAATTGTAATTATAATCAAAACAACCATGGATAAATTTGAAAAAAGAATGCATGATAATTATACTGTACTGGCAGAATCAACATGATGGCTCAGACAAAGATATAACGATGTAAGTGTTCACTAGGACTAAAGGCATTTAAGAGTCAAAAATTATTTTCTATAAATTTAGCAGATTAAATATTTTTTAAATTTGACACCGGCTAAGAGCCTGCAATAGCTAGGCCATGACGGCACTCGCCGCCCTCACTAACACGTGGGTAGCAAATGCACACAGCCCACCATGACCATGGACTTTGCCAACTGGAAATTGTTTCAGTGTTATATATTTTTATTTCAGGGTCCAAATTTATTGTAAATGTATGATGCATTTCTTTTTCAGGGTGAAATGTGTCATAAAGTGTAAACCTGTTATTTTTATAATATTGCACCACGTTGGCTTTTGAAATTATGAGTGTGTGCTGTGCTGAAGAGTTGAACACTGATATTCAAGCGAGAACGCCTTCAAAAGACATTTCTTTAATAACAATATTTCTGATTTAAAATTGCTTTGATGATTTTGTATCAAAATAATTTATGTGCCATTGATTTTCATGTATTAATATTTTGCTCAGAGTGCATAGCACTTCCGCTTGTGTGAACCCCATAGGCAGTCATAGTAGGTCCGCATGACCCCTGCCTCTCGGCAGTCGTTCTAGGAGAGCTGGCAAGGTAAGACGCTGTTACGTACACATTTCATATTTTTACACCGAGTTAGATTTCCATGGTTTCATGTAGTATACCGGTTAAACCTTGCTTTGCATACGTTTTTGCCAGACATCCCTAGCATTATGCTTCCGCTTAACTAATTATTTTGTGCCATTGTGGCTTTTTGAACTTTAACGGAGATGAGGAGAGAGGATGGCAGAGAGGCCACGAGGCCAACGCACGTTAGAAATCAGGTGACATCTGCCCATGCTAAGAGCTTTACCATTGTAATTTCTGCTTAATTGCTACGAGCAATATTGAGGGTAATCTTGTATGTGCGTATTTTTAGGGTTTTGTCATGTTTAATTATTTTACGGCCACATCAGTTGCAAGCACGCGGTCACCAGACGCTAAGTCTGCACCTGCGCCATTCTTGCACTTAAAGTGTTCTTTCTTGTAATTTAATGTGAGCCATAATTTTCTCAGGGTAATATGTATTGTTTCATTTGAGGGTTCTTGTAATTTTTCCATGTTTGATGCTTTTGTGTATGACCACGCTGTTCTTTTGCATACGTAAGATATTCCCGCCATCAGGTGCACTAGAAACATTTGTTTACTTGAACCGCTCAGAGAATAATTTTCTGAACGCCGCCGTACCTTTATCCGATAGGATTTTACCGATTTTCAAAGGAAAATATTGCGTTTTCATCTGCACACGTGGTCCGCTACGAAATTCATCCAGCAGCATCTGTGCCACCTTAGCTTGGTTTCACGCATCTGCGAGTTTATTCTGCCTGTTCATGTCATGCCCCACCTTCATTAAGTGTTATTTTGTGTAATTTGTACGGCAATATTATTTTATCCTAGCCTGTTATGTGTTTGACCATCACCACACAACACGTGGTTCGGGGACGAGTCCCGACGAGCAAGCATCAGCGAGAGAATAAACACACGTGGTAAATTCATTTTTTTCATTCTCCGTGTCCTGTCTCCAGGAAAACTCTACAGTCCACCCTAGCAGCTATAGACCTCTTCCCTTGTGGAGACTGTCTCTTCTGGCACCATGAGATCATTCATCTAGGAGTGCGAAAGTTGAGTTACATGCTGGGGGAATCACCCACCGGAATTGGCTAGTCACATCCGAGGTTAACCATATAATTTCATTCTGGCACAAGTACGTAATTAAAGCACAATAAAACCACTCTCTCCAGTGTAAATATATGTGTCTTTGTAGCGTCAGAACCCAGCTTTTACTCCATTTTATTTCAAAGTGCAATGCGTAGTATTGAAAAGTGTTTTGTAAGTATGCACAGGTGAGACCGACATACAGAACCCACAGTATCCCTGATATCCCTGAGTCTCGAAGTGCGGTGTATGGGAAACACCGCTGGCGCTCATCTACAGTAAGTAAATAGTGTCTTCATTTGTCTCGTGTCTCACCCAACTATATCAAACTGTGATAAAAGTATGACAATTGCAGAAAATTTCTTTCTAAAAACAAATTAAAGGAACAAAAGGGGTTTTAAATATACATATACTGTACATTGTACAAAGCTAAGAATTTTACTAACATGTTAGATTAGCTCAAAATAACTGCCCCAGTAATCAAAATGTCATAAGGAATATTTTCTTGAAAATGAGTTGTGTTTTTCACCTATACTTCAACTTAAATTTTTCATATAAAAACTAGTCAAAATATTTTTCAATTTCAACTCTTATTGCAGGTGAATCAACTGTCATATTTCAAATAAATTGCAATACTCCATCAATGTGACTTCAAGAAACTTTCAGCTGAAATCCACTTTGTGTTAAAATAACTATGAAATTTGTACAAATCAAGATTTAAAATTGAAATTCTCTTATTAATGCTATAAAAACATTGTAAATGTTTTTTTGTGAGATTAAGGGCCACTTTTACCAGTTCGTGTTAAACTGCACGCAACTTAATCTCCACATTAAAATAATGACAGCTTTTATGTAGACTTAAATTTTACAGTATGTTTTACACTCTTTGTTAAATAAGAAAAGGGTGTATTCCTTTTTGTCGTACCTGTTAGCTCAACTTTATATAACATATGTTCTTATTGGTTAGTAGATCATGTTCTCTATGACATACATAAAAAATAATTTTGTTATTGTTTCTATGTTTATTGATAGGTTCGGAGGGTTTAGGTTACAGTAATGAAGTGGTCATGGTGTACTTACCCCTGCTGATGAAAGTTTCCTGGTTGATTAATCAGCCAAAAACAAAAAAGAAAGAAACCATTGAAAACAAGCAAACAGTTGCCATAACAGGACATGAGGAAAGTAAAGCCTAGAACCAAGTAACGGATTTGAGTTCTAAAGAATTTGGTATGAATTTACTACAAAATGCAACCATACCTCAATGTTTTATGCCTTGCAAATATTTTGGTGATAGAAAATTTATTTATAACAGCCAAATATTTAATTCTCAAAGTGGTAGTCTACCAAGACATCAAACAATTTGAAAGCAAAGTACGATCATCTTAAGAGAAGAGCATGGCAAGTGGCAGCTCACAACCAAAATGAATGTAGGTGGACAGGTGGTGGGAAACATAAAATAATCAAAGACACTGTGGCAGACCGTATAAGATTAATGTTGCCTGTAGCATTGAAGAGCTACCTGCTGAAATCAACTGTGATGCTGCAGAAGATAAGCACATCTCATTTATTGTATAGTTGTAGTAAATAGTGCATTTTTCAGGCTCTGTCGATATTAGGCATAATGTGGCTATTCGGATCCCTTAACTAATCCTAATACAAAATGTTAATTGTATGTTCAAGGTAGAGACGGGAGCTAGGTGCATCTCAGGGCTAGGCTCCATACGCCTACAGGGGAGGGAATTCATGCAAGGGAGCATGCATCACAGCAGAGAGGGATTATGTAGTCATGGCTGCATTTGGGCCACGCCTACCTCCCTAGGTGTAACTACAGTTAACTTATAACTAAGAGAAAGGGAAAAAACTGGCATACGTACCATAAAAACCCTTTTGACAATATAATTCAAAATTATTGCATATGTTAATAGCTACAGGAGACAGGTAGGAACCATGCACTTTATTAGTGGATAGAGAAATTCAGTAGAGAGATGGCGGGATCAAATTTCCTTTATGATGTTAGTGTTAATATTATGTTTATTATATATTAATATATTAATATTATGTATATAATATTATGTTAGTGTCAGTCACACTGAAAATCCTTTGCTTTCTTGTAGGTATGGAAGACATTTTTTTTAGTATCTTGCAATATTCATCATAACTTTCATTTAGTTATTTTGCAAAAGTTATGTTGGTTTAGGATTATTCATACTCAAAATATTTTGTAAACTCACTAACGAAAAATTCGGGTGGCACTTAATTGACAAGGACTTATGTCTAACAGAAAGTTTAACGCGAAACTGTAAAAGTTGCCCTTAATGTTTTTATCAAGTCGCCATTAATAAATCACAAAACCATAAAATATCCTCAAAATCTAGGGAAAAATATTTGGTTGTTAATCTGTACAAACAGTGAAGAAAAGCAATACAGCAGTATTGAGATCACAGTGGAGGTCCAGGAAGAGGGCAAGGAAAGGACATGAAGATAACAGTTTGTACACACGTATTACAGACAGGAACATAAAGTGACTGAGAAATGGCGGACTGACAACTGAAAATTGATGCAGTTTGCTATGCTGGCCCAACTTCACGCTGAAAGGAGCTTGTAACATTGAACCCGCGTGTATTTTTGTAATCCAAGTCATTATGGACTGAACTTCTCAATGTGCTTAATTTTAAAAATTAAATCCTTATAGTTTTACAAGCTAACAGTTATGCTATGCCCTGTAAGTCATTACCAGCAAATAAAAACAAGCATGCAGTGTACACCTAAAATATGCCTACTACTACAGCTACACTTACACTGTTATAGTGTTTTTAGTTTAAGCCACAGTATTAAAATTGAAATATATACATATTTTTATATGGAACTTTATTTTCACATTTTAAAAGGCACATTAAAGTAATTTTTGTGAAAACTATAAGTTTGTGATTTTTTTTCTTCACAGACCTACTCTTGACAAGGAATAACAGCCACAAAGCCATTATTCTTGTTCACATTCTTTAGTATTATAGTGCCTAGTTCTTTATTACAAACATTTTTGCAGGAAATGACAGTAATGCTACCATCACTACTTATCTCTAATGAATCTCTACTGATGGACCAATCTTCAACACGTTCTACTGCAGAGATCAGTTTGTCGTGTGAAACTTCGCCAGTTGATGTGAACACATAAAACGAACCACCACCACACCTACCTAGAAGCTTCTTCATTTCTGGACTGTCCAACATTTGAATGTCAGAGACCCTCTGGATCTGACATAGGTGATTCAAAAGTCTGTATCCTGTGCCACTACTATCAAACTCACTGAAGATTTGTTTGGAAAACCAAGCAACTCTGTTCCCTTGAATACCGTAAGCTTTGTCGAATACATTCCTGTCTATAAAACCTGAAAATTTCACAGCAATGTTGTAGGTTTCTTCATAGTTTCGAATTCGCTCATCAAGTTCATGTTCAATAAACTCAGTAACTATTTTTGTGCACTGGTTGAACTGCAAAGAATTTTCACAATTGCTACATTCTGCTATAGTTTCAATAATTTTTGCATTTTTTTGAACATAATCCATTGCTGCTTTGTCAACATCATGTTCATCATTATTTCCAGCATTCACGCTACCTGAAATTTTATTTTTGTAATCTACAACAGATGATGATAAAATCATACCAACATTTCTTTCTTGCTGCTTATCCACATCATTATGAAAAATCTGCCTTCCATTAATCTTGACATGCCTCAAAGAAGTTACATTGAAGTACTCAAGTGTTGCATTGATAACTTCTGTAATTTCCTGTTCAAACCGCTCCCATAACTGCTGCAGTGTGTTTGTCAGGTGAAGAATGTAGTCTAGAAATGATATGGCACCCTTCCAATAGTGCAGAGTGACAGTAAACAATCTATCAAAGGCAAAAACACACATGTCAATAAAAAGGGCACAATTTGGACCAATGAGCCCCAGAGAAAGAAATGCAGAATTACTGGTTTGTTGAATTATGGAGATGAGAGTCTGATTGTCAATTGTTAATGAATTCCCACCAGTGAATTCAGAAATCTTGGCAAGGATGGAAGAAAATGAGTTACTGGATTCACTCTGCCTCAATGAATTGATGAGCAGGTTTGCCTGGTACGTGGTGATTACAGCATTGGTGAAGAACAGGACTGACGAGCACAGATGTAAAATATCCTCTTTTTTTATAGCATGTTTCTGCATAATATTCGCAATTCCATTTGTGATGCTCAAAGCACCCACTGTGCA
Source organism: Dryococelus australis (assembly GCA_029891345.1). Taxonomy (NCBI): domain Eukaryota; kingdom Metazoa; phylum Arthropoda; class Insecta; order Phasmatodea; family Phasmatidae; genus Dryococelus; species Dryococelus australis. Next base: position 290,460,385 of record CM056993.1, on the reverse strand, counting down.
TGAGCCAATTGCAATAGATCTCAGTCCAATCTGACTCGCAGTCCCTAGCGACTCGCCAGCTAGGATCGTGCGGCTGTTTGTTGCGACCATGCCACCTGAAGCAATACCCAATGTGCTCCCTGCAATTCCCAACCAGCTGTTGCGACTTTCTGCATTGTCCAGTCCAATGCTTTGGCCGTGCTGGCCCCTATCCACAAGTGTGCTGATGTTACGTCCAGTTGAGTATGCCCCAGTAAGAAGTACTGCTACCGCTGAACCTATGCTCACAGGAACACCAAGTGGGAGGAATGCAGATGTCACAAGCATGCCAGCAGTCCCAAGAGATGCCACCATGTTGGCAATGTCGCAGCCTGTAACTACATTATTCAAAATACTGCAAGCAGGAGATTCTGAAAAATCTACAAGAACTGTTGCCTGTTCAAACATATATATTCCATTGCAAGGATAGCACATTACACACTTCGGCAACTTGTTGTGTTTCATATAATCACGCCAATCTTTGTACAAACGTAAATCTGCATCTATGAACAAGTGTGAAAATATACTGCCTTTTCTAAATCTAGGTATTCGAATAAGGGGAACAATATTTTCACTCTTTTCACATTTGACAGAGATAAAAATAAAAGACATGTGGACATATTTTGAAGTGCACTGTTCATGCTTTTGTACTATTAGTTCCATAACCTTGCGTGTGTGGCTGAGCTGCAACTGGTTATATCCATTATAACTGTCTTCTGTGCATAACTCACTCTTTGGCAAGCCATAAAGTCCAAAACAAATTTTCTGCTGCAGTTGGCCAGAACTGTTTTTGTCTATTTTGTGCCACACTGTCTTCCCTAGCAAGTTACCAAAATAATTTTGTTCTTCTTTAGCCTTGACCTTCCACGCTTCCAGTTCCTTAGTGTCCAAATTCCACGGCATAGTTCTTTATTTATAAGTTTCCACTGAAAAATAAAAAGAATTTGTTTAATTTTAATATACACACAATGTGTGAATTTCATACTATTTTTGCATGTCTAATGTGAAACTAATTTGCTACTTGGCAGGTTTCTTTTTAATTTGTGCAAACATGAACTGTGTTAATAAATTAATTGGCATCCTCAAATAACACACACCGTGCAGTTTTATGTAAAATTAAAATAATATACCACTGTGGTAAAATTATAATACAGTGATAAAATAATTTTGATGATGAAATTCAAAACTGCTCTTTATATATATACACTGTTGATTAAGTACTGCTTACTGAATCAACAAAGTTATTTCACTTGGTATCATTGTCCACATTACACACAAAGTTTGTACCTATTTGCATGCTAAACCTATTATTTTTAATTAATTTAACAGCGAACACACAAAAACCAACATCATCAAGCTTTGAAAGACATCTGACTAGCCAAACCAACTCTACACCAAAACTGCTTCAAGACTCCAACCAAGACTACAAAGCCCTAAGTATGACTCAAAAATTTCCAAGAAACAGAGTCAATATACGAATGGTCTGGGGTCCACAATATTCTGGATGTTCCATCATTGTCTTCAGCCTCTGTGTATAACAATCCAATGAAAATTTTTTTTTGTAGCACAGCATACTATTAGAACTATAAGTGGGGAGTAGTTTATGTTTACTGTGTGTAAAACATGTAAAATAAGGTGGTATTTTTACAAGGAAGGTTGATATTCAGATGCGCAGGGCAGTGAAAGGGTTTGCATCCTGTACATCATGAGTCTTCTAAACAGTCAACAATCTATAATACTATTGAAAACACACAATTGAATGCGTTATCCTTACGATGTTGCATATAGCCAAATTCTTCCTTCCTCCTTATTGAAGAACATAATATTACCCCATTCACTTAAGTGTGTCGTGTTACTTATGGATATCACATAAACAACTTAAATTATGCAAAAACTGTGAGAAACTAAGAAACCTTCTGCAATGTTTTGTGAATACCAGGCTGCTTTTTATAACATTTCTCTGCATAAAAACCTCTCCCTCTCTCATACCAATTTTAGGCTTTAGTATTAGAGAATATTCAACCTTGTCCAGTAAGACAGAATTATGAAACTTGTAACCTGTCATATCCTCCACCAACGCTGCATTTCCAGCAAATGTATTTTGGATCTGTCCCAGCCAAAAATTATACTTAAAATAGCAGGGAAACATTATCATTTATCAGAGTTTTCTCTTCTACAAACATCAATGATTACTCTTAAATCATGTTGTACAAACATTCACAAGAAATTTGCAGGTTAAAATTAGACTAAATATTTTTTAGAAGCAACTTGGCTTCGTTTTGTGGAACATAAAAATGTAGTAAACATATTTACACATAATTAAATTGTACTTTAGAAAATTGTAGCACTGAGAAAAACAATTGTAAGTAAACCCCCTTTTCAAAGTTTTCCAGATGATATATATATATATATATATATATATATATATATATATATATATATATATATATATATATATATATATATATATATATATTTGTTTTACAATATTACTACCAATTTTCTTAAAAATGATAAAAGTAAACTTTTTGACATCATGTCAACTAGAATTGTCACTATGCTTAGTTAACCACCTCTCATCTAGAACAGTGCAGCAATAAGATTTTTTTCAGTACAAAAATTGTTGGGGTTAGTACTAGAGTGTTATACAATAATACCAAGCTTCAAAGCGGATGTAATGGTATGTGTAATCTCATGCAGTTACATGAATAATTCCAAAGTTATAAAACTGTTACATGTACATGTTGAGTGCAAGAGGAAACATGCTTCATTAGAAACTCATGCACAATTTCTTGCAAATAAGCAATGTCACATGCAGCTGTATTACTTTGCTTGATAGCCAAATTAATGATTCATGAAATATTGAATTTCATTATCTATTCAGTGCATACTGTGAATAAAAACATGTGCAACAATAAATTGTGAAGTAGCGCATCATCATTTGTCATAAATTCAGTTAAGTCCATCATCACATTTTATTACCTCTCTAAATTATATCAGAAAATTACCTGGCCTTCCTATTCATTTTTGAGTGAAAAACAACAAGGTACCCATTCATTTCCTGCTTTGGTAAAATATAATAATCTTGTCCCCTCCTACATCACTGAGATTAAGAAAACACGACTTTGACTACTACACATTACCACATTCACTTTATGAGGGGGGGGGGGGGGAACATACAGAGAATCTGTTTAAAATCTTACACATATACTAATAACATCAAAATTGTTTACTGATGAATGCATGATTTCCCAAACACACAAATTTTGTTTCAGAAGTTTTTTTCCCAGCATGTACAAGAGATTTTTCTTTGTTGCAGTCCCACCCACTGGCAGTGGATCGACGTGTTGTCATCTCATAGGAACCACTTCTCATGTCATAGTTTTCTTAATTTGATTCAGTACTGTTACATTTATTGTATTCTCTTTTGATACCCCAGAATTCAGTCAGTAGAGGTCACCAAGAAGGAAGTATTAAGAAATGTTCAGAGTTCAATTTTTTTAAATTTATGTTAACAATGTTGAATAGGAAGTCAAATTACCTTTAAAATTTTCTTAAAACTATAACAACCTTTTAAATATTGAAAAGAATGACATGTTTTTGCTTTATTTTGAAAATTTTTACAAACAACACACACCGCTACTTATTTTTCACAAAAACTTTATGGGTCCAGGTGAAATCTAAATTATGCCAAGCCAGAAACTTTTTTCTAATAGTTATAAATTAAAATAAATAATGTTAACAGTCACGGTATGTAACAGCTTTCAATTTGCTGAAGACTACATACTTTACACCAATTATATTTTTGTAAGTTAATTTTCAGTTTTCATAAATAGAATGAAAAATGTATTAAATTCAGATGAGTCTCATTTTAGTGAGAAAGAAATCTTCATGTGGGACACGACTTACCGGACGTCTTTAAGGCAGCAAGTTGCCATCAAGCACACACTGTGGGCAGAGTGGCATGGTACGCGGTAGCCTGAATAAGCACTATCAGCATATTGTTTCATGCCAACTTCTGCACTGAACATTGGCTCTGTTACCTGGTTATGCGTGATCCAGCACAGTGAGGGGAAGGGGAGGGGGTGCTACCTCGACCCTCCTCTCCCCCCAGGTGGACCCACTTACTACTTTATCCCAGCAGACTGGGGAATGATTGACAGCTGACCTGGTTGGCATCACAGCTCCTCAAACCCCTACCGAAGGAGTTGATAACTTTAGATGTTAAGCAAGAATTTTCTGGACCAGAGCCAGTAACACTGTACATGCTCCTTGTGTCCTGAGAGAAGTCAGTCTTTGCGGTAGCCCTCTGGCTGAAATGCAGTACTTGGGCTTAGTTTTGCGCAGTGAGGAACATCAGTGGAGCGGATGGACAGCAGCAGACAGAGTGAGAGAACAGTGAATGAGTTTTTGTGTGGTGTGGATGGACAAGAGATCATGGTACCCGACGAGTTGAGTGCTATTGTATATAGGGGCACTTGGATTGCTTTAGAACATTCCAAATTGGTGGAATGTGGGCTGAATTAAGGTAGGACTGTATGAATGTGTGATACAAACTTTATTGTAAATACTGAAACTGTCGAACATAGACATATAATTTATAAAAATTATTCAATAGGTTTTGATACACTATTTATTGGGACTAATTTTAGTTATTTTATTACATTAATTTCTTTGAGGTGATTATAAATTGTAATGTGTTGATTAAATTTATTAACTGTAAATAGTAAGAGAGAGCAATTTATTGTTATTATAAATAAATTGGGGAAATAATATTTACATATTTAATTAAGACCTCCCTCTCTTAAAGAACACTGAGAAATGGTAACAATATTATATGCAGTTAAATAGTGATGTAATACAGCTGCTTTCCCTCTCCCTTATCAAAGCGACACTGGCAAATGTGCATGCTGTTGATGTTGCCTCAATAAATTTTAAATGATTTAAACATTCTTTTCAAATTTCTGTTTCCAGGGCTGGTTTATTCAAGAAAAATGGAGTTAGGGGTGGAAGAGACACACTCTCACACTCTCACACTCTCACACACACACACACACACACACACTCTCTCACTCACTCACTCACTCACTCTCTCACTCACTCACTCACTCACTCTCTCTCTCTCTCTCTCTCTCACTCACACTCTCTCTCTCTCTCTCTCTCTCTCACTCACACTCTCTCACACTCACACTCTCTCTCACTCACACTCTCTCTCTCACTCACACTCTCTCTCTCTCTCTCTCTCTCTCTCTCTCTCTCTCTCTCTCTCTCTCTCTCTCTCTCTCTCTCTCTCTCTCTCTCTCTCTCTCTCTCTCTCTCTCTCTCTCTCTCTCTCTCTCTCTCTCTCTCTCTCTCTCTCTCTCTCTCTCTCTCTGTATAGACACATGCACACACACATCTACTGGGCTGAGAGTTGGAATCCAAGAACTTTAAGCCTTTGCTTGTGTATTGCACATTAGGCAACTTTTAATAAGGGTTTAATTTTAAGTGTACCTTTACAGGGAATATAAGAATTGTAAGAGCATAATTATTTTATTCTATTTTGCCAGTATACTGTAAAGATTTTTCCTTGTATTGTATTTCCTTGAAGCTGTAGGAGAACTCAGTGAAATGGATGTGAAAGTTACAAACAAGTTCAGTCTTCTGATTAAAATAAAATTTCAAGTGTTTGTGATACTGAATTTCAATACAAATAATGTAACGTGAGAATCCTCTTATACTTATCCGCAAATCTCAGTTGATGGCACAAAAAAATATTTTCTTATGACAGAAGGATTAAAAAAAATTGAATGCATTTACAACCAAATGGGAAAAAAAATTGAAAACATCAATCAATGTATTTACAAAGTACAAACCAACATCATTTACTGAAAAAGATCTGTATACATCAGGCACTGTCACTTTTTCATAGGCTGGTCCCTTAATGAGCACTTTATTCTGCGAACTAGCTTGTATTGATTCACACGGTCTCTTTCTACATGTGTATTATCCATTCATAATCCTGCAGAGTATGCCAGGAAACAAGAGATAATTACAAAAGTAACAAGAAAGCAGGGGTTTTTAAAGTATACTCCACCATTTCTTGAACTCGCAAAATTCCTAGTCTCTAGTAATTACTATGGACACCTGAATTCTGCTAAAAGATTTCTGCAAGTGCTAGATTTCAATACTCTGCAGGTGCACCAGCAATTTTATTTTACTTATTGGCCAAGATTCTTTGTTAGAAGAAGACATTTTCATCCTTGACGGGCCAATCAGAAATATGTAGTTCTGACACTGTACGTCTGTGATTTGCGGGCTTACACCCAAGTAATATTGTTGGGGTACTGAAGTCACTCAATTTTTCATTTTCCACTTGTTTGTAAAATATTTATTCTGTAGTTACACAGAACTTCAGTTATAATCAACAACCCACACAAAATTGAACCATCTACTTTCTATTTCTATCAATGAAACAATAACACAGTGAAATGACAGCAGATGAGATTATTTGCCCTGAAAGGGATACAGCAACAAAACAGAAAAGTGACTACAAAGAGAAACAGAAATGCTAAGGGTGTCTTCTGCCCAACTAAACCAGGGTTCAGGTTAAGCCTACAATGTTTACACCCCATGGATGAGAATGAAGTTCTGCATTCACAATTGGCAACTTCTAAGTTCCAACCATCACTTATGAGAGAATTGCGAACAAAGGTGTATTACCTGCAATTCTCTACATTCTCTGTGTTGTCATATAAATCACAAATTATTCAGAATCAGAGCTGCTAGTTTAAATGTATTTGCACCCCAGTTACCAAAGTAAACTAGAGAAAGGAATCTGAGTATGTAGTGATATAACTCATTAAAATTTTACTCACATTATTTGAATTTGGCCTGCAAAAATTTTTTCATCACCACACCATTTTATGACAGGCTCATCACAGATATGCTTTATTACAGCAGCCATGCACAAGTAATTTTAACTTACACCACGCCAAAAATATCTCCATGCACCACATCATGCAAGTTACATATGATTTACAGTACATGTTAGCAAGCAAGGATATTGTCTACAATGAATTACCATGCAAAAACCTGTCACTCAACCTTCATTTCTAACATGCAGCATAGCAACTCAACTCTTTTTAGTTTTAGCTACAGCACTTCAGGTTCTGAGATGCAGTAGGCTACTTTGTGAGTCACTGGGTCATTTAAAACACTTAAGTTCCAAGGGGAACCTAGGCCGCTACACTTTAGTATTGTAGCAAATGTGCAAGTGAGCATTTGTGGATATATAGTCCATTCCCGATTGGAAGCGACTTATGAAAATCAACCTTTGAAAAAACACTCTAGGCATAACATGTTAACCTGTTTTTTCAATAACCTGTATTCCACAAATATATAACACTGTGGTTAATTTTAGAGTACTGTATTATTGAAAAAATTAAACTTTACCTTAATATCTTCTATAACTTGTTATATTTATTTCTTTTTAAATATGAATTAACAACAGCAAGAGCAGCGAAGTGTTGGCAACGGCCAGTAAGAAATAGTTCACAGTTAAAAATAACAGCGGAAAATATTGTGAGCAGGTCGTAATGGTACTGTGTTGTTTTATCGAGCGAGAAAGCTACTGTCTGCTGAGCGAGAATTGTCACTCTCTCTTTGTCTCTTTCATACTCAGGAAGTTCCACTTCACTAGTAAGCTTAATTATACATGTTTTCAATTGTAGCATATTTCATACTTTTTACAACAAAATAATTTTTGAATTTGTAATTTACAACTGAAAAGAGATGTGTGTGTGTGTGTATGATTTCAAATATTTGATGTGAACTATTTATACATTTTAAATGTGAACTGTTTTTATGATGAACTTATTTATTTACATCCAAGTCTGTTTATTTATCACAATGTTGTACCTTTGCCCTGGGTGTTTGAAACACAGTCGTGGGTGTTTGAAACACAGTCGTGTAACGTGATTTACCACCAATTCCAACAAAATAACCAAGCCCAGCTCCAATAAATTTCAATAAACTTAATACACAGTAAGTAGAAAATTCATATAAATATGAGCTGAATAAAAGTCACTGTAGGCTTATTTGTGTGCATGTTCACCACTATATTTTAAGTTTATATGACAAAAAATGAATGACATGAGTTGCGTGCTTGATTTTAATGTCTCTTTTCTCGTTGGACTGGTTATTCCTTCGTTATTCGAACTGAGGTCATCCTTTTAAAGAAATAACCCAATACATATCAATAACAAAAAGTTAATACTATAGTTCATTACCCCGCAGTTGTAACAGTGTTAAACACAGTCACGGAAAAATATTAACGTGCATTCCGTGTAATGTGCTATGTCGTGGAAAACAAATATGTTAATGTAACATAACCGCAAGAACTATCGCCAATTCAGGCATTTTTACAACATCATAAAGCTGACCTAAATAATGTTAGAGACCTAAATTGTGAATATTCGTACGAAATGGTTTTTGAAATAGACTTACAACAGAATTCTTTGAAAAGTTTTAAACAGTAAACAATACATCTGACAGGTATAAAAGTAGAAGTCACATTTCAATGTTTACGTTTAGGTGTAGCGAAAGTATACAAACACATGTACACACACAATGGCATGGAAACATTGATTTTGACAGATGCTACATGGCAATCACATGGCAATGTTTGTTTACATTTGGCGGAAGGATATGAAACAGGCCTGTAAGTAGATATTTAGCACGGCTCCGAGAAAGTTGCTTCCAGTGGGGAATGGACTATAGGCTATTCACTGTGTAAAGTGAGTACTTTTGAGACCCTAGTTACTTTTTCCTTTCAGCTATCTTTTATCCTTTAACCACCATTAAAAATAACTATTGCCATGTAAGTAATGAGTATATTCCACCACACTAAGAATTTAATGCCTAAGGCTAAAATAACATTTATTTATTGACTAATATTCCAAATGATAGGGATTTCAAAAATGCTCACTTTATTGTGAATAGCATATACTTTTGCTACCATTACTTCCAGATTGGGTCACTCGCAGTTTTCACACATGGTAAATTTGACAGATGTTGCTGTTCACCAAAGTTTTCCCAATTTCTATCATTCTTGCATTCCAGCACTGCTCCATATTGATCACTTCACCCCCACAATATCTTTAAGGATATTTATCCTACTTTATCAGTTCATGAATTTTCCTCAAACATATGCAGTTTCTTACCTGTATTAAAGTTTATATTACAGTATGCTAAATATTTATCATGTTCAAGACATTATTCTAGCTGAGTTGCTGTGACATTTTGGCAACTAACAGCTGATAGCAGTGGCATAGCCTCATATTTCTCAAGGGAGGGTGAGGGTGGTTACACATTACACTGACTTAAATGACAGGAGGGAAGTTACTACACGGTCATCAGTGGTGTTCACACATGTTAATTTGGATGCACTCTAAGAGAAAATTACCCCACACTATAATGAAATGCATTATAATGCACAGAAATTGCATATTTTTATTACAGTTAAAATATTACTAACCATTTTAACACATACTAATTATTGACAACCTAATGATCAAAAGAGGGGAGGGCTCAAACCTCCCCCTCAAAACCATGACTGTACCCTGGCTCATAGCCTTAATGTTTAAATGTTTGGTCACTGTTTGTTTTATCTTGTTAAACTTACTGTAGTGTGGGCTTGATTTATTATTGATTCAATGGTGATGCTTTTGGAACTATAATATTATGTATTTGTACCAAGATACTGAGTTAATTATTTGTTGTGTTTTATTACACCTGTGGTGGCTAATATCCTGGTAACAACTGTGAATAAGAAAATATACCAGATTTAGTTGTTTTACTGAATAAAAATAAAAATGATTAAAATAAAAGGACCATAAAATTAAAATTTTGATCATGTTTAGGCCATACAATTTGATCACATGATTTTGAAACATTAGGCAATCTTGAATACTGAGCAATGTAGGAAAATAATGTCTGACCCATGTTTCACTGTATGTTTCCAATGTATGTTATAATAATTATTTTAATATAAAAAAAATTTCTTGCGTGTATTTGTTTTATTTGACATATCTTTTTTCAACTCTTTACTACATAATCTTTTATTTATTCAAAGCTTTCATGCATCTGGTTTCTCATAGCATACCATGGTTATCTCAAAATACTCTAACAGTAACAAAATTGGTATTGGTATTGTATGTTGCCACATTTCTGTGGTGTATGAATTATTGGAATTTCATTTGAACATTTCTATAGACAAAATCATATTCCTAAAGTAGCTATATGTCCAATTTCGATTTGTTTGTCTGCATATTTGTTTATAGTAGATAACAGACACAGGATGAGAATAATTTTATAAACAACTTATTAATGTGCAGCAGCTAGGCTTGCATGAAATGCAGTCAACAGAGAGAGATAAATGTCAACTAACTCAAGTGACACTCATGTCATGTCGTGCACAAATTGTCAGAGTAAAGTTACCTGAGAGTTAGGGCAATCACAAAAGTGGGGTTTTTATTGTTTATACTGTATTTTTTACTATTATTTAATGACTACAGGTTCTCGTGAGTCCAAAATGACATATTCTCAGGGACAGTACAATAACAATAGATGGCAACACAAGAAACAGTTACTCTAATCTAATTTACAACAAATGGTGAACATATTTTTAAAATTTAAACGAGTGAACATCATGTACAAAATGAATATAAAACACACATACAAAACAATCTTACTTACAGACAAGCAAATACTTAACAACCAATGTGATACTTTTTTAGTTCTTAACATCAGTCTTACCTAAACATAAATAATACGTAAGCCCAATCTTTCTTACAGACAGAGCAAACACTCAACAACAATTGTGATCATTTTCTAGTATTTTATATATCAAACATATATCCCGGTGCTCATCAGTGAAGGATGTGAAGAACCTGCTCCAGTAAGATTCAGGTTTTAGTGAAGTTTAAAGAGCAAAATTGTCCAAAACACTAGTTCGTTTAGAGTTCAAAGACTTTTACATGCCCCCAAGTGCAAACTCATGTTATATCTGTAATAAACCTTTTTTCTACAAGCAAAAGTTTGTAAGGTTCGCTGGTCCATGTGGTTTAAGGTATCACTGCCTTTGTACAGGCACTGGCAATGACGAAGAGTATTTATGTGCGACGTGTCTGAAAGGTAATGATGCTATAAACATGTTTGGTGTTTCACCTGAGAAGAAGAAGAAGAAGAAAAATACTGATAGTAAATCCTCAACAGTGAATACTAAAAACCCTGAAATTTTTGTCACATTAGGCGACGAGTCTACGACATCGTCTGAACAAGACATCGTCTGAACAAGACATGTCAGCTAAAATAGCAGATACCAGTGTAAAAGCTACGTTCGAACTCCTGTGTAATAAAATTGACAATCTCTTAAAATAGGTCTTAGATCTCAAGGAAGATAATACTCTTTTGAGAGCTATGTTTGAAAGCTTGCAAGTAGCGAATGACAAAAACAGTGCTTGACTTGAGGGGTATCTTATGAGATAACTGGGTTTTCAAACGTAGTGGAAAATCGTAATATTTTGACTAAAAAGTCCTACAGTGAAGTGGTTTATAAAAAGGCAGAATTAAATTCTACGTCTTCCAGTATGAAAAATGGGAACAACAATTCAACCAAGGAAAAAGCACTGGTAACACGTACGAATGATAAAGCCGCCGATTGATCAGATGTGCAAGTACAGCCAACTGCTGACGAGGGATTTACCCCCAAGTCAGCAGGCATGGAACAAAGGCCTCCAAGGCAAGCGGCACGTCGGCAACCAGGCTGGCAAGGAAGCAGATCCAGCTGGGTTTAAGACATAATGTCAACATAAAAACCATTCCGAAGACAGCCCAACCTCACACGAAGGCTGTTATTGTATCCCGTTTTGCACCTGAGGTGCAAGAAAACAATATAGTCACGTACATTAACCAAGATATTAAAGTGTCATGTTTAAAGGCGACAAAGCTTAAAATTAGATACAATTCGTATTCCTAAGTCTATGCAGCAGTGGTCAAATCTGATTTTGAGCACATACATAATACAGTCTTCTAGCCCGCGGGCAGTTTAATTAGTCCCTTTTATGGCAAACTACTAAATGAGCAACTGTTTAGCTCAAACAATGAATCAACTAGTGTGAAACAACCTAATGAAGCGGCCTGAGGAGCTGAGATTAATTCTACTTAAACTATGTATTGGTATTTGGAGGTGCTGTTACCTATAGCAGATGCCAGTTAGGGATTTTATTTTATTTTACCAAAATGTTAGGGGTTTAAGAACTAAATCACATATTTTCTCACATAATATTAATAGTACTAACTATTCAGTAATCTGCCTAACAGAGACGTGGTTTAATAACTTACGTGTAAATTCTCATTATTTTTCAGAGCACTATAGCACTTTTCGCAAAGATCATGATCCCCATATAACTAACCTCATTAGAGGTGGAGGTGTATTAATAGCAATCAATAATTTACTTTTTTCCGATTTTGAACAGAAATTTGAACTTGTGTACGAAAATATAAAATCTGTATGGGTTGAAATCATCTGTCATAATGCAAACAAATTGCTAATTGGAAATATTTATCTTCCTCCGCAATTATCAGTGGACGAGATAAAAAATTATCTTAACTTTTTATAATCTACATTAAATAATTATTCACACCAAATATTAACAGTAGGTGATTTTAGTATATACCGGGTATAGACTGGCAAAATTTCCACACGCAAAATATATCTCATTATTATAATAAATTAAAAGATCAATATTTCTTACAATCAATTAACCTCTTAACCTGGAACAGTTAAATTTTACCAAACCGTTTTCTGAACTATAGATTTAGTTTCATCCAACTGATGCCGGCTAACAGCCAGCGGCGCTAGAGCCCATGATGGCGCTCACCACGCACGTGACACGTGTCCCACACGTGCGCAAAGAGGCCAATAATTTTGAACTTTCGTATAAATGTTATTTTTCAGTGTAAAAAGTGTTATATTGTCTTTGCAGTGTTTAATATGTTTTAAAATGTTTGTACTAATTTTAAATTATTTGGTTATAAAATTCAAAGTGCCCGCAGCACCGAGATTCAGAACACTTAATATTCCAGCATGAATGCCGTCATAAAGAGACATTAATATAGTATTGAAATTCATAAGAAAATTATAGAACTGTAAAACAAAACTTAATTTAATTTGTGCCATTTTATTTTCAATAATAAAATATTTAGCTCGGCGTGCACAGCACTCCCGCTTATGTGAACCCCGTAGGTGGCCATGGTAGGTCTGTGCGACGCTTGTATCTGGACAGTCTATCGAGGAGAGCTGGTGAGGTAAGACACTGTCATGTACGCACTACAACTTTGGTCCACTGATACAGGTTTCCATAGTTAATTTAGTTTACTGGTTAACCTTTGCTTGCGTATGTTTTTGCCAGACATTTTCCCCAGCATTATGCTGAGATGACACCCCCAGCTTCATAGTTAAAAGCTATGCTGAGATTTTGACCCCAATTTTAAAGCAAATTTTTTACCATAGCTTGTCAAGTGGATTATATCCAACGGGTTGGAAACGTAGAGTAATTGTCCCTATTTTTAAAAAAGGGAATAAATATGAAATAAACAACTACAGGCCGATATCTTTACTATGTGGGCTGTCTAAGTTGTTTAAAAAGGTAATTTATAAACATTTAGCTTTCTTCACTAAAAATTCTATAAATGAATTTCAAGATGGATTTCAAAGGGGCAAAACAACAGCCACTTATTAATTAAATTTTGTAGATGATCTTTACACTGAAATTACATCCAGAAATCAGGTAGATGCAATATTTTTTGATCTACAAAAAGGTTTTGACATTTGTAAACACAAGATTATTCTTCAAAAATTAGAAAAGTTTGGTCTAAATGGTTTTCAAATTATTTTGTTAATCAAACTTTTATGATCAAAATAGAAAAAAACTGTATCTACATATGCTCTCTCTTCAGGTGTTCTTTGAGGGAGCACATTAGCACTGCTACTTTTTAACGTTTTTACTAATGATATTGTCTGTGTATTGAGGCTCTCACGTACTCTTCTCTATGCAGATGATCTTTAAGATTTATAAAAGTGTTAAGAATAGTGATGACTGTATGTCTTTACAAGATTATATTATTGCCATTAACAATTGGTGTAATGTAAATCTTGACACTAAATATATTAATAAGACTTTATGTATAACTTTTTTTACATAAAACTAATTCTACCTTTTATAAATATCATGTTAATAATGTTTTAATAAATAGAGCAGAATATGTTAGAGACCTAGGTGTAATTCTTGATGCCAAATTGTATTTTCATATATATGTAGATAGTTTAATTAGCAATATTAGTCGTACTAGGATTAATTAAATTTATCACCTTTTCTGCGACCTCACCAGATTCTCTTTTATGTCTTTATCATTCACTTGTCAGATCTAAATTAGAATATAGCTCAGTAATCTGGAACTACATTACAGTTACAGATTCTCATAGGCTAGAAAATGTACAAAAAATGTATTCAGATCAATCTTCAAATAGCGAGTTACTTAGATTAAAAACTATAACGTTAAAATGTAGTCATGATATTTTAGATGTATTATTTTTAATTAATTCTTTTCTTGCTTTTTCATCTTGTACTTCTATCAATAATAAAGTAGGTTTGAAGATTCCTTAGCATAGTCACAGAAATTCCTATAAATTCTCTGCACTTAGTTTTAGAAAGGACTTCGTCAATAGATGTGTAAATAATTTTAATAAGTATTTCTCTGATTTTGATCCCTTCATTGGGGAAACAAATTCCTTTAAAGCTCTGTATAAACATTATTGTAGTGAGTAAAAATTGATTGTAGTGAGTAAAAAGTAATTTAGATTTTCTAGCACTATAGGTATAATTGTGAGTGTTATGTTCTCTTTTTTACCTCTTCAGTGAAGGTTTCTTTAAATGTTATTTTGTCTTATCATATGGTGTTGGTTCATTCCAGTGTTTTTTTATTTTTTATTTTTGTATGTGTGTGTCGTCTTGTATGTTCCCTGTTGTATACATCTGTGCCACCCTGTTAATGGGTAACACTGTTGGGTGGCACACTAAGCTGATAGTAAAATAAGAAATAAAAATAATAAAAAAGTAAATTTATCATATTCCCAACAGTCAACGAAAAGAATTATTACATTAGTTGCTCAAGCATATATACAAGAAAAACTCTCTTATACTTAAAATAAACAAGTTAATGCTAAACATCTGATATACATCCAGTGAGAATTACATTCCTATATTAAATTAGCTGTTGTGGCAGTACTTTTTCCAGATCTCTATTTTAAATTGTAAATTAAATAATTTTACTGTCTTAAAAAGCCTAATTTCTCATTTAAAATTGTATGATTGTGACAGTTTGGTTATATGTTATAACTTTCCTTCAAAACTTTGTGGTATGTATTATAACTGTATTCATTTTACAGCCATTTCTTGTGTCGTGTGCCTGCATATCCCTTTTAAACATGAAAAGAAGTTTGCTTTTGTGTGGTTTCCAAACATTTAAAATGCTAACTTGGCATGATCTCTTTCTATTAGCATCTTTGATTGTTGAATTCCTCGTTTTACATACATATTATTTAAATTCTTTTCATTGTTATACCCAGAAATGAACCTAACTGCACAATTTTGAATTACTTCTGTACTATATGTACACCATCATGTTTCACTATATGTCATAAAGGCATTTTGAAATGAATTCTAAATCCTATTACACCCAATTGTTTGAAAGTGTTCAAAAATCTGAGGAAATTATAAAGTCAAAAAATAATAAAACAAAATAAAATATAGTACTTAAAAAGCACATTTTTATAGGGCTCCTCATTTAAAGTTTTATTAATGTGCATTATGAATTTAAAATAATGCTTTCATAAAATAAAAAACCAATGTATGTACACCATGAGGATTCCACTTTTTATAAACATTTTTTTCTCCACAAAAGCACCTAAAATTCACTTGTATCAAAATTATACATATAAAGCCCAAAAATCTGAAACTGAACCAATGGATGTAGGTTGATCATGGTAAAACTAGTACTTTTGAAAGCCCTCCTAGTAAGCACATTGTGTATCCATCCACCATATGCAAAATTAACATTGCAATGGACCTGAGCACTGGCTCAGGTCCACTGGCACTGGGGGAGGCCTGGCAGCTACAGACCGGTGAGTCTCACATCAATTACAGGAAAAGTAATGGAGAGGCTGGTGGTGCAGTATGTGGTGAGGGTAATGAACAATAGGAATTGGTTGGAGGAGTCCCAGCATGGTTTCAGGAGGGGTTACTCATGTGAGACTCAGCTGGCTGGGTTATTAGAGGATCTGGTGCAGGTAGTTGATGAGGGGAAGCAGGTGGATGCCTGTTTCATAGATTTTGAGAAGGCATTCGATAAGGTGCCCCATGGAACATTGATGAGGAAAGTGGAGGCACTGATACCAGACAGGAGGGTAGTGGAATGGATAGAGGACTTTCTCAGGGGGCGAAGGCAGAGGGTGAAAGTGGGGGAGGCAATATCGGAGGAAGAGGAGGTTACGTCAGGGGTACCACAGGGAGCGTGCTCGGTCCTTTGTTATTTACCATAATGGTAAATGACATGGGTTTGGGGATTAGAGGAAAAATCAGATTGTTTGCAGACGACTGTGTTGTATATGCTGAGGTGGAAGAGGGGGGGGGGGGGGGCGGAAATTTGCAGGCAGACTTGATAAGATATGGTTGTGGACCAGAAAAAATAAAATGAAGATAAATGTAAGAAAAACTAAGGTAGTGAGGTGCACAAGGAAGAAGATGATAAGCAGGGACATGTACAGATGGGAGGGACAAGAGATAGAAGAAGCAGCAGAATATAAGTATCTAGGGATTGTACTGCAGGGAGACCTCAGGTGGAAAAAACAGGTAGAGAGGGTGGTAGCAAAGGGAAGAAGGACTCTGGGTATGCTGGGAAGGGTGCTGAATGGAGTCAGCTGTGAGGTGAAGGAGAAGGCGTATGGCACAATGGTACGGCCAATGTTGGAATATGCTGCAGCAGTATGGGACCCGTATGTGGAGGTGGAGGTGCGAGAACTGGAAAAGGTGCAGAGAAAGGCAGCAAGATGGGTGAAAGGTAGGTGGAGAAGGCAAGGGCAGGATGATGAGGAAGAAGGGAACTATAGGCCATCAGTGATGATGAAAGAAATGGGGTGGAGTTCATTGAAGGACAGGAGGAAAGTTGAATGGTTAGTCAGGATGTACAGGCTGGTGAATGAAGAGGGAGGATGGGGAGGTCTACACTGCAAGCTAAGTAAGGGGGTGTTTAGGGGAAGAGGAAACAACAGTGAGAAGCTTCAGAGGGTGTGGAGGAGAACGGAGCGGGGTAGGCAGTCCATTTTGTGAAGGGCTGTGAGGGAGTGGACTGTGTTGAGGGAGGAATTGGTATCTGTGAGAGGGGTTGGTAAATTCAGGAAGGGAGTGGAAAAGGAGTTGGTTGGGTGAAGGAGAGTTGAGAGAGCTCGCCACCGGGCGGTAGCCTAATTGCGAGTGTATGTATGTATGTATTCATGCATCAGTAAAGAGAAACAATAAAATTATTATAAAAGTAATGATTTTACAGATTTTCTAATTCATACATTTATATGCAATTTAAAATATCAGAAAGAAAAATAGATTATATTAGTATTGACAAATGTTTACGAACACTTTTAATTCAATTTAGAGACATGGAACTACTTCCTCTCCATCGCTACTAACTTTACTGTGTGAATGCCACTACATGTTCCAGTTAAAAATACACGCAGGTAAGAGCAGTGACATTTTTCAAGGGTTGATTTCAAAAGTGCTCTCTATATCGTGAACAGCCTTTATTCAATGTAACATAATTTACAATTGTGTACTTTAGTTGCTTTTCCTCTGTGACGCCCACAATCTTGCAACATAGAACAAATCTCAATTAATGTGTTTCTTTTTTATTTCAAGGATTATAAGTAAGTAGTCTATCAGGACTTGTTTGTTAATACTTTCAAATTGCGGTACACATGGCCGTGGTGCACCAGCTGCTCAGTGATAGCTGAACAAGACTTTTTTGCATACATTATTATGTTTAGTTTTGTGAGAAAATGTACCAGTAAGTCTTTTTCTTCTTCCCTACACATTTTTCACCAGGTTTTGGTATGTTTCGATATTTTGATTCAACTGTGCACTCAGTTGGGCACCCTCCATGGCACTTCTGGCCAGCATTCATTTGGCATTCTTTAAGTGGTACTTGCACTGCAGCAGACACTTGGCATTGTTCACATGTGTTTTGGCAGGACTGCCGCAGTGTAGTTCGGTATCCCCAAGTAGGCACATCTTTGTTTGTAAGGTGAAGGCTAGGACAGCCGCAAGGAAAGTCATACAAAAAACCAGACCTTAATTTACAACCACTGAATTATCGTTACAGTTAGCACAGTCAGTGGAAGTTTATATGGCTGAGAGTCATCACCAGTGGTTACCCTCTTGGAATCCAACTGATTGTGCCCGGTAGTAGCTAGCTAAGTACACTCTTTGAAAGGCACTGTTGATAGTGGATTTGTGATTTGCATTCTACCATAACAGTGCCCTGTTAACAAATCTGCAAATTTCACAGCGAGTGTTGAGGAATAACACACATTACAGATTAACAGGGACACCCAAATTTCGCGAAAAGATTTCTGCACTTGCTTGATTTCAATACCATACGGACGTACCAACAATTTTCTTTTGATTATTGGTGGCACGTCTTTGTGTGAAGACATTTTGCTACTTGACTGGCCAATCAGAATTAGGTAACTTAAATACTGTACTCCAGTGATCCATGCACAGATACCTAAGGCACGTCACATGGAAACCATCCAAACACAAAAGTACATCTGAGCTATAGTGTTATGAAATACAACTGGACGTAAAAAATTCTCACGAATGTCGGGTGTCCCTACAGATAATAAGCAAATGGACATCGAACAATATGACTCAGAAGAACACAGGGAAGGATTGTATGCAGAGTGCCATTGGTAAGAGGTTCATGTCATTGTAGACTCATTGCACATCCCATAATGTGATACCTTGAGGCTTAACTGGGAGGAAGCCTATAAGCATTCACCCACCCCTTTATATAATTTTCTTTTCTTGGAGGTTACACAAGAGGGCATCCATAGTATTGGGGTGCACTTGAGGGCCATCGCTTAGGGAGGCATGGCCCCTGTCAGGCAGGATGCCCAGAAGGTCCATTGTCTCGCCTGAAGAAAAGGACAGATTCCAGACCCCGATACGCCATGAAGATGTATAATTACTATTGTGTTATATTTTCTTGTTGTTATGTGTCCTCTCTGTTGGTTTATCTATTATTTTCTCTGGTTGTTTTTGTAGTTCCTGTGTTGTTTGTAGTGTTAAAGGCTGTTCATTGTAAAATGAGCACTTTCGAAAGTCCTGCTTAAGATATACTTATATGCACGTTGGTAGTCTTTCACCTTATGTAAGATTAACATCGTCATGAGCCTCATCACGTTATGTATGTGTTGATCAAGTGAGACTTTAAAATTATTATAAAAGTAAATACTTTACAAATATGTTCATTTGTACATTCCGATGCATTCATAAAAAACAGAAAGAGAAATAAATAATTTAAGTAGTCACAAATGGTTACCTAACACTTTGTATTCGATGTTAAGATAGGTAACTACTTTCCCGCCATCGTTACCAACTTTACTGGGCGCATGTCCCTCAGTGCACCCATTAAAATTAATGCAGGTAGAGCAGCAACTATTTCCTAAGGTTGATTTCAAAAGTGCTCACTTTATCATGATTAGTGTTTCATTAATTGGTTTCATAATCTGATAAGGAATACTTTTCCTGACTTGTATTTCATTACTGTTTTTTTCTCTCCTATTTTTGTGCATAGTTTTTTGTTTTTGTTGTTTACCTGTGTCCACTGATATTGTTTTTGCATTGTTTTGTTCACTTGTGTGTGTTTTTATTTTCATCATCGTGTTCTTTACTTTTCCTTTTGTTGTCTGGCCTGTTTTGTAACAAACTGTTCATCCACCTTTTTGTCATTTTAATTATACATACTATATATTAGTTTTCTACTGACAAGGTTTTTTCATTATTCTTAACTTGCTGAGTTATGTGTGCAATTTTTATTTAGTGTCTTGGTCAGCAATGGACACAGTCCAATCATACCATCACAATTAAATCTCTAAGTTTTCTTGCACATCTATGTTAAATTTTAGCAATAAATACTATAATTTAAGCTTAAAAACCTACACTATAAACTAAATAAATTTCTAATCATCAGTATTAGTAAACCCACGTGCTTCTATATTATAAAAGTACAAATCTTGTCAGCACATTAGATATTTTGTATTTTTTTCTTCCAAATATAAATAGGGTGAAACCTTTTATCAAGGGAAAAAAATTGTGTATTACAAAATTAATTTTCGTGACCCAACAGACTTCACATGATTGGTTCAGCATCAGAGACAAAACACAAAATACAACGATTCCAAGTTTTAATATTGATTCCTTGAAATTCCGATACATTTAATTCCGACAGTCGCTATGGTTGTTTCAAAAATACACATTTTGGCATTCCAACACTCACTACCAGAATGGAAGTGTCTCATCAATCTGCTAACATAATTCTTCAGATGGTTTCAAAACTTGCGCCCCAGGTACGATACTTGCACTTTCTAATGCTCTACATAGTTTGAATTTCACATATTTTTACTGAGTGGGTTTTGCAATAGTCAAACGGCAATGATAGTAAATCATGAGGAAACACTTTCTATAGCTTATTCCTGGTAGAGTGAACACTATTTATGGCCCTCCAGCAAGCATAATAACAAAAAGTTGTAGCCTTAGGCATTAACTTTTAAGATGTATAAAATGTAATATGTTGTGTATGTTAGTTACCTGGCAATTTTTATATCAACAATTGCCAAAGCTATACAAATAAGCTGAAAGGAACTTTCGAGCACAGCCTCAAAAAGTAACTACTCAATTTACAGTGAACAGCCTATAAGTCTAAAGGTATAAAGAAGCCTCTTGATATTGAGGGCATGGGGCAAACTGGCCTATTCCCCCACCCCCCTCCCACCTTTCTCTGAATGGTCCGTTTCCCTTACGTTAGCACAGAGAAGGTAAGAGAAAAGATACAGTGTAACAGAGTGAACAATGTTAAGTAGTTGATTTCAAAATGTAAAATAACCTGATTTCCTTTTTGGTAATTATGAAGAAAAGGTACCTACTCATATGAAAGAAACATTTCAGTAGGTTGAATGTAGTATATTTGGCTTTTAATAAGTTTATTGAGATGCAAATGCGAAGTTGTGTGATATTACGGGTAAAATTCTAGAATAGGGGCTTTTATGAGGGAAAAAAAAAACACCTCGGAAAGTGGTATAATTCCACTCTACTAATTACACAGAACACAAATTTGCTAGGGACACCAAGATATAACCACTAGTAACCCGAACAATTATAGTAAAGAGAGCTACGAAGATCAGGGAAATTGGGGGTAAAACAAATAATATCGCAAGAGTGAGAGCACGGGGGAACCTTCTCTGGGCCAATTGAGACACAGCCCAAGTAAAATAACTCGAGTAAACATAATGTGTGTACAATTGTATGTATTAATATTCTTAATGCATGTGAATGTGCATTACTTGTTTTATTTCACCACTATAATTTAAGTGTATACAATTTATGAACTTTGTGTAAACCATTTTAATATGTCTACTTGTATATTATGTTTTTGTGTGTATGTTTTTTATACACCAGTATATATTTGCATGTGTTCACTTTTGTAACTGACACATTCTACACCCTAGAGCAATTTATGGTCATTTTTGAGTATACAGAACGAAAAATGATAAATAAATGCATTAATTAATCTGGTAGGCCTATTGTCCTCCAGTTATTCAAGTAAGCCCCTATTCTATATAATTACCTTTTTTTACCATACATTATCCTACATGGGTCTATTTACTATCATCTCTAATATCGAATTTATCAACATGAACATTAAACGTTCTTTGAACCAACCAACTAAACCAACAGACTCTGGGACGTCTCTCTTCCACACGAAAACTACTAAACTAAACTGGCATCAATGACTCCAATGTATCGCAATACAACAAGAATACAAAGGTTTTTCGTAAGTACACAACAAAATTGTAGCACGATACATATCAATACACACCTTTTTATTTATTTCTCATATATAGACATGACTGAACTGTTTGAGACAAAGTATTATTTTCGTTACACAAATTTTTTTAAAAGTTTTTCCCTATTTATTTTCATACATAAAAACACTGTCCATAGAGTAGGGATATAAAATTGCCACTCACATACGAAAATGTTCAAACATGGTTGTACACACGCTACATCTAGCGAACGAGCCGAAACTACGACAGGTTTTGAATCGCTATCAACGGTGATAGGCAATTTCACACAATCAAAATTTATAATTCAATTACTTGAATTCAATTGATTGAACTACAAAATTTGGAATTTCACTCAATAAGCTTTTAAGTCTCCAGATGAAAGATAATCACAAACTTTTAAACTAAATCAGTTTAATAAATATGAAAAGAAAATTTTTAGAAGTATATACGACTCATGCATGACACTAAAAATTGTTTTGTACTGTAATTTGACTTGTTCAATATCTTTGTACAGCTATGTATTGAAAAAAGATCTTATGGATGCAATAAAAAAAAAAAAAACAAACAATGAGATTACTTCCATCAATACTGTCAGGAAAATTGCGATAAAGCGATTGAAATTTTGCATTCAAGAATATATAGAACTTGCTCTAAACGAAAATTTTAAAATAAAACGAGACACTACTAAAAGAAGATACTAAAAGAGGAAATAACCGATTATGACGTTTCATAGGACTTAAATTCAATATATTGAAGTCAATAAAAATTGAAGGTGATTCGAGAAATAAATTGAAAGTGAAATTAAAGTTAACGAGTAAAATTTTTCCAATTTTTTTTTCTACCAAGAAGCTTATTTCGCTACCAGTGTGTATGAAATTGTTTTCATTAGTGTTGATCTCATGTTTTTGTTTACATCAACTAAATCTTTGTTGTCATACCAAAAACTTGAGTATTCCGCAAAAGATGCGAAGATGTTAGGTTTTGAATGACGGGGTGTAATAATAATGTAAGTGTCTTTAGTTACAGGTATTTTTTCATTACTACTTAGCGTTTGGTTTGTTTGGCGAGTGTAGCACATTGCTGCGTTTACAAATTCTTATGCTTTCTAAAAATACGAATCAACCTGGCATTCTGTTAGGAAAACAGGTTACTTATTTTTATTTATTCATTAATTTATTTCTTTTATTTTCTTTCTTTTTTTTAAATATACATACATACACTCGCAATTAGGCTACCGCCCGGTGGCGAGCTATCTCACCTCTCCTTCACCCAACCATCTCCTTTTCCACTCCCTTCCTGAACTTACCAACCCCTCTCACAGATACCGATTCCTCCCTCAACACATTCCACTCCCTCACAGACCTCACAAGCACTGACTGCCTACCCCGCTCCATTCTCCTCCACACCCTCTGAAGCTTCTCACTGTTGTTTCCTCTTCCTCTAAACACCCCCTTACTTAGCTTGCAGTGTAGCCCTCCCCATCCTCCCTCTTCATTCACCAGCCTGTACATCCTGACTAACCGTTCAACTTTCCTCCTGTCCTTCAATGAGCTCCACCCCATTTCTTTCATCATCACTGATGGCCTATAGTTCCCTTCTTCCTCATCATCCTGCCCTTGCCTTCTCCACCTACCTTTCACCCATCTTGCTGCCTTTCTCTGCACCTTTTCCAGTTCTCGCACCTCCACCTCCACATACGGGTCCCATACTGCTGCAGCATATTCCAACATTGGCCGTACCATTGTGCCATACGCCTTCTCCTCACAGCTGACTCCATTCAGCACCCTTCCCAGCATACCCAGAGTCCTTCTTCCCTTTGCTACCACCCTCTCTACCTGTTTTTTCCACCTGAGGTCTCCCTGCAGTACAATCCCTAGATACTTATATTCTGCTGCTTCTTCTATCTCTTGTCCCTCCCATCTGTACATGTCCCTGCTTATCATCTTCTTCCTTGTGCACCTCACTACCTTAGTTTTTCTTACATTTATCTTCATTTTATTTTTTCTGGTCCACAACCATATCTTATCAAGTCCGCCTGCAAATTTCCGCCCCCCCCCCTCTCCCACCTCAGCATATACAACACAGTCATCTGCAAAAAATCTGATTTTTCCTCTAATCCCCAAACCCATGTCATTTACCATTACGGTAAATAACAAAGGACCCAGCACGCTTCCCTGTGGTACCCCTGACGTAACCTCCTCTTCCTCCGATATTGCCTCCACCACTTTCACCCTCTGCCTTCGCTCCCTGAGAAAGTCCTCTATCCATTCCACTACCCTCCTGTCTGGTATCAGTGCCTCCACTTTCCTCATCAATGTTCCATGGGGCACCTTATCAAATGCCTTCTCAAAATCAATGAAGCAGGCGTCCACCTGCTTCCCCTCATCAACTACCTGCACCAGATCCTCTGATATAATTCAATATTTATAAAAGAACATTTAAAGTAGTAGAAGCAGAAATAAGAATTCACGAGTTGTTCTTCCAAATATCCTATCTATACTTCCTCGCCCATTTCTTTGATTTAGTCAGGAAGAAAGTTCAGGTTCACCTACTGCTTAATTGGGCCTATACCTACCCTTTTTGATTTGTTTTCATATAAAGTGGTTTATTTTGCAGTCATGAATTTTGATCAAGCCTTGTGACAAACTGTGCATGCTCATGTCCACAGTATTTTCACCTTACAGAATATTGAAAAATTAAATAGTCCTACTGATTATCACAGAAGCAAGTGAGTGTCAAGAGTCGCACTGACACATTTGCATCAGATGTCCTCATTTTATTGGTGAAAGTTTGAAGTCAACTTCAATGGAATTGTACATGTTCGATGTGCGTGTATTGGGTTGGTATATTGAAAGACTGCAAATTGTGTTAATGGATGTTGTGAAAGCAGTTTACCCGAATAGTTAGCAATTTTATTTATAACAAAATAGATGGTGAGCGAGTCCAGTTAATTTATCATTGTGTGTTTGAAATATGCTACAGCACAATGTGCTGCAGGCATGTAGGTACCTCAATTTGCTTAAAATAACTGTAGGCCTATCTAAAGTTCTTGCTTGCTCTTATATACACACACACACCAAGCATATGCTATTCTGAAAAAGGAACACCGGTAAGGCTAATAATGGGGATAGCAGTACCTTAAAAAATCCTGTCATCACAAAATGTTTCTATTACAGGGATGAAAATGAAACAAGACAATGCAACCCTTCACTTCCAGTGGAAATGGTGGCAGACGCACAGAAAATCAAAGGAGATGCCATTGGCAACACTTTATATAGCCAGTGTTGGGTGTTGAAGGTCTTGATGAAACTTGCACAGGTAGTATGCTATTCAAATTTACATAATTTTTTTCTCCTTGGTTTGTAAGTATCGCTGTAGTTTTAATATTATTAAGACACTCTCTTTACAGTGTTCACTTAGTATGTAAGTTAACAGTTAATGACCTGGGGGTAGGCAATTACTATTTAGAGGTACAACATTTTGTTTCATTTCATTTTCTTCGTTTCATGCACCGTGGCAAGAGACGCAAACCAATGAAAAAGCACAAAGTTAAAGAACGATTATATACAAAGGAATTGGGTCTTCAAGGTGACAGCAAACAAATATTCCTGAACTATCATCTCACTGCTTACAACAGTAAGCTTGTAGCAACAGCAGTGTCATTGAAAAAACAGGGAAAACTGGAGGCTACGTGGACACAGCGAGGGATATCTTCATTAAGAAAACACCAGATTCGAAACCTCTGCAAATCAAGGACAACTGGTCACTAGAAGATGAAAGCAGCACATGATTGTTATAATAGGATGACTAGTGAAGTCAGTGAGTACAAGCATGAATCTCCGAATGAATTTAAAGACAGTTTAGAGATTTAAAAAAAATTGTCAAGTCATACAAATAATATAACTTCGTTACATATCGACAATCGTAGTTTACATAATAAGTTTGAAGATCTTAAATTTTTCTTTTACAAAGAAACCAACCACAAATAATTGTGATATCAGAAACATCTGGCAGGATAGACCTTGTGTTGACAGCATTTTGAACACTCGCTGACGTGCTTGAGGATGTGTCTGCTCATGCCGTCCCAGATATATCTGGTGCTAATGTCGGCAAGGGTTTCCTGGATGCCAGAGTGTCCTGCATTAGGATGTTCGTGGAAATGTCTGCAGATGTCATCTCGTAGTTCCCTTGGTACCCAGATTCTCTACTTGGCGTCCGGTTGGTTATTCCGAGACCACACAATGTTACCTCGTAGTTAAAACCCTTTGCGGGTATTGAAGTAGAAGATCTTTGACTTCAGGGTCTTGTTGCTGATGATGTTCTATCTGGCTTTGGCTTAGCCTGAGTTGTAGAAGTCTTAGCTGTTCTACGGATAGATATTCCGGAGGTTCGTGTGATGAGATACTGTCTATTTCTTCTTCGGGCCTTGCCTCTTCATTCAGGTTCAGTTGTCAGGTTAAACGCGTCCGGGAAGCCGTTATCTTTGCCAGCACAGTGTTGAACATCGACTAGGAAGGAGAACATCCCATCTCCCAAGCCTGGCTTTATTGTTGCGCGACTCTCGTAACCAGTTGAGTGCTTTGCTAACCTTTCTTAAAATGAAGTGAATTCCTTCTAAGTAATAACGGAATTTCTGGATGGCCGAGATTACAGCTAGGCATTCTTGTTCGTTTATGTGATATTTTGGCTCTGTAGCACTTAGCTTCATGCTGGCCTATGCTATCACAACAGGTTTGTCGTCCGGGTCTTCCTAGTATAGTACGGCTTCAAGGCCGTATACGCACGCATCTGTCTGCAGAATAAGGTGTCCCTCTCCCTGTGGTCTGTGCAGACAGAATATGTTGGAAGCTGGTCTTGAGGGCTTCAAATGTGGCACGTTGTTCTGGCCCCACCACCATCATGCTTCTTTTTCCAACAATGGATGGAGCTAATGGATGGAAGTCCGCGATGTTAGGCACCAAGTCTCGGAGCCAGTTGCACAGTCCCAGAAAGCATCGAAGCTATTTCTTTGTGTGGGGCACTTCGGCTTCTTGGATTGCCATAATTGAGTGGTCTTGCGGAAAGTTGCCTTTGATAGACACGACTTGGCCCAGGTACTTGATATAGATCTTTCCAAAATGGTTTATCGAAAGTTTGGAGGTGAGTCCGTGGAGTTTGTAATTTTAGTACTCGTGTGTCACGTACTATTCCCATAACTTGGCATACACGATCACGTCATCTAAATATGTGAAGCAGAACTTACCTAGGTAGAGCCAGTCAATACTTTGGCAGACATGAGTTGTTGAAAAGTAGCAGGGCATTCTTAAGCCCAAAGGGCATGACCCTAAATTTAAGTGTCTATCCTTCGGGTGATGTGAAGGTCGTGTGCTGGCTACTGTCTGGATGTACTGCAATTTGCCAATAACCATCTCGATAAACATTTTGGCCAACAGTGGATAGGTCAAGGTGGTCTGATTGCTTGGCACGTTCGCCTGACTTGACTCCACTAGACTACTTACTGTGGAGCCACATGAAGGGCTTGATTTACGAGACCTCTGTGGAATCAGAGGAAGACCTACTGGCGCGGATTATGGCTGTGGCGTATCTTGGGCTTCCAGGTATTGGTGATCGTGTGTACCAGAACATGTTACGAAGGTACCGTGTTTGTCATCACATTGAGCCCTTCTTGTAAGTTGACCCTGAAGAAAAACAATGTACACAATGTTGCATATGTGGGATAAGTCAACATGTAATGTGGTGGTGTTTTGTTTGTCGCAGGGAAACTGTTCGTTTCCGCACCTATGTTCCTATGCAAAACATAACCGTCTTGGTCCCCACTACAAGCCCTTACATTGTGTAATAGGAATTTAGACACATCCTGTATATTTGAAATGTTTTGTGTAATCATATTGCTTTGCATATGTTTTTTTCATAAAATACATTAAATATTTTAGTGTAATCTTTACAACAGGTAGATATGTGAGAAGCTTTATAAATTTGTGTCTCATGACAAAATGACTGGTTACAAGACAACCATCTCATAGTGAAATAACACTATTTACAAACAGCATCTGACTCATATTGAGCTGCTGATATTAGGCTGGGCAACCTACTGCCTATGTGTAAAGTAACAGGACATTATATTTCCCAAGTAGTACATGGTATGACTCTCTGTGTAAAAGAATCTGGAGGTAAAGCTTCCCTTCACTCGGATCTCCGGGAAGGGAATACATTAAGAGGAAATACCAATGAAAGAAAGAAGAGAAGAAAAAAGGAAGGCAAGATAAGGATTGGAACATGGAATGTATGCATGTTATTGCAAGCAGGAAAGCTAGGAAATGCAAAACAGGGGATGAAAAAGAACAGATTAGATGCACTTGGCATGTGTGGAATAAGATGGGGAGGGAACGGGGTGATAGAAATTTGAGATTATAAGCTTCTCTACTCAGGAGAAGATAAGAGTGGTGGAAATGGTGTGGGAATACTGATAGGGCAAAAACTGAAAAATATGGTAATGAAGGTGCAATATATTGATGGAAGATTGATAATGTTACGCCTGCAGGGTAGTTTGAAAGACATGATATTAATATAAGTATATATGCCAACTAGCCAGCATAGAGATGAAGAGGTGGAAGAATACTATGTAAAGATTGAAAAACTTATTGAGCAAGAGAATAAAAATGTCTGTGTCATTATTATGGGGGACTGGAATGCAGTGGTGGGTGAAGGAAAAGAAGAAGATATAGTAAGAAAATTTGGATTAGGGGTAAGAAATGTGAGGGGTAAAAGACTAATTAACTTTTGCAAAGAAAACTCGCTAGTGGTGGGCAACACCCTATTTGAAAATCACAAAAGGAGACGTTATACATGGGTCTCTAGTTTGAATAGAGAAAGGTACCAGCTGGACTACATCCTGATATAAAAAAGGTATAGGAACTGCCTGAAGAATGCCAAAGCTTACCCAGGAGCAGACATAATTTCAGATCACAATCTCGTAGTGGGAGAAATACAAGTTAAGTTGAAGAAAGTGGAGAGAGGTAAAGTAAGGGAAAGATTAAACTTAGAGACACTCAAGGAGGCAAGTAAGGCTTCGGAGCTGGAAGACAGGTTTATAGAAAAATGTCAAAGAGGCAGAGCTAAAAAATGGATAAAAATGAGGGAAGGACTCATGACATCTGCTAAAGAAGTTTTAGGAATTAGAGAGTCCAAAAGTATCAGAAAAGAATGGATAACAGAAAACATGTTGAAAAAGATAGAAGAACAGAGAAAGTGGAAGAATGCGGGAAATGAAGAAGGAAGAAAGAGGTATAGGAAACTGAATATTGAATTAAGAAAAGGAACTGAACAAGTAAGAGAAATATGGATGAAAGAGAAATGTGAGGAAATAGAGAAAATGGAGAAAGAGGGAAAGTATGTAATGATGTACAGAATGGCTAGGGAGATAGCCTTTGAAGGCAAAAGAAGGAATTATAAAATGGAAATAGAAAAAGTGTATGGTGCATTAGCCAAAGAACCACATGAGGTGTTGACTAGATGGCAAGAATATATAGAATGTTTGTATAAGGTGGATGAAAGACCAAGTGAAAGTATGATTGAAGAGGAGGCACACGTGCCAGAGGATAGAAAGGGGTACGGCAACTTGGAAGTAGAAATAGAATAGGCACTGAAGGAGATGAAGAATCAAAAGGCGTGTGGAATCAATAATTTGCCAGCAGAAGTGTTGAAGAGTTTAGGAAACAGGGGAAGGAGGGAGATATATGACAAAAGGGAATGTCTGGATGACTTTCTCGCAACGGTAATGATACCAATTGAAAAATAAAATAATACCAATAAATGTGAAGAGCATAGGACTATTAGTCTAATTTCTCATACAGCTAAAATATTGTTAAGAGTGTTGAATAGAAGGCTATATGGGAAGTTAGATAGATGGATTGGAGAGGAACAGTTTGGATTTAGAAGTGGAAAAGGAACAAGAGATGCTACAGGCCTGTTAAGAATCATAGGGGAAAGATATATTGAGCAAGGTAGAGAAATTTATGCTGTCTTTATTGACTTGGAAAAAGCTTTCGACAGAGTACAATGGAACAAGCTGATGGACATCTTGAAGAGGAAAGGAGTAAGGGAGGAGGAGAGAAGACTAGTACAGAATCTATATTTACAACAGAAAGTAAGAATAAAGTTGGAACTGAAATGTCAGAAGAAAGCAGCATTGGGAGGGTCGTTAGACAAGGCTGTTGCCTTGCTCCCTTGTTGTTCAATTTATACCTGGAGGAGATTATTGGGAAATACTTAGATGGAAGAAGAGGAGTACGTATTGGCGGGAAGAGAATGGAACGTATAAGATTTGCAGATGATATGGTTTTATTAGCAGACAGTGAAAGAACTATAACTAAAATGCTAAAAAATCTGAATGAAACTTGTGAGGAGTATGGAATAAGAATCAATACATCATAAACAAAGAGTGTGGTATTCAGTAAAGGAAGGCAACCGGCAAATATTAAGATAGGACAAGTTAATATCAGCGAAGTAAGAGCAATCAAATATCTTGGAAGTACGATAACTGAGGACTTGAGATGTCATCAGGAGGTGAAAATTTGTATTGCGGTAGCGAAGGAAGCATTCAATAGGAAGAGGAGATTGCTATGCGGAAAACTAGATAAAACGCTGAGGAAAAGACTTGACAAGTGTTTAGTATGGAGTGTGGCACTCTATGGGGCAGAGACGTGGACGCTGAGACGTGAGGACGAAAAAAGGCTAGAAGCGTTTGAGATGTGGATGTGGAGGAGAATGGAGAGGATACGCTGGGTGGAAAGAGCGTGTAATAAAGAAGTGCTGGAAAGAGTTGATGAGAGGAGAAAACTGCTGAAAGTCATAAGAGAAAGGAAGAACTGGATGGGACATTTGTTGAAATGGGAGTGCTTGCTAACAGACGCTATGGAAGGAATAGTTTATAGAAAAAGATTGAAAGGAAGGAGAAGATACAAATTGATAGATGACATCAAGGGATGTGGAAAGTATATGAACCTGAAGAGGTTGGCAGAAGACAGGAGAGTGTGGAGAGATATCACGTGAAAACCTGCCTCTGGGCAGAACACAAATGACGATGATGATAAAATGTTTTGTATGGATTGTGTGCAAATGGTCAGCTTATAGCAGGTAGCTCATTACCATGTACATATTTGTGTCTTGAGATTGAGTTGATCATTCTACATAGTAGACCAGCACATGGGTTAACAACCAAGAACATCAGTTGTTCCTGAAGTTATGATACAATTATTTCCACATAATTTGTTTTATTTGCTAGCACCTAAAAGTAAAATAATTATTTTGGTGTAAAGTTAAGACTAGGCCTGTGTATAAAATTTTTTGTTTGAAGCCTTTCAGTCTGATATGTGGTAACAATATTTTAATAAATACATTTTATCTTGTGTAGGTGTCAGATGAGGGGCTGTTTAATGAAGACTTGGAAAAAGATCTGTGCTTGCTGTGGGACATGACAGTAGAAGAGGATGTCGTGTGGTTCCTTGTCGAAAACAATATTTTGGACCTTACTGTTTTCATTCTGCAGAAAGAACAAGAACCAAGGTTAATGGTAGGTCAGTAAACATCAGTCTGTCTACTTTTGTGGACTTGTATAACTACTTGAATGTTTTCTATTGCTTTTCTTTTTGTAATAAATCATTCAATGTACTAATAGAATTCTTGCAAGTGATATGTAACAGGCAACAAGTTTTCCATTGGCTCTGTGTCACTTAATGGTCACAAAGTGGATAGTTTGTTTATAATAACACTGTGAAGTACTGTATTTGTGTTCTGTTATTAGAGCACTATCACTTACATAAAGCTTCTGATATGATTTATTATTGTATTAGAAAAGAGGTAATGCTATATTTTTGAGGAGGGGAGTTGTGCATACGCATGCATATTAGATGGCTTTGCAGTGCACAAAGCATCATGTTTCTTCCAGCAGTTCCGCATTGTTCACAGCTCTCTCTTCTGTCGTATCCGGCCACTTAGGTATATTCTTGGGGTCAAATGCCTGTGATGCTGCTAGAGGTTTAACTTACTCTCAGTTTGTTGGGTGCTCCACCTACTTGATTTTGCTGTACAACATGTCTCCGGCCTGACACATATTCCGTTGAACAAGGATGGAGTGGTTCCTGATTAGCAAAATAACCATCACTTTTTGATGTTTCATACCACTGGTTTGGCTCTCAAGACCTCGCTGTTAGAGCCGCCCAAATCTCTTCACTCTCTCATACCACTGGTTGGCAGTCGGTTGCGTGTTGTTGACTGGTGGTTCCTCCATTGGTCCCCTAGGCAATGCTGGCTGCTGAACTTGCACACTGCGGAACTGTGTATCATTATTGTACTGGTCAGCCGGCTAGTGTTACGTTCAATTCCTATCTTGGCAGGGTGATGTTGGTTCTGGCAGGTCTCTGTTCTGTGTTTCTTCCTCTGCTCTCTACATTTCATTCTCCGTGTTGTTCATCCCAATTGGAACTGTGATATTGTCCCCTTCTTCTGAAGTTGCTGCAGGAATAGTATTTTCGCCCTCTTTGTGCCTGCTGAAAACCACCCCACTCACTTTGTTTGCTTGTCTGGTAGGGTTCGGTGGCGAAAAAGTTTACACAAGGGTCTTATGGCGGCGAGTTGGGTAGTCCCTATTCTGGTAGCCTGAGTATAATGACGGGGTACGATCAGTGGGAAACTGGCGGTTGATGTTGACTCAACTGTACTGTTGCTGCAACCTTTAAACTTTGTCAAAGGCCAACGGGTCTTCCCGGAAAATAGTGAGGTTTTCATAATGTCGCCCGGTCCAATGTGACTGGTATTTGAATGTACGTTGCTTCAAAACCATTGCCTTGAACTCCTCGTCACTAATGGGAGGTTCTAAGTGTCAATCTCTTGTACATCTCAGATAAGTGGATCTCTAAACTCTTACCTTTGCCTGATACAAAGCGTTTAGAATGCAATTGTGCTTCCAAATACCCCTGCACCTTATGGTTCCGGAATTGATCAAGGAATTCTTTCTCAAAGTCACTCTAAGTAGAGGTGGTGCGCCAGGTAACTTCCTAGCAAAAATAGGCGGTTGATTGCAATCCCAGGTTTAGGCATCTAAACACGTCACTGTCAGTGAGGCCAAACAAAGTTGTATATTCTGACTGTTGAAGTTGCTAGCCTATGTGCCAATCAAATAGTTAAACTGCGCCGATATTCTGTCTCATATATCCTCAACATTCATGCACAAACAGTTTACTTTTGCAGTTTCAACTTTAGCAATTTATACCTCGAACTCAGAGATCGTAATGTGCACTGTTCTTTTACTACCTCATAAATCCTCTCTTGTCTCACTACACTGCTGCTCTAGCTCTGATCTTAACTGGGTGGTGGTACTGTCAAGACATATGGTATCTGTACTCCTTACCTCAGATTGGAAACTATCCGTCTGTTCTGAAACATTCTGGTTTAACTGCAAAATTTTGGCATTAACTTGAGACTGAAACGTATCCTGTGAACTTATCAACGGTGTCAAGCGCTCAGACTGCTCGACTTGGAACTCCGTGGTCAAGTGAGCTATGGCCTCCTCACCTGTGAATTGAGCAGCGAGGTGGGAACATAACTACCCCCACTCTGTAATGAACTCCCCATACCTTGCCCACCAGTCGAGAACCTTGCCTTTAAGCTGCTTCTGGGTCCAACTGATCCATTGCTTGGCGGATATGTCATTCTCACAGAGTTACTTCTTGCATTCTAGTGTGAATGTGAGTGGATCCACGTGTGGTCGCCCAGCAAATTCTGGCTGTTGCGGTTCCCCGGCACCCCTAGTGCTTATGGTGCTGTAGCGAGTGCCCGGGTTGCTAGGGTGATAGTCTGCTGCATGCCGGTATACCTCACAGAGGTTTATGAGGCCCAGTCTCGTGACATGTTCTTTGGACCACCCTATACAGGCATAATGAAAGGGTTGGGCGCAAACAATACAGTTAACTGCATTTATCCCTTGCCCGGTACAGGTGATCCAACTGCACTATATAGTCTGGTGAGTGCGGCATTTGTTAAACCTATATTCTAGCCCATCAGTGTAACGTTGTTCATCCATCCATCCCAGGCATATGCAATGGAACTGGCACTCTCAGTGTACACATATAATAGAATATACCTCAGTACCAGGGCATGTGAGTATATGGCACTTGTCTATGATGATTTTGGCTATGGTGGCATCTTGGTGGTCAGTTAAGCTAACCTCGGCCTATTATCTATTCCCCGAAGTCTGATTGAATTAGGCTTGACTTTCAGTTCGGTTATTAGGCTTGACTTTCAGTTTGGTTCACTAAGTCTCAGGGTCATGCTGGCCTAATTCTGTTGTGCTACCAGAATAGCACAATTGCTAGTGGCCCCACGTTGGGTGCCCTGAAAACTCTTGACGCATGACGTCCTTTGACTGCTGAGAGCGACATCTTAGTTGGGCACTGTTTAGGGTAGTATATGTCAGGAACATGAGGATATATAACATCTGTCACTAGTACTGGTGGACCGGAGTACGGCCGTGTAGAGGGCAGGATGCGTGGCTTGTCTGCTTGGCATGAAGTCAAGTGCCAGTTGTACGGTCCGGCGGTTTAGCAGGCACACTGCCACAGGTTTACCTGACTGGATGATGGTTCGTGGAGGCTGCTGACTCAGCTGTGGTGACTGTTGATGGCTGCTGCTGCTGTTGGTGCTGTGACCTGGTGCAATGGTGGTGTTGCGGCTGCTGAAGTTGGTCATGCTCGGGATTTCCTGAACCAGGGGTTGGCGATGCGAAAGGGGACATTCTCGCCCCTGTGAATGGCTGCGACGATCGGGTGTGAGTACCCAGCTGTCTTGATGGGAGTTGAAAACAAGGCGTAGGAGGTAGCTGGCAGGTGGTCTGAGCTCGTTCCCGCTGTGTTAAGCTGCAGAGTGCAGTTGGAACTGGGTTGCAACTCTGGTTGGCTTTGAAGGCGGTAGCTGCCTTCCTGACGTGCCACTGAGCACCACTCTTCTGGGTGTATGGCATACAGGAAGGTTCACATACCGGCCTCGTAGGAGGGGAGCAGGCGACGATTGTCCCTAGGTATGTGTAATGCCAAAGGCAGAAGCAGAACATGTAAGTGGCGTACCTGGTGCTCCTTAATCCGGCACAGTTCAGTGCGGTGGATACAGAGCGGTGGGTTTCCTCAAGCTGCCCGTCAACCGTCAACGACACTTGGGTGTGGTTCCGAAGGGGATCAGACCTCCAGGACCAGTCCAGTACTCCCTCCGGCACAGTTCAGCATGGTGGATGGAGTACAGGTTGGGCTGGCTAACGAGCCACCTTATTGATTTTATTATGAGTGGTGGAGTCTCTACCGTACTGTACACCAGCTCCACAGTACGGGTGGCTGTCTAATGGATGTGTGTTGATGTATGTGCATCTCGGTTAAGGAGCCCACAGTACTACACTACTGCTCGTAGTGGTTGAGATAAAGTTAGCTGTCTCCTGCTGCACTATGATGGGCATGGTATCTACGTAGGATTAGCACGATTACCCTGTGAAATGAATACTCGGAAGTTAGCAAGAATATGTATATATTCCGTGAAGAATAAATACGGTGGCCCATACTACCTCCTGACTACCCAAGAAATGAACGGAAGTAACACTGCGTAATCCAGCTGAAGGGGACTTGGGTCTATCCTGAACAAGGTAGAATCAGCTAGATGGCTATGAAAACAGCTTGACCTAACTATCCGAACACCGTTGTCCAGAAGGGACTTGCAGGGGCTACTATCAGAAGGGTATTGGGGTGAATTACCACCACCAGAAAGGCAGTGGTGGTTGCCGTTATCAAAAGGTTAGGCTAGGCAAAGGGTGTTCACGACTTCTTCCGGGGTTGTTGGTGCAAGGAAGGTCTGGAAGGCATCTGTGCAGCTGTTGAAGAATTTCTGGTAGGTCGTGAGGACTTCGTTGTCAGTAGAGAGCCCCAGCACATGAGGTGGTGGTGCGAGCTACTGGAGATAGTCTCGGTTGAAGACTTCTTCACTGGTTTCTGGTGCAGGGCTTCTGGAACAGCTGGAAAATGCTGGTGCAGCTGTTGAAGAGCTTCAAGTAGCTTGTGGAGCTGCGGAGATTGCCGGAGATAGACTGACATTTGTGGGCAGCACGTCGACATATATCCTGCTGGCCCGCCCTCGTCTGGGCTGAGGGAGTGCAGGCGGTCAAGTTGTCTGCTAGCGGGCTGAGCCAGGTAGCATCTAATGGGTGGCTGGAGCCAGGCAGGGGGCGCCATCCCTCTGCGCGCCCTGTAACTGCTTGACCTTGACATGCGTTCTTGACCACTTGGTCAGTGGCTCATTCGCACTTCGGGGAGGTGAGCGTGATTTCTGGGAACAGGCAAACAGTTCAATCTTACGTGTGTGTAATCGCCCCCGCGAGGAGGGGCATATCCTGAAAGCACTGTGGCAGATGTAGTTCATGGTTAAAACCCCACCTGGGTGATGAAGGCACGTACTGAACAGGCAGTGTCGTTTAGTATTGTCAAAAAAGATGTCACACGTCAATTTTAAGTACCATATCCTTTTAAATGTTTTTTTGAAATATGATGTATGTGGTATGCAGTAGTGCTAATAGTCAAAAACGATTATGCTACAAATTTGTTATATTTAAAATTTTGTACTTTAATTGTCTTTTGTTTGACATGTATACCTGTATTTTGTGTGTGTGTGTGAGTGAGGAGAGAGAGAGAGAGAGAGAGAGAGAGAGAGAGAGAGAGAGAGTGTGTGTGTGTGTGTGTGCGTGCGTGTGTGTGTATGTGTGTGTGTGTGTATATATATATATATATATATATATATATATATATATATATATATATATATATATTCATTGTATTTATATTTCCACTTACCCAATACTGTATTTCTTCGTACAATCAACTGGATGAAAAATAAATAAACTATTGTGTGAATAACGCTTGAACATGTCTGGTTTCAAGACTGTAAAGTTTGCTCCAGAAAGGACTGAAGCATTTTTTATTTCAAATGATATTGGGAATGCAGTATGTCAGCATATGGAATGGTTGGCAATTTTAATTTCTTCCACAGAGTAAACCTGTTAAGTGCTTTGCAATTTATAAATTCCAAAGAAACCCCAGGAACAAAGTTGTTCATAATTATTAAAAATGTTGTGTCTTATCATTTTATGCCATATTCCTTAGTCATAGATGAATGCCATAATTTTCAAAAATGGTGCAACAGAGCAAGTAAATTGTTTTAGCCTGTTGGTGTAGCTGAACAAAAACTGCAGCACAAATATAGCTGTCACTTTGATTGTGGGAAGTTGTTTAGTAGATTTTTATTGAATTGTTGATAGGAGTTCGGTTTTATTTTCTTGCAGATGGTGGCAGAAGTAAAAAATAAAGTATTACAAGGAAACTGGATCATGAAAACAGTAAAATCATGTGTTCAAGTGTGATTCCTCAATGAAACGTTCGTTATAGAATGTATCATGATATTCATATAATAAAACCAACATTTTCTCAATGTATTTCCATAATGTTAAAGCAGTGAGTTACAGTAAACATTTACTTTAGGTTATAATCAAATGGTAATCATTACATGAGTTGCTTTATTTTTCTCATGTCATAATGTAATGATCCTTTACAATTGTCAAGACACATTGTAACTCAACCTCAGTAAAGTTCAGTGACAATATTTGTTTGTTTTCTCAATTACATATTACCGGTTTTTATGCAGGAAATCCTTGTGGGCATGTTGGCCAATCTGTGCGTTGTAGCAGAAGTGTGCCGTCGAGTGACAAGTTCTACACCTGTGTGTGAGTTGATGGTAAGAATGCTGTTCTGCGTGGACACTTTGACATTGGTTCAGCTTATGAGGCTGTACATCACGTGTCTCCAGAGGCTCCAGAATAGTAAAGAAAATCACCAGGTGGGCTATTTCTGATTGTCTTCATGTTAAATAAACACTGTTTTTAATTTAATAGTATATGAAAGCATTCCTATTTGTGTAGGGATGTTAAACTAGTATATTAAAGATGGCACAAACAGTTTGAAATTAAACTGCATACTTAGTTTGAAACAAGGACAAATACAAAAATTTTAAGTTTATGTATCAATCACATGCAATTTAAAGTTCATTTTCTAACTTTGTTTATGAAATATGTCAGAAACTATATGACAAGTATACTTTTTTTCATATACTTTTTTATGGTTTGAATGATATGTAGTCTTTTGTGGTAGTCGTCACATTGGTGTAGATGGTATGCAATGAATAACATATAGCTTAGGCCCTAAGTATTTTTTCCATTTTGTGATTCGTGGATTTGTGGTTATGTATTTTACTAAACTTTATTACAGTGTACTCAGATAATTAAAATAATATAAAATGCAACAAACTGCGGAACAGGAGTCAAGACTTTGGAAATTTTGTAGTGTTTTGTTCAGTACCATGGTTCAAAATGATATTGAAAATACAGGCTGTGTAAATTTGTATGGGAAGTAACCAAGGTGTGGATAGTGCACCTCAAGACAACACAAAAGTCCTAATCAATATATGGCCTTTGGGTAGGTAATTGTTTACAAGTTTCAAGATGGTGGTGATAGTGCAATGTGTGTATATCTGCCTTGTATTGCCATTGACAGAGCCAAGATTTTATTGTATTTTTAGCTCATTTTCATTTTAAAAATTTAAGAGTTCTGTGTTTGAATTTTTGTAATTTCACTACATAGTACTGGTAAACAAAAATGCATATTTAAACATGTATTCATGTAAAATTTTTAATATATAGCATTAAAAAACCCAGATACTGTAAAATGTTTCTAAAGGGACTGGAAATCTAAACTTATTAACCAGGAAAACTTCTTAATATGGACCAATTTGCTTAGTGTTTATAAACTAGGAGCAAATTTAAGTAAACTGGGAAAGTAGGAAAACTTCTTAAAATGGTTTTACTTTATTCAAAAGTATTTAATTTAACATACAATAACAAAGACATATTCTCACATTTTAAGAATTTGCTATCTTTGGTTAAAATGTTGAAATTTCCAGACATTGTGTATTCCTTTTGGTCAGTATCTTAAATAAATATTTGCTATATAATTTGTATGAAGAAATAATTGCTGTTTTGTAAATAAAATATAATATTTTTCTTAATTATGTTTATGTCTTAACTTAAAATTTTGGTGGTATGCAGTGTATTACCATGCATTTCTGTGTTGTTTTGATTCTATCATTATTCACTATATTATCTTGCCTCTAGCCTTTGTTAATTACTATATGGAAAAGTAAAGGTAATCATCTGTGCATGTGCTATTTCTATTAAGAGATTCTAGAACATTAGATTGACATGTATAGCTATTACAGCCATTATTGATATGATGTGTCTTGATGAGTGGTGTATAGGTTTGGTTATTCTCTCTGTAAGATTTCAAGCAAGTTTGGTAAAAATTCAATGTATTTCATCTTTGGAATCCAGAACAGAAAAAGAGTATACTGTGGAGTGACTATTTACACTATTTGTTGTGGCAGTCTAATGAATGTGTGTGTGTTTGGTGAATGTATGATGACTTCATACTAGCAGGATTCTTTTGTTACCACTATGATGGTGGGAGGAAATGGGGTGATGGTATTATCCTATTTTTCATAGTCTGGGCTAAACCCTTGGTTTTTGTATGGATTCATGAATATTGAATAGTAAAGCTTGTGAAGCATTTGTGCACATTTCAGTGCTGTTTACACTGTGGCAACAATTTGTAATAGACACATTTCATTTTCAGTACTGTAGTGCATCTGTCCATAAAACAAAGGCTACAACCTGGTTTGTCGTATGTGTGGAAGAATGTGAATGGCCTGCTCAAACTCCTAACTTAACTCCATTGAACATTTTTGTGATGAGTTGGGGGGGCTGCATCTATTACCTATACAATGTGTAATATGTGCAAGGAAGTTGTTCCAATCCTTAACTGGTGGCACATCATTATACCTCCTACATCATTCTAATTCTACTTCTGTCTTGAGCATCAACTGCATGAGATTTGGAGTACAAATTCTTTGTTTGCTGACCTCACCTAGGTGCGAGATGCTGGCAGGAATGTTCCGCAAGTTACATTAAATGCTAAAACAAGGGTCCTATTTGTTAGTCTAAGCATCTATGTAGATGATAATTTTGTGTAGTTTTAATTCGAGTATTTCCGATACCATGTTTTTCGATACCGATTCCCGGATACCATTGCCGATACCCCGACACCATTGCCTATACCAGTGCCCTTCGCACTGAGTTTTAGAAAAAGTATTACTCTTAATAATACATTAAAAACATTTCTCCTAGACTAGTTTAAGTAAAGAAAATAACGTCTTAAGAAATACACATTTTCCCTTTCCAATTCCAATGTAAACACAACTACAGGCCCGGGAATAACTACCCTCTCGAAGTTACAACCCTGTTTTGGGGAAACATATAATTTTTAGTTGAAAAAAGGCAAAGATTTGAAGGAAATAGCTCAAAAATAAGTTTTTTGCATTTTTCTTGGTCATTAACTATATGTTAACTTGCAGTAAAATATAGGTGTTACAATTGTTGCCTTTAGGCCTAATTGCTACACTAAAATATGTATTTAAAAAATGGTAAAGTTTTGTTTAAAACTGCAGCTTTGGTAGCCAGAACCGTCTCACTCCCTTTACTATGAATAAACTTCTGGCGAATGTTGTCTCAATCCAACGTTACTCCAGCCATGCCCATGTCGTTATTTTTGTCTAAAGAAAGTAACTAATGTATCGGCCTGATACCATACCTGATACCGCTACATCGGAAATCATCGATAAGCTACATTACTCATACAAAGTGCACTAACAATAAAATATGCAAAGAAAGGTTTACTTGCTATGTACATATACAGTCTCCATCTTTATTTTCAAACAACACACTCAAAAATGTGCAAGGGCCCAGTTGTTCTGTTGCCCACTGCAGCCATTAATGCACACAGTAACTGAACAATGATTGAAGGGTTTGCAGCTACCCACATTAATTCAGGAAGTAGAATATTACCCTGGTTGAAAGTCAGACCAAACTGCGCACAAAATAACAGTGCCGTTAATCATGTCAGAAGAGTAATCAAACCGAATTCTTGCAGAAACCTGTGGTACCTTAGACGGGTGAAAAGTCTTCCTCAAAAGGCAGTATAGTCTAGTCGCAGTTTCTTCACACTTTTTTAATCAAACCTTTGAAAATAGAGCAAGGAAGAAACCAAAATTCAACTACTACACAGCACTAGCGAAATCACTTGGGATCACGTTTAAACTGCTTTTTGAGTGATGATCAACACAAATACATTGCAATAAAATCTACAACGGACTACCTAGAGTTAGTCAGAACTTTTCTATGTGTTGTAATATTTTGTGCTAAAGGAGTAATCATCTTTATATGTACTAATCTGAACTTTTGAATTGTTTTTTTCCAGGAGGGAAATGAAGTTTTAGATAATAATGAAAAGTCGTCTGAAAAAATTTATCTTAATTCTGAACGAGACTGTTCTAATAAACAAAGTGGTAGCCAGTTGTGTGAAGCAGAATCTAGTAGAAAATTCTGCAGTGATAAAAAAAACTATGATATTTTTTTTAACATGCTTTTAAATACTGACTGTTGGTACAATCAAATCACCTTTCTTCTGCAAAGTTCTACTAATGGTAAGTTTTACTCTACATTTATTTTGTAGTTGCCCAAGCAGTAATGTGTTTCATGTCAAATCTTAATTATTTTATATACTTTAGTATTTGCTTCTGCTCTTTTTTTAATTTATTCTCGTTGTAGCATTCCTGTAGTTGAATTCAAATTTTTTACTTACTCTTGTGTGTCTGTAATACATTCCTGGCCATGGAAATCGCTACCCCCTCTTTCCTTGTACGAAACTTTTACTAAACAATCACAGAATGACACGATTGATGCATCAGGAGCGCTGTCTGATACATATTCAAGCCTCAGCCTCTGGTGCTCCCCCTAGTATACTGTAGTGCCAAATGCAGCCTCTCATTTTGCCTCTCTACCATTCCTATCCACAAGCAAGTCAACTCCTTACCGCCTGAGAGGTCGGCAATCCGCACGATGCTGCGTTCCATCCTGAGTGGGTAGACCCACCCCCTCGCTCGCCTTGCCCTGGCCGGCGGGCACTGGATGTGCACATTCGCCACACATCAGGGGAGGTTTCACCCTCCATGCGGCCTGCTTCAGCCACCCCTCGCTTGCCACGTCTCTCGAGGGTATTTATTTCTTTGCATGCCCTCCAGACAGGGCAGTTCACATCAACTCTATGCCTGCAACTCTTGCTACCTCGCCATGCTTACTGTACCGCTTGCCTTCTGCAGTATCAGTGAAACTTAGCCATGTTACGTTACTATTTCATAACTTGTATTTCTCAACACAGCAGGCAGAAGTTCTTGCCACGGAGCCTTCTCCTAACCACGAGTGTTGGCCACGTGCCTCGTCCGTGCAAGGCCTAATTGTACCGGGTTCACTCTCTCCCTTACCTTCAATTGATATCTCTTTGCTACAGTGCGGTATATATCGTGTCAAATGTGGTCCCTCGTCCATCAGATGCCAGCTGGCACAGGTCGTAGATATATGTCTTCCAAACTTCTGCAGATGGAATAAAATGT
Source organism: Dryococelus australis (assembly GCA_029891345.1). Classification (NCBI taxonomy): domain Eukaryota; kingdom Metazoa; phylum Arthropoda; class Insecta; order Phasmatodea; family Phasmatidae; genus Dryococelus; species Dryococelus australis. The sequence goes on along the minus strand of CM056993.1, from coordinate 290,417,514 downwards.
ATATCTCTAGTGGGACAAGAGACAAAACATGTGCAGACCCCAGTGTCAGAGGGCAGTCACGTGACAAGCACTTGAGGTAGTGGAGGGGATTAGTCACTCAGTAGCTCGCTGCTCTATGGGATCGGTCTGGCATGGTTGTTGGGCAGCCCGAGTCACATAGGTTCGACTATATGTCCGTGACATGTACGTCGCAAATTTGGTAGAGAGGCCATAGGGGACGTGCGGTTCCGAACTCCCACTGAGGTTATAAGGAACCCTTCCAAACCCCCCACTGGGGTTATGAAGAACCCCACTGGAGTTACGATGAACCCCATGGACCTCCAAATCATATTTATACTGAAATTCGTGATTTATTTTTACTTTTGGACCGTCTCATGAAATAACAGTTCCATTCATTTTATTCTTTTACTTCACTATCCGACATATTTTAAGACATGCATTTGAGGTGTGGCAAGCAGCACAAGAAATTGAAAGGTTTGAGTATACTATGGAAAGTTAAAAATATTTTCCTGTGTATCCACACAATCACAAAAAGGTGGTAGCATACAACACATAGGTTTATTATTTTTAATTAAGAGTAATACCCCTTAAATTTTATTTGGCAAGAATAATATAATATTCCGTGAAATTTCTAGGTTGACTTAAGAGTTTTGTTAGAAGTGGTTAACTAGCTTAAATGTTTTTGCACTATATCATTTTCAAAAGAACTTTATAAATTGTAACTCAATAACAATGTGTTTTTAAGGTGGTCATATATCTAGTGCTTGAAATACGTTGTAACGTACTTGAAAAATGTGTGTTTTGAAGAAACTATTAAACATGCCCCCAGTAGGTTTACCTACGAAAAGAAAACACATTCCAAACGGTGGCGGAATGATACAATCAAGACATCATTCACATTGGAAAGATTATTTTCATGCCCTCTAGAATAACTGAAAGCTGCTTATTCAGACTGCTGTATCTCACAATATGCGAACCGGATACATGGTAAGCTATGACAGAGGCATGCATTGAATTTTGCTACAGAGAGGCGTTCAATAAAATTTCAGGGCCATCGCCTAAATATCGGAAGTTCTACGATTACGGCGAAACAACTCTGCGCTAGTTCTGGGGCATAGATGTAACGGTTGATAACGTTTACTCAGCATTTATAGGTTTCATGGAAATAAACAGTATTCTAATATTATTATTTTGTAATCAATAACATTATATTGTGTTCCAACAAATAAATTTAACACACCTGAAATGAAAGCGTGGCCACCAAGGCCTTCTCTTTCTAATGGTCGTGGGCATAGAACCCGAGTTGCTCTGGTAACAAGAAACACATTTCAAAGACGAACCCTTACTATATAAATTTGCTTTCTGCACCCTTATTGCAGAGACAAGCTTAGGAGATTGTATACAATGCTGTAACGCAATTCAGGGAACAAAAAAAAAGGTAGTTTAAATTTGCGTGCATCATTGAAGCAACAAGTGCCGCAACAGGAAATTAAGAACCAACAGTCAGAAGAATTTGGCAGATGGTAAACAGGAAAACCAGTCTGGTTTTTTAGTACCTAGATATAAGAAAATGGCACAGTAAATTAACTGAAGTAGACGTTTTACATGCGGTGCTGTGTGGAGGAAAATACACAAGTCATACATGGTGAGGAAAACGTTCCAAGTTTTACCGTGTATGTTCACATTTGTCTACTATTTGTTGTGGCAAAATGTTTATGAGCGGCGTAAAGCTTTTTATTTACAAACTTTTATTTTACTTCCCAGTTTTGCTATTTTAGTGAGTTCATAAGCCCTAGAGTACCATCTCAACACTTTTGCTTTTGGTTTTGTTAGCTTCCCATAGACTGGGCTAAAACAAATCACTGGTGAGTTACATAAACTTGCAGGTGCCTATACATTTTTATGCTCGTCTGAAAGATATTTATGTACTGATTTGTGACACAAATAGCGAATCTAGACATTAATGTTTAACGTTACTTGTTCAATCTTCTATTACCACAATAAGTGTAAGAAAAACCATGTTAGATATGCTAGCTATGTTTTAAAAAGATAATATGTTTCAAAATCTGATGATGAATATGTAATTAAATCAAATTCGTGAGTTCCATTTTTGCTCGTGTAAGCCAAACTCAAATTCCGAGAAGTGGTTTTTGACCCCTCCAGCCATGCAGAGGTAGGGGAAGGTCGCCGCTGCGCAGAAGGAGAATGATCTTGTGTTTCTTCTCTAACTATACTAGTTAACCTCATTTTGGTCCATTCATTCTCTTTTGCTTTTCACCTTCCTTACCCACTTTGCCTTCTGTGTGCTCATCCCCTGAACTACTTCCAGGAGCACGCATGATCGCTGCAATAGAGATTTGAACCAAATCCCCACCGAAGAGCGTTCCCACCTCTTGTCATTGTTTGGTGTTTAGTGCTAGCTGGACCTATCACTCTAGCACCACTGTGGCAAGGTGAGAGAGAACCTTTCTCTGAGGCTCCTGAAACTTGAGGAGAACAAACACACTAAATCACTACGACTCTCAGGCTACAAACTGGTCACACTACTTACCGAGAGCCATAGGGTCCGTACGTGGGGAACGCTGTGAACCCAGAGGGGCCGTTGAGGTCTGTAGCTAATTGTGCCTCTCACTCAACTTCTCACCAAGGGTGATCAACGACCCCTCTCCACAAGTCGCTATAGGCCCGAGCACTGTCCATTGTAAGTGCACTCTGCTGATCGATCAATAGGACTCTAGCAGGGTTTACCCCAAAACACCGGCCCCAGGAAGAGTAGATTCCTTCCTGGACGGAACACACCAAAACCTGTCCTCTCCCCTGCCCTGCTACGTAATTTTAAACCATATTTACGGTCATGCCTGCGCCTACAGGACACCCACTAAATCCTCTAAAATTGGCATTCTCTATTCTTCCTTTATTGTTATCCTCTGAGCTTAATATAACATCACTGACTGTATAACTGTATACTCACAGCTATTCCTAAATGCCCAATCACCGGGCGGGCCATAAAAGGCATAGCATAACCCTCAGTGCCCAGCTATGCACTCTTGTGAGCCAGGACAAGCACACCCAGGGTTTGGATGCATCAGCTCATACAGCCCCCTTAAAATCCTTGTTGAGGAGACTCAGTTTCCCTAGTATCTAGAGGGATACTGGGCCAGAACACCTTCATTTCCACATTGGTGTAGCTGGCATCAAGATGATAGTACAAATGAGTATAGGCTGTTCATGGTAAAATGAGCACTTTTAAAGCCCTGCTTAAGATCTACTTATATTCACATTGCGTATATTTCCGCCTTATGTAAAATTAACATTGCCATGGTCCTCATCACTTTATTCATGCATCGGTCATGTGGAACTGTGCATTTATTAGAAAAGTAAATATGTTACATATATGCTAATTTCTACACTTCAAGGCATTAAAACACAGAAAACGAAAGAAATAATTTCAGTTGGCACAGATGGTTACCTAACACTTTTAATTTGACTTTAAGTCATGGAACTACTTTCTCTCCATCGTTACCAACTGCCAGGCACATATCACTCAGTGCACCAGATTAAAATATATGCATATAGGAGCAGTGACATTTTTCTAAGGTTGATTTCAAAAGTGCTCATTTTATCATGAACAGCCTTTAATGATTAGTCTTTCAGAGGGTGTGTTTAGCATCTCCAAAGCATACATTCAATATAGGGTAGAGTACCTTCTCACGGCTATACATGCAGCAATGTGGTGAGATATTCCATTATACAGGTGGCAGATAGTGCTCCGAGATAAATATCACCTTGCGTCCTGCAACTTCACACTTAGATCAGCCACTGTTTAGGCAGGTTGTTTATGGTACATATATCACCCCATTATATGCCATACATTCAGTAGGGAATAAATCTGGGACCTGGCAGTTCAAGGAATGGTGTCGGATACAAGCTACATGGGAACAAGCATTATCGTACTGCATGGTAGCATTTGGTATGTTGCACAAAAATGGCAGAAAATGGGGCAGCATAATAACCTCATTTCCACATCATTGTGCTCTGTCCATGCCTTCAATAACCACGGGACGCAAGTCATAACTGATGGCACCCCCACCATAACACCTGGTGTCCAGTAGATATGGCGTTTACGAATTAGTGCCAGCAGCCCAGGAGGTTATATCTATTTATAAATGAGTTGGCCTGGCCCGTACAGTGCTCACCAAGCATACTGTGAAGCACTATGTACTTACAGATTGCTTAGTGGAAAAATAAACTTTTACAGCCCAGGGCTACAGTGGCTTGTCTGCTGACATTACATTTTAAACCATCATACACACCAACTGCAAGCAGCTAGCTTACTCATATTTTATAACCTTAACAAACTATAGCTAGTCTAAGGTGTGATGTCCAATGTTTACTGTTTGTTGAAATATAAAATGTTCTTTATTCACAAAAAAATAAAAGGTAGGCTTCTTCTGGATAAAATTATCCCTCAGAACTGCAGCTATGAACACAGATCATCGTCAAAATACAAATATTATCTTATAATAAAACTTTTTTCATATGCAATAAAATAGCTTGAGCTTAGGCTGAAGTTGAAGCTCTGGAATTTTACAGTAAGCTCATTCAAACTTGGCTTGAACTAAAAACCCTAGCCTTGCCTGTAGCCCTGTCGCTGACCCTTAGCGGGAATGGCAGATGGAGGGTGAGGCCGAGGTACTTCTCCCCCCCCCCCCCCCCCCCCCCCGGGCGACGGTGAAGCAGTGGTTGCCACTTGCACAGGGTTTTCCTGTTACCTACACTGCTGGCTTTGGCCACTTCTATAATTGAGTATTTAGCCTTGGGTGATGCGCTTGCGAGTGGGTACCCTGGAAGGGGTATAAGTGGCTTTCTCTTCCCCACCCAGTTTCCTCTTGGCCAGCCAAAGGCCGGTCACACATTTTCCTTATCACCCCTTTATCTACACCAAGTTGCCAGGAAGGTGATAGTGGCATGGTTTTCCTGCATTCCACCCTGACTCCCCTAGCAGCTTGGGGGTCAATTTCTTGACATTCTATTCTATTGATGATTATATTATGCCTGTATTGTCCAGTTAGTAACTGTGAGAGATGATAATATGCAACAGTCCAGTGCTGGCTATATCTTTCCATTATGTTTGGAAAGATTCTGTAAGTGATCTCTGCCCTTCTCTGAATTATTCCACCTTTCCTGCGAGAGGGATAGTGTAACTCTTCTGGCTTCTTTCTTCATGATCTTCATTGCAGATCTTCCTTGAGTTTCTTACTTTAGCTTCCCTCATTCTTCTACAAGCAAATCCAGTGGGATTGCTCCAGTATCACCTATATTGCTTCAGTTGATGTTGTCTTGTACGCCTTTGTTATGGTTAATAGTGCCACTCTTTGTGTCTTTAGCAATAATCTCTGAGTATGTACCAGTCTTGCTTTCTTATACGACTCTCCAACTCCATAAAGGGCTATTCCTAGGAATACATTCTTGTACAATGTCATCATGGTCCTGAGCCCAAGCCCCCATAATGATGCTGAGACTGCCCTCATTTTAGTGAATAGATTCACTGCCTTATCCATCAAATACTTGATGTGTTCCTGGAAGCAAAGTTTGCTATCCAATATCACACCTAGTTACTTCGCTAGGCTCCGACTACCGTAGTAATGTTGGCCGGCCGGATGAAGGTAGGCAGTTTCTTCGACAGTGTTTGTGGCAGCATAGATATTTGCACAAGGTACATGCCAGATGAGGTTCAAGGTTGAGCTGCATGCAGACCTTCTGATGTGTTGCCTCTTGTTTCTTCCAGGTGTATACCTGGTTTACACCTGAACCACTTCTCTTCAGTACCCCAGCCTGAACTATCCCATGCTTGGCAGCTTTTCCTTGCTCAGCCCTATGGTTTGGCATAAGAGCCAGGGGGGGGGGGGGAGTGGTAGACCAGATAGGGAGATAGTGAGAGGCCAGCAAGGAGAGACAGCCTGATGGCAAGTAGGGTGCTAGGTGTGAGGTTGTGGCCTGACTACTGGCCTTCACTCTAGTGGCTTGACAAGCGGGATGTCGCTGGCAGACCTAAGTACCAAACTGAGGGTTATAATGGCAGGGCTAGAGGCGACCACTCCCGTGGCTCCCTGGGGAGCGAGATGTCACTGATGGACCCAGGTGTTACGTAGAGCGGGGCTCCTCAGAGGTTGGGCTATAATTTTCAAGCAGGTGATCTGGCGAGTGAGGCGTTGTTGGTGGGACCAGGCACTACCGGAAGGGCGATAGTCCAAGTGACAATAGCTTTCGTGACAAGCTTCCTAAGCTGCACATCAAGACAGTTCACAAAAGGCTCGTGGAAATCCCTGGTAGATTCTTACTAGGACTGGTGACGAAACAGGAAATAGCAGGAGCCAGGTGTAGAAAATAATGTGTACTGGTAGAGAAAACTCAGCCAAGTCAGATTCATGCCGGTTTTATTGATTGCTCAATCAAACACACAAATTAGCCTGTACCCGGATTGAGGCCTGAAGGGCCAATCATAGGCCACCAACTGGTAATCTACCTAGTCTCTGAAGACACGGCTGCGCAAGGGGTGAGAGCAACCCCAAGTCACAGTAACTGGAAGCACAGCAGGCTTCGGTGTGCTGGCAGGCAGCGAGGTGGCATCATGCAGAGTAGAACTTAACAGTGCTGCGAACGGCAGTGACGTCTTGAAGTAGTCGGTTGACTCTCAGGCAGGGTGACGTTCTGCGAAGGTAGGCTCAGTGTCTGGTGGCTTTCGGGCAGCGTGACATTCTGTTACTAGACTGGCACGAGACAACATTGAACTGAGGACTGCGGATCCTATTTATATGTGCCATACAGAACCTGCATGGCGGTTGCGTGGTGTGGAGAGAGAGAGACCGCAGAGAGAAGAGAGCAAACGAGAGTGGCTGAGACTGGAGCCGAAGACTGGAGGAGTAGAGAGCAACGACGTGAAGCGAAGTTGGTTGCGATGTAGCAGGCAGCAACAGCTGGGCAAGCCAACCCCTGACTTGAAGGTGTACTGTGGCGTGTACGACGCAACGGCTCTTCTTAGGAAAGGACTACAACTGTGGTGAAGCTAGAGTGAACGACTTCACTCGTGGCGCTTTATTCAGACCTTTTTTTGTTCCTTATTGGTATGGGTATGGGACCTGGTCCATTCTGTTTTGCGAGGTAGACAATCATCAGAGGGAGATGGTAGAGATAGGCATGTGCCAGTGTAGGTTTAATTTACTTATGATGCACATGTTAGAGCATTGCAGACATGTAGCAGTGCCATGTTCTACAATGAGGATCAAGGTGTAACCAAACAGTTATCGTGGTACGGTTCCTGAGATTCGGATGTTTCATATTTATAAATCAATGTATTGTAGCAATTGTATCATATTAAGTTTTGTGCATTTTTCCAACCTGCCACGAATCGCAATAGGTATATGCTATTCACGGTAAAGAGAGCACTTTTTAAGGTCCTTATAAATTTTTCCTTTCATCCAATTTCCATCTTCGTGCTGGTTTTTAATATAAACATTGCAATGTGACCAATAAACACAGTGTATACATTTCGCCACCCTCAAGAGTTAATGCCTGAGGCTGCAATGATATATATTTATTAGTAGTTAATGAGTGTTGGGAGGGCCTTAAAAAGTGCTCACTTTACCGTGAACAGCCTATAGTGTGTTTTATAGTTGAGGCCCCATTATAAAGTGGATCTGTTACAGCTTCTAAATATTTTTTGTTGTAATGTAAATATCTTTTAAGATTCATAGTTGTGACAAATAGTTTGTAAGATGACATACACATTTGTAAACTGGTCAGTGGTTGAATCTGTTGTATATTATTAAATTAATTGCTTTTAAACTCTGCCATTTAGGATAATAACCTAAGTGACATTTTAAAAATCAATTTTTAATGTTTTGTTTGAAAACCAATAAAGTTGTAGGATACAAAAATATTATTGAAAATAAGAGTGAGACGGCCGTAGTGATATTCTGTTGTGTATTTGCTCTTCTGATTTGTTTTTATTTTCCAGGAACGCTCTTGTCATCCATGCTGCAAATGTTGGACGAATTATATCTTACTCTTGTGGACTGTGGAACCGTTTCACCCTCCATGTGCACTACAGGTACTACTTAGTGGTGATCTTTTAGCTTTCAGATATAATTGGATTTGTAGTGAATTACAAAATATGCATATATCTAACTTTTTTCTTCAGATATGATTGCTGCCATTGTGGAGGCATTAAAGGAGCTGAAGGCAGGTGTATCTGCATCTAGTGAGGATGAAGTTTCAAGGAAAGCTGTTTTCCATTCAATTTCAGTTCTTTCTAACTTTGTGGATAGTGAGCCAGGAATTGCAGCATTAGGTACGTATTCCATGCTTCAATTAGGCAGCATCTGGACTAATTTCATGTATTACCTTCATTAAACTGATGCATTGACTGCATTTACTTTTATTTTAATATGTGTCTCAGTAACTCTGTGATACTTATATTTAGAGCACTTGATAAAAAAAAATGTTGCAGCAAATTATAATTAAGAAAAGATAGAAATAAAAATTTTCAGAAAAGTAATGTATTTATAAAACCAAATAACTTTTTTTTTGTTTTGAAAATGTGAACTTCTAGAAAAACTGGGAAAACATTACTTTGTAAATGCTTTACCTCAATACAGTCGACTCTCCAATTATCATTATTGCATGTACTGATAAGTAGCATCCACCAACAATTTTTTGTGGTCCCAGCGAAATTCCTATTCAATTAATGTTAACCTAACCCGCTTCAATAGTTTATCACATGTTGCGTCGATCAAAGTATATTTCGGGTCCCGTCACCTAAGTTTTCACGCAACTATCGTTTTTAAATTGGTTGTTCATGCAAACGTCCAGTAACTAGATGTGAAATACGTCACGCGCACCGCCATTTATCACTGATTTGTGGTGCATTGTCTGTCTGCCACGTCTGCGGTGTGGTGCAACATGCATCTGGCTTGCCTACTTCCCCTTGCGTGCCTGAAGGCCTGGCAAAGGGGAAGTGGTTATCTTGCAACCAGCATGGTGACCAAGCGTCCTCTCTCCTCCCTCCTCTCTCTCTCGGCTGCACGCACTAACCTTCACACACCGCCGGCTGCTGAGCAAATAAAGTGTGCCTGGCAAATGTAAATATTTTATCATGATTTATCCATAGCTCAAAATAGTTGCACGTATCATCACGTGAATTTCAAAGCAAATGGTTTTGCACTAAAAAATGTTATGCAAAACATTTTAACAAGGAATTATTATTTGCAAAGATGTTTTCTTTTGTTATTAAAGGTTGTTTGTAAGCGTAAAGTTCATTTTCAGTAACTTATTGCAGGGAAATCGGAGGATTTATAGTAATTTATGTCAATAGACACGCGTCTTTTGAATAAAGACTGAGCCAAGTGCAGGTTAACTCATGACGGAAAATCAGAGGACGTGTTTTTAAGTGATTAATTATTAAAGACCGTAAATAAATAAATTATAATTGCCTTATTTATTCATTTCTGTTTCAAAATTACAAGTTTTCTTTGCAGTGAAATATAATTAATTACTTTAAAAGATAGACATTTGTCATGGGCGCAAGGTGTCGCCAACATGTAGTGGCATGGAGGAGTAATCCTCCTGCCGCCACCCCTCGTTCACCAGCCACCGTGAACACACTGCCTGATCGATAACTTCTCCACGTGCTTTCAGCTGATCGAGTGCGCGTGGGGCATTCAAAATTTGACTTGCATTCGGTGTCATATTATTTTCATTTTCAGAAGGTTTGAAAGTTTTAAGTCAGCTTGCATTTTGTGACAGATTACAATTAATTTTATATGGTATTTTGAGGCATTATTTTCTTTATTTAAACGAGTTTATGTGAAAGGTTTTTTAATGAATTATTTACAGTAATACTTTTTCTAAAATTACCATTTTTATTGTGTTTACTAGCTAAACTTCATTCACAGATATTGTACAGCTCTTACTATACTCAACATAAAGTTTTATAAAGTTAAAAGTAGGGATGGGCCGATACCACATTTTGCCGATACCAACGATACAGATTCTCAGCGGACAATGTCAGTTTGGATGAGCACAATCATAATTTCCAATTCCGAATATTTGGAAATACTTTTTTATTATTTAAATTTTATTCTTCAGTTTTGTGAACATTTTATGCAATTTGTATTAGATGTCTACAGCATAGAAATGAAGTAAATCATCACTAATATTAATAATAAATGATAAAATAGACAATTGTGGGCAAATAAGTGTCTTAACAGTCAAGCAAGAACTGTTACCAGGCAATACAGTATTCATTACAAACTGGGTTCATTAAAGACAACCTTCAAAACTTTAGGCAATCTGATGCAGACTTGGTTTTTAGATCTGAGAAATACCATACATAACCTCATAATGCAAGTTTCTATAAATTAACAGCCTGAAGATGTCATTAAAAAGAAATTATTGAAATCAATTTAATATTAAATATTGGCTTGAAATTGAGAAAAAAATTTTTTATTTATATTAATTATTTTGCTTAGTATTCCTTTGTCAGCTGAGCCATTTTCAACCCCTTGGTTAAAATGATAACTGATTTATTTGCAACAGTTTTTGCCAATTATTACTTGCCAAGTCTTATTCAGACCTTCAAAATTCTAATCAAAACTGCACCCAACAGTTTCCAATAAGAACTACACCCATCAAAATACTGCCACTGCTAACCTTTCACTTTCCATTTCCAATAACAACACATATTGTTGAATACAGTGTCATAGAGTGTGTGATTCGTTTTAATTGTTGCCAACTTATGAGTGCAGTAAACGCAAATAAGATAATTCAGGTTGCTTTCTCATTGTCGCTAACCTACAAATGCAGTATAAACTTAAGAAAATAGAACACAAAAACTCTTGCGGGATATAATCAATACTATATATAGCACCAGTTGTAGATTATCCGCATTGTTTTGCATTCATGTTGTGTCCAAAAACGAATGATGCACACAATCTTTGGCAAATGTACCAACATGAGATACAGTAAAACCAAACAACGGAAACAAAACATTGAAAAACAATATTCTTCCGAATAAATTTTTGGTTTCGGACAGAATATCAGATTGATGGATGTGGTAAATTAATGCTTTACGAGATGTAGTATACCGGTTTATTTAACATTGTGTTAAATAAATTAGTAGTACTAATCTGTGAATAATAATCAGCAAATAATGTTCAGATGCTGCCGATGCAGATGATCGTGGTATCAACCGGTTAAGCAATATCTGCATTGGCATCGGCCCATCCCTAGTTAAAAGTTCAGGGTGTCTACTGACTCGGAAACCAGAAAAAATGGGAATTGTACAGGAATTCCACTGCCCAGGAAAATTACAGGAATTACATGTGATTTTAGTCAGATATCCGGGAATTTGTTTCCCTTCCTACTCTCCAAAAGTATATAATGTGGTCATGAAAGTCGAAATGCTTGGTGGCGAAGCAGCCTCGCTCGTGAATTTTGTGATTAATCCATCAACTGATGTTTTACTGCTGATGATTGCACCTGTTGCTCGCTAGTGATAATGCACAGTAAAATATGTGCGTGTCGGTCAGACGAATGGACTCGCCCAATCTCAACTGTGGCCGTTTGCCACGGGCTGTCATGTCAGTCTACATGCAACTGTGTTTCGTAATGTACGGTACAGCGACTATTAAAGTGTGCCCATCTGGTAGCTACATTCGAATCTGTTAACACATTTGTGTACCATGGCTTGCACTACATTATATATATTCTAATGTACAAATGCTTATAAAAATTTAAGTAAAACCTCGATAATTTGAAATGGCCAGAGCCAAAATTTTTGACTTCGAATCATACAATTTTGAATTTTAAAAAATTTATTAGTTTTTTTTAGTTGGAACAGGTCTGTTCCTCAGAAAACAGTGGTGGCATTGCACATTTTAAATAATAGTATATGCAGTATTTACTCACATGCCTCTTAAATTTTTTTTTCTCAAAAGTAAGGCCTCCAGAAAGGATGGTGATACGTGAGTCAGAAAGGATTAGAGTCGTTTGTGCATGCAGACGTATTGGTGTGGTTATCGGTAGTGAGATAAGCGCTAACACACTTTCTCACAGAATCTTTTTTTGTTGGATGTAAAACACTTCAAACTTAATTGAGTGCAAAAATTAGCAGATACGTCTGTGGTTAAGCGGAATGGTACACGAAAGCCATATATTTACCTAATTTTTGTCACAGGTTCTTTTACAGAGGATTTTTGTAAAGTTTGGTGCTAGAAGACTTAAAGAATAATTTCGTAAACCATCGTACATTATTAAAAATTCACTGCATTTATTATTCTCGGAGCACTAATGGAAAATACAAATTAATAACTAACTTCCATCAGCACTCCAAGAATAATCAAGGCAGTAAATATCTAAAAAAGTAAGGTGTTTTGTAGAGCCAAAAAATTTTTAAACCCTCGTAAAAAATACAAGACTTGTATTTTACGTGCCGTGAGTCCAAGGTGCGCGGGCATGATAATGGTGGTCCAGACACGTGCATCACACGCCACACTGCCTCTATGCACAAGCCACTAAAACTGGTGTGCAGTATTTCCATCTGTAACTTGCCTCTGTGGCTTCCAGTGGCCACTGTAATTTTATGGCATAATAATAAAGACAAATGTGTGCTGCACAGCCTATACTGCTTTAAAAACACCAGTTTTTTGCCATACCTAGTTTCAAAAAACAATATTGAAATAACTTAAATCTTCGGACATGAAATATTTCATGAATGATAATCTAAACATATAATACAAAAAGAACTGGAGCAGTTTCAAAATTAAATTGAAATAACTTAAATCTTCGGACATGAAATATTTCATGAATGATAATCTAAACATATAATACAAAAAGAACTGGAGCAGTTTCAAAATTAAATTTATTTTATGGAAACATAGTACAAAATAATGCTACTGGGGAAAAAAATAATATGATGTAGACTAAAAGTTTGGAGGTAAATGAAGTAAATTTCCACCATGAGTTTTCCCTGTCTTGCAGACAGATACTGAAAATAACCATCCCCTTTCCTCGCAAGGCTGCCTTCTTGCTCCCCCCCCCCCCCCCATTTCGGCATTTCCCTTCCTTTTCAAGGCTATTGTTTGTCAGCCGATCGATCGTGGGAGCAAGACTGTAGCATTGCAAGCCTACACAAAAAAGGCAGCATGGCAAGTACCTGCGTGGAACAACTGCAACAGGCTGTTTATGGTAAAGTGAGCAATTTTTAAGACCCTTCTAATTTTTTGCTTTCGCCCAACTGTGTACCTTCCTGCTGCTTTTTAATATAAACATTGCAATGTGCCCAGTAAACCCAGTGTATACATTTCATCACCCTCAAAAGTTAATGCCTAAGACTGCATTGAGATATATTTATTAGTGGTTAATTCCTGTTGTGAGGGCCTTAAAAAGTGTTCACTTTACCGAGAATAGCCTATACACACAATATCCCTATGGGCAGTGGTAGTTGAGCCACTCTTTCTCTGATGCTGTTTCGAGCATCAGATACCTGTCGAGACGTTACCAAGTCATGTTATTCAACACAAAACCACTCAGACGAAGTGTCTTCCTAGTCAAAATATTTAGCGCAGCGATTTTTTTAAACCCATGTCCTTTCACTAACTTTATTCTCAACTGAAGCAAGATTTTCAATTAAGTGGACCGTGTAGAAAGTGAAATACCGTACGCTTGTGCAATATCTTGTCTTACATCTCTCATTTTTATCCACTTTCTTAATTATTAATAATTTTTAAATATAGTTTTTGTATTGTACTTTTGCTTACTTCCACTCTTATTATTTCAAATGTAAAAAAGAAGACCAAATCACCACACGAAAATATATTTATGACATTATGACACAAGCTTCTGTACTTCTCATTCGTTAATGTCGCGCATAAAGAAAACAAGGTTGGGGAAAAAATAAAAATAAACTAGGCAGAAAACGACAGCGTAACAGCGCGAGAGTTTGTATACGGAAATTATGGGGGAGGAGGGGGGCAGCTATTGTTACGTGCGGCCACCTGCCCACAAACATGCAAGGTGGCAGTGTGCGGGTGTCACTGCATACGACCGACTATACTTGTTGTTTTGTTACATAACATGAATATAATTATTGTCGCAGTAATAAATTATAAAAATTTTTCATACACTTTAAATACTGACATCTGCATATTTTGACGATTATATGAAAACTAAGTTTCTTTATGCATTACATGCTCTACAATGTGTTATGAGTGCTTAACATCTGAGCTGAAACCAAAGAAATCCCAAATTACTTAATGATAAAATTATCAATTCGAACTCGGCCTTAGTATGCAGTGTCAACACTTAGTTCAATTCAGAATTTGAAATACTTGCCAACTTTGATTATTCACCATAATTGAATTGAAGTAGTGCCACATATCTCACCCATATTTACTATAATTTAGCTACCATTTCTTTTCAGCATTGCACTTTGCAGTGCTAAGAATTTCGCATACCTATGTATTGCTTGGCTCTGTAAAATGTAGCCTAGTATGAAAACTTGAAACATCATGCAGCCTATGCAGTACAGAAAGATTAACATTTTCTCTCCCCCTACTAAAAATTGTTTATATTTTATTTTTGGATTTCACAAATATGTGCACTTGATTAAATAAACTTTATTCTACCAGTATTGATTTATTAATTAGTAAAAAAATCCATCCCATCTTGTATTGATGTCACTGACTGCATTAGATGTTTGCAATGGAAAAGGAAATTCATGTTATTTTTTATAATGTTTGTTTTGTACTTTTCTGTGAGCATCATTAAGAGTACTTGGAAGCTGCAGATGTACAGGATTTTTCCATTGCTGTCTGCGGATGTACAGGAATTGTACAGGCTTTCTGTGAGCCAATTTGGCTAGATACTATGAGTTGTATTTTATTGATATAAATGTCAGAAACCTCACCTACTGAAATCCTGCATGTATGGAAATTTTTTGGCTGTCCCCTGAATAATGATAGGGAGTCAACTGTACACAAGTATAGTGTATTTAACCTAGAATAAACTTTCCCCATTATATTTTTGTAGAAATGGGAACAACAACATTATGATTAAAATCTGTTTCTTAAGTAATGATTTGGTAAAAATTTGAATGCACTGGGTTTTTTACATTTTTATTTTCAGCAACTTACGTTATAATTCTTTCAATATAGTACAGTGGCAATGAAGTATGACAAACCATTGGTATTTTGAGTTTCCTAGGTTCTTAACCACTGGATTTAGTAATATACATATGGAGGGTTGTTGGCTCCGAAGTTGCACCAAGTCACGTTGCACAGCAGTAAACCTGCATTCGGAAGGACGAGGGTTCAAATCCCAGTCAAGCTATCCTGAGTTCAGTTCTCCATGGTTTCCTGCAATCTCTCCAGGCAATTGCTAGAATGGCTCTAATACAGGCCATGGCATACTCCTTCTCCTTTTCTGCTTCTTTGAGCAACTGGCTCTATTTAATGATTTCACTGTCTATGAAATATTTAGTCTTATCTACCCACCATCTACTGTTATAATTTTGAAAAACACACTTGAAATTGTAGCAGATTGATTCTTGTATGATTCTACTGCAAGACTGGTGGAGGCAGCTTGTAATGTTTAAGGAATAAAGGACGTTCTCTTGTCCGCAGGTGAGATGAGCGATGTCCTGGTGTGCTACATCTGTAGGCATGTAGAAGTGGAGTGTCTGTGCAGTTCCTTATCTGTTGATGGTGTCCAGTTCGTCATGCGTTGTTTAAACATATTTGGTTGTACGTTCACATCCTTGACTTCTAAAACTGATGTCACGTGCTGGACTGTTTCTCTTTTTGGACACCTCACTGGTAAATATTAACTAGTACATACTTTTGTTTCATTTATATATTCATGCTTTTATCAAATATCCATCAAGTTCCTGAAAACATACTATGAATCTCACGTGATCTCTAACTCTAAAGGATTTTGCATTTTATGAAATGCTGTTTGTAAGAATCGCTATCGTGAATAGGAACACAATTAAATGGTAAATTTATTGATTATTTATTAAAAATATCATTTATTGATTATTTGTTAAAAATAACATTTATTGATTATTTGTTAAAAATAATGTGTGCAGTTTTTCTTTGATCTGTTGTAATTATTGTTTTAAGTGATTATTTTCTATTTAAAACATTTTATTTCCTGGTGATATCCTTTTCATTCATGTCCTTGGAGCATTGAATCAAATTTAAACTTGAATGTTTAAGGGTATATGATTATTGTGCAGAACATTACATTTTAAATTTTGTTTGTTACACTAGAAAGAGTTGCAGACAAGCAGAAATCCTTGTGTGGTGAAGATGGATTTGAAGCCAAGGACAAAGAAGAAGAAGAGCGGTATTTCAATAGTGATGAGCTTATATTGGCAGTTGAAAATTTTTGTGTATTCATAGTAAAGTGTTTATCAGGAAATTCTAATAATGTGAAATGGTTAGAAATTGAAGATATAATTCGAGATAGTTGTGAAAGAGAACATTTGAAAATGCTCAGATTGGTAATTCATAAACATGGTTTTGAAGAACAGACTGTGTGTACAGAAGATACTTGATGTGGTCTTTGAAATGTCTTCATTAATTCCACCAAAGAAAAGCAGTTTGTTAAAGTCATCTGAAAAGTATGGCATCACTGTGATTGTGATGTTTGTCAGAAGCAGGTGTAATGTTTTCATGTATTTTGTGAAATTTAATTTTTGGGAAACCATTTATTTAAATGAAACCTCACTTTCTTCTGCTGTTTGTCACATTTTAATTTATCTAACTTTTACGTGGGAGACTGTATACATGTTCAAATTGTAAATACACTACACAGTTACAAAAGATTAAAAGTTGAATTATGTAATTTAATTATGCATGTTTCCCTCCTGCGCAATGCACATGCTCCCTCTACTTTTCGACATCAGACATCAGAAAACTTGCTGTACCACCACCTAATTTGTTACATAAATCACTACTATACTCTTTACAGCGCAGGTAGTACACCCAACAAATTTTCTTTCTATCACTAATTCTATGTCTACTACAACATCTATCATTTAGAGTAACACTACTAACATCATAAAAAGGATCCTTCAAAAATGTCAACCTAACCTTATCAAACTTATTGTAAGGATCAACAGTAACTTTATCATTATAGTTAGTGAAAGGCTCATCTCTTAAAACAGTAGATACATTACTACCCTCATTATTAACAATACAAGATGGCTTCCTACTGGCAAAATCAACACTATTATGGGACAATTAATAAAAAATGGAACATGTGCAATAAAAAAACAAACAAATTATTATGGCAAAAAGGATTTATTATGGATTAAAATACAATTCAGCATGACCATGAATATGCATGTCACCAGTCATACCAACCAGCTTGTGATACAACCAAATTTGATCACCAAGTTCAAACTTCACCTTTTAACACGAAAATATGGAAGTGTTACCAAATACACTAATAACAGCAGTGTTATTGGCCTTCCCTTCATGAACTGGAAAAGTCTTCCAACATATATCACGAGGGTCAATGTCACCTATTTCCTTAGGCGCAGGATCCTTTTAGTATGCGACTTCCTGAAGAAACACATTTCCAACAAACCACTACCTGCTTTCGCGGTTATTCCTTGCAGACCAAAATGGTACAAAAACGACAACCACCTTAACAGTCCAAGACCTATCATCCTTATTGACATCCTTTGTGAAAGACAAAATATTTTGGTATACCTTCTTAGAATAATACCTAGACATGCGAGTATGCTGAGGAACCATTATTGATGTGTCTTCTCTAATGACACGGAGCGAAATGAAATACATGAACAAGTTACAACCTATACAAAATAGATCCCATAGATAACACGAAAAGTAAAAGACACAAAGCACAAAAAAAACGTGCAATATCTTATCGCACCGACCCCTTATCAGGCGAAGGCTTGTCAGCCGTCTCCATATCTAAAAGTAAATACTGCTACCCACACAAGGTTAAAACTTTGAACGCGTCAGGTCACAGTAATACTAGTATTCTTGACGCAAGCTGGTTGGTACGACTGGTGACATGCATATTCATGGTCATGCTGAATTGTATTTTAATCCATAATAAATCTTTTTTGCCTAAATAATCGATTTGTGTTTTGTTATTGCTTCTGTTCATTTTTGTTAATTGGCCCATAGATAACATTTATTCGTAGTAGGATTTTGGTGATATTATAAAGTATATATTGTTTGTGCCATAAGGGAAGCCTGACTAAGTTACCTGCCAATACCCTTGCACCAAACAAACCAGAAAAATGAATTTGCACCTGCAAAAATAAATACACACATACGTGATTGACAGTTGACAGTGAAATTACAGTTCATGAAGGGAACTCATTAGGAGGAATACACCCTTGTGGTGTATTAAGGTTGTAGTTTGATAGTTGAGTTCAGATCCAATATACGGGATATCAATTCTGTATTTGGTTGTTTGTGATGACTGTAATATTATTATCCTTCGCTACATATTTGCATTTCTGTGTCATAACTGTACTGCAGGAGTAATTGTGATGACATTACTGTTTGTTTTACTGAATTCGGTTCAGTGGTTCAGATTTTATGGGTGATTTTGTTTTCAAGGTAATGGACTTAGAATATTTCTGCCAAGCATCAGGAACACTCGTATTACTGTGACCTGACACGTTCAAAGTTTTAACCTAGCTTGTTTAACCTGGGAGAGATATGGAGCCAAGCCTTCGCCTGATAATGGGTCGGTGCAATAAGATATTGCACATTTTTTAATGCTTTGTGTCTTTGTGGTGGTGCGGCTATCGACTTTGAACATTATTACACTAATTAAAAATTTTGGGTTGGTTGTTACAGTCTTTTTTGACACTTAGAATGTTGTTTGTGTAACAGAGCCTAGGTGTTTGTACCACGGGACAGATTTATGTACCACGGGACAGATTTAAAATGTAGAATTTAACACACAAAATTGAGGCAAAATCAATCATTAACATAGTAATGAATAATGTCCTTAATCCATACAGTAACTTGAAAAATCTACTGAAATACTCAATAGTTTTTTTGCTCCATTCAGTTCCGCCAATGGGTACTGGTACTGGTAACTTGCAAATGATATTGTCTCCAGGAATTGAGAATGTTTCTGTTTCTTCATGTATCACAAAACAGTCACTTTTCTGCATTTTCCGTAAAAATTTTACTCCATGCTCTTTAGGCTTTCCATGTGTATCTGCATTTTTATCAACCTTTTTTGCAACAAAATATTACCTGTTTTTTTTCTCCGCTGCACTGCACCAAAACTTAATCATAAATCGAGAATTCTTATTGTAACTGATAGGTTCCTTTTCTTCAACTTCTGTTTCTTTCTATGATCAGGCTTGAATCTTTTAATCTTCTCATTTTCTTAATTCCTTTTTAACTGGCGTATCAGTCAAAACAAGTGGCTTTCTTATCCTTCAGTTGTTGCTTGTTTTCCGTTGTGCAGCCTTAGGAAATGGGCAGATCATTTCCGGACTTCTAGTAGCTACTGATTTTTCAATTGAAGGTGTACTGTAATTTACTCATGTATATCAGCGACTCTTCAGTTATGTGTAGGTCAAATCCCCGCCACCCCCCCCCCCCCCTTCAAATAATGGCATCCTGTCATGCCACAAAAACAGAGCTGCCACGTGTTTACGGCCCTCCACCCCCTTGTAACAACACCCAGATGTTGCCGGTCGATAATTCTGCCATCCCTCTTTGTTTCCATGGCAGTGGCTAGCGAGCCATGTTTCCCCATGTTCCCTGAAGGGGATGGGGGATGAGGAGGCCCTTTTTTTTGTGATAAGGGTAGTGTGACATTCTAGCAGGGCAAAAAAAAAGAGCCGGACACTGCTAAAAGGAGAAAGGAGAAAAAAGAAAAACCAATCTGGAAACATCGAGTAGTAGGAGCAAGGCGGTTGTTTTTTGCCTTAGCACCCATGTTATTTAATTGAAGTATTTTCCAAACATATCACAATCACCACACATTAATGTAAAAAAGAACAATTTGTTCCATACTAGGGCGCCACAAATTTTTGGTGCAATTTTACTTTTAAAAATATTTTCCTGGAACTTGTAAAAATCATTGTGCTAACTATGCACAAGTAAATACTGTATTTTATTGGTTCGATGTGTCTTTCTGCATACTATTAATTCCATCTATAGCTGTGTAGCCTTCGTTTTCTTGATGTGGTGGGCAATCAGTCACAAATGACGGAAGAAAACCTGCATCTTCAAAAATATCCTCATCGAGTGTCACAATTACTGCAACTCTGGAACCACCTGTTATATTTCGAGTAAATGAAGCTTCAGAAGATCTTACAACTATTTCACACACATGATAGATTGTCACAGGTTTTCCTGCATTTCCAGGACTACTCATCCAGTCATTCAGTGCCTTATGATAGCAACTCTTAGGGCCCAAAGACTGGCCTGTCAAGAGGTTGAAGTTTATGACTTGTATGCGGCAGTATTGTCAGAAGCACAAGTCAATTTTATTTTGCCATGTTTATAACCTTTATTGATATATGAGATTCATGATTATCATAAATTAGGTGAGACTCTGCATATGTAGGCTTCACATGCATGATGAAATGATTGATGAACTGGACAAAAATTTCTTCATTGGACCAACCACTTGGATTTGCTGCTCCTACTGAGCCAGGTGAAGCTCCTTTCAACATATACTCTTTCAGGTGAACTCGTGGAAATACGAACATGGGTGGTACAGAATTCCCAGCTGCGCTCACTGCTGCGATGATAGTTACATTTGACCCACACTCTCCAGATGTCATGCTTACAATTTGCTTGGTGCCTTTTGCTGCAAGAATTTTTGGGGAGTGTGAACTTGAACATCCACTTTCATCAGCATTCCATATTTGGTAAGGCTGGAACTTCCATCAGACCAGAACGCTTTTATAGTTCTTAAAAAAATTCAGCAACTGTAGTCTTATTGAAAGCTGTTGCCTGTGCCAAACTAGTGACTTCAGGTTTTTGTAATGATAACTCAGGATGACGGTAAGGAAACATTCTAAGCCAACTAATTCCAGTCATTTTATTCTCTTTCCACTGAGCCACATTGTTATGGTTACTTTTTGCATATTCATAGGCAAGTATTCGTGTTTGGTTAGAAGTCAATCCATAATGCAAATATGCAGCCCTTTTTGAATACTCAACCAAATCATTTTCTTCTGTCAGAGAAAATACTCTCTTGACATCAAATTGGGGTTTGTAAGAGAACTCCTTGACATTGGAATTGTCCATGTAAACTTTAACCACTGAACGAGCTATTGCAGATTTGGAAATGTTGTATTTATCCTCAGCTTCTCGAATACTCATGCACCTTTCAATACCATCCTTAACTGATGCTTCCATCAGTTCTTTTTTTGGGGGGTGGTCTTTTTATCCCACGCTTACTGCATAGCAGTGTGAAACTAGACAAAAAAAAAAAACAAAACAAATCTGTCTATGTAGCTTTCGTATACTTACATTTATGAACCAAGGGATGTCGTGTATGTACCAAGGGACATCCCATGGTACAGCAAACCTAACTGTCCCTTGGTACATTTTATACCTCTTCACAAATAAATATTAACCTCAGAGGTTAGGTACTATTTGAAAAGAAAATACACGGGTGAAATATAAATCATATTGTAAACTCCAAATACATACCTCTTAAAATGGTCTTGAATGGTATATGCACTTATCAATGGAAAGAAGATAATTACTTTTACTTACAAAACATTTAGATACTTTACTCAACAATTCTAAAAGCTTCCATTTGCAATATGGTTAATATGGCGGGAAAGTTACACTGTTCCTAACATAATATGGTAGCAAGAAATTTCTCAGCCCATTTTATACCTTAAATTAAACTTTGTCCACTGGTACATTTGTCCCTAGGTACAGCACTCTCCCCAACTTTCCCCAACTAGTCATTTGTTGGATTAGTTTACCTTTAATTTTACCAAAGGAGATTTTGCCATGGGAATTGTGACCCAAGGTTTGTAATTATACAGTGTGCTCTGGTGTTTCTATAAATTTGAAGGTTTTTTTTACAACATTTCGCTGGTATTCTATTTTAACTTTTTCATGTATGAAACAATGTAAGTATTATAAAGCCACATTTTTAATCCCTTTTTGTTAAAGTGTATGCCACATTTACTGGAACATGATACTTATGGTTAGCGGTTTTGTCAATCTTTAGTATACAGTATAATTTTGCTATAGCGAGCATGGCAACTGCGAGAACATGGGTATAATGAGGTCTTTTTGAGGAACAGTCAAAAAATTGTAATTTTATGAGTTGAAACATGTACGGTGAGATTGTGTGAAGCAGGCTTGCGGCAGGACTCATGACCGTGTGAAGCGTGCTTTTGTTATCTGTTTGCCGTAACTTCACTCCCTCACGCCACCTCCGCATGCCTTTCTCACGTGTCACATTCTTCTGCCTTGTCTCCTAACCACCCTCTTTAACAAAACCAAGCGCTTTGTTCAATAAATAGAATCCCGCCCTTTCTACCTTGACCTCGTTTTCATGAACCAGTTCCGCTTTTCCGTAGTTGTTAACAGTCATTGTGCTGTCAACTGTGTTTGGTTTCAAACAACTTGGTGTACGTGGCTCGAACGTTATTGTTAAATGAAAAAAAATTTAATTTAAACATAACAGTCTAAGTGACAGCTGGAATCTAATACAGCTACATATTAAGAGATTTTTGCAGGGTTTTTTTTCCATACTGTGGCATACCAATTAAAGATAGGGACACAACTACTATTATAGTCCATTTCATATAAGGGGTCTCAAATTTGACAGACAATGTGACCAACCTACACATTATGTAAACAGTAAATGCTCTCGCTCCTACAGTATTGTATCAACTGATGAACTGCTGCGGGATTCATGTTGTTAGGTTGGCTATTTTGATGATGTCTTTGGAAGAAAATAGTACTCGGAACTAAAAGTTGTAATTAAAAATCGTAATTATACTTACAACATTTATGGTTTAAATTATGTTTCTAAAGCAATATTAAATTTTCTTGGCTGTTAGTAACGGGGCTTAAAAAACATGTTCAGCATTTATGACAGAGTATGTCGAGACATACGTACAGTAAACGTTTCCAGCCAATGGCTAGCCATGTTTATGTTTCCAGCCCGGTGAAAGCAGTTGTGCGTGCACTTTTTCTCTCATCGTGTTTATTATACGAATATCGTATTGGTGGTGTCGGAATATTTAATTGATAGTTAATTATTTTTATTTGCTTTTTCCAAACATAGTTGGTTGTAGATATCGTTGTAGTGCGTTTTGTTGAGTGAAATGTAATATTAATCGGCACGTCATTAAAACAGCTTGTTCCAACATTTTCCTAACCGATTTCCACAATGAAGTGACACAAATATAATTTCTGTATATAAGTTTGTTTGTTTCAGGAAATGTGCGCAGTGTTGATTTTACTGAGTGATTTTGAAAATGAAGTATTTAATGCTAGTGATGAACAAACTTGATTTTAGTGAAGTAAACTCGCAAGGATTGCCATTGAAAAACACGTGTTCAAGAAGTTACAAGAGTAAGTTTGCTTATTTTGTAAATGTATTTGTAAACTGTTAATATAATTATTGAAATACACGTGGCCTGAAAAATGCAGCATTTTCCACAATTTTGTAGTGAGTGAATATTATTTGTTTTTCTACATCGTAAATTCGAGTGCAAAGTTAACTTCGTTCAAAGTGTGTGCGCGTATATATTGTTGCATCTGTACGAATACGAACAGCGATGTATGTATAGCGTTTTGTATTATCATTAAAGTTATAATTTTCGAAGTTAAATAATTTAAATGTTATTTCCATATTAGCAAAGATTTTCCACTGCTCCATCAAAACAATATGCAACTCAAAATGCCACACACTCATGCCGGAATCACATAGACCCGACAAACACAGCACGGCATGACCAAAAACGCAACCATGACATTTCAATGTGACTACTTGAATTTACAGGACGACTGACACCATGCTCTCGGCGTTTAACCTAACTACTTAGAAGGCGCTGATAGGCTATGTTAGTCTCAAAGGCAGTGAACAAGAGGGAAATTTGTAATACATAATGATGACAAATTGGTATCGCTAATGCATACAAAAGAAAAATAATCATTTTTAAGAGTTAGAAACAGTACTTTTCGATAAATTTTTCTTTTAGGCTGCATATTTACCATTGTAAGGAAAGCTTATAATACAGTTTAATTTTGCAATGTTGTACATTTTGTGCATCGTGCTACATGACACAACGAAGAATAGAAATAATTTCTAAACCAAAATTGCTGGTCGGACGACAGAATCTTGTATTTCATTGGCTGTTGGCCGTCGTGTAGTGTGCGTTGGGACTATGTGATTCTGGCATTGTAAGAACATCAAAATAATCCCGTCTCACGAAAGACGATAAATTAAAGCCCCCCTACTCTGCTCGATTTTTCCCTTTTCCCTCAAAATAAAATTAAGATGATACCCTAATTGGGCCAACATTTCATTGCTACGAACATTTTTCTGTGTTATTATTGATTGAAACTAACACTCTGGTTGTGGAGGGTTTAAAAATGTAAAGCTTAGTGGCCGTACAAACTTGTAAGTTGTATCACTTTATTTTTTAGAACGTGTGTAAGATTTTTCAAGCTTGTTATGCAGGTATACTTGTTTTAAATAAATTTAAAGGTTTTTCCTGTTTTTAAAGGCTGTATTTGAAAGTAACATAATGGCATGTAGGTTTCAACGTTGGAGTCTTTCATAAACATTTTGAGCATTTTTGTTTTGCAAATTAAAAGCGCTCATATGTTTTTAACATACTTTGTTAAGAATATTGTAAGAGTTGGAAGAATAATTCACATAAACAGGATTTGCAGTGGAAAGACAACTTTTCGATATCAAGTAAATTACAACATGCTTATCAAACTAAATTCTTTCAATTTAAGCACCCAACGAAGGTGCTCCAACATCATAAAGAAGTGTCTCATGCATCAGTAGGAACTGCGACATTGCAAAATTTATCGCTAAGGAAAATTAACTTTATGATGTCTTCAATCTTGGGTAGGTGGAGCATCTTTTTAGTGTGTAAGTACATGTTCATTTGATATATTGTTGCTGCTTCTCTAGAGCGCTTTGTAACATCTCTGAACTGAAACATGGTTTTTCATTAGGTACCCGAGAACAAGCCTAGGGCTGTATTCTCAATTTTGAGGAGGGAGGTTGTGCAACTGAACTTCAGTGTAAATATCAACACTGAGTTAGTCAGAAATTAATTTTCATTCACAGCATGACAATCTGAACATGTAGGTATTTGAGAAAAGTTATTAAAGTATTTTGTATGTAGACCTGCAATACTTAACATTTGAGTTACTAAATGAGAGTTATTAAAATACTGAAATTAAGTAACATTTGCTTAAATATTATTTTGGCTACCTACATACAACATCCTGATAATTATAACCATCATAAAAGTATCAGGCTGTACAGAGTTTGTTGTCATATCATAGCACAAAGCTGAATTATGTACTTTTAATGCAATAGTAGGCATAGCCTGTATGTAAGAATGTATACTGTGTTTGAAAAGGTGTATGAGGTGGGGGAGGGGGTATTGGTATTTGGTGTTCATGGAAACCATGTCAAATTTTTATGTTGTTTTATGTATGGATCTTCATATCTATTATCAATAAATAAAGTGCTGTGTTTTTAAAAAACTTATCTCCCGCAGTTGGCGAGGGATTACTTACAGTAGACCCCATTTTAATGTTTACATGCACGTGTCTTGGCAATTTCTTGCGTAATGTACGCACCCTAATTTTTGGCACTAAAATACTGTAAAACAGGTACGAGAATTTTGCATGCGGAGCTCTGACGGGTGAGTTATCGCTTGCAGGGCAGTGCTTCGGCGGCCGAGTAAGCAATAGCGGGAAATGCTGCGTAGGCCGGGCAACTGATTGCAGGAGAATGCTGTGTAGGCCGAGGAACTGATTGCAGGCTGAGTGGCTATACTTACATCGCCTGGTCAGATTTTCAGCTCATTTTCATGCAATCAGCTCTCATATAACAGGATATTTTTACGTTATGGTGGTTCGAACACAATTTAAAAGCAATTTTAGAGCAATTTTTAAGTAGTAGACCCTACTGAGGATCAAAATCGGTCTAATTCGGCGACAGAGAGGACACTCTTATAGCAAGGATCGAACCTGGAACCGTGACATCTCGCTATAATGGGACTCTACTGTAATTTTTTTTAGAAATACTATCGAGTGGTATTTTTTAATAAGGCAATTGTGTATGATGAGATTGTGTCATAACCTTGTTCTTGTATGATATTACATGGCTTTGAGTTTTTAAAAGTAGATACTTGTATGAAATATTCCGAGTTTGATTACTGTGTTTACAATGAATAGTGTAAACATCACTTGTATCTGCTCATAATGTTGGATGTTTTTTTTAATAAAACTTGAGTGAAACTGATGTTGCTTGAGTGTTCAATTTGTGCTTGGGCACAGTGCTATCAGAATTAGGTTATCAAAGTGTTTAAATGTGAAGATAGTCCTTTAACGAGTAGTAGTAATAATTTAGCTCTTGTAAAGTATAAACAGTATGCCGTGATGGTAAGAGCTTAAGAAATAGCCGTAAGTAGCTATTCTTGTTAGCAAAAGCATTTTTTCTCACCACATCACGTTACCAAGTTTAAGTGGCTGACAGCTCACTTCCTAAAGTTGTAACACTGATAGGCGTTCGTCAGTGACACTGCTTACAGGATCACCTAGAGAAACTCTCCCCAGTGCTAGTGATCACATGAAGAAAAGACTTCACCATATATAGCAGGTAGTGACGTAGAAATGGACTCCCTAAAAGGTGAGATAGTTAGCTTATCTTTTTCTATAATAATTATTTGATGTGTAGGTACAGAGTTAAATATAACTCTGAGTTTTAAAGGGTAATATGTGAAGATATATTATCCTAAGGGATCACAACAAATACTCACTTTAAAGCACCCAATAAAATGAATTAATTTTCATTCCCAATATATTTTCATGTAGTGTTTATGTATGAAATAATGGTGGTTTTCATTTTTGAGTGTTTAGCTATTTTGAATATTATTCATACTTTTTTATATTGAGAGAGAGTTGAACTAGAGACCAGGTCACAGAGATTTAAATAACTCTCATAAATCAACCAAAGGTACTTCTTTAGTCATCCAGGGTTCAAATGTGTTTTAGTGCTCTTGTTTGGAATGTAAGATGACCTCTGTACACATGTGTTGTAGTTTCTTTTATTAAAGTGTACTCGTTTTGAATTTGTGTCTAGACAACCTCAAGTGACTGAAGAATTGGGGTTGCAACCTTCCATTATGTCACATGTAACTGTTGAGCTTGCAGTGAGAACCACAGGTGGCCTAAAAGAGAATGCAGGGTTTCCTCCAACCTAATACACCACCGCAAGCAAAGTAATAGTTTGTATTCCTCCCAGCCTTACGTGAGTAAGGCATTGTATATAATATATATTTTATTTCCAATTGTTTGAAATGTGTCATGCCTTTGTGTAAATATTTTTCTACGGGTAGTGCTGTACATAATTTTTATATTAAGTAACCACAGTGTCTATGCTGAGCTTGTAAACACCGCAATAACAGGGGGTCGAGAGACACCCGGTACACTGCATTACCCTTGACAGTAATCCCAAACCACAGGGGGCAAACGCATTAGCAGAGCTCCGACACCAACTAGCCGTGTCGAAGGGAAGAGAGAGAACCAGCACACAGCGCGAGGAATTACAGATACCAACCGACCCACAGTGAAGGGGTCCACCAACCTGACGAAAAATTTTTTTTTCGAGGCTCCAACATTCTTAGACCTTCCAAAGAGGGGGGATTAGTTATGCTGCCTCTACTCCACCTTTACCAATGACGGATAAGCCTCCATCACACCCAGGGGGATTGACGTGTTCTGCTCATATGAGTCCTAACATGTTATATTATACCAGAACCACAATCATGGATGGCTACAGGATTTCGAGGTGTGTGTGCGGTTTGTGGTAGGACTGTTTGCAGCTCAGATGCGGTGCCTATCCGTAACTAGTCGCGTCCCCAGGTGGTAGATTGGGGGTTCCCAGGTTCTGGGATGACTGGGAATATTCTAATACCAGCACATGGACCAAGAGGCTGGCTCGAAAGTACTGTTGTGGACGTCGGGAACCTGGATGGCTCAGTTGAAGATGGCAGTGTCACATCGGCTGGAGGTGTGTGGCGAACCACCCTTCTGCGGGCTGTCGACTGCTGATGTGAGGAATGGAATTTAAAAGCAACGGACCTTGGAAACACTTTGATGTCTCAGCCTGCACACATGGGCCAGTGGATTCGCTTCCACAACTGGTAGCTTCTGGATGTCCTGCTGAGCGCTGCTCTGTCTTTGACCTAGGGAGATTTTGGAGGAGGGGGAGGGGGTGGCTCTCCGACAGCAATTCTCCCCACCTTCACCCACGGCGTGAAGTTCCTGGCATCAGCTCAGAAGAGAGAAAATGGTATATGTGCCACGACTGAGCTGCCCAGGTTTTTGATGCACTCAACGAGAAGCAGGGCGGTCCTACATTCAAATACTGCTGTTGTGCAGGCAGCCCGCACAGGAACATGGACAGCATTTACCACCTCCAGGGTGCATGTGCCACTAAGCATGGGCCCACAAGCCCCGCTCCCCCTCTACTAGTTCTTAACCATCATATTAAACCAAATTGATTTCACTCCTGCTATTTCCTGTAACATTTTCATTAATGCTCGTACAGTTTTTCTTTCCTGTCTGTGTTTTACCATGGCAGGTTTTACCATACCACTTCTAGAATATAGTTTCAGCTATAGGTACATTCAGGGAGGTAGTCACGGCTGCCCAATCTCTCTTGCCGAGAATGCACACCTCCTTGCATGAATTCCCTGTGCCCCAAGGCACATTTAGCTCCTGTCTTACCGTGGGCGCACACCTAATACTTAGAAATAGGATAGGCTTAGATAAAAAAAAAAGACGCCAGTTATTTTCTCCAGTAGCTTGTCTCACCACTTCATGTGCTGGGGCTCTCTATTGAACGGTAGGCCCTCACCAAGAACTCCAGAGGCTTCAGCCAAGCCTTACCAGCAGCTCCAGAGGCTGCTAACACCAACAACCAGAAGCTCCAGAGGCATCTCTCAACAGCCACTAGGAGTTCCAGTGGCTCCTACCACCAGCCAACAGCAGCCCCAGAGGCTGCTGTCAATGGCTACCACCAGCTTCTAAGGTTCTGCAGCACATACCATCACCTCTTCAACAGGAAGCCTGCAGACACCAATACCACACTCTCCGTTGTCATTCCTCCTGGTTCGACAACTGCAACTAATTTCTGGTATTAGCGTCTACACCCACTGCCATTAATAGTAGTAGCACCTTTTTTTTAAATAAACTCTTCAGGACATCCCGAGTTAGAGTAGCTGCGACTGAATTGTTTTTTAGCCGTCGAAGTCATTCTATACCAAGTTAGATTAGGAGCACGTCACCCCCACCTGTTTTACCATAGTTTACTTTGGACCACGTTTTTCTTGTTAAGAGAGAGAATGCGCCACCTTGTTTATTACTACGTAATAAATATGTATTGTTCCCTACCTGTGTGTTTTTATTCAAGAGATGTATTTCCTACTCGCACCACACGTTGGCAAGCAGCCAGCCTGCCTAGCTCAGAACCCAGCATTCCAGCAGTCAACACCAGCAGTAAGACACCAGGGCTTGGGGCCAGCACCAGTGGTACCCAACCACCCCTGCAGTTGGAGAAACAGGTTACGAGACAGGTGGGCAAGATAAGGAAGCCTGACTAAGTAAGATGTGCTCCCAGTCCCAGACTTTGTGCCAATCTGGTTGCTAACTCAACCTACTCTGTGCCTGACCTAGCACAACCAAAACCACATGGACCATGTCCCAGTTTAGGCTTCAGAAAGCGACATTTGGAATTATTAAGGTAAGAAGTGGCAATTTTTGGCGTAGTTGAAACACCAGTGGTCTTGAGAACTTGTGTTTTGCCAACTGAGTTATTCAGACAGATTTTAAATTTTTCCTTGTATTAAGGATTGGTGCCCATTATTTAATTAAGATAACTTGAATCAAGTTATTATCCTGGTAAAACAAAACTACATATTTTAATTTTTTTCCAAGTCTCGTATAAAAATTTAACAATAAAAACAAAGCAAATCTGTAAAAGAATATTTATATTCATATGTAGTCTCTCACTACGGCTGTTTTATGGCTAAAATTAGTATATAAAACTAATGCTGACTTTTGTTATATCACACTGGGCTACTGATTATATTATAAAAAGACAGAATGCACAACTACTCACACAGGGCAGTACTTGTGGACACACACACACACAAAAGGCGGACAAACACGTTTTCCTTGCAGATGTGCGGTCGTGCAATGCGGGTATGTAGTGAAGCATACTGGCCATAGCATTTTTTCCTGACTTCTCTTCTCATTTGCATGCGATACCATGTCACACAAGCGGAGTTTGAACCCAAGATGGTTTGCCTCTTGAGCCGTTTACTTCACTATACCAGCCACTATGTGTTCTGTAAACGCCCTCCACTTGTAACAAAAAATCTGCCACCCCTAAGCGGGTGGTAGATACAACTCGCACACGAGGAAAACAACTCCGCTTCCAGCCATTCCCAAGAGAATGTGACCAGCGTTGCGAAGGGAGGAGCTCACACCCATAGATACAAGACAGCAGAAGGTAGCTGCACTGGCCAACTATATATACATCAGCGCATACCCTAGAATGGCTGTTCATTCTCAGCAGCTCACTCCATTAGTTCTAATACTGGAGCCCTCTGCCTACCACCTTCTTCACAAAGGACCACCACAATATTCCACGATCCTAGACCAGTGACCTCTGAAGAAGTATTCTCCCCCTACACTCGCTCACCACTTTGGTAGTGACCCCAGAGTCCCTTCAGGAGGATCAGTGTAGACATTAAGTGTTCAGTTGTTATAATAGCTACTTAGCTCGTCTGCTCTTGATTAGTTTTGCCCCAGGTTCTCTTCTCCTGGTCATCATAGTCTACTTCTGTCGGTTACACTACAAGTAAATAGCTACTAGATAGTACGGGCCACTGTGTATATTCCTCTAAGGAATAAACCTGTGTTTTTACCTTAACCCTGTGTACTCATTCTATGGTGATTGTTACTTTATACCTCGTAGACGGCAACACACAAAGGAGAAGCAGGAGACAGTGTCTTGATGCTGATATTGCCAAAACTAGTGTAGGACTGTGAGCTACCCTTAACCGGACGCACGTACATACATTGACAAACAACACATTCGATGGTCACCCATACCTTGAGCCAAGTGCTTTGGAACTTGGGACATTGTAAGGTAGAGCCACAACCACTAGAAATACACATGAAAAAGTGGCTAGACATCCATATTATCAGATAACTCACTCTATCCACTGCATTGAACTTCGCCTGTTGGAGTGCCAGGACTGATTCTGGTTGGGCTAACTCATTCTGGGTACACTTCAGCCAAGAAACTTGTAGTGTGGTATACCATAGTACCTTTCCCATATGCCCTTCACCTATACAAGTGGTGCAAGGTGGAGTGATAAGAAGGCAGCTACCGCTTCTTTACCTAGTCAGTTGCTCTGCAACCCTCTACCTTCAGCAGCCCCTCCCCACAGGAATAAGCTCAGGCCGCCAGACGATTGGCAAGGCCTCACATCCCAGTCCCCCCTTACCACCTTATTTCAGCCACCCCAGAAGATCGCCGGCAAACAATATCCAATCGTAGTTCGTCTATGATTGAGCCTACGAGTACCTCTGGGCATTGCCAGCCCTCATTTTCAGGTGTCACAACCAACCAACCAGACGCCGAAGCTGCCCGTATCAGCGATCAGCACAGCAGTTGCCCTAAGGGAGGGCATAAGGCCAAATCAAAGTAAATGTGTGTTAGTGCTGAAGCCCACCATATATAAAGTTGTAGTCACCACACCAGACTTTGTACGCCTCTAAAGACCAACACACCCTTCCCTTTACCGAGGAATAGTCAAGGTCAAGCACCTCATTATTCCAACTTCTCTTCAGGGAGATTGAAGCCAGTGCTTCTGTCCGGCACTCCAGAACCCTTGTCTGACAGTGAAGTCACAAGACTTCCAATAAACGCCACGCGTCAATAGATGGATCTGACAATAAAAATTTCAGCACTGTTTTTCTAAAATTATGAATTAATAATTTCCGAATTGATACATTTATTAAATATTTATTGAAAATATTTAACAGTGAAAAAATACTTCGTGTGCCATTCCACTGATGTTAGTACTGTAGAAAACAAACAAAAGAATGGCGGTTGTAGCGAGCACGTATAGAGAGCATGCATGCACAAACATGCACTCGATGGACATTTAGAACAGCACTCTCTGACGTTATTGCCGAGTGCGAATGCATGAGATGCACATTTTTTGCTATTTGGAACATGGCACTAGCTAGTATGTATACAGGCTCTAGCATACTCGGCGGCCATTCACACGATACAAGATGGTATCGCACATTATTTGTTCGCATATTCTATACTAGGTAGCAGTGCAGTACGTGCCAATGTGCGGGTAATTACCCGAGGCCCGGGTACTTCACATGCTCGTGGGTAAATAATGTGGGTATTTACTAGTTTCGGGTAAAATTAAGGTATTCTGCTCTCAGAGACACAATAAGTTTAATAATCAGAGATAAATATGGATTAACAATTACTTGGACCCATTTAAATTTCTTAGTGTTTCTAATCTATCGTTCAGTGCATTGTATGTCAGTGTATATGTGGTTATATTTGAAATATTAAATTTATAAGCATACCAGTTCAGAAAACTATAGTTTAATGTAACCTGTTACCTCAGGCGAAAACATATTGCAATACTTTATCATATCATGAATATATTGAAATTGTTGTGTCAAACAGGGTTTAATATTATATATTAGGTCCCCTGCTTTTCTTAATCGTATTTATTAATGGTCTTCCAGCATACCTAGTGCTCTCGTTATGATGATTGCTCATGGTTTATGTTCTTCTGGTTTATTTTGTTTAGCTAATATTGTTTATGAACGATTGGGGACTCTTAGATTATTTATTATTAAGGGTTTAATTAATTTTATACCTACAATGAGTTTATGATGATTTTTATTAAGATCGTATAATAATATAATAATATTCTTTAAATTTAATAGGTGAAATTATATTATTTAATAGAGTTGTTTCTTGAAGAAGAATTAATACATTTGTATTTTTGATTATATCTTTTTTTAGAGCTGCTTATACTTTATATATGTATTCTTATAGTCAGCATGGTATGATTTATTCTGGTGTAATTTCTTTTGGTGTTGGTTATATACGTGAATATTTATTGTTATTTCTTCACTGATTTCCATTAAATTTAATTATTTTTATAAGTGGATTTATATTTATTTAACTTAAATAGTTTAATTAAAATATCAGCTTGTGGGCCTGGTGATGTATATTTTTTACTTTAAGTTATTCTTTGACGTTATTCTTTATGTAATATTTTATTAATTTATTTAATTATTATTAGATTTATTTTGTTTTCTGTTGGTATTTTATTTATATTTAATGATTTAGTTTATTTAGTTGAATATGAACTTTTTATACTTAATGGTACTCAATTATTAATAACATTGTTATTTGATTGAATATCATTAATTTTTATGAGATTTGTTTTATTTATTTCTTCTTTGATTATTTATTATAGAAAGGATTATATGATAGGTGATATTTTTATTGATCGTTTTATTATTTTAGTTTTGATATTTATTTTTTCTATAATGTTTATAATTATTAGTCCTAATTTAATTAGAATTTTATTAGGTTGGGATGGCTTGGGTTTAGTTTCTTATTGTTTAGTTATTTATTATCAGAATTTTAAGTCTTTTAATGCTGGTATAATTACTGCTTTATCTAATCGTGTGGGTGATAGAATATTACTAATATCAATTGCTTGAATATTTAGATATGGTAGATGAAATTATTTTATATATATTGATTTTTTTCTTTTGAATTTGATGTTAAGTTAATTAGATTGTTTATTGTTATTGCAGCTATAACTAAAAGTGCTCAGATTCCATTTTCTCCTTGATTACCTGCCGCTATAGCAGCACCTACTCCTGTTTCTTCTTTAGTTCATTCTTCTACATTAGTTACTGCTGGTGTTTATTTATTAATTTGATTTAATCCTTTATATGTTAATAGAACATTATCAATTTTTTTATTATTTATTTCTTTAATTACTATATTTATATCTGGTTTTTGTGCTAATTTTGAATTTGATTTGAAGAGAATCATTGCTTTATCAACTTTAAGTCAATTGGGTTTAATAATATCTATTCTTTCTTTTGGATTTGTCTATTTGGCTTATTTTCATTTATTAACTCATGCTTTATTTAAGGCTTTATTATTTATATGTTCAGGTGTTGTTATTCATTCTTTTAAGGATTGTCAAGATATTCGTTGTTTAGGTAATTTATTTTTTCAAATACCTTTAACTTGTTTATGTTTTGTTGTTGCTAGTTTGTGTTTATGTGGTATACCTTTTTTATCTGGATTTTATTCTAAGGATTTAATTTTAGAAATTTATTCTATGGATTATATTAATATATTTGCTTATTTTATGTATTATTTTTCTACTGGTTTAACTGTAAGTTATAGTTTTCGTTTGATTTATTATTTGTTAGTTAAGGATTTTTCTTTTTATAGTTATCATTATGTAATAGATGAAAGTTGAATTATACTTAAAAGTATAATAATTATAACATTATTTTCGGTATTTGGTGGTTGTATATTAAGATGAATTTTATTACCTATTCCTAATATAATTATATTACCTTTTAATTTAAAATTTATAGTTATTGTTGTCTGTTTACTTGGTTCTTGGGCTGGTTATTTTATTAGTAAATTTAGTTTATTTGATATTAATTATAATTATAGTTATAGTGGTTTTTGTATATTTTTTGGTAATATATGATTTATACCTTATTTAACAATTAAAATTCCTTCTTATCCTTTAATGTTTGGTTTATCTTTTAATCAATCTAGAGACCAGGGATGGTTTGAGATATTAGGTGGTCAGGGATTATATTTAATATTAAGTTATTATTCTACTTTGAATCAGAAAATTCAAAATAGAATATTTAATTTATTTTTTATTTTTGTTTCTTTTTGGTTTATTATTTTAATATTTATTTAATTTATATAACTTATATTAGAGTTTAATATTGAAGATATTAGGGAAGATATTTATCTTGTAAATATTTTATAAAATATAATTTTAATTTTACAATGAAAATGTAAGGTTTTACTTAAACTATATAAATAGAAATATTAATGGAGTTTAACCATTAAAATAATTAGTTAGCAGCTATTATTTATACAATTATATTTCCTTAATTGGAATGATTAAATTCAATAATATCATTAACAATGATAAACCTCTATTTGTTTTCAATTAATAAGTAAGGATAAGTTTATATCTTCTTTTAGGTCGAAACTAATTACATTAAATGCTTCTTACT
Source organism: Dryococelus australis (assembly GCA_029891345.1). NCBI lineage: Eukaryota > Metazoa > Arthropoda > Insecta > Phasmatodea > Phasmatidae > Dryococelus > Dryococelus australis. The sequence continues at coordinate 290,381,851 of CM056993.1, read as the reverse complement.
AGAGATAAATTGATTTTTCAATACTTTTTGAATGCAAAACAAATGTTATTATTAACTATAATCCCAGCTAGCTCAATTTAGGGCCCCTTGATTCCATTCATGATATAATCCAATAATTAATACTCTAATAAATATAATTGATGTTATTATTCAATATTTTATTTCTGATAATATTATTGTTGGTAGTATAGGTAATAAAAGTGCAATTTCAATATCAAAAATTAGGAAGATTACAGCAATTAGGAAGAATTTTAGTGAGAACGGTAGTCGTGATGATGATTTTGGGTCGAACCCACATTCAAAAGGTGAATTTTTTTCTTGATCTGTTATAGTTTTTTTTATAATTAATAAATTTAATAATATTACAATATTGGTCATTATTTTAACTATGATTAATATAATTGTTGTTGATATAATTACTTATTCTGATTAAGTCAGACTTTTTAATTGGAAGTTAAATATACTTTTATATTAAATAAGTTAATTTCCTCATCAATAAATTGAGATGTATAAGAATAATCAAACTACATCAACAAAATGTCAATATCAAGCTGCTGCTTCAAATCCTACATGGTGATTTTTTGAAAAGTGGAAGTTAAATTGTCGAATTACACAAACAAATAAAAATGTTGTACCAATTATTACATGAATACCATGGAATCCTGTTGCTATAAAGAATCTTGATCCATAAACTGAATCACTAATAGTGAAAGGTGCTTCTACATATTCATAAGCTTGTAATAATGTGAAATATAGACCTAGTAAAATAGTGATTGTTAATCTTTGATTTATTTCTTTTATATTGTTATTTAATAATCTATGATGTGCTCATGTTACCGTAACTCCTGAAGTTAATAAGATTATTGTATTTAATAATGGAATTTGTATAGGGTTAAATGATATAATTCCTATTGGAGGTCAAATAGATCCTACTTGCACTGCTGGGGATAATCTTCTATGAAAGAATGCTCAAAAGAATGAAATGAAGAAAAAAACTTCAGATACAATAAATAGAATTATCCCTCATCGTAATCCTTTAATTACTGTTTTAGTATGTAAGCCTTGATATGTTCCTTCACGAATTACATCCCATCATCATTGAATTATAATTATAGTTGTTATTGTAACCCCTAATATTAGTATAGTATATGATCCTTGTTGGAAAAATTTAATAGCTCCTGTTAATGTTAATATTGTTGAAATAGATCCGGCTAAAGGTCAAGGTCTTATTTCTACTAGGTGGTAAGGGTGATTTTGGTGTGTTAACATTAGTTTACTTCTCTAGCATATAGTGTTGTTAGAACAGCAAATACATATCCTTGAATAATTGCAACTGCTGCTTCTAATCTTAATAGTATTATTTGAATGACTAATATAATAGATAGTATTCTAATTGAAATATTTATTGATGTGTTTCCTAGTAAGGTTATAATTAAATGACCAGCAATTATATTAGCTGCTAACCGAACTGCTAAGGTTCCTGGTCGAATGATATTACTAATTGTTTCAATACATACTATAAAGGGTATTAATACCCCTGGGGTACCCGTAGGTACTAAGTGTGTAAATATTCTCTCTGTATTTTTTAATCATCCGAATAATATAAAAGATAATCATAAAGGTAATGCTAATCTTAATGTTATAGTTAAATGTCTTGTTCTAGTAAAAATATATGGAAATAGACCTATTGTATTATTAATTATGATTATTATAAATAATGCAATTAATGTTAATGTAGTTCCTTTATTATTTTTTCTTAATAGAACGTTAAATTCATTATTTAAAATATTAAATGGGGTTTTTCATATTATTGAATGTCGGTTGTTTATTAATCAAAAGTATGTTGGGATTAATATTAATCCAATTAGAGCTGCAATTCAATTAAGTTGAATTTTTATTAATCTTGTTGATGGTTCAAAAATAGAAAATAAATTAGTTATCATTTTCAATTACTTTCCTTTTTTAATTTTAAAATATTTATTTTATTATTAATGTTTGGTTTATTAAAAAAATAAATTTTTATAATGAATAATATAAATGTTATAATAATGTAAATATAAATTAATATTCATCTTATTGGGGATATTTGTGGAATTAGAAATTATTGATATTCAATTATTTTAATATGACATATTAATGTTATTACTTAACTAAATTTCTCATCAAAAGTAACTGCTAAATTACTATTAAGTGGTTTAAGATACCAATACTTGCTTTCAGTCATTTGATGATTTTATTATTCATTTAATAAATATATTAATAGGAACGCTTTCAACAACAATTGGTATAAATCTGTGATTTGTACCACAAATTTCTGAGCATTGACCGAATAATAAACCATTTCGATTTAATATTATTCTTGCTTGATTTAAACGTCCAGGAGTCCCATCAATTTTTACCCCTGATGAAGGAAGGGTTCAGGAATGAATAACATCTGTTGATGTTACAAGTATTCGGATAAATGTATTTGAAGGTAATACTATTCGATTATCTACATCTAATAATCGTAAGTTATTATTGCTTTCTATATTTGTTATATATGAATCAAATTCTCTATCAATAAAATCTGAATATTCGTATGTTCAGTATCATTGGTGTCCTACTGCTTTTGTAGTTATTATTGGGTTATTAATTTCATCTATTAAATATAATAATCGTAATGATGGTGTTGCAATAAAAAATAAAGTTATAGCTGGTGTTACTGTTCAAATTAATTCAATTATTTGTCCTTCAAGAAGGTTTCGATCTGTATAATTATTAAAAACTAGTATGATTATAATGTAACTTACTGTAGTAACAATTATTATTAAAATTATTATAATATGATCATAAAAGAAGATTATTTGTTCTATTAAAGGTGATGCTCTATCTTGTAAGTATAAATTAGGTCAGGTAGTTATTTCTAATAAAAGTTTAATCTTTATATATAGTTCTTAAATCTATTGCACTAATCTGCCATATTAGAATTTAATTAAAATTGGTAATTCACTGTATGTGTGTTCTGTTGGTGGGAGATTATGTATTCATTCAAGAGATCTTGTTATATGTGATCTGAAGATGGTTTGTCGTATTGATGTTATTCTCTCTCGCAGGATTATAATAAATATTATTATTCTTATTGTTGAAATTAATGCTCCTATTGATGAAATAATATTTCATGAAGTAAATATATCTGGATAATCTGAATATCGTCGTGGTATTCCAGCTAGGCCTAAAAAGTGTTGTGGGAAGAAGGTTAGATTTACACCAATAAATATTGTAATGAATTGAATTTTTAATCATAATGGATTTATTGTTATTCCAGTAAATAATGAGTATCATTGGATAAATCCTGCTATAATATCAAAGACAGCTCCTATTGATAATACATAATGGAAATGAGCTACTACATAATAAGTATCGTGTAGTGTAATGTCAATTGATGAATTTGATAATACAATTCCTGTTAAACCACCTAAGGTAAATAGGAATACAAATCCTATTGCCCATAAACATGATGGTCTAAAGGTTAATTTTGATCCATATATAGTAGCTAATCAACTAAATACTTTAATACCTGTAGGTACAGCAATAATTATTGTAGCTGATGTAAAATATGCTCGTGTATCTACATCTATACCTACTGTAAATATATGGTGTGCTCATACTACAAAACCTAATAAACCAATTGCTGCTATAGCAAAGATTATTCCTAAGTTTCCGAATACTTCTTTTTTTCCTCTTTCATGTGAAATAATATGTGAAATTATTGCGAAACCAGGTAAAATTAGAATATATACTTCTGGGTGTCCAAAGAATCAAAATAAATGTTGATATAAAATAGGGTCTCCTCCCCCAGAAGGGTCGAAGAATGATGTATTTATGTTACGATCGGTTAATAATATTGTAATTGCACCTGCTGGCACGGGTAATGAAAGAAGCAGTAGGATTGCTGTAATTACAACTGATCAAACAAATAAGGGTATTTGCTCTAAAGTTATCCCTGGTGATTTTATATTAATTGTTGTTGAGATGAAATTTACAGCACCTAAGATTGATGAAATTCCTGCTATATGTAGTGAAAAAATAGTTAAATCTACTGATATTCTTCTATGTCCTGTTAATCCTGCTAATGGTGGATATAGTGTTCATCCTGTACCTGTTCCTGTATCAACTATTCTTCTTATAATTAGTAATGTTAATGATGGGGGTAGTAACCAGAATCTTATATTATTTATATGTGGAAATGCTATATCAGGAGCTCCAATTATAATTGGTAATAATCAATTACCAAAACCCCTAATTATAATGGGTATAACTATAAAAAAAATTATTACAAAAGCGTGAGCTGTTACAATAGTATTATAAATTTGATCATTACCAATAATAGATCCTGGTCTTCCTAATTCTATTCGAATTAATATTCTTATTGATAATCCAATTATCCCAGATCAAATTCCTAAAATGAAGTATAAGGTGCCAATATCTTTATGATTAGTTGAAAAGAATCATCGTTTCATTAGTAAGGTGGCTGAGATTTTATAGGCAATAAATTGTAAATTTATTTACATGTTAAACCTCTTTACTATTGGTTTTATATTCATTTAATGATTTTAAATTGCAAATTTAAAGGTGTATTTTATACTAAGGCTTAAAGATGTTACTTTATTTTTAACTTTGAAGGTTAATAGTTTAATTTAACTTAAATCCTTAATAGATTCTTATTACTATAGTGATAGTAATTATTGTTATGATTGTAATAGGTATTATTAATTTATAATTTTTAATTAAAATTATTTTATTTCATTTTGGTTCTGTATTTGTTAATATAAGTGCTGTGTATATTATACGTAAGTAATAATAAATTGTGATTAAAGTTAATATAACTATTATACTTATAATTATTAATTCATTTATATTTACAGATGATTGTATTAATTCATTTGGTTAAAAACCCTAATATAGGTGGAAGTCCTCTAATAGATAATATATTAATTAATAAAATAAATTTTATATATATAAATTCATTTATTGATATTAATTGGTTTATATGAAAGATTTTATGTGCATTTATTGAAAGTGTTATTATTATTGTTATAAGTGTATATATAATAAAGTATAGTAATCATAAATTTTCTCTTATTATTATTGCTGCTAATATTCACCCATTATTTCAAATAGATGAATAAGCTATTAATTTACAAAGGGATGTTTGATTTAAACCTCCTACAGCTCCGATAATGATGGATAATACTATAGCAGTGATATTAATTGTATTAATTTTAATTACTATTGATATTATTATTAATGGTGTAATTTTTTGTCATGTTATTAGGATAAGACATTTATTTCAATTTAATCCCTCTATTATTTTTGGTATTCAGAAATGAAATGGTGAAATTCCTCTTTTTATTATTAAAGATCTTATTAATAATATTTCTCTTATTCTTTCGTTGTAAAGATTTATTTTTTGATTATTAATTATAATTATAATAACTGATATTAGAAGTAATATTGAGTCAATAGTTTGAAATAAAAAATAAGTTAAAGCGGATTCTTTAGAATTTATGTTTTTTTGTTCTATAATTAATGGTAAAAATGATATTATGTTAATTTCTATTCCTATTCAAACTATAAATCATGAATTTGATGAAATTGATAAAATTACTATTATAATTATTATGAATATAGTATTTGATGATTTATTTATGATTAGAAAAAGGATAATATTCCATCGATGAGGTATGAACCCATTAGCTAATTTTAGCTTATTTTTCTATATTTTGTTGTATGATGCATAAAAGTTTTTGATACTTTAGGTAATAGTTTAATTCTATTAAATATAATGGAAGTAATATAATATTACATTTTTTATTACATCAAAATAATCTTTTAATCAAGCATTCCATTTTTTTTTGACCATTCTTTAATTCTTTTTTCAGCTTACTACTAATTTTCTGGATTTATAAAATCCTTTTTTGACCACTCTTAAAATTTTTTCAGCTTACTACTAATTTTCTGGATTTATAAAATCCTTTTTTGACCATTCTTTAATTCTTTTTTCAGCTTACTACTAATTTTCTGGATTTATAAAATCCTTTTTTGACCACTCTTAAAAATTTTTCAGCTTACTACTAATTTTCTGGATTTAAAAAATCCTTTTTTTGACCATTCTTTAATTCTTTTTTCAGCTTACTACTAATTTTATGGATTTATAAAATCCTTTTTTGACCACTCTTAAAATTTTTTCAGCTTACTACTAATTTTCTGGATTTATAAAGTCCTTTTTTGACCATTCTTTAATTCTTTTTTTCAGCTTACTACTAATTTTCTGGATTTATAAAATCCTTTTTTGACCATTCTTTAATTCTTTTTTCAGCTTACTGCTAATTTTCTGGATTTAAAAAATCCTTTTTTGACCACTCTTAAAATTTTTTTCAGCTTATTACTAATTTTCTGGATTTATAAAATCCTTTTTTTGACCATTCTTAAAATTTTTTCAGCTTACTACTAATTTTCTGGATTTAAAAAATCCTTTTTGACCATTCTTTAATTCTTTTTTCAGCTTACTACTAATTTTCTGGATTTAAAAACCCCTTATAATTACTTTTTTACCTCGTTTGATGATGTGTTGATATATCTTCATTTAAGGTTTAAATTGTTATTATTTTTTCTTCTAAATTATTAGATGTTGTTGTTGCATCTTAATGTTTACTAAATGAGGTATTGGCACCGGAACAAAATTACATTTACCTTGTAGTATAAAATTGCGGTATTTTAAGGTAAAAATGTTTTTTTTGTGTTATTTTATTTATTAATTATTTAATATATAATAAGATCTTATAATTATATATGTACCTTAATTTAATATAATATCTTATAATTAAAGAAATAATTAAAGTAAAATAAGAATTTAATATATATGTACACTATTTATTTTATATATTTTAATTAATTAATTATTTATAAAATAATAAGTTAAATATTATAATATAAATGATTTATTATAATATAAATATAAATAAATAAAGATATTATAATAAATTATTTATATTATAATATTTAAATATTTTATAATACTAACTTAATATCAGGTAAATAATATTGTGTATAAATTCTTATATACTCTTAATCCCTTACTTTTTTTCATTTAAATGAAAAAAGTAAGGGAAAACTTATATTAATTACTTCTAATTTGAATATTTAATTTAATAATTAAGTATTTTGATATTAATTATCTATATTTCATTAAAATTTTATTATATGTTATCCAATATTCATCTATTTATCAATTTAATTATTATTATATGTACTGTGGCCTAAACTTTAATGTAAAGATGTTGTTGAGCAAGTTAGTTTAGTTTAATTTGTTGTTGTTGTTGCCGTCTAATTATAGTGTTTTAATTATAATTAGTTTACTTAATGTACTAGGTAGGTAACTACTAAAATCTATTCACAACAGGAAATATAACTTAGCCTCAATTAGATTTTTTATTTTTATGAATTCTAATTGGGGCTGGCATTAATACTTATAGTTCTAATATCTAATTCTTTATTTTAAGATGTTAGTTTGATTCTGACTATTATATTAATTTTAAGTATTATATACATGTAAGTTTTTGCTATTATTTGTTTGATATTTATATTTTGCAGTATTTAATATTAATTATTAAGGTTATTTAGATTTGGATATTCTTTATATTATTGTAAATGTTTGTGCCAGCATACGCGGTTAAACAATAAATATTAATTAATATTATTGGTTATTAAAGTTTATTTTTTATTTGAGTTTAATTTATTATATTTTTAGGTAAAATTTAAATTTTTATTAATCTTGTTAATAGACTCTTTGAAATTTAGAATTTAAACTAGGATTAGATACCCTATTATTCTATATGTTAAATTTGAACCAGGGTAGTATTAGTTATGTTCTTTAAACCTAAAGAATTTGGCTGTTTTAGTCTTTTCAGAGGAACCTGCCCCGTAATCGATAATCCCCGATTTAATCTTTCTTAAATTTGTTTTCAGTATGTATACCGCCGTTATAAGTTTATTTTATTAGATTTAATTTACTTTTATTTTATTTAGGATTTATTTCAGGTCAAGGTGCAGCTTATGTTTAAGTGGAGGTGGGTTACAATATTATTTGAATATATGGATTTGATTTTGAAATTTTTAATGAAGGTGGATTTGTTAGTAATATTATAAATAAATATATTTTGATTTTGGCTCTAAAATAAGTACATATCGCCCGTCACTCTCAATATATTTGAGATAAGTCGTAACAAAGTAGACGTACTGGAAAGTGTGTCTTCAATGTACAGGACTTAGTTTATAGAAAATAATTCATTTACATTGAGTAGATTTGAATTGCGAAATTTAAGTTTTGATTATTAATTATTAGTTTACTTTTTATATTATTTTTATAAATTTTAATTAAAATTTTATTATTTTTTATATGTTTTAGTATTATTGCTTTGAAATAATTTTATTTGTTATAGTTTACTTGTACCGTGAGGGTTTATGTTTGTTTTCTTTTAAAGTAAATTTTTTGTTGTACCTTTTGTATCAGGGTAGATTAAATTTTTATTATTTATATATTAATCTCGAATTGATTTGATCTATATTATTATGTTATTTACAATAGCATATTTATTAATTATAATAATATAGGTGTGAAATGTTAATAGCAAATCAATATATCTAGTTTTTTAATAATTTAATTTAATTCAGCTATTATTAGTTAATAATATTTTTTATTGTTTTATTATTTATTAATAGTAATATTATGGGGGATAAGCTCTTTAATTTTTTTATAATTTTTATTTTTAAATGTTATGTAGGTTTTATAATATTCATTATTTGTTAGTATTTTATAATTTATTATTTTATATATTTGATTTATTTTTATTTAATTATTTATTAAAATTATTTAATTAATTTTTTATTATATATAAAAATTATTTAATTAGTATATTTTTATTTATATTGTTTATATTTTTGTAAATTTTTATTAAGGAATTAGGAAAAATTATTTATTCGCCTGTTTATCAAAAACATCTTTTCTTGAGTTTTATATATGAGATTTGACCTGCCCAATGAATTTTTTTAATGGCCGCGGTATTTTGACCGTACAAAGGTAGCATAATCACTAGTCTATTAATTGTGGACTTGTATGAATGGTTGGACGAAATATTAACTGTCTCGTTATAATATAAGTTGAATTTGAATTTTAAGTTAAAATGCTTAAATTTTTTTAGAGGACGAGAAGACCCTATAGATCTTTATATTGTTTTATTTTTAAAGTTTGGATTATATATTTTAGATAAAATTTTATTTTTTGTTGGGGTGACATGGAGAATATTATTAATTCTTTATTTTTTTATACCTTTATTTATGTTTAGTTGACCTTATTTTAATGTTATAAGATATAGATACCTTAGGGATAACAGCGTAATTCTTATTAAGAGTTCAAATCGACATAGGAGATTGCGACCTCGATGTTGGATTAAGATTATAGTTAGGTGTAGATGTTTAACTATTAGGTCTGTTTGACCTTTAAATTCTTACATGATCTGAGTTCAAACCGGTGTGAGCCAGGTTGGTTTCTATCCTTAAAATGAAATTTTATATTAGTACGAAAGGACCATATAAATCAAAAATTTTGTTATTTTGATTAATATTACTAATTTGGCAGATTTAAGTGCATTAAATTTAGAATTTATTTATATTATTGTTATAATAATTAGTATTGATATTTATTGATATTTTTATTTCTATTTTTTCTTTTTTTTCTTTTAGTTATTTTAGTTTTAGTTGGTGTAGCTTTTTTTACTTTATTAGAGCGTAGGATTTTAGGTTATATTCAAATTCGTAAGGATCCTAATAAGGTTAGATTTTTAGGTATTTTACAACCTTTTTCTTATGCAATTAAATTATTTTCTAAAGAGAATGTATTACCTAATATTTCTAATTTTATTCCTTATTATTTTTCTCCTGTATTTAATTTATTTCTTTCTTTAGTAATTTGAATTATTATTCCTTATTTTAGATATATGTTTAATTATAGATTAGGATTATTGTTTTTTTATGTTGTGCTAGATTAAATGTTTATAGAATTATAATTGCTGGTTGGTCTTCTAATTCAAATTATTCTTTGTTAGGAGGTCTTTGTGCTGTTGCCCAAAGAATTTCTTATGAAGTAAGTTTATTTTTAATTTTGCTTTCTTTTATTATTATTACTGGTAGATATTGTTTAATTGATTTTTATTTTTTTCAGTGTTATTGTTGGTTTATTTTTTCTTTTTTTCCTTTATGTTTGTGTTTATTTTCTTCATTTTTGGCGGATACTAATTGAACTCCTTTTGATTTTGCTGAAGGTGAATCTGAATTAGTTTCTGGATTTAATGTTGAGTATAGTAGAGGTGGTTTTATTTTGATTTTTTTAAGAGAATATTCTATAATTTTATTTATAAGATTATAATCTTGTATTTTTTTTTGGTTGTGATTTATTTTCTACAATTTTTTTTATTAAAATAATATTTATATCTTTTTTATTTGTTTGGATTCGTGGTACTTTACCTCGTTTTCGTTATGATAAATTAATGTATTTGGCTTGGAAATGTTATCTTCCTTTGTCATTAAATTATTTAATTTTTTTTATTGGCTTTAAATTGTTTATTATTTCTATATTTATTTATTGAATTAATTTTAGTTCATTAAGTTAATAGAAGTATTAACTTCTTTTTTATATTTTCAAAATATATGTTTCTATAAAACTTATTAACTAATTTATTATTTTGTCTCAATATATTTTGATGTTGTTATCAAATAGAAAATATGAAAAATATACTCATGTTAGTATTTGTCTTAAGATAATATAAGTTTCTTCTACTGGTTTAGCTCCTATTACTGTTAATATTATTGTTGTTGATACTATTAATCAAAATGTTATTTGATTAATAGGATAAAATGTTAGTCCTTGAAAATTGCTTTTATGTAATGGTATAATTATAAAAATAAGAATTGATAGTATTAATGCAATAACTCCTCCTAGTTTGTTAGGAATTGATCGTAGAATTGCATAAGCAAATAGGAAATATCATTCTGGTTGAATATGAGTTGGTGTTACTAATGGGTTTGCTGGTGTAAAATTATCAGGGTCACCTAATAAATATGGGTCTATTAGTGTTAAATATGTTAACATTATGATTATTATAATGAATCCTACAATATCTTTTAATGAAAAATAGGGGTGAAATGGAATTTTATCTACATTTCTTTTTAATCCTAGTGGGTTATTTGACCCTGTTTGGTGTAGGAATAGTAAATGTACTATAACTATTCCTAAGATTACAAACGGTATTAGAAAGTGGATAGTGAAGAATCGTGTTAAAGTTGCGTTATCTACAGCAAAGCCCCCTCATACTCATTGTACTAAATCTGTACCTAAATATGGTACTGCTGATAATAAATTGGTGATTACGGTTGCTCCTCAAAAGGATATTTGTCCTCAAGGTAATACATATCCTATAAATGCTGTTATTATTACTAATAATAAGATAACTACTCCTATTGATCATGTTTCAAGATATTTATATGATCCATAATATAATCCCCGTCCGACATGTAAATAAATACATACAAAAAATATTGATGCACCGTTTTACGTTACATTGTACAAACTGAAGTACAGTGGTACACTCTCCATTGCATTGCAAGTTGTCACAATATTTCGGAAATACATAATTTTTGAAATGTTCACTGTTAGATTTCACTTGTATCTTCACTGCTACTGTCCTTTTCTCTCTCGCGGACATCACAGGCGCGCATGTTTTTAGGGCTGGTCTTATGATTGCATTAGCAGTAGGTCTCACTGTCACCTGATAACTGTCCACGATACACCATAGGGCACAACCAATCTGGACACCACAGCTCCGACGAGCTGTCAGTCATTCTGCCAGCCATGTTTTGTTTGTAAACAAAGCCTTGTATGCAGTAGACACGGACGAACCGGCATTGAAGCGCGGGGTTGGAGAAGAGGAATCGCCCTCCCCTCTCACGACGTGGCTGGCCTGCTTACCCCGTATATGGTTGATTACTCGATGCCCAGCTGACGCACGGCATGCACAAGGGGTTCAGCTGGCTGTCGGCGGCAGTGAATGCCGATAGGACGGGGGAGGGTAGCCTCCACCCCATCTTTTCTCCTCTTCACGATTTCCCTCTGATCCCCCTCCAGAGGCGTGGTGTGGCTTTTGGCGTGGCATTCTCTGTTGATTGTTGACAAGCTTTCCAAGTGTCTATGCAGCGTTCCGTAAGCATCCCGATGCAGTTGTTGCCCTCGCTGTCTTCCTGTCATCCTCATGCTGTTGTGGGTAGGAAAAGACAGGAAAAATTGACATTCAGGTAAACTTGGGAAAATTTTAGAAAATTTGGAAAAACACTTTTTGGCAGGGAAAAAATTTTAGTGGGATATTTTGGCTACACTTGGGCCAGCCATTTTAACGCCTGTGGGGACGTTGGAAAAGGGTTAGTTTAGGTTTTCAGGTGCGATGATGGTGAGGTCTAGGAATTATGATACCCAGTGGTGCCAGATGCCATCAAGGCGACGTCAATGTTGATGCTGCATCTCTTAACCTCGAGGTTACGAGCCGTGTGCCCGGACCAATCTCCTCGCCGCTGAAGTGTTAACCTCTGCCCCGCTGATTACTGTTCCAGATGGATGATGTTTGCTAAACGATAGTCCGTTGGTTGGCTATTCATTGTTGATCTTGGCAGGAAAACTTCCTAACCAATACACATGGGTATGTGGGCTGTCGGGGTCTTCCCATGCAATGCGAAATAACACTCAAACACTTGCTAATTGAATGACTTGCCATAAGTTGAGTCAGCGGGTATTCTAAGGGCCCGTCCCCTGACATGCGTAATCCGACTGTAAATAAATGATATTGCGGCAGTTGACATACATATTTATTACGTTAAAACTAAATCCCCTTCTATGAGGGAAAACACACTTGGCTATTCAAACCGGCCATGCGGTGACAGTGTAAAAATGCCTTGCGACAATTAATGTTTACATGAAAACTGAAGCTACCCGAGGCGATGCTATTTCACTAGGGAGTGGAGGTGGCTAGATGAAAAGAAACGTTCAATTTGAGTTAGAGTCTATTGCTGTTAATGTACAGATACAAACATGATGAAGGCCGCCCGGCATGTGCGGGAAAATGCCGGAGCTCAACACATGCACTCCACCTCCATTGGTTGCTACGTGCTGACTGAATTCCAGCTCGAAGTGCGGGCTCGCCTCAGCTTGCCCTCGCACCGAAATGGGGCTACTTTCTGTCCTGCCTTGCAGTACCTACACTTGCAATTTGCTTAGTAACTAAATAAACATTTTAAAAACACAAAAACACTCCAGTAATACAAAATCCTGGTGAATGAAATGGACAAAGCATTGCGTGAATGGTGAAATAAATAATGATACATAACTTTTACATGATAACAATTAACACTCAATAAAACAAACAAGTAATAGATCTCTTAATTAAAGCACAATAGCAATTTCTTTAATGAGGCCTTTATACTCTCAGTTCCAATAATAGGCCTGTATCAGTCCTCCGCGGCATCTCCATGGCAATCACCAGATGCTCTTCACTGGCATGCCCTTGCACTTGTGCTGTGCCTGATCGCTCCAGCGACTGGGTGCACACTCTATGCTGCGCAGAGTGAGCAGCCCTGCTGTGGTGGTGTTGCAGACTATGGCTGGAAAAATGGTCATAGGGGCATGTGGCGCACATCAGTTGATTGTGGGCGCCAGACATTTCGGGATGCGATGCCAAATCGGTGATGTAGAGCAGACTCCTTGTACAACAGTGTGCCGACAGCTACAGCGATATCCTTCCATTGGTGCTCTGTCCATCGTGATCAATAGAATACAGACCAGTACTATGTTCATTACGAAGTGAGGTCTCGGGGCGACTTACACACCCTTATTTAGCTAAACGAAGATACAAAACACTTTTAAGATATACATGAACACTTGGCATAGTACATTTAGAAAATGGTGGGAAAGGTGGGGGCCCGCACCCCTAGATCCCGTAGGCACCCAATTAAAGACGCATACCCCATATGTTAATTCAATGGGTTTTATTCAAATTTTCCTCTAGGGAACAACTTATAAAACACTGACCGGGCTTAACCCATTGGTAGGGTAACACTGTTAAAAAAGCACATGGACAAAAAGAATTAAGTTGAAAAGTCAAGCCTTCCCAGGCAATGCTAGTCCATGGGAAGGGAGGAGTGAAGAATCTTTGGCTGCGAAAATAAACGAGGTTCCGATAAGCTAAAAGTCTATTGTAGTGAACATGATCAGTTCATGACTGATGAGCCGCCCAAGCGCGCGTAAAGCGACCCCGTCGGCCCACACGTCCACTTCCTCAAGACATGGTAGAATGAATAAACTCTCCGCAGTGGCATGCTCACCAGGTTGGTGGGCAAGCTAGCTGCGCGGACTACTTCCTTACAAACAAGAACTCTGAAAAAACATAAACAAGTTGCTTTATTACTCACAACTCTTGCATAAACAATTACATAAAACACAGAAACCAATTAATGTATATAAAACACCGGGGGTGAAACAACTAGGAAATGAAAAGTAAAGAAAAACAAGAAATCGTACACTGAAAGCAATGGGGGCACATAAAATATATTAGGGCTGTTCTTATACATGTTGCGTGACTTGGCATCCTTGAGCATTTCTTAGTTAATGAATAATTAGCATTTTCCTGATTTTACAGGATGTACGTGCCAAACATGTGCATGTGGGCGCACGTGGTTGTGCTGCACCTTGCACTGCCTTGCTCTGCTCTTTGCACTCACGTCACGAGCGCTTAAATGACCACTATTCGTCGCACTTGTAAAGTAGCAAATTTCGGTTAACTGATGTGGTGCACTACTGAACCGATGCATATGAGCGCCTGGTAGAGTGCTGCTCCCTGCAGCAGTCACTGGGGACGGCGGGCAAACGGGCTTGTGGGAAACAGCTGGTGTCACAGTCATTATACAAGAAATGCATATATGCCTTAAATTATGCACATACTTTTCTGTCAATTTCCCAGAGGCATGGGAATAGATTAAAAAAACTTGTTGCATCTAGAGCTTGTTATATTATTAAAAGACAGAAGAATTTAAAATGTCAAGAGTCAAGAATCTGCTAACATTTTATCTCATAGCTCTGGTTTGTAAGTACTTTAAATCAAGAATTATATTTAAAAATTGATCTCAATATTATCTATGTCACTTGAACTGGCAGCAGGACATGTTGATAGAAATGTGTGTAGATATTGTTCTTATGTATTTTGTGTGTAATAGAAATTCTTTCTTATGGTTAAACATTTGAAACTATCAATTAAATATATTCTATAACTATTTAAACTGGACGTGTTACGCTTATAGATTTATTGTTTCATCATTCTTTATTCTAGAAGTAATTTTAAATGATTGATGCGGTGCGGTGACCAGTGGGAGGCTAGGAAGGTTGGAATTGGATTTCCTGGAGCAATGATGGTGAGCTGTAGGAATGAGTATACCCAGTAGATGACAGACGCAGTCAGGCGACGTCAATATTGATGCCGCTCCTCTTAACCTCAGGGTTGCGGGCCGTCCGCACAGTACCAATCTCCTCGCCATTGAAGTTGAAGTGTTGACATCCGCCTTGTTGAATATTGCTCCAGTTGAATGTAGTTTACCAAACAATAGCCAGTCTGTCGGCTATGCAGCATTGTTGATGTTGGCAGGAAAACTATAGAACTCTTAAACACGTGTGTGTGGGCTGTCAGGACCTCCCACATGCCTATACAATGCGAAAAAATCTCAGAACGCTTGCGGATAAGATAACTTACGGAAATTGAATGAGCGGGTGTTGTAAGGGCCCGTCTCCTGACACGCATACTTTGACATAAGTAAATGATGTAGTGAATGTTCACACATGCATATTTATTATGTTAAACTACGCCCCTTCGATGAGTGCACTTGACATGAAATACATTAGGCTATTATGACCTGCCATGTGGCAACACTGCGAAACGTCTTTCGACAATTAGAACTTACATGAAAACTGAAGCTCTCCGGGGCAATGTTATTCCACCGTTGAGTGGAGGTGGCTTACCAGATGGCTAGATGAAAATGAAGGTTCCTGATGCTAAAAAGTCGATTGCAGCTAAAGTACCGATACAAGTTGTTGATGGCCGCCCGGTGTGCATGGGAAAACACCGGAGCTTAACACATGACCGCCACTTCCTTGACCGTTTGTAGGCCGTCTGGTGTCACTGACAGCAACTGCAGATGCGGGCTGGCCTGCGTGACCTGGTATTGCCGCTCCTGTGGCTCTTCCACATATTGTAATGCTATTGATTGCCCCTTCCTGCTAGGTAGTGGCAGATGTGCCCACCGACATGGCCATCGAAGGAACATCGAGCTCCCAAACTCACTGCCCGTGCTGTCTACCTCCTCGATCCTACTGTCCTCTTGCGAAATCTGCTGCCACTGGGTGTGACCCGGCTGAAGAGCTCCTGCAAAAACACTTGAACTTTAATGAATACTTTGCCCTTGCTCAAACTGCGTATTCATTTGCACCTCCTGCTGATTTGCTTTTTCCTGCTCCCCTTGCATATCTACTTGCGCCCCTTTTACTTGCATTCGTGCATGTTCGCCTTGCTTCTCCTGCTCCTCCTGCATTTGCTCCGGAGGTATGTCAGGTTCCCTCTGGATGTTTCAAGACCGGGTGACTCCTGTATAACTTCCTCCTCTATGCTTGCATTCTTCCCGAAGTGTGGATGAACTTTCATGCTCCCCCTGCGCCACCATTGGTGGTGCTTCCTCCTCGGCATGCATGGGAGGGTGCTCTGTGGGATCTCCCCCCTGAAGTGCTGCCACACCTCGTGTCTCCTCTTGCTCCTCCTTGAGCTTCTCGTGGCCTGCACCGCCATGGGGTCGGGACACACCGGGACAGACTTCCCTTCCAATGGTCACCTGGTGCCCTTACCCTTCTCTCGCCCAACTTGCTTGCTTTTATAAAAGCCTTCCTCCCATTTTGCTTGCTCATATGTAAATATTTATCCTCCCACTCACTTGCTTGGTTATGTGCTAATTCTCCCCCTGCTCACTTGCTTGCGGTTATGTACATCCTCCTCCTGCTTGCTTGCTGTTATGTACATCCTCCTCCTGCTTGCTATGTACACATTCTCCTGCTTCCTGCACTTATGCACCTCTTGCACTTACTTGCTAATGTTGTATGTATACACCCACCTGCATGCTATGTACATCCTGTACTTACTTGCTACGTAACATGTGTACATGCCCTTCTTCATGCTATGTACACCTTGCTCTTACTTGCTAGTGTTGGTATTATGAATGATAGTATTTTCTGTAGTGACATGATAAACATGAGATTAACTTGTGCAATGTTTACATTTGGTTACCTTGTCTTTACTGCTCTAACTTCCTTTCTGCTTGCGAAGTGAATAATAAAACGACTTCCTTCACACTCGTAAAAATGAATGATACAAACAATGCTGAAAAAAAAAATTATTGCATGTGCCCTCTGCATGCTATTGTTGGTGTCATGATTTCGTTGTAGTTAGACGTGTACGGGAGTTAATTTTATAGGCTTTCTCATGCGTTGCTCACTACACAATTTTTCCATGTGTTGGTGCACTATTACTATTAGACTGTTGCAGATAATTTTGTGACGTGCCAAAAATATGTTTGTTTACATTTTCCTCTTTTGGCTAGTGTCACCATTTTACTCCGCTTACATCACGACGGGATACTTCATGTGTTCGCTCTAAAATTATTGTGGCATGCATTAAGTCTTCTAGTGCTCCATTTAACAATATGATCAAAGCTGCTCTAAATTCTGGTCGAGTTGTTTCTGCAATGACTTCAAGTACTTCCCGTTTCGGCCAAATTTGGTTTTTACATGTAATGAAAGCAGTTAGTGACTCACCCAATTGTTGACCTTCCATAATCAGTCTTCTCTGGGCCTGTATGGAAGTGAAAACTCCTCGAAATCTGCATTGGAGTGCACGTCGAAACTCCTCCCAATGAAGGCCATAGTGGTTGAGCGATATCCACCAGGAGCGCACGTCTCCGTGGAGTTGTGCTCTGACACAGCTGGCCCATTCATCACGACTTACCCCTTACCTGGTAAGGTGGGATTCACAATCGGCTAGGAATACTGCTGGATCCTCCATTGGCGTGCCTGCAAACATGAGCAACGTTTGAAATTTCGACGGTGTTTTTGCAGTTGTCGGTCCTGGCAGATGTTGAGGTGGGTTGGTCTATGTGGTTTCATTTCAGACTGTGTTTCCATCCCCGCTGTTTGTGGTGTCACTGTTAATTACGGATTTATGAGTGGGAAATGTTGAAAAGGTTGTTGGTAATTAGGCATAATTGTTGGCTAGATTGGTGTTGGAAACGTGTGGTAGAGGCAGGAAAAATTGTGTAGGTGGTTGGTATGTGTGCAGTGTGTTTATTGGGGTAGGTTCCAGTGGCAAGAATTTGTTTAAATTCGCCACATGTGTGGCGGGAGCACGTGGCATCTCGGCTTCACGCTGCTGTCCTCCCCTGCTCTGCTCCTATTCCCCTCCTCTGCTCTGTGCCGCGATCTAAAACATTGTTAGCGTCCCGTGCCACTATTATCTGCGAAAGATTGCTATTCACTTTCACTAATACATCGTTTTCCTACTGTCCTAATAAGTCCAACACCTGATCACATGGTGTGTCTGTGGTTCCATTTTGCATGCGATTCATGCCCTGTTTAAACTTGGCTGACATTGTGTGACATGATAATCAAACAAATGTGAGTCCTGTAACTAAATTCTGTTCCATGCTACTAAGGCATTTCTGATGATATTTCATGTCACATTGTACACATTGGAGTACAATGGTACCCTGTCCATTACACAACAAATTGTTACAATGCTTTGGAAAAACTTAATTTGGAAAAGATTCGTTTACAGATTTCACTTTGGTTACGTAACTGAAGTTCCCCAGGGTGTGGGGAGTGAATGGAGGTGGCTTACCGGGTGGCTAGATGAAAAAGAAGGTTCCTGGTGCTTAGAAGTCTATTGCCGTTAATGTCCAGATAAAAGTTGTTGATAGCCACCCGGCATATGCGGGAAAATTCCGGAGCTTAACACACGCCCTCCAACTCCAATGGTTGCTTTGCGGCAACTGACTCCCGCCCAACCCGGGGGCTCGCCGCTGTTTGCCCTCGCATCGAAATGGAACTATTTTATGATATGACTTGCTTTATTTACCCTTGCGATTTATGAACATATAAATAAACATATTAAAAATAACAACAATATTCCTGCTACATGGACACTGATGAAACGAAATGGACAAAACACTCTGCAGAAGATGAAAATAAATAAGAACACGTTACCTTGCAAATGTAACAAATAAAATAACGCACACAATATAAACCATAAACATTTTAATAAGAGTAACAGAATAAAGTCTTTAATTATGCCTTAAATCTCAAGTTCAGCTCAACCGGCCTTTGCTATCTCCTTCCGCGGCATCTCTCGTTCCTGTGGCAACCACCGGCTGCACTGCACTGGTGTGTCCTGCTCTTGCTCTGCACCTGGTCGCTCCGGCGACTGGGCGCACACACGGCCCATCAGCAGAGTGTGCAGCCCCTCTACGGTGGCATTGTAGGTTACGACCGGACAAACGGTGTCTTAAGGGGTGAAGGCACACGGCACATTGCATGATTTCATATTTGCATATAAGTGAAATATGCTTGTTAACTCTTTTTTGGCTTGCATTGAGCTATTATTTTGAAGTTAATTCAAAGTATAAAATGGCTCATTACCAGGAATCCTATTTTATCGTGCGATCGTTAAGTTGAAGTATACATTCCAGAGAGGCTGATTTGGAAATATTTATTTTACTACTGTAAAAGTAACTGGCGCCCGCATGTCTATTAGACATGTTTACACTCACAGTGAGCTTACATTAAGTAATTCTTCTGAACCTATAAGTTGGGTCCAAATATGAATTTTTCTTTTTAATGCACTAAACAATAAAATCTCTTCAAATTCACTTTATTATAACAGCCTCTCTGTCCCTCTTAACAAAAAGGAGTTCCCTTCTCTCCTATAAAGATATTTAACTCTCTTCCACCTCAGTAGAGAGAGCTTCGCTTCTGTGACACAAAATTATTTAATCATAAGATAAAATATTATTTACATTTCCTAACTTAAAATTGTCTCGAATAGTAATAATTTTAGAATAA
Source organism: Dryococelus australis (assembly GCA_029891345.1). NCBI lineage: Eukaryota > Metazoa > Arthropoda > Insecta > Phasmatodea > Phasmatidae > Dryococelus > Dryococelus australis. The sequence continues at coordinate 290,361,570 of CM056993.1, read as the reverse complement.
TGTAAAGCATAACGTATATTTATTTTTAACTTCTTTGACAATTTAGATATTGCTATCAATTACATATGTGTTAAGTTTGCATCGTACCTTTCTCACGATATTCGATATTAGTATGTTTATTTTTTATGCAGGCTTACCATCCAGAGGCATAGGGCCTTATTCATAGACAGAGCTTCGTCCAAGGATGATCCAGAGATGATCTTCATTGGAGTTGGTCTGAGGTTAGTCCGAACTAAGGGCGGACTAAAAATATCGTATTCATAAACTTCGATTAGAGTGTGAATAACTTTAGTCGAAGGATCATCGAAGCACACTGTTACCAGGTTTGCTACCCATATGCATTGCAGATTTTCGTCTAAAAAAAAACCTTCGAGTTCCATTAATGACTAAATCGGTGTCTCTAAGCCCAATATAAATTATCTACAAAGCAAATATTTTTCCTTTTCAAATTGAATAGTAGTATACAATAAGCTTTAATCTGCGTAACAAGAAACAAAATATAATCAATTGTACTGTGTGTCGAATTGAAAATAAAAGTATAAATTTCGTAAATGTACATATATTATACAATACTATTTTTCGGAGACAAATGTTTGTATAAATGGTCTCAGCTTTCATTTGCATTTGCCAAATTCAGACATCGAATGGCTGCAGTGCCAACACACTATGGCCAGCCTTCCGAGGTGGAATTTTCTCCTCTTGAAAACCCCTATCACCCACACCAGTGACAGTATAGGAATCCCCGTGCTCAAAAAAAAAAGGGAAAAAAAAGGGGGAAAATTACAAAGTCAAAATCTTCTCAGCCTTCAGAGCTGCAGCAGCCGAGCCAGGCCCCCCTTCAACCCCTCGTGCGGTCGCAACAGGCGCTCCTGCCCGCATGGCCAATCAGGAGTCAGCTGTACGCCCATTGGACGTTCAGGCTCGCTCGCCGCTATTACAAAAAGAGCCGGAAAACGGCCCAGTCAGCTCAGTGCTCATATATTCCAGTCGACTTTCTGGGCACTTTCGGGCACTTTCCGAGTCAGTAGTCCGGAGTAGAGTCGGGAGTCGAGTGTAAGTAGTCGGAAGGAGCTCCAGCAGCAGTTATAAGGAAGAGGTGCGGCGACTCGGAGAAGAGGAGACAGAAGCTTCAGGCAAACTATAAGAGGTCGGCGTGGCAAGAGAGAGGGGACGAGTCCTGATTGGCCGATTGCCTTGGTCATTGGAGGCACTCGGTAATGCATCCCACCACATGTGCCAGTCCAAGTAGTGGGGACAAAGGAATCCTAAGCCAATTATGAAACAGTTGACAGAAGCCCACAAAAAATATTTTCAAATGTCTTCAACCAAAAGAACAAACTTAGCAAATGCAACTTAATCCCCAAACAACATGCTACCATCAATAAAGCCAATACTCCCGGGAAAACTAACGGTGCCAATGAAGGGGGTTCAACTGCACAATTCTCCTAATGAATCCACAAAGCAGTCGGGGACAGTCCCCCATGACATAGCCTGAGAAAGCCCAGGGAATGCTTCAGGTAATATGGAAACTGCAGGTAGCGTCCGCAATGACTTATCCGAGTCTGAAGCGAGCCCCATCCTGGGTGATACACCCTCTGAGGTTCCCCAGGGTGGCCTAGATGCAGGCTATGCCATAGTAAATACTCAGGACAGTAATACAGATGAGGTAAGCATTCTACAGGGAAAGGTCCAAGAACACACAGTGTCAACCACGATAATTCTGACTTTTCATGAACACCTGTAAGAGATTCCAGATGGAAAAACAAAAATAAGACAGGACAAAACTCAGACAACAGGAAAATAAAAAACATCTCACCAATACAAACAGTTACCAAGAATGGAACCAGCAATAACAGTCACAGCCACCCACCACCAATTATACTAACAACTCATGGAAATTTCATCCAAATTCCAAAATCAATTACTAAGGAGGCCCAATCTAGAGCCAGACTCACATACACAAAAACAGGGGGGGGGGGGTGGGTGGAAATTCAACCAAACTCACGAGGACTAAAATCATCAAAAACCAAGGACTGACACACTATTCGTAATAACCCAGGCCCCCCCCCCCCCATCCTTTACTATGGTAATAAGGGGTTTTATCCCAACAAGACCAGAAGAGGAAGTAGCAGAACTTCTAGAAGAAGACGGCATACCAGTCAGTAATATCAAACAGGTGAAGAAAAAGGACACTACCGACCAGAACAAACTGATTGCAATGCCCCTACTGGTAATCTCAGTCCCAATGGAACAACAGGACAGATTAAAAACTCTCTCCAAAATCGCAAGGGTAGGAGTAGTAACAGAACCTTACAGACAAGACAGAAAACCTCACCAGTGTTTTAAATGCCAACAATTTGGACACCACAGTGGCTCCTGTGGCCAAGAGGAAAAATGTGTTAAATATGCAGGTCCACATCACTCAGACGATTGCCCACATGAGGACAAATCCATTCAGATCAAATGTGCAAACTGCGAAGGAGCACATACTGCAAGTGACAGAAACTGCAGGCACTGGCAGGAAAAACTGAACAAAACAAATATATGGAGTAAAAACAAAAATATACACCTAACAACAGCCAAAAACCAACAACCAATTGCACCACAACTCTGTGCATCACATTTTCCAGAACTGCCTCCACACTACTCAAATCTCATGAAACAAACAGAAGAAAAAGGATTGCCTCTGCAGGGCACAAACATCGAAGATCCCTCACCTATAACAGAAACAGGAACAAGGGAAGCAATAAAATCTCTACATACGCAAGAATTTCAAAATGTCATAACGATTACATAAAAAATCAGAAAAGAAGCTGGAAAACACTCAGACCCAGCACAGAAGCAGGCAGATATTCTAATGAGCCTCCTGGAAGCTCTAAACATGTCAAAAGCAAATAGATCACAAGGAAAGACCAAAACACTCAAGAAGGAAAAAAAAACGAAAAATCACAATAAGAAAAAGCTCGAAGTCAGAAGATGAAATTAACATAACAGGCTCAAGTGAAGAAGAACTACCAACGAAACATACAAGAGAACAGCACCACAAGCAAATCCTCGAACCTATGGACAACAGTCAAGCAAACTTTTCGAAAGTACCAAATAATATTGAACATCACAAATAACCTGCATAAAGTTAATGAAGTAAACGAACTCAAAATTCTCCTATGGAATCCAAATGGTATTAGAAATAAAGATTATGAATTCGCCAGATTTATGTTAATTGAAGACATAGATATAGCCCTCATTACAGAAACCAGATTAAACCCAACCAAAAGACTAAGCCTCCCAAACTACAGCATATGCCAGACGGACAGACAAGATTCTACTGGGGGAGGTACTGCCATATTCATAAAAAATAACACAAAACACAGACCTCTAGAATAGAAAGGAGAACCCTCAATTATAATAATGCCAACACAAATGGGAGAAATGACCATGGCGGCCCAACATGGAAGCAGACATAATATCAGATAATATAAAACATCATATTAAGAAATTAACAAAAGCCAAACAAACTAATTCCTCAATACAGGAATACAATGCAGAAATAGAAAACCTTATCATAGAAAGAAACAAAACCAGGAGAAGGTAGTAGAGGACAAGAAATTTGGAGTTGAAAACCTTGTTAATAACACAAAACACACTAATTAAATCAGCAGTGGAACACCATATAAACACACAATGGGAGAAAGCCATTGAAAGCCTCATGAAGGACAGAAATGGAATCCGGAAGTTGAATTGTAGATTAGCAGGAAAGAAGCTAAAGACTTTCATTCCAGCTATACATGGCACAGGCGGAATAAAGTATACACCTCAGGAAAGAACCAACTCAATTGCAGACTCCCTAGAACTCCAATTTGAACCCCACCATCATCCCATTCAGGAAGAAGGACTGCCAAAAATAATAATTCAACTCAACACAAAATAATCAAACATAATAAATTCAAACCACGGCCTATAACAATACAAGAATTAACTCAGAAAATCAAAAACCTCCCGAACAACAAAGCACCAGGTCCGCAAAACATCCCAAACAAGACCCTTAAGAAACTACCACCACAAACCACAGAACATCTAACTAAGCTATATAACAAGGTGCTATCAACTCGAAAAAATACCCATAAAATGGAAAACTGCCAAAATTACAACACTCCCAAAATCAGGAAATATGTGCTTTTTCCACAAAACCAAAGACCTATCAGCCTGCTGAACTACATGGTAAAAGTACACGAAAAATAATTCATAACTGTCTACAAAAAATCGTAAAAGAAAAGAAGATTCTTCCCGACTATCAGACGGGTTTCAGATCACAACACTCAACTAATCAAAACAATCTACGCAAAAACCAAGGTAGCGAAATATATCATGCAAGGCCAAAATATAAAAGAAAAATCAATTGCACTTTTCATGGACATTGAAAAGGCCTTTGACAAAGTCCACCACAAGTTCTTAGTATACAAACTTATTGAGACCAACATACCCGATTGCGTACTGGAAAATAATTAATGACTTTCTTAAAGACAGACAATTTTATACCACATTAGATGGCAGCAAATCTTCACTTAAGAAAAATCCAAGCAAGAGTTCCCCAAGGATCAGTGCTCTCACCACTCCTGTATATACTGTACACACATGACGTACCTAAATCAGATGTCGCAAATGTCATGTTGTATGCAGATTATACAGTAATATATAGAAAAGACAAAAAGCTGATTTATGCAAAGATAAAACTTCAAAGCTACATATCACAATTAGAGGTATACTGGGAATAGTGGGCAATCAAAGTTAATCCAACAAAAAGTGCATTAATCATATTTACGAAAGCAAAAAATGACAACAAGGAAATACAAATGTACAACGAAGCTATACATCCACAAAAAATCATAAAATATCTAGGTATCCATTTTGACTCTGGACTTACATGGAAGCACCATACAACATATGCAGAAAGTTCGACAATAG